>CM070641.1:1297500-2644375 GCA_036346575.1 Dendrocalamus sinicus
TTGGGCTAAAAAGCAAAAATTTACCGGGAGGGCAGCAGCATGTTTAACAAGCAAGTCCCTAGAAGGAGGTACAATGGTACAATGGTATGCATGCATGAACAAGTCGATAATTCCCCTTCCTCGCCTCACTGCTCCGTCAAGTGGCCGAAAACGTAACCTTCACCGCCCATGGGCAAAGGTCGCCCCCTCGCCGCCATCACCTCCCCCTCCCCCTCGTCTTGTTCCGTCCCTGAGGCACCGGTGTTCCGCCCCACGGATGAGGAATTTGCCGATCCCCTCGCCTACGTCGCCCGTATCCGCCCCCTCGCCGAGCCCTACGGCATCTGCCGCATCGTCCCGCCGCCGTCCTGGTCGCCTCCGCGGGCCCTCGACGTCGCTGCCCTCTCCTTCCCCACCAAGAGGCAGCCCATCCACCGCCTCCTCGCCCGCCCCGCCCCCGCCGACCCCGACACCTTCTTCCTTAACTACACCTGCTTCCTTAAGGCCTCCTCCGGACACCGCCGAGGCCGCAAGAAGGCCCCGCCAAAGTCGCCTGCTCTCTCCGACGGCCGCCCCCTCGACCTCGAGCATCTGTATGAGTACGTATGTGAGTATGAGAAGTTCACAAACAGATTGCTGTCACGGAATGGGAAGAAGGGGAAGCACGGGGACTATGGAGAGGCGGAACTTGATGATGAACCGTCGGTTTCTGGCTCACAGGACAAAGGGAGGAACAATTCTGATGCTGGAGGAGTGATCGATGGGGAGGTTTCTTGTGTTGGGGGCCGGAAAAGGAGAAATATGGAGTAGATACATTATTAACAGTATCGTTTTAGAGAAGCCCACGGTATCGGTACTATTTTAGAGAAGCCCACTTTCAAGAGTACTAAAATAGCAAAAAACTCTCCGTAAGGAAGCCGCCGGAATGGCTTCTCATGGACGTTATAAGCGCAAACGGAGAAAACTTGATGCTAAAGCCGCCGTGAGAAGGAGGTGGTTTGGGCAGAGGAATCCCAGCCGTGTTCAAGTTGAGAAGCAGTTTTGGGAGATTGTGGAGGGAAAGGCAGGGGAGCTAGAGGTTATGTATGGGAGTGACCTGGACACTTCAATTTATGGAAGTGGGTTTCCCCGTCTTGGTGATCCGGTGCCATCATCGGTGGACCCAGAGATGTGGCAGAAGTATTGCTCGAGCCCGTGGAATCTGAACAATTTTCCAAATCTGCCTGGCTCAGTTCTTCAGACGGTCCGGGATAACATTGCTGGTGTAATGGTCCCTTGGCTCTACATAGGGATGTTGTTTTCGTCATTTTGTTGGCATGTTGAGGACCATTGTTTTTATTCAATCAGTTATTTACATTGGTACGCAAATCTCCCTGAACGGTTATCTTATGATTAAATTTGGATAACATGTCAACTGGTTTTTTCTGTCAATATAGGGTAAGCAAGAGGCACTATTATTGAACTTTATAATGATGTAGACTTGTAAGGATGCTTATTGCTTAGCATCAAAAGATCATCCGGAGTTAGGTTTCTTATACAATGGTTCAAATGAGCTTGAAAGAGGTTGCAGAAACCTGCTTCCAAACAAAGGAATGACTATGATAGATTTCTTTAGTCTATTTTTATAAGTTCAAACTGTGTTTAACACATGCTTGTTCACTGTCTTCTTAGAGCTTGCAGTTCTCAAATCTATGCACACAACTTTGACTATCCCATTTTTTCTTCGTTCATAGGTTGGTTCCTTGGGTCCGTTGAAAATTTGACAACTTGATACTGAAGAAATATTCCCATTGTGTTTGATCATGACCTGTTCATTATTTAGCTTGGTCTAGACATTTAGTGGTTCATGTGAAGGCTAATCATATATCCATTACGAGCTCTGTTTTAAGTGTTTGTGTGTTATGCAACATAAATATGAAATGCACCACCAACCCACCCCACTGACACACACGCCCCTTGAAAAGAAGTGGTGACACCATGATAAGTACCTTAAAGGATGTTGACGCAGAAGAGTTTAGACACTAGACTGGGACACCAAACGTTTGTTGTAGTGGTAGGCTTGAGTAGCCTCCTAAGTAAAGTTAGGACAGATGGATGTAAGAAATCAAAGAGCAGAGAGAGAAATATGATTCTTTTCTGGTGCATATACAGTTAGCTTTTATAGATTTTTATGATGTTAGCGTTTGGGTTCACTCAAAGTTAGCTGAACTTCTGATGACGATGAGAACATTTCCTGTTTCTCAGGATGTGTAGACTTATTTGACCCACATGGCAGTTGCATCGGTCTATGCAACCGTATCATAGTAATATCCTTCTACAGTAATCTAGCATTGAGACTTATAGACATAGGCACATTTACATGGATACATAAATGGTTAATATCTCCATTTATACCAGGATTCGTCTCTACTTTGTTGGATGTGCTATGTTGGTTATCATAATTTTGCATATATCGATCTATGCATTGTTCTATTGATTCATCAATTACTACAACGGGAAATATCTATTATTTGATCTTATCTGATGAGTTGCATGTTAGCAATTTTGTTATGTTCTGTACGTTCTGTTGTTAAATATTTTGAACATACAATTAGTTGTTCATCTTGGGGTACAATGTGATTATTCATCGTGTGTTTCAGGGGCGAGCCAAAATGTTGGTATGGGGTACCTGGAGCAGAAGCAAATGGTTTTGAGCAGGTGTATTATAATGTCGTAGGCATAATATCAGTATCTCAGTTTCATACAATTGAATATCAATTACAGTACACACTTAGGAATACTTTACATTCTGTTCTTGTACAGCTCCATAAACATATCATCTTTGCTGTAGTGGGAACTGGGAAGTGGAGCTAATGTTTACTTTTGTGTCAGCTGTGGTAACTCTTTTGTTACTAACTAGTAGCAGTTGTTATTGTGCTTGCCTAACTGCTTTTGATATATAGTGTACTCATAGTATCAAACGTGTGGCATATTTGTCACTGAAGCGATTTCTTGGATTTGATTAGTTCACACGCACAATCTCTGATGGAAAGAACACTGATAATTAAATACTGTTAGGGAAGTTACGAACGAAATTAGTTCTGGCTATATATTTGTTTGAATAGTAGTATATTAGTATCTTTTGCCTTCTGTTCCAGGAGATGTGCATTGAATGATGCATGGTCATGTATAACTTGTATATGCTTATACATTGATATTAGGAAAAGGCATATACATAGTTACCCACGTGTTTTTTTGGTTATATTTTGAGGAAACAAATAACAAAATGTTCCCTGTGACAGTCGGCGAGAATTGCTATTTAGGTAATTATAATATGATTCTTTTACTGTTCATTCCTTCTCAATAATTCCTGTTAATGATCATACAAGTGGCTCACAGAAAGAACCAAATACGTTGATGCTAATATCTTCATGGTTGAATGATGAAGCATGGAATTTAGTCGACCACGATTTTATTGTTTTTGCTCCAGAAGGGGCTGCAGCTCATGATGATGTGTTTTGAATGTAAATAAATGGAGTTGGGCAACATTTGAACCTTGTTATGTGAGACTTGAGTGCTTGGCATCTTTTACTCCTGCAGGTTATGCGCAATGCTTTACCCGATCTATTTGATGCACAACCTGACCTGCTCTCTTTCACCTTGTCACAATGCTGAATCCATCGATTTTACGGGCAAATGGTGTTCCTGTTTATAGCGTGATGCAGGTTAGTGGAAACTTTGTTTGCAAACAGCCAAATGTTTGAACACAACTGGTATTTTATAGATGCTCTTTATGACTCGATGATGACATAGTTCCATGGTATGGTTGTTCTTGCCATGCCATTTTGTCAATTTATTGTACATGCTACTAGTTGCAGAATTGCACAAGTATTCTCATACTAGTTTCATTCCATTTGCTAACTGTGGATTTTGAATCTACAGTAGGATTTCTCAGATCTGCAATACATCTAGAGGATTTAACTTGATTTATTGTTGGCATTCGTCAGGAACCTGGCAACTTTGTAATTACTTTTCCCAGGTCATTCCATGGTGGTTTCAATTTAGGTAATGCAAGCCCTAGTTATTTCTCTTTCTATTATGATTTATTCCAAATTTGAGATGTACCATTTAATTTTCAGGTTTAAATTGTGCTGAGGCTGTAAATTTTGCACCTGCTGATTGGCTACCTCACGGTGGTATTGGAGCTGAACTATATCGTTTGTACCGTAAGGCACCTGTTTTGTCTCATGAAGAGCTTTTGTATGTTGTTGCAAAGGTCAGAGAATGCCTATTAGCTATGTGCTGCCTTCGTCTTCTGTATTAGTTTAGTGTGATTGTTCTGCTATGCTGTTCTGTTGTCACTAGTCAGAAAACCTCCTTTGTTGTAAAATTCGCCTGCTACTATCCTGGTTATTGGAATTTTGGTCATCGGTTTTTAAATTAGCTACCTAGCTTTCTGAAGGAATTCAGTATTCAGTTATTGTCATAAGTGACAAAACATATGCAATTTATTCAAACTGTGAGTTTAATGTCTTGTTTATGTTGTCCTAAAAATGTAAACTTCTGGGGCATTGTTGCATTAGGGCAGCTATCATGTAAAGCAAAACTGCTGGAGGGTACGATTGTCCTAAGCTTCTTTACCACAAAGGGATACAAAATTTGGTGTTCCTCTTGCTGCAGTATACTTGCTAGGTACTGCGTAATCATTAGTGACCATGTGATGCTGCTTATTGTTGCACTTTGGGGTGGGCCATTGACACACTACCCTTACAATTTATCCTGTTGAACAATGAAGAACTTAAAGGTTATGGTCCTGGTACGTAGCACCATGATGCTGAGTAACTTCCTCATCCTGTGTTATAGTGAATGAATTGGGAAACCTGATTATAGACTTTTATGTTTTTCGAATGAACCACAGTTCAATGTTGAGCAGCCAGGTTTTACATTGGATTATCTTATTTTGCTACATAATGTTCTTATTCTAGTAACTATAAACTGCGCACAATGCTAGTTTCTGAATGTCCATATTCCTTTCTGTTGGACAGAATGGTGTGGACGCTGAATCACTTTCCTACTTAAAAGGAGAAATAGATAGGCTATTTGTGAAGGAGAAAAAATGTCGAGACGAGCTATGGATTAATGGGATTGTCAAATCCAGTGCAATGTCATCAAAGAGTAACCCAAACTTTATTGGAAGTGAAGAGGTACTTTTACTAATATATCTTGTCATGGTAACTTCATTGGTGTCATTTGAAGCACTTATAATTTTCACTATGCAGGACCCTACGTGCATTATTTGCCGACAGTATCTATTTCTTTCAGCGGTTTCCTGTAACTGTAGGCTGCCCTCTTATGTTTGCCTTGAGGTTTGTCTTTCATATGCCATTGTTTTGCTTATTCAGTTGTTAACTCCATGTCATCTGTATGCATTATTCCAGTTTTTATTGCCAAACTTGAGTGAATATTATATTTTAGCTGCTCTACTGAAGCAAAAGAACAACTTTTGATGAGGAATTTCATCTTATGCAGTGGCACTGGCAGTGCTTTCATAAAATAGATCTAAACTAACTTTATTAAGAACATTTCCTTTTCTTTCTTCCCCAGCACTGGAAGCACCTTTGTGAATGCGGTCCAGAGAAGCATCGCTTACTTTACCGCCACACCCTTGCAGAGCTGGGTGATTTAGTTCACGAGGTCTCTAAGGCTAGTCTCCCAGGGGAGAATTTTAAGCAGAATCACTTGTTGCTTAATGATGTTTGTGCGCCATCTAAAAAGGTTTGATATGAACTACAGTGCACTGCTCCGTCAATTACATTACTTGTTCAGTTTCCTTTTCCCATGATTTCATGACCATCTGATGCAGTGAGTAAGAAATATTGCCGCACTATGTACTATACCTTGTGCTATTGAATGTCACCTCGATTATGGTTTATCTTATTTTCCTTACCTTGTTTTTAAGGGTGCTTTATCTGCTCATTTCAGGTCAAAGATCACTATATATCATATGCACAACTTGCAGAAGATTGGCTTTCAAAATCTGATCATATTCTCAATACGCCATTCCTGGATTCTGCATATGCCACTGCCTTAGAAGATGCTGAACAATTTCTTTGGGGTGACCATGACATGGATTCTGTATGTTTCTTCTAGTGAGCATGCTGTGCCTTGCCTAGAAGTCTTACAACAATTGAATGACTTGTATTTACTGTGGTACTGTCTGCTTCTTAGGTCCGGAACATGACACTTAAATTAACTGAGGCAAAGAAATGGGCTTTGAGTGTTAGAAAATGCCTTTCCAAAATCGATGAATATATGCTTTGTAAAGACAATTGTTCCAAGAAAGTAAATTATGTGGAAATCGAAGAATTAGTTGCTGTAAAATGTATCCCATGCTGTGAGCCTAGTCTTACACAACTGCAGGTATGTAAAATCGAGTACTCTTGTAGTTCTTATTGTAAGGCCCTAAAATTTACTCTGTTATTTTGATTCCCCCTGTTGCAGGCCTATGTAGAGAAAGGAAAAATGATGATTAACGAAATAAACATTGCATTATCATCCCGCTTAACGGTAAGCATATTTCAACAGCTTTTGTTTTGTTCTTAAGCGAACCTACAGTTTTTTTCCCATAGAATAACTACAAACCGGAAACACTTTTCTTTTCTTTAAGATACAAAACAAGGTTATTCCATGGTTCCACCTTCTATTTCATAGATTTGTTGACAATGTTTCTTCATTGTCATGTTTTCTTAGGTTGACGACTTGGAAACGCTGTACACTAGAGCTTCAGAATTCCCAGTTGAGCTAACAGAAACATCAACATTGTCTTGTGAGATCTCTTCTGCAAAGGTATCAACCCTATGGGTGGAAAATGAATGGTCTGATGTTCGTTATATACTAGTGGATTTTCTTTTCCATCCTAATGAACGCCCATTTTTTAACATATAGAGTGTCTTAACTTTTAGAACGTTTACATTTCATTTGTGCAGTCTTGGTTGAAGAAAGCATGTGATTGCCTTGAACGGAATAAACTGGGCACTATTGACATAGATTTCCTGAATAAACTGAAATTAGAGGTTTGTTTTTTTCCAGAATTTTTTGCTGTCAGCTTCCCCTTTGAAGTTCATTCTGATGCACTCTGTCCTTCATATGTTTCTGCATAAACTGATACCCTGAACTGGCGGGCATTTGACAATGTTTCAAACCTTGATAGATGGTACAGCTTCGAGTTCTAGTTCCAGAAATGGATCTCATTTCAGAGCTGTGGAAAGAAGCCGAATCATGGAGAATCTGTTGTCAATCGTATCTTCAAGACTCCCCTAGTCTAAAGGTTACCAGCCCTCCTCTTTTGCCTTTCTTCGATTGTATTACATTTGATTAAATATATACTTTTGTGGTAAATGCTCCAGGAGCTGGAGAGTTTCCTCCTTGTGGTTGATGGTACCAAGTTCAGCATTCCAGAACTAAACCTTCTTAAGCAACACTATTCAGGTGCTTGCTCTTGGGTGAATCATGCTAATAACATACTTGGAAAACTGTTTGAAAGGAATGACTATCACAACGCTATTGAGGAGTTGACAGGCATTCTGAAGGACGGAGAATCACTCAGAGTAAAAGGTATGCTGTGTAAATATTTTTGTTCATGGTGCTTGTTATATTTGAAATGATTAGTTATTATTATTCATGTTCATGAGAGATATCATTCTACACAGTTGATGAATTGTCCATTGTTGAGAAAGAACTAAGGAGGTCCCGCTGCAGGAAGCAAGCATACGAGGTATGCTTTTCAGACCTTTTAACTATTGACTATTGTGATGTGTAGTTGTTTCCTTTTAGATAAAGGATATAAAATCCGGCCTCTATATCCACTTGGGATATATACAGCCAAAAGTTACACGAGCTCTTAGGCTCAAAGTCTCAACACTGAGGATTACACAACAGCAAGAAAAAAAAAGCTTAAGGACTAAGAAAAAGCTAGAAAGACTAAGCTTCAGCATTTCTTCTCCGACCTTGCTTTCAACCAATCCTAAACCTCCTCCAACCGAGCCACCCAAACTCCGGTCTATTTTGCGCCGATGAAACTCCGAGGCGACGTCTTCAAAGAAGCGACGAGGGTCGCCGACGCCGCCCGCCTCACCGAGGCTAGGCTTTCACCTGGAGAACCAATTAGGGCTGTGAAGTGCGAAGACAACCCTTCAAGAAGGAACATGGCGACCAAAGGTGTCATAGTTGTCGAGACCGGTATGAACACCAAGCAAGGCTTTGCAAAGCACCTCCACAAACAACCCACGCACATAAAGACCGCCACAGCACACCGGGATCTACACGCCTCAAGACCATGGCTTAACCATCCTTGAACTCCATGTGTAGTTGTTTCCTAGTTTGACAAAGGCCTGTTTGTTTCCACTTAAGATTATTATAATCTAACTTATGGGTGGAGGATTATATAAGCTAACTTATAATAAGTGGTGGGAAATAAGTCATCGATGTTTGGCGATCTGGATTATCGAGTTATGGATTGTTGTATTCGAATGTTTAAAGACTACAATGCCCTTAAGAGAGGCACAGAGTTGGGGATGGATGAATGGCAAAGGTGGGTAATATTCCTAAAGTTTTATGGTCATTAAGATAAAAGGTGGATATATAAGCTGAAATAAGCTCCTTTTTTTAACTTATTATATTACAATAATCTGGGCTATTAGATTATAATAAGTTACCTTATAATTTAAATTTGTTTGTTTCCACTTATGATTATAAGCTAGATTATAATAATTTTAAGTGGAAACAAACAGGGCCAAAAGCTATTTAATTGGTTTCTCTTCATCAGACATCTAGATATCACATTATTAGACCAACATTTGATTCTTGCAAATTTTGGATTATGTAGCTCTTGCTGATATGTGGACGCTGGAAATTTTTCACTATGTAGCTGTCTAAATATTCACAAAACTGAAACATAGATATTGATTAAAACTTGATTACCAAATATTCAAAATTGAACCCAACATTTATTCTTTTTTTACTTATGTTGAAAATCCCATTAATTGCTCCTCATTTTTTAATAGCTTGGGGACCATCGTTTGTGGCACGGAAACTTTTCCACTTTGTCATGCATCTATGTTTCCATCCTAGTCAGTGAACATCTTAGTATAATTTATTTTCCTGTCACACATAGAATGAATTTCTTGGCACTGATTTATTGTGCTACCTGAGCTTTGACGTGTGTTTCTCGTGTGTTTCAAGTTTTGCTGTAGGCATTCTTCAGTGAGATGGCAAAATTAATTCTCTTGTCCCACCTTAAGTTCTGTTTATGTTCCGCCCTATGAGCCAATAGTGCAGTTTGAGCAGGCTATGATTATACTTTCGCCCCTAATTTCCAGTATCGGAGCCTAGTTAAATCTCCTGTTGTTTTGCCTATGAATATATCTACTTGTTCTTGTCCATACATGATTATTTGGTAGTTTCCACACCATTGTTCAGGGTGGACATATTTTTCTGTGCTTAAGTACATGATGAATTGATCAGATAACATCCAAGTATGTAACAGGTTCTTGCAACACCAATGTCCATGGAGGTGGTTGAAGAAGTTCTAAAAGAAGCTTCCATGTAATTTCAATTGATTTGTCGGTCTTTAAATATTGTATAGGATAATTATTTTGCTCTGTCTTACCATTACTAATCTGCCAGATTAACTATTGAAGAGGAGCAACCATTTGTTGATCTGTTCCAGATGCTAAAAAATGCCACTGCTTGGGAAGAGAAGGCTCGACTTATTCTGGAGCAATCAGCTTCTTTCTCTGAGTTTGAAGATCATATGCGGTACGAGTCATCATGGAGAGCTATATTCTTATGCTATTGAATCAGATGCTTTTTCCTACTGAATCTTCCAATTTCAGGTGCTCAGAGAACATACGAGTTATCCTTCCATCTGAACCGGATATGAAAGCAGAGATTACTAGTGCTATATTGACAAATGTCAGGCCTATCTGAGACCAAGATGTGTGGAAGGCTGCCAGCGGCAGCGCCTGCCACCCCGCCCACAGATGACAGGCGTCTGCCGTCCGGTGAGGAGACGGCAGGTGATTAGCCAACAATTACATACCTAATTTTTGTTTAGTGTTTATTTATTTTTTTAAATGTATTAGATGAGCTCAAAAAATACAAAAATTATGTATAGCTTTCCAACACAAAGTACTTAATAGTGTAATTTTTGGGTAATTTTATCCGTTGTGAATGTTGCTAAAAAATTCATACAATTTCGATATTCGTATGAGTATTTATATATATATAGCAAATGAGCTCCAAAAATTTCGAAATTTTATGTGATGCCTTCCGACACAATTATAGTTATTGTGTAATTGTTTGAAAATTTTATGTGGTCTAAATTTGCTATGTTTATTTGGGTTAATTTAATCATAAATTTAATGATACCTAGACATCTTTTCAAGTGGCTAACCTCGTGCTTCGCTCATGTGACCAGCCGATCATGCTATATTTCTTTCCTGCTTCTTGTGCGAAAGGTTTTGCTTCGAGGTACCGGTGCAGATGTCATAGCCATGGTCAGTGTGACACTCACGCCACCAATTTAAATTCAGCGTAATCAAATGGCAATCATTCGTCATGAGCGTGTACTAGACATTGCGCGTGGTCTGTTAATGTGTGATTAAGGATGGCAATGAGGCAGGGGTCGAGGAAGGCCCCAGTGGCCTTGCCATTTTAAGCAGAATCACTTGTTGCTTAATGATGTTTGTGCGCCATCTAAAAGGTTTGATATGGACTACAGTGCACTGCTCCGTCAATTACATTACTTGTTCAGTTTCCTTTTCCCATGATTTCATGACCATCTGATGCAGTGAGTAAGAAATATTGCCGCACTATGTACTATACCTTGTGCTATTGAATGTCACCTCGATTATGGTTTATCTTATTTTCCTTACCTTGTTTTTAAGGGTGCTTTATCTGCTCATTTCAGGTCAAAGATCACTATATCATATGCACAACTTGCAGAAGATTGGCTTTCAAAATCTGATCATATTCTCAATACGGCATTCCTGGATTCTGCATATGCCACTGCCTTAGAAGATGCTGAACAATTTCTTTGGGGTGACCATGACATGGATTCTGTATGTTTCTTCTAGTGAGCATGGTGTGCCTTGCCTAGAAGTCTTACAACAATTGAATGACTTGTATTTACTGTGGTACTGTCTGCTTCTTAGGTCCGGAACATGACACTTAAATTAACTGAGGCAAATAAATGGGCTTTGAGTGTTAGAAAATGCCTTTCCAAAATCGATGAATATATGCTTTGTAAAGACAATTGTTCCAAGAAAGTAAATTATGTGGAAATCGAAGAATTAGTTGCTGTAAAATGTATCCCATGCTGTGAGCCTAGTCTTACACGACTGCAGGTATGTAAAATAAGTTGACAAAAAGGATAGTTCAAAGAGTGCTGTTGGTTCGTGCATATTGTTCATGTGCTACTCCCGCTCGTGCATGTCGTCCTCAACGGTCACCTAAAAACGACAAATAAAGCAAGGGTGAGTCTATAGACTCAACAAGTACATAATAGAACAATAGACACTACCAACATAAGTAAAACATAATCCACATATATCATCATGTTCGTATCGTCATCCTCTTAGCCAAACATTGCCATGACACCAATGCAATGCATCATTACTCTACATGCTCTTTTGCTCTTCACATTGCAAGTACCGTTACTGCCGAGTGAACACCCGTCGATGTTCACCCATTGTGGGCCCGCCCTCATAGGCACGGGACCCCTCCACTCCCGTGGAGGCCTACCGAAATAGGTCTTACTCAAGAGCACTCCGGATTAGTCCGCTAGCTTTATTCATAGCTAGGGACTTTCTCACCGCCCTCACTCTTGAGTGCTCCTCATGCAAATGCATATGCCCATGATCATAATCACGCTCATCATTAATATTATTAGCACATAAGCATCATTGCCTACCTCACTCCATCATCATTGCCATCATTTACCATGCAACCTTATGTCATGTAAACATCACATTTCCTCATAGGTATCATGTAAGCAACGCATTTCCACAAAAATATTATCATATCAGGTAAACATCGCCTATTCATTACCGTGGGTTTACCGCTCTACCATACACTTGCCTGTTAACTAAACGAAGTGGAGCGTCGTGCGGGCGGCGTCGACTCGGGGCCTCCACCTGGACAAGCAATTAACTTGTCTCAATTCCTTTGTAATAATACGCGCATGCGTACGGACGACATCGGCACTACGCACGCGACTCGAGACTCACAACAAGTCACTCAAGACTATGGATCCATTGCGCATGCCACCGAAACCCCTTTTTTCTTTCTTTCCTTTTCTCCTCTTTTCTTTTCTTTTCTTTTTCTCCTCTTTTCTTTTCTCTCCTCTTCTCTCCTCTTCTTCTCCTTTCTCTCCCTTCCTTTTCTTTCCTTTCCTTTTCGTATTTAGATTCCCTCCTCTCCCTTCCTCCTCTCCCTTCCGCTCTCACTCGGATTTAGATTCTATTTGCGTGTGCGAGGGTGCTCGGTGCTATACTATGGGGTTGTTGGGGGAAGAATGGTGGGCTTACTCAAGAGTCGGCTTGGCGTGAATCTAGCGGTCACCGGCGTCCTCTGCCGTCGTCGGCACCGTCCTCACTCTCTGGCCGTCCGAGCTCCTTGGGACCTCCTCTCCACCTTGCCCTTCTCCTTCTTGCTTTCCTCCTTGCCTTCCCTCTCTTTCTCTCGGCTGGGGGAGTGAGATGATGTTGCTTGGCTTTGTGGCTGTGGCAGAAAGAAGAGCAGCTAAAGGGGCTGTGTGATGTCTTGTCTACTTAAGAGGCATTGCTATCACACTCACTGTGAAATGCCGCTTTTGCCCTTCCCCTTTTTGACTTGGCTGGTTATGGCACTAGGGCTTTTTGGTCCAAACGTGGCCTTTTACTATTGGGTGCTCTTCTACTATGGCAGGTAAATTGGTGACAGGTAAGAATAAAATTTTTCCGCCGAATGACGAAAACCCACAACGCGAGACGGTGTCGACCGGCCCTGGACGGTCTGGGAACCTCTGAAAGCGCTACTTTTAGTCGCTTTCTAGACGGTGCCGACCGTCCCTGGGTGGTCTGGGAACCTCTGCGAGCGTTACGCATTCGGCGTTCTAAAAGCCGATGGGTCTGACGGCAAAACCCCCCTCTCTTTCCTTAATTCTCTCTTTTGAAATTTAGTGGTATTACATTCTACCCCCCTTAACAGAATTCGACCCCGAATTCTGGCGTTCAACAATCCGCACGGAAGAACAAAATAAACTAACTGCTCATAACATAGCATTAACTCATACCCGTGGAGAACAACTCGGGGTACTTCTCGCGCATGCGAGACTCCAACTCCCATGTTGCTTCTCGCTCGGACTGATGCGACCAAAGCACTTTGACATACTTTATCACTTTATTCCTCAACACCTTCTCTGATTCCTCCAGAATCCGAACTGGACGGGACTCGAAGGTGAGGTCTTGCTTTATAGACACTGGTTCCAACACAATCTCATGCTCTGGATCTCGCAAGAATTTTCTCAACATCGAAACATGGAACACATTATGCACCCCCTGCATGGAGTCAGGGAGTTCCAAGCGGGATGCCAACTTTCCAATCCGTTCCAGAATTGGAAATGGCCCAATGTACCTCGAGCTAAGCTTCCCTTTGGTACCAAATCGCACTATGCCTTTAGTGGGAGATACTCTCAGGAGCACATGATCCCCCACTTCGAACTCTCGTTCTCGCCTCCTGACATCTGCGTAGCTCTTCTGCCTACTCTAGGCAGCTAGCAAATTCTGTCTGATTTCCGCCACTCGTTCCACTGTCTGCTGGACCCAATCTGGGCCCAGAACGGCCTTCTCGCCCACGGCATCCCAACAAAGTGGCGATCTACACTTCCGCCCATACAGAACCTCGAATGGCGCTGCTCGTACACTGGCATGGTAGCTGTTGTTATAAGCAAACTCTGCAAGTGCCAAATGATCCTCCCAGCTACCCTTCCAGGACAAAACACAGGACCTCAGCAT
This sequence comes from Dendrocalamus sinicus, assembly GCA_036346575.1. NCBI lineage: Eukaryota > Viridiplantae > Streptophyta > Magnoliopsida > Poales > Poaceae > Dendrocalamus > Dendrocalamus sinicus. The sequence continues at coordinate 1,311,513 of CM070641.1, forward strand.
GTCCTCCGATTATGCGAATGGTGCGTTGGACCATCCATCCGTTTGCGGGTGGAAGCGATCTTGAATTGGAGTTTCGTGCCCAGAGCGCCCTGCAAGCTCTCCCAGAACTTGGAGACAAACTTGGTGTCTCTGTCCGAAACTATGGTCTTAGGCATACCATGCAACCTTATTATTTCTCGCACATAGATAGGCGCCAGCTCACTTGCCGAGTTTGTTGTGCGAATGGGGATGAAGTGCCTGGACTTACTGAATCGGTCCACCACTACCCAAATCGCATCCTTACCTCGCTGGGTACGAGGTAGGCCGACTACGAAATCCATAGTGATATCATCCCATGGCCACTGAGGAACCTCCAAGGGCTGCAATAGCCCAGCGGGGCGCTTGTGCTCAGCCTTCACTCGCTGGCAAACCCTGCAAGATGCCACGTACTTGGCGACATTCACTTTCATCCTCTTCCACCAGAAGCTTTTCTTGAGATCACGATACATCTTAGTCTCACCAGGATGCACCGTGTAGGGGGTACGGTGAGCTTCCCTCAAAATATCATCCTTAACTTGAGCCTTTTGCGGCACGCAAAGGCGACCTTTAAATCACAAAGCACCTGAATCATCAAGGCTGAAATCCCCCGTTTTCCCTTCATTAAGGCGCTTCCTCACTTGCTGAAGCATCCGATCATGCTGTTGCGCCTCCTTTACTCGCTTCGGAATCGTTGATTCCAGCAACAGTTGCATCTTGGCCTGAGCTGTACCAGCGAAGCAATAGGAAATTCCCATCCGTTCAAAGTCAGCAACGAGACAACCTAAAGTGGAGGGTGTCATCTTGCGACTAAGAGCGTTAGCAACCACGTTTGCCTTGCCCGAATGATACTGAAGAGTGAGATCATAGTCGTTGATAAGCTCCAACCACCTCTGTTGCCTCAAATTCAGCTCCTTCTGAGTGAAAATGTATTTGAGGCTTTTATGGTCGGTGAAGATATCACATGATTCTCCATACAAGTAATGCCTCCAAATCTTTAGAGCAAAAACCACCGCGGCAAGCTCTAATTCATGGGTAGGGTAATTTTGCTCATACTTCTTCAACTGTCGTGAGGCATACGCGATCACTTTGGTATCCTGCATGAGCACACAACCTAGACCCACTCGAGACGCATCTGAGTAGACCATGAAACGCTTCCCTGGCTTGGGAAGTGTGAGGACAGGAGCATTTACTAACTTCTCTTTCAGAGTATTAAAACTACGCTCACATTCATCGGTCCACTGGAATTTCACATTCTTCCGTGTGAGCTGAGACATTGGCTTGGCAATAATGGAGAAGTCTTTCACGAAGCGCCGGTAGTAACCAGCCAGGCCAAGGAAACTTCTCACTTCTTTAACATTAGATGGCCTCTTCCAGTCCACGACGGTGGAAATCTTGCTTGGATCCACTGAAATGCCTTCCTGATTAATTACATGACCCAGGAAGCTCACTTCAGAAATCCAGAACTCGCACTTCTTCAATTTGGCAAAGAATTGATTCTTCCTCAGAGTCTCAAGCACGAGCCTCAGATGCTGCTCATGTTCTCCCTCCGTCTTGGAATAAATCAGGATATCATTGATGAACACCACTACAAAGTCATCCAGGTACTTGTGCAGCATACTGTTCATCGTTTCCATGAAGATAGCAGGGGCATTCGTCAGTCCAAATGACATAACTGTAAACTCATAGTGCCCATATCTTGTGGAGAAAGCTGTCTTTTCAATGTCTTGCTCCCGCACTCGGATTTGATTATACCCAGATTGTAGATCAATCTTAGAGAACACCTTGGCTCCCTTCAATTGATCAAACAAGTCCTCGATACGAGGCAATGGGTATTTATTCTTGATGGTCACCTGATTGAGAGCACGATAATCTATACACATGCGCTAACTTCCATCTTTTTTCTCGGTGAAAAGGACAGGGGCTCCCCAAGGTGACACACTACGACGGATCAAGCCTTTGGATAGCAACTCGTCCAATTGCTTCTTCAACTCTTCCTGCAAGGGTCGTGCCAAACGGTAGGGGGACATGGAAATAGGTCTTGTGCCAGGAACAAGATCAATTCTGAACTGCACATCTCGCTTGGGTGGCATACCCGGAAGCTCTTCGGGAAACACATCAGGATACTCACGTACCACAGGAATATCCTGAACGTGCAAAGACGTACTTGGCTTTTCCACAATTGCTAGGAGTAACCCAGACTTCATTATTCGTCGGCCAATGAATAAGCTGGCCAACACAAGGAGGGAAGACGTGGGTGCATTCCCCTGAAAGACTATCTCCCTTCCTGAAGGTGCTTGCAAGGCAACTGTCCTCCAGAAGCAGGAAATCACAGCTTGGTAGCGATGCAGCCAATCCATGCCAAGGATAACATCAAAAGGCTCTAACTGAATAACCATAAGGTTGGCAATAAATTCCTCACCATCTATTGCAACCACACGGCCCGGGGCATACTACGGAGCTAGCAATGATACCCTTGGAGTACTAACAACAACCGATTGAGAAATTTCTTTGGACATCCAACTTGGCCTTTCTAACAAACTCCGGGACACAAAGGAATAAGTACCACCGAGTCGAAAGAACAAGGGCTTCACATGAGTCCACTAACAAGGTACTGTCACCACGTCCGGTCGGCTTGCGGACTGGCGCAGCGATGAGTAGACTCGGGTGGTGTCGCGCGGCGAGCCCGGCGCTCTCTTGTGGCGGCACAGGGATTGGAGGCGGCGTAGCATGCTGGAATGAAGGAGTCGGTGTAGGATGCCAGAAATACCCGGCGGGTGGAGCCCAGGAGAGTGGAGGGTGCAGCACAGGAGCAGCCGCCATCATCTAGACTGACCCCCGAGGTGCAGAATTTGACGAGGATGAAGATACGGGCTCCCACTTGAGAATACTGGAGGGGTTCTGACGACAAACCCGCTCCATGTGGCCTGATCGGCCGCAATGCCGACACTCCCCCGACCAGGAGCACTCAGCGGCACGGTGCCCACCTCCACAATTGAAACAAATCATGCCCTGCCCTGGAACAGGACGCAAGGCTGGGGTCGTTGATGTAGTACGAGGCGCTGAAGACGGCCTCGAAGTTTTGGACTTGGATGATTTTGGGGGACGCTGGCCCCACTTGGATTTCTTAGGAGCAGGCCGCTTAGATGACCCACCCCCCTCGGTGAAGCTTCTCTTCTGGTCACCACCAGAAGCGCTTGGACCACCAGGGGGTTGCAGCCCTTTAGTGAGCTGCATCTCCATCTCCATCCCCCTCGCCTGCTCTACCACGGATCGAAAGTCACGCGGCGCAGTAGCTCCCATGACATACCGGAACTCAGAGTTGAGCCCTCGGCGGAACCTTTTGGCCTTCTCAGGGTCATTCTTCGCGACCGATGGCACGAAGCGGATCAGGTTATTGAATGCCGCCTCGTACTCAGCCACGGTCATCTTTCCCTGTACGAGGGTCAACAGGGCGACCTCCATACTCTCTACAAAAGAATCTGGGAAATACTTTGCCTTGAACTGCTCGGTGAAGACTTCCTGTAGCGGGACCTGGGCGGGGTCTGGTGAAAGAACTCCTTCCCACCGGATGTCCTTTGACCCTTCAATTGAAAAGCCACGTAGCGAGCTTTCAGCTGAGAGCTCATCTCGAGGGCTTCGAACTGCCTCTCCATGTAGCACAACCAATCCGCAGCCTGGACTGGTGTGCCCGAACCATCAAAGGTATCTAACCGCAAGGCCAACCACTCACGAAGGCCCATTCTTGCCTGCAGTGCGGCGGAACAAACAATGGGGCATCGGCGGGAGGCGGCGCGTGCTGCGCTCTGGCGGTTGACTGCGAAGCACACGAACCTCCTCTAAGAACTCCTGCAGCAAGGCTGAAGTCCTTGCCGGATCCCTAGCTACGGACTGTTCAGCGGAAGCAACTTCTGCATCAGGTGCTTCCTGCTGAACCTCAAGCGGTGGCTCCGCATGGGCACGGCCACGACCACGGCCGCGACCTCCACGGCCACGCCCGCGTCCTCTGGTTCTCGGCATCTCTGTTCAAGACAGATAGCCAGTTACAAAATTAACCCACAAACATTCATCACACATCAATGCTAACGAAAACGTAAATGCAATGTAAGACCCATTCGCCATCCTATGGTGCACCAGTGTGTCAAATTTTATTATTTAACCATTAGGCCTAAGTCAAATTTTAGTTGAATAATTAACCTAAGTTGGCAAATTTCTCTACCACGGACCTAACGCCCGCTCTGATACCAACTGTAACACCCCGCCCACCCTCTGGGCCGGAATGCTACCACCACTGCCTACTCATACCATTTTATCAACACTAGAAGAATTGAAGCCAATACTAGATTTACTTATACTGCTGCATTCAGATACATTGTTGCATTTTTTAGCGAGTACTCAAAAACTTAAGCCAACACTAATATAATCAGGTAGCAGCGAGCCCATACAACATAGGATTAGTTTCGTTTAGTTCTCACTCTAGCATACTAGTAGAGACTAAAATAAGTTGACAAAAGGGTAGTTCAAAGAGTGCTGCTGGTTTGTGCATATTGTTCATGTGCTACTACTGCCTGTGCATGTCGTCCTCAACGATCACGTAAAAACGACAAAGAAAGCAAGGGTGAGTCCAAAGACTCAACAAGTACATAATAGAAAAATAGACACTACCAACATAAGTAAAGCATAATCCACACATATCATCACGTTCGTATCGTCATCCTCTTAGCCAAACATTGCCATGCCACCAATGCAATGCATCATTACTCTACATGCTCTTTTGCTCTTCACATTGCAAGTACCGGTACTGCCGAGTGAACACCCGTCGATGTTCACCCATCATGGGCCCGCCCTCATAGGCACGGGACCCCTCCACTCTCGTGGAGGCCTACCGAAGTAGGTCTTACTCAAGAGCACTCCGGATTAGTCCGCTAGTTTTACTCATAGCTAGGGACTTTCTCACCGCCCTCACTCTTGAGTGCTCCTCATGCACATGCATATGCCCATGATCATAATCACGCTCATCATTAACATTATTAGCAGATAAGCATAATTGCCTACCTCACTCCATCATCATTGCCATCATTTACCATGCAACCTTATGTCATGTAAACATCACATTTCCTCATAGGTATCATGTAAGCAACGCATTTCCACAAAAATATTATCATATCAGGTAAACATCGCCTATTCATAACCTTGGGTTTACCGCTCTACCATGCACTTGCCTGTTAACCAAACGAAGTGGAGCGTCGTGCGGGCGGCGTCGACTCGGGACCTCCACCTGGACAAGCAATTAACTTGACTCAATTCCTTTGTAATAATACGTGCATGCGTACGGACGACATCGGCACTACGCACGCGACTTGAGACTCACGACAAGTCACTCAAGACTATGGATCCATTGCGCATGCCACCGAAACCCCTTTTTTTCTTTCTTTTTTTCTCCTCTTTTCTTTTCTTTTTCTCCTCTTTTCTTTGCTCTCCTCTTCTTTTCTCTTCTCCTTTCTCTCTCTTCCTTTTCTTTCCTTTCCTTTTCTTTTCTTTCTTTTCTGTTTCTTTCTTACCCGGCCGACCCCCTTCTTTCTCTCTCTCTCTCTTTTTTTTCACCTCCTACGGCCGAACCGGCCTTATCCCTCCCCCATGCTGCCTCTCTCTTTCCCCCCATTTCAATCGGCCGAAGGCCTGCCCCTCACCGATTTAGACCGGGGCGGCGCGGCGGCGCGCGACGAGCCCAGCTCGGTGTCGCCGGCGGCTTCCCTCGCCGCCCCTGCCTCCTCCTCTCCCCACCCCTCACTCTCTCTCCCGCGTACATGCGGCGCTCGGGCGGAACTCCGGTGGCATGGCGGCGTGGAGGGGACTCGGACCCTGGAGCACCGGCCACTCCGCCCCCTCCCTCTCTCCCCAGATCCGACCGACCACGCCCGAATCCGACGCTTCCCCTTGCGCGCACGGCAATGGGGCGCTGGGCACCGTCGCCCGGCCGGCACGGCCAGCGGCCACCTCCTCCGTCGCTCCCCTACAGCACCACTCCTTCGGCTCACCGGGCCCAGGCCGCCGACCCCTTCGCGAGCGCAGGTCGGCACTTGGCCTCGCCCCCCCAAGTGGACTCGAGCTCGCCGGCCATGGCTCTTCGCCGGCCGGCCACTCTCCAAGAGCAGGGAAGACTCCCTTGTCTCCCTTCCGCTCTCACTCGGATTTAGATTCTATTTGCGTGTGCGAGGGTGCTCGGTGCTATTAAAGGAATGCGCGTAGGCTACGATAGCAGAAAATAAAACTTTTCTACCGCGCACACCAGGACATCATGCTAAGGAGGGATCATGGATCGTTACCACTAGACGCGCAGCGCAGCGGAAGTAGAGTTGGAGAAGCCGATCCAACCACGCGCGTCGAGGTAGTAGTGGAATTAGTCGATCGTCCCGAACAGATCGTCTCCTCCACGCGATCAACCACACCACGTGCAAGATCCAATCTGTAGATTGTTGATGCCGATCAACGCCGCAATGAGCAGCGCCTCCACCGGTATCCACACGTCCGGGGCTGGAACGCAAATCGCGAGTGTACCAGCACTCGCGAGTGGCTAGGGTTTGGCTCGGGAGGTGGCAGCTAGGGTTTGGCTCGGGATTAACAGAAGCATGCACCCCTCAGCCCCTCACCTCCATATATATAGACCTCCTCACTTGGGCCTCATGGACCGAGGCCCAATAGGAGTCTATCCGGATCTCTATCCGAATTGAGCCCACATCCGAATCACATTCGAATTAGTGTTCCAACCCGTTAAGTGTGCGACCCTGTAGGTTCACGTATACTTGGTCGCGACCCGGAAACGCCTTTCCGGTCACCCTGTTAATAGCGGCCTGTAGTAAGACATATTAACCCAAAAGTATACGTAAAGATCATATCTTTGAACTCGTAATGTTCTCATGTACGAATCCCTTTGCCTCACGATATAGATTGAGCTCAAGGCGAGACCTGTGTCATCCTCTTAATAGCTCAATCACTCTCTCGATTCCGTGATGGATTATAAACTTGTGATTCACTCCTCAATCACCTTGGCATGGCCATGCACTTTCATAATCCATTACATCGAGGGGCCCAGAGATATCTCTCCCATAAGGAGGGGCAAATTCTATCTTGATCATTCACATCTCACTACATGTTTAATGGTAAACCCAAGACTACTTTTATGACTACCCGATTAAGTAGTGTTTAGTAGTCCCAAAATAAGCTACTACGCATGTTGGGAACCATGATGATCTCAAGTCTAAGGATTCCACATAAACACTACTTGAGACCAGCGATGACACATGGAATCTCTGCAGTGTCTCATGGCGGGTCTATCCAACATATGTTCACTAACACATGTCCATATTATTGATTTGGTATCTCCATACCATGATCCATGAGACATGATCATCAATCAATACATATCTTGATCTTTGAATCATATTTGTTCCTCATATGATATATAATCAGGATCATTTAGAAATAGCAACATTTTGGCATTAAGAGTCTCATGAATAAGTCACATACTCATTGATCAATAATGATAATGTCTATTTCAAGGAACAAAGCAATGTATCATAAACATAGTATGTGATATATTCAACATCTCCATGTTGCCTCTAGGGCATATCACCATGATCTCCCACTTGCACTAGAGTCAACCATGTAGGTATCTAATACCCATTGCCCTAGTGTGAGCCTCATGCTTTGGCCGGGAAGCGGCTTTGTCAACGGATTTGCAATGTTGAAATCCGTTTGTACTTTGCATATCTTCACATCGCTCTCTCCACTATCTCGCGGATGAGATGAAATCGCCGTAAAATGTGCTTGGACTTACAGTGCGATCTAGGCTCCTTGGCTTGCGCAATGGCCCCACTATTGTCACAAGAGAGGTCCATTGGGTTGGAGGCACTAGTCATCACACCAAGCTCGAAACAAATTTCTTAATCCAAACAACCTCTTTAGCGACTTGAAGCGCTATGTACTCGGCTTACGTTGTAGAATCAAGAACCGTCTCCGCTTGGAACTCTTCCACTCACCGCACCGCCATTCAGTGAGAACACAAATCCAGATTGTGATCTAAAATCGTCTTTGTCGGTTTGGAAGCTAGCATCGGTGTAACCATTTACAACGAGCTCTTCTTCACCCCATAGACAAGGAACGCATCTTTAGTTCTTCTCAAGCACTTCAAGATGTTCTTTACGGCAATCCAGGTGACCTTCACCGATCTCGATCGTATCTACTCGTAGCACTTAAAGCATACGAGACATGCGGACGTGTACAAAGCATGGCATACATAATGGACCCAATAGCCGAAGCATATGGAATCACATTCATTTTATCCCGCTCATCGGTGTACTAGGACACGATTCTTGCTAAGATTTATACCATGTGACATAGGTAGAAAGCCTTTCTTGGAATCTGCATGTTGAACCTTTTCAACACCTTGTCAATGTACGTATCTTGGCTTAATCCAATTAGCCTTTTGATCTATCTCTATAGATCTTGATGCCCAGAATATATGCCGCCTCTCCTAAGTCTTTCATAGAGAAACTATTTTTCAATGAAGACTTAACAGATTCGAGCATAGGAATGTCATTTCCGATCAGTAATATGTCATCCACATATAAGACCAGAAATACGAGTACGCTCCCACTAGCCTTTTTGTAAACACAAGGCTCTTCTTCGTTCTTGATGAAACCAAACCCTTTGATTACTTCATCAAAACAAATGTTCCAACTCCGAGATGCTTGCTTTAATCCATAAATGGATCTTTGCAGCTTGCATATCTTTCCAACTGATTGCAGATCGACAAAACCCGTGGGCTTTGTCATGTACACATCCTCACTCAGATTTCCATTAAGGAAAGCTGTTTTGACATCAATTTGCCATATTTCATAGTCGAAATATGCAGCAATCGCTAGAATGATCCGAATAGACTTTAGCATTGCGACGGGCGAAAAAGTTTCATCATAATCAACACCTTGAATTTGTTTGAAACCTTTGGCCACCAATCGCGCTTTATAGATGTGAACATTTCCATCTATGTCTATCTTTTCTTGAAAACCCATTTGCACTCAATGGTTTTAACACCATCGTGGATCAACTAAGTTCCAAACTTGATTCTGTGCATGGATTCAATTTCGGATCTCATGGCTTCAAGCCATTTCTCGTAGTCCGGTCCCACCATCGCTTCTTCATAGGTCTTAGGCTCATCGTTGTCTAACAACAATATGTCCCGCTGTTGAGTAGTCAAGAACATGTACCTCTCGGTGCACGACGTGACCTCTCGACCTACGTTGTGGTTCTTCAACGTTTGTTCATCTGTTGTGGTTCTAGGAGCTGAAACGTTTTGGTGTTTTCGAATTTCTTCAAGTTGCACTGTGCTCCACTATCCCTTCTTGAGAGAAACTCTTTCTCTAAGAAGACACCATGCCAGGCGACAAACACTTTGCCTTCTTCTTGATTATAGAAGTAATATCCTTTTGTTTCCTTAGGATACCCGATAAAGAAGCATTTATCGATTTAGGAGTGAGCTTATCAGATTGTAAACGCTTTACATAAGCCTCACATCCCCAAATCTTAAGAAAAGACAAGCTAGGACGTTGTCTGTCCACATCTCATATGGTATCTTTTCTCTGATTTTGATGGAACCTGTTTAGTGTGAACGCATTTGTTTCAAGAGCGTACCCCAAAAAGACAACGGAAGATCACTTTGGCTCATCGTGGAGCGCACCATATCTAATAAGGTGCGATTTCTCCGTTCAGATACCCCATTCCATTGAGGTGTTCTGGAGGAGTCAATTGTGGAACAATTCCATAATCCTTGGATGATTGCCAAACTCATGGCTCAAATACTCGCCTCCACGATCGGATCGTAGAAACTTGATTGTCTTGCCTAAATGATTTTGCACTTCATTTTGGAATTTTTTGAACTTTTCAAAGGATTCAGACTTTTGCTTCATCACGTAGATATACCCATATCTACTAAAGTCATCGATAAAAGTTATGAAATCTGAAAACCACCTCTGTTGTTGAGCTCATTGGTCCACATACATCAGTATGTACGAGTGCCAATAAGTCACTTGCCCGTTCACCTTGACCGGTGAAAGGTGCCTTTGTCATCTTGCCAAGTAAACAAGATTCGCATGTCTCAAATGATTCAAAATCAAATGAGTGCAGAATACCATCTCTATGGAGCTTCTCCATGCGTTTCTCATTTATGTGACCTAAGCGACAGTGCCAAATAAACGTGGGATTCAAATCATTCGAACGTTGCCTCTTTGAATTAATGTTATAGACCGGTGACTCTTCAAGAGTAAGAACATATAGTCCTGGGTGATCAGCTGCACTCTTAGTTCATCCTTCAACCCCTCAAAGAATCTGTCAATCTTTTCTTCCTCTTCTTCTATATCTTTCTGGGCATACCGGGCCAGCTGCGTGAATTTTGTAAGATATTCACTGACAGATAGGTTCCCTTGCTTGAGATTGCGGAATTCATTCTTCTTTATCCGCATTATCCCTGCTGGAATGAAGTTGTCTTTGAAAGCTTTCTTGAACTCTGACCATGGGATAGCTTCCATGTCACCCCCGGTGGTAGCATCTTCCTGGCCTCTGGCAGCTACATAATTTTCCCACCATGCTGCGGCAGCTCCTTGAAATAGGTGTGTGGCAAATATGACTTTATCCTCCTCTGCGCATTTGATTAAGCGCAGCTTTCTTTCAATATCCCGAAGCCAATCTTCGGCTTCAAGTGGTTCTTCTGCCGATGTGAATGTAATTGGTCTTGTCCTTTGGAAATCTCCTAAATCAGCTCTGTGCCCGCCAGAGCTTCCTTGCTGTCTAGCATAAATGGCTTGTAAAATCTGAGTCTGTTGTGCCATTACTTGGGCCATTGTGGGATTAACTGAAGGGGTTGGGAGATTAGCATCCTGGTTCTGATTTCTTTCATGCCCTTCGGGTATTGTGTCATGGTTTGAATCTACCTCAGCCTGATTAATGTTAGTATGGGCCCGAGACCGCGTAACGCTTTGACTGGCCATCTGCAGTTACAGCTTCATAATTCAGTATTAATACTACCCTTGAGAAAAGGAAGGGTATCAACCCTTGTCGCAAAAGAGAACAACAAGATAAACGACAAAAGAGCATTCAACATAAGGCCTTATGCCTGGCCATTCGTTAAATACACCAATAACCACTTAGCCAGCATCTATGCTGGAACTTCATATTACGGGTACGTAACTAGTACTTGCACCACTCCTAGTGAGTACGGCACCATGCTATCTACTCCTCCTTTGGTAGTCTGCAGGACGCGGTAAATGGGCTGCCCCTGCCCTCAGTGGATTAAATTATTATTAGTAATTTCCAAAATATATATTAATGAAAGATAGAATAGAGTAGAGCTAGGAAGGATACGAAAAGAAGTAGTATGCTATATTTTTCGCAATCATTTTTATAAGTTTTGCAAATATGGCGACCCTAGATCCATCCTAATTCCCATTCTATGGCTTTTACCCTACAGTCGTAGGCTCTGATACCAACGCTGTCAGACCCGGATTTTTCAATCCAGAATCTACTGTGTCTACTGCACTATTCCCTGGATCGATGATAGCGCATACAGAACATTCTTTGAATCATTCCATACATCGCATAATCATTCATTATATTACATAAATTGAAATACACCACGTCGGGTGATAGAGTTTACAAAAGGGCCGATTAGGCCAAATGTCATCTTTACAGAATAGCAGCGGTAACGAAAACAAAAGTAAGACCATAAACCACAGGCAAGCGACTGGTGGGTATTGTGTGCATTTTATACTACTCACATTGTGATAGTATAAGTGCACACACTGCCAATGGTCAACTTGTCTGTGACTAACAAGGTGTAGCCTACGACCTAATTCCCTTCATCGGTCCTTCCTTCCGCAGCTGGGGCATCTTCGTGGTCATAGTGGCTTTGTGTTCCCGTCTCTGTTTTTGGTAATGCGAGTATGAGCACAAATCCACCGTGCTCCGCGAGCCAACACACAGAATGCAATGTATACCATGCTTGGCTTATCAAAGGAAGGTTGGGGCTCATTTTATTTTTGCGTAGAGTGCTTTTGAATACAATTATTTAAAAATCCCTAAGACCTAGCATTTTGAACCAAAGTACAATCCGTGAAAGAATGCAATATTACTAGTGATTCAGATTCCATCCACCGTTACATGGCATGTGCACCATATAGCAATTCTTCAGCGTTATAGCCGCTTAAATTACCACTGGGACGACACCCAGGACAATTCCAAACTAGGGCCTTCCACTGCCCCTCACATATCCAATCCCATCCATAAAGCATTTTGAAATAGAACTATATCTGGTTAAGTTCCCATGTCCGCCTTTGACCGTGGGCACGACTATTCGAATAGTTTTGACTCTGCAGAGTTTGTACACTTTCACCACAAGAGACAATCAACTCGTTGCCCCACACGATTCCTTAGTCATGTGGTTGAGCAGACTATCACAGTGACTTTTCAAAGTATCTAGACCCTTTTGTCATCTTACCTTATGGGAAACTGCCCACTTGCGGTGGGTCTCATCTATGCGCGGGATGTGTCCCACAGCCACTAACGCAGCCGGGCTCCACTTCCCGCAACGTTAGGACAGCTGGGAAACTTCACCCTCCACTGGTGTCCCTTAGGGCCCCCGTGCGCGTGCGTATACACTTCTATCCACTACCAGTGAGATGAGTCCAGGGTTCGATAAGTTTACTTAGCCAAGTTGTACTTTACAGACTTGTGGTTGTACTGTTTTACTCGGGAGGTCATGACAAGATTCAGTCCTTAGTGGTATCTGGGCGGTCTACCATTAACCCACTTTGTGCTTCCATTGCACCACACTCCCACTTCATCAATCCAATCCGCCCAGATATTTAAGCAAGTTGGGGATTTTGGGAGCATAAAATAATCATATCAAAATATGCCAGTCATTCCCACTATGACTGCCCAAACCAGTTTCTCATGATTAAAAGTGATAATGATGTTTGGGGTATTTCAGCGCCCCCTGAGTATCTGTGCAATACTGAGCATAACATATCATTAGGGACTTATTTTCGAAATGTTACTATTATAATTGTGCTAGGGCGACAAGGTTCACACATTCAAATATTCCAAGGAGGGGGTAATATTATTCAAGGTAAACAATGGCATATAACTAGAATATTAAATTTAGCATTTATTTGCATAAAAATAACAGCATGCAATTTGTTAATTTAAAACAAAGTAATTTGCAGATATGTAGGTTCAACATGATCAAAGTATTGACTCGCCTTGGTCACAGTGGTCTAGTGCTTGATTATCTGGAGCTTCTAGGGCTGCAGCTTCTGCTTCTTCCTCCTGAGCCTCGTAAGCTATATATTCGTGCGAAATACCCAAATAAAAGAAAAGCGATCAATCACTCAAAATATCACCAGAAATTCAAATGAACTCCAAAAATTATGGTTCCAGTTCCATTGGATAGATCTTGATTTTATACGAATTTAGAAATTTGTCTCATCCAATTTGGAGTAAAAATGAAAAAGTTATGAGTATTTAAAGTTCTCAGTTCTGAAAAATGCCAGAAAATGGAAAAACCTGACATGTGGGTCCACTGGAGTTCTTAATTCATTTTCTTTTTATTTTAATTTCTTACTTGCTGTGCCGCTGACATGTGGGTCCAACTACTGTTCAGTGGGGTCCACATGTCAGTATGGGTTCTATGTACATGTCCCACTGACCAGTGTAGCCCAGTGGTCAGTGGGCTGCTCCGGCTACAACGGCCGACAAGTGGGGCCCACCTATCAGCCCGAGAGAAAATAAAGAAAACTCAACCCGGCCTGCGGAGCCAGAGGCTCGAACGCGCGACCGGGGAGCTGGGGAGGAAGAGACGAGCGGTGGTAACCAAGTGAGCGGGGAGGCGTTGCCTACCCTATAAGGATAATAAATCCTTTTGGAGTATGCCGTGGAGGGGGCCGGGCAGAGGAGTCGGGGGCGACGGTGGCCGGCGGCGAGAGGCTGTCGGGGAGGTCCCGGGGAGGTCTGAAATGCGACGCCAGGGTTGCGGTGATGCTGGTGGTGGTGGCGACAGAGGCTGAAGTGCGCCGGAGGTAGGCCGGCAGCGTGCGGTGGCGGCGGCTCGGGGAGGTGGTCGACGCCGGCAATGCTCACGCAAAGGGAGACCCGGCGAGGAAGGGATTCTGCTACGCCTGGCCTCCATGAAGCTCTGGGAGCAATGAATTGCTCGGAGGCGGCCGGAATCAACGGCGACTCGGTCGCCGGCCGCGAGGAAGAAGATGTTGCCGACGGGGATTGGGGGCACTACGGCTTAATTGCTTGCAGGGGAGGGGAGAAGGGAGTGTTGCGGCGCGATTGCGGCTCCCAGGCGGGGCTTTTATAGCCAGGAGAGAGGCGCGCGACGAGGGCGGCATTTGGCCTCTCTCTCTCTGTTTACGCTGGGAAGGGGGATGAACTCAATCTTCTCCGGGATTGCGTGGGAGGGAGGTGGCGGGAGGTTCTTTGAACTTGCCCTTGAGGTGTGTGTGTGAGAGAGAAGGATTTGCTGCGGCAGAGGGAGCAAGCGCGAGGGTGGAGCTGCGACGCGTGCTCGTGGAGGAGAGGAGCCGGGGAAAGAAGAAAGAGAAAAGAGAGCGCGGCGCGGGAGGGCCACCGGCCAGAGGGAGAGGGACTGGCGCGTGGGGCTCGCGCGGCAGTGAGAGAAGGCGCGGGTGGAGGCGGGGCCACTGCGCAGCGAGAGGAGAGGCGCAGGCAGGGGCGCGGTTGGAGGTGGGTTGGGCCGGATTTGATGGCCGGCTTGCCCAAATTCCTTTCTCTTTTTTTAAGAGTATTCATTTGGGTATGTATTTGTGTGCATATTTATATATACCTCTATATATATTTTTCTGGCTTCATTTATTTCCCCTTCTTGTTAACCTAGCTTTTATATTTATTTTATTTATGTATATATACACATGTATTTATATTTTCTTCATGCCTATATTTTGTATCAGTACATTTTATGTCTTGCTCATCTTTCTAGGCCCTTGTATGCATACTTGTTTAGGCTCTATTTATTTTTGGTTTTCCCTTTATATACGATTATCTTCAAAATGATATTTTATATTTTATTAACCCAGATTTCTCTCCCCTTATACTGGATCATCTTTTTAGATTCGAATTTAAGAATTTGAGTTTCCTTTATTTGCATATTCCCCTGTGTAGCATTACTAATATTGATTTTGTTTTTGGTCTTTTTTGAATTTCTTTAACTTTTGGGAGCTCAATCAAAATTTAAAAACATCATGAAAATCCAAACTCAAATATAATATTTGACAAAAATAACTCAAGGCTTCATATTTTCAAATTTAAAAATTTCAGGATGTTACAAATCTACCCCCCTTAAAAAGAATCTCGACCCCGAGATTTAACCTAGTTAGTGAACAAGTCGGGATAGTCTTCTCGTAGCCGATCTTCACGTTCCCACGTAGCTTCTTTCTTCGAATGGTGGCTCCATTGTATTCTGCACATGCGAATGGTTTGGGTTCTTGTCTTTTTCTCTACGGTGTCCAGAATTTTAATTGGACGCTCCTTGTAGGTCAGGTCTTCTTCAAGCTCAATTGCCTCTAATGGAGTTTGATCTTCTGGTACTCGTAAGCATTTCTTGAGTTGAGATACGTGGAAAACATTGTGTATATCAGATAGATTTTGAGGTAACTCTAACTGATAGGCAACTTCTCCTTTCTTGGCCGCAATTGGAAATGGTCCCACATAACAAGGGGTAAGCTTGCCCTTGACTTTAAACCTCTTAACTCCTCGTAGAGGTGACACCTTCAAGTAGACATAATCTCCAACCTCAAATGTTAGCGGTCTTCTTCTTTTGTCTGCATAACTCTTCTGCCTAGACTGGGCCGCCTGTAATCGATCTCTGATTAGACGAACCTTCTCTTCAGCTTGTTTGAGAATGTCGGGTCCAAATATGATGTTCTCCCCTACTTCGGACCAATGTAGTGGGGTTCTGCATTTCCTTCCATATAAAGCCGCAAAGGGTGACATCTGAAGGCTAGCTTGATGACTGTTGTTATAAGCAAACTCAGCATATGGCAAACATTTATCCCATTCCTTAAAGAAGTCCAGGGCACAAGCCCTAAGCATATCTTCTAATATTTGGTTCACTCTCTCTGTTTGACCATCCGTCTGAGGGTGGTAAGCGGTGCTGAAATCCAGGTGAGTGCCAAGAGCCTCGTGTAGGCTAGCCCAGAAATGCGAGGTAAATTGAGAACCTCGATCTGAGACTATCCTTTTTGGCACACCGTGCAAGCACACAATGCGGGACATATATAGTTCTGCTAACTTGTCTCCCTTGTAAGTCGTCTTGACAGGAATAAAGTGGGCGACCTTGGTCAACCTATCAATTATAACCCATACAGAGTCATATCCTGACTTGGTCCGTGGGAATCCAGTGATGAAATCCATTCCGACTTCTTTCTACTTCCACTGGGGTACTTGTAAGGGTTGTAGCAACCCTGCTGGTCTCTGATGTTCAGCCTTTACTCTCTGACATATATCACAACATGCCACATATTCTGCTATGTCCCTTTTCATTCTTGGCCACCAATAACATTGCTTCAAATCTTGATACATTTTGGTACTTCCCGGGTGAATGGAATATGCAGAGCTATGAGCTTCCTTAAGTATTAAGTCCTTGATATCCTTCTGATGAGGTACAAAGATACGTGTTCCATATTTTAGCACACCTTGTTGGTCCATGGTCATTTTGGGAGCCTTTCCTTCTTCCATTAATTTCTTCATTCTTAAGGCAGTTGAATCTTCTTTTTGTGCAGTGATAATCCTCTCTTCTATGCTTGGTTGTACTTCCATCGCAGCTAAGGTGCCTTCCACCCGAATTTCCAAATTCAGTGCCATTAACTCCTTGTAGAGCTCAGGCTGATGCTCCCTAACCATGAGGTTGTTGCAGTAAGCTTTACGACTCAAAGCATCTGCTACCACATTAGCTTTTCCAGGGTGATAGTGAACGCTCAAATCATAATCCTTGATTAATTCTAGCCATCTTCTTTGCCTCAAGTTAAGATGTGACTGTGTAAAGAAATATTTGAGGCTCTTGTGATCTGTGTATATGTCACAATGGTTACCAATCAAATAATACCTCCAAATCTTTAGTGCATGTACCACTGCTGCTAGCTCTAGGTCATGGGTGGGGTAATTAGCTTCATGAGGGCGAAGCTGTCTTGATGCATATGCTACTACCCTGCCTCCTTGCATGAGTACGCATCCAAGCCCTTGATGTGAGGCATCACAATACACCTCAAAATCTCTACGCACATCTGGCAGGACTAACACAGGAGTAGTAGTCAATCTCTTCTTCAGTTCTCGGAAGCTTTCTTCACACGCCTTGGTCCATTCAAATTTCTTCTCCTTTTTGAGTAACTAAGTCATTGGTCTGGCAATTCGAGAAAATCCCTCTATGAACCTTCTGTAATATCCTGCCAGCCCCAGGAAGCTTCTCACTTCGGTGACGGAGGTAGGCTGCTTCCATTCCATTACTACTGCTATTTTGGCAGGGTCGACGGATATTCCTCCTGCTGATATTATATGCCCCAAAAAGCTGATATCTCTTAACCAGAATTCGCATTTACTGTACTTGGCATACAGCTTATGCTCTTTTAGCTTTTCTAACACCAAGCGTAGATGCTCAGCATGTTCTTCTACATCCTTGGAGTATATAAGGATATCATCAATGAATACCACTACAAACTTGTCCAGATATTCCATAAACACCTTATTCATGAGATTCATGAAATAAGCTGGGGCATTTGTCAAACCAAAAGACATGACTGTATACTCATACAGTCCATACCTAGTGGTAAAAGCTGTCTTGGGTATATCCTCAGCTCTAATCTTCAGCTGATGATATCCTGACCTCAAGTCAATTTTGGAGAATATTGTGGCTCCACCAAGCTGGTCAAACAAATCATCGATTCTTGGAAGAGGGTATTTATTTTTGATTGTCATTTCATTCAATGCCCTATAATCTACACACATTCTGGCTGTGCCATCTTTCTTCTTCACAAATAATACTGGAGATCCCCAAGGTGAGGAACTAGGTCTAATAAATCCTTTTTCCAGCATCTCATGAAGTTGTTTCTTCAATTCTTCTAATTCTTCCACTGTCATCCTATATGGTCTCTTGGAAATTGGTGCA
The DNA here is from genome assembly GCA_036346575.1 of Dendrocalamus sinicus. Lineage (NCBI taxonomy): Eukaryota > Viridiplantae > Streptophyta > Magnoliopsida > Poales > Poaceae > Dendrocalamus > Dendrocalamus sinicus. The sequence goes on from CM070641.1 coordinate 1,329,763, forward strand.
GCTCCGGGCTTCAGGTTGATGACAAACTCCAAATCTCTGTCTGGGGGCATGCCAGGTAGTTCATCAGGGAATACTTCAGAGTAATCTTGTACTACCATCATTCCTTCTAGGGGTACATCTTCACAGTAATTAATTGCACGACCCCATCGATATGGTCCACTTTTATATTTATGGTCATTCCAGAACACTTGACCACTTTCACTGTTCTGGTGGCACACTCTAGGACACCTTGATTTTTAGCTAACCAATCCATTCCTAGTATGATGTCCAGGGTCTGAGAACTTAATACTATAAGGTCTGCTAGAAAGTCATACTTTTCCATAGTAATTGTTACCCCAGGACACACCAGGGTAGCTGTGATTATACCGGCTGGTGAATTAAGTACTAGGGGTTTCTTTAGAGGATAGGTGAATAATCCCAATTTATCAGCATACCCCTTTGATATAAATGAATGTGAAGCTCCCGAATCAAATAATACTTGTGCTGGGATGGTCTTGACAGAGAACGTACCCATGAGAACTCCAGCGGCTTCCTGAGCTTCTTCAAGCTGTAATATGGTTGACTCGCCTCGGTTTGGTCTTTGAAGTGTTTTTGCTAGCTTGAGAGCTCTGCTTTGTCCCGCCAGAGTGAAGCTTGACTGCGGACAGAGACATTCTGCTTATGTGGACATCTGCTGGCAAAGTGTCCCTTCTCCCCACAGCTATAGCAATTAAGATTTGCGGCGGGGTTTGTACCACTATACTGTCCTCCTGGGCGTGATGTTTGAGGCATACTTCCACCAGGTCTAAGGGCTGGGGTTGAATTACTAGATTGATTGGACCTTGAGAATGAGGGGTTGTTGAAGAATTTTTGAATAAATCTTCCTTGCGGCCGTTGGGTTGTCATCTTGCGCTTACGACTGGTCTCAAGAATCTTCTCATTTTCCAAGGCCAATGCTTTGTTTACCAGCTGATGAAAGCTGGTGAAGTCCTGGGTGATCAGCTGCACTCTTAGTTCATCCTTCAACCCCTCAAAGAATCTGTCAATCTTTTCTTCCTCTTCTTCTATATCTTTCTGGGCATACCGGGCCTGCTGCGTGAATTTTGTAAGATATTCACTGACAGATAGGTTCCCTTGCTTGAGATTGCGGAATTCATTCTTCTTTATCCGCATTATCCCTGCTGGAATGAAGTTGTCTTTGAAAGCTTTCTTGAACTCTGACCATGGGATAGCTTCCATGTCACCCCCGGTGGTAGCATCTTCCTGGCCTCTGGCAGCTACATAATTTTCCCACCATGCTGCGACAGCTCCTTGAAATAGGTGTGTGGCAAATATGACTTTATCCTCCTCTGCGCATTTGATTAAGCGCAGCTTTCTTTCAATATCCCGAAGCCAATCTTCGGCTTCAAGTGGTTCTTCTGCCGATGTGAATGTAATTGGTCTTGTCCTTTGAAATCTCTAAGTCACTCTGTGCCCGCGAGCTTCCTTGTATCGGCATAAATGGCTTGTAAAATCTGAGTCTGTTGTGCCATTACTTGGGCCATTGTGGGATTAACTGGAGGGGTTGGGAGATTAGCATCCTGGTTCTGATTTCTTTCATGCCCTTCGGGTATTGTGTCATGGTTTGAATCTACCTCAGCCTGATTAATGTTAGTATGGGCCCGAGACCGTGTAACCCTTTGACTGGCCATCTGCAGTTACAGCTTCATAATTCAGTATTAATACTACCCTTGAGAAAAGGAAGGGTATCAACCCTTGTCGCAAAAGAGAACAACAAGATAAACGACAAAAGAACATTCAACATAAAGCCTTATGCCTGGCCATTCGTTAAATACACCAATAACCACTTAGCCAGCATCTATGCTGGAACTTCATATTACGGGTACGTAACTAGTACTTGCACCACTCCTAGTGAGTACGGCACCATGCTATCTACTCCTCCTTTGGTAGTCTGTAGGACGCGGTAAATGGGCTGCCCCTGCCCTCAGTGGATTAAATTATTATTAGTAATTTCCAAAATATATATTAATGAAAGATAGAATAGACTAGAGCTAGGAAGGATACGAAAAGAAGTAGTATGCTATATTTTTCGCAATCATTTTTATAAGTTTTGCAAATATGGCGACCCTAGATCCATCCTAATTCCCATTCTATGGCTTTTACCCTACAGTCGTAGGCTCTGATACCAGCGCCGTCAGACCCGGATTTTTCAATCCAGAATCTACTGTGTCTACTGCACTATTCCCTGGATCAGTAGATAGTGCACACAGGAACATTGCTGAATCATTCCATACATCGCATAATCATTCATTATATTACATAAATTGAAATACACCACGTCGGGTGATAGAGTTTACAAAAGGGCCGATTAGGCCAAATGTCATCATTACAGAATAGCAGCGGTAACGAAAACAAAAGTAAGACCATAAACCACAGGCAAGCGACTGGTGGGTATTGTGTGCATTTTATACTACTCACATTGTGATAGTATAAGTGCACACACTGCCAATGGTCAACTTGTCTGTGACTAACAAGGTGTAGCCTACGACCTAATTCCCTTCATCGGTCCTTCCTTCTGCAGCTGGGCCATCTTCATGGTCATAATGGCTTTGTGTTCCCGTCTCTGTTTTTGGTAATGCGAGTATGAGCACAAATCCACCGTGCTCCGCGAGCCAACACACAGAATGCAATGTATACCATGCTTGGCTTATCAAAGGAAGGTTGGGGCTCATTTTATTTTTGCGTAGAGTGCTTTTGAATACAATTATTTAAAAATCCCTAAGACCTAGCATTTTGAACCAAAGTACTAGCCGTGAAAGAATGCAATATTACTAGTGATTCAGATTCCATCCACCGTTACATGGCATGTGCACCATATAGCAATTCTTCAGCGTTATAGCCGCTTAAATTACCACTGGGACGACACCCAGGACAATTCCAAACTAGGGCCTTCCACTGCCCCTCACATATCCAATCTCATCCATAAAGCATTTTGAAATAGAACTATATCTGGTTAAGTTCCCATGTCCGCCCTTGACCGTGGGCACGACTATTCGAATAGTTTTGACTCTGCAGAGTTTGTACACTTTCACCACAAGAGACAATCAACTCGTTGCCCCACACGATTCCTTAGTCATGTGGTTGAGCAGACTATCACAGTGACTTTTCAAAGTATCTAGACCCTTTTGTCATCTCACCTTATGGGAAACTGCCCACTTGCGGTGGGTCCCATCTATGCGCGGGATGTTTCCCACAGCCACTAACGCAGCCGGGCTCCACTTCCCGCAACGTTAGGATAGCTGGGAAACTTCACCCTCCACTGGTGTCCCTTAGGGCCCCCGTGCCCGTGCGTATACACTTCTATCCACTACCAGTGAGATGAGTCCGGGGTTCGATAAGTTTACTTAGCCAAGTTGTACTTTACAGACTTGTGGTTGTACTGTTTTACCCGGGAGGTCATGACAAGATTCAGTCCTTAGTGGTATCTAGACGGTCTACCATTAACCCACTTTGTGCTTCCATTGCACCACACTCCCACTTCATCAATCCAATCCGCCCAGATATTTAAGCAAGTTGGGGATTTTGGGAGCATAAAATAATCATATCAAAATATGCCAGTCATTCCCACTATGACTGCCCAAACCAGTTTCTCATGATTAAAAGTGATAATGATGTTTGGGGTATTTCAGTACTTCGAGTATCGTGCAATCGAGCATAGCATATCATTAGGGACTTATTTTCGAAATGTTACTATTATAATTGTGCTAGGGCGACAAGGTTCACACATTCAAATATTCCAAGGAGGGGGTAATATTATTCAAGGTAAACAATGGCATATAACTAGAATATTAAATTTAGCATGTATTTGCATAAAAATAACAGAATGCAATTTGTTAATTTAAAACAAAATAATTTGCAGACATGTAGGTTCAACATGATCAAAGTATTGACTCGCCTTGGTCACAGTGGTCTAGTGCTTGATTATCTGGAGCTTCTAGGGCTGCAGCTTCTGCTTCTTCCTCCTGAGCCTCGTAAGCTATATATTCGTGCGAAATACCCAAATAAAAGAAAAGCGATCAATCACTCAAAATATCACCATAAATTCAAATGAACTCCAAAAATTATGGTTCCAATTCCATTGGATAGATCTTGATTTTATATGAATTTAGAAATCTGTCTCATCCAATTTGGAGTTAAAATGAAAAAGTTATGAGTATTTAAAGTTCTCAGTTCTGAAAAATGCCAGAAAATGGAAAAACCTGACATGTGGGTCCACTGGAGTTCTTAATTCATTTTCATTTTATTTTAATTTCTTACTTGCTGTGCCGCTGACATGTGGGTCCAACTACTGTTCAGTGGGGTCCATATGTCAGTATGGGTTCTATGTAGATGTCCCACTGACCAGTGGAGCCCAGTGGTCAGTGGGCTGCTCCGGCTACAGCGGCCGACAAGTGGGGCCCACCTGTCAGCCCGAGAGAAAATAAAGAAAACTCAAACCGGCCTGCAGAGCCGGAGGCTCGAACACGCGACCGGGGAGCTGGGGAGGAAGAGACGAGCGGTGGTAACCAAGTGAGCGGGGAGGCGTTGCCTACCCTCTAAGGATAATAAATCCTTTTGGAGTATGCCGTGGAGGGGGCCGGGCAGAGGAGTCGGGGGCGACGGTGGCCGGCGGCGAGAGGCTGTCGGGGAGGTCCCGGGGAGGTCTGAAATGCGACGCCGGGGTTGCGGTGATGCTGGTGGTGGTGGCGGCAGAGGTCGGCGCGCGAGGTAGGCGGCGGTGCAGCGCGATGGCGGCTCGGGGAGGTGGTCGACGCCGGCAATGCTCACGCAAAGGGAGACCCGGCGAGGAATTGATTCTACTACGCCTGGCCTCCATGAAGCTCTGGGAGCAATGAATTGCTCGGAGGCGGCCGGAATCAACGGCGGCTCGGTCGCCGGCCGCGAGGAAGAAGATGTTGCCGGCGGGGATTGGGGGTACTACGGCTCAATTGCTTGCAGGGGAGGGGAGAAGGGAGTGTTGCGGCGCGATTGCGGCTCCCAGGCGGGGCTTTTATAACCAGGAGAGAGGCGCGCGACGAGGGCGACATTTGGCCTCTCTCTCTGTTTACGCTGGGAAGGGGGATGAACTCAATCTTCTCCGGGATTGCGTGGGAGGGAGGTGGCGGGAGGTTCTTTGAACTTGCCCTTGAGGTGTGTGTGTGTGAGAGAAGGATTTGCTGCGGCAGAGGGAGCAAGCGCGAGGGAGGAGCTGCGACGCGTGCTCGTGGAGGAGAGGAGCCGGGGAAAGAAGAAGGAGAGAAGAGAGCGCGGCGCGGGAGGGCCACCGGCCAGAGGGAGAGGGACTGGCGCGTGGGGCTCGCGCGGCAGTGAGAGAAGGCGTGGGTGGAGGCGGGGCCACTGCGCAGCGAGAGGAGAGGCGCAGGCAGGGGCGCGGTTGGAGGTGGGTTGGGCCGGATTTGATGGCCGGCTTGCCCAAATTCCTTTCTCTCTTTTTTTAAGAGTATTCATTTGGGTATGTATTTGTGTGCATATTTATATATACCTCTATATATATTTTTCTGGCTTCATTTATTTCCCCTTCTTGTTAACCTAGCTTTTATATTTATTTTATTTATGTATATATTCACATGTATTTATATTTTCTTCATACCTATATTTTGTATCACTACATTTTATGTCTTGCTCATCTTTCTAGGCCCTTGTATGCATACTTGTTTAGGCTCTATTTATTTTTGGTTTTCCCTTTATATACGATTATCTTCAAAATGATATTTTATATTTTATTAATCCAGATTTCTCTCCCCTTATACTGGATCATCTTTTCAGATTTGAATTTAAGATTTTGAGTTTCCTTTATTTGCATATTCCCCTGTGTAGCATTACTAATATTGATTTTGTTTTTGGTCTTTTTTTTAATTTCTTTAACTTTTGGGAGCTCAATCAAAATTTAAAAACATCATGAAAATCCAAACTCAAATATAATATTTGACAAAAATAACTCAAGGCTTCATAGTTTCAAATTTAAAAATTTCAGGATGTTACATCAGCCCCTCACCTCCATATATATAGACCTCCTCACTTGGGCCTCATGGACCGAGGCCCAATAGGAGTCTATCCGGATCTCTATCCGAATTGAGCCCACATCCGAATCACATTCGAATTAGTGTTCCAACCCGTTAAGTGTGCGACCCTGTAGGTTCACGTATACTTGGTCGCGACCGAAACGCCTTTCGGTCACCACATTAATAGCGGCCTCTAGTAAGACATATTAACCCCAAAGTATACGTAAAGATCATATCGGCTAAACCTGTAATGTTCTCATGTACGAATCCCTTTGCCTCACGATATAGATTGAGCTCAAGGCGAGACCCGTGTCATCCTCTTAATAGCTCAATCACTCTCTCGATTCCGTGATGGATTATAAACTTGTGATTGACTCCTCAATCACCTTGGCATGGCCATGCACTTTCATAATCCATTACATCGAGGGGCCCAGAGATATCTCTCCCATAAGGAGGGGCAAATTCTATCTTGATCATTCACATCTCACTATATGTTTCATGGTAAACCCGAAGACTACTTTTATGACTACCCAGTTACGAAGTAGTGTTTAGTAGTCCCAAAATAAGCTACTACGTATGTTAGGAACCATGATGATCTCAAGTCTAAGGATTCCACATAAACACTACTTGAGACCAACTGATGACACATGGAATATCTGCAGTGTCTCATGGCGGGTCTATCCAACATATGTTCACTAACACATGTCCATATTATTGATTTGGTATCTCCATACCATGATCCATGAGACATGATCATCAATCAATACATATGCTGATCTTTGAATCATATTTGTTCCTCATATGATATATAATCAGGGATCATTTAGAAATAGCAACATTTTGGCATTAAGAGTCTCATGAATAAGTCACATACTCATTGATCAATAATGATAATGTCTATTTCAAGGAACAAAGCAATGTATCATAAACATAGTATGTGATATATTCAACATCTCCATGTTGCCTCTAGGGCATATCAGCAACATCTATACTATGGGGTTGTTGGGGGACGAATGGTGGGCTTACTCAAGAGTCGGCTTGGGCGTGAATCCAGCGGTCACCGGCGTCCTCTGCCGTCGTCGGCACCGTCCTCATTCTCTGGCCGTCCGAGCTCCTTGGGACCTCCTCTCCACCTTGCCCTTCTCCTTCTTGCTTTCCTCCTTGCGTTCCCTCTCTTTCTCTCGGCTGGGGGAGTGAAATGATGTTGCTTGGCTTTGTGGCTGTGGCAGAAAGCGGAGCAGCTAAAGGGGCTGCGTGATGTCTTGTCTACTTAAGAGGCATGGCTATCACACTCACTGTGAAATGCCGCTTTTGCCCTTCCCCTTTTTGACTTGGCTGGGTGGAAAGCAGTACTGAACTGGAGTTTCGTGCCTAGAGCGCCCTGCAAGCTCTCCCAGAACTTGGAGACAAACTAGGCGTCTCTGTCCGAAACTATGGTCTTAGGCACACCATGCAACCTTACTATTTCTCGCACATAGATAGGCCCCAGCTCACTTGCCGAGTTTGTTGTGCAAATGGGGATGAAGTGCGTGGACTTACTGAATCGGTCCACCACTACCCAAATCGCATCCTTACCTCACTGGGTACGAGGTAGGCCGACTACGAAATCCATAGTGATATCATCCCATGGCCACTGAGGAACCTCCAAGGGCTGCAATAGCCCAGCGGGGCGCTTGTGCTCAGCCTTCACTCGCTGGCAAACCCCGCAAGATGCCACGTACTTGGCGATATCCACTTTCATCCTCTTCCACCAGAAGCTTTTCTTGAGATCACGATACATCTTAGTCTCACAAGGATGCAACGTGTAGGGGGTACGGTGAGCTTCCCTCAGAATATCATCCTTGACTTGAGCCTTTTGCGGCACGCAAAGGCGGCCTTTAAGTCGCAAAGCACCTGAATCATCAAGGCTGAAATCCCCCGTTTTCCCTTCATTAAGGCGCCTCCTCACTTGCTGAAGCATCCGATCATGCTGTTGCGCCTCCTTTACTCGCATCGGAATCGTTGATTCCAGCAACAGTTGCATCTCGGCCTAAGCTGTACCAGCGAAGCAATAGGAAATTCCAATCCGTTCAAAGTCAGCAACGAGACAACCTAAAGTGGAGGGTGTCATCTTGGGACTAAGAGCGTCAGCAACCACGTTTGCCTTGCCTGAATGATACTGAAGAGTGAGATCATAGTCGTTGATAAGCTCCAACCACCTCCGTTGCCTCAAATTCACATGATTCTCCATACAAGTAATGCCTCCAAATCTTTAGAGCAAAAACAACCGCGGCAAGCTCTAATTCATGGGTAGGGTAATTTTGCTCATACTTCTTCAACTGTCGTGAGGCACACGCGATCACTTTGGTATCCTGCATGAGCACACAACCTAGACCCACTCGAGACGCATCTGAGTAGACCGTGAAACGCTTCCCTGGCTCGGGAAGTGTGAGGACAGGAGCAATTACTAACTTCTCTTTCAGAGTATTAAAACTGCGCTCACATTCCTCGGTCCACTGGAATTTCACATTCTTCCGTGTGAGCTGAGACATTGGCTTGGCAATAATGGAGAAGTCTTTCATGAAGCGCCGGTAGTAACCAGCCAGGCCAAGGAAACTTCTCACTTCTTTAACATTAGATGGCCTCTTCCAGTCCACGACGGTGGAAATCTTGCTTGGATGCACTGAAATGCCTTCCTGATTAATTACATGACCCAGGAAGCTCACTTCAGAAATCCAGAACTCGCACTTCTTCAATTTGGCAAAGAATTGATTCTTCCTCAGAGTCTCAAGCATGAGCCTCAGATGCTGCTCATGTTCTCCCTCCGTCTTGGAATAAATCAGGATATCATCGATGAACACAACTATAAAGTCATCCAGGTACTTGTGCAGCATACTGTTCATCGTTTCCATGAAGATAGCAGGGGCATTCGTCAGTCCAAAGGACATAACTGTAAACTCATAGTGCCCATATCTTGTGGAGAAAGCTGTCTTTTCAATGTCTTGCTCCCGCTCTCGGATTTGATTATACCCAAATTGTAGATCAATCTTAGAGAACACCTTGGCTCCCTTCAATTGATCAAACAAGTCCTCGATACGAGGCAATGGGTATTTATTATTAATGGTCACCTGATTGAGAGCACGATAATCTATACACATGCGCCAACTTCCATCTTTTTTCTCGGTGAAAAGGACCGGGCCTCCCCAAGGTGACACACTACGACGGATCAAGCCTTTGGAAAGCAACTCGTCCAATTGCTTCTTCAACTCTTCCTGCAAGGGTCGTGCCAAACGGTAGGGGGACATGGAAATAGGTGTTGTGCCAGGAACAAGATCAATTCTGAACTCCACATCTCGCTTGGGTGGCATACCCGGAAGCATACTACGGAGCTAGCAATGATACCCCTTGGAGTACTAACAACAACCGATTGAGAAATTTGCTGGACATCCAACTTGGCCTTTCTAACAAACTCCCGGGACACAAAGGAATAAGTAGCACCAGAGTCGAAAAGAACAAGGGCTTCACATGAGTCCACTAACAAGGTACCTGTCACCACGTCAGGTCGGCTTGCGGACTCAGCAGCAGGCAGTGAGTAGACTCCGGGTGGTGTCGGGGCGGCGAGAGCCCCAACGCTCTGCTGTGGCGGCACAGGGATTGGAGGCGGCGTAGCGTGCTGGAATGAAGGAGTCGGTGTAGGATGCCAGAAATACCCGGCCGATGGAGCCCAGGAGAGTGGAGGCTGCAGCACAGGAGCAGCCGCCATCATCTGGATTGACCCCCGAGGTGCAGAATTTGACGAGGATGAAGATACGGGCTCCCACTTGAGAATACTAGAGGGGTTCTGACGACAAACCCGCTCCATGTGGCCTGATCGGCCGCAATGCCAACACTCCCCCGATCAGGAGCACTCTGCGGCACAGTGCCCACCTCCACACTTGAAACAAATCATGCCCTGCCCTGGAACAGGACGCAAGGCTGGGGTCGTCGATGAAGTACAAGGCGCTGAAGAAGACGGCCTCGAAGTTTTGAACTTGGATGATTGTGGGGGACGCTGGCCCCACTTGGACTTCTTAGGAGCAGGCTGCTTAGATGACCCACCCCCCTCGGTGAAGCTTCTCTTATGGTCACCACCAGAAGCGCTTGAACCACCAGGGGGTTGCAGCCCTTTAGTGAGCTGCATCTCCATCTCCATCCCCGTCGCCTGCTCTACCACGGATCGAAAGTCACGCGGCGCGGTAGCTCCCATGACGTGCTGGAACTCAGAGTTGAGCCCTCGGCGGAACCTTTTGGCCTTCTCAAGGTCATTCTTCTCAAGGTGCTTCCTGCTGAACCTCAAGCGGTGGCTCCGCATGGGCACGGCCATGACCACGGCCGCGACCTCCACGGCCACGCCCGCGTCCTCTGTTTCTCGACATCTCTGTTCAAGACAGATAGCCAGTTACAAAATTAACCCACAAACATTCATCACACGTCAATGCTAACGAAAACGTAAATGCAATGTAAGACCCATTCGCCATCCTATGGAGCACCAGTGTGTCAAATTTTATAACCGTTAGGCCTAAGTCAAATTTTAGTTGAATAATTAACCTAAGTTGGCAAATTTCTCTACCACGGACCTAACGCCCGCTCTGATACCAACTGTAACACCCCGCCCACCCTCTGGGCCGGAATGCTACCACCACTGCCTACTCATACCATTTTATCAACCCTAGAAGAATTGAAGCCAATACTAGATTTACTTATACTGCTACATTCAGATACATTGTTGCATTAGTTTTACGGAGTACTATAAAACTTAAGCCAACACTAATATAATCAGGTAGCAGCGAGCCCATACAACATAGGGTTAGTTTTGTTTAGTTCTCACTCTAGCATACTAGTAGAGACTAAAATAAGTTGACAAAAGGGTAGTTCAAAGAGTGCTGCTGGTTCGTGCATATTGTTCATGTCCTACTCCCGCCTGTGCATGTCATCCTCAACGGTCACCTAAAAACGACAATGAAAGCAAGGATGAGTCCAAAGACTCAACAAGTACATAATAGAACAATAGACACTACCAACATAAGTAAAACATAATCCACATATATCATCACGTTCGTATCGTCATCCTCTTAGCCAAACATTGCCATGCCACCAATGCAATGCATCATTACTCTACATGCTCTTTTGCTCTTCACATTGCAAGTACCGGTACTGTCGAGCGAACACCCGTCGATGTTCACCCATCGTGGGCCCGCCCTCATAGGCACAGGACCCCTCCACTCCCGTGGAGGCCTACCGAAGTAGGTCTTACTCAAGAGCACTCCGGATTAGTCCGCTAGTTTTACTCATAGCTAGGGACTTTCTCACCGCCCTCACTCTTGAGTGCTCCTCATGCACATGCATATGCCCATGATCATAATCACGCTCATCATTAACATTATTAGCAGATAAGCATCATTGCCTACCTCACTCCACCATCATTGCCATCATTTGCCATGCAACCTTATGTCATGTAAACATCGCATTTCCACATAGGTATCATGTAAGCAACGCATTTCCACAAAAATATTATCATATCAGGTAAACATCGCCTATTCATAACTCCGGGTTTACCGCTCTACCATGCACTTGCCTGTTAACCAAACGAAGTGGAGCGTCGTGCGGGCGGCGTCGACTCGGGGCCTCCACCTGGACAAGCAATTAACTTGACTCAATTCCTTTGTAATAATACGCTTATGCGAACGGACGACATCGGCACTACGCACGCAACTCGAGACTCACGACAAGTCACTCATGACTATGGGTCCATTGCGCATGCCACCGAAACCCCTTTTTTCTTTCTTTCTTTTTCTCCTCTTTTCTTTTCTTTTCTTTTTCTCCTCTTTTCTTTTCTCTCCTCTTCTTTTCTCTTCTTCTCCTTTCTCTCTCTTCCTTTTCTTTCCTTTCTTTTTCTTTTCTTTTCCTTTCTTTTTCTTTCTTACCCGGCCGGCCCCCTTCTTTCTCTCTTTTTTTCACCTCCTACGGCCGAACCGGCCTTATCCCTCCCCCATGCTGCCTCTCTCTTCCCCCCCATTTCAATCGGCCGAAGGCCTGCCCCTCACCGATTTAGACCGGGGCGGCGCGGCGGCGCGCGACGAGCCCAGCTCGGTGTCGCCGGCGGCTTCCCTCGCCGCCCCTGCCTCCTCCTCTCCCCACCCCTCACTCTCTCTCCCGCGTACAGGCGGCGCTCGGCGGAACTCCGGCGGCACGGCGGCGTGGTGGGGACTTGGACCCTGGAGCACCGGCCACTCCACCCCTCCCTCTCTCCCTGGATCCGGCCGGCCATGCCCGAATCCGGCGCTTCCCCTTGCGCGCGCGACGGCGGCGGCTGGCGCCGCCGCCGGCCGCACGGCCAGCGGCCACCTCCTCCGTCGCTCCCCTACAGCACCACTTCTTTGGCTCACCGGCCCCAGGCCGCCGACCCCTGCGCAAGCGCAGGACGGAGCTCGGCCTCGCCCCCCAAGTGGACTCGAGCTCGTCGGCCATGGCTCTTCGCCGGCCGGCCACTCTCCAAGAGCAGGGAAGACTCCCTCGTCTCCCTTCCGCTCTCACTCGGATTTAGATTCTATTTGCGTGTGCGAGGGTGCTCGGTGCTATACTATGGGGTTGTTGGGGGAAGAATGGTGGGCTTACTCAAGAGTCGGCTTGGGCGTGAAACCAGTGGTCACCGGCATCCTCTGCTGTCGTCGGCACCGTCCTAATTCTCTGGCCGTCCGAGCTCCTTGGGACCTCCTCTCCACCTTGCCCTTCTCCTTCTTGCTTTCCTCCTTGCGTTCCCTCTGTTTCTCTCGGCTGGGGGAGTGAAATGATGTTGCTTGGCTTTGTGGCTGCGTGATGTCTTGTCTACTTAAGAGGCATGGCTATCAGACTCACTGTGAAATGCCGCTTTTGCCCTTCCCTTTTTTGACTTGGCTGGTTATGGCACTAGGGCTTTTTGGTCCAAACGTGGCCTTTTACTCTTGGTTGCTCTTCTACTATGGCAGGTAAATTGGTGACAGGTAAGAATAAAAATTTTTCGCTGAATGACGAAAACCCACAACGCGAGACGGTGCCGACCGGCCCTGGACGGTCTGGGAACCTCTGGAAGCGCTACTTTTAGTCGCTTTCTAGACGGTGCCGACCGTCCCTGCGTGGTCTGGGAACCTCCGCGAGCGTTACGCATTCGGCGTTCCAAAAGCCGATGGGTCTGACGGCAAAACCCGCCCCTCTCTTTCCTTAATTCTCTCTTTTGAAATTTAGTGGTATTACATTCTACCCCCTTAACAGAATTCGACCCCGAATTCTAGTGTTCAACAATCCGCATGGAAGAACAAAATAAACTAACTGCTCATAACATAGCATTAACTCATACCCGTGGAGAACAACTTGGGGTACTTCTCGCGCATGTGAGACTCCAACTCCCATGTTGCTTCTCGCTCGGACTGATGCGACCAAAGCACTTTGACAAACTTTATCACTTTATTCCTCAACACCTTCTCTGATTCCTCCAGAATCCGAACTGGACGGGACTCGAAGGTGAGGTCTTGCTTTATAGACACTGGTTCCAACACAATCTCATGCTCTGGATCTCGCAAGAATTTTCTCAACATCGAAACGTGGAACACATTATGCACCCCCTGCATGGAGTCAGGGAGTTCCAAGCTGTATGCCAACTTTGCAATCCGTTCCAGAATTGGAAATGGCCCAATGTACCTCGGGCTAAGCTTCCCTTTGGTACCAAATCGCACTATGCCTTTAGTGGGAGATACTCTCAGGAGCACATGATCCCCCACTTTGAACTCTCGTTCTCGCCTCCTGACATCTGCGTAGCTCTTCTGCCAACTCTGTGCAGCTAGCAAATTATGTCTGATTTCCGCCACTCGTTCCACTGTCTGCTGGACCCAATCTGGGCCCAGAACGGCCTTCTCGCCCACGGCATCCCAACAAAGTGGCGATCTACACTTCCGCCCATACAGAACCTCGAATGGGGCTGCTCGTACACTAGCATGGTAGCTGTTGTTATAAACAAACTCTGCAAGTGCCAAATGATCCTCCCAGCTACCCTTCCAGGACAAAACACAGGACCTCAGCATGTCCTCCAGTGTCTGAATGGTGCGTTCGGACTGTCCATCCGTTTGCGGGTGGAAAGCAGTACTAAACTGGAGTTTCGTGCCCAGAGCGCCCTGCAAGCTCTCCCAGAACTTGGAGACAAACTAGGCGTCTCTGTCCGAAACTATGGTCTTAGGCACACCATGCAACCTTACTATTTCTCGCACATAGATAGGCGCCAGCTCACTTGCCGAGATTGTTGTGCGAATGGGGATGAAGTGCGTGGACTTACTGAATCGGTCCACCACTACCCAAATCGCATCCTTACCTCACTGGGTACGAGGTAGGCCGACTACGAAATCCATAGTGATATCATCCCATGGCCACTGAGGAACCTCCAAGGGCTGCAATAGCCCAGCGGGGCGCTTGTGCTCAGCCTTCACTCGCTGGCAAACCCCGCAAGATGCCACGTGCTTGGCGATATCCACTTTCATTCTCTTCCACCAGAAGCTTTTCTTGAGATCACGATACATCTTAGTCTCACCAGGATGCAACGTGTAGGGGGTACGGTGAGCTTCCCTCAGAATATCATCCTTGACTTGAGCCTTTTGCGGCACGCAAAGGCGGCCTTTAAGTCGCAAAGCACCTGAATCATCAAGGCTGAAATCCCCCGTTTTCCCTTCATTAAGGCGCCTCCTCACTTGCTGAAGCATCCGATCATGCTGTTGCGCCTCCTTTACTCGCATCGGATTCGTTGATTCCAGCAACAGTTGCATCTCGGCCTGAGCTGTACCAGCGAAGCAATAGGAAATTCCCATCCGTTCAAAGTCAGCAACGAGACAACCTAAAGTGGAGGGTGTCATCTTGCGACTAAGAGCGTCAGCAACCACGTTTGCCTTGCCCGGATGATACTGAAGAGTGAGGTCATAGTCGTAGATAAGCTCCAACCACCTCCGTTGCCTCAAATTCAGCTCCTTCTGAGTGAAAATGTATTTGAGGCTTTTATGGTCGGTGAAGATATCACATGATTCTCCATACAAGTAATGCCTCCAAATCTTTAGAGCAAAAACCACCGCGGCAAGCTCTAATTCATGGGTAGGGTAATTTTGCTCATACTTCTTCAACTGTCGTGAGGCATACGCGATCACTTTGGTATCCTGCATGAGCACACAACCTAGACCCACTCGAGACGCATCTGAGTAGACCGTGAAACGCTTCCCTGGCTCGGGAAGTGTGAGGACAAGAGCAGTTACTAACTTCTCTTTCAGAGTATTAAAACTGCGCTCACATTCATCGGTCCACTGGAATTTCACATTCTTCCGTGTGAGCTGAGACATTGGCTTGGCAATAATGGAGAAGTCTTTTACGAAGTGCCGGTAGTAACCAGCCAGGCCAAGGAAACTTCTCACTTCTTTAACATTAGATGGCCTCTTCCAGTCCACGACGGTGGAAATCTTGCTTGGATCCACTGAAATGCCTTCCTGATTAATTACATGACCCAGGAAGCTCACTTCAGAAATCCAGAACTCGCACTTCTTCAATTTGGCAAAGAATTGATTCTTCCTCAGAGTCTCAAGCACGAGCCTCAGATGCTGCTCATGTTCTCCCTCCGTCTTGGAATAAATCAGGATATCATCGATGAACACCACTACAAAGTCATCCAGGTACTTGTGCAGCATACTGTTCATCGTTTCCATGAAGATAGCAGGGGCATTCGTCAGTCCAAAGGACAACTGTAAACTCATAGTGCCCATATCTTGTGGAGAAAGCTGTCTTTTCAATGTCTTGCTCCCGCACTCGGATTTGATTATACCTAGATTGTAGATCAATCTTAGAGAACACCTTGGCTCCCTTCAATTGATCAAACAAGTCCTCGATACGAGGCAATGGGTATTTATTCTTGATGGTCACCTGATTGAGAGCACGATAATCTATACACATGCGCCAACTTCCATCTTTTTTCTCGGTGAAAAGGACAGGGGCTCCCCAAGGTGACACACTACGGCGGATCAAGCCTTTGGATAGCAACTCGTCCAATTGCTTCTTCAACTCTTCCTGCAAGGGTCATGCCAAATGGTAGGGGGACATGGAAATAGGTCTTGTGCCAGGAACAAGACCAATTCTGAACTCCACATCTCGCTTGGGTGGCATACCCGGAAGCTCTTCGGGAAACACATCAGGATACTCACGTACCACAGGAATATCCTGAACGTGCAAAGACGTACTTGGCTTTTCCGCAATTGCTAGGAGTAACCCAGATTTCATTATTCGTCGGCCAGGGAATAAGCTGGCCAACACAAGGAGGGAACACGTGGGTGCATTCCCCTGAAAGACTATCTCCCATCCTGAAGGTGCTTGCAAGGCAACTGTCCTCCAGAAGCAGGAAATCACAGCTTGGTAGCGATGCAGCCAATCCATGCCAAGGATAACATCAAAAGGCTCTAACTGAATAACCATAAGGTTGGCAATAAATTCCTCACCATCTATTGCAACCACACAGCCAGGGCATACTACGGAGCTAGCAATGATACCCCTTGGAGTACTAACAACAGCCGATTGAGAAATTTGCTGGACATCCAACTTGGCCTTTCTAACAAACTCCCGGGACACAAAGGAATAAGTAGCACCAGAGTCGAAAAGAACAAGGGCTTCACATGAGTCCACTAACAAGGTACCTGTCACCACGTCAGGTCGGCTTGCGGACTCAGCAGCAGGCAGTGAGTAGACTCTGGGTGGTGTCGGGGCGGCGAGAGCCCCGACGCTCTGCTGTGGCGGAACAGGGATTGGAGTAACAACATAGCCAAGAAAACAAACTCGATCGGTGCAAAAGGTGCACTTTTCGAGGTTACCAAACAAACGTGCATCTCTCAAAGCAACAAAAACAGCACGTAAGTGTTCAAGATGTTCATCTAGTGACTTGCTGTAAATCAATATATCATCAAAGTAAACTACCACAAACTTACCAATGAAAGCACGTAAAACCTCGTTCATTAATCTCATGAAAGTGCTAGGGGCATTAGTTAAACCAAAAGGCATCACTAGCCACTCATATAACCCGAACTTAGTTTTAAATGCCGTCTTCCATTCATCTCCAAGTTTCATTCTAATTTGGTGGTATCCACTACGCAAGTCAACTTTAGAAAACATTGTAGAGCCACTTAATTCATCAAGCATGTCGTCTAACCTAGGAATAGGATGACGGTATCTAATGGTAATATTATTAATAGCTCTACAATCAACACACATACGCCACGACCCATCTTTCTTTGGAACCAAAAGTACAGAACAGCACATGGACTAAGGCTCTCACGCACGCCCTTTGTCAAGCAAGTCTCGCACTTGACGCTCAATCTCCTTAGTCTCCTCCGGGTTGGTTCGGTATGGCGCACGGTTGGGTAGGGAAGCTCCTGGAATCAAATCAATTTGATGTTCAATACCCCTAATTGGTGGCAGCCACGGGGTATCTCAAGAGGAAACACAATCTCAAATTCTGCAAAAGGTTAGTGATGAGAGACGGCAAAGAGCTAGATATATCATCAAGTGAAAATAAAGCATCTTTGCATATCAAAGCATAGCATGGCATTTCATCATGACAAATTTCAGCAAGATCAGATTTGGTTGCAAGCATGACACAACCCTTTAATTTAATTCCCTCGGTCCTAGAACTAGATGGCAACCTCTCTTTCTTAGGTGGGAAAACATCCTTCACTACTTGCTGATTTTCAGATTCATGTTCAAGTTCTTTCTTCTTATTTTCAGCTAGCTCTTTATCACAATTAGCAATTTCAGTGGGTGTCAAAGGTAGCAAAGTTATTTTCTTTCCTTTGTGCACAAGAGAGTATTTATTACTTCTACCATGATGAGTTGCATCGGTATCAAATTCCCATGGGCGACCTAATAAAAGTGAGCATGCTTGCATAGGTACTACATCGAAATCAGCAACATCATGATAGGAACCAATGGAAAATTGCACTCGCAGATTGTGTTACCTTCACCTTACGCTGTTGTTGAACCACTGAATGTGGTATGGGTGAGGATGCGCACGCGTGTGGTCAAGCCAAGCTTCTTGACCAATCCTGAATCCACCAAGTTATTGCAGCTCCGCCATCAATTATAACACGAACACGGCAATCCTTGGCGATGAGGAACATCTGAAACAAATTATGACGTTGTAGCTTCTCCTCTTGCTCTCTTTGAGTGCTCGGTACTCATTGCACAATTATGGTTCTATAACTCGCCGTAGCAGCGGCACCTAAAATCTCCTCACCATCACTATCGTCTCATGATCATCATCATCACCGCAAGGTTAGCTGCAAGAGCATATTCATCCTCAACATCACTAGCACTTACATAACCACCATCTTCTCGCCGCAATGTACGCCGCGTGACTTGGGCAATCTCTCATGGCGTGGCCCATCCCTTTACAACGGTGGCACACAATGCCCGTCGTGACGCCCGTGGAAGCAACCGATGAAGAGCTCTTTGCTGGTGCTTGCACACTAGTAGATTTGCTCGCCTCGGGTGCTCGTGATGGTGGTGGCGATCTTGCTGAACGCGCCCTACTCACAGAGGGCAGCAGCTCGAAAAACAGGAGGTGGGGCTGTCTTGGGTTGCTCTGTGTTGGTCTCGATGTAGACGTACCTCCAAAATTGCTCCTTGTCCTTTGTTGTCTACCTGCAATTCTTTCTCGCCAAACAAGCAAGCTGGAACAATCTATTGATATCATTATACTCTTTGTAATCAATTATGTCCTGAATTTCACGCCTTAATCCCCATAAAAACGAGCCATCTTATCCTCCTCATCCTCTTCAACATTACAACGCAGCATGCCTATTTGCAGTTCTTGATAATATTCCTCAACAGATCTATTACCTTGGTCTAAGCGCTGCAATTTCTTACGCATTTCACGTTTAAAAGGGAGGAACAAATCTAGCACGCATAGCTACCTTCAATCTATCCCATGTATCGGGGCTAAGCGAGAATTAACTACTTGAGTCCACCAAATGATAGCAAAATCTTTAAATTCACTAGTAGCTTGTCCGACTCTATGCACTTCAGAACTAGATGGGCATTAAATTTTTGTTCAACTGTCATCTCCCAATTTAGATAAGTTTCAGCATCATAGGTACCCGCAAAAGATGGTATGGAAAATTTAACTTTAGCAAACGGGTCATCATGAACATGAGCATTGTGATACTGAAAATTATTGTTACCTCCCATACCATGACGGTTTCGATGAGGATGGTGTCGTGGCCGTGCAGCACCGGCGTCACGGTTTTGTCTCTCATTATCATTTCCCTCCTCATGATCTTGGCCTCCATTGTTTGGTGGCCGATTCACCATTCTTTCAAGGCGTGTAGTGAGTGTTGCAATGCTCTCATTGATGGAAAGTTGCATTGTATCCATCTTCCTATCGATGTCATCGTAATGGCAGCGCGTTGTTCATCCAAAAGCGTCATGAGCTCTCCTTTAAAACACACTCTTGCGCATCGACGTCTCACCGCCATGGTTAGTAGCAAACAAAAGACAACACAAAGGTATTATCCCTATCAACTACTAGGTGGCGAAGTAGAATCACACACTCTCAAGCGTCTTATCACACTCTTACAAGTGTTCTTACCAATGTAGCAGGTGGTACAACCGGTGGCTGGTTCGTGACACCGTGTCGGCGTGGGTACGATTGCAAGAGGAACCTGTTCTGATCAAGAGTAGGTGTAGCTTGGAAGGCACAATATGGTAGCAATGGAGAACAATCAGTTCATTTCAGAATTGCATAGAATTGAATTATAGTTCGTATCTAGCACTTAGCCTATGTTGCTGATCAACCAAGGATGGAAGAAGGCTAAGAATAAGTGTATGGCAAAGTGTAGGAGTGGTAAATACAAGATAATTCAATCCAATTCAAACTGGAATTGAAGAACACAAGGATTGACCCAAAACTGAAAACTTCAGATTTCTGTCCACTGGACAGCACGTTGGTAATTCGGCCGTAACTTTTTGTCAGATGCCTCTTTTTCACTGATTCTTTTTTTTACTGTTTTCTGACGGCTTTTTCTACAGATTTTGTTTTGGGGCCAACTTCTGAATCCCAACACAGAAATTCGCACAAAAATCAAAACTGCTGACTGTTGCAGATTCACAACAGATAATTAGGTCAACTTTCACCGCACATATCTCTTAACTGCCTAGCTGGAATGATGTGAAATTTTACAGATAGATGGATAAGGAAATTTTGAATCTAATGGCGGTGGTCCCACTCAAAAATAATCTCGGAATCAAAAGATATGATGTTTTTGGTGGCGGCTGCAGAGGAAGGAAAGATCAGCCGAAATTGGAAATTAGGGTTTGGGTTGGGGAATTTTTTTTTTGTTTGGATTTTCAATGGAACAAAGATATGACCAGCAACTAGACAATACTATGACGGACACAAATTCAATTTAGCAAACCAAAACTAACAGATTGAAAGGCACAACGGGGTTTGGACAGCGGAAATTAACTCTTTTTGTGGGGCAATTTTTTTTTTCTGGGCTATAGGAAATAAAAACCAATCTACTAACTAGGGATACAAGAATTACCTCACGGGCAACCGTTGCTCTGATACCAACTGATGTGACGATGGCCCGATCTTCCGAGAGGTACTGATAAGTCGATTGTGGAGATCTCGACGTTGATGATCCAAAGGCTCAGACCAAAACAGATCGAACCCTCGCAATCACTACACCATCGCTCCGTTGGTTATCAACCGTGCGAACACGATTGACCTCGCCAAGAAGGCTATCTCCTGCAAGCGAATCGAGAACACAAGCAAGAGAGTAAAAGATGCAATCTGAAATTGCGAATAATGTTTAAGTTCACAAGTTGGGGTTCCTCAAACCGAACATGCGTAAACCGCTAAGCAGAATAAACTCTTAAGAAAACCCGAGGAAAACTAAAGGGTGCGACCTCCTTAAATAGGAGTGGGGAGGCCGCACTTATCTAACAAAGGGGATGTGGTACTATTCACGGGTACTGTTCACGTGAACAGTACACCCATGATTAGTGCAGGCCCAAATAGTCTAAGTGTGATTACAAGGCCCAAGGCCCACTTTGACTCGGACTGGAAAAGTGACGCCACTTGTTTTGCAGTTTCTGATCGGCTCGGATGGAATTTCGAGGTGAGACCAGATTCATCTGAAAGTAGACTCCAAGATCTTTCCAACGAGTACTCACGGGCCCCGAGAAACCTTCTAGATCAAAAGTTATGGTCATTTGAAGTAGGCGCTGTCCAGCAGTCCGAATCTGAGTCGAACTCGCGAATATGAGTTGGCTTGCGCTGACGGTTCCACTTCTACACTTGAGCTCGCGTGGTTCTTCTCCATGGTTCCTAAGGACAAGAAAATCACAAGTCTTAGGAAGTATCGAATGCTCAGCGGAAATATTATTGACTCCTAAAAACGAGTTTACCTGATAGTTGAGTTGACGAGCACGTGCCCGAGTGATTGGACCTTGCCCATCATTCATGGAAGCAGTAAGAGGGGTGTTCATATCAATAGAAGTGATGTCCTCATCAATCCCCCTCGCCTGCTCTACCACGGATCGAAAGTTACGCGGCGCGGTAGCTCCCATGACATGCTGGAACTCAGAGTTGAGCCCTCGGCGGAACCTTTTGGCCTTCTCAAGGTCATTCTTCGCGACCGATGGCACGAAGCGAATCAGGTTATTGAATGCCGCCTCGTACTCAGCCACGGTCATCTTTCCCTGTACGAGGGTCGACAGGGCGACCTCCATACTCTCCACAAAAGAATCTGGGTAATACTTCACCTTGAATTGCTCGGAGAAGACTTCCAAGGTAGCGGGACCTTGGGTAGGGGTCCTGGCTGAAAGAACTCCTTCCCACCAGATGTCCGCCTGACCCTTCAATTGAAAAGCCACGTAGCGAGCTTTCAGCTGAGAGCTCATCTCGAGGGCTTCGAACTGCCTCTCCATGTAGCGCAACCAATCCGCAGCCTGGACTGGTGTGCCCGAACCATCAAAGGTATCTAACCGCAAGGCCAACCACTCACGAAGGCCCATTCTTGCTCTCGTGCGGCGAATAAAGAATCGGGCATCGGAACGAACATCGCGCGGTGGTGGGCTGGCGGTTGACGGCGAAGCGCACGAACCTCCTCTAAGAACTCCTGCAGCAAGGCCAAAGTCCTTGCCGGATCCCTAGCTATGGACTGTTCAGCGGAAGCAACTTCTGCATCAGGTGCTTCCTGCTGAACCTCAAGCGGTGGCTCCGTATGGGCACGGCCATGACCACGACCACGACCTCCACGGCCACGCCCGCGTCCTCTGGTTCTCGGCATCTCTGTTCAAGACAGATAGCCAGTTACAAAATTAACCCACAAACATTCATCACACGTCAATGCTAACGAAAACGTAAATGCAATGTAAGACCCATTCGCCATCCTATGGTGCACCAGTGTGTCAAAATTTATTATTTAACCATTAGGCCTAAGTCAAATTTTAGTTGAATAATTAACCTAAGTTGGCAAATTTCTCTACCACGGACCTAACGCCCGCTCTGATACCAACTGTAACACCCCGCCCACCCTCTGGGCCGGAATGCTACCACCACTGCCTACTCATACCATTTTATCAACTCTAGAAGAATTGAAGCCAATACTAGATTTACTAATACTGCTTCATTCAGATACATTGTTGCATTATTTTTACCGAGTACTAAAAAACTTAAGCCAACACTAATATAATCAGGTAGCAGCGAGCCCATACAACATAGGATTAGTTTCGGTTAGTTCTCACTCTAGCATACTAGTAGAGACTAAAATAAGTTGACAAAAGGGTAGTTCAAAGAGTCCTGCTGGTTCGTGCATATTGTTCATGTGCTACTCCCGCCTATGCATGTCGTCCTCAACGGTCACCTAAAAACGACAAAGAAAGCAAGGGTGAGTTCAAAGACTCAACAAGTACATAATAGAACAATAGACACTACCAACATAAGTAAAACATAATCCACATATATCATCACGTTCGTATCGTCATCCTCTTAGCCAAACATTGCCATGCCACCAATGCAATGCATCATTACTCTACATGCTCTTTTGCTCTTCACATTGCAAGTACCGGTACTGCCGAGTGAACACCCGTCGATGTTCACCCAACGTGGGCCCGCCCTCATAGGCACGGGACCCCTCCACTCCCGTGGAGGCCTACCGATGTAGGTCTTACTCAAGAGCACTCCGGATTAGTCCGCTAGTTTTACTCATAGCTAGGGACTTTCTCACCACCCTCACTCTTGAGTGCTCCTCATGCACATGCATATGCCCAAGATCATAATCACGCTCATCATTAACATTATTAGCAGATAAGCATCATTGCCTACCTTACTCCACCATCATTGCCATCATTTACCATGCAACCTTATGTCATGTAAACATCACATTTCCTCATAGGTATCATGTAAGCAACGCATTTCCACAAAAATATTATCATATCAGGTAAACATCGCCAATTCATAACCCTGGGTTTACCGCTCTACCATGCACTTGCCTGTTAACCAAACGAAGTGGAGCGTCGTGCGGGCGGCGTCGACTCGGGACCTCCACCTGGACAAGCAATTAACTTGACTCAATTCCTTTGTAATAATACGCGCATGCGTACGGACGACATCGGCACTACGCACGCGACTCGAGACTCACGACAAGTCACTCATGACTATGGGTCCATTGCGCATGCCACCGAAACCCCTTTTTTCTTTCTTTCTTTTTCTCCTCTTTTCTTTTCTTTTCTTTTTCTCCTCTTTTCTTTTCTCTCCTCTTCTTTTCTCTTCTTCTCCTTTCTCTCTCTTCCTTTTCTTTCCTTTCTTTTTCTTTTCTTTTCTTTTCTTTTCTTTTTCTTTCTTACCCGGCCGGCCCCCTTCTTTCTCTCTCTTTTTTTCACCTCTTACGGCCGAACCGGCCTTATGCATCCCCCATGCTGCCTCTCTCTTCCCCCCCCCATTTCAATCGGCCGAAGGCCTGCCCCTCACCGATTTAGACTGGGGCGGCGCGGCGGCGCGCGACGAGCCCAGCTTGGTGTCGCCGGCGGCTTCCCTCGCCGCCCCCTGCCTCCTCCTCTCCCCACCCCTCACTCTCTCTCCCGCGTACAGGCGGCGCTCGGGCGGAACTTTGGCGGCACGGCGGCGTGGAGGGGACTCGGACTCGAGTAGCCACCGCCCCGCCCCTCCCTTTCTCCCGGATCCGCCGGCATGCCCGATCCGACGCTTCTTGCGCGTGCAGCGGCGGGGGCGCTGGCGCCGCCGCCGGCAGCACGCCGGCCGCCACCTCCTCCGTCGCTCCCTACAAGACCACTCCTTCGGCTCACGGCCCTGTGCCGCCGACCCTGCGCGAGCGCAGGTCGGCGCTTCGGCCTCGCCCCAAGTGGACTCGAGCTCGCGGCCATGGCTCTCGCCCGCGGCCACTCTCAAGAGCAGGAAGACTCCTCGTCTCCCTTCCGCTCTCACTCGGATTTAGATTCTATTTGCGTGTGCGAGGGTGCTCGGTGCTATACTATGGGGTTGTTGGGGGAAGAATGGTGGGCTTACTCAAGAGTCGGCTTGGGCGTTAATCTAGCGGTCACCGGCGTCCTCTGCTGTCGTCGGCACCGTCCTCACTCTCTGGCCGTCCGAGCTCCTTGGGACCTCCTCTCCACCTTGCCCTTCTCCTTCTTGCTTTCCTCCTTGCCTTCCCTCTCTTTCTCTCGGTTGGGGGGAGTGAAATGATGTTGCTTGGCTTTGTGGCTGTGGCAGAAAGCGGAGCAGCTAAAGGGGCTGCGTGATGTCTTGTCTACTTAAGAGGCATTGCTATCACACTCACTGTGAAATGCCGCTTTTGCCCTTCCCCTTTTTGACTTGGCTGGTTATGGCACTAGGGCTTTTTGGTCCAAACGTGGCCTTTTACTATTGGGTGCTCTTCTACTATGGCAGGTAAATTGGTGACAGGTAAGAATAAAATTTTTCCGCCGAATGACGAAAACCCACAACGCGAGACAGTGCCGACCGTCCCTGGACGGTCTGGGAACATCAAAGCGCTACTTTTAGTCGCTTTCAAAGGCCGACCGCCCCGGTGGTCGGGAACCTCTGCGAAGCGCACGCATTCGGCGTTCTAAAAGCCGATGGGTCTGACGGCGAAACCCGCCCCTCTTTCCTTAATTCTCTCTTTTGAAATTTAGTGGTATTACATTCTACCCCCCTTAACAGAATTCGACCCCGAATTCTAGCGTTCAACAATCCGCACTAAGAACAAAATAAACTAACTCGCTCATAACATAGCATTAACTCATACCCATGGAGAACAACTCGGGTACTTCGCGCATGCGAGACTCCAACCCATGTTGCTTCTCGTTCGACCGATGCGACCAAAGCACTTTGACATACTTTATCACTTTATTCCTCAACACCTTCTCTGATTCCTCCAGAATCCGAACTGGACGGGACTCGAAGGTGAGGTCTTGATTTATAGAAACCGGTTTCAACACAATCTCATGCTCTGGATCACGTAAGAATTTTCTCAACATCGAAACATGGAACACATTATGCACCCCCTGCATGGACTCAGGGAGTTCCAAGCGGTATGCCAACTTTCCAATCCATTCCAGAATTGGAAATGGCCCAATGTACCTCGGGCTAAGCTTCCATTTGGTACCAAATCGCACTATACCTTTAGTGGGAGATACTCTCAGGAGCACATGATCCCCCACTTCGAACTCTCGTTCTCGCCTCCTGACATCTGCGTAGCTCTTCTTCCTACTCTAGGCAGCTAGCAAATTCTGTCTGATTTCCGCCACTCGTTCCACTGTCTGCTGGGCCCAATCTGGGCCCAGAACGGCCTTCTCGCCCACGGCATCCCAACAAAATGGCGATCTACACTTCCGCCCATACAGAACCTCGAATGGGGCTGCTCGTACACTAGCATGGTAGCTGTTGCTATGAGCAAACTCTGCAAGTGCCAAATGATCCTCCCAGCTACCCTTCCAGGGCAAAACACAGGACCTCACCATGTCCTCGAGTGTCTGAATGGTGCGTTCGGACTGTCCATCTGTTTGCGGGTGGAAAGCAGTACTGAACTGGAGTTTCGTGCCCAGAGCGCCCTGCAAGCTCTCCCAAAACTTGGAGACAAACTAGGCGTCTCTGTCCGAAACTATGGTCTTAGGCACACCATGCAACCTTACTATGGTCTTAGGCTTACTGTGCAGCGTACTTGTGCAGCATACTGTGCAGCTCATGTTCTCCCTCCGTCTTGGAATAAATCAGGAAATCAGGTCCACGACGGAAGCTCTTCGGGAAACACATCAGGATACTCACGTACCACAGGAATATCCTGAACGTGCAGAGACGTACTTGGCTTTTTCTCAATTGCTAGGAGTAACCCAGACTTCATTATTCGTCGGCCAGGGAATAAGCTGGCCAACACAAGGAGGGAACACGTGGGTGCATTCCCCTGAAAGACTATCTCCCTTCCTGAAGGTGCTTGCAAGGCAACTGTCCTCCAGAAGCAGGAAATCACAGCTTGGTAGCGATGCAGCCAATCCATGCCAAGGATAACATCAAAAGGCTCTAACTAAATAACCATACGGTTGGCAATAAATTCCTCACCATCTATTGCAACCACACAGCCAGGGCATACTACGGAGCTAGCAATGATACCCCTTGGAGTACTAACAACAACCGATTGAGAAATTTGCTGGACATCCAACTTGGCCTTTCTAACAAACTCCCGGGACACAAAGGAATAAGTACCACCAGAGTCGAAAAGAACAAGGGCTTCACATGAGTCCACTAACAAGGTACCTGTCACCACGTCAGGTCGGCTTGCGGACTCAGCAGCAGGCAGTGAGTAGACTCTGGGTGGTGTCGGGGCGGCGAGAGCCCCGACGCTTTGCTGTGGCGGCACAGGGATTGGAGGCGGCGTAGCATGCTGGAATGAAGGAGTCGGTGTAGGATGCCAGAAATACCCGGCGGGTGGAGCCCAGGAGATTGGAGGGTGCCGCACAGGAGCAGCCGCCATCATCTGGACTGACCCCCGAGGTGCAGAATTTGACGAGGATGAAGATACGGGCTCCCACTTGAGAATACTAGAGGGGTTCTGATGACAAACCTGCTCCATGTGGCCTGATCGGCCGCAATGCCGACACTCCCCCGACCAGGAGCACTCAGCGGCACGGTGCCCACCTCCACACTTGAAACAAATCATGCCCTGCCCTGGAACAGGACGCAAGGCTGGGATCGTCGATGAAGTACGAGGCGCTGAAGAAGATGGCCTCGAGGTTTTGGACTTGGATGATTGTGGGGGACGCTGGCCCCACTTGGACTTCTTAGGAGCAGGCCGCTGAGATGACCCACCTCCCTCGGTGAAGCTTCTCTTCTGGTCACCACCAGAAGCGTTTGGACCACCAGGGGGTTGCAGCCCTTTAGTGAGCTGCATCTCCATCTCCATCCCCCTCGCCTGCTCTACCACGGATCGAAAGTCACGCGGCGCGGTAGCTCCCATGACATGCCGGAACTCAGAGTTGAGCCCTCGGCGGAACCTTTTGGCCTTCTCAAGGTCATTCTTCGCAACCGATGGCACGAAGCGGATCAGGTTATTGAATGCCGCCTCGTACTCAGCCACGGTCATCTTTCCCTGTACGAGGGTCGATAGGGCGACCTCCATACTCTCCACAAATGAATCTGGGTAATACTTCGCCTTGAACTGCTCGGTGAAGACTTCCCAGGTAGCGGGACCTTGCGCAGGGGTCCTGGCTGAAAGAACTCCTTCCCACCAGATGTCCGCCTGACCCTTCAATTGAAAAGCCACGTAGCGAGCTTTCAGCTGAGAGCTCATCTCGAGGACTTCAAACTGCCTCTCCATGTAGCGCAACCAATACGCAGCCTGGACTGGTGTGCCTGAACCATCAAAGGTATCTAACCGCAAGGCCAACCACTCACGAAGGCCCATTCCTGCCTCCACATGGACAAGCAATTAACTTGACTCAATTCCTTTGTAATAGTACGCGCATGCGTACGGACGACATCGGCACTACGCACGCGACTCGAGACTCACGACAAGTCACTCAAGACTATGGATCCATTGCGCATGCCACCGAAACCCTTTTTTTCTTTCTTTCTTTTTCTCCTCTTTTCTTTTCTTTTCTTTTTCTCCTCTTTTCTTTTCTCACCTCTTCTTTTCTCTTCTTCTCCTTTCTCTCTCTTCCTTTTCTTTCCTTTCTTTTTCTTTTTTTTCTTTCTTTTCTTTTTCTTTCTTACCCGGCCGGCCCCCTTCTTTCTCTCTCTTTTTTTTCACCTCCTACAGCCGAACCGGCCTTATCCCTCCCCCATGCTGCCTCTCTCTTCCCCCCCACCCCCATTTCAATCGGCCGAAGGCCTGCCCCTCACCGATTTAGACCGGGGCGGCGCGGCGGCGCACGACGAGCCCGGCTCGGTGTCGCCGACGGCTTCCCCTGCTGCCCCCTGCCTCGTCCTCTCCCCACCCCTCACTCTCTCTCCCGCGTATAGGCGGCGCTCGGGCGGAACTCTGGCGGCACGGCGGCGTGGAGGGGACTCGGCCACTGGAGCACCGGCCACTCCGCCTCCTCTCTCCCCGGATCCGCCGCCACGGCCGATCCGCGCTTCTGCTCCGCACAGCGGCGGGCGCTGGCGCCACCGCCCGGCCGGCACGGCCAGCGGCCGCCTCCTCCGTCGCTCCCCTACAGCACCACTCCTTCGGCTCACCGGACCCAAGCAGCCGACCCCTGTGCGAGCGTAGGTCGGCGCTCGGCCTCGCCCCCCAAGTGGACTCGAGCTCGCCGGCTAGCCACTCTCCTACAGCAGGGAAGTCTCCCTCCTCTCCCTTCCGCTCTCACTCGGATTTAGATTCTATTTGCGTGTGCGAGGGTGCTCGGTGCTATACTATGGGGTTGTTGGGGGAAGAATGGTGGGCTTACTCAAGAGTCGGCTTGGGCTAGAATCCAGCGGTCACCGGCGTCCTCTGCCGTCGTCGGCACCATCCTCACTCTCTGGCCGTCCGAGCTCCTTGGGACCTCCTCTCCACCTTGCCCATCTCCTTCTTGCTTTCCTCCTTGCCTTCCCTCTCTTTCTCTCAACTGGGGGGGAGTGAAATGATGTTGCTTGGCTTTGTGGCTGTGGCAGAAAGCGGAGCAGCTAAAGGGGTTGTGTGATGTCGTGTCTACTTAAGAGGCATGGCTATCACACTCACTGTGAAATGTCGCTTTTGCCCTTCCCCTTTTTGACTTGGCTGGTTATGGCACTAGGGCTTTTTGGTCCAAACGTGGCCTTTTACTATTGGGTGCTCTTCTACTATGGCAGGTAAATTGGTGACAGGTAAGAATAAAATTTTTCCGCCGAATGACGAAAACCCACAACGCGAGACGATGCCGACCGGCCTTGGACGGTCTGGGAACCTCTGAAAGCACTACTTTTAGTCGCTTTCTAGACGGTGCCGACCGTCCCTGGGTGGTCTGGTAACCTCTGTGAGCGTTACGCATTCGGCGTTCTAAAAGCCGATGGGTCTGACGGCAAAACCCTCCCCTCTCTTTCCTTAATTCTCTCTTTTGAAATTTAGTGGTATTACAGGTTCCTTGGGTCCGTTGAAAATTTGACAACTTGATACTGAAGAAATATTCCCATTGTGTTTGATCATGACCTGTTCATTATTTAGCTTGGTCTAGACAGTTAGTGGTTCATGTGAAGGCTAATCATATATCCATTACGAACTCTGTTTTAAGTGGTTGTGTGTTATGCAACATAAATATGAAATGCACCACCAACCCACCCCACTGACACACACGCCCCCTGAAAAGAAGTGGTGACACCATGATAAGTACCTTAAAGGATGTTGACGCAGAAGAGTTTAGACACTTAGACTGGGACACCAACCGTTTGTTGTAGTGGTCGGCTTGAGTAGCCTCCTAAGTAAAGTTAGGACAGATGGATGTAAGAAATCAAAGAGCAGAGAGAGAAATATGATTCTTTTCTGGTGCATATACTGTTAGCTTTTATAGATTTTTATGATGTTAGCATTTGGGTTCACTCAAAGTTAGCTGAACTTCTGATGACGATGAGAACATTTCCTGTTTCTCAGGATGTGTAGACTTATTTGACCCACATGGCAGTTGCATCGGTCTATGCAACCGTATCATAGTAATATCCTTCTACAGTAATCTAGCATTGAGACTTATAGACATAGGCACATTTACATGGAGACATAAATGGTTAATATCTCCATTTATACCAGGATTCGTCTCTACTTTGTTGGATGCGCTATGTTGGTTATCATAATTTTGCATATATCGATCTATGCGTTGTTCTATTGATTCATCAATTACTACAACGGGAAAAATCTATTATTTGATCTTATCTGATGAGTTGCATGTTAGCAATTTTGTTATGTTCTGTACGTTCTGTTGTTAAATATTTTGAACATACAATTAGTTCATCTTGGGGTACAATGTGATTATTCATCGTGTGTTTCAGGGGCGAGCCAAAATGTTGGTATGGGGTACCTGGAGCAGAAGCAAATGCTTTTGAGCAGGTATATTATAATGTCGTAGGCATAATATCAGTATCTCAGTTTCATACAATTGAATATCAATTACAGTACACACTTAGGAATACTTTACATTCTGTTCTTGTACAGCTCCATAAACATATCATCTTTGCTGTAGTGGGAACTGGGAAGTGGAGCTAATGTTTACTTTTGTGTCAGCTGTGGTAACTCTTTTGTTACTAACTAATAGCAGTTGTTATTGTGCTTGCCTAACTGCTTTTGATATATAGTGTACTCATAGTATCAAACGTGTGGCATATTTGTCACTGAAGCGATTTCTTGGATTTGATTAGTTCACACGCACAATCTCTGATGGAAAGAACACTGATAATTAAATACTGTTAGGGAAGTTACGAACGAAATTAGTTCTGGCTATATATTTGTTTGAATAGTAGTATATTAGTATCTTTTGCCTTCTGTTCCAGGAGATGTGCATTGAATGATGCATGGTCATGTATAACTTGTATATGCTTATACATTGATATTAGGAAAAGGCATATACATAGTTACCCACATGTTTTTTTGGTTATATTTTGAGGAAACAAATAACAAAATGTTCCCTGTGACAGTCAGCGAGAATTGCTATTTAGGTAATTATAATATGATTCTTTTACTGTTCATTCCTTCTCAATAATTCCTGTTAATGATCATACAAGTGGCTCACAGAAAGAACCAAATACGTTGATGCTAATATCTTCATGGTTGAATGATGAAGCATGGAATTTAGTCGACCACGATTTTATTGTTTTTGCTCCAGAAGGGGCTGCAGCTCATGATGATGTGTTTTGAATGTAAATAAATGGAGTTGGGCAACATTTGAACCTTGTTATGTGAGACTTGAGTGCTTGGCATCTTTTACTCCTGCAGGTTATGCGCAATGCTTTACCCGATCTATTTGATGCACAACCTGACCTGCTCTTTCACCTTGTCACAATGCTGAATCCATCGATTTTACGGGCAAATGGTGTTCCTGTTTATAGCGTGATGCAGGTTAGTGGAAACTTTGTTTGCAAACAGCCAAATGTTTGAACACAACTGGTATTTTATAGATGCTCTTTATGACTCGATGATGACATAGTTCCATGGTATGGTTGTTCTTGCCATGCCATTTTGTCTATTTATTGTACATGCTACTAGTTGCAGAATTGCACAAGTATTCTCATACTAGTTTCATTCCATTTGCTAACTGTGGATTTTGAATCTACAGTAGGATTTCTCAGATCTGCAATACATCTAGAGGATTTAACTTGATTTATTGTTGGCATTCATCAGGAACCTGGCAACTTTGTAATTACTTTTCCCAGGTCATTCCATGGTGGTTTCAATTTAGGTAATGCAAGCCCTAGTTATTTCTCTTTCTATTATGATTTATTCCAAATTTGAGATGTAGCATTTAATTTTCAGGTTTAAATTGTGCTGAGGCTGTAAATTTTGCACCTGCTGATTGGCTACCTCACGGTGGTATTGGAGCTGAACTATATCGTTTGTACCGTAAGGCACCTGTTTTGTCTCATGAAGAGCTTTTGTATGTTGTTGCAAAGGTCAGAGAATGCCTATTAGCTATGTGCTGCCTTCGTCTTCTGTATTAGTTTAGTGTGATTGTTCTGCTATGCTGTTCTGTTGTCACTAGTCAGAAAACCTCCTTTGTTGTAAAATTCGCCTGCTACTATCCTGGTTATTGGAATTTTGGTCATCGGTTTTTAAATTAGCTACCTAGCTTTCTGAAGGAATTCAGTATTCAGTTATTGTCATAAGTGACAAAACATATGCAATTTATTCAAACTGTGAGTTTAATGTCTTGTTTATGTTGTCCTAAAATGTAAACTTCTGGGGCATTGTTGCATTAGGGCAGCTATCATGTAAAGCAAAACTGCTGGAGGGTACGATTGTCCTAAGCTTCTTTACCACAAAGGGATACAAAATTTGGTGTTCCTCTTGCTGCAGTATACTTGCTAGGTACTGCGTAATCATTAGTGACCATGTGATGCTGCTTATTGTTGCACTTTGGGGTGGGCCATTGACACACTACCCTTACAATTTATCCTGTTGAACAATGAAGAACTTAAAGGTTATGGTCCTGGTACGTAGCACCATGATGCTGAGTAACTTCCTCATCCTGTGTTATAGTGAATGAATTGGGAAACCTGATTATAGACTTTTATGTTTTTGAATGAACCACAGTTCAATGTTGAGCAGCCAGGTTTTACATTGGATTATCTTATTTTGCTACATAATGTTCTTATTCTAGTAACTATAAACTGCGCACAATGCTAGCTTCTGAATGTCCATATTCCTTTCTGTTGGACAGAATGGTGTGGACGCTGAATCACTTTCCTACTTAAAAGGAGAAATAGATAGGCTATTTGTGAAGGAGAAAAAATGTCGAGACGAGCTATGGATTAATGGGATTGTCAAATCCAGTGCAATGTCATCAAAGAGTAACCCAAACTTTATTGGAAGTGAAGAGGTACTTTTACTAATATATCTTGTCATGGTAACTTCATTGGTGTCATTTGAAGCACTTATAATTTTCACTATGCAGGACCCTACGTGCATTATTTGCCGA
Source organism: Dendrocalamus sinicus (assembly GCA_036346575.1). Classification (NCBI taxonomy): domain Eukaryota; kingdom Viridiplantae; phylum Streptophyta; class Magnoliopsida; order Poales; family Poaceae; genus Dendrocalamus; species Dendrocalamus sinicus. The sequence continues at coordinate 1,362,960 of CM070641.1, forward strand.
CAGTATCTATTTCTTTCAGCGGTTTCCTGTAACTGTAGGCTGCCCTCTTATGTTTGCCTTGAGGTTTGTCTTTCATATGCCATTGTTTTGCTTATTCAGTTGTTAACTCCATGTCATCTGTATGCATTATTCCAGTTTTTATTGCCAAACTTGAGTGAATATTATATTTTAGCTGCTCTACTGAAGCAAAAGAACAACTTTTGATGAGGAATTTCATCTTATGCAGTGGCACTGGCAGTGCTTTCATAAAATAGATCTAAACTAACTTTATTAAGAACATTTCCTTTTCTTTCTTCCCCAGCACTGGAAGCACCTTTGTGAATGCGGTCCAGAGAAGCATCGCTTACTTTACCGCCACACCCTTGCAGAGCTGGGTGATTTAGTTCACGAGGTCTCTAAGGCTAGTCTCCCAGGGGAGAATTTTAAGCAGAATCACTTGTTGCTTATTGATGTTTGTGCGCCATCTAAAAAGGTTTGATATGGACTACAGTGCACTGCTCCGTCAATTACATTACTTGTTCAGTTTCCTTTTCCCATGATTTCATGACCATCTGATGCAGTGAGTAAGAAATATTGCCGCACTATGTACTATACCTTGTGCTATTGAATGTCACCTCGATTATGGTTTATCTTATTTTCCTTACCTTGTTTTTAAGGGTGCTTTATCTGCTCATTTCCAGGTCAAAGATCACTATATATCATATGCACAACTTGCAGAAGATTGGCTTTCAAAATCTGATCATATTCTCAATACGCCATTCCTGGATTCTGCATATGCCACTGCCTTAGAAGATGCTGAACAATTTCTTTGGGGTGACCATGACATGGATTCTGTATGTTTCTTCTAGTGAGCATGCTGTGCCTTGCCTAGAAGTCTTACAACAATTGAATGACTTGTATTTACTGTGGTACTGTCTGCTTCTTAGGTCCGGAACATGACACTTAAATTAACTGAGGCAAAGAAATGGGCTTTGAGTGTTAGAAAATGCCTTTCCAAAATCGATGAATATATGCTTTGTAAAGACAATTGTTCCAAGAAAGTAAATTATGTGGAAATCGAAGAATTAGTTGCTGTAAAATGTATCCCATGCTGTGAGCCTAGTCTTACACAACTGCAGGTATGTAAAATCGAGTACTCTTGTAGTCCTTATTGTAAGGCCCTAAAATTTACTCTGTTATTTTGATTCCCCCTGTTGCAGGCCTATGTAGAGAAAGGAAAAATGATGATTAACGAAATAAACATTGCATTATCATCCCGCTTAACGGTAAGCATATTTCAACAGCTTTTGTTTTGTTCTTAAGCGAACCTACAGTTTTTTTCCCATAGAATAACTACAAACCGGAAACACTTTTCTTTTCTTTAAGATACAAAACAAGGTTATTCCATGGTTCCACCTCTATTTCATAGATTTGTTGACAATGTTTCTTCATTGTCATGTTTTCTTAGGTTGACGACTTGGAAACGCTGTACACTAGAGCTTCAGAATTCCCAGTTGAGCTAACAGAAACATCAACATTGTCTTGTGAGATCTCTTCTGCAAAGGTATCAACCCTATGGGTGGAAAATGAATGGTCTGATGTTCGTTATATACTAGTGGATTTTCTTTTCCATCCTAATGAACGCCCATTTTTAACATATAGAGTGTCTTAACTTTTAGAACGTTTACATTTCATTTGTGCAGTCTTGGTTGAAGAAAGCATGTGATTGCCTTGAACGGAATAAACTGGGCACTATTGACATAGATTTCCTGAATAAACTGAAATTAGAGGTTTGTTTTTTTCCAGAATTTTTTGCTGTCAACTTCCCCTTTGAAGTTCATTCTGATGCACTCTGTCCTTCATATGTTTCTGCATAAACTGATACCCTGAACTGGCGGGCATTTGACAATGTTTCAAACCTTGATAGATGGTACAGCTTCGAGTTCTAGTTCCAGAAATGGATCTCATTTCAGAGCTGTGGAAAGAAGCCGAATCATGGAGAATCCGTTGTCAATCGTATCTTCAAGACTCCCCTAGTCTAAAGGTTACCAGCCCTCCTCTTTTGCCTTTCTTCGATTGTATTACATTTGATTAAATATATACTTTTGTGGTAAATGCTCCAGGAGCTGGAGAGTTTCCTCCTTGTGGTTGATGGTACCAAGTTCAGCATTCCAGAACTAAACCTTCTTAAGCAACACTATTCAGGTGCTTGCTCTTGGGTGAATCATGCTAATAACATACTTGGAAAACTGTTTGAAAGGAATGACTATCACAACGCTATTGAGGAGTTGACAGGCATTCTGAAGGACGGAGAATCACTCAGAGTAAAAGGTATGCTGTGTAAATATTTTTGTTCATGGTGCTTGTTATATTTGAAATGATTAGTTATTATTATTCATGTTCATGAGAGATATCATTCTACACAGTTGATGAATTGTCCATTGTTGAGAAAGAACTAAGGAGGTCCCGCTGCAGGAAGCAAGCATACGAGGTATGCTTTTCAGACCTTTTAACTATTGACTATTGTGATGTGTAGTTGTTTCCTTTTAGATAAAGGATATAAAATCCGGCCTCTATATCCACTTGGGATATATACAGCCAAAAGTTACACGAGCTCTTAGGCTCAAAGTCTCAACACTGAGGATTACACAACAGCAAGAAAAAAAAAGCTTAAGGACTAAGAAAAAGCTAGAAAGACTAAGCTTCAGCATTTCTTCTCCGACCTTGCTTTCAACCAATCCCTAAACCTCCTCCAACTGAGCCACCCAAACTCCGGTCTATTTTGCGCGCCGATGAAACTCCGAGGCGACGTCTTCAAAGAAGCGACGAGGGTCGCCGACGCCGCCCGCCTCACCGAGGCTAGGCTTTCACCTGGAGAACCAATTAGGGCTGTGAAGTGCGAAGACAACCCTTCAAGAAGGAACATGGCGACCAAAGGCGTCATAGTTGTCGAGACCGGTATGAACACCGGCAAGGCTTTCGCCAGCACCTCCACAGCAACCCACGCACATAAAGACCGCCACGGGCACACCGGGGATCTACACGCCTCAAGACCATGGCTTAACCATCCTTGAACTCCATGTGTAGTTGTTTCCTAGTTTGACAAAGGCCCTATTTGTTTCCACTTAAGATTATTATAATCTAACTTATGGGTGGAGGATTATATAAGCTAACTTATAATAAGCTGGTGGGAAATAAGCTGTCAGATGTTTGGCAGTCTGGATTATCAGAGTTATGGATTGTTGTATTCGAATGTTTAAAGACTACAATGCCCTTAAGAGAGAGGCACAGGAGTTGGGGGATGGATGAATGGCAAAGGTGGGTAATATTCCTAAAGTTTTATGGTCATTAAGATAAAAGGTGGATATATAAGCTGAAATAAGCTCCTTTTTTTAACTTATTATATTACAATAATCTGGGCTATTAGATTATAATAAGTTACCTTATAATCTAGGCTGTTTGTTTCCACTTATGATTATAAGCTAGATTATAATAATTTTAAGTGGAAACAAACAGGGCCAAAAGCTATTTAATTGGTTTCTCTTCATCAGACATCTAGATATCACATTATTAGACCAACATTTGATTCTTGCAAATTTTGGATTATGTAGCTCTTGCTGATATGTGGACGCTGGAAATTTTTCACTATGTAGCTGTCTAAATATTCACAAAACTGAAACATAGATATTGATTAAAACTTGATTACCAAATATTCAAAATTGAACCCAACATTTATTCTTTTTTTACTTATGTTGAAAATCCCATTAATTGCTCCTCATTTTTTAATAGCTTGGGGACCATCGTTTGTGGCACGGAAACTTTTCCACTTTGTCATGCATCTATGTTTCCATCCTAGTCAGTGAACATCTTAGTATAATTTATTTTCCTGTCACACATAGAATGAATTTCTTCGGCACTGATTTATTGTGCTACCTGAGCTTTGACGTGTGTTTCTCGTGTGTTTCAAGTTTTGCTGTAGGCATTCTTCAGTGAGATGGCAAAATTAATTCTCTTGTCCCACCTTAAGTTCTGTTTATGTTCCGCCCTATGAGCCAATAGTGCAGTTTGAGCAGGCTATGATTATACTTTCGCCCCTAATTTCCAGTATCGGAGCCTAGTTAAATCTCCTGTTGTTTTTGCCTATGAATATATCTACTTGTTCTTGTCCATACATGATTATTTGGTAGTTTCCACACCATTGTTCAGGGTGGACATATTTTTCTGTGCTTAAGTACATGATGAATTGATCAGATAACATCCAAGTATGTAACAGGTTCTTGCAACACCAATGTCCATGGAGGTGGTTGAAGAAGTTCTAAAAGAAGCTTCCATGTAATTTCAATTGATTTGTCGGTCTTTAAATATTGTATAGGATAATTATTTTGCTCTGTCTTACCATTACTAATCTGCCAGATTAACTATTGAAGAGGAGCAACCATTTGTTGATCTGTTCCAGATGCTAAAAAATGCCACTGCTTGGGAAGAGAAGGCTCGACTTATTCTGGAGCAATCAGCTTCTTTCTCTGAGTTTGAAGATCATATGCGGTACGAGTCATCATGGAGAGCTATATTCTTATGCTATTGAATCAGATGCTTTTTCCTACTGAATCTTCCAATTTCAGGTGCTCAGAGAACATACGAGTTATCCTTCCATCTGAACCGGATATGAAAGCAGAGATTACTAGTGCTATATTGACAAATGTCAGGCCTATCTGAGACCAAGATGTGTGGAAGGCTGCCAGCGGCAGGCGCCTGCCACCCCGCCAGCAGATGACAGGCAGTCTGCCGTCCGGTGAGGAGACGGCAGGTGATTAGCCAGCTTAATTACATACCCTAATTTTTTGTTTAGTGTTTATTTATTTATTTTAAATGTATTAGATGAGCTCAAAAAAATACAAAAAATTATGTATAGCTTTCCAACACAAAGTACTTAATAGTGTAATTTTTGGGTAATTTTATCCGTTGTGAATGTTGCTAAAAAATTCATACAATTTCGATATTCGTATGAGTATTTATATATATATAGCAAATGAGCTCCAAAAATTTCGAAATTTTATGTGATGCCTTCCGACACAATTATAGTTATTGTGTAATTGTTTGAAAATTTTATGTGGTCTAAATTTGCTATGTTTATTTGGGTTAATTTAATCATAAATTTAATGATACCTAGACATCTTTTCAAGTGGCTAACCTCTGTGCTTCGCTCATGTGACCAGCCGATCATGCTATATTTCTTTCCTGCTTCTTGTGCGAAAGGTTTTGCTTCGAGGTACCGGTGCAGATGTCATAGCCATGGTCAGTGTGACACTCACGCCACCAATTTAAATTCAGCGTAATCAAATGGCAATCATTCGTCATGAACGTGTACTAGACATTGCGCGTGGTCTGTTAATGTGTGATTAAGGATGGCAATGAGGCAGGGGGTCCCGAGGAAGGCCCCAGTGGCCTTGCCATTTTAAGCAGAATCACTTGTTGCTTAATGATGTTTGTGCGCCATCTAAAAAGGTTTGATATGGACTACAGTGCACTGCTCCGTCAATTACATTACTTGTTCAGTTTCCTTTTCCCATGATTTCATGACCATCTGATGCAGTGAGTAAGAAATATTGCCGCACTATGTACTATACCTTGTGCTATTGAATGTCACCTCGATTATGGTTTATCTTATTTTCCTTACCTTGTTTTTAAGGGGTGCTTTATCTGCTCATTTCCAGGTCAAAGATCACTATATCATATGCACAACTTGCAGAAGATTGGCTTTCAAAATCTGATCATATTCTCAATACGCCATTCCTGGATTCTGCATATGCCACTGCCTTAGAAGATGCTGAACAATTTCTTTGGGGTGACCATGACATGGATTCTGTATGTTTCTTCTAGTGAGCATGGTGTGCCTTGCCTAGAAGTCTTACAACAATTGAATGACTTGTATTTACTGTGGTACTGTCTGCTTCTTAGGTCCGGAACATGACACTTAAATTAACTGAGGCAAATAAATGGGCTTTGAGTGTTAGAAAATGCCTTTCCAAAATCGATGATGAGTATATTTTTTTATATTTATACATTTCATTTGAATTGTTATAGATGAGTATATACCTTAAACTGATATTTTCAAAACAAATATACCTAAATTTAGATGTTTTACAAGCAAGTCCCTAGAAGCAGGTACAATAGTATGCATGCATGTAACAAGTCGAGAATTCTATTTCCTGGCCTCACTGCTCCGTCAAGTGGCCGAAACCCTAACCCTCAGCGTCCATGGGCAAACGTCGCCCCCTCGCCGCCACCACCTCCCCCTCCCCCTCCTCTTGTTCCGTCAATGAGGCGCCGGTGTTCCGCCCCACGGATGAGGAATTTGCCGATCCCCTCGCCTACGTCGCCCGTATCCGCCCCCTCGCCGAGCCCTACGGCATCTGCCGCATCGTCCCGCCGCCGTCCTGGTCGCCTCCGCGGGCCCTCGACGTCGCTGCCCTCTCCTTCCCCATCAAGAGGCAGCCCATCCACCGCCTCCTCGCCCGCCCCGCCCCCGCCGACCCCGACACCTTCTTCCTTGACTACACCCGCTTCCTTAAGGCCTCCTCCGGACACCGCCGAGGCCGCAAGAAGGCCCCGCCAAAGTCGCCTGCTCTCTCCGACGGCCGCCCCCTCGACCTCTGCCGCCTTTTCCACGCTGTCAAGCGGTTTGGCGGGTACGACGGTGCCTGCAACGGGAAGCGCTGGGGCGACGTGGTCCGCCTCGTCGACGACAAGGCACCCAGGCATGTCTCCGAGTGCGCCAAGCACGTTCTCTCCCAGCTCTATTATGAGCATCTGTATGAGTATGAGAAGTTCACAAACAGATTGCTGTCACGGAATGGGAAGAAGGGGAAGCACGGGGACTGTGGAGAGGCGGAACTTGATGATGAACCGTCGGTTTCTGGCTCACAGGACAAAGGGAGGAACAATTCTGATGCTGGAGGAGTGATCGATGGGGAGGTTTCTTGTGTTGGGGGCCGGAAAAGGAGAAATCCCATCCGTAAGGAAGCCGCCGGAATGGCTTCTCATGGACGTTATAAGCGCAAACGGAGAAAACTTGATGCTACAGCTACTGTGGTTAATGAGGCAGTGGATCAGGTGTGTGGGCAGTGTAATAGTGGGTTGCATGGGGATGCCATGCTGCTATGCGATCGCTGCGATAAAGGGTGGCATCTGTATTGCTTATCACCTCCGCTCGAGAGTGTGCCTCTGGGGAACTGGTACTGCTCAGACTGCATGAACTCCGACAGGGATTGTTTTGGATTTATCCATAGAAGGGAGACTTGTTTGCTTGAGACTTTCCGGCTATTTGACGAGAGGGTGAGAAGGAGGTGGTTTGGGCAGAGGAATCCCAGCCGTGTTCAAGTTGAGAAGCAGTTTTGGGAGATTGTGGAGGGAAAGGCAGGGGAGCTAGAGGTTATGTATGGGAGTGACCTGGACACTTCAATTTATGGAAGTGGGTTTCCCCGTCTTGGTGATCCGGTGCCATCATCGGTGGACCCAGAGATGTGGCAGAAGTATTGCTCGAGCCCGTGGAATCTGAACAATTTTCCAAATCTGCCTGGCTCAGTTCTTCAGACGGTCCGGGATAACATTGCTGGTGTAATGGTCCCTTGGCTCTACATAGGGATGTTGTTTTCGTCATTTTGTTGGCATGTTGAGGACCATTGTTTTTATTCAATCAGTTATTTACATTGGTACGCAAATCTCCCTGAACGGTTATCTTATGATTAAATTTGGATAACATGTCAACTGGTTTTTTCTGTCAATATAGGGTAAGCAAGAGGCACTATTATTGAACTTTATAATGATGTAGACTTGTAAGGATGCTTATTGCTTAGCATCAAAAGATCATCCGGAGTTAGGTTTCTTATACAATGGTTCAAATGAGCTTGAAAGAGGTTGCAGAAACCTGCTTCCAAACAAAGGAATGACTATGATAGATTTCTTTAGTCTATTTTTATAAGTTCAAACTGTGTTTAACACATGCTTGTTCACTGTCTTCTTAGAGCTTGCAGTTCTCAAATCTATGCACACAACTTTGACTATCCCATTTTTTCTTCGTTCATAGGTTGGTTCTGTAACACCCTGCCCACACTCTGGGCCGGAATGCTACCACCACTGCCTACTCATACCATTTTATTAACATTAGAAGAATTGAAGCCAATACTAGATTTACTTGTACTGCTGCATTCAGATACATTGTTGCTTTTTTTTTAGCGAGTACTCAAAAACTTAAGCCAACACTAATATAATCAGGTAGCAGCGAGCCCATACAACATAGGATTAGTTTCGTTTAGTTCTCACTCTAGCATACTAGTAGAGACTAAAATAAGTTGACAAAAGGGTAGTTCAAAGAGTGCTGCTGGTTCGTGCATATTGTTCATGTGCTACTCCCGCCCGTGCATGTCGTCTTCAACGGTCACCTAAAAACGACAAAGAAAGCAAGGGTGAGTGCAAAGACTCAACAAGTACATAATAGAATAATAGACACTACCAACACAAGTAAAACATAATCCACATATATCATCACGTTCGTATCGTCATCCTCTTAGCCAAACATTGTCGTTGATAAGCTCCAACCACCTCTGTTGCCTCAAATTCAGCTCCTTCTGAGTGAAAATGTATTTAAGGCTTTTATGGTCGGTGAAGATATCACATGATTCTCCATACAAGTAATGCCTCCAAATCTTTAGAGCAAAAACCACCGCGGCAAGCTCTAATCATGGGTAGGGTAATTTTGCTCACACTTCTTCAACTGTCGTGAGGCATACGCGATCACTTTGGTATCTTGCATGAGCACACAACCTGGACCCACTCGAGACGCATCTGAGTAGACCGTGAAACGCTTCCCTGGCTCGGGAAGTGTGAGGACTGAAGCAGTTACTAACTTCTCTTTCAGAGTATTAAAACTGCGCTCACATTCATCGGTCCACTGGAATTTCACATTCTTCCGTGTGAGCTGAGACATTGGCTTGACAATAATGGAGAAGTCTTTCACGAAGCGCCGGTAGTAACCACCAGGCCAAGGAAACTTCTCACTTCTTTAACATTAGATGGCCTCTTCCAGTCCACGACGGTGGAAATCTTGCTCGGATGCACTGAAATGCCTTCCTGATTAATTACATGACCCAGGAAGCTCACTTCAGAAATCCAGAACTCGCACTTCTTCAATTTGGCAAAGAATTGATTCTTCCTCAGAGTCTCAAGCACGAGCCTCAGATGCTGCTCATGTTCTCCCTCTGTCTTGGAATAAATCAGGATATCATCGATGAACACCACTACAAAGTCATCCAGGTACTTGTGCAGCATACTGTTCATCGTTTCCATGAAGATAGCAGGGGCATTCGTCAGTCCAAAGGACATAACTGTAAACACATAGTGCCCATATCTTGTGGAGAAAGCTGTCTTTTCAATGTCTTGCTCCCGCACTCGTATTTGATTATACCCAGATTGTAGATCAACCTTAGAGAACACCTTGGCTCCCTTCAATAGATCAAACAAGTCCTCGATACGAGGCAATGGGTATTTATTCTTGATGGTCACCTGATTGTGAGCACGATAATCTATATGCATGCGCCAACTTTCATCTTTTTTCTCGGTGAAAAGGACGGGGGCTCCCCAAGGTGACACACTACGACGGATCAAGCCTTTGAATAGCAACTCGTCCAATTGCTTTTTCAACTCTTCCTGCAAGGGTCATGCCAAACGGTAGGGGGACATGGAAATAGGTCTTGTGCCAGGAATAAGATCAATTCTGAACTCCACATCTCGCTTGGGTGGCATACCCGGAAGCTCTTCGGGAAACACATCAGGATACTCACGTACCACAGGAATATCCTGAACGTGCAAAGATGTACTTGGCTTTTCCGCAATTGCTAGGAGTAACCCAGACTTCATTATTCGTCGGCCAGGGAATAAGCTGGCCAACACAAGGAGGGAACACGTGGGTACATTCCCCTGAAAGACTATCTCCCTTCCTGAAGGTGCTTGCAAGGCAACTGTCCTCCAGAAGCAGGAAATCACAGCTTGGTAGCGATGCAGCCAATCCATGCCAAGGATAACATCAAAAGGCTCTAACTGAATAACCATAAGGTTGGCAATAAATTCCTCACCATCTATTGCAACCACACAGCCAGGGCATACTACGGAGCTAGCAATGATACCCCTTGGAGTACTAACAACAACCGATTGAGAAATTTGCTAGACATCCAACTTGGCCTTTCTAACAAACTCCCGGGACACAAAGCAATAAGTAGCACCAAAGTCCAAAAGAACAAGGGCTTCACATGAGTCCACTAACCAGGTACCTGTCACCACGTCAGGTCGGCTTGCGGACTCAGCAGCACGCAGTGAGTAGACTCCAGGTGGTGTCAGGGCGACGAGAGCCCCGACGCTCTACTGTGGCGGCACAGGGATTGGAGGCGGCGTAGCATGCTGGAATGAAGGAGTCGATGTAGGATGCCAGAAATACCCAGCGGTTGGAGCTGAGGAGAGTGGAGGCTGCAGCACAGGAGTTGCTGCCATCATCTGGACTGACCCCCGAGGTGCAGAATTTGACAAGGATGAAGATACGGGCTCCCACTTGAGAATACTGGAGGGGTTCTGACGACAAACCCGCTCCATGTGGCCTGATCGGCCGCAATGCCGACACTCCCCCGACCAGGAGCACTCAGCGGCACGGTGCCCACCTCCACACTTGAAACAAATCATGCCCTGCCCTGGAACAAGACGCAAGGCTGGGGTCATCGATGAAGTACGAGGCGCTGAAAAAGACGGCCTCGAAGTTTTGGACTTGGATGATTGTGGGGGACGCTGCCCCACTTGTACTTCTTAGGAGCAGGCCGCTGAGATGACCCACCCCCTCGGTGAAGCTTCTCTTCTGGTCACCACCAGAAGCGCTTGGACCACCGGGGGTTGCAGCCCTTTAGTGAGCTGCATCTCCATCTCCATCCCCCTGGCCTGCTCAACCACGGATCGAAAGTCACGCGGCGCGGTAGCTCCCATGACATGCCGGAACTCAGAGTTGAGCCCTCGGCGGAACCTTTTGGCCTTCTCAAGGTCATTCTTTGCGACTGATGGCACGAAGCGGATCAGGTTATTGAATGCCGCCTCGTACTCAGCCACGGTCATCTTTCCCTGTACGAGGGTCGACAAGGCGACCTCCATACTCTCCACAAAAGAATCTGGGTAATACTTCGCCTTGAACTGCTCGGTGAAGACTTCCTGTAGCGGGACTTGGCGGGGTCTGGTGAAAGAACTCCTTCCAACCAGATGTCCGCCTGACCCTTCAATTGAAAAGCCACGTTGCGAGCTTTCAGCTGAGAGCTCATCTCGAGGGCTTCGAACTGCCTCTCCATGTAGCGCAACCAATCCGCAGCCTGGACTGGTGTGCCCGAACCATCAAAGGTATCTAACCGCAAGGCCAACCACTCATGAAGGCCCATTCTTGCCTCTGGTATGGCCGGAACAGCAACTGGGGCATCAGCGGGAACGGCCGCAGCAGCGGCTGCCGGCGGTTGACGGCGAAGAGCACGAACCTCCTCTAAGAACTCCTGCAGCAAGGCTGAAGTCCTTGCCGGATCCCTAGCTACGGACTGTTCAGCGGAAGCAACTTCTGCATCAGGTGATTCCTGCTGAACCTCAAGCGGTGGCTCCGCATGGGCACGGCAATTAACTTGACTCAATTCCTTTGTAATAAAACGTGCACGCATACGGACGACATCGGCACTACGCACGCGACTCGAGACTCACGACAAGTCACTCAAGACTATGGATCCATTGCGCTTGCCACCGTAACCCCTTTTTTCTTTCTTTCTTTTTCTCCTCTTTTCTTTTCTTTTCTTTTCTTTTCCTCCTCTTTTCTTCTCTCCTCTTCTTTTCTCTTCTTCTCCTTTCTCTCTCTTCCTTTTCTTTCCTTTCCTTTTCTTTTCTTTTCTTTCTTTTCTTTTGTTTTCTTACCCGGACAGCCCCCTTCTTTCTCTCTCTTTTTTTTCACCTCCTACGGCCGAACTGGCCTTATCCCTGCCCCACGCTGCCTCTCTCATCCCCCCCATTTCAATCGGTCGAAGGCCTGCCCCTCACCGATTTAGACCGGGGCGGCGCGGCGGCACGCGACGAGCCCGGCTCGGTGTCGCTGGCGGCTTCCCCCACCGCCCCCTGCCTCCTCCTCTCCCCACCCCTCACTCTCTCCCCCGCGTACAGGCGGCGCTCGGGCAGAACTCCGGCGGCACGGCGGCGTCGAAGGGACTCAGCCCCTGGAGCACCGGCCACTCCGCCCCCTCCCTCTCTCCCCGGATCCGGCCGGCCACGCCCGGATCCGGCGCTTCCTCGCGCGCGGCGGCGGGCGCTGGCGCCACCGCCGCCAAGACGGCCGATGGCCGCCTCCTCCGTCGCTCCCCTACAGTACCACTCCTTCGGCTCACCGGCCCCAGGCCGCTGACCCCTACGCAAAAGCAGGTCGGCACTCGGCCTCGCCCCCCAAGTGGACTCGAGCTCGCCGGCCATGGCTCTTCGCCGGTCGGCCACTCTCCTACAGGAGGGATGTCTCCCTCCTCTCCCTTCCGTTCTCACTCGGATTTAGATTCTGTTTGCGTGTGCGAGGGTGCTCGGTGCTATACTATGGGGTTGTTGGGGGAAGAATGGTGGGCTTACTCAAGAGTCAGCTTGGGCGTGAATCCAGCGGTCACCGACGTCCTCTGCCGTCGTCGGCACCGTCCTCACTCTCTGGCCGTCCGAGCTCCTTGGGACCTCCTCTCCACCTTGCCCTTCTCCTTCTTGCTTTCCTCCTTGCCTTCCCTCTCTTTCTCTCGGTTGGGGGGAGTGAAATGATGTTGCTTGGCTTTGTGGCTATGGCAAAAAGCGGAGCAGCTAAAGGGGTTGTGTGATGTCGTGTCTACTTAAGAGGCATGGCTATCACACTCACTGTGAAATGCCGCTTTTGCCCTTCCCCTTTTTGACTTGGCTGGTTATGGCACTAGGGCTTTTTGGTCCAAACGTAGCCTTTTACTATTGGGTGCTCTTCTACTATGGCAGGTAAATTGGTGACAGGTAAGAATAAAAAATTTTCGCCGAATGACGAAAACCCACAACGCGAGACGGTGCCGACCGGCCCTGGACGGTCTGGGAACCTCTGAAAGCGCTACTTTTAGTCGCTTTCTAGACGGTGCCGACTGTCCCTGGGTGGTCTGGGAACCTCTGCGAGCGTTACGCATTCGGCGTTCTAAAAGCCGATGGGTCTGACGGCAAAACCCGCCCCTCTCTTTCCTTAATTCTCTCTTTTGAATTTTAGTGGTATTACATTCTACCCCCCTTAACAGAATTCGACCCTGAATTCTGGCGTTCAACAATCCGCACGGAAGAACAAAATAAACTAACTGCTCATAACATAGCATTAACTCATACCCGTGGAGAACAACTCGAGGTACTTCTCGCGCATGCGAGACTCCAACTCCCATATGCGACCAAAGCACTTTGACATACTTTATCACTTTATTCCTCAACACCTTCTCTGATTCCTCTAGAATTCGAACCGGACGGGACTCGAAGGTGAGGTCTTGCTTTATAGACACTGGTTCCAACACAATCTCATGCTCTGGATCTCGCAAGAATTTTCACAACATCGAAACATGGAACACATTATACACCCCCCGCATGGAGTCACGGAGTTCCAAGCGGTATGCCAACTTTCCAATCCGTTCCAGAATTGGAAATGGCCCAATGTACCTCGGGCTAAGCTTCCCTTTGGTCCCAAATCGTACTATGCCTTTAGTGGGAGATACTCTCAGGAGCACATGATCCCCCACTTCGAACTCTAGTTCTCGCCTCCTGACATCTGCATAGCTCTTCTGCCTACTCTGGGCAGCTAGCAAATTTTGTCTGATTTCCGCCACTCGTTCCACTGTCTGCTGGACCCAATCTGGGCCCAGAACGGCCTTCTCGCCCACGGCATCCCAACAAAGTGGCGATCTACATTTTCGCCCATACAGAACCTCGAATGGCGCTGCTCGTACACTGGCATGGTAGCTGTTGTTATAAGCAAACTCTGCAAGTGCCAAATGATCCTCCCAGCTACCCTTCCAGGACAAAACACAGGACCTCAGCATGTCCTCCAGTGTCTGAATGGTGCGTTCGGATTGTCCATCCGTTTGCGGGTGGAAAGCAGTACTGAACTGGAGTTTCGTGCCCAGAGCGCCCTGCAAGCTCTCCCAGAACTTGGAGACAAAGTTGGCGTCTCTGTCCGAAATTATGGTCTTAGGCACACCGTGCAACCTTACTATTTCTCGCACATAGATAGGCACCAGCTCACTTGCCGAGTTTGTTGTGCGAATGGGAATGAAGTGCGTGGACTTACTGAATCAGTCCACCACTACCCAAATCGCATCCTTACCTCGCTGGGTACGAGGTAGGCCGACTACGAAATCCATGGTGATATCATCCCATGGCCACTGAGGAACCTCCAAGGGCTGCAATAGCCCAGCGGGGCGCTTGTGCTCAGCCTTCACTCGCTGGAAAACCCCGCAAGATGCCACGTACTTGGCGATATCCACTTTCATCCTCTTCCACCAGAAGCTTTTCTTGAGATCACGATACATCTTAGTCTCACCAGGATGCACCATGTAGGGGGTACGGTGAGCTTCCCTCAGAATATCATCCTTGACTTGAGCCTTTTGCGGCACGCAAAGGCGGCCTTTAAATCGCAAAGCACCTGAATCATCAAGGCTGAAATCCCCCGTTTTCCCTTCATTAAGGCGCTTCCTCACTTGCTGAAGCATCCGATCATGATGTTGCACCTCCTTTACTCGGTCCGGAATCGTTGATTCCAGCAACAGTTGCATCTCGGCCTGAGCTGTACCAGCGAAGCAATAGGAAATTCCCATCCGTTCAAAGTCAGCAACGAGACAACCTAAAGTGGAGGGTGTCATCTTGCGACTAAGAGCGTCCGCAACCACGTTTGCCTTGCCCGGATGATACTGAAGAGTGAGATCATAGTCTTTGATAAGCTCCAACCACCTCCGTTGCCTCAAATTCAACTCCTTCTGAGTGAAAATGTATTTGAGACTTTTATGGTCGGTGAAGATATCACATGATTCTCCATACAAGTAATGCCTCCAAATCTTTAGAGCAAAAACCACCGCGGCAAGCTCTAATTCATGGGTAGGGTAATTTTGCTCATACTTCTTCAACTGTCGTGAGGCATACGCGATCACATTGGTATCCTGCATGAGCACACAATCTAGACCCACTCGAGACGCATCTGAGTAGACCGTGAAACGCTTCCCTGGCTCGGGAAGGTGAGGACAGGAGCAGTTACTAACTTCTCTTTCAGAGTATTAAAACTGCGCTCACATTCATCGGTCCACTGGAATTTCACATTCTTCCGTGTGAGCTGAGACATTGGCTTGACAATAATGGAGAAGTCTTTCACGAAGCGCCGGTAGTAACCAGCCAGGCCAAGGAAACTTCTCACTTCTTTAACATTAGATGGCCTCTTCCAGTCCACGAAGATAGCAGGGCCAGGTACTTGTGCAGCATACTGTTCATCGTTTCCATGAAGATAGCAGGGGCATTCGTCAGTCCAAAGGACATAACTGTAAACTCATAGTGCCCATATCTTGTGGAGAAAGCTGTCTTTTCAATGTCTTGCTCCCGCACTCGGATTTGATTATGCCCAGATTGTAGATCAATCTTAGAGAACACCTTGGCTCCCTTCAATTGATCAAACAAGTCCTCGATACGAGGCAATGGGTATTTATTCTTGATGGTCACCTGATTGTGAGCACGATAATCTATACGCATGCGCCAACTTCCATCTTTTTTTCTCGGTGAAAACGACAGGGGCTCCCCAAGGTGACACACTACGACGGATCAAGCCTTTGGATAGCAACTCGTCCAATTGCTTCTTTAACTCTTCCTGCAAGGGTCGTGCCAAACGGTAGGGGACATGGAAATAGGTCTTGTGCCAGGAACAAGATGAATTCTGAACTCCACATCTCGGTTGGGTGGCATACCCGAAAGCTCTGCGGGAAACACATCTGGATACTCACGTACCACAGGAATATCCTGAACGTGCAAAGCGTACTTGGCTTTTCCGCAATTGCTAGGAGTAACCCAGACTTCATTATTCGTCGGCCAGGGAATAAGCTGGCCAACACAAGGAGGGAACACGTGGGTGCATTCCCCTGAAAGACTATCTCCCTTCCTGAAGGTGCTTGCAAGGCAACTGTCCTCCAGAAGCAGGAAATCACAGCTTGGTACGGCCGGAATAGCAACTGGGGCATCAACGGGAACGCCGCAGTAGTGGCTGCCGGCGGTTGACGGCGAAGCGCACGAACCTCCTCTAATAACTCCAGCAGCAAGGCTGAAGTCCTTGCCGGATCCCTAGCTACGGACTGTTCAGCGGAAGCAACTTCTGCATCAGGTGCTTCCTGCTGAACCTCAAGCGATGGCTCCGCATGGGCACGGCCACGACTACGGCCGCGCCCTCCACGGCCACGCCCGCGTCCTCTGGTTCTCGGCATCTCTGTTCAAGACAGATAGGTAGTTACAAAATTAACCCACAAACATTCATCACACATCAATGCTAACGAAAACGTAAATGCAATGTAAGACCCATTCCCATCCTATGGTGCACCAGTGTGTCAAATTTTATTATTTAACCATTAGGCCTAAGTCAAATTTTAGTTGAATAATTAACCTAAGTTGGCAAATTTCTCTACCACGGACCTAACGCCCGCTCTGATACCAATTGTAACACCCCGCCCACCCTCTGGGCCGGAATGCTACCACCACTGCCTACTCATACCATTTTATCAACACTAGAAGAATTGAAGCCAATACTAGATTTACTTATTCTGCTGCATTCAGATACATTGTTGCATTTTTTTAGCGAGTAGTCAAAAACATAAGCCAACACTAATATAATCAGGTAGCAGCGAGCCCATACAACATAGGATTAGTTTCGTTTAGTTCTCACTCTAGCATACAAGTAGAGACTAAAATAAGTTGACAAAAGGGTAGTTCAAAGAATGTTGCTGGTTCATGCATATTGTTCACGTGCTACTCCCGCCCGTGCATGTCGTCCTCAACGGTCACCTAAAAACGATAAAAAAAGCAAGGGTGAGTCCAAAGACTCAACAAATACATAATAGAACAATAGACACTACCAACATAAGTAAAACAAAATCCACATATATCATCACGTTCGTATCGTCATCCTCTTAGCCAAACATTGCCATGCCACCAATGCAATGCATCATTACTCTACATGCTCTTTTGCTCTTAACATTGCAAGTACCGGTACTGCCGAGTGAACACCCGTCGATGTTCACCCATCGTGGGCCCGCCCTCATAGGCACGGGACCCCTCCACTCCCGTGGAGGCCTACCGAAGTAGGTCTTACTCAAGAGCACTCCGGATTAGTCCGCTAGCATTACTCATAGCTAGGGACTTTCTCACCACCCTCACTGTTTAGTGCTCCTCATTCAAATGCATATGCCCATTGATGGATAAGTCTCTGTGTCAAGGACAGCATCTCTGTGTCAAGGACAGCATCTTGAGCTTTAGGACAGCTTTAGGACAGCTTTAGACTAGCATCTTAGACTAGCCTTAGGACAGCTTTTGACTAGCATCTTAGACTAGCTTTAGGACAGCTTTTGACTAGCATCTTAGACTAGCTTTAGGACAGCATCTTAGCATATGCTTGGCTGATTAGCAGCCTATAAATTTGTATCCCCAACCCCTCAGGTTGGCATGGCATTGTGTGAGAAATAAACAAGAAAAAATTGCCCCATCCCCAAGTGTCATCCTCTCGATGAGAGTAAGGATCTTGCTATCACCAACAAAGAAGACTCCAATGAGTAACAAGTGGTATCGAGCCGTACTATCTCAGAGCCCGAGCATCTCTGCTCAATCCCTTCTCGGCCTCGCTTCAGAAGAGCGGCTCCGGCTGCCTCGCTCACCTCTCCCCGTGTTCGGACGAGCAAGCGGCTCATCAAAGCGCTCTCTCCACGCAGATCCCGGTGGTGCGCCATGTCCTGAGATAGTCTCGGCGGCCGGCGAGCGCCTCGAGCGCGCGGCGGCGGCGAAGCCGACCTCGGCGTAGCGAGGAACGCGAGCGAAGCGGTGCACGAGCGCGCGGCGCGAAAGGGCGTCAAGGCGGCGGCGCGAGCCGGCAGCAGCGAGCGAGGTGGAAGCGCAGCGGCGGCAGATGCGGCGCGGCGGCGAAGCAGAGGTCGAGGTTTCGCGCGGCGGCAGCAGCAGCTCCATCTCTGCGATGCGGCGCGACGCGGACCTTGAGCCACCGGAGAGGGAGGCGCGAGGGCGCGGCGCGCATGGGCAACGCGCGACGCCCACGCGCGTGGCGGCAGCCTGCATAGCGCGACGCGCGGTGACGCTCTCGAGGAGGCGCGCGCGGCGGCGGCGTGACGGTCGACGGAGAGCGCGGCCTTCACAGCGACGCGCTCTCTCCCGGTTCGATCGTGGTCACCACGAGTACGGTATCGTCGAGGGCGTCGGCCCGGCGGCGGGTGGCCTATCCTCACCAAGACCAACTACGTCGAGTGGGCTGCGGTGATGAGGGTAAAGCTCAGTGCGGCATATGTGGGATGCAGTCCGATGCGGCGACGTCGACTACGACCGGGATCGACGGCGCTGGATGCTCATCGCTGCGAGCCCCGCCGAGATGCGATTTCGCTTACCAACAAGCAGATCGCCAAAGAGGCTTGGGACGCCATCGCTGCAAAGACGATCGGCGGCGGCGCGCCCGCAAGTCTACATTGCGTGCACTACGCACGGAGTGGGAGAACTCGCCTTCAAGCCGGTGAGGACGTTGATGACTTTGCTCTCGTCTCAACACTCGTCGCAGGTTGGTGCGGTTCGGTGACGACACCTACGGCGAAGAGAGAGCTGTGGAGAAGCTCTTCCGCTGCGTCCCCGAGAAGTACAAGCAGATGGCTCGCTCGATCGAGTCTCTGCTGGACCTCTCCACGATGACGATCGAGGAGGCGTTGGGTCGCCTCAAGGTCGTTGACAGCGATGAGCCACAGCGCCTCTCGGGACCCGTCACCATTGGCGGGAAGCTCCTCCTCACTCGGGAGCGATGAGGTGCGGCCAAGGTGACGAAGAAGGGGAGCCTTCTTCCACGACAGCGCGCCACAGCGTGGCAAGCGCGGCAAGCCGCGCAAAGATGCCCAGGCAGGGGCGCGAGGACGTGCCGAGGGTGATGATCGTGGGCGCCCAGTGGCGGCTGGCGGCAAGCAAAGCGACGAGACGACTCTTGCCACAAGCTGCGGCAAGCTTGGTCATTGGGCGTGGATTGTCGGATACCACGACGCGCCGTGCCCACGTCGCGCAGCGAGAGGAGGAGGAGCAGCCGCCGTTCATTGCTCATGCGAGCATCAAACTACCCAGCGGCACCGGCGCAGCGGCTCTCTCCACCTTGACGAGCCAAAAGCACACGCCTCCCGGCGACAGCCCGCAGCGGCAAGACCGACGGTGGTGCCTCGACACCGGCGCCACCCACCACATGACCGGCGGCGGAGTTCTTCTCGAGCTCGACTCAGCGTTCGAGGCACCGTCAAGTTCGGCGACGCCTCCGCCGTGGAGATCAAGGGCGTCGGCTCTGTCGTCTTCGTCGCCAATACTGGCGAGCACCGGCTGCTCACCGGTGTCTACTACATCCCCGCGTTGAGGAACTCCATCATCAGCTTGGGACAGCTGGATGAGAACGGATCGCACGTGGAGATCGAGCACGGGGTGCTGCGATGCAGGATCATCGCCGCCGGCTCCTCGTCAAGGTCAACAGGAGCAACCGCCTCTACGTCCTTCACGCGCAGGTGGCGCAACCCCTGTGTCTTGCAGCCCGGCGCGACGACGACGCTTGGAGGTGGCACGAGCGCTTTGGGCACCTCAACTTTGAGGCCCTGAGGCAGCTCGGCAGCAAGGAGATGGTGCGGGGCATGCCGCACGTCAACCACGTGGAGCGATTCTGCGACACTGCGTCCTCACCAAGCTGCGCGGCTCCTTCCTCGCCAGCGAGCTTCGCGCCAAGGAGAAGCCGGAGCTCGTACATGGTGACCTCGGCCCCGTGACACGGCTACACTGGCGGCGCTACTTCCTCCTCTCGTCGACGGCGTGTCCCGCTACATGTGGGCTGTCCCGCCGA
Source organism: Dendrocalamus sinicus (assembly GCA_036346575.1). Lineage (NCBI taxonomy): Eukaryota > Viridiplantae > Streptophyta > Magnoliopsida > Poales > Poaceae > Dendrocalamus > Dendrocalamus sinicus. The sequence goes on from CM070641.1 coordinate 1,383,118, forward strand.
CGTCAAGGCGCCGCGGCGGGCGCCATCAAGCGTCTTCAAGCTGCTGCGAGGCGAGGCGGCCGCAAGCCGGGTCCTACGTGACGGACAACGGCGGTGAGTTCACGGCGCCGAGTTCGCGGCGCATCGCGCCGACGCGAGGATCCATCGTCACTTCTCGCGCCGTACACCCCGCGAGAACGGCGTCGTCGGCGCCGCAACCAGACGGTGGTGGCCACCGCCGCGCCCTCCTCAGCGAGAGGGATGCCGGCATTCTACTGGGGTGAGGCGGTGATGACTGCCGTCCACTTGCTCAACCGCTCCCCCACCAAGGCCCTCGGCGGCAAGACGCCATACGAGGCTCGGCACGGCGCAAGCCCGTGGTGAGCCACCTCCGTGTCTTCGGGTGCCTGGCCTTCGTCAAGGAGCTCAACCACGTCGGCAAGCTCGACGACCGGAGCACGCCAGGGGTCTTCATCGGCTACGCGGAGGGCGCCAAGGCCTACCGCGTCCTCGACCCTGTGACACGCGCGCGGCGCATCACGCGTGACATCGTGTTCGGCGAAGGCGAGGGCGACGGGGCAAGATGGTGGATGACGGCTCGACTCGGCGACCGGCGATTTCGTCGCCGACCACGCCCACCGAGGAGGCGGGGAGCGGCTCGTCTTCACCGAGCTCGCCTACCCCACCAACTCGTTCGCCACCACCTCCGTCGAGTCCACCGCCAGCACCGCCGGCCACACCTCGCTCTCCTACACCGGCGCCTACTCCTTCAGGCTCGGCACCGCAGCTTCGCCCACGACGAGCGGCGCGACGGTGGAGTTCGCCACCGCTGTCCAACGACGAGGATCGATCGGCGCCTACCACGGCGGCGAGCCTGCGCGCTCTCCGTCACGTGGGCGACCTCCTCGGCGGCGGCCGGTCCTCGAATCGCGCAGCGCAACCGCGGCGAGCGCACTCGCACAGGCGGCGGCGAGCCTCGTTCCGTCGCCGAGGCGAGAGACGCGGCATGGTGTGCCGTGATGCAGAGGAGATGGGACGCCGCAGCGAAACAAGACGTGGGAGTGGCCGATCTTCGGCCCGCCACCACGCCATCTCTCTCAAGTGGGTCTTCAAGCTCAAGAAAGACGAGGTGGAGAGGTGATCAAGCACAAGGCGCGTCTCGTGGCACGTGGCTTCGCCCGGCGGGAGGAGTCGACCGGCGATGCCTTCGCGCTGTTGCGCGGATGGAGTCCGCGCGTCTCTCTCTCGCTCGCAGCCCCAGAGGGTCGGTGCGTCCATCACATGGACGTCAAGTCCGCCTTCCTCAAGCGGCGACTTGAAGGAGGAGGTCTCACGCGCCACCGGCGGGATTCATCATCCCGGCAAGAAGAGCAGGTCCTCCGCCGCGCAAGGCCCTCACGGCTTGCGGCGGGCACCGCGAGCTTGGAACGCCAAGCTGGACTCCACCCTCAAGCAAATGGGATTCCAGCAGAGCGCTCACGAGGCCGTGGTCAACCGGCGGGGCAAGGGAGGCAATGCCCTGCTGATAGGCGTCTATGTCGACGACCTTGTGATCACCGGTACCAAGGAGGAGGAGATCGAGGCATTCAAGGCGGAGATGAAGGTCACCTTCCAGATGAGCGACCTCGGGCCCCTCTCCTTCTACCTCGGGATCGAGGTCCACCAGGACAGCTCCGGCATCTCTCTTCGCGATCGCCACGCCAAGCGCATCGTGGAGTGGCGGCCTCACCGATCGCAGCCCACCCACACTCCTATGGAGGAGAGGTCAAGCCGAGTCGTGAGAGTACGGCGGAGGAGGTGGGACGCGACGCGATCGGTGCATTGTGGCGCCTTCGCTACCTTGTCCACACGCGACCGGACTTGGCGTTCGCCGTCGGCTCGTCGGCCGGTTCATGTAGCGACCGACGACGAGAGCACCCGCAGCCGTGAAAAGGATCCTCCGCTACGTCGCGGGCACCTCCGACTACGGCTTGCACTACCCAAGGTGCCGAGACGCGCACTTCATCGGGTGCAGCGACGGCGACCACGCCGGCGACATCGACACGAGCAAGAGTACGGCGGGATATCAGACTTCCTCGGCAAGTGTCCGATCGGTGGCGATCGGTCAAGCGGCAGTGGTGGCTTTGTCTAGTCTGCGAGGCGAGTACATTGCAGCCACTACCGCTTCTACTCAGCTCGTGGTGGCTCGGTGCTGGCGATCTCCTTGGCGAGACGCGAGGCGGTGGAGCTCGGGGTGGACAGCAAGTCCGCCTTGGCCTTGGCGAAGAACCCTGTCTTCCATGAGCGCAGCAAGCACATCCGGGTGAGGTATCACTTCATCAGAAGCTGCCTGGATGAAGGGAGTGTCCGGGCCAACTACATCAACACCCAAGACCAGCTCGCCGACTTCCTGACCAAGTCTCTCGGGCGGATCAAGTTCCAGGAGCTTCGCGCCAGGATCGGGATGGCTCAGATTCCTCACAAGGAGACACACAAGACTTAGGGGGAGAATGATGGATAAGTCTCTGTGTCAAGGACAGCATCTTGAGCTTTAGGACAGCTTTAGACTAGCATCTTAGACTAGCCTTAGGACAGCTTTTGACTAGCATCTTAGACTAGCTTTAGGACAGCTTTTGACTAGCATCTTAGACTAGCTTTAGGACAGCATCTTAGCATATGCTTGGCTGGTTAGCAGCCTATAAATTTGTATCCCCAACCCCTCAGGTTGGCATGGCATTGTGTGAGAAATAAACAAGAAAAAATTGCCCCATCCCCAAGTGTCATCCTCTCGATGAGAGTAAGGATCTTGCTATCACCAACAGCAAGACTCAAGCGAGTAACACCCATGATCATAATCACGCTTATCATTAACATTATTAGCAGATAAGCATCATTGCCTACCTCACTCCATCATCATTGCCATCATTTACCATGCAACCTTATGTCATGTAAACATCACATTTCCTCATAGGTATCATGTAAGCAACGCATTTCCACAAAAATATTATCATATCAGGTAAACATCGCCTATTCATAACCCTGGGTTTATCGCTCTACCAGGCACTTGCATGTTAACCAAACGAAGTGGAGCGTCGTGCGGGCGGCGTCGACTCGGGGCCTCCACCTGGACAAGCAATTAACTTGACTCAATTCCTTTGTAATAATACGTGCATGCGTACAGACGACATCGGCATTACGCACGCGACTCGAGACTCACGACAAGTCACTCAAGACTATGGATCCATTGCGCATGCCACCGAAACCCCTTTTTTCTTTCTTTCGTTTTCTCCTCTTTTCTTTTCTTTTCTTTTTCTCCTCTTTTCTTTTCTCTCCTCTTCTTTTCTCTTCTTCTTTATTCTCTCTCTTCCATTTCTTTCCTTTCCTTTCCTTTTCTTTTCTTTCTTTTCTTTTGTTTTCTTACCCGGCCGGCCCCCTTCTTTCTCTCTTTTTTTCACCTCCTACGGCCAAACCGGTCTTATCCCTGCAGATTGGAGGCGGCGTAGCATGCTGGAATGAAGGAGTCGGTGTAGGATGCCAGAAATACCCGGCGGGTGGAGCCCAGGAGAGTGGAGGGTGCAGCACAGGAGCAGCCGCCATCATCTGGACTGACCCCCGAGGTGCAGAATTTGACAAGGATGAAGATACGGGCTCCCACTTGAGAATACTGGAGGGGTTCTGATGACAAACCCGCTCCATGTGGCCTGATCGGCCGCAATGCCGACACTCCCCCGACTAGGAGCACTCAGCGGCACGGTGCCCACCTCCACACTTGAAACAAATCATGCCCTGCCCTGGAACAGGACGCAAGGTTGGGATCGTCGATGAAGTACGAGGCGCTGAAGAAGACGGCCTCGAAGTTTTGGACTTGGATGATTGTGGGGGACGCTGGCCCCACTTGGACTTCTTAGGAGCAGGCCGCTGAGATGACCCACCCCCCTCGGTGAAGCTTCTCTTCTGGTCACCACCAGAAGCGTTTGGACCACCAGGGGGTTGCAGCCCTTTAGTGAGCTGCATCTCCATCGCCATCCCCCTCGCCTACTCTACCACGGATCGAAAGTCACGCGGCGCGGTAGCTCCCATGACATGCCGGAACTCAGAGTTGAGCCCTCGGCGGAACCTTTTGGCCTTCTCAAGGTCATTCTTCGCGACCGATGGCACGAAGCGGATCAGGTTATTGAATGCCGCCTCGTACTCAGCCACGGTCATCTTTCCCTGTACGAGGGTCGATAGGGCGACCTCCATACTCTCCACAAAAGAATCTGGGTAATACTTCGCCTTGAACTGCTCGGTGAAGACTTCCCAGGTAGCGGGACCTTGCGCAGGGGTCCTGGCTGAAAGAACTCCTTCCCACCAGATGTCCGCCTGACCCTTCAATTGAAAAGCCACGTAGCGAGCTTTCAGCTGAGAGCTCATCTCGAGGACTTCGAACTGCCTCTCCATGTAGCGCAACCAATCCGCAGCCTGGACTGGTGTGCCCGAACCATCAAAGGTATCTAACCGCAAGGCCAACCACTCACGAAGGCCCATTCCTGCCTCCACCTGGACAAGCAATTAACTTGACTCAATTCCTTTGTAATAGTACGCGCATGCGTACGGACGACATCGGCACTACGCACGCGACTCGAGACTCACGACAAGTCACTCAAGACTATGGATCTATTGCGCATGCCACCGAAACCCATTTTTTTCTTTCTTTCTTTTTCTCCTCTTTTCTTTTCTTTTCTTTTTCTCCTCTTTTCTTTTCTCACCTCTTCTTTTCTCTTCTTCTCCTTTCTCTCTCTTCCTTTTCTTTCCTTTTTTTTCTTTTTTTTCTTTCTTTTCTTTTTCTTTCTTACCCGGCCGGCCCCCTTCTTTCTCTCTCTTTTTTTCACCTCCTACAGCCGAACCGGCCTTATCCCTCCCCCATGCTGCCTCTCTCTTCCCCCCACCCCCATTTCAATCAGCCGAAGGCCTGCCCCTCACCGATTTAGACCGGGGCGGCGCGGCGGCGCACGACGAGCCCGGCTCGGTGTCGCCGGCGACTTCCCCCGCTGCCCCCTGCCTCCTCCTCTCCCCACCCCTCACTCTCTCTCCCGCGTATAGGCGGCGCTCGGGGGGAACTCTGGCAGCACGGCGGCGTGGAGGGGACTCGGCCCCTGGAGCACCGGCCACTCCGCCCCCTCCCTCTCTCCCCGGATCCGGCTGGCCACGGCCGAATCCGGCGCTTCCTGCGCGCAAGGCGCGGGCGCTGGCGCCACCGCCCGGCCGGCACGGCCAGCGGCCACCTCCTCCGTCGCTCCCCTACAGCACCACTCCTTTGGCTCACCGGATCCAAGCCGCCGACCCCTGTGCGAGCGTAGGTCGGCGCTCGGCCTCGCCCCCCAAGTGGACTCGAGCTCGCCGGCCATGGCTCTTCGCCGACCAGCCACTCTCCTACAGCAGGGAAGTCTCCCTCCTCTCCCTTCCGCTCTCACTCGGATTTAGATTCTATTTGCGTGTGCGAGGGTGCTCGGTGCTATACTATGGGGTTTTTGGGGGAAGAATGGTGGGCTTACTCAAGAGTCGGCTTGGGCGTGAATCCAGCAGTCACCGGCGTCCTCTGCCGTCGTCGGCACCATCCTCACTCTCTGGCCGTTCGAGCTCCTTGGGACCTCCTCTCCACCTTGCCCTTCTCCTTATTGCTTTCCTCCTTGCCTTCCCTCTCTTTCTCTCGGCTGGGGGAGTGAAATGATGTTGCTTGGCTTTGTGGTGTGGCGAGCGGAGCGACTAAAGGGGCGTGTGATGTCGTGTCTACTTAAGAGGCATGGCTATCACACTCACTGTGAAATGCCGCTTTTGCCCTTCCCCTTTTTGACTTGGCTGGTTATGGCACTAGGGCTTTTTGGTCCAAACGTGGCCTTTTACTATTGGGTGCTCTTCTACTATGGCAGGTAAATCGGTGACAGGTAAGAATAAAAATTTTCCGTCGAATGACGAAAACCCACAACGCGAGACGGTGCCGACCGGCCCTGGACGGCCTGGGAACCTCTGAAAGCACTACTTTTAGTCGCTTTCTAGACGGTGCCGTAGGGCTGTGCAATCGGTTTTTTCGGTTTAATTGGTTCGGTATATACGGTAATACGGTCTTTGTAGTTCGGTAATATACAGTATTTTTAGAAGTACGGTTCGGTATCGGTAAATCCCAATTTATTTCGGTGTGGTATCGGTAAATACCATATTTACCAAAGTTGACGCGAATTGCAAACGATATAATGACTATCGAGGCAAGTAGACGATAATATACTACCGGCAATAGAATTAGAGCTTTATAAGTATTCTAAATTGATAGTATATGTAGCACTCATGTACCTATGATGTACATTCCACTAGTTAGGCTTAGTTTAAAACGCAAGAAACTTTCGTAGTACTTGACTACTTGTAGAAGATGAAGTATTTCCCGAGTGGTTTCAAACGCACTCGTACAAATATTCGGCCGTTCGAACTCCGAACAGCTCTCCGTGCTCCCGAAAGAAGAGAAAAGAGGGCGCGCCTTAAGCCCAAATATTACGGGCCGTCCGAACTCCGAACAGCTCTGCGTGATTCACGGCGCGCCCGCGCGGCTTGGTCCTTGCCCGGTTTATTCGGTTTCTAACCGGTTTTTCCCGAAAAAACCGAACACAAAAAATCCCCAAAATACAAAAACCGAACCGAATACCGAAAACCGGTCAAACCGAGTTGACCGGTTCGGTTCGGTTTTTTCGGTTCGGGTGAAATATGCACAGCCCTACGGTGCCGACCGTCCCTGGGTGGTCTGGTAACCTCTGCGAGCGTTACGCATTCGGCGTTCTAAAAGCCGATGGGTCTGACGGCAAAACCCGCCCCTCTCTTTCCTTAATTCTCTCTTTTGAAATTTAGTGGTATTACAGGTTCCTTGGGTCCGTTGAAAATTTGACAACTTGATACTGAAGAAATATTCCCATTGTGTTTGATCATGACCTGTTCATTATTTAGCTTGGTCTAGACAGTTAGCGGTTCATGTGAAGGCTAATCATATATCCATTACGAGCTCTGTTTTAAGTGGTTGTGTGTTATACAACATAAATATGAAATGCACCACCAACCCACCCCACTGACACACACGCCCCCTGAAAAGAAGTGGTGACACCATGATAAGCACCTTAAAGGATGTTGACGCAGAAGAGTTTAGACACTTAGACTGGGACACCAACCGTTTGTTGTAGTGGTCGGCTTGAGTAGCCTCCTAAGTAAAGTTAGGACAGATGGATGTAAGAAATCAAAGAGCAGAGAGAGAAATATGATTCTTTTCTGGTGCATATACTGTTAGCTTTTATAGATTTTTATGATGTTAGCATTTGGGTTCACTCAAAGTTAGCTGAACTTCTGATGACGATGAGAACATTTCCTGTTTCTCAGGATGTGTAGACTTATTTGACCCACATGGCAGTTGCATCGGTCTATGCAACCGTATCATAGTAATATCCTTCTACAGTAATCTAGCATTGAGACTTATAGACATAGGCACATTTACATGGATACATAAATGGTTAATATCTCCATTTATACCAGGATTCGTCTCTACTTTGTTGGATGCGCTATGTTGGTTATCATAATTTTGCATATATCGATCTATGCGTTGTTCTATTGATTCATCAATTACTACAACGGGAAAAATCTATTATTTGATCTTATCTGATGAGTTGCATGTTAGCAATTTTGTTATGTTCTGTACGTTCTGTTGTTAAATATTTTGAACATACAATTAGTTGTTCATCTTGGGGTACAATGTGATTATTCATCGTGTGTTTCAGGGGCGAGCCAAAATGTTGGTATGGGGTACCTGGAGCAGAAGCAAATGGTTTTGAGCAGGTGTATTATAATGTCGTAGGCATAATATCAGTATCTCAGTTTCATACAATTGAATATCGATTACAGTACACACTTAGGAATACTTTACATTCTGTTCTTGTACAGCTCCATAAACATATCATCTTTGCTGTAGTGGGAACTGGGAAGTGGAGCTAATGTTTACTTTTGTGTCAGCTGTGGTAACTCTTTTGTTACTAACTAGTAGCAGTTGTTATTGTGCTTGCCTAACTGCTTTTGATATATAGTGTACTCATAGTATCAAACGTGTGGCATATTTGTCACTGAAGCGATTTCTTGCATTTGATTAGTTCACACGCACAATCTCTGATGGAAAGAACACTGATAATTAAATACTGTTAGGGAAGTTACGAACGAAATTAGTTCTGGCTATATATTTGTTTGAATAGTAGTATATTAGTATCTTTTGCCTTCTGTTCCAGGAGATGTGCATTGAATGATGCATGGTCATGTATAACTTGTATATGCTTATACATTGATATTAGGAAAAGGCATATACATAGTTACCCACGTGTTTTTTTGGTTATATTTTGAGGAAACAAATAACAAAATGTTCCCTGTGACAGTCAGCGAGAATTGCTATTTAGGTAATTATAATATGATTCTTTTACTGTTCATTCCTTCTCAATAATTCCTGTTAATGATCATACAAGTGGCTCACAGAAAGAACCAAATACGTTGATGCTAATATCTTCATGGTTGAATGATGAAGCATGGAATTTAGTCGACCACGATTTTATTGTTTTTGCTCCAGAAGGGGCTGCAGCTCATGATGATGTGTTTTGAATGTAAATAAAAGGAGTTGGGCAACATTTGAACCTTGTTATGTGAGACTTGAGTGCTTGGCATCTTTTACTCCTGCAGGTTATGCGCAATGCTTTACCCGATCTATTTGATGCACAACCTGACCTGCTCTTTCACCTTGTCACAATGCTGAATCCATCGATTTTACGGGCAAATGGTGTTCCTGTTTATAGCGTGATGCAGGTTAGTGGAAACTTTGTTTGCAAACAGCCAAATGTTTGAACACAACTGGTATTTTATAGATGCTCTTTATGACTCGATGATGACATAGTTCCATGGTATGGTTGTTCTTGCCATGCCATTTTGTCTATTTATTGTACATGCTACTAGTTGCAGAATTGCACAAGTATTCTCATACTAGTTTCATTCCATTTGCTAACTGTGGATTTTGAATCTACAGTAGGATTTCTCAGATCTGCAATACATCTAGAGGATTTAACTTGATTTATTGTTGGCATTCATCAGGAACCTGGCAACTTTGTAATTACTTTTCCCAGGTCATTCCATGGTGGTTTCAATTTAGGTAATGCAAGCCCTAGTTATTTCTCTTTCTATTATGATTTATTCCAAATTTGAGATGTAGCATTTAATTTTCAGGTTTAAATTGTGCTGAGGCTGTAAATTTTGCACCTGCTGATTGGCTACCTCACGGTGGTATTGGAGCTGAACTATATCGTTTGTACCGTAAGGCACCTGTTTTGTCTCATGAAGAGCTTTTGTATGTTGTTGCAAAGGTCAGAGAATGCCTGTTAGCTATGTGCTGCCTTCGTCTTCTGTATTAGTTTAGTGTGATTGTTCTGCTATGCTGTTCTGTTGTCACTAGTCAGAAAACCTCCTTTGTTGTAAAATTCTCCTGCTACTATCCTGGTTATTGGAATTTTGGTCATCGGTTTTTAAATTAGCTACCTAGCTTTCTGAAGGAATTCAGTATTCAGTTATTGTCATAAGTGACAAAACATATGCAATTTATTCAAACTGTGAGTTTAATGTCTTGTTTATGTTGTCCTAAAAATGTAAACTTCTGGGGCATTGTTGCATTAGGGCAGCTATCATGTAAAGCAAAACTGCTGGAGGGTACGATTGTCCTGAGCTTCTTTACCACAAAGGGATACAAAATTTGGTGTTCCTCTTGCTGCAGTATACTTGCTAGGTACTGCGTAATCATTAGTGACCATGTGATGCTGCTTATTGTTGCACTTTGGGGGTGGGCCATTGACACACTACCCTTACAATTTATCCTGTTGAACAATGAAGAACTTAAAGGTTATGGTCCTGGTACGTAGCACCATGATGCTGAGTAACTTCCTCATCCTGTGTTATAGTGAATGAATTGGGACACCTGATTATAGACTTTTATGTTTTTCGAATGAACCACAGTTCAATGTTGAGCAGCCAGGTTTTACATTGGATTATCTTATTTTGCTACATAATGTTCTTATTCTAGTAACTATAAACTGCGCACAATGCTAGCTTCTGAATGTCCATATTCCTTTCTGTTGGACAGAATGGTGTGGACGCTGAATCACTTTCCTACTTAAAAGGAGAAATAGATAGGCTATTTGTGAAGGAGAAAAAATGTCGAGACGAGCTATGGATTAATGGGATTGTCAAATCCAGTGCAATGTCATCAAAGAGTAACCCATACTTTATTGGAAGTGAAGAGGTACTTTTACTAATATATCTTGTCATGGTAACTTCATTGGTGTCATTTGAAGCACTTATAATTTTCACTATGCAGGACCCTACGTGCATTATTTGCCGACAGTATCTATTTCTTTCAGCGGTTTCCTGTAACTGTAGGCTGCCCTCTTATGTTTGCCTTGAGGTTTGTCTTTCATATGCCATTGTTTTGCTTATTCAGTTGTTAACTCCATGTCATCTGTATGCATTATTCCAGTTTTTATTGCCAAACTTGAGTGAATATTATATTTTAGCTGCTCTACTGAAGCAAAAGAACAACTTTTGATGAGGAATTTCATCTTATGCAGTGGCACTGGCAGTGCTTTCATAAAATAGATCTAAACTAACTTTATTAAGAACATTTCCTTTTCTTTCTTCCCCAGCACTGGAAGCACCTTTGTGAATGCGGTCCAGAGAAGCATCGCTTACTTTACCGCCACACCCTTGCAGAGCTGGGTGATTTAGTTCACGAGGTCTCTAAGGCTAGTCTCCCAGGGGAGAATTTTAAGCAGAATCACTTGTTGCTTATTGATGTTTGTGCGCCATCTAAAAAGGTTTGATATGGACTACAGTGCACTGCTCCGTCAATTACATTACTTGTTCAGTTTCCTTTTCCCATGATTTCATGACCATCTGATGCAGTGAGTAAGAAATATTGCCGCACTATGTACTATACCTTGTGCTATTGAATGTCACCTCGATTATGGTTTATCTTATTTTCCTTACCTTGTTTTTAAGGGGTGCTTTATCTGCTCATTTCCAGGTCAAAGATCACTATATATCATATGCACAACTTGCAGAAGATTGGCTTTCAAAATCTGATCATATTCTCAATACGCCATTCCTGGATTCTGCATATGCCACTGCCTTAGAAGATGCTGAACAATTTCTTTGGGGTGACCATGACATGGATTCTGTATGTTTCTTCTAGTGAGCATGCTGTGCCTTGCCTAGAAGTCTTACAACAATTGAATGACTTGTATTTACTGTGGTACTGTCTGCTTCTTAGGTCCGGAACATGACACTTAAATTAACTGAGGCAAAGAAATGGGCTTTGAGTGTTAGAAAATGCCTTTCCAAAATCGATGAATATATGCTTTGTAAAGACAATTGTTCCAAGAAAGTAAATTATGTGGAAATCGAAGAATTAGTTGCTGTAAAATGTATCCCATGCTGTGAGCCTAGTCTTACACAACTGCAGGTATGTAAAATCGAGTACTCTTGTAGTCCTTATTGTAAGGACCTAAAATTTACTCTGTTATTTTGATTCCCCCTGTTGCAGGCCTATGTAGAGAAAGGAAAAATGATGATTAATGAAATAAACATTGCATTATCATCCCGCTTAACGGTAAGCATATTTCAACAGCTTTTGTTTTGTTCTTAAGCGAACCTACAGTTTTTTTTCCCATAGAATAACTACAAACCGGAAACACTTTTCTTTTCTTTAAGATACAAAACAAGGTTATTCCATGGTTCCACCTTCTATTTCATAGATTTGTTGACAATGTTTCTTCATTGTCATGTTTTCTTAGGTTGACGACTTGGAAACGCTGTACACTAGAGCTTCAGAATTCCCAGTTGAGCTAACAGAAACATCAACATTGTCTTGTGAGATCTCTTCTGCAAAGGTATCAACCCTATGGGTGGAAAATGAATGGTCTGATGTTCGTTATATACTAGTGGATTTTCTTTTTCCATCCTAATGAACGCCCATTTTTTAACATATAGAGTGTCTTAACTTTTAGAACGTTTACATTTCATTTGTGCAGTCTTGGTTGAAGAAAGCATGTGATTGCCTTGAACGGAATAAACTGGGCACTATTGACATAGATTTCCTGAATAAACTGAAATTAGAGGTTTGTTTTTTTCCAGAATTTTTTGCTGTCAACTTCCCCTTTGAAGTTCATTCTGATGCACTCTGTCCTTCATATGTTTCTGCATAAACTGATACCCTGAACTGGCGGGCATTTGACAATGTTTCAAACCTTGATAGATGGTACAGCTTCGAGTTCTAGTTCCAGAAATGGATCTCATTTCAGAGCTGTGGAAAGAAGCCGAATCATGGAGAATCCGTTGTCAATCGTATCTTCAAGACTCCCCTAGTCTAAAGGTTACCAGCCCTCCTCTTTTGCCTTTCTTCGATTGTATTACATTTGATTAAATATATACTTTTGTGGTAAATGCTCCAGGAGCTGGAGAGTTTCCTCCTTGTGGTTGATGGTACCAAGTTCAGCATTCCAGAACTAAACCTTCTTAAGCAACACTATTCAGGTGCTTGCTCTTGGGTGAATCATGCTAATAACATACTTGGAAAACTGTTTGAAAGGAATGACTATCACAACGCTATTGAGGAGTTGACAGGCATTCTGAAGGACGGAGAATCACTCAGAGTAAAAGGTATGCTGTGTAAATATTTTTGTTCATGGTGCTTGTTATATTTGAAATGATTAGTTATTATTATTCATGTTCATGAGAGATATCATTCTACACAGTTGATGAATTGTCCATTGTTGAGAAAGAACTAAGGAGGTCCCGCTGCAGGAAGCAAGCATACGAGGTATGCTTTTCAGACCTTTAACTATTGACTATTGTGATGTGTAGTTGTTTCCTTTTAGATAAAGGATATAAAATCCGGCCTCTATATCCACTTGGGATATATACAGCCAAAAGTTACACGAGCTCTTAGGCTCAAAGTCTCAACACTGAGGATTACACAACAGCAAGAAAAAAAAAGCTTAAGGACTAAGAAAAAGCTAGAAAGACTAAGCTTCAGCATTTCTTCTCCGACCTTGCTTTCAACCAATCCCTAAACCTCCTCCAACTGAGCCACCCAAACTCCGGTCTATTTTGCGCGCCGATGAAACTCCGAGGCGACGTCTTCAAAGAAGCGACGAGGGTCGCCGACGCGCGCCGCCTCACCGAGGCTAGGCTTTCACCTGGAGAACCAATTAGGGCTGTGAAGTGCGAAGACAACCCTTCAAGAAGGAACATGGCGACCAAAGGCGTCATAGTTGTCGAGACCGGTATGAACACCGGCAAGGCTTTCGCCAGCACCTCCACAGCAACCCACGCACATAAAGACCGCCACGGGCACACCGGGGATCTACACGCCTCAAGACCATGGCTTAACCATCCTTGAACTCCATGTGTAGTTGTTTCCTAGTTTGACAAAGGCCCTGTTTGTTTCCACTTAAGATTATTATAATCTAACTTATGGGTGGAGGATTATATAAGCTAACTTATAATAAGCTGGTGGGAAATAAGCTGTCAGATGTTTGGCAGTCTGGATTATCAGAGTTATGGATTGTTGTATTCGAATGTTTAAAGACTACAATGCCCTTAAGAGAGAGGCACAGGAGTTGGGGGATGGATGAATGGCAAAGGTGGGTAATATTCCTAAAGTTTTATGGTCATTAAGATAAAAGGTGGATATATAAGCTGAAATAAGCTCCTTTTTTTAACTTATTATATTACAATAATCTGGGCTATTAGATTATAATAAGTTACCTTATAATCTAGGTTGTTTGTTTCCACTTATGATTATAAGCTAGATTATAATAATTTTAAGTGGAAACAAACAGGGCCAAAAGCTATTTAATTGGTTTCTCTTCATCAGACATCTAGATATCACATTATTTTTTTTTCTCGAACGCGCAGGAGAACTGCGTATCACTATATTAAGAAGAAAACAAAGGAGTCTAGGCGACTCGAACAACCCCTAAAGGGGGAAGAAAAACAAAAACAATAAAAACAACAAAAAACAACAACACTCGGCCATCAATGCCAAATCCCACGGAGCCCTTTGGCTCCCGCCAAACACCACACACTAGCCTCATCTCTAATATTCTGCATTATAGCGTTATGGTGAGGTGAAGCCCCCTCAAAAACACAACTATTTCTATGCTTCCAAATCCACCATGCCACCAACACGACCAAAGAGTTGAAACCCTTGCAAATGACCTTGGGCACCCCCTGTAAAGCTTGATGCCACCAATCTGTGAAGATGTAGTTATCCACACCCGGAGCTAAGTGCTGAAGCCCAATCTGAGATAACACTGAAAACCACACATTCCTTGCAAACACACAATTAGTGAGCAAGTGCTGCACATTCTCCTCCAGATATCACATTATTAGACCAACATTTGATTCTTGCAAATTTTGGATTATGTAGCTCTTGCTGATATGTGGACGCTGGAAATTTTTCACTATGTAGCTGTCTAAATATTCACAAAACTGAAACATAGATATTGATTAAAACTTGATTACCAAATATTCAAAATTGAACCCAACATTTATTCTTTTTTTACTTATGTTGAAAATCCCATTAATTGCTCCTCATTTTTTAATAGCTTGGGGACCATCGTTTGTGGCACGGAAACTTTTCCACTTTGTCATGCATCTATGTTTCCATCCTAGTCAGTGAACATCTTAGTATAATTTATTTTCCTGTCACACATAGAATGAATTTCTTCGGCACTGATTTATTGTGCTACCTGAGCTTTGACGTGTGTTTCTCGTGTGTTTCAAGTTTTGCTGTAGGCATTCTTCAGTGAGATGGCAAAATTAATTCTCTTGTCCCACCTTAAGTTCTGTTTATGTTCCGCCCTATGAGCCAATAGTGCAGTTTGAGCAGGCTATGATTATACTTTCGCCCCTAATTTCCAGTATCGGAGCCTAGTTAAATCTCCTGTTGTTTTTGCCTATGAATATATCTACTTGTTCTTGTCCATACATGATTATTTGGTAGTTTCCACACCATTGTTCAGGGTGGACATATTTTTCTGTGCTTAAGTACATGATGAATTGATCAGATAACATCCAAGTATGTAACAGGTTCTTGCAACACCAATGTCCATGGAGGTGGTTGAAGAAGTTCTAAAAGAAGCTTCCATGTAATTTCAATTGATTTGTCGGTCTTTAAATATTGTATAGGATAATTATTTTGCTCTGTCTTACCATTACTAATCTGCCAGATTAACTATTGAAGAGGAGCAACCATTTGTTGATCTGTTCCAGATGCTAAAAAATGCCACTGCTTGGGAAGAGAAGGCTCGACTTATTCTGGAGCAATCAGCTTCTTTCTCTGAGTTTGAAGATCATATGCGGTACGAGTCATCATGGAGAGCTATATTCTTATGCTATTGAATCAGATGCTTTTTCCTACTGAATCTTCCAATTTCAGGTGCTCAGAGAACATACGAGTTATCCTTCCATCTGAACCGGATATGAAAGCAGAGATTACTAGTGCTAAATTGTGGATTGACAAATGTCAGGCCTATCTGAGACCAAGATGTGTTAAACCTGCATTTGGAGGTTTTCTTAAAGTTGATGACCTAAAGGTTCATATAATATGGCTCAGTAATACAACATATTATTTGTAGTGGGCATACTTTTTAGATAACCTTTTTTCTTCATCGTGACACAGGATTTAATCAGTCAGTCTGCAAGTATGAAAGTAATTCTTGACACTTCAGCACTTACTTGTGTTCTCAGCAATGTTGAAGAATGGGAACATAATTCACTAAGTCTGTTAGGCAATTCAAGAGCCTTACTGCACCTGAATGTGATCGACTCTAAACCACTTAAAAGAAATTTGGAGGAGCTGCAAGATAAAATCAATGCAGAAATAGAAAGTGGATTATCTCTTGGTTTTGAGTTCAAGGTTCTTCATGAACTGAAGGAATGCTTGTTGACACTTAGATGGGTATTGAACGCAGTGTCTTTCTGCTGCATGGTTCCCTTGTTAGAGGTAATTTGTTCATATGCATACTATCACCATTCTAACAGTTATTTGCTGCATCTGCCATTTTGATTAGTTATTTTCTTGCAATTTAAAGTAGGGTACTGTAAGACTTTTTTATTTATGCTTTCTATCTTATGCCTTTGCTTTTATTGTTTTAATGAGACTCCTATGTTGTTTTCTCTTCCAACTGCACTTTTGGTCCACAGACGAAAAAGTTATGCTTAGGTGTATCAAGTATCATGGTGTGATATTTCTTCGCAAGTATTGGTTTGAAGTTCCCTTTTCCGTTTGCTTAGTTGGCATCAATTTAAGTCTTCAATTAACATTTGCTTTTAAATTTTGTGTTTGTCAATGTTGGATTTCTTATATACCAGAGAAGTGCACTGGTCCATCCTCATACCATAGCACCATAGTATTGAGTCGGTTTTCTTGTCGATACACGTCTTTGCTGATCCTGACTGACCTTTGGAACTAAACTGTAAAGTAAAATTATGTATTGTTTGCTGTCTAAACCTTTGTTGTCTTCACAAGATAGTTTTCATCTTCTCCACATGCCTTCAGACTTCAATATTATCTTAAATGGGTTGCTGAATTTGCGAAAGCATTAGCAATTTATATTCTATCGCGTAAACATCTAAATTTGACCTTTCAGGATGTTGATAGATTAATTGAAGAAGCTGTCCACCTTCCTGCCTCATTGTCGGATTGCTCTTTAGCTACATTGTTGATGAGGGGGTCATCCTGGCTAAGAAAAGCACTTATTTTGCTTCCTGATTCTGAGATGTCTGTAAAATCCAAATTGAAAAATGTTGAAAATATTTTAGCAGAATACCAGGCAAGTGTTTCCAACTGATCTGCCTTTCCCATTTGACATGCACTTGTTCAGTTGTTCTTTAGTTTCAACTGCATTATATTTTTGTTTGTCACAGGAAATTGCCGTTCCTTATCCTATGATGACTGCCAGGCTTGAGGATGCTATAAACAAACATAAGTAAGTCATCTATATCCAAAATGCTTATGCTAAATATCTCAGTGTTATTCATGGGTATAAATATGAATACTGAGGTCTTGCTACTATATTGAAGTTGAATTACATCACTGCACCTATCTTCAAAATTATTAATAGATTGTACTAGGTTACCACGCGTGTGTGCATGTAGGACCGATGCTGGCAATCAGAGAGAAATAAATGATTCTTGAAAATTTTCCCTTAAGGTATTCAAACTTTTCACTCAAATAACTATGATAGTCACCAAGTTCAGATCACATAAACTAAGTTAAGCAAAACAAAGCTATAGACAAGAGCCAACAAAAATAACAGTCTACTACACAGGACCGATCAGACTACCATTGAGGGCCCAGTTTGACCGGCGGGCCAGTCTGGCTACAGGTCTAGGATCGGTCTAACCGATCCCCTGTTTTTAGGCCTGAAAACCTCTCAGAACAAAAGCTCAAATTTCAAGAACCTGCTCATTTCTCATTCAAGTTTCGTATAAGACTTGTTCAAGGCAATATGAACCTAAATCAATCAAAAATCATAATGGTAAATCAATCAAAATTTACAAGGTACAGCCAAAATACCACTTTTTCTATCTCAAGTTATCTGTCTCATAACCATGAAAAGGGCCAATGTGGTAAAACAAAAACCTAGAAGCCTTACCCTCTACCACCTTCTCTCATCCCCTTTAATAAGTAGCAACAACCTTAAGGTGTCCAGCTTGTTAAACCTACTGAGGAAACCCGTCAAACCCACTAACACGTGTTTTACACTCACACATTTCTCCAAGCTCTTACAAGATTTAATCCGCTAACTCTTTAGCGATTAATCAACTTATCGATTCCAGTTCTCTTTGGTCTAAACCACATCTCCTTTGCGCCTCTCCGCGGTTTTGATCAAGACAATAATCCGGTATTGGGCCAATTACGAAAATACCCTCGACAAAGCTTTTGGATGCCTTTCCTTGACTCGGTCTTCAACCTCATCTCAACGCATCTCCAAATGCTTTGACATGTAGCC
The DNA here is from genome assembly GCA_036346575.1 of Dendrocalamus sinicus. NCBI lineage: Eukaryota > Viridiplantae > Streptophyta > Magnoliopsida > Poales > Poaceae > Dendrocalamus > Dendrocalamus sinicus. The sequence goes on from CM070641.1 coordinate 1,401,183, forward strand.
TGTAATACCCAATGACTAATCGCCACATCTTCACATATTATAACTCCCCCGAACCGTCTCTATGTACATCGGCCTTGTCGCTTGGCACATCACATACACCAACTCGTCTCTTCACTATCATTGTTTTCTCTGTGCTTCTCGCTCACCCGGACTTACACGGTCGTTCGGATCTTAGCTCTCCCGTCTAGTTCCAGTCCATTGCCGTCGACCGCTAACGTTTTATAAACCACCTATGCATCCAAAGACTAAAGAACCATCTTGAATATAAGTTCTATATATTTGACTCACGTTAGTCAAAACTATATCAAGCAACACAACACGACCAATACATAGCGCCCATGTCATGCACACATACCCAATCACCACGAATCTTAACTTGACCAAAACAATTCACAAACAATCGGTCTGACCATCATTACTAGGCTGGTCTGACCTTCAACACCATGTTTTTCAGACTGCGGCCCTTGATCGGTCTGGCAGCATAACTGCATCAGAAAATACCTCTCTGGAATTTTGGTTAAATTATATCTAGTTTCATGTCTATTTTTTAATTCTAGTGGCAACAGGTGCAAACTTATTCCCAAATAGGGCTGCACAAGGATTTGGTGTTCAATTTTCCAAATGTCTATGGCCGGTCTGATCGCTCATCCATGGCGGTCTGACTGACCTTATGGTGGTGAAACTAACTGAACCCTTATAGCGCAAACTAAAAACTAAATTTTCATAAACTTTTATAAATTTAAATTCAGCGTAATCAAATGGCAATCATTCATCATGAACGTGTACTAGACATTGCGCGTGGTCTGTCAATGTGTGATTAAGGGTGGCAATGAGGCAGGGGGTCCCGAGGAAGGCCTCAGTGGCCTTGCCTCGCCCTGCTAAGGCTACCGAGCGAGATGGCTCCTGTCCTAGGTCCTCGCGGGGATCTGATCCCACGAGGTTAAGTATTTTTCAAAAATAATAATATGACTCTATTTATTAATTCATAATTATTTAGGTATATTTCTTTTTAAAATATAGCTTCAATATATATATATATATATATATATATATATATATATATATATATATATATATATATATATATATAGTAATATATCGATTCAAGTTTTAATTAAGTATACAAAAATAATACAAACTTATATTAAAAATCTATAATATATTATTTAAAAATATTTTTTTATATTTATAAGGTTTCAGTAGGACCGTGGAAGAGGGGTGATCCCGGCCCCACCCCCAAATGGGGATATTTCCCACGGGGCCACGGGGGAATTGGCACGCAGAGAGAGAGAGAGGGCGCGCGCGCAAAAATACGAGTCTCTGCTGTTTTTTTTTTAAGTAAATACTAAATAGTCGTTTCACGCGTACAGTGGGTTCTTGGCATCTGCTCCGACCTGCCGCCGGCCACGGAAGGCGACGAGCCGGCAGGAAGGCAAAGGAAAGGTCGTTGCAGCTGTTCGGTGGCGTTCATGCATGTTCTTCTGTTCTTCAAATAAAGATTTTTCTTCTTCCGCGAGTACTAATTGTTCATGTGCTATGCTAGCTGTTTTCAGAGAAGTGAGAAGCAAGAAGCGGCTGAAAAAGCGCACGGAGTAGGAGAGGCAGGCACGATGATTGCGGTGGCAGCGAAAGCCCCCGCGAGAGTGGAGATCGCCGTGAGGATCGACATGGACGTGCTTCACTGCCCCATCTGCATCCTCCCCTTGAAGCCTCCAGTCTTCCAGGTACTTCAGCTTCATCAAATCCATCACTTTCTCTTGCATTCATTCATGTGGACTAGCACAAATTTCTCTTCTTTCTGTAGCATTTGATTTGTGTTGCGCAGTGCGCGGCCGGGCACTTGGCCTGCGACGGCTGCCAGGGCAAGCTCCCCAACCACCAGTGCCAGGCGTGCGACCAAGGAGGCGGCGTGTACGACCACAACCCCGCGCTCGACACCTTATTCCGCTCGGCCAAGATCCATTGCCCCAACAAGGAGTACGGCTGCGGGAGAAACCTCGCCTACTACGAGGTCGGCGACCACGAGCGCGTGTGCCCGCACGCGCCCTGCTCCTGCTCCGAGCCCGGCTGCGACTTCCTCGGCTTGCCGCCGAAGCTCGTCGACCACCTCACCGCCGTGCACTCTTGGCCCGTGGACAGGATCCCTCGCTACGGCGCGGTCCACCTGCTCCGCATGCCGGCGTCGGAGCGGCGGTGCCTGCTGGTCGTACAGGAGGACGAGCACCGTGCGTTCCTCCTGGCCGTGGGAGCGCACGGCGCGGCGAGCGCCGTCTCGGTGGTCTGCTTGAGGGCGTCTGCGGCGGCGGGGCCGCAGTACACGTGTAAGCTCTGGACACAGGCACCCCCGGACCCGGAGACCAGCTACAATGACACCCTGATGATGGAGGCCAAGGTGACAAGCCGCGCGCGGCCCCCCTGTGAGGTCGCCGTGGAGGAGGGCACTCTCCTGTCCGTGCCGCCGGTGATGCTGCATGGGCCGTCGAAGGAGATGCTTCTCCGCGTCCGGATCGACAAGCTGCGGCCCCCTAACCGATCTGCTGCTTAATTTGGCAGCTTCCTTGTTCATCTTATCTTGTGCATAGTACTAGCGAATTAGGAAAACCTAAGGGTAATCTTGGTTGCATTTTGGTTGGATCTTATGTTGCCAAGGGCTGCCAATGCCACGCATGTAATACAATGGTAGCAACTACCACTAGCTAAATTATGTGGCTGACCATGAAGCAAGTGTGTGCATCTTTTGATGGCAGGGCCGAATGAACCATCATTTGGGCTTGATAAACATTCTTTTGCTCAGTACGATGCTGTTTGGGCTAAGAAAACCTGGTCCCATGGCGCCTATGTGCTGTGCGCATATGCTGTGCTCGGCTGCTGCATGTTGGGCCCTTTGGACAGGGCAGGTCTCTCTTGAGAAAACGACGGTGAGAAGATCTCCTTGCGATGTCGTGTTCCCATGCTTGTCCTACTGGGCACGGCAGCCTCCCGCGGCGAACGGCTTCAGGGGCGACTGACCATAGGAGGGAGAGGGTAAGGAGAGCACTGGAAGTTATAGCAAAAAAAAAAATGATACCCTGTTCATTTTTTTAAGAAACATAGGGTGTCATCTAGGGCTGTAAACGAGCCGAGCTCAGCTCGGACAAAACTCGAGCCGAGCTCGAGCTTCGCATGTGCAGGCTCGGTGAGGGAGTACCCGCAGGAGGTGGCGGCGGTGGCGCCGGGGGACGGCCGGCTGCACCTTCACCACGCGGTGGCCGAGCTGCGAGGACGGCCGGACGGTGGCGCCGGCGAGAGAGGGGGCGCCGGGGGCGAGGAGGCGCGCGGCCGGGACGCGGGTTGAGGAGGCGGCGCGGTGACGGAGAGGAAGGGACGAGGCGGGAGAGGATCGGCTCATCGCGGCGGCGGGCGGAGAGGAAGGGACGGGGGGGAGAGGCGGCGGGGGCGAGGAGGAGCGCGCGGCGCGCGGGAGAGGAAGGGACGGGGAGAGGGGTGGCGGCGGGGGTCGAGGTCTCGAGGAGGCAGCGGCGGGGGGAGGCGGCGACGGAGGAAGGGACGGAGGCGGGAGAGGGGGGCGGCGGGGAGAGGAGGAGGGTGACGAGGGGGCCGGCCGGCAGTGGGGGCGGCGAGGAGTGAAGGAGGGGCGGGGGGCAGCCCGGCAGGCGGAGGCGGGTGGGGGAGACGGGAGAGGAGGGAGGGGTGTGGGGGCCCGGGCTGCCCGAGGGGGGATTTGAGAGGAGAGGCGGGAGGGAGTGTGGGAACGGGGAAATTAGGGTAAAAATTGTAAGCTCGCGAGCTATTCGAGCTCGGCTCGTTAAAGCTCGCGAGCTTCGGATGGAGCTCGAATTCGGCTCGTTTGGAGCTCGAGCCAAGCTCGAATAGAGTCTAGAACGAGCCAAACTCGAGCAGCTCACGAGCCTCGAGCTTTTTTTACAGCCCTAGTGTCATCCACCCAGTGGCGGAACCAGGATTTGGTTACGCCCCGGGCTGAACTCTAATAACCTAAAACTAACGCCAATTTATACACATGCCACGATATAACAAAAGTATATCATAATTGGCTAATTGCATTACTGATATGAAACTTGAGTTCAATACTAAACAAATAAACATAAAACATAATAAAAAAACATGGCATGATAACAAAATATAAAAAAATGTAACATAATAGAGATACAATTTGAGTACCTAAATTACGAAGATTTGCTTTCTATCCTATCCTGTCATTTCTTCATTGATAGTTGGACATGAACCAGAACCCGTAAAGACAATATGAGAGTAAATCAAACAGTGTATGAATAAATACGAACAACACGAAGTTTACATTTATAAGAAGCTAACTTACCACTAGCACGAGATAAATGTTTCTTACGTGATCTCATCCCTTGAACACGAGGATTATTTTGATACGTATTACTAGCTCCTGTTTCTGGTGTTTCGTTCAATTGTGCTTCTGTTGAAAAATAAGATGACAATGTCTTCGTCCGCTTCATTTTGTATTGACTAATAACTCCTAGTTTCCTACAGCGAAAATTCAGATATTTTTTAAAGCATAAAACACTAATATTTTTCAGTTTTTGAGACAAGAATGATATCAATTATCACACATTCCATGGCAAATTGGCAATCAGAATTTTTAGTTTTGCATGGAAAATATCACACATTGTCACATTCCATGGAAAATATCACATTTCAACATATTAGCTAGAAGCCTAGAAATCTAGAATCAATCAATCAATCATCGATTATTCGATTCATCACATTCCATGGCAATGGCAATCGAATTTCAGTTTTGCACAATGTCTCACCGAGTTTTCCACACTCCACACTCCACAGTGAGCAGCGGCGCGCAGGAGGCCGGAGGCGAGGAGCCGAACAGAGGGGGCGAGTGGGCGTGCGGTCGCCGCCGCTGGCCGGAGGTGGCGGCGGCGCGGCGCGATCGAGGAGGAGGAGGAGGCGTCGCTGGATTTGAGTCTCGAGACGAGGTGGAGCGCGAGGCGACGAGGCGGAGGGCGGACGCGATGAGGCGGCGGTCGGCGGAGATCCGAGGCGAGGCGCGGTCGGCGGAGATCCGAGGCGAGGCGACAAGTCGGCGGAGATCGAGACGAGGCGGCGAGACAGCGATCAGCGGACGAGGCGAGGGCGGAGGCGGCGAGGCGGTCGGCGCCCGACGAGGCGGCGGAGCGCGCGAGGCGACGAGGCGCCGACGCCCGACGAGCGAAGCGGGCGAGCGCGGAGGCGACGAGGCGGCGGCGCGGCGCAGCGAAGCGGTGCGGCGTCGCCGCGCGCGCGTCGCCGTCGCGGCTCTCGCGGCTGCTGGCGCTAGGGTTTGCGGGTTGCGGCGACAACGCGGAGATGGGCGCGTGAGTGGGCGAGAGAGGCGGAGACGGCCGCGTGAGCGGGCTGCGCGTGAGGCCGAGCGCGCTGCGCGTGAGTGGACCGCACGGAGACGGGCCGCATGGCTACCTGGGCTGAATAATAGCAAAAATACCCCGAACTGACTTGGGCTATACATTGATAATTTTTTCACACCCCGGGCTCTAGCCTACCTTGCCGGGGGCCCAATTCTGCCCCAGCATCCACCCCAGTTCCATTTTATTAATGAAACCAGTACTCTGTTCAATTTTGGTTGTAATTGTTCTCCCTCGGGAAAGGCTGACACAATATAGTGCCTTGTTTCCTCTTACTCTTGTTGAATATGCCCAGTACTAACAAAAAACCAGTATATTTGAATTTGACCGGATGGGATGGTCGCTCTGATTGGAAGGAGTGATGCTAGCTTCGATTAGTCCTTTCAATCGAAGACTTTAGCACATTACTTTTGGAAGGATGAGAATTTGATTTGGCAAACATTACAAAGTTTATTTTTCTCAAACTTCACATCTTTCAAGCAACAACTAAGCCATGTTTGAAAATCTTTTTAAGTTGAACTATACCCGTATGACCTAGTCTTCTATACCATAATCATTCCAAAGATGTTTTTGCAATTAAACATGTTTTTAAGCAAAATTCATTTAAAGAAAAATTTGCTAAATAAAGGTTTCCAAATCTAAAACATTTGAAAACAAGTTCATTTCAATTTTCTTTTGAAATAATTATATTTTCTTTAGAGAAGGAGCAAGTTAAGCCTAAATCACACAATTGAGCAACGGATAGCAAATTAAAATTCAATATTTCCACTAAAGATACATTAGATATGGAAAGGTCATTTGAGATGGCAATTTTATCCAATCCAAGTACCTTTCCTTTGCTATTGTCACCAAAGGTGATTTTCTCATTGTTCTCGCTCTCAAATGTGGTGAATATTTTCCGGTCTCCGGTCATGTGTTGAGTGCATTCACTATCAAGTACCCAATGCTTTCTACCGGTTTTGTAGTTCACTTGCAAAAGAAAATCAAGTTCTTTTAGGTACCCAAATTTGTTTGGGTTCTTGGAGGTTAGTAACTAAGATTTTGGGCACTCAAATGGATTTTCTTTTAGCACTCAAAATCGAGGTGCCAATAATATGAGCCATAACATTTCATTTTTAGATTTTTTTTTTAAGCATATAACATGAGTCATATAAATCAATGTGTTGAATTTTATTTTTAGGACAATTATGCTACTCATGTCCTACATCCCGGCATCAAACGCGGTGCTCCTGAAACCATTTCACCGCCCACCCTGTTCAAGTACAGTGAGCGGTGCACTCTGCAGGTCCAAGAAGCCACGCAAGTTCTCCGCGGAAGAAGAAGACGGCCAGCTGTTCCTGGTCAAGGTCGCGGCACCTCCGTCTTCTGGGTGGAACCTCACGCCGGTGAGCCAAGCGTGAGTGTCATCTCGGTTTCTTTCTACTGCCTGCCGTTCCAGGGACCGGAGGCAAGCTTCATATTTCCCGCCTATAGGACAGGACATGATCTAGATCTATAGCTCTGTGTAAAAGTGCTAGATCATAAGCCCTTCATTACCAGCTAAGCTGATGTTGTTCAAAGTTAAAAAATGACAGCCATCGTCGGCCCGTAGATTGGTCCATTCGTTTCCGATTCCAGAAGGAATCCCACACATGACAGGCCCAAATCGAACAAGGGGAGGAGGAAGGTCTAGTTGCACGACAGACCAGGCCAGATCTAAGGGACCCACGGCCTACCCAAAAGATTCGGCCCATCTAACGGCTGGACGGCCGTCGTGGTTACGTCCTCGCGCCGTCCCGCTCTTTTCCCGACCAAACCACGAAATTTTTGTACGGATAACCCATTTTTTATTCAAAAATACAGAAATATACCCGCGACAAAATTTTTTACACAAATAGGCTCGAGTCGCCAAACCATTGGGCGATTTACTCTTGTCGCCCCACCAAAACGCGACTTATAAAGAATCTGGTAACCGTTGGGCGATTAAATGCAATCGCCTCCCCGTTAAGCGATTCAATTGAATCGCCCCCCCCCGTTCGGCGACATAAAGAAGAGTCGCCCAACGGGGGGGCGACTGCATGTGAATACAACCCGACGGCCAAGCCCTCTTTTCTTCCCCACGCCTGCTCGCCATTCAGTCTCCGCCGCGCGAGGAAGCAGCAGAAGAGAGGAAGGAAGAGGAGGAGGAGAGGGAAGAAGAGAAGGAGAGGGAGAGGAGAGGGAAGAAGAGAAGGAGAGGGGGAGGAGAGGGAAGAAGAGAAGGAGAGGGAGAGGAGGAGAAGCTGCGGGATTTGCAGGTATTTTCCTAATTTTAGAAAATTTGTTTAGATAAATTTAGTTTAGAAAATCTAGTGTAGATATTTAGTTTACAAATTTAGTTTAGATATTTAGTTTAGAAAATTTAGTTTAGAAAATTAGCTTAGATATTTAGTTTAGCTATTTAGTTTAGAAAATCTAGTTTAGAAAATTTAGTTTAGAAAATGTAGTGTAGAGTGTAGATATTTACTTTACAAATTTAGTTTACATATTTAGTAGAGATATTTAGTTTAGAAAATTAGCTTAGATATTTAGTTTAGATAATCTAGTTTAGAACATTAAATTTAGAAATGTAGATGCAGTTTACAAATTTAGATGTACAAATGGAGAAAAATATAGTTTTTTTTGTATAAATGTATTGTAGATCATTCAATGTAAAAATGTAGATGCAGTTTAGAAATTGAAATGAAGAAAATTTAAATGTAGAAAATTGTTCAATGTACAAATGTAGATGCAGTTTACAAAATTGAAATGAAGAAAATTTAAATGTAGAAAATTGTTGTGTCGAAATTTTGTATACTATTTTTCATGTATTATTGTAGAAAATGTAGTGTACAAATTTACATTTAGATAATTTACTGATTATGGCGGGTGATTTGGCGGTACACGTTGTTGGACGAGCACTTGGACGCGTGCACCGCGCTTCCGTCGTGCGCCGCCACCGGGAGCACGGACGAGTCGATCGAGTGGGAGTGGTCGGACACGCACACCTCGTGTGGCACGGGACTCGACCCCGTTGGATCGCCAGTTTGCACTACGCCAACGTTTTAGTATTACCATAAAAATATTTAATGCGACCTTCACTTTATTTGCGGTGCGGGATGCGGACTTCTCCTCTTGCCGGATGGTGCAGGCCACGGATGAGGCGGAGGTGCCTTGGCGGGAGGGGGACGAGGCGGGCGTGGAGCGATCACGGCGCTTCCCGTTCGACCGTTCCTGGCGACGGCTTTGGTGGACCGTTGGCCCGAGACGCACACTTTCCATCTACCGGTAGGGAGATGGCGCCGACCTGCGGGGCGTGTCCGTACTCCTTGGCCTTCCGGTCGCGGGAGACGCTGCCTTCCTACCGGAGGCTCCCGCCGAGTGGCGCGAGGACCTGCTCGGCGATTCGGGGGTCCTTCCACCGGTGATCGGCACCACATCTTCGACGAGGCGAAGCATGGACCGACGCGAGGTGGCGACACGAAGACGTGCGTGGTGTTTCAAGTCGATCGCGTCTTCGAAACTCTTATTTGTGCAATTACATACTAATAAAAACTTGTTCGCATTCAGGTTGAGCGCATGGTTGCAGATGCTGATGATTACCAGGTCGCGCGCCACCTGGAGGCTTACTTGCTGTGGCTGTTTGGTTGGGTGCTCTTCACCACCAGCCACGGCAACACCGTTGACGCAGCACCGGAGGACGGCCAAGCGGGGCCGTATGGCAGGACGCGGGCGCGGTGATGGAGCACCTTAGGGTGGGGAGTGAGGGGTGTATGTCATGCATGTAATGGATAAATACGCGGCATGTTACTGCGTTATATTATAAAGTTCATTTAAATTCAAACAATGCTATTATCTCTTCTTTTCGTATAGAAAATTATTTCTATATCAAGTAATGTGACAAATATTAAACATTTTTTACGAGTTTCAAATTACAAAATTCACAAAACCCTTAACAGCATCCATGCAGGCGTGGGAAAGAAAGGGGCTTGGCCGTCGGGCTGTATGCACATGCAGTCGCTCCCCCGTTGGGCGACTCTTCTTTATGTCGCCGAACGGGGGGGCGATTCAATTGAATCGCTTAACGGAGAGGCGATTGCATTTAATCGCCCAACGGTTACCAGATTCTTTATAAGTCGCGTTTTGGTGGGGCGACAAGCGTAAATCGCCCAATGGTTTGGCGACTCGAGCCTATTTGTGTAAAAAATTTTGTCGCGGGTATTTCTGTATTTTCGAATAAAAAATGGGTTATCCGTACAAAAATTTCACCAAACCACTGGGAAAGATTCGGAGAAAGGGTTGTTATTTTGTGTTGCGTCTTATAGCTCTAATAAATGATAATTATTACAATAAGTTAGAGCAAAAAAAAAGACTGAAAAACTAAAAAAAACAGACTAAAAAGATGAAGATGGGGGTTGAGTGACGCAACACAGTGCGAAATTCCGTGGTTAGATGAGAACAACATAGGGAGAAATTTAAAGGAGAAAAATTAGATGAACTAGTCAACAACCCGTGTGTCTTTATGGGCTAGTAATCTGAACATATTTGTTTCTAAAAAATCCAAAAAAATTAATATCTATTATTGTGTGTCTGATAGAAAAAATTAAATAGAGGCATAGTTTGGAAGCCTTAATAACTCTACATTCAAGATGTACAAATATATTATAACAGCAATTATATGTTATACATTGTGCACCGGAGAGAATTTTGGAGAGACTTTGTTGTTTATGTAATAAACTTCATAAAACCAATGTTTTATTGTGGTAATTGCAGAAAATGTTGGCATTTTTGTCTTGTTACACATATCTTAGGTTTTCTGGTCATATAATTTCAGAAAACCCCACTGTAACCGACTCCTACCTAACCTAACATGCTGGTCCCACCTGTCGTGCTAATGGATGAGAAATGTTGTTTCTGTTGTTGAATGTCCCAATGTGAGCGGTCCAATAATTATGAGTGGCCTTAATAATTATGAGTGGCATTGCAGGTCGTTATAGTGGTGTTAATTTTCTGAAACAATATGGCCATAAAACCCTAGGTTTAGCTCTATGACCACGAAACCCTAGGTCATTAGAGTGGCGGGGGAAGCCAAGAACTATATGGCAGTGCTAATCAATTGATTCATGCTTGCTAGGATTTGAGTGCCCTAGTGGGAGGAGGTCAGGAGGAGGACGACGAGCAAACTAACTTCACTGGTGAGATGCCATTGCCGGAGTGGGAGGACCGGAGGAGGAAGCAAACGGCGGTGGCTATGGCGAGCAAGGAAGACAGAGGCGACGACGAGCGAAAAAGGCGGAGGCGGTGATGAGCGAGCAAGGCAGAGGTGGTAGTGTGGGAGCGAGAGGACACAACACAATCGGGAGAAATTTTCGAACGACAGAAGCGAGGACTTTTTCCCTGTGGAAATGACGGGGATCGGGCCGAAAAATCTCTCTAACATGGGCGTCCAAACAGGCCGTCGAGTTGGCCCGAGGAAACTTGCCTCGTAGGTTTTCACCCCCGGGAATTGGCAGGGATCCCGGCCAGGATTAAGGTTCCCAAACAAAGCCTAAAATATACAGTTCATAACTTCGAAGCCGTCACCACTCGGTCACTAGCCCGCCAGATCGCCCAGCCGAGTGGTGCGGTCGGGGACCGCACCACTTTGGTGTCGTGCGCTCCCCGACCGCACCATTCCACGTGTCAGCTCCCGGTTAAATGGTGCGGTCGGCTGGGGGCTAGGTTTGGAATTTTGTTTCCATCGGCGTCATTTTTGGAATTTGCGGCAGCAACAGTGCCAAAAGCGTCCAAAATTCTTCTTCCTTCTCTCTACTTCTGCGGGTTGTGTTATCTGGCCGGTGCTATCTGGCCGAAGGTGCTTTCTCGATGTCGTGCTGGCTGTTTCGGCTATTGTGGTCTTGCTGTGCCTCCAGGTACTGTTTTGGGCTTGAGACATATTTTGGCTGGTCTTCATAACTAAACATGTTTGTTAAACCGAGTGATGAGCCTATGGTTGTGAGAGGTACCGGCTGGCCCCCGGACGGTTAGGTATCTCCGTGAACGGATTACCCCGCCCGAAGTTAACCTCTAGGGCTCTGACGACAACGTTCTTCTTTTCTTCGCTTATTTTTTTATTCATTCTTTTGTTCGGTCTTTTTCGGCATTGTAATCAATGATTCGCTCACAAAGAAATATCGACGTGGCGGCAATTTGACGGCAGACTCCAATGTATGACATGGTCTAATTGTAATCGGGCTTTCTCTTAGTATTGATGTATACTGAATATTGTAATTGTTGTTATTCTTTAATTCCCGAATGCAATATGTATGTATGCAAGGGATTTCTAATTGTAATAAAAGCTCTCTGTTTAATTTATGTTAATGAATTACAATTGCTATGGTTTGGCGATAACCAATTTAAAAAATTTAATTCCTAATGCTAATTTGGCCCTTAATTGTTATTAGCAACACTAATAACGACATTTAGGGCCTGTTTGGTTCATGACCAGAAGTTGCCTAGCCACAAGTTAGGCGTGCCACAGTTTTTAGGTAGCTATTTGGTTCACTGACGTAACTGTGGCATGCCACACTTTCTTAGCACCCGGCCCCACACGTCATAGACTCAGTTTCTTGCCAAACTTTGCCACAAGTGTGGCTTCGATTTTGTTAGCCACACTTTCTGTGGCAGCCACATATTGCCTAAGCTTAGGCACGGTAAGCTTAGGCACCAACCAAACAGGCCCTTAAATTAATTAGAAAACGCAGGGCATTACAGAGCACCGCCATGATCTCCTCCCCAACTGCTTCAACTCACCCCGCGTGAGTGTAGAGAGAGGGAGAGAGATGGAGTTCGGTTCTCGGAGAGAGAAAGGGAGACGGAAGAGTCTGCTTCTTAGTGTTTTGATAAGGTAGACGCTAATGAGTGGCTAGGAGAATAGGCTAGAGTAGTGGTGATGTCCGATATGGAGACGTATCCCATTGAGATAGAATCCGACGGGATAGCGTTTGCTAGTTTTTCTCAATCCGAACTTGTTGGATACATTAGTTGCAAATATTGGATGATGGTTTTTTTTCTCTAATTGGCGGGAGAATTTCTAGTGTTTTTTTTTCTCCTATTAATACGACAATTTATTTTTTTTCTCTCTAGTATCAACTTGAGAGCTTTGAAGCAGCCTCCGACTAGAACTGAGAAACAAAGGTAAAGATGCTGCCATGGATGCAGCTTTCGTCATCTTTCATCTATCTCCTTGCAGCTCTCTGACTCGGGTCGATTCGTTGCCTGTTGGAAGCGGTGGAGGCATACTGGTATTGGCAGCGATCTCGGTCGGCCGCCATCGCTGGCGACGGACGTACGTGTGCGCGCGGGACTTTTTCCCTGTGGAAACGACGCGGATCGGGCCGAAAAATCCCTCTCACATGGGCATCCAAACAGGCCGTCGAGTTGGCCCGAGGAAACTTGCCTCGTAGGTTTTCACCCCTGGGAATTAGCAGGGATCCCGGCCAGTATTAAGATTCTCAAACAAAGCCTAAAATATACAGTTCATAGCTTCGAAGCAAATCTAAACTGAATAACATATTTGTTTTATCTTTTTCACATTGGATTCTAGGTTTTTTCCCCCAATTACCATAAATTTTATTCCTTTTTCTCACGTAGGAAGGTAGGGTCCTATTTTGGGATGATCTGCGTAGTTTTATCATTATACATGAGTCAGAGTCAGTATGGGAAGCTCAATACACTAACATATAGCAGGATGGATTAGTCTCTCTCCCTTTGCATGCGGTAGAGTACATGTACAATCAAATTTGTAACCGAGTGTACAGCTGTATCCGGCTGTGCGCAATAGTGGATTCGTGTGGAACTTTGACACGAATATATTCTGTGATTTGTGTGCAACACACTTTATTGTTGTCTTTCCACTGTATGGCATGGTAGATATAATTTCTTAAAATACCATATACCATTGCAATAGTATATCAACAGGTTTTATTAAGTTGCAGGAAGTTTTATTAAAGGGATTTGCTAGCGCCTAGATGTCCAATCCGAGCGCTAGCTCCGTACACTCGGTTGCAATATTTCTTGGCCATGTATGCAATATTTCTGGTCTATATATGTAAGCAAAAAAATTGATAAGAGTCTTAATGTTGCATATATGAAATCAAAATGTTGCATATATAAAATCGAAATATTGCATACATGAAATCGAAATGTTACATATATGAAATACGAATGTTGCACACATGAAATCGAAATGTTACATATATGAGATACGAATGTTGCATACATGAAATCGAAATGTTACATATATGAAATACGAATGTTACATACCGAAGAACGCTGCTCCTCCCCTCCTACTCTCACTCGATGGACGCGCTCACCGCCACCTGCCTCTGCCGCCGCCGTCGCCGCAAGCTATGACCTCTACCGCCACCACTGTCGTCACTTCGCTGCGGTCCTCTCCCTCACCGACTTCCTCTATTCTGACTCTAACGAGGTCCCCTAGAGCCTCCTCTAGCTCTCCAAGCTCACCGTCTCCACTCCTGTCTCCTCCCTCGCCTCCACGGCCGAAGAGGAAGTCGACGACGATGGCTAGATTCGACGGCACTGACACTGGGGACGAGGTGGTTGGGCTCGTGGTTGTCACCGTGCACGGAGTTCGTGGACACGTGCAGAGAGAGGAAGAGAAATGGAGAGAATAAGGAGGGAGTAGAAGGTGTATCGGAGTCGAAGGTGGACCGAGCGTCTAATAAAAAAGGGCTCCGTACGTATGAACAATAGTAATTCCGTTCATTAAAACATTTGAAAAGGTTTTAGTGAGTTCCACGTGTTTCTAGAAGATTCCAAGAAAATTTTAAGACCAAGTTTTAACAAGTTTCAGATTTTTGAACTTAAGTTTCAATAAGCTCGAGTCAAAGAGTTTAAAAAAATTAGCAGGTTTTGTAAAAATTTAACCCCAAATTTTCAAGAAGTTTTAGCAAGTTACAACCCGAAAGTTTTAAGAAGTTTTAGCAAGTTTCAACACAAAAAATTTCAGAAGTTTCAACAAGTTTGACGAGTTTCAACCAAAAAGTTTCAAAAAGTACAAAAAAGCTTCAATGAATTTCAATGATCTCACCGTGGCTATGAAATGGCGGTACTTGTGCCCGCCTTGCCCAGCATTGCGTGGGGACGGGACATGGAGAGGAGGGTGATGGAGCCAGTCAAATATGTTGGATGTGCGTGGCAACCCATTGCTGCTGCAAGTAGTGTAGGTGGCCCGCATCATCGCTCCCCTCCAGTCGCACCCCTATTCGTTTACATCATCGTGTTTCCCCTCACCGTCCACCCCCTCTCCGGTCACGCCCTTATATGATCCCTGCTCCACCGCGCCCCTCTCGAGTCGCGGCACTATATATGGCGTGATCTGGCTACACCCCTATGGTCGTGTAAGGACTCAGATTTTACAATCCAGAATCTACTGTGTTTAGCTGCACTATTCCCTGGATCAGTAGATAGTGCACACAGTTACAGAAATGGACATCAAATTACATATCATGCGGAAGTATAAATAAAATAGTAGACTTACTCATGGGCCGATTAGGCCGAAATCCATAAAATGCAACAGCGGAAGAACGAAGCACACATGTGGGACCTTCAGGACATGCCCACAGGCAGCCAACTGGAGGTTCGCGACCTAGCCCTTGACATCTTCATCTCTTCTGCCATCATGCCCAATCGTGTTGCTGAGGCGTAGTGATCTCATTCCTGAATTCCGGATTTGTTGTGAAAGCAGTGTGAGCACAAACCACCGTTCTCCGCGAGCCAATACACAGAATGCAAATAGATAGTATGCATGGCTTATCAAAGGAAAGGCTCGGTTTATTTTATTTGCCATAAATTGCTTTCGAAATACAATACATAGAAATTTCCTGAGACATAGCAGTTTGAACCAAAACATAAGTTGTGAAATAATGCAATAATAATAGCGATCCAGATTCCATCCACCGTTACATGGCCTCTGCACCATATGCTTAATCCCTTAGCGTCATAATCGCTTAAATTATCACTGGGGCGACACCCAGGGCAACACAAATAAGGGCCTTTCTCTGCCCTCCACTTTACCAATTCCACCCACAAAAATTTTGAAACAGAACTATATCTAGTTAAGTTCTCATGTCCGCCCTTGACCGTGGGCACGGCTATTCGAATAGTTTTTGACTCTGCAGAGTTTGCACACTTTACCCACAAGAGTTAAATCCACTCGTTGCCCTACATGATTCCTTAGCCATGCGGTTGAGTAGACTATCACAGGACCTTTACAATGCATTTTTTTCTAGCAGAGTTACGTCCGCTAAGGTTTCCACTTCCTTCGGGGTACGACCACCCTTCCAGAAGCCCCCTCTTGCGCCGTCACGTCGGAGGATGTGGCCATCCTCTACCCGCCCGTGGTCACACCGGCGCAACTCTTACTAAGTCGATGCAAATTAGTTAGCACTGCCTACACTTTGCCAGCTTGTGGTTGTACTGTTGTACACGGGAGGTCATCACGAGATTCAGTCCTTAGGGTTATCTGGGCGGTTCTACCACATTCCCCTTTATGCTTCCACTTCACCACTCACACACACCCTCGAACCATTCGCCCAGATAATTAAGCAACTCGAGGTTTTTGGGAGCATGAAATATCCATAACCAAATATACCAGCCATTACCACCATGACTGCCCAAACCAATTTCTCGTGATTCAAAGTGATGCTTTGGGGCATTGTTGGTGCCCCCGATTATCTAAGCAGTACTAAGCATAGCATATAATTATGGACTTATTTTTGAAAGGTTACCATTATAATTTTGCTAGGGTGACAAGGCTCAGATATTCAAATAGGTCAAAGGAGGTATAATACTAGCAAATCGAATAATGGGTATGTAACTAGAATATTCAAACAAACATATATTTGCATATGAAATAACAGCATGCAATTTGATAATTTAAACGAAAGTAGATTTGCAGAAAATGTAGGTTCAACATTATCAAAGTATTGACTCGCCTTGGTCACAGGGGTCTGACTCTGGATTATCTGGTGCTTCTAGGGCTGCAGCTTCTGTGTCTTCCTCCTGAGCCTCGTACGCTATTTTAATCGTGCGCGAAAATTTGGATAAAAAGAAATCAACAAGTCAAACAAATAATACCACAAATTCAAATGAACTCCAAAAATCATGATTTAAGTTTCATTGGATAGATCTTGAATTTAGATGAATTTAGAAATTTGTCTCATCCAATTTGGAGTTAAAATGAAAAAGTTATGATTATTCAAAGTTCTTAGTTTGAATTAATTCCAGAAAATATGAGATATCTGACAGGTGGGACCCACTTGTTATTTTAATCTTTTAACCTTTTTATTATATTCCATATTATGTGTGTACGACATGTGGGACCCACTAGTCAGTGAGTCTTTTGAATCCCAGTGGCTGACATGTGGGACCCCACTATCAGTAACCATGCATGTGGTCAGTCAGCGGCAGGTGGGCCTTCGGCCTCTGGACCACAGTCGATGGGCTGCCACGACAGCGGGTCCGGCTGTCAATGGGCTTGCGGTCCCGCAGCAACTGACGGATGGGGCCTATCTGTCAGCGCGAAAAATAAAACGAAAACTTGACCTCAGCACGCGGAGCCGGGGGCTCAAACGCGCGCCGAGGGAGTCAGGGGGAGAAAGGGATGGCGCTAGTAACCAGTAGGACACTCGGGTGTTGCTTACCCTATAGGGTTAATTAAACCTCTTAAGGTGGGTCTGAGGAGGGCCGAGCAGAGGAGTGTCGGGGACGATGGTGCCGACGGCGAGCGGTGGCCGGGGAAGGTCGGGTGACCGGCAAAATGCGATGTAGAGGTCGCGGTGGTGCTGGTGATGGTGACGACGGAGGCTGAGAGGTACCGGAGCTAGGCCGGCGGTGTGCGGTGGCGGCGGTGCAGATCGGGTCCTCGGCGCCGGCGGGTTATGGTCGACGGGAAGCCCGGGTGAAGGCCAGAGGAACTTCGCGACGAGCCGTAGAAGGTGTAGGCGCGGTTAATTTGGTTTTGGTGGCGAGGGGGAGTGGACTTGCACGACGAGGCCGACGACCGGTCTTTGGAAACGACGGCGAATTATCGGCGGCCGGCGAGGTTCGAGCGCAATTGCTTCTGGCTGGGAGTGGAGGAAGAGATGGCGAAGCTCTTGGAGTCGACCCCGGGATTTATAGCCGCACGCGCACGGCTTTTCACGCGCCGGGCCGTGCGCACGTCGCCGACAGCGGCGAAGCCAGGGCATGGCCGTGCCAGGCGGCGCGTCAGCGGCGACCGCGGGAGCGTGTGCGTCTGTGAGTCCACTTCCCGCACGTCGTGCGTGTCACCTGCCGGGTCCTTCGGCTTTTGACCGGGGCGACGAACGGCGGAGAGCGAACCAAGCGCGCGGGGAAAAGACAAGGGGAGAAGAAGGCTCCGGCGACGCGGGTCCACCTGCCAGAGAGAGAGAGCGCGCGAGAGGGGCGCTGGCCCGCGTGGCAGAGGGAGGCAGCGCAGGGATGTGCTTTTGATGGTTCTTGTCAGTAGTTATGAATGATAGTTGCTTCTTGTCTGTTAGCTAAGGTAATGAGCTTTTGTGGCAGTGGTCTGGCCGTGGGCTGTGGTAGTGAGGCAAGCTCACTGGGGGCTGTGGGTAGTGTTATTGTAGGCTTGCTCTTTTTTTCTCCTCTACTAGATCTGGTTGGCTTTACTTATGGTCTTGGTTGGCCTTGAGGGTGACTAGTTGCTTATGATGTGGTTTTGTGCATAGTGTTGAAGGGATGACTTATCCAGAAGGGTGTAAAGGTAAAGATAAAAATGTAAGAATGGAGGTTTTACTGTCGAATGATGAAAATCCAATACATGAGATGTACAGATTGGCCCCGGACAATCATGATGTCTCGGCGAGCGATTGCCCTTGAACACTAAAAAATGAGTTCTGAAGACAATATATTACTATAATCATTTTATATTAGTGCTTTGTGGTTTTGGCTAATATGATTTTGCAGGTATTCAAATTTGAGCCGACTATGAAGATGTTGATTCATTATATAAAATTTGATGTAATACATTTGTATAAGTTCATCCTTGTATGAGATGAAATCAAAATTTTGTAACATTTTTTATTATAATATTTTATTCTTTTGTAAATCCTGAGATTGAGATCTTGTACATTAGACTTCAAGTGTTGTATGTGGGACTTGATCTTTCTCATTTAAATATTAATGTTCTTATTTGTGTGGGAATCACTTCTAAACTACGTGTGTTCCATAAATTCGATGTTGAGGGTTATCACACAGTGTCCAAGATGCTAAATACAATTGACCATAACCGAGAATAAACATGGTGCAAACTTACGTACATATTTCATAAATTGCGCACGCACCGAGAACACTACAAATAACAACGTGTATTTCTTCAGCTGTTTACAAAAAATGTCAATATGCCTAAATGCATATATACAAGTATAAACGTAAATGCATACATAGACACTACAACTAACAGTGCGTACCAAACCATCATTTCCTACAACTTTCTGTCATAGCATGAGAGCAATAAATATATAAATGCGGACATACATAAAAATATTTTAGCTAATTTTTGGTCGGTATTTTTGCAGCTATTTACAATAAATACTCTTGCCACTAATACGTCCTAAACATGGCTAATTACATAAATACATCCATCAACTAAATATGGTTACCTAGCGCATTCCACATACAAAACCACAGTTACACTAATGAAATGTTATCGATGTATTAAGCGTGTTGCTCGTATACGAATGAAGCATACATTTTCTGAAGGTATTCATCTGCTCTACAATACTTCCAACTGCGAAGAATTGTAAATAACAGCTAAACCATCTCGAAAATATAATACAAACTCACCTTTCAATCTCTCTTTCCTTCCCCTCCCTCGTTGCTCGCTCGCTTAGCGGGAAAGAAATCAAGCACGGTTCGGTTGAGAGGGCAGACCGAAGCCTTCCATTTTATGCGCGGGGGAATGCTTTCATGATGATATTCCCATGCTAGTGCACATGGGCACGAACGGCAGCATAATCACTGGGTGAATAAAACGTGAATCAAATGTTGCACCACGTCGTCGCGGTCAGCCATACATGAAGGGATCTCTCTCAACCACTAACCAAGCCGGCCAGCGTGCCTGCCCACTACCTGTGCCCTTGCCCCAGCGTGCCTACCCGCTGCGCGTGCCCTACCTACCCCAGCCACCTACCAAGCCCAGGCTGCTCGGCAGCGCCTTACCGAGCAAGGGCGGCTCAACAGGCAGCTGTCGAGCAGCGGGAGCTCGGCAGCGCCCCTGTTACCACTCTATGCCATGTCCTTCTGCCCGTGCATGGTCCTTTGCTAGTCCATCTTTGCCACGCTCCTCATACGTGGTACGTGATAGGTGTTTCTTATCGCGTCTTTCGAGCTATTTTTGTAAAAAAAGAATATCTGGATGTCAAATTGTTTTTTTAAATGGCTACAATAATAAATACGTGAACATTTCACGAAACGAGGGGAGGGCCTAGTAGGAGCAATGGCACGTACGCATGCAGACGGACGGATACAGGGTGTACTGATTACCAAGCATTGCACGCATGTAGCCGAGTCCCATCAAGGCATCAACTGATTTTATAAATATTGTTAGGTTCTATTGCTGCTAGCATCATCACACCTGATTTCTGATGAGGATTGAATAATCTGAGGTGGAGTTTGTCACAGTGTATTGAATGTTGTTTGTTTTGCTGCTTCACCTCCATCATCTGTTGGTGTGCCGTGTGCGCATTGTGATCTAACTTGAAAAGGTCGGTGTAACTTATGAGGTAATTCAATGGCCACAGATGTAGCCATTGATACAACACATGATTGAAGGAACTAGGCTGAGTTTAGAGAGACTAACCATTCTCTAACTGTTGCACTTTTCTAATGGTAGAAGTTGTCCTAACTCATAAGAGGCATGAATAGCTGCTCTTAAGTATGCAAAGTAGCTTTGTATGTAATATGTGACCAGTTGCAGATCAGTATCTTGCAACTCTACTTATATTTCCTGTCTTCGTTACTTTGTTCAGGCAGCCAAGGAAAGGCTGAGGAAGGACTTGAGGGGAGGACACAGTTCATTTTTGTACTCTGCGGCGCTTCAGTACTACATACAGCTGAGATTGAATCACACACTTGGGTGGCAGTCTGTCAAGGTATTGATACTACTTGATGCTGGTTTAGATTGCAATTAGTCAATCGGGGATGCTTTCTAGTGTATTGAATAAGAACTGCTTTGGGTGTATTTTTGAAGGTGATATTGTCTGATTCGAATGTTCATGGGGAGGGGGAGCACTAGATAATGTCATACATCCGTCTGCAGCGCAATATTCCAGGGTTTGATCCCAAATACAAGCCATTGCATATATGGCCTTGTAAGTTTACACTTCGTCTCCTTTACACATGGGTCACCCACATTCTTCAGGGTGCTGATTTGATTATGCTTCCTCAAGCAACTCACGACATCCACTTCTCCATTTTAAGAGGGGTAAACTTCTGATAATTCTTTGTTCAGAAGTGTGCTTATGCATTTGACTTTGCAAAATTCTCAAATTTAAATTTATGTTTTTTATGGTAACTATAAATTACTTCCATAACTACAAAACCCAACTGACTTGACTGGTGATCTCCATGCCAGGGCATTTTAAGGCAACATGAGAGATGCTCTCTGTCTGGTCGAGCATTTGGCTCCTGAATGCAGAGGCCCTGGTCAGGCTGATAATTCTGTGGAGCTCCCTCCTATTCATAAGAACAAGTACCAGGTACTCAGAAGTACATCACCTGTTGTTCTAATATATTTTCGATCTTGTATTCTGTCTCAATATTCTTTGGGTGTACATGTGATATACATTTGCAACTCCTCATCTTTTACTGTAGTTGATTCACTGCTTAAGTTCTCTTAACATCTGGGTGCTGCGTGAATACCTGGACAAGGATTTGGAAATTGTAGATCCTCCCTTCAAGATAAATCTGGAACGCATGGTGGTTGATTTTGTGTTTGTTTGTTTGTTTGTAGGGAATGACCTTCAGCCTCACATATCGATTGTGAGGTCTGTTGATTACGGACTGTGAACTGTGATGACTAAAATGCCCTTATTGAACCATTGTCCACCATGTTAATGCGTGAAGATGGTGGGCTCATTTTTACCTTGCAAGCGGAGTAAGAGCAAGTATAATAAGAGGCTGTTAGTAGGCTGTATGCTAAGGTGGAGGAGAGAGAGGAGGAGAGAGAAGAGAGGTGGGCTGTAAGTTTACAGCCAGCTGAAGCACAAGAACCAAGAAACTTTATGAGAGAAAAGGGTGGGTCATATAGCTTTTAGCTGACTGTAAACTACTATATGAATAGATATCAAAGTGTACTGTAAGTGTCCATACAATCAACTAAATGTTGTATTATTAGCCTTGCTCGTGTGTGCTGTTGAGCCAGCGGTGGAGTAAAAGTTGGCCATTCGGACTTGGGATGGAGCTTGCCTAGGCTTTCGTGCAAGATGGACACCTGCCGGCCGGCTTCTCTCTCTTTCTCTTCAATCCCATTCAATTCGTCAAGACTAGACTCGACGCAAAAGGCAGGAGGCGGAAGCTGGCTGAATACCTAAAGGCACGAGCAGGGCAAAAGCTTTCGGTTTAAAAATAATTTCGCCTAGCGACGAATGAGACAAATTGACGAATTTTCGTTATTTCATTCCAAAATTTCTGGTCAGGTCTAAATTCAAATGAAAACGAATTTATTTGATCGGGTTAGATTTATTTTGAAGGGTACCGAAATGGACAAAATTTCGCCGAAATTTTGAAACCTGGGCACGAATGTACACCCATACTTTGATTTATCACTCGTGTTCACTGAATTTATAAGTACATACTTAGAATTAACGCTGGTGTTCACTGAGTGTCCACTGAATTTATAAGTACATATACGCGTGCATGTTTAATGGAAAAAAAATGCTTGTCTATGCTCTCTGAGACCTTAGGACCTCCAATAAATTTTTAACATGTGTACAGGACCACGCGTATGTGCATGTAGGACCGATGCCGGCAATCAGATAGAGATGAATAATTCTCAAAACCTTTCCCCTAAGGTATTCAAAATTTTCACTCAAATAACTATGATAGTCATCAAGTTCAGATCATATCAATTAAGCTAAGCAAAACAAAGCTATAGACAAGAGCCAACAAAAACGACAGACTACTGGACATGATCGATTAGACTACCATTGAGGGCCCAGTCTGACCGGCGGGCTAGTCTGGCTACAGGTCTAGGATCGTTTGATTGATCCCCTATTTCGAGGCCTGAAAACTCCTCAGAACAAAAGCTCAAATCTCAAGAACCTGCTCATTTCTCATCCAAATACTTTCAAGTTTCGTATAAGACTTGTTCAATGCAATATGAACCTAAACCAATAAAAAATTACAATGACAAATCAATAAAAAAATCACAAGGTGCAACCAAAGCATCACTTTTTCTCAAGTTATCTCTCTCATAACCATGGAAAGGGCCAATGTGGTAGAACAAAAACCTAGAAGCCTTACCATCTACCACCTTCTCTCATCCCCTTTAATAACCAGCAACAAGCCAACAACCTTAAGGTATCCAACTTGTTAAACCTACTGAGGAAACCCATCAAACCCACTAACATAGGTTTTACACACTCACACATATTTGTCAAAGCTCTTAAAAGATTTAATCCGCTAACTCTTTAGCAATTAATCAACTTATCGATTCCAGTTCTCCTTGGCTTAAACCACATCTCCTTTGCGCCTCTCCTTGGTTTTGACCAATACAACAACCTGGTATTCGGCCAACTACTAAAATGCCCTTGACAAAACTTTCAGGTGCCTTTCCTTGACTCCGTCTTCAACTTTATCTCAATGCATCTCCAAATGCTTTGACATGAAGCCCGTAGTGCTTAATAACTAGTCGTCACATCTTCACATGTTATAACTCCCCCGAACCATCTCTATGTGCATCGGTCTTGTCACTTGGTGCATCACATACACTAACTTGCGTCTTCACTATCATTGTCTTCTCTGTGCTTCTCGCTTGAGTCACATAGTCTCACCCGGACTTACACATTAGCTCGGATCTCAGCTTTCCCGTCTAGTTCTGGTCCATTGTTGTCAACAGCTAACGTTTTTATAAGCCACCTGTACATCCAAAAACCAAGCAATCATCTCGAACATAAGTTTCACGTACTTGACTCACGTTAGTCAAAACTATATCATGCGACAAAACACAACCAATACATGGCACCCATATCGTGCACACACACCCAATCACCAAGAATCCTAACTTGACCAAAACGATTCACAAACAACCGGTCTGACCATCATTACTAGGCCGGTCAAACTGCTGGGGCCGGTCTGACCATCAACACCATGTCAGTCAGACTGCGACCATTGATCGGCCTAGCCGCTTAACTACATCAGAAAATACCTCTCTAGAATTTTGGTTAAACTATATTTAATTTTAGGTCTATTTTTCAATTTCATTGGTACCAAGTGCAAACTCATTTCCAAACAAGGCTACATAAGGATTTGGTGTTCACTTTCGGCGGTCTGACCGCCGACCTTATGGTGGTTAGATTAACTGAACCCTAATAGCGCAAACTAAAAATTGAATTTTCAGAAACTTTTTAAAAATTTAAATTCAATGCAATCAAATAGAAATTATTCGTCATGAGCGTGTACTAGACATTGTGCGTGGTCTGTCAGTGTGTGATTAAGGGTGGTAATGAGGGGGGGTCCCGGGGAAGGCCCCCACGTCCCTGCCCCGCCCTGCTAAGGCTATTGGAGGAGATGGCCCCCTGTCTAAGGGTGTGTTTGGTTGCTGGGATGGGGTGGGATGGAATGGGATGGTTCCTTTGACCAAGCCCATCCATGTGTTTGGTTTGAGGGATGGGGTGGGATGGAATGGTCCAAAGTGGGATGAGCCTGTGCAAATTTAGAGAATATTCTTCTTAGATGCTGGACCATGTGGTTCCACTTTTTTTGTGGAACCATCTCATCCCATCCCCATCCCATCCCAGCAACCAAACACACCCTAAGGTCCCCGCGGGGACCCAATCCCCACAGGGTATATTTGTTTTAGGTATAATTGTTTTTAAAATATAGCTTTGAAATATATATATTCTAATATATAGATTTAAGTTTTAGTTAAATATACAAAAAATAATACAAACTTATATTAAAAATCTATAATATATTATTTAAATATATTTTTTATATTTTTCAGGTTCCACTAGGACCGTGGAAGAGTGGCGATCCCGGCCCCATCCACAATGGGGATATTTTCCCACGGGGCCACGGGGGAATTGCCACCCCTGCAGCTCGATGGTGCGAGCGAGCGTGGCGCGTGCGTCTATACTTTTTAGAAACGGAATGGCCCGGAGGCACGCAGACAGAGAGAGAGAGAGAGAGAGCGCAAAAATACGAGTCTCTGCTTTTTTTAAAAAGTAAATAGTCGCTTCACGCGTACAGTCACTACAGTGGGTTCTTGGCATCTGCTCCGACCTGCCGCCGGCCACGGAAGGCGACGAGCCGGCAGGAAGGCAAAGGAAAGGTCGTTGCAGCTGTTCGGTGGCGTTCATGCATGTTCTTCTGTTCTTCAAATAAAGATTTTTCTTCTTCCGCGAGTACTGATTGTTCGTGTGCTATGCTAGTTGGTTGCAGAGAAGTGAGAAACAGGAGTGGTGTGGTTTGCCGTCGACGATGGAGAAGGCCGAGCACAGCGGCAAGAAGGCGAGGGTCGAGCTGCCCGATGCCAATGTACGAGTCAAGCGAGAAGCGGTTGAAGAAGCGTATGGAGGAGGAGAGGCAGGCACGATGATTGCGGTGGCGGCGAAAGCCCCCGCGAGAGTGGAGATCGCCGTGAGGATCGACATGGACGTGCTTCACTGCCCCATCTGCATCCTCCCCTTGAAGCCTCCAGTCTTCCAGGTACTTCAGCTTCATCAAATCCATCACTTTCTCTTGCATTCATTCATGTGGACTAGCACAAATTTCTCTTCTTTCTGTAGCATTTGATTTGTGTTGCGCAGTGCGCGGCCGGGCACTTGGCTTGCGACGGCTGCCAGGGCAAGCTCCCCAACCACCAGTGCCAGGCGTGCGACCAAGGAGGCGGCGTGTACGACCACAACCCCGCGCTCGACACCTTATTCCGCTCGGCCAAGATCCATTGCCCCAACAAGGAGTACGGCTGCGGGAGAAACCTCGCCTACTACGAGGTCGGCGACCACGAGCGCGTGTGCCCGCACGCGCCCTGCTCCTGCTCCGAGCCCGGCTGCGACTTCCTCGGCTTGCCGCCGAAGCTCGTCGACCACCTCACCGCCGTGCACTCTTGGCCCGTAGACAGGATCCCTCGCTACGGCGCGGTCCACCTGCTCCGCATGCCGGCGTCGGAGCGGCGGTGCCTGCTGGTCGTACAGGAGGACGAGCACCGTGCGTTCCTCCTGGCCGTGGAAGCGCACGGCGCGGCGAGCGCCGTCTCGGTGGTCTGCTTGAGGGCGTCTGCGGCGTCGGGGCCGCAGTACACGTGTAAGCTCTGGACGCAGGCACCCCCGGACCCGGAGACCAGCTACAAGGACACCCTGATGATGGAGGCCAAGGTGACGAGCTGCGCGCGGCCCCCCTGTGAGGTCGCCGTGGAGGAGGGCACTCTCCTGTCCGTGCCGCCGGTGATGCTGCATGGGCCGTCGAAGGAGATGCTTCTCCGCGTCCGGATCGACAAGCTGCGGCCCCCTAACCGATCTGCTGCTTAATTTGGCAGCTTCCCTGTTCATCTTATCTTGTGCATAGTACTAGCGAATTAGGACAACCTAAGGGTATCGGGGTTGCATTTTGGTTGGATCTTACGATGCCAAGGGCTGCCAATGCCACGCATGTAATACAATGGTAGCAACTAGCTGAATCATGTGGCTGACCATGAAGTGTGTGCATCTTTTGATGGCAGGGCCGAATGAACCATCATTTGGGCTTGATAAACATTCTTTTGCTCAGTATGATGCTGTTTGGGCTAAGAAAACCAGCATGGTGATCAAAAGAGTTTCAGCTTCTGGATTCCGGTTTATTTTTTACTATTTATAAATTTCGTCTTTTCTGAACTTTTAGCTTTTTGTTGAGTTTTTTTGCCGGTTTTTTCTGTATTTGTTTGTATTATACGTAATGAGCTAACATATTTTTTAAATTTAATTATGCTAAATAAGTTTTTGTCAGTTACAGTGTTTTTTCAATCAGCTACAGTGCTTTTCAGCTATAAGCCATCAAAAAAGGCCAAATGATCACCCCCGTCCATGGCGCCTATGTACTGTGTGCATATGCTGTGCTTGGCTGCTGCATGTTGGGCCATTTGGAAGTCATGCAACAGGTCATGTCTCTCTTGAGGAAACGACGGTGAGATGATCTACTTGCGATGTCGTGCTCCCATGCTGGGCACGGCTGTGTCAGCAAGAAACGAGCTGAAGCGAAGTGAGGAATAAGTGCATCTGTAGTGTATGAAAATAGAGGGTCTTAAGTTACCTTAAGGTTAACCTTATACATTACAGGGTGACCTTAAGCAGGCTATAAGCAAAAAAGGTTTAAGGCTGATCCTCAAGCTAAAGACCTGGCCACAAGCATTAAAATACAATTTTTCTTTATCTGCCAAGTGGGACCGTCTTAAGACCCCTTGGGTTATATACACTATAGAGTCAGCCTTAAGGTTTAGATGAGATCTACCTTAAGATCCCTTGGGTTATATACACTACAGATGCCCTAATGTATGCTCAGGTCTGCTGCGGATTGTGATGATGGGGGTCGTGGTGGTGCTCTGCTACAGATGGCTCGAGAAGATGGTGCTCTGCTTCAGGTCGCTCAAGCCCCCTGCGGCGAGCGGCTTCAGTGGCGGCTGAGAATACGAGGGAGAGGGTAAGAAGAGCACTGGAAGTTTGTTTTTTTTTGCCTGCCTAGTATTGCCGAGTTCTTTAGGTCATAATTTCTTTTAAATAAATAAACAGATATTTTCTTGATCGTAACTTTTTAAAGTAGTTCATTAATATTTGACTAATTTACATACACGCTCGTGATATGGTCAAAAATATAAATCACATTAAAAAATGCTATTCTGTTCATTCTTCTTAGCAACATAGGTGTCATCCACCCCAGTTCCATTTTATTAATGAAACCAGTACTCTGTTCAATTTTGGTTGTAATTGTTCTCCCTCGGGAAAGGCTAACCTCTTGTCAGTATACTAGCCTCATAGGCGCGGCGACACGCCGCGCCAGCTACCGTGTGCACCGAAGTAAAAGAGGCGAGAATTCGTGAGGAGTTTTTAAAAAAAAATCGAGGGCACATGCGTATTTTCGAAAAAGCTAAAGGGTTTTTTCGTAAAAATTTAAGGACCTGCACGTAACTAAACAAGGACCCGTACGCAATTTTAAAAATCATGGGCGCTATCCCGCAAAGGGAGGGTGTTTTGAAAAAGTGTTTTAAAAAAAACTGCCAGGGACCTTTTTGCGAGGAAAAATGACTTTTACGTAATTTCGGGAAAATACAGGGAAAATCGCTCCTCTGGCCGTACGAAGATTCGGCGGCCACGCGCCGGCGCGAGCGCGCGCAGGGGCGACGTGGCCGCCCTCTCCTCGCGCGGAGTCCCCCTGGCGTAATAGGGGTTTTTATTTGAATTTGACCGGATGGGATGGTCGCTATGATGGCAAGGAGTGATACTAGCTTCGATTAGTCCTTTCAATCGAAGACTTTAGCACATTACTGGATACCAGTAGAGCAGATAAGGAGAATTCTTAGAAAAATCACTTTTACTATTGATGGACGGGTGGCAGCACCGGCAAGACGACATGTAGAGGGCTGCTGGCGGCAGGCGCCTCGCCAGCAGATGACAGGCAGTCTGCTGTCCGGTGAGGAGACGGCAGGTGATTAGCCGGTTTAATTACCTGCGGACACCTCCGCTCGTCACCGTGGTCGTAACTCCTCACAACCACGTATGCTACTCTTGCGCACGTTGCCGCTCGATCACCGTGGTCGTAACTCCTTTACGACCACATCTGCGATCCCCTGCTCATCGTGGTCATAAGTCATTTATAACCACGTCTGAGAACACAATAAACTTGATAGATTTCCAGAGCCAACCCACTCTTCTCCTCTTTATTTCTTTCTCTCGATCACACAAATCTCTACGATCACCCTGATCGTCCTCTCTCTCTCTTGCCTCTCGATCACACCGATCGCATTCGCCTCTCTTGCCCTTCTCACCTTACTCTCTCGGTTTCATGGTTTCGCCTTTTATACCCTACTCTACGATTCCAACTCGGTTACGACCACGACTACTATTCGAACTTGGCTACGACTGTGGAGCGGACTCATATACGACCACGACCCGAACTGGTATACGACCACGACCTTGACTCATATACGACCACGACCAAACTCGTACACAGCTAGGACGACGACCACAACTGGAAAAACAAGATTACAACTCTAACATGTTTAAATATGATTTAAACGTTAATTGCTAATGAGTCAATCGGTTTAAATTAAGTTAATACCGTCAGTTACTAGTGAGTAATTGTTGCGTGTCTTTATAAGGATCTAGAGATATCCAAACCTCAGTACAACCGGATTTCTTATCCATTCTTCTTCCTCCTCGCTGGAGAGCTATACTGTGGTGTTGAGTAGTTGAATCACGCTAGCATTCCTCCTCGGCGTGCACCGGGAAGGAGGCTGAGCAGTATATCCTGTATGGGGTGATAATAAGGTTTCTAGGTAGCGTACATTTGCGCAGCCACTCGCTTCACTGCCTCATCTACATTCTGCATTGCATCGAGCTTGTGTTGTTTCCTGTTCTTCATCAACTCTACTATAAGTTGTTCCCACTGAAGTACAATGAGTAGTCTGTTATTAGATTTGTTTATTACATTATTAATCTTTCACTGTATTTGTTCCCTAATAAATTTTAGAATTAAAATTTTGCCCGTATTTCCAACAGTTTGTTCGTACTGCCGTGACAAGCTCCCGGACAAGTGCCAGGTGCGCTCCGCCACTACCCGCTACAATGGCTGCTTCGCCATAGAGCACATCCTGCAATCAATCCAGGTCCCTTGCTCCAACGCCAGGTGCGAAGATGGCCTACTTCGACAGAGAAGAGCACGAGAAGACCTGCCTCCGCGCAGCATGCTTCTGCCCCAGCGCATCAACCGCGGTGCTCCTGCAACCATTTCACCGCCCACCCTGTTCAAGTACAGTGAGCGGTGCACTCTGCAGGTCCAAGAACGCAAGTTCTCCGCGGAAGAAGACGGCCAGCTGTTCCTGGTCAAGGTCGCGGCACCTCCGTCTTCTGGCGGAACCTCATGCCGGTGAGCCGAGCGCGACGTCATCTCGGTTTCTACTGCCGTTCCAGGGACCGGAGGCAAACTTCATATTTCCCGTCTATAGGACAGGGGACATAGATCCTTTTTTTAGTTTTTAAAAGTTAATTTTCGACTTTTCTACGATAACTACTTTTTAAACAAAGTATCTTTTTAAAATAGAATATACTAGTTAATTGTAGTACGTACAATACTGACTTTATTTATATCGGCAAAAATCGTACATGAGTTTCTGTTATTCTGTAATCTCCTATACGAACAGTTCAAAAACCATAAACCACAGATAAAAACCATAAGTTTCAGCCTAAAAAACAAGCCCATATCTATAGCTCGGGAAATTTAACTTTTTGCCACTCTTAACATTGCCACCTACTCAAATGCCATCCTCTACAATGCAATTAATATTTTGCCACTCCCGGCCTCCGTGGTGCCTACGTGGCCGCCATGTCACGCCGCGCCTGCGCGCGCGCGCCGCCGCCCGGCCTCCCGCGCGCGCGCCGCGCCGCCGGCCTCCGCCCGCGCCCGGCCTCCCAGCGCGCGCGCGCGCCGCCGCCGGCCTCCGCCCGCGCCCGCGCCGCCGCCGCCTCCTCGCCCCGCGCCGCGCTGCGCGCGCCGCGCGCCAGCGCCGCGCGCGCCGCCTCCGCGCCGCGCTGCTGCTGCCGCGCGCGCCGCGCCGCCGCCGCTCCGCGCCGCGCGCGCGCCGCCGCCGGCCTCAGCGGCGGCCTGGCGGCGCGGCGGCGGCGCGGCGGCGCGGCGCGCTGGCGCGGGAGGCGGGCGGCGGCGCGGCGCGCGCTGGAGGCCGGCGCGGCGGCGCGCGCCGGGCGTGGCGTGACATGGCGCCACGAGGCGCCACGGAGGCCGGGAGTGGCAAATATTAATTGCATTGTAGAGGATGGCATTTGAGTAGGTGGTAATGTTAAGAGTGGCAAAAAGTTAAATTTCCCTAGCCTATAGCTCTGTGTAAAAGTGCTAGATAAGGCCTTCATTACCAGCTGAGCTGATGTTGTTGAAAGTTAAAAAATGATAGTCGTCGTCGGCCCATAGATTGGTCCATTCGTTTCCGATTCGAGAAGGAGTCCCACACATGACAGGCCCAAATCGAACAAGGGGAGGAAGGTCCAGTTGCACGACAGACCAGGCCGGATCTAAGTGCCCACGGCCTACCAAAAGATTCGGCCCATCTGACGGCCGGACGGTCGTCGTGGTTACGTCCTCGCGCCGTCCCGCTCTTTTCCCGACCAAGCCACTGGGAAAGATTCCGAGAAAGGGATGTTATAATGAATAATAATTGTTAAAATAAGTTAGAGTCAAAAAAAGACTGACAAACTAAAAAAATATACTAAAAAGGTCAAGATGGGGGTGGAGTGATGCAACACGGTGCGAAATTCTGTGGTCAGATGAGAACAACATAGGGAGAAATTAAAAGGAGAAAAATTAGACGAACTAGTCAACAACCTGTGTGTCTTTATGAGCTAGTAATCTGAACATATTTGTTTTTAAAAAAATCCACAAAATTACTATCTGTTATTGCGTGTCTGATAGAAAAAAAATTTAAATAGAGGCACAGTTTGGAAGCCTTAATAACTCTACATCCAAGATGTACAAATATATTATAACAGCAATTATATGTCATACATTGTGCACCGGAGAGAGTTTTGGAGAGACTTTGTTGTTTATGTAATGAACGTCATAAACCCAATGTTTTATTGTGGTAATTGCAGAAAATATTGGCATTTTTGTCTTGTTACACATACCTTAGGTTTTCTGGTCATATAGTGTCAGAAACCCCACTGTAACTGACTCCCACCCAGGGGCGGATCTAGCGGTGGGGCGGGGGCTCGAGCCCCTACTGTTCTGGACCCTTGGAGCCCCCCTAAATTTTTAGCCATGGATGTATAATGTAGAAGGGGCTGAGGTCGAGCTGAAGGTACTTCAGCCCCTCCAAAAAATTTTCCTGGATCCGCCACTGCTCCCACCTAATCCTAACATGCTGGTCCCACCTGTCGTGCTAATGGATGAGAAATGTTGTTTCTGTTGTTGAACGTCCCAATGTGAGCGGTCCAATGTTGAACCCTGACCGACTTTCTCTACTCTGACTCTAACGAGGTCCCCTAGAGCCTCCTCTAGCTCTCCAAGCTCACCGTCTCCGCTCCTGTCTCCTCCGCCGCCTCCACGGCTGAAGAGGAAGTCGACGACGATGGCTAGATTCGGCGGCACTGACACTGGGGACGAGGTGGCTGGGCTCGTGGTCGTCGTCGTGCACGGAGTTCGTGGACGTTTGCGGAGAGAGGAAGATAAATGGAGAGAATGAGGAGGGAGTAGAAGGTGGACCGGAGTCGAAGGTGGACGAGCGTCTAATAAAAAAAAGGGGCTCCGTACGTATGAACAATAGTAATTCCGTTCATTAAAACATTTGAAAAGATTTTAGGTTTTAGTGAGTTCCATATGTTTCTAGAAGATTCCAAGAAAATTTTAAGACCAAGTTTTAACAAGTTTCAGATTTTTAAACTCAAGTTTCAATAAGCTCCAGCCAAAGAGTTTCAAAACATTCAACAGGTTTCGTAAAAAAATTAACCCCAAATTTTCAAGAAGTTTTAGCAAGTTACAACTCGAAAGTTTTAAGAAGTTTTAGCAAGTTTCAACCCAAAAAATTTCAGAAGTTTCAACAAGTTTGACGAGTTTCAATAAGTTTCAGCCAAAAAGTTTCAAAAAGTATAAAAAAAGTTTCAATGAATTTCAATGATCTCACCGTGGCTATGGAATGGCGGTACTTGTGCCCGCCTTGCCCAGCACTGCGCGGGGACGGGACATGGAGAGGAGGGTGATGGAGCCAGTCAAATATGTTGGATGTGCGCGGCGACCCATTGCTGCTGCAAGTAGTGTAGGTGGCCCGCATCATCGCTCCCCTCTAGTCGCACCCCTATTCGTCTACGTCATCGTGTTTCCCCTCACCGTCCACCCCTCTCCGGTCATGCCCTTATATGATCCCTGCTCCACCTCGCCCCTCTCTAGTTGCGGCACTATATGTGGCGTGATCTGGCTACACCCCTATGGTTCGCTCATTGCCAGCCCCTCTCCACCTGTGGCCCTCAACGTATGCACGCTCGGCTCCTATCACCGGTCATAGACCACCGCCATGATCTCCTCCCCAACTGCTTCAACTCACCCCGCGTGAGTGTAGAGAGAGGGAGAGAGATGGAGTCCGGTTCTCGGAGAGAGAAAGAAAGATGGAAGAGTCTGCTTCTTAGTGTTTTGATAAGGTAGACGCTGATGAGTGGCTAGGAGAATAGGCTAGAGTAGTGGTGATGTCGATATGGAGACGTATCCCATCGAGATAGAATCTGACGGGATAGCGTTTGCTAGTTTTTCTCAATCCGAACTTGTTGGATACATTAGTTGCAAATATTGGATGATGGTTTTTTTTTCTCTAATTGGCGGGAGAATTTCTAGAATTTTTTCTCCTATTAATACGATATTTTATTTTTCTCAAGTATTAACTTGAGAGCTTTGAAGGAGCCTCCGACTAGTACTAAGAAACAAAGGTAAAGATGCTGCCATGGATGCAGCTTTCGTCATCTTTCTTAGGCCTGTTCTGTACTTTATTATTTTTCAGCAGTGATGATGTTATATTCTTTGAATATATATGTGAATATGAATGGCAAGATAGAATTATATGTTCATATGCAATTTTTGTCATTCTTATTATGCTGGAAATATGTCATTTATGTTATTTTGGTTGGAATTAAATATGAAAATATGCTTATACCGCAATATTTACAACACTTTCTTCTATCTCCTTGCAGCTCTCTGACTCGGGTTGATTCGTTGCCTGTTGGAAGCGGTGGAGGCATACTAGTATTGGGAGGGGACTTTTCCGGGGTACGTCCCCACACAGAAGAAATGAGGTAGCGCTTCTGATGCTAACACGTGGACTACGAATCTCACAGCACGTTCCCTCCCTAGCCCTCCCGCGCGGCGTCCGACTCCGACGCCGGCAGCCTCTGCAGCCGCCGCCCCTCCTCCATCGGAACAACCCCCTCCCTCGCCGCCCCCCATCGTCCACCTCTCCGTCGACGCCTACCTCGCCCCCGCCATCCACCTGCGCCCGCCTCTCCCCGCCGGCTGCGACATCCAGGCCTCCTTCCGCCACCTCCTCGACCGCCTCAACTTTCCCCACCAGGACGGCTTCGAGGACGACCTCCTCCTCCTCCGCCTCCTCGGCTGCGGACGACAGGATCCTGTCGAGAACGTCGGA
This sequence comes from Dendrocalamus sinicus, assembly GCA_036346575.1. Lineage (NCBI taxonomy): Eukaryota > Viridiplantae > Streptophyta > Magnoliopsida > Poales > Poaceae > Dendrocalamus > Dendrocalamus sinicus. The sequence continues at coordinate 1,435,212 of CM070641.1, forward strand.
GAAGGTGTCGTCCTTGTTGTCGTCGCTGGTCGTTGTTGGCAGAACGCTTGCTTATGCCGAGTAATAGTACATACACTAGAACACAGGAGCAAAAACTGTTTTTGCGTTGCAAAACGTTGCAACTTTTCTTATGTTTCTTCTTTCCTTTTATTGAGCAATTAGATGATGCATCCATCCGGCCGTTTTTACCATGCGAACAGACTCTACATGAATTACTAGTGTATCCGGCCGTTACGCCCACTACATGCATGCAATGAACTCCAATAAACAGCCACTAATTACCTGTGAAAACTTAACTGGCATGCAAACTAATGTAGTAACTGACATGCAAAATTAACTAGATTATCTAACATTACTCCCCCTAATCTAGTTGTGCTTGATGTCGACGACGCCGAGCTTCGAGCGCAGGTGTAGAAAACGCACCCGGCCAAGTGATTTGGTCAATATGTCCGCCAGCTGATCGTCGGTGTGGATCTTCTGGATGGCAACTTGGCCACCCTCGACGCACTCTCGGATGAAGTGAAAGCGCGTTTCGATGTGCTTGCTCCGGCCATGGAAGACCGGATTTTTGCACAATTGAATCGCCGACTGATTGTCGATGTAGATTGTCGCGGCGTCGACGTCTCGCCCATAGAAGTTGCCGATCAGCCGCCTGAGCGATTCACGGCATGCGCCGTTGAGGCCGCGATGTACTCGGCCTCGCGACGACGATAGCGCCACCACCGGCCGCTTTGTGGATCGCCACGACACAGCGCGCATCGAGGCGTAACAAAATGCGGAGGTGCTCTTGCGATCATCCACGCCGCCGCCATGTCGCGTCGCTGCACCCTTGAGCTCGATGTCGTTGTGCCCCTTGGTGTAACAAAGGCCAAAGTGGAGCGTATCAGCGACATAACGGTAGATGCTTGACGCGCCGGTGTTCCGTCGTTGGGTTCGCCATGAACTCGCTCACATACCCGACCGCGAAGCCGATATCCGGCGGGTGTGGACCAAGCACGGAGGTCGCCAACCACACTACGGTGAGAACGTAGGATCAACAGGTGGATTGGAACTCTCCTTACTCAGTTTAAGACGTGCCTCCATGGGCACTTGCACGGCATTGCAGCCGGCCATGCCCGCTTTGTCCAGCAGCTTCGTCGCGTACGTCGCCTGGCACAATGTGATCTTCCCGGGTAGCTGCTTAATTTCGATCCCGAGGTAGTAGCTCAAGTGTCCGAGGTCGCTCATCTTGAATGAGCGCTGCATCTCTTTCTTGAACTGATCGATCTCACCCGGGTCGGCACCGGTGAGAATTAAGTCGTCGACGTACACGCCCAATAGTAGACGCCGTTCCTATGCCGCGAGTGTACACGCCGTGCTCTTCCTCACAGCGCGGAACCCGAGCGCCACGGCGGCGGCGGTCGAGCTTAGCATTCCACGCCCGAGGAGCTTGTCGAGGTCGTAGAGTGCTTTGCGCAGCCGTAGTACTTGCCGCTCTCGCCGGCGATCATGAATCCGGCGGTTGAGCGACGTAAACCTCCTCCGTGAGGTCGCCGTCGTAAACGCAGACTTGACGCCGAGATGGTGGAGCGCCCACCCTCGTGGTGTCGCTACCGCCGCCGGCGCGCGACGAGTCGAGCCGCGCCACCGGTGCAAAAACCTCATCAAAGTCCACGCCCGGTGCGTTATCGTATTCTTAGCCACCACCGCGCCTTGTGCCGAACCACCGCCCCCTGCGCATCCTTCTTGAGCTTGAACACCCATTTGAGGCCAATCGGGCGGTGTCCGGCCGGGAGGTCCACTGCCTCCCACGTGCCGTTGTCCTCAATGGCCGCCATCTCCTCTTCCATCGCGGCGCGCCACGCCGGATCGGTGGCTGCCTCGTCGTAGGAGGTGGGCTCCTCGGTCGCAACGAGGAGCCACTCGTCGGGGTCCAGTACGCGTGGCTCGGCAGTGTTGATGCAATTGTCCACCGTGCGGAAACGCCGTGGTGCGCCATTGTCACTATGGTCGAGCCCCGACGGGATGTGCGACGGTGGAGTGCAGTGCTCGACTTGAGCACCACCGATGTCGTGAGTGGTGTTCATGGGCGTTCGGGGTGACGCCACAGCTTCCTCACCTTCCTCCAGGGACGGGACCGCAGGGATACAGAGCGCTCGGCCGCCGCCCAAGACGCCCACGACCGTGTACTCCACGGTGAACGCCTCGTGGTGGCGTCGCCGTCGCCTCCCAATTCCACCTTTGGTCTCGTCGAACACCACGCCGCGGGTCACATGGAGTCGCCGCCACCGGATCGTACACCGTGAGCCTTTGGAGCCCGCTCGCACCGACGAAAACCATCTTCACGCCGGTCGTCAAGCTTCGCGGCGTGCGGGCGTGTAACCTTGACGTGAGCGAGGCAACCGAGCGGCGCATGAAATGCACACCGGTTTCTTGCCATGCCAAGCTTCATAAGCGTCATCCGGTGGCGCTCTTTGTCGAGACTGTTCAAAATGAACACACGTGCTCACCGCCTCCCCCCAGAATGTACTGGGCACCTTCTTTGCCTTGAGCAGGCATCGCGCCATAGCCATGACAGTCTGGTTTCGGCGCTCCACGACGCCGTTCTATTGCGGGGAGTACGGCGCCGTGAGTTGCCGGTGCACACCTTTCTCCGCGCAGTACTCACCGAAGGTCACGGACGTGAACTCGCCACCACGATCAGGACGTAGCGCGCGCAGCTTCCGCCCGGTCTCGACCTCGACGCCGGCTTGAAACTTCTTGATCTCACCGGCCGCCTCGTCCTTGCTTGACAACAAAGACTAGCCACATATAGCGACTCAGCATCGTCAACGAGGAGGAGGAAGTAGCGTTGCCACCGCGCGCGGCGGGCGTGACAGCCCGCATAGATCTCCATGTACGAGATCAAGCCGCCCCGCGCGATACTTGGCCTCCAGAGGAATGGCGGCGCCGTTGCTTGCCGACAAGGCACGCGCCACACGGTGTTCGACATGATCCAGCAGTGGAAGCCCACGCACCATGTCGCCACGCCCAAGTTTCTTCAACCCCTCGAAGCTCAGGTGGCCGAACCGCTCATGCCAGCGCCACGCATCGTCGTTGGCGTGCGCCAGGAGCGAGATCGGTCGAGCGAGCGTGAGGGGGATCTTGTACAGTCGATTCGCCGATCGCCGTACCTTGGCGAGAAGCTCCCTCCTCGGATCGCGCACTCGCAGTACGCCATCCTCGATCAACACTTGGCACCCGACCTCGTCGAGTTGTCCCAAGCTGATGATGTTGCTGCGCAGACGTGGGATGAAGTACACGTCCGACAGCATACGATGGCGTCCACCCCGTGCCGCGAACATGATCGTGCCGCGCCCGAGGATGTCCACCATTGATCCATCGCCGAACTTTACCGTGCCCGTGATGTCGCGGTTCAGCTCGGAGAAGGCCGCGTCGTTTCCCGTCATATGGTTCGACGCGCCCGTGTCGAGGTACCACACGCCGTCGTCCTGGCCGCCGGTGTGATTGTTGGTGTCACCCAATTGCACCGTCGCGCGTTCTTCATTGAGGAAGACCCGACCGCCGACGTGCACAGGTGCGGCGCGCTCTGGGAGGCACGCGGGCACCGGTGAAATAGAGGCCACCTGGGCCATCAACAGGGACGGCTCGTCGTCACCGCCCTCCTCCACCAGCAGCGCTGCGGCCGCCGCCTCGTCTCTCTTCTTCTTCCGGCATTCCCGGGCCCAATGCCCAGTTTTCCCGCAGTACTTGCATGTATTCTTGTCGATGACCTTGCCGTCACCGCCCTTGCGTGCGTCGTTGGTACCGCGCTTGGGTGGCTGCGCGCCGCGCCGTGGCGGGACCGAGCCGCCGTTCGTACCACCTCCGCTGGCGCCAGCGCTTCCGACGCGCGCACCCTCCTTGTCGCGCTTGCGTAGGCGACGTATGAGGTCCTCCTCCTTTGACGAGAGAAGCAACCGGAGCCCGGTTCTGCGGCCGCCGCCCGCTGCCGAAAGCGCCGCTCCACGGACCGAAGACGGCCCGTGACCTCCTCGATGGACAAGTCGTTGATGTTGAGCGGCGTCTCGATGGAGATTGCGACTGCATGAACTTATCGGGGACCACCGCAGCATCTTGCGCACGCACCGCCGGTGATGTGGTCGCCGAGAAGCCGCAGATTATTGGCGAGGCCCGTGATGCGATCGAGAAGTCGCCGATGGCCTCCTTCCTTGAATGCTATATTGTTGAAGTCGCGTCGGAGTTTCGCGCGTTCGCCTCACGCACGCGCCGACGCCCATCCGCATGACCTGACAAGATCCCACGCCTCGCGCGAGTCCTTATTGCCGATCGAGGCCAAGCATCTCCGGCGGGACGGCTCGGCAATCGCCGCTAACGCCACCGATCCACGCCTGTACTCTGCGTCGCCGGGTTCGATGGCTCCCCACAAGCCTTGCGCTGCAGTTGATGCGCATGAGCATCGCCCACCCGGGTAGTTGGTCTTGGTCGCGATCGGATATTGTACCGACGCCGACGCTTCCTTGACCACGCGCTCGATGACGACCTCGCGCTCCCGACCATGCTGTTGTCGCGGACGGCGAGGACCACGTGATAGCGACCGAAGGCGATCCCGCCGCGGAGGAGTGATCGACCCTCGTCCCACCGGAGCTGACATGGCCACCAAGATCCTGAACGGAGCTCTGATACCAATTGTTGGCAGAACGCTTGCTTATGCCGAGTAATAGTACATACACTAGAACACAGGAGCAAAAACTGTTTTTGCGTTGCAAAACGTTGCAACTTTTCTTATGTTTCTTCTTTCCTTTTATTGAGCAATTAGATGATGCATCCATCCGGCCGTTTTTACCATGCGAACAGACTCTACATGAATTACTAGTGTATCCGGCCGTTACGCCCACTACATGCATGCAATGAACTCCAATAAACAGCCACTAATTACCTGTGAAAACTTAACTGGCATGCAAACTAATGTAGTAACTGACATGCAAAATTAACTAGATTATCTAACAGTCGTCGTGCGGGGTGCCGGGGGCCTTGAGGGCGGATCGGGTGAGCTTGTAGGGGCAGCCGAGGAGGGAGGGGGCCGTTCCGATGGAGGAGGGGCGTCTGCTGCAGAGGCTGCCGGTGTCGGAGTCGGACGCCGCGCAGGAGGGCTGGGGAGGGAACGTGCTGTGAGATTTGTAGTCCACGTGTTAGCATCAGAAGCGCTACCTCATTTCTTCTGTGTGGGGACATACCCCAGAAAAGTCCCCTCCCTAGTATTGGCAGCGATCTCGGTCGGCCGCCATCGCTGGCGATGGACGTACGTATGCGCGCGGCTCTTCGGCATTGAAGAAACCTTCGCGTCAGAACCAAGAGGAAGAGCTTGCAATACCCTGCTGAAGATATTGCCACTTTGCCAGCCATACATCAAGGATCGATGTGTTTCATTTCGACATAATGATAAAAACACACCATCAATGGTCACTTCATCAGAGACATCATTCTTCGAAGATTTAGAGTTTTAGATATCATCATGTATGGATGGATCACAGCTATCACAAAATGATCCACGATGCGATCGATGAGCATGCGCAAAACAAAAGGTTTCAGTAAATTGAGCCACAAAGAACACGTACGTTAATCATCTATGAGAAAAGTATTGGGGTGCATGTTCAATTAGGTAGGCTTAGAATAGGTGACCTGTGTCTGTGTTATAGACACATCCACTGACATGATCGATGAGGTTGGCATATGACCTAATTTCCTATACAAGAAGAGTAGTTTTCTACACCATTGCCAGTACAAATGACCATCAAATCGCTCCATCAGCAATTAAACCTTTGCCTCGCAAATCACATTCTTGGATGCCTTTCGGCAGCTAATAAAGCTCAGGTTTACCGGATGCTACCTCCCTCCATCTCCATGCAAGAAGCAAGACGTGACGCCTTTTTAAGTTGGTAGCTTGCTGACAAGATCGATGCCAAAAGCGTTGCATTCATTTCTTGCAAGGTGCATGCATAGTTGCCATTGTGGTTGCCATTGGAAAAGCTAGCACTCTGTGTGCTTCTTGGATTTGATTGCATCGTGTGACGCCGGACCAATCGCAAAGGAAGAAAGAAAGGAGGAAGAAACACACTATCTAGCGGGACAGAATAGAGGCAGGATCTCATTCTTTCGGTTTCTAAAAACTATTTTCGGTTTTTCTATAATAACTAACTTTTCAATAATTTATCTTTTTAAATCGGTGTCTACAAGTTAATTATAGTATACACTATAACGACTTTATTTATATCGGTCAAAACTATACGTAAATTTTTATTACCCCGTAACTCTCTTATAAACAATCAAAAACTACAACCAACGGATAAAAATCATAAATCAAAATGATAAAACCCATAGCTGTCTCCAAGCACAAGGACAGATAGGACGACTTTATTTATATCGATCAAAGCTATACGTAAATTTTTATTACTCCGTAACTCTCTTATAAACAGCTAAAAACTATAACTTATGGATAAAAATCATAAATCAAAATTTAAAAAAAAAAACCCATAGCTGTCTCCAGGCACAAGGACAGATAGGACGCCATTACCCTATGGTAAGATAGATAGGACAAAACTGCCTACACCTGCTATGGCGAGCAGCGGCTAGGCCTGGGTAACATTGTCGCCTCGAGCACCTGCCACGGATACGTATGACGTATCATATCCTGTCTCTTGTGATGTTCGAGCATTCGTGTTGTTCAGGCTCTCTATGTTCATGCGTCTGCCCTAATATTCACGAGCTGTAAAATATCATCGTGAATAGACTATCCTTACAAATGCCATTGTAAAGCTAAAACATTCTACAAAACGGATGCAAACGAAATGACATTTTTGCCCCTGCCTCATCTCTTATCCAACCAAGCATGTTTACATCTAGAGGTGAAAACGGATCGAATAGCATTTAAATCGTATTTATATTTATATTTCTAAACGAATATGAATATAAATCTGGATATTCTTAAATACGAATACGAATTAAATATTGTAACGAATATAAATTTGAATCAAATATCTACTCAATTTGGTCGGATCCAGATGTTCTCATAACTTATATAGTATAATACATTAGTGGCATTGTATCCTTGTTCAATCACGTTTAATCATTCTACTTCATTTACCTCACCTAAAGAACACGAATTCACGTTTAATTAAAAAAATTGTCTAACTAATTTGTCATATTGCAATAAAATATGCATATTGCTTCATCGAATATGAATACGGATACAAATAATTCGGATAAAATAACATTTCAGATGGTAAAAGTCTATACCATATTCGTATCTATATTTTTTATGCGAATTCAAGTACAAATATGAATAGAATAGAAATTATTGATTTGACAGAAATATCTATACCATAGATTCGTATTATATCAAATACGATAATCAAATAATACGAATAATTCATATCCACTTTTCATCCTATTTACACCATAGTTTACCATAGCTTACCACGCTCCTCATCTCCCTGTCACTCCCTGCTTTAGTCCCATAGGACGCACATACTACTGTGAGGGGGGGGGGGCTGGCTATCTAGCGAATTTTTGGTACGGATAATCCATTTTTTATTCGAAATTACAGAAATATACCCGTGGAAATTTTTTTTACAAAAATAGGCTCAAGTCGCCCAATGGGAGGGCGACTGGAGCCTATCGCCCAACCAGAAGGCGATTCAGTTCCTGTCGCTCAACCATTGGGCGACTGCATCCAGTCGCCCTCCCATTGGGCGACTTTAATGCAGTCGCCCAACGGTTGAGCTATAGGTATCAAACCTTCGCTAAAAATAGTGAAAATTGGTGGGGCTATTCTTCATACATCCAAAAGCCTTCAGAAAAAAATTTGAGCAATTTCGGCTACGGGATCAAAAGTTATAGCAGTTTCAATCGAGGCCGAAACGAATTTGAGTCCGTTTCCGACACACCTTCAGTAAAACGAGCATAACTTTTGCATACGGTGTCTATTTTCGACGTTCTTGTACTCATTGGAAAGCCAACGACGAGCCCGATCCAAAGCAAATAATCAGCTTGTGCCCGTCGCCCTCCAAGACCCCGAAAATCGGCTATCTTTGGACCTAAACCTGCGTCGCAAGTTTTTGGTTTCTGTTTTTGCATTTTCTCTTGGTCTTCCCTTTGGAATTTGGATTTTTGGTTTCTCAGGCAGGCATTCTAGACCGTCCGATCAGAAATGGATGCATAGAATGGAACCAATGGCAGTTGGGCGCATGAAAGAAAAGAAAATGTTATCTCATGCATTTGATTTGCAGCTGTTTCTTCATAGCCAGTGGAGGGGAGAGCTCGGCCAACAGAGAGATGCCAAAAACAAATCCCATTCACTCACCTTTTAGGTTTTCCTCCCTTGATCAGCTTTCACCACCCCACGAGGACGCACCCAAGGCCAAAGGTGGTAGTACCATCACCATAACACTGACACCGTGCGAAGGAGAGGACACTACTAGCAGCAACAGCAAACTGTCATTGGGGACACTGCCACTGTGGGTCCCATCCCATGCCATGCCTGCTCCTTTCTACCCGTTGGAGGAAGCAATGCGATGCAGACATGCAGGCGCTGGCAGGCAGGCCTGGAGTGGGGATTGATGGACAGCAGTAATTTAATAGTAGTGTATCAAAGAGTTTGGATCATCTCCAGTGGTACTGTCTAGTTCTCTTAATTTTATAGCCGGACTGGGTTCCTGTGCATTTGCTAGTGTGACTGCAACTTAAGCAGCTGCACTGCTCGATCCTGAACCAATGGATAACATTCACGGGGTACTGTAGAGACGGTACTGTAGCATAGGTGAAAGATCTCCTTCCCTTCTAGCCACTGCCTCGTGATGTATTTGGATTGATGTGGAACCCATGGCAATGATTAAGAGTACTCCTCTTGCTTTGAGGAATAACACAGCAAATACATTGATGTTGAAACATTTTTTTAAAAAAACACTGTTTAAAACGATCCACTTGCCAATACTTACTGAAGAGATGCTTCTATAGTTCTATGCTCCCACAGGAAAAAAAAGATATTCCATGGAGATTGTTTTGTTTTGAAGGAAATGCTCCATGTACATTGTAACTTGTAAGCAAATGAAGAGCTGATGCTTGATCCTTCTCTGTGGTTCTCTTCTAATAAGAAGCATAGATCGATGCACTTGTGTTCTATTAGATCTTTTGAAATCTTGGTAGTAATAAGTAAACCAAGCATCTCTATGTTCCTGAATGACGACACAAATACCATTTAACATGTTCAGTACAACATAGAGAAACTGCATTTGCTTCAGAACATTCAAACACACGACAACGAGTGATGAAGTAGATCAATATAGGTCACGATCAAATCTCCATACAAGTACATACCCCAAAGTCCAAATAGTACTTCACCAGCACCTGCTGGCAGCTGGACTGGAGTACGGACGAGCGGTAGTAGTGGTGGTAGTAGTATCCTGAAATCCGGATGCTAGCTATAGGGTCTGTTTTTTTTACTGAAACTTATGGTTTTTGACTGTGACATGTAACTTTTGGACTATTCGTGTGAGAGATTATAGAGTATCAGAAACTCACACATGGTTTTGCCGATATAAATGAAGTCAGTAAAATATGTACTACAATTAACTAGTAGACCCTATTTTGAAAAGATACTCCGTTTAAAAGATAATTACTGTAGAAAAGCCGAAAAGCAACTTTTAGAAGCTAAAAAGAACAGGGCCATATACTAGTGCTATCTTCCATTCCTATAGTATGTGTATCACATAACAGTGTTAAATAATTAGGATAAGCTGTGTTTTTACTGTTGTTTAGTATTCTTATTAGTATTGATATTCTTATTAGAGGTAATGTTATTTATATGTGAGATTGTTCCTACTCATATATTTGTATAATGTTTACATTCATATACTTGTATATAAATAGATGATCAATAGAAGATAAATATGTGCCAATTATAAACCATTATCTTAATATCTTCTGACATGATATCAGATCATACTCTTTTTATCCAATGACAACCTCTACAAATACATCTGCTAGTCTAGGATCATCAATCTCAGGATCGCTCGGCACTGTTCGCTGGTCACCCATCCTTTGGTAATCTTATCAATATAAAACTGTCTCACGATAACTACCTACTATGGAAGGCATAGGTTCTTCTTGTCCTTCGCGGCGCACAGTGGCTTGGTCTCGTAAAAGGGACCGATCTGACGTCGCCCTATTTAATCGCGGCGTCGATAGAAGATGGAACTGTGCAGGTTCCCAATCCTGCATATACCGTTTGGCTCCAATAAGATCGGACGTGCCTAAGCCTGCTGCTATCCACCCTCTCGCTGGAGGTGTTTGGGTAGATGTTGTTTCTGTCATCATCAGCTGCAGGCTGGAATGCCCTCGAGCATAAGTTTGCAACTCAATCTAGGGCACGTATTATGCAAATTCGGCAGCACTTGGCTATGCTTCAGAAACGGGACATGATGATCGACTACTTCAACAAAATCAAGAGTGTTACTGATAGGCTCGCCATTGTCGGCAAACCACTCAAAGAGGAGGAGGTCATAATTTATCTTCTCACCGACCTCGACAACACCTACAATGCGCTAGTGACATTCGTCACCACCCGGACAGAGCCGATCGCCCTCATTGATCTCTACTCACACATGCTAGACTATGAGATGCGTCACGAGCATAGCAATCTCATGTTTCAACCCTCCACGAATATGGTATCTCGGGGCAATCAAGGAAGGCATGTGTGAGGTGATGGTGGTGGACGTGGACGTGGCTGAGGTGGTGGATGTGGACAATACCAATACCAAGTTGCCAATTACGGCAACCATCATGGCGGAGGTAATAAGGGGCTCGACAATTGTTTCGTCTGCCAATTATGTGAAAAATTGGCCATGTAGCTTTTAAATGCTATAAGCGTTTTGATCATGTGTTCCAGCAGGAGAAGCATATGGTGGCAAATGTCATCACAGGATCAGGATTTGACGTGCCATGATACACAGATACCGAGGCGATTGATCATATCACCGGAGAATTGAACAAGTTGACGATACACAAGCGATACTCCTGCAAAGATTAGGTTCACACAATAAATGGTTCAGGTATGCCAATTGTTCATATTGGTTCTTCTAAAATTCACACGTCACATAAACTTTTGTTTCTAAACAATGTTCTTCATGTTCCACATACAAATAAAAATATGTTATCAGTTCATAAACTCATGACTGACAATAATGTCTATCTTGAATTTCATCCTGATTATTTTCTCATTAAGAATCCTACTTCGAAAAAGGTACTCCTTCGCGGTCCCAGTGGGGCTGGCCTATACCCCATTGCTAGTAGCTCGGCTATATCTAGGAAAGCCATATATGCCATCAAATATAGTCACGAGTGATGGTATTTCCCTTTTGGGCCATCCATTGTCTCTTGTGCTAGATCAAATTCTTCAGCGTTATAGTTTACCTTTTTTATGAGTCCAACAAATTCTCTATTTGTGATGCTTGTCAACAGGGCAAAAGTTATTAGCTTCCTTTTCCTCGGTCAAAAAGGGTGTCATCGTCACCTCTTGAACTTGTTTTCTTTGATGTTTGGGGGCCTACGTGTACCGTCTTTGGTGGTTTTAAATACCATGTGAGTTTTATTGACGATTTCAATAAATATACCTGGATGTATTGTCCCAAGAGTAAAGCTAATGTCTATTACATATTCATCCAATTCCAAACTCATGTTGAGTGCCTTCTAAATAAAAAAATCCTACACATGCAAACCAACTCGAGAGGTGAATACCAGAAGTTGAATTCCTTTTTTCCAACAAATCGGAATCACTCATCATGTTTTCTGTCCACACACTCATCAACAAAATGGCTTGGCTGAGAGAAAACATCGCCATATTGTAGAAGTTGGCTTGTCCTTACTCGCCCATGCTTCCATGCCCATTCGTTTTTGTGACGAGGCATTCCAAAAGTATGTTTCTTGATAAATCGCCTCTATAGCAGAACGATACAGAATTCAACTCCACTAGACCGTCTTTTGGGAACATCTCCAGACTATTCCTTTCTTAGAACTTTCAGGTGTACATGCTGGCTTTGCCTCCATCCATACAATGATCGGAAACTCCAATTTTAGTCTAAACGGTGTGTTTTTTGTTATAGCACTCTTCATAAAGGCTACAAGTATTTACATGTTTCTTTAGGTAGGATTTATATTCCTCACGATGTAGTATTTGATGAGCAACAATTTTCTTTTGCTGATGGAAAATCACCACCATCAGATCAACCGTTACTTGACCAAATTTTCATCTTTCCTTCCTTGGCCTCCCCAAATTTTTATTCCGGTTGTGAGACATATGAATGGTAGGGAGACTAATATCGGTACTGATATACTTGATTCCAATGTTGTTATACAATCCAACCCAACTATCCAACTGAATTTGTCGTTCACCTCTGTGTAGGCTATAGGTGACTCGCCCACAACAAATTCAAGCGATGACTTTAGCCGGGAAAATATGGGGACAGACCCTAGGAGTGATTCGATGGACATTGCTGGCGCATATTCTGGGTGTGCTGATCTCTTAGATTCCACACAAAATGTCCTGTCGCATGCTAGCATGAGTCCCACGGAGGATCCTATGGCTCCACATATGTATCTAATGCTTCACCTATTCCATGTGTCCCTAACACGACCGTGGAACTCGACATGGCTTCGTCTCAACCACCTAATCCTCCTGTACCACTATCCCATCCCATGCAAACAAGGCTACAGAACAACATTCATCAACCAAGGATTTGCATTGACGGCACAATATAATATGATGCCTGTCGGCATGCATTTTTTATTGTGATTGAACCGGGAACTCTTGATGATGCTCTTTGTGACAGAAATTGGAAGAACGCAATGGACTCTGAATATCAAGCAACAAGACATGGCACTTGTTATCATATCAACCCGATCACAATATCATTTACTACAAGTGGGTATTTAAATTGAAGAAGAAGGTTGATGGTTTTATTGAACGCTATAAGGCCAGATTGGTTGTAAAAGGGTACGTGATTGATTATGAAGATACGTTCGGCCCAGTTGTGAAACCCACTACAATTCATCTTGTTCTATCACTAGCAGTGTCACGCGGATAGTTACTTTGTCAATTGGATGTACAGAATGCATTTTTGCATAGTGTTCTAGAACAGGATGTATTCATATGATAGCGACCGGGTTATGAGGATACATCATGTGTGCAAATAGGATAAAGCTATTTATAGGTTGAAGCAATCACTTTATGCATGGTATTCTTAACTCAGTTCTTATTTACAAAAACTTGGTTTTGTTCCTTCCCAAGCTGACACGTCCCTATTCATCTATAATCATAATGGCATGATCACATATATTCTGGTTTATTCTAGTTTATATTGATGCAAGCTATTCATACCTTGATTCAGAAATTGCAATCAGAGTTTGTTCTCAAGGATCTCGGTGATCTTTATTACTTATTGGGCATCGAAGTATGTCGATCATGGGAGGATCTCGTTCTTGTTTAGTCTAAATATTCTACCGACCTTCTGCAATGAACTGGTGTGATAACATGCAAATCAGTAACTTCTCCTATATCGATAACTGAAAATTATCAAAGTCTGATAGGAGAGAGTTATCAGCTACAAAAGTAACACAGTACAGGAGTATAGTAAGTGCTTTACAATACCTAATATTGACACGACCAGATATATCATATGCGGTCAACAAGGTGTGCCAATTTACGTATGTACGACACACAGTGAGTGTGAGACTCCATATTCGCAAGTTTACTTCTAGTTTGGTTAGTATATTCTCTGATGCAGATTGAGCAGGATCAACTGATGATAGAAGGTCAACCAGTGATTTTGCGGTTTTCTTTGGCTCTAATCTCATATCATGGAGTTCAATGAAGCAAGCCATAGTGGCAAAATATAGTACTGAGACAGAGTACAAGGCTTTTGCAAATATCATAGTAGAAATTATTTGGATACAGTCGTTATTGGGAGATCTTGGAATTTTTTCAATCACAAGTGCCTATCCTATGATATGACAATCTTGGAGCCACATATCTTTCTGTTAATCATGTGTTCAATGCCAGAACTAAACATATTGAGGTGGACTTTTATTTTGCCCGAGAATGAGTGGCAAGAAAGGTGTTGGATATTCGGTTCATATCATCACGAGTCGATTAGCCGATGGTCTCACCAAACCAATTGGAATACAATAATTGAAGACCATACGACACAATCTTAACCTCACCGGTTATGATTGAGGAGTGTTAAACACTAGATAGGTGTGTTTCCATTGTTGTTTAGTATTTTCATTAGTGCTGATGTTCCCACTAGAGGTAGTGCTTAGTATTTGCACGTAAGTTTGTTCCCACTTATATACTTATATAGTGTTCATACTCATATACAGATGATCAATAGAAGGTAAATATGTGCTAGTTGTAAACTATTCTCTTGATATCTTCTGACAAGCAGGCCAGGGTAATGTGAAGCAAAATCTACAGCATCATCGTACGATACTACTGAAGATTGTAGCTTAGGAGTAGGTCTGTTTATAGTGGGCTTTGTTTTTGGCTTCAGCTTAAAAAAGTCAGAAAATAACATGAACAACCGATTTCTTAAAATGGTTTTTCTACTCGTCTCACTTATATCTCATTCTGAGAATATAAATATAGGATCACAGATATATCACCTATCTCATTTTCATTTTATACACATATTTTCTCCGCTCCTCCCTCCTTTAAAAGCTATTTCTATTTATTTCCAATCAAAATAAAAAGGAGGCCATGCATCGTCATGTCGCTGTTTGCTTGCTTGTCCTCTAGCTTTCAATTCTTTCGTACCCTTTCCTTACCTGACAGCCTATCCCTCAAGTCTCAGCATTGAACGTCTCCATCACTCACTCACCTGCTCCCTCTCCCTCTGCACCCCCCCCCCCCTCTCTCTCTATCTCTCTGTGTGCATGCAATGCTCACTTCACTAACAGTCATATGAGACCCAAGATTTGCTACTGTTGCATGACCTGACATATGGGCCCATGTTATTCCATTTGGCACAATTAGGGTTGATTTGCATTGTTTGACAAATTTGCTCGATTAACAACCCGGCAATCGTCTTCGATAGCAAACTAGCAATTTTTTGTAATGTATGCTAAGTTGATTACACTTTTGTTAAGAATGTACGTACTTCCATCAATTCGTCCTGTGGTTATTTTCAGAAAGGAGAAAGGTATTTTTGCAGTTACGGATAAATTTTAAGCACTTCTAATTTCCATGTGACCTTGTGCATTTTATGTTCAACCAACAATACCATGCCTTAAGTATGGTTGTTCGCCAACTAAAAGTTTGATATCTGCATTGAATAAGAGTGACAACTTTATGGTACCGTCTTTCATACAACAAAAGAAAGCCTAAAAGGTGGTCTACTATATATTAGTGGCTAATTAAACTGATATGACCAATTACAAGTTGGAACCATACTAGGTTTCCAAAAATCCCTCAAGCAGGTTAGTAAGAGCCACTTCAAAGAACATAAAAAATATGTTCACTACTTTCTACTGTACTAATACCATTTTCTTAAGAACTTACAGGTTAGCACTCCAGCCAGCCGGCACTTAAATAGCAGATGAAACTGATAAAATGCTAAGCTACACCTTGTTCTTCACCAGCTAGTCAGCTATTACGGGTCTTTTCTTTTCAGATTCTAAAAGTTGCATTTTGACTTTTCTTTAGTAACTACTCATTTCTTTTTTACTTGACTTCCTATAATCCGTATCATCAAACTTTCTAAAGTTTGACTACAAATATATTTACAATATTTAGTTTGGCTATACGAAAATTATATCATTAGATTTATCATTAAAAATACTTTTATAATATTACAATCTTATTAGTACATCTTAATGTAAAATTATAAAGAGTAACGGTTAAAGTCGTATCTCGAAGATCGTAAAAAGTAAAAAACGTCAAGTAAAAAAAACGGAGGGTGTAGCTTTCAAACATCGTGTTTTTTAAAGCGAGATTTATAAGTTAATTGTAATACATATTGTAGTCACTTTATTTATATAAGCTAAAATCATATACAAATTTCTATTAATCTATATTCTCTTTTACGAATAGTCTAAAACATATAAGACACAATAAAAAACTATAACCCAAGACAAAAAAAAAATGCCCCAGGTCCACCACTACACAACTACCTTAGAGTGCCCCTAGTCTTCCACTACACTATACCTTAAAGAGTATTTCACTGGACTGTTGTGTCCCTTTTTACAGCATAATTTTCTGGTACTGCAAATTTTCTTCTGCCAAGTCCAAACTTCGAAGCTCACAGGCCTTGCCCCAGGGCCGAGTTTCTCCAGACAATGTTCTGGAGACTACAAAACTTATGTTTTACCACACTATGTAACGAGAGACTGAGAGACAGAGCATGTTAGTACAGAACCTTGCAACATATTTTTCCCATACTGGTGGGGCAGGAAGGGGTGACAATGACATACTGCTTATTTTAGTTTATTTTATACTGTTTGATACTATAGCTGATTTATTTTATACTGTAACTATTAATATTTTTTAGTGTAATTAAATTTTAAAAAATAAAAAATAGATTAACTCATCATAAACAATACAAAAGAATAAAAATAAAAAACCAAAATAACTAAAAAACAGAAAAAGACGGAAATAAAAAAACACTACAACGTAGAAGTTCAAAGGAATGTTTGATATGGTTGCGGTTTATGGTTTTTGGTTGAAATTTTTGAATTTTAATTGTTTGTAACAGAGATTACGGAGAGAGATATCCACTTACGATTTTGGTTGATACAGATGTTAATCTTTAACATATACTATAATTAATATGTAGATCTCATCTTGAGAAAATACTCTATTTAAAAGTTAAGTACTATGGTAAAAATTAAAAATCGTTTTTAGAAGCGGTTAAAGCACTGGACCAAAAGCTGAAACCCAAAGAAAACGGAGCTGAAAGGGAGAAGACCCAAATCATGTGGGAGGGTCAGTGAGATATATAGGAGAGGGGAGAGGTGCGGAAGAGGAGTAGACGAACCATTCTTAAATGCGGGGAAGTAGTGGCTTCTCCTGCGACGGTGCAAGAACCACCATCACTTCCCCACTACTCCACTAGCCACTGCTCCCATTCTCTTCCTCCATCCATCTCTTCTCCGCTCTCATCCTTGCAGCTCGCAAACACTGCTCTGCAGAATGACTAATGATGAGGATTTCAAGCTGGTCAAGATCCAGGTCTCTCTCTCTCTCTCTCTCTCTCTCTCTCTCTCGTGTGGCTTTCGGGGGGTGCTTGAGAGCTCAACTATTCTTGGGGCTTGTTTGCTTCTTGCAGACCCATGTACTGAGGGTGAACATACACTGTGATGGATGTAAGCACAAGGTGAAGAAGCTGCTTCAGAAGATTGAAGGTACTGCCTCTCTCTCTCTCTCTCTCTGTGTGTCACACACACAGCTTTGTCGAAGTTATTACCTTACATTTCTTTGCTTCCTACAGAAGTGTCGTTCTAGTGACCTAAGCTGGTACTTGTTTTAGCTCTCCTTTTGTTGACACCCACTTTGCTGAAAATATCCTCTGCTCGGCCATGACTCCATGAGAGTTTAAAGCTTTGTCCACTTGTATCGAAAAGCACCCCCGCGTCTTGCTAAATACATTAACACGACAAGAAATCTCTCCTTTTGATGTAAACGTGCTAATTTTCAGACCAAATTGTTGTAGAAATTTTGAGTAGAAGAGAAACAAGAACCCCCTAAATTTGTTCACTAGCTTGAGCTGGTCTGTGTTTTCTGAGCTAGTAAATAGGCTCAAACTTACACATGGATGGAGTTGAGGTAATTCTTGTGCCGAGCTCACAAATGGCTGACAGAAAAGGACTCTGGATCAGCCCCACTCACTGCACAAGCCCACATCTTGTGAAACGTAATCGGTGACTCGTACGTAGTAATTACCATTGCTCACGAGCAGCTTGTGAACTCTGCATCTTGTTGCAGGCGTGTACTCGGTGGCCATAGATGTAGACAACCACAAGGTCACGGTGACTGGTAATGTGGACTCTGATGCCTTGATCAGGAAGCTCACCAGAGGAGGCAAGCATGCAGAGCTGTGGTCACATCAGAAGGGCGGCAGCAACCAGGGCCACAAGGGCAACAACAACCAGCAGAAGCAGCAGCATCAGAAGCAAGGTGCCAATCCAAGCAAGGATAGCAACAATAAGAACAACCACCACAAGGACCAGGGCAAGCATGGAGGAGTTGGAGGCCTCATGCAAGGCCTCAATGCCTTCAAGAGCCAGCACAACAAGCACCAGCTCCCTGAGTTCAGCTCAGAGGAGGATGACCTGTATGATGATGAAGGAGACGAGTTCGAGGATGACTACGAGGACGACCTCCGCTTCCTTGGGGACAAGATGAGCCAGCTCGGCTTCCTCAGGCAGCAGGCTGCGGCGGCGGCGGCCAATGCCAAGAACAAGAACGGAAACAATGCCAATGTCAACAACAACCACAACAATGGCAAGAAAGGTGGTGGCGGTGGTGCCGCAGGGGGCAACCACCATCAGAACAACCACCACCAGAACCAGAAGAATGCCAATGTGATCAACATGGCGGCAGCAAATACCAAGATGGGCAATGGTGCCCAGAAGAACACTAATGCCATCAATGGCATGATGGGCCTCAACCATAGCCTGGGAGCAGGCAGTGCCACTCCTGGTCTCCAAGGCTACGCAGGCTTCAACCACCCATCCTATGCTGCCGCCGGCTATGGAGGGCTTCAACAACAGCACCTCCAGCAGCAGCAGCAGCAGCAGAACAACAACCTAATGGCAAGCATGCAGGGGTATCATCATCACCCAACGGCGGCCGCGGCGATGATGAACAATCTGAGGGGCCTGAACAACAACATGATGATGATGCATCAGCCGCCGCAGCAGCAGCCGCAGATGATGTACCACCGGTCTCCTCAGATCAGCCCTTACACCGCCTATTACAACCCTTACAGCTACTACTACCACCCTGGCAGCTCCGGTTACCACCCCGCGAGCAATGGTGATGTGGAGACCATGTTCAATGACGAGAATACCAAGGGTTGTGTTGTCATGTAGGGATGTTGTTACAGTGTAACAATTTAGAGGTTGGTGATGAAGAATGGTAATGGTGATGCAGTCCTACTATTTCTTTTTTTTCTCTTCATTATTTTACTGCTTTTATGGTTTCTCCTGTATCAAGAATGAATCATGAATGTAGACTTGGATGTGGTGTTTGAAACTAGTGGCACTTCAGAGGATGATCAAACTGTGTAAAATAATACTTTTTACCTCCTAGTGCTTTGCCCTGGCTTTTTATGTAGAGGAAATTGATAATATACCCTCCAACTAGATAGAAATCTAGCATATACCCTTCTTTAGTTTGCAATTGAGAAAATACCCTTCTTTAGTTTAGCTTGTTCAGGAAATACCCTTTTATACTCTTTTGTACAAGTGGATTATGATACTTCCGTATTCTACCGTATTTGCGTGACGACGGCGAGAGTGACGAGCGCGAGCTGCCAGCCGGCGGTGAATCCGACGACGAATCCGGAGACGAGGAAGTAGAAGGCGTACTTGACGACGAGGCGAGCCATGGTGTCCGGGTCGTCGGCGTGGGAGCCGAAGGAGTCGACGAGGTCGCCAAGAAACGGAGGAAGACGGGGAGGAGCGGCCGTGGACGAGGGCGCCGAGCGTGCCGGACGCCATGAGGAGGCGATCGAGGCCGTCGGCGGCGGAAGAGGTCGCGCAGCCGCGCCGGGGCGGCGGGGAGGGCTTCGTCGGAGGAGGAGGGCTTGGCATTGGGAGGCGGCCGCTCTGTCTCCGGTGGCGCTGGTCTTCTTCTTTGTTGTTGGAGGCGCGCGCGAATAGGGCGATAGATGCAGATTGGTGGTGGTGGTGGCGGCGCGCGCGATGCGGTAGATTTATTTGCGTGACGACGGCGACGCGGAAGCACGCCGGTAGAATACGGAAGTATCATAATCCACTTGTACAAAAGAGTATAAAAGGGTATTTTCTGAACAAGTTAAACTAAAGAAGGGCATTTTCTCAATTACAAACTAAAGAAGGGTATATACTAGATTTCTATCTAGTTGAAGGGTATATTATCAATTTCCTCTTTTATGTATACTTCGTATCTTTGGTATCTGTGTTTGTCGACTTCTAATGCTGCGAATGGTGATCATGGCGTCAGACTAAACAGTGAATGGCTAATCCACTGTTAGCAGTCAAAATGGGAGTGCTGTATTGCTGGCAGAAATTGTCCCCACCAGCCTAAAGATGATCATAACAATGGAGTGGAGCTGGTGAGCATGCCATGTGAACAGAAAATAAACATTAACTAGCAAATTAAGTACAGAGGACTTGGTTTTTAAAGTCATGACACCCTATTTTAGACTGCACAGTTTCCCAGGGTAGTGTTCTAGGTGAAAAGAAATGCCAGGAGAATAGGAAATGAATTCCAAGAAGCAAGAGGAAGCTTGCACACACCTGTAACACTGGTGATCAATTCAGTGACGATTTTGCAAGGGAGGTGAATTCCATTGGAGGAGACTTAATAGCAAATTGTGACCCTGCTAAAACCAAAGATGCCAACTATGATCAATTTTCATGATGAAAGTGTATGCTGGTAAAGGTGGTTGAACATGAATGGACTCCATAATGATTGTTGCTCCCTTCATGAACGCATTGGTCCCTAACCAAAATAAATTCTGATTTCTCATCAGCCCTTTTTACAGCTTTTGCCAGACTATAGTACAGAAATCATAATGCACCCACTAAATAGACCAAAGGAAAGGGTTGAGAAAAACAAATATGAATGAGATAAGCATGGAGAAAAACAAATATGAATGAGATAAGCATGGTGCTATGGAAATTTTAAGTTCATTTTGACAATATCACACTTACAAATGGAATCTTCATGACTGAGACGAGCATGGTGCGAAGATGGAATTCACATGCCCACCAATCCGTGGTTATTCTAAAGAATTTTCTGAAGAACTTTTGGTATACAGTTTATCCGTTTTTTCAAGCAGTTAGCTAACTGTACGAACTACAAAGGCTATTACTTTTGTAGTGCACAGTAGGCAGCTTCTCTTCATAAAGAATGTATCGGGAAGAGAAATTGCCAGACAATGGTTTGTTTAATCTTCCATGGATGGGTGGAATGGGTGATGCGTATAATATTGCAAACACTTAGGCCCGTTTATATATACTTTTAACTTTGATTCTTGGTTTTAATTTATAAGTAGTAATAGTTTATAGAAAAATTTATAGAGAGATACTTACGTGCGATTTTGACCAATATAAATGAAGTCGTTACAATTGTGTGTCTAGCTAGTTATTGTAGCGATTTTGGGCTTATGATTTGACGTTCTACTATAACTAGTTTTCAAATGGGGTGTCTTTTAAAGCCAAGGTCTATAGGTTGATTAAAGTAGATATTGTTCTGACTTCATATATATCAGCTAAAATCACACACGAGCATCTCTCTCAATACTCTCTCTCACGAACAGCCAGAATTCAAAAATTTAAGCCAAAATTCATAAGCCACAGCAAAAAAGAACACATCATTTGTGGGAAAGAAGTTTTTCGCCAACAGAAAAGGATGAAAGATAGACACACTACTACAAAAAAAGGTTAATGCTAGACACCTCATCAAAGACAGTTGACCAAAATCGTCAATATTAAATACAATCACAGACGATTTTGATTTATAAACTATCTATGTTGTTGCCAGTGCTAAAAACCGTCTATAAAAATGTAATATCATAGACGATTTCAGATTAAAAACCGCCTGTGATGTCTGCGATTATCACAAACGGTTATTAACAAGAACCGTTTATGATAATTCATATATGGTTTTTAATCCGTACCGTCTGTGATAATGCCCTGCCACGTCATCAATCCGCAGCATCTCTCCCAGGATCTCGATCCCCACCCGTCCATTCTCTCCGCATCGAATGGCAAGCACCGGGTCTCCTCCCCTTATTAATCCCCTACCCTTCCCCCATTCAGTCCAAGAACCAACTCAACGAGTTTTGATTCACCACCTGATCCTCCACCATGGTCGCAGTCCCCAATGACTGCGACCTCATTGTCTCCTCTCTGGTACGAATATTCCATCTCAAATAACTATCTTTCTTTAATTTTTCTATTCCAAGAATTGCAAATCTAATTCAGAGTTTTGATTGAGACAACCTTTTCTGGTGCTGATAGGAAAGCAACCCGCCGTGGCAGAGAAATTCCCTTACAGAACTTCGACCATAACGCTTTGACCACGGCTTCAACCACGACGCTTCGACCATGACATTTCGACCACGGCTTCGACCACGATGCTTTGACCATGTCTTCGACCATGAAGCTTCAACCACGGCACTTCGACCATGGTGCTTCAACCATAGCACGTCGTCAACACTTACAATCTAAACAATGAGCCACAAAAAATATGGTATCAATCATAAATAGGTCTGCTTTGGTTCATTTGCATTATCTGATTGCGCTATTTTATAGCGCAATTAGAGAATATTGATGAACTAAAATGAGGCTTATTTATGTTATTGCAAGAACACAATCACGGATGGTTCTTAATTAGAGCCGTTTGTGATAATAGACTATTATCGATGGTTCATAGTAAGAACCATCGTGATAACAGTTATCACAGACAGTTCTAGTTAAGAACCGTCTATGATAAGGGTTATTCCAAATGGTTCAAAAACCATTTGGAATGCTCTTAGGGTATTACTAACCTATAAGCACAGATGATTTAAGAAATCGTCTGTAGTGACATTTTCGAACCGTCTATGATGAGCTTTTCTATAGTAGTAACACTACCGTAGTATACTGATGTGGATCGAATCTTGAGACGAGATTAAATTCATAGATTGTCTAATCTTTCGAGCTGAAACAATAGTAACAATAAGTAGAACGCCGTTGAATCAATCTACAAGAGAACCGTTTGTGATAAGGGTTATCATAGATGGTTCTAGATAAGAACCGTCTATGATAAGGGTTATCACAAATGGTTCAAAAACCATCCATTATGCCCTTAGGGTATTACTGACCCATAAGTACAGACGGTTTAAGAAACCGTCTATAGTGACATTTTCGAACTGTCTGTGATGAGTTTTTCTATAGTAGTGACACTACCATAGTATACTGATGCGGATCAAACCTCGAGACGAGATTAAATTTGTAGATTGCCCAATCTTTTGAGCTGAAACAATAGTAACAATAAGTAGAACACCATTGAATCAATCTACAAGAGAAAGTAACAATGCTGAACAGAAGCACCGCTGAATCGTACCAATGATTTAGGCACGAATCAGTGAGTTGAACCACAAGGATTCCGCGTGTAGCCCAAGAATAATGATTCTTGATCTACAAAGCAAACATAAACTTTAGACGAGAAACTCCTGATAGGTAACATGGGAAATTCAACCCTAACGACCAATGACCAACCACTACTATAGAGAAGTGTATACTATATACCGCCTCATCACAGACCGTTTCGTAGAATTCGTCAGTGTTGTGATTATTACAAACAGTTTTACAAGCGTGACTGTCTATGTTACTAGCGATGGCTAGAACCGTATGCGATACATAATTACCACATATGGTTTTTTGTTAAGAACCGTCTGTTAATTATCATAGACAATTCGGATTAAAAACCGTTTGTGACATCTGCAATTACCACGGATGGTTGTGCACAGACCCATTATCACATATGGTCTGTAGTTAGAAGTGTCCATGATTTATCACAGACGGTTCTTGTTAAGAACCGTCCGTAATAATTGCAGACATCACATACGGTTTTTAATCCGAACTGTATGTGATAATTCACATATGCTTCCAATCATAAACCGTCTGTGATAATAGGTATGTGGTAATAGGTTTTTGTTAAGAACTCCCTGCGCCGGCCTTGATCCGAATTGATTCCATGCGTTACTTCCTCTGATTTCTTGCCTTCCAATTTTGATCTCCTAGTTTTTTCTCTTGCGCGCATGCATGCAGCTAAAAAGAAAGTCTGAATTCCTCTTTTATTTTGGATGTGCATGCATATCAGACTGTCCATCTGAATCGGCCGGTCTCCCCTTTAAATTAGTCTCCTTGCATTGCTCGCATGCATGCAGCAGCACAGGCCCCTCGTCTATCTCTTTCCATGTGACAGGCCAGTTCCATGCATGCGATTCTCTCTTTTCATTCAACCAAAACTTTCCTTCTTTCTTGACGCATAGAAATCACCAGGTCCCACGCGCTGCCCATGCATGCAAATAGGGGGAGGCGTTCGACTTCGGCACATGGAAAGGCTCCACGCTCCTAATTTCTTGGCCGTGCAAATCTCTCTCCCGCTGTAATCCTAATTCTTTTGGTCTCGCTGCATCCTGCATCCTTTCCTTTGCGAACAAACTGTTACAAATGTGGACAATATTTTAATTTTAAATTTTATTAGAAGACAAAAATAATAAACTAATGATACAAAACTCACTACTAACAGCAAGCTACTCATCATACTTCAAAACATACACAAGAAAAATAATATAGTAACAAAATCGAACGTGCGCACAAACGACTTACTTGTTAGCCTGATGAAGAACAGGAAGCTGCGCAAGCTTGATGCAGTGCAGAACGTAGGTGTCGCAGTGTAGTGAGCGGTCGCGCAGATGTGCTGCCCAGAAACCTTATTGCCGCCCCGTGCAGGTGCTCTCTGCGGCAACGGTTCGGAGATAGCCGCTCTCCCTCCTTCCAGGTGCACGCCGGGAAGAAAGGTCGACAAGGTTCAGACAGCATAGTACTTGAGCACAAAATCACAGAAAAGATGAAAATAGAGGCAGTGAGATTCTCTCTCTATTCCTGGACGTCTCCAGGCCCTTTTAAGGGCCCTTTTAAGGAGTGAGGTGCATGGTGAAGCAAAAATAAAGATGGACTTAGTCTACCAGTGACACGATTTTCACATGAAGATACGCAAATACGCGCGCGCATGACTAAACAGAATCATCATCATACCATCTCTATCCATATTCAAAGAGTGGTGAGAACTCCACCTTATAAATCGGTCTTACTCACTATGCCTTAGTAATATGGTACTAAATCATGTATGCTTTGAAATTAAGGAAATATGCCATAATTAAATGGGACAATTTCTAACACAAACAGCACCTCCTCTCTTTCCTTGAATCCCATGTGCCTCGGTTGCATGCATGAGCTGCATGCTTCTCGCTAGCTTGATGCGCTACGTCCTTCCATTCTATCTTCTGAGTAAATGGCCGCATCAACTACAATGCCGGTGAGGTTGGGATCGACGAAGATCAGGTGCAGTCGCAGCTGCACACAATCTGAACCGTCCATTTTTAGAGCCAACGGTCCAGCTTCGCGGCTAGAGCATGCTTTACTTTCCTGCCTGGAATTGGAGCTGCTTAAGTCGCAGTTGCAATTAGTAGGAGCTGCTTAAGTTGCAGTTGCAATTAGTAGCAACTGCACAGGAACCCCCAGTCTGGTTGGGATAAAGCTCTCTCTCTATTTCAGTCAACATCTCTCTGTCCGTGTGTGAGAGGGATTCCCAATATCCATCCGAGGCCCACGTACACCAGACCTCTCAGTGAGGCAGTGAGCAGGAGGGACCAGAGCACAGGAAGCACTGGACAAAAGCTGGAACTCAGCTGAGGGCATGGAAAGCCAAGCACTGTAAAGAGTGAACTATAGACACAAAAGATCATCTTTAGACTTTAGCAGGCAGCTTTAAGTATATCATTAGAATAATTTGCTACTTGCTTTTAGTACAAGGGATTATGATGACAGAAATGGGCAGCAGGAGAAGCATGAAAAGGGAAAAAAATTGTTCAGCAAAGAGGGGGCTTTGGGACAGCAAGGCTTGCACAGGAGCACCGTGGGGGGCATGTCTTCTCGACCTGCAGGTGCGAAAGCACAGGGAATTGGTGCCTGCAAGTTTGCAACTACCAAGAGAAACTTGGCACCCTGCAAGATGAACAAGAAAGCAAAGAACCATTGGGGTAGGTGATGACGTTTCTGGGATATGCAACATTCACCTGAATATTTGTGAAAAATGTTCAGGAAGTAGTACGTATGGTGACTATGGTCTCATGTTTCAGAGCTTTGATATTCGGGTGATAGCTGTCCAGTTATTTATTTGTGAAATTTAAATTTAGGAACTTTAAGCACTGTGCAGAAGCCTTGTAAATTGTAATAACTACCACTAAAGTGGTCCGTGGTTAAATTTCTCAAATTTTGAATATTGCACAGTTCTTGGGTGAAAAGTTGGTTTCAATTAAACATATTAGTGACCAGGGGCAGAACCAAGTTTAGCCCAAGCCTCAGGCTAGGCCAGCTAGTTTTGGACTGTCCTAGTCTTTCACATCTAAATCACTATTTTCTATGGACTTTAGTTTCTAGACCTTGGGCTACCTAGTCCGAGGCCTTGTTCCGCCTCTGTTAGTGACCTAAATGAACTAACTGGAATCCAAGGGAAGCTTAGCAAAAGTACCTCTAAAAACTAAGAACCAAAACCAATGCTCCACGGAACAAATATTTTGATAGCAACCATAAAAAAAATGTCTAATTCATAATTGCAACAGTAATTACCCTATTCAATTGATCAAGGACATCTCGAATTCTGAAACTAATTAAACAGACCTCCTAGGTTTAAAGTAATGTTACTTTTCTCATCCAAAACCGTAGATGAATGCTGATGCATTGCTATGGATTAAAAAAAATCATATTACATATTCTAATACTCATCAAAAGAAGCTAAAAATAATTGTTACTATCGAGTATACGTGAGCGCCCGCACATTATTGCTAATTTAACATACAAAATAATTCCAATAAAATAGGATAGAAATAAAGTTCTCCTGAAAAAATGGATGACAATAAATTATTACCATATTTCTCTAAAACAATATATAACCCAATATGTTATGTCCATACTACATAGTGTCCGCGGCCGTACTATAATTCCCAGGATTTTATGCCATTATGCAAACTATCTATTTAGATCATCCAGAATGATGGTTTAGTGCAAACACAGAAAAGCAAACATTTTTGTCAAGATCAAGTAAGATAAGGCAATCGTGTTAGTTGCCATGTGTCACCTTTACCGTTTCAAAGTTTTAGTTTCACATTTCCCCTTTACCAGCTTTATTCTGTCAAAACTGAAAACCGTTATCAATTATGATTTATTGATTTAAGAGGAAGGACCTTTCCTATAGCTATTGTCGACACATGGAAGTGTAAATACATAAATGAAAAGAATTGGTTATTTCTTAATGAGCTTCTGTGACATTAATAGGTAAAAAAATATTACACAAAAAGTAGCTTAGCAAGGCTAAGGAACATACAGATACATCCATAAATTTTTAACTATTTAGATCATATAAGTCCACGTCTAAATTTTCCCAAGATAAATAAGCAAAACTATCTTACCTCCATACTATTTTGTTTTATTTACTTTTGTTGTATCTCATGATAGCTCCTGCTTTAAAAAAAAGGAAGAACACACACCATTGCTTACATTTTCTACATATCTATTTTGTTCAAGCCAACAAAACAATGAACTTAACAACCATACCTATATGTTCCCGGTTCCCTGCAAGGCACAAGATAAACTAAATGCAAGTATCATTAACACAAATGTTATCCTACACTGCATCAACCTAGGTATTGTCTAGCTCTATCGATTCATATGACCAACAGCAATGAACTCACCATCCCTATCATCAGACTTATTAGTTATAACTTTTGATTCACAGATATGCAAAAGCAGCAATGAGCCAGTGAGGTTACAATACGAGCTACACAACAGCAAAGAACAAGGGAATACGAAAACTAACTTCTAATAATCTCTCTCACGTAAGATATGAGTTTGGCAAAAACCTGAAGACTTAACATTTGCCGGTTAGTGCATAAAAACTCCATTTCTCTCTCAAACAAAGAAAGAAGGTAACTTCACAGCAGAAATGATCAGCCTAGCAATTGAGATCACAACTGTGCACATCTTGTTAGTTTTAGTCGCCCTCAGTTAGATTGCTCTATTCAACCATTGACACTGATTATAGACACATTTATGTTCAGAACTTGGCATTACACATGAAAGGACCAAGATATCCCAAGAAGACAACCAGACTAACCAGCATGCTCCTGATAATGCGCAGTCAATGCAGGAGAGACAACAGCGTTCGAATAGGACGCGTACAGTGGTGGTGTAGATGGCATCACTATAGAAGTCACACAAATGCCGTCACACCGCCGTGCCCTACCCCCACTTCTCCACGTGCTCCAGCGTGAGCCTGACCACCTCGTGTGACATCCTTGACTACCTGAATCTCAGATTCCTCCATCCTAGTCCCGGTCCTCCTCGTCATCGACCATGACTGCCTCTACACCAACCTACATATGCAAAGACCAAAGAAACTTTCTCCCGGCATAAGTTCTTCTCAACTTGACCGACATTAGTCCACACACTTGTATCACACCCTTATCCATCTGTCAACATCAACCAGATCAGCCACAACCATAAATTCTATCACTTTCCAGAAATCAGCCTTAGATCACTCATTACGACCGCTAGCTCAATGAGTACTTGAAAACAACAAGTACTCGGGAATTACCATCGCTTCGCTCAAAACACTCGAAAATCACAAGTACTGCTACCGACCATCAAACAACACAAAACCATCGAGTACCGACTAGTGAATACCGATCACAACGTCTAAAACACCAGATTACAAAGTCTACAGCTACCCATCACCAAGTACTGTAGCAATGACTATCAAGTACCAACTTGGTACTGTAGCACCGATCATTGAGTATTGACAAGGTATTGTAGCACCGACCACCGATCGATTACTGTCACTTTCGACCAGTCCACTGAAGCTCACCACCAATCAAACAAGTACTCGAGGTATTCGAAAATCACAAGAAGTGAAGCACTCGAAGTATACGAGTACCGATCATAAAGCCTACGGCAACTGATCGCAAAGCCTAAGATAACCGATCACAAAGTCTAAGACTACCGACCAGCAAAGTCTGAGACAACAGATCATGAAGCCTATGACTATGACAAAAGACAATGAAGTCTATGACTACGAGAAAAGACTACAAAGTCTGTGACTACCAACCAGCAAAGTCTACGACTACCGATCACCGATCAGATACTATAGCTACGACCTTGACAAAGCACTGTAGCTACGACCATCAAAAAGCACTATAGCTACAACCACCGAACAGTATTGTAGCAGACAAGCTTACGACCACCGACCGATTCACTGTATCTAAGACCGGTTCATTGTTCAAGGTTGAAGCCTACGATTGCCTGTCATTCTGCAATGATCGAAATGCCGTGGACGAAGTACCGTGGTCGACGCCTGCCGATCGCCAACCGTAGTCATTCTTCTATGGTTGAAATGTCGTGATCGACACCTGCCGACCAGACCTACTATTCTGAAAACTCCAGTAACAATAGCGCATCAACCAGAACTTTCACAAACACAAATTTTAATGAAATCCAAATGTTAATTATTCATCACCACTCATTGCACGACCACCACATGGCCTAATAATCCCCCCTTGATGAATACATTGACAACACCTCAAAAACTCTTGAATGAGAAAATTTGCGAAAGAAAAAAAATTCAAAGCTACAAACCATAGCCAAAAGAGCACAGAGAGCATAGACCACAACACAAATCGCAGAAAGCATAGAAAACTCAACCGAAAGCTCAGAAAACTCATATAACTCCTCAACACAAGAGCAATTTTTCTCTCCAATTTCTCCAAACTCTCCAATCTCCCCCCTTTGGCAATGAAATCATCAAGAAATCCAGGGAGAATAATTCTAAAAAGGAATAATTAGAGTAAACAACCCTGAAGCTTTGTAGATTATCAAAGTCACTTTGTATTGATTTAAATATGTAATCAAGCCATCTTTTTTAGTAGAGCTCTCTAGATCATATGAAGTTATATACCATATAGCAAGTCAAAAACAAGTCTTTAGCATGATTAAGTAAATTGGATTAATTACAGGCATCACAGCCATGAACAAACCGATCTATAAAGAGCACCAAGGAATATCATACCAACAAGGGTAAGTCTAAAAGTGAATTAAACTTTAAATCTAGACGAACTAGTAGTATCATATAGCAACCCATTGTTCCACACTCACTTTTAAGCATGTGGTATGTTTGTAGCATGCTTCTTTTTATGATGCTATCTTTATAGCAATCTTCTTTAAAATAGTGGCATACTTGAAGAATACTTCTTTTCAATCGATCGTGTTTTGTGCTTTTTTTTGTTTAATCATGGCATGCTTGACAAAAGACTGTGAAGTCTACAACCGCTGATCACAAAATCTTCGACTATCGACCAGCAAAATCTTCGACTACCGATCACTGACCAAGTGCTATAGCTACGACCATGATAAAGCATTGTAGCTACGACCATCGAAAAACACTGTAGCTATGACCATCAATCAGTACTGTAGCAGACAAGCTTACAACCACCAATCGGTTCACTGTTCGAGGTCGAAGCCTATGATTACCTATTATGGTCGTTCTGCAGTGATCGAAATGCCGTGGTTGAAGTGCCGTAGTCGAAGCTTTCCGCTCGCCAACCGTAGTCATTCTAGCGTGGTCAAAATGTCGTGATTGACGCCTGCCGATCAGACCTGCTATCATGAAAACTCCTTCAATAGTAGCGCATTGACTAGAACTTTTATAAACATAAATTTCAATAAAATGCAAATATTAATTATTCATCATCACTTATTGCACAACCACCGCAATCTAGCAATTCCGTAGTCTTCCAGACAAAATAAACTAAAGAGATGGAATTTCAAACCTCGATTGTTGTCGGTTTCACTAATCAAGTACGCTGAGAAGGTAGTTTGTCATATAATATCTCTGTACGAGATAGTACAAAATAAAGGGTGCCACACAGAAAGCTCGATGGGTTCAGTTGTCGGCAAAATATTTTCATGCAAATCCATGTCCTTAGCTAGCTTGTTTATGTGCACGGTTCGTATGACAATGTGATCCAGCTAGGAAGATAAACAACTTTGGAACGTTCTAGGACAAACGCAACTTTTTTCTAACATGCAGACTGAATCTGTCGAACCTATCAAACGTGGTGTGGTGGAATGACAACCTAGGGGTATGTTTTTTGGCTTTTAAAACTGATTTTTTTATTTTTATTATAGTGTTTAACTTTTAAATGAAGTATTTTTTTAAGACGAGGTCTACAAGTTAATTGTAATATACGTTAAAAGCCTATCATCTGTACTATCTAAAATCACAAGCAAATATATCTCTTTTCGTAATCTTTGTCGTAAATAGCTGAAATTCTAAAAACCATAAACCTCAGCCACAAAAGAACAAGCCTATCAATCTTCACAAGAAGGTTAGTATTAGCAATAATCACTAGTATGTGCGCTACTCAAATCAAAGCGGTAACCCTGGATCGTACTTTAATTATCTACAACAGGTTGTTTGGTCACAGGCCTGATAATATAAGCATATGATCTTTCAAGTGCAAAGGTGTGCTACAGAAGAAAATAGGCAAATTGTTTAGCTGTAAATCTCATCTCATTTGCAGTCACGTGCACACGCGCACTCAGCCAATACAACCAAAAAAATAAGAGGCTAAGAAAAATAATGCAGCCCTGCACAGCCACCATTTAAAACTATGGAACATATATATGTTCTATGCAACTATTATGTGAATGAAACAGTATTAGTTGTCATGAAAGAAGAAGGGAGACAAGTATTCCAAGCTTCTATCGCTATAGGGATACAAGTCTGAGTTGTGAAGCCTGACCTCCATAATCATCAGCACCAACAACAGGATGCGAAGTATACAACCACAGGTCCACAGCAGTCAGCGGTAATTGGCTGTTGGCAAAGGAAATTGATTGTTTGACTTAAACAAAAGGGAAGAAGTATGCTTAGAGCAACAATTTGAGCATGTCATTCCCAATCCGGCTCCAGGATATAGGAAGCACATTGAGGAACATCAGAGCAACTCCAAAAGATTAGCCAAAAGAAGTATCTAAATTTAATGATTTAGCTATTCTCTAAAATGAATCTCACCCAAAAAAAACTAGACTACTCCAACAGGCTATCTAAACTGGGACTCTCCATATTCAAACCTGCCACGTCATCAGGACCTTTCGTCTTTTCGGATCCATCGCTAAGACCTCGTCATCCGCTCGGCCAGGCTTTCTCACGTCGTCCCGGCCGCTAGTTCCGGCCGCCGTAGACTCGTCCAGCCACGCGGGTGCAGCCACGACGACGCCATCGGCTGCATCCGGTAGGGGAACCGCGCGGCCGGGCGGCGCTCGGGAAAGGGATCTACGGTGCCTGGCCACCGACCCCTCCGTTCTCCATCCAATCCAAATCCACAAGGTCCTCGCGGTAGGGATCAACGGTGCTTGGAACACGAGGATGCGGCAGCAGGGACATGGCGGCGCTTGTAGGGGGAGCGGGCGCCGGGCGGAAGATGCGTGCGGGCAGCGGAAGAGGCCCTGCGAGCTGGCGGCGGAAGGAGCCCTGCGAATGGGGGCGCGGTGGGTCGCGTACGCGCGGGAATGGGGCGCAGCGCGCGGGAAGGAAACGTCGACCGCGCCAACAGGCTGGATGGCGAGCGAGGCAGGCTATCCAAAAATAGAGAGCGAATGAGGAGGGATGGAGAGCTACTAAATCTGGAGAGTCATTTACAGGGTCTATTGGAGACATTTTTCTCCAATAATAGCCAAATTTACCTTCAGAAAACGATTTAGCTCTCCTCTTGGAGTTGCTCTCAAGTCTGGCATGTATTACTATAGCTCTTAGACTTAATTCGCACTTGAAGCACAGGTCCATATATTACTATAGCTCATATATTACTATATATTACCATATATTACTATAGTTTCGATTTCTAGTTGCGGTACGTTATTTCCAAAGAGATCCAGTTATGAGGTGCGAGGTGCGGTAGTACTGGCTTGATGAAAGTGGTAGTACGGTTTCGGGCTAAAATTGAGCATTTTGGGTTTTGAGTCTTGGATTGAGTTGGGGTGACCTAGATCTTTGCATTAAGATTGTATGATACATATTTTGGCTAACGTGGGTCAAGTTCTGAAAAACTTAGGCCCAAAAACGATTTTTGTCTTTGGATTTGCAGGGTCGCTTGGAGTCAACCGTGATCAACAGTAAGGATCGGGGCTATGCTCATGGAGGATCTGAGGCCCAAAACGATCGATGATATCGGATGAGATGGTGAGCTCAAACATAGCACGGGAAATACGAGAAATATTGAAAGCAAGTTCGAGCGGCGGGATTGCACCATGTGGCTTGAATAGTCCAAGTGAGGTGTGGTTCAGTGGAACCATGATGGAAGAGACTTAACAACGCGTGGCAATCTAGTGGTACACCTACATGTGGTAAGCATGACGATTACTTACAATAGATGGTGATGACCGGGTCAACAAAGGGTATTTTAGTAGTTTAGCCAAAATATCGGAAACTATCTTGTATCAAAACCACGGTACATGAGTGGCACTTGAGAGAGTGGTTTCAGTCAAGGTGGAGCTAGTTTGATCAAGACGGATCAAGGCTAAAGATTTAATGAATTCCGGCTTATGCGCTTTGAAAAAGCGTGCATAAATGAACATATGTTAAAACTTGTATGTGGGGAGTTAGTGGATTTTCCTCATTGTGCTAAGTGGATAATATTCACTAAGGGGTGGATGTGACTAGCTAGCCCACCTATAAAAGGGGATTAGGATGAAGACTTGTAGTTAACCATCAAACCTCTATCTTATGTGCTCTCTTGTTTAGGGTTAGAATTTGAAAGTGGGGTATCTGGTGTGCTCTTTGTCCTTCAAAGTAGAGTGGTTGTAAAAATTTACCTTCTCAAGTGACAATACATCAATTTTTGATCATCTCCATATATATCTTTTATTTTGATTGATTTGCTTTTGATTTATTTGGTTTTGATCTCTTCTCTTCACTCTTCTTGATCTTGTTGTGCCAAGGACGTGAATGAGATGGAGATAACCTCTTGAAATAAATCACCAATTATCTAGACACTTTGATAGCAAGTTCATCAAGAAACCTGATTTTGGTTGATTTCGGTCTCACCAAGTGATTTCTTGTTTCAAGGGTTTTTGGGTCATGTTCTTTGGTGTTTTCACTTGCTGTGACATGTGGTACCCACGAATAAATTGTACTTACCCTTTTTTTTGTTTTTGCTCGGTTTTGGTGTAATATTCCTTCAAACCGAAAAAAGTCTCAACTTTGGCCATAATTTTCACGGTCTTTTGTTAGGATAGATTCCTGATATCCTAGAAAAGGTCACTGCAAAATTTCATATCATTTGGATCTACAGATCAAAAGTTACATCAATTTTAGTTTTTGAAATCAAGCTGATTTTACTGTTCATCCTGATTTTACTGTAGCAGCGGTAGTACTGTGGTTACTGAAGCGTACTATGGATTTTGCTGATTTTCTCGGTAGGTCAGTTTCTTGATTTTCTGGACTTTGTATAGTTTTCTATGCTAATCTTCATAGCTTTGTAGTTATTACAGTAAAGGATTAGTGAATACTTAGAGAAAAATTTTAAGGCATCATTTACTCCACTCTGTTGTCATCTTCGGTCCTACACCACTGTTACAGTGTAAACAGACAGAATCATGTTCCCTGCTTGCTGAATTAGGATAGACTATGGAATTCAGAACCTCGTTCAATTGCCAAACAGAACAGACATGGGAATGGTATGGGCATAATTACTTTAAGTACTTGTGTCATTGTACAAAACATATGCATTGGAATAACACTACAGATAAACTCATCCACCATTTGAAAAGAGCATTCTAGAAGAGAAATACATCTCAACGTCTGTCATTTTTCCTCTTCCTCGCTTGTGCTTTCTGCCATTTTTTCCTTGGCACTAACTTGCTCTTTGGCTTTAGCTTTAACTCCGGAGAAAATTTGAAATTTGGGTCCCTCATGCGTGCTTGTATGTCCTTAAAGAACTGTATATTGAGCTTCTTTGGTCCGCCCTCGCGCAACTCTGCATATTCTGGTCCTGAAACAATGTTCTCAAATGCACCAATCAGGATATCTATATCAGTGACAACATCAAATACGTTAATGTAGCGCCCATCAGGTCCTTTTTTCAACTTCTTGAGAGCATTTTCTACAGCAAGCTTTCTTGCTTGCTTTCCTGGAGAGAGCTCTGGTGGTTCATTCTCAGCTTTTAACAGCTCTGAGATTGTGCGATATTTTGGCGCCTCGTCAAATTCAAACACGTTATCTATATATGAATCACTGCGCTCATTAGGGTGTGCCTCAGTAGGAATATCATCGTCATCGTCATCTTCACTGCCACTCCAGAGACTCACATCATCTTCATCACTCTCAGGGCATATACTTCTTAGCTCATCACTGTCATCAGCATCAATAAGATTTGCATTTTCCTTGGCTTGTTTCTTCACTTTCTTAATTTCCCTCTCCAACTTTGTATCACTCTCTTCATCCTCCTCCTCACTACCTGTCCACAGGCAGTCCTCCTCGTCAACATTCTCTTGCCAAGCCTTCCTGAACTCTTCATCACCTGGCCTTCTTTTACCAAACAGATCATAGCACGAGCGATCATCAGCAAAGAATCGTGTTCCTGAAAAAAAAGATGATTCCTTTACTAAAATGTGTTTGCAGGCAAACAAGTGTACTCCCCAAGGATTCAGCATGAACCCATTAATTGACATGAAGAACAACATCCAGTGGACCTTCTATTAGATCACTTCACCATTCGGTTAGGTAGTAAGGTATATCTTTCATGGAAGAAGTGAAAAGATGTACAACTACTCGACTTGTAGAGCATAACAGCATAAGTACTAAAAGGATGGCAGCATAGTATTCTCTCTTGAATTTATATAATGAAGATACATATATGATATGACTACCGATAAAAAAAATAGTCTGCTACTCAGCATATAGTTTCAAGAATCTCCTATGTATTGCCTCAGGTACTTCACAAAGAATAGACAAGTTTGTTTTTTTTTCTTTTGTGGTAAAGAGGCGACATCAAATAGCTTATGAGAACACTTGATTACTAAAAGATCATATGTGCGATGCCCATTTCACTAGTAGGTACTCACTACTCAGGTTATGTGGCATGTAATCCTCAGCTTGCGAATCATATATTTTTGTCTTGTCCTGCTCAGAAAATGAGCCTAATGTAGTAATGTTGAGTTATCTTCAGACATATGCAGACTCACGACAGCAAAGGTTTCAGTTGTATAGCATTTCTTCTCAACCTCAACTCATACAACGCGACCAAGCACGCGACAGATTCAGTACGCGTAGGGAACGCAGTGCCTACTGCTTATAGCCATCAACATAGTTAACTAAGTAGATCAAGCAACACGCGAGTATAGAGTGAAGTAGCTAACTTAACACAAGTCTGTCGCTGTTTAGCTTGAGAATTCAGAAAGCATCGCGGGTGGTGGTACACCAACGCATTCCCTTATGTTTCACCCAATAAACTCAAAAAATCCATACTAAAGGCAGAGAGAGAGAGAGAGAAGGGATCGAATTCGAACAGCCCGCACCTTTGGGAGCCCAAACCGGGGGAGATGATGGACCGCCGCAGCGCGTAATGGCCAGAGCCGGGGAGGAGGAAGGGGGCAAGGGGCACCGCGCACCAAGGCGGAGGTGCGGGAAGAAGTGGCGGGCGAGGAGGCGGCGAGACATGGGCGGGAGAGGGGGCGCTGGCGAGAGGCGCCCGTGGAGGTTGGAGACTGGAGAGGGGTTTTAGCCGGGGGATGGGTGGAGGGCTGGAGGCACGCACACGAGTACGGCGGGACGAGAGGAGGCGGAGATGGTGGGGGTGGCGGTCGGCGATCGACGGGGCCGGGGGAGGCGCGGGCCGCCGGCTTGCGATGGGGGGGCAGTCTACACGGCGATGCAAGGGACGTAGGCATTGGCCCAATGGGCCTTCATAGTTGGGGGCAAAATGAAATTTTGTGGTGGGAAGGACTGGACGGCCTGGGAAATATCATGTAATCGAGCTACTAGTTGCGTGCCTGCGTTTACATCGGATAAAGAAATATCTGCTATTCCAACATATGGAGATCGGGCTCGGTGAACATCATATCCTTGGCTTTGCCACGGTGCCCAGCAAAGTTTTTTTTAGCTCACGTCATATCTTTTATCGTCTTACTTGGTCATGTATCACACGTTTACTCTAGCACCACGTCTGACCGAGCTTCGCTGCGACCCGTGTCACACCTTCGTTATTGTAGTCGGTCTACCACCACGCTCATCTTGCATCACCATCCTTACCGTCAAATTGGGCCTATCATGGCATGGGGCATGGGGAGATGATCGGATCTTGAAACACACCCAAATGTCATAAAATAAAATGATACCTAGAAAACGTGTAGTCGAGTCTTGTATAGCAATTCCAAAAAAAAAAAAGTTAAGCGCATATTATTATAAGTTGCACCTTATTTCAAGCTAGATGCTAAATTATAAATTATACCGGTATGTATAACACTCAACGATTACCTTTGAGTTTACAAGCAAAACCATCTCACCATATCTCATATTTGCATTTACGTTAAACAAAAAAATATGATGCCAATGCACAAACTTGTAACAAGAAATAGTATATACTATTTATGGATTCTAATTCGCAGTTATTCAGGCCATTACAAACAAAGTTTCATTGACTATAAAGGAAACAATAGATATTATACATGGATTATAATTCGCAGTCATTCCTATATAATTGATTGTGAGCATCAATCCATCAAATGAAGAATTTGCAGTATGGCATCCTATGAAAGCAAAGACCAGATGATTTACATGCTTGCGTTTTCTTTTTCGTTAGTATCAGGTTCTAACAGAACATCTAAATCTATTTTGGACAGAACTGTATAATGTACATTTGCTTTGCTACCCAAAATGGTTGTTTCATGCAATGGGAATACTATCATTAGAAATCCTGAGAAGAACAACTAGAGGAAATATAACAATTAGAAATTCATTTAAATTCTTTTAAGTAGGTGGAAGGGGTGCAAAAAGACGATGTAATATAACCATCAATACTGAGATGATGTTATGTAACTATCAATACCATCGGTTGAGTTTTCTATATTATATAGTTATAAATATTAGTAAAGAAACCAACAGATAAAGATTTATCCCCCATTCATTAATAATTAGGCCGTCCAAAAGAAGCATGTACCAGGCTCAAATTACTTACTGATCTAGTGATTAGTACTTCTAGAAACTAACAAACAAAGGATGTTGGAGCTATCTAAAAAAATATATAAATGAGTAGCTAACAGATAATTACCATATAGAGAATATATCCACTGCTATAGCTACATTCTTCATGTAGGCTAGCCAGCAGCATGCGGTTAATGTCGAATCCAATGAGGAATCCGATCCATGAGCAAGACATAATTTTATTATCATCTCTTCCCTGCTAAGACCCCTCTGGCTATTAAGATCAAACATCCCTCTGAATAACCATATTGAAGCAATGTACAGTAAGAAAACAAAAGTAGACAAAACAGTTAAAGGTTCTGCTAGAGATTTGAAAAATTCTAAGCAAATTTCATATGAACTTCACCAATCCCTCCACTCCTCTGTTATCTCACACGTACCAATGTCATGCGTAAGTGCATTGATGCACAAGATCAGAAGAACAATGTGTCACTTTATAGTTGGGATCCAAAACTACGCTTCAGAATTTGGAATATGTTGAGCCCCCAAGGAACAACAACAGTGTCTGGCCTTGCCGGCCCTCGAGTTGAGCAAGTATACACCTAAACCATTCAAGGAAAGAAGAAAAAAATGCATATTAATCCCGACGCCTTTCAATTACATGCGCCTACAGTCTGCTCACCGACATCATCATGCCGGAGCACAAATTACTCACTGACTGGGTGGTGTAGTCTGAGCCGGCCGCACTCGCATGATTTTACAGGCTCTACCTCGTGATCTCTGCGCTTATTAGTGAGGTACATAGGAGCAATCGCCTTCCGCCGATCGGCATTGCGGTATTTTGTTGAACATACGGGTAGCAGTAAGAAGAAAATTAACTCGGCCCAAGAACAATCGGAGGAAAAAGATCAAATGCTGCAGAATGTTCAACGCTGGCAAGATCAAATGTTGCAGAATGTTCAACGCTGGCATGGAGAAACGATATGGAAGAAGGGGATCTGGGAAAAGGGGACATAGGGAGGAAGATTGGGAAGCATACATGGAGGGAGGGGAAAGGAAGGGTGGGAAGGAGAAGGACATCATGGGGAGGGGAGGGGAGGGGAGGGGAGGGAGAGAATAGATTGGTACCTGGGAGCGAAGGACACGAGGCGATCGGTAGTAAAGCAGATAAGGTGATAGGCGGTGGTAGGAGAGGCCGTTAGCCATTGTGGCTTGATGCAAGGATGATGGCCCACCACGGCTGTGCAGTGGTGTAGTGGACCGGCGGCGAGGAGGCAATGCGGGGCAAGAGATGACTGCAGTGGTGTGTGGGGAGGAGGACGACATAGCCCCTTCTTAACATCCTCCTACCTTCGAGGATCCCATGACGATGCACCGATTTGCCTACGCCCCAAATCCCCGCTTCCTCCTTCTCTAGAAAGAAGAGGGTGTCACATAGAAGGGGATAGCTATGCAGTGTCTGTGGATATAGGGGAGGAGGACAGCGGCTCGTAGCTGGAAATCGAGGGGTGGTGGTGCGCTAGAGAGGATGAGGGAGGCAGTGTGGCATGCCCTTCCCCAGCCGCAAGGCTGGCAACACGAGGGCAGAGCAGGGGTGGGATGGAGTCGCAGGCTCCACAGAGGAGGGCATAGAGCATAGTAAGCCAGACCTGAAGCCTTATCGTCGAGCATATCTCCTCCCTTAGTGTCCACTAATACCAACGCTAGGGTGTTGATAGACGGCGCGACAAGGAAGTTGGATTGGGGAGAACAATGGTGACTCATACTCTCGTGGGCGGTAATGTGATGATAGGGTGGACGGCGGTAAGGGATGGGAGGCATGGGGAAGGAGAAGATGAGTTCACAATCGTGGTGGGCAGTGGGGAAGGATTGCACCAGGATGAGATCGAGCGAGACGCCTAGAAAGGACCACGCAGAAGGGCCACTTGTCAGCGTCGAACCCTTTTGTGAGGAATGAGGGGAGGAAGAAAGAACATACTACTCATCAACTCCTTTAAGTAGTAGAGGTTCCATCTTGTGAGTCTTTGTCCAACCTTGAGCTCCATCTTAGCTCGTGAGCCTTTGTTCAAGCTTTAGCTTGAATCAAGCTTGAGCAGAGCTCGAACAGGTGATCGAGTCCGGGTATTTTTTAATTGGAAAAGGAGGAGAAGAAGGAAAGTAGGTGTTGTAGGGGTGGCCCAACCCCCCGTGACTGGGCCGTGCAACTAATCCAATATGTAATAGGCCCAATAGTGTAGAAGATTATAACAGTGTAAATATACCAATGTACCCTCATCCCTTGTAAGCACTAAGGGGTAGAATGGGGATTTCCCATTCTACCCCACTCATATATATATAAACCCCCAGGAGGGGCAAAGGGGGGGGGACATCCTCTCATTCTCACCAATACTCCCACAGGCTTGCTCTCCTCTTCCTCCTCACTAGTCCCCTCTTTCCTGTTTAGCCCGTAGCTACGACAGATGGCGCCGTCCGTGGGGACTGGATGAAAAGTCGCTTAAGGAGCTGGAAGCAGTTCTTGGGAGCGTCATCAGTGACAGATAAGTAGTTTGCTCGCTAAAAAATTAACTATATTTAGCCAAGTTTTGCAGACGGTGTGCTGAGTAGATCTGCTTGAATCGCCCCTTCGTGCAGGACCTCCCCTCCGCGAGCCGGATTTCACGCGTGGCTGTAGATCCATGCGGAAGCATGCGATGCGTGCATGCAGGGATGGTAGGGGCACTTCGTGCAGGCTAAGCAGAGCCTCTGTGTGTCTCCGCGTGACGTCGAGCCCCCGCGACGAGCCTCCGCGGGTCTCCGCGCGGTGTGCAGCCTCCGCGTTGAGCTTTTGCGTCGAGTCTCCGCGCGACGTCGAGCTTCCGCGAGTACGTACGTACGCATGAAGTATCCCTTCAAGTATATTTATCCTCCCAGGTGTGGCGCATGCACACGTAAAACTTCTCCTTGCACGTGTTATCGCATGTATGATTGTATTTGTGTACGGGTGGAGGCAAGCCAACCCCAGGTACGTATGCATGAAATACCAGCGCGGGGGGCGTCTAGCTCTGATGTCGTCGCCGCGGGCCTCCGTGTCCAGGCGGAGCTGTCCCTGCCCTCGCTGCGCAGCAGCCTCCGCGCGGGCGAGGTCACCCTCGCGCCACGGCCCCCGTTGCGGACTCCGCGCAGACGGACATGCAGGATCCAGCCGTCCACCCGTGGGCATCCAAATATTCACCCGTGAAGTCTGCGCGCATGCACTTAAGTCTCCGTCCGGGGTGCAGGGACCTTTTTTCTCTCTCCACAGTCCTTGCATGCGTCCGCAGTGCCCATGCGTGCATGTAGTCGCAAATGCATTTTCTGTGTATGCATGCATGAAGTATCCTCCTATGTGTGCATGCATGTAGTTACAAACACCCATTCATGCATGTAGTTACTCCACCAGACTCCGCGTCGGCTCTAGGGTCTTCGTCCAGCTGTCGGCAGCTCCCAGGCTGCATGGCACGAAGGTCTTCGTCAAGGTGTCCACGGCCTCTAGGCCACCTGGCGCGAGGCAGAAGCAGCTCGAGGAGCATGCACAGAGAAAGCCCCAAGCCGGCCGAAGACCAGCCCCGGCTCCGCGCATCCGAAGGCAGGCTCCGGCCTCTGAGATTTCCTCCGACCTCCGCTCGTCTCCGCACTGCCGAAGACGAGGAAGGGGACTCCGCGCAGACGAAGCATCGACAAACTCGGAGTCTTCGGCGAGTCCCTCAGAGTCTACGCCGACCTCTCCGGAGCCTTCCCCGAGCTCTCCGGAGTCCTCGCCTGGGTCTTCGGAGCCTCCGCCGCGGTGTCTGTAGCCTTCGCATCGGTGTCCGGAGTCTCCGACGAGCTCATGCAGTCTACAAGGCGTATGCCATGCACGTACACGAGCAGGCGTAGCGAGACTTCTGCCTCCATGTTCTGCAGGAATTCCAAGCCGGCCCTGCACGCGCGGAGAAAGTGATGGGGCAACCGCGGCGGCACGCCGCGGTGGGGCTCCGCCCGGCCAAACTCCGCCCCCTGCTCGCCCGTCAGGCCGGCGGCGGAGGCAACGCTCTGGACCGTGGCGGTGCTGGAAGCGAAAGCGATGATCCAGCAAGCTTCGTTGGAACCCGAGCAGCCTGCCGGCGACGGCTCGCCAGCTCCAGAGTCTTCACCGGCTTTCGCCTCGACTCCGCGACAACTTCGCCAGCCCTCGCTTCGACTCCAGGGAGTACTCGTCGGCCTCCGCTCAGCCCGTGGCGACTTCGCCGGCATTCGCTCGGCGCGTCCCTCCGCGTTGGCTCACCTCCGCATGCTGCTGGGCTCCGTGCGTGGGCGGGAAGGCGCGTGCATGGCGTATACATGCGTGCATGCATATAAAGACACTGCAACCAGAGCACTTGACTCACGGCGTCGGCTTCGCATCTCACGACGAGGCCTCCGCTAGCTCTGCGTGGCCAGGGTCTCCGCACCTACGGAGCCTATTCTACGTCGCCACCGCCCCGCCTGGTACGCACTGCACGTAATTGCCCACGAGGCTCTACTAAATTCCCGCTGCATTCCTTGCGTACATGGCATGGAAAAATGGTTGGTCGCCATATCATTCTGTGAGACTACTCTTCCATTCTGAGAGCATTGGATTTGGCCGTATTTGCGTCTTCAGTTTTGGCCTGTTTTGGGCTGCCGTAGCCTTTTCCAGTACCGCATTCTGGAGCGTTTTGCTGTCGCAAGTCTTCGGCCAATTCTTTGGTGCCTCTGTTTTGGTTCCCGCTTTTTGGTTTAAATTGCCCGGCTACCTCGAGCGTCGGCGTACTCTACGGAGTATAAACAAAGATGCACGTTCGCGTGTGCACTCTCCGTAACCAGGGGTACGGGTACGAGTATAAACAAAGACGTGTGGGGGGACGCATCCGCACGCGACAGTCTACGGACTATAAATAAGACGTAGCGTCGAGCCTAGCTCCGCACGCGACAGTCTACGGACTATAAATAAGACGTAGCGTCGAGCCTAGCTCCGCACGCGACAGTCTACGGACTATAAATAAGACGTAGCGTCGAGCCTAGCTCCGCACGCGATCTACGGACTTTAAATAAGACGTAGCATCGAGCCTAGCTCCGCACGTGACAGTCTACGGACTATAAATAAGGCGTAGCGCCGAGCCTAGCTCCGCACGCACCGCCACGGACTTTAAATAAGACGTGGCGCCGAGCCCAGCTCCGCACGCGCGGTCTCTACGACTATAAATAAGACGTGGCGTCGAGCCTAGCTCGCACGCACCGATCACGGACTTTAAATAAGACGTGGCGTCGAGCCTAGCTCGCACGCGGCGGTCTACGGACTATAAATAAGACGTAGCGCCGAGCCCAGCTCCGCACGCAGCAGTTTACGGACTTTAAATAAGACGTAGCGTCGAGCCTAGCTCCGCACGCGACAGTCTACGGACTTTAAATAAGACGTAGCGTCGAGCCTAGCTCCGCACGCGACAGTCTACGGACTTTAAATAAGACGTAGCGTTGAGCTCAGCTTCCGCACGCACCAGTCTACGGACTATAAATAAGACGCAACGGGGGGACGCCTCCGCGCGCACTCTATGGAGTATAAATAAGACGTAGCGTCGAGGTACGCCTCCGCACGCACCAGTCTACGGACTATAAATAAGACGTAGCGTCGAGGTTCACCTCCGCACGCGAGAGTC
This sequence comes from Dendrocalamus sinicus, assembly GCA_036346575.1. Classification (NCBI taxonomy): domain Eukaryota; kingdom Viridiplantae; phylum Streptophyta; class Magnoliopsida; order Poales; family Poaceae; genus Dendrocalamus; species Dendrocalamus sinicus. The sequence goes on from CM070641.1 coordinate 1,479,144, forward strand.
CGCGGACTATAAATAAGACGTAGCGTTGAGCTCAGCTTCCGCACGCACCAGTCTACGGACTTTAAATAAGACGTAGCGTCGAGGTTCACCTCCGCACGCGAGAGTCCGAGGACTATAAATAAGACGTAGCGTTGAGCTCAGCTTCCGCACGCACCAGTCTACGGACTTTAAATAAGACGTAGCGTCGAGGTCCGCCTCCGCACGCGCGAGTCTACGGACTATAAATTAAGACGTAGCGTCGAGTTACACCTCCGCACGCGCGAGTCTACAGACTATAAATTAAGTCGTCAATTGCGACACGGCCAAGACACTAGGGAGTGCCTCGCTTTAGGCGGCGCACCAATTGGATATCGCGCCCTTGCACGCGTTGCATTAGGGAGTGCGCCGTGACTTTTTGAAGGTAGGGGAACGGCGGCTTCGCCTCCCTACCTCGGCGTGCGTAGTGCCATCGGCCTACGCCGCAAGCGCCCGCACTTCGCGGGCACTCTTTTTGAAGGTAGGGGAACGGCGGCTTCGCCTCCCTACCTCGGCGTGCGTAGTGCCCTCGGCCTACGCCGCAGGCGCCCGCTCTTCGCGGGCACTCTTTTGAAGGTAGGGGAACGGCGGCTTCGCCTCCCTACCTCGGCGTGCGTAGTGCCCTCGGCCCACGCCGCAGCGCCGCTCTTCGCGGGCACTCTTTGAAGGTAGGGGAACGGCGCATCGCCTCCCTACCTCGGCGCGCGTAGTGCCCTCGGCCACGCCGCGCGCGCGCCGCGCGGGCACTTTTTGAAGGTAGGGAACGGTGGCTTCGCCTCCTACCTCGGCGTGCGTAGTGCCCTCGGCCACGCCGCAGCGCCGCTCTTCGCGGACACTCTTTTTGAAGGTAGGGGAACGGCGGCTTCGCCTCCCTACCTCGGCGTGCGTAGTGCCCTCGGCCTACGCCGCAGGCGCCCGCTCTTCGCGGGCACTCTTTTCGAAGGTAGGGGAACGGCGGCTTCGCCCCCTACCTCGGCGTGCGTAGTGCCCTACCTCGGCGTGCGTAGTGCCCTCGGGCTACGCCGCAGGCGCCCACTCTTCGTGGGCACTCTTTTCGAAGGTAGGGGAACGGCGGCTTCGCCTCCCTACCTCGGCGTGCGTAGTGCCCTCGGCCTACGCCGCAAGCGCCCGCTCTTCGCGGGCACTCTTTCGAAGGTAGGGAACGGCGGCCGCCTCCCTACCTCGGCGTGCGTAGTGCCCTCGGCCTACGCCGCAGCGCCCGCTCTTCGCGGGCACTCTTTTCGAAGGTAGGGGAACGGCGGCTTCGCCCCCCTACCTCGGCGTGCGTAGTGCCCTCGGCCTACGTCGCAAGCGCCCGCTCTTCGCGGGCACTCTTTTCGAAGGTGGGGGAACGGCAGTGTCGGCACGTCTTCGGCGCTCGACGACACGTCTTCGGCCTCGACTCCGCCGTCCGCCTCGTAGGCATCGCCTCGGCGGGACGACACGTCCTCGGCGCTCGACTCCGCCGTCCGCCTCGTAGGCATCGCCTCGGCGGGACGGCACGTCTTCGGCGCTTCGACTCGCCGTCGCCTCAGAGGCATCGCCTCGGCGCGGCAACGACGTCGTCGGCGCCGACGACACGTCTGGCGGCGCCGACTCGCCGTCCGCCTCGTAGGCATCGCCTCGGTGGGACGGCACGTCCTCGGCGCTCGACGACACGTCTTGGCGCTCGACTCCGCCGTCGCGATAGGCATCGCCGGCGGCGGGGCGGCACGTCGTCGGCGCTCGACGACACGTCTTGGCGCTTCGACCGCCCGTCGCCTCGTAGGCATCGCCTCGGCGAGGCAAGCACGCCTCGACGCCGACGACACGTCTTGGCGCTCGACTCGCCGTCGCCTCGTAGGCATCGCCTCGGCGGGACGGCCCGTCGTCGGCGCTCGACTACACCGTCCGCCTCATAGGCGTCGCCTGCGGAGGCGGCGCGGCCGGCGCTCGGCGACGCGCTTCGGCGCTTCACGGGTTTCTTCACAGGCATTGCCTCAAGGGTGCGAGCTACGGTTGCATCGGCACCTCGCGCTTGCCGTCGGGAACGGGGTGGGGTGGTTGATCACGCCGCCGCCCATCGGGATCTCGCTTTGCCGCCGAGGAGTATTGTTGTAGGGTGGCCCAACCCCGTGGATCGGCCGTGCAACTAATCCAACATGTAATAGGCCCAATAGTGTAGAAGATTATAACAGTGTAAATATACCAATGTACCCTCATCCCTTGTAAGCACTAAGGAGTAGAATGGGGATTTCCCATTATACCCCACTCATATATATAAACCCCCAGGAGGGGCAAAGGGGGGGGACATCCTCTCATTCTCACCAATACTCCCACAGGCTTGCTCTCCTCTTCCTCCTCACTAGTCCCCTCTTTCCTGTTTAGCCCGTAGCTACGACAGTAGGCTTGCAGATGGGCCTGATTAATGATGGGTGAGTCTGGACTAGTATAGGTTCGAAATGCAGCCTAGCCCATTGGTGTTTCTCTTTTTTCCCTAATCTTTTTATTTTTTGAATTTTATTTTTGTTTTCTAGCCTAGGTTATACTGTAGACTGTAGAGAATTGGAAATTTGAAATATATGAGTCAGGTCAATCTGTCAAATCAACATGATATGCTTTGGGAACTGACCTAGGTGCACCCTATGTGTAATAGACATTTTTCCTTTTTTATAGAGTGTAAAATTGTATTTTTATTTTCTTTTTTCGTATAGTCGATGTTCTATTTTTATTGGTCTTTCGACTTAACATAACAGTAAAGTGATCTTTGTATTCGATAGTGTACGAGAGATTGGGATGGTGATCAGTTGGGCTTAAAAGCTCATGGTTTATGGCAAAAAAACACTGTAGCTGACAGAGGCTTATTTAGCATAATTAAATTAAAAAAAATTAAAATATAAAAAATATGTTAGCCCATTACGTATAATACAAACAAATACGGGAAAAAAAGAACCGGCAAAAAAACTTAACAAAAAACCAAAAGTTCAGAAAAGACGAAATTTATGAATAGTGAAAAATAAACTGGAAGCTAAAAACTTAAGCCCAACCGATCACTGCCTGGATTTGAGATAGAAAGCTACTAACTACCGATTGAGCGTTGGACTTACATGGCATATGTTTGTGAAAGCTCAGTGGTTCTCTTCTTTCATCTATATATATAGAACTTTGTATGCATTGATAGTATTTATGTCTTTAAACTTGAATAATTTGAAGATTTAGATCATATAAGTTTATTTATATGATTATATTTTAAGATTTTTTCTTATGACTAGAAATTCGGCTTACAATAAGAGCAGGTACAATAAGGCTTAGTCAGCAGGCTATAGCAAATATAATATCAACCAAATCTTATGTGGCAGAGAGAGAAAGGAAGAGAGAGAAGGAAGCTAGCTACTAAATTACAGCTAGCTATAGCACGTAAAAATATGCATTTCACTCTCTTACACGTGGGGCCAAATAGTTATTGTAATAGCTACCTTATTGTATGAACTATTTTTTTGCAGACTATAGATGAAATAGATAAGTGTTATAGCCACTAATTAGCTATACTATTGTACTTGCTCTAAGGTACAGATTAGCCACTTTTTATAAAAAGGTGTGTCACAATGCATCATGGATTTCTGCACGACACAGCTGCTCTTTTCTTAACACAATCATCTCTCTTTCTTTTCCTTTTCCACCTCCGAGTCCGATCTATTCGTTTATGAAAAAACTTTTTCAGTTATCACTGACACTGGGACCCATACCTCTTCGGCCCCACTCGTCAATGACTACAGAAAAATCCTTACGAAACACAACCATTCGTACACAGATCATTCCCGTGCCGTAACCGTATAACGTCCGCCTCTTCCACTCCCCTCCCACTCGCGAGTCGCGACCTCAGATCAAGCCAAGGAAGAGAGAGAGAGAGAGAGAGAGAGAGAGATGGCGCAGCTGCTGGAGACGTACGCGTGCTCGCCGGCGACGGAGCGGGGCCGGGGGATTCTCCTCGCGGGTGACCCCAAGACGGACACGATCGCCTACTGCACCGGCCGCAGCGTCATCATCCGCCGCCTCGATGCGCCACTTGACGCCTGGGTCTACCCCGACCACGCCTACCCCACTACCGTCGCCCGCTTCTCCCCAACGGCGAGTGGGTCGCGTCCGCCGACGCTTCCGGCTGCGTCCGCGTCTGGGGCCGCTACGGCGACCGTGCCCTTAAGGCCGAGTTCCGCCCCCTCTCGGGCCGCGTCGACGACCTCCGGTGGTCGCCCGATGGCCTTCGCATCGTCGTCTCTGGGGATGGAAAGGGAAAGTCCTTCGTCCGCGCATTCATGTAAGCGAAACACACATACACTGCCCTTCCATCTCGATCTCGTTAGAAGTATTTGGGGGTTGGGGGAAGCGAATGGTCTGGCGACAGCAGGTCATTTGATCTGGAATAGCTGTGATCGGGATGCGGAGAGAATAGATTGTTGTCATTAGAGGAATCGGATTTGGTGTAGCCATTGTCGGGTGATCTGGCGACAGGAGGTCATTTGAGAAATGGATTCCACCAAGTTAGGTCTTTCTGTGAATAATCGAGGGTGCTTTACGAATTACGACGGGGATAATAAAACGAAAATAGCCTTCCTCCCCTAATTTTTTGGAGGTGGAAATGGAAGATGTCGGGTGTTTTTGGAATTGGATGAGGAATTTTGATAAATCTACAGTGATTATGGATGAAAGGATGGGATTCTTGTGATTAAAATTGGAACACAGTAACACATATACACTAACAGGTCTGATTCATGGACAATTCCATGTTTGCGTGTTCAGTATTGTTTGGCCGTTAGATTAGAAGGACCACCTGCAATTGATACTCGGTTAGACTATAAAGATCAATTCTCTGAGTAGTAATTGTCTAATTGATGATCATAATGATTTTGTTAGCACCGGATGGGCATGTCACCCCTGCTATCCTGGAAGGCCTGGGGGTTAAATTATATTGTGAAGCTCATATGTGTTTTTTTGTTTCATTTCTGGAATTAAAGTTATTTGAAATGTGCAGGTGGGACTCTGGTAGCACTGTTGGTGAGTTTGACGGGCACTCAAAGAGGGTTTTGAGCTGCGACTTTAAGCCAACACGACCATTTCGGATTGTGACATGTGGTGAAGATTTTCTAGCAAACTTCTACGAGGGACCGCCATTTAAATTCAAGCATTCCATAAGGTCAGCAATGATTATTGGCATTCATAGTCTATCGATTTCACACCTACTTAAAAGTGTGTTGCAGTTTTTCTGCTCCCAAGGTTTGTTTGCTTCGAACTTACTGGTTTTTGGCACATGGACCAGATATTTACTTGATATGCATTACGTCCGCATGCATCAAACTAAAAAGGATATCTGTCAGAATTACTGCTGTTTGTGCACCTGCATATGCAAATATTAGTGTAACCTATCCTATTTATAAATTTACCTTGTTTGTTTAGCTTTGCATACCAATATCTAATCCTAACCTTATATAACATCACTTATGTGGGCTGAAGTGCTGAACACTTGAGGAAAAAGCGTAAGGTGGTTTCTGTTAGTATATCCGTAGCTTAGTTGCAGAGCCCCTGAATTTTTATTACTATAGCATTTGTTTTCTGACACCGGTGATGACATTTTTCTCTTTTGGTTTACTTCTTGGACCATGTAGAAATAGCATTTTGCTTGTTGAGCTTTAAGTTTTGTGACAACTGAATCCAGTGAACTGAATTTATGCTCAAGTATGGCAACAGATGATGATATGCATTGGAGTAATTTCAGTAAATAGATTCTCCGTATTGCTCCCTAGTCTCTACATTCATAGTTGAACGTTTTCAATTCATGTGCAGACTATGCAGGAATCATGTTGGCTACATTTTTCATAAATACTTTATACTTCCTTTAGTTGTCATTTGCTATGCACTTATGCTTCATCTTGTATATTTCCTTTCTTGCACTTCTTGACTTATATTTAACATTTGTCTGTTTCCTTTAAATTTCAGGGATCACTCAAACTTTGTTAACTGTATCCGATATTCTCCTGATGGAAGTAAGTTTATCAGTGTGAGTTCAGATAAGAAGGGTTTAATATATGATGGCAAAACTGGGGAAAAGATTGGAGAGCTGTCCAGTGAAGGCAGTCACACAGGGAGCATATATGCTGTTAGCTGGAGTCCTGACAGTAAACAAGTAATTTTGATATTAGTTGTTCCCTGTTATTAATTATTATACCATCAGTACTGAACGTCTCAAGTTTTTGGTCCATCAAGATTGGTCTTGGTCTAGATGTGAAGTTCCTTTATTAGACATGATTAAGGAGCCATGGATTCAGAAAACATAGTTCTCACAACATAGCAATGTTATTCATAAAACATGATCTACCTATATTGTTGATGGATTATCTGCAAAATGTTTGCTTTCCACCTAGATCCTAGAATGATCTAGCCTGTAAGTTAAATGATTTTTTTTACCTAGGATGTGCATCATTTTGTCTCTAGCTCAAACTCTAGTCCAATTTTTGTCTGCAATTTTTAGCTAGCATGGTTCTTCAACCTTTTATTCCTTATTAATGTATGTTTGCTGTCTATCAATCTATGTGTCTTGCTCTAAGTAATTCCATATGTTTGGCATTGTGTATCCATCCCTAATGGTAATCTCTTTGTTTGTTCATACCTTTAGGTTCTAACGGTTTCTGCTGATAAAACTGCGAAAGTATGGGATATCATGGAGGATGCAAGTGGGAAACTGAACAGAACTTTGGGTTGTCCTGGTACAGGTGGTGTAGATGACATGCTTGTGGGTTGCCTCTGGCAGAATGATTATCTTGTGACAGTCTCTCTTGGTGGGACATTTAATCTTTTCTCCGCAAGCAATCCACACAAAGAACCAGTAACATTTGCAGGACATTTGAAGACTGTCAGTGCTTTGGCCTTTTTCCCTCAAAGTAACCCAAGAACTATACTGTCTACAAGCTATGACGGTGTCATCATAAGATGGATAGAGGGTGTTGGATATGGTGGCAGATTGATGCGTAAGAACAACACCCAGATCAAATGCTTTGCTGCTGCAGAAGAGGAGCTGGTCACCTCAGGGTATGATAACAAGGTGAGAAAACCAATAGGTGGTCCATATGCCTAGTGTTCATCAGAGTATCTGTTAGGATAAATAAAATTTGTATTTATTGGGGATGCATTCTCTTCATGGTATATTGGTATGTAAAGGTTCAAGTCCAAGGTGGTGATCAGTGTATGTATGTTTAGCCTACATGATAGTGATAGGTTTATAAAAAGAATAACGCCTTAGCATTTTAACCCATATTAACTTAGCAATATGATAAGTTGCTAATTGTAGACAAATCTCATTATGGATATTGATGGTATCTATCCTTAATATTTTAGCTTATTTAGCTTGGAAATTGCTAGATGGAAAATGCAAGTAATAGCAATCCCTACGAAGTTTGTATTTCTTCAATATGTCAAAACAGTAATTAACTTGAAAGGGATCCAAATTCCATCAATCTTCAGGGCCATTTTTATACAATTGCATATACCTCGGTGCGTAGCAATTGATTCCGGAATCCTCATATGACCGAAAATATATAATTAAAATGTGTTCTGTTGGTATGTGGCTTATATAGTGTTATTTAGTAATACTGATATAGATGAAATCAACTGAGTTTAAACTTTTGAATGCCTTCTTTTCTGGTTGGACAATGGTTAGGCTCGGTTAATGATGAGCAACTTTTATGTTTTTCTTCTTGAAAGCAGGTCTTCATTATTCCTCTTAATGGAGATCAGTGTGGAGATGCTGAGTCAGTTGATGTAGGAGGTCAGCCAAATGCTTTGAACCTTGCAGTTCAACGACCTGAATTTGCACTGATTACAACAGATTCTGGGATCATATTGCTGCACAAGTCAAAAGTCACTTCCACAACCAAAGTTAATTATACTATCACTTCATCTGCGGTTTCTTCTGATGGCACTGAAGCCATTGTGGGTGCGCAAGATGGGAAGCTGCGCATCTATTCCATCAGTGGGGATACACTCACAGAAGAAGCGGTACTTGAGAAGCACCGGGGTGCTATTACTTCCATACATTATTCACCAGATGTTTCCATGTTTGCTTCTGCTGATGCCAACAGGGAAGCTGTTGTGTGGGATCGGACAACTAGAGAGGTACTGTCATATTTCAACTTTTATATTTTTTCTAGTTGTTAATAATGAGTGTTAAACTGTCGTGTTTCTTGTTATTAGGTCAAAACTTGTCCAGTATTGTGCTATGTGGTGTGCAAATTTAAGATTCCACTTGTTAATACATATTCTTAGGCCTTCAAAATTACTCCAGTACCACTGTTTTCACTGTTTTGTTTTTTGTCATTTTACAGAAGCCCTTGTTGATGTTTCTTGGCATGTCACATTAACTTAACTATTTTTTGAAAAGAGAAACAGTGCCATACAATCAAAACTATTTCTTGATTCATCACCAGGCAATCAGGCATCATGCCTTGGCATGCCACATTAACTTAACTATTTTTTGAAAAAGAGAACAGAGCCATGCAATTAAAACTCTCTCTTGATTCATCACCAGGCATCATGCCTTGGCATGCCACATCAACTTAACTTTTTTTTTTAAAAAAAAGAGATACAGAACCATGAAATTAGAACTATCTCTCGATTCATCACCATATCATAACCTTGTATTCTTGACTATTGTGAAATGGCAAATGTAACCTGAAAATAACTTATGATTATCATTATTTAAGGTTTGATGGAAATCAGATTACTGAAAAAACAATATGCTAACCCTTATGCAAGGATAGGTGGAAGGCTATATGCCTCTTGTATGATTTTGTACATTTCATCTTGTTATGTTTCAATCCCTCAATTCCAGTACTGTTTTACCTAAAAATAGTGTTGCCAATTGCCCAATTTTAAATTGCTTTATTTGTAGTCTGTCCGGAACTCCAATCTAATATTGTTTTCTTCAACAGGTGAAGTTGAAGAACATGTTGTACCACACAGCTCGGATAAACTGCCTGGCTTGGTCACCAGACAGTAGTTTGGTTGCCACAGGCTCGTTGGACACCTGTGCAATTGTATACGAAATAGACAAGCCAGCATCCAGTCGCATCACCATCAAGGGAGCTCATCTTGGTGGAGTCCATGGGTTGACCTTTGCCAGCAATGATAGTCTGGTGACTGCCGGTGAGGATGCATGCGTCCGTGTCTGGAAACTGGTGCAACAGTAGGTGGTATTCATTTGTTAGCATGTCTGCGGTATCCATTGAAATAAACAGTGCTTGCGCTTGTCCGTATGGTGGCTGCTACTCACAGGCCCTGGCAGCATCTTTTAGTCTTTTTTCCGCTATTGTTGTCCAAAACTGCCCGTACGATTCGTCTTGAGTTGCATTCGTTCTTGCATTTCAGGAAAAACTCAATTATCATTGTATCCCTGCTTCTGATTTTGTTAGGAACTGAGAATACAGGGATGCTGGTGTGATTTTTTTTTTCTGGTCCCTGGAGTAGCTGTTAATAACTGACATTTTTGTGCTGTAACTTTTCACGAATCATATGCATGGTGCTTTCCTCTACCGCTTATAACCTGTATCTGTGTGTATTTTTCATCAATAAGCTGCATAATGCATACTACCGCTGCTTGTAACCTGTAATGGGCTTATGCCTTTGTTTCTATTGCTTCTTGTTGCTTGTAACCATCTGTCCGTTTGAAGACATCCGTTGGCACGAAGCAAGGTATAAGTTTCAGCTGAGAAAAATAGAATAATCACCTGTTTTCCCATTCTTTTTCTGCAGCAGAATATTTGCAGGGCACACAGTTCTCCCCAATGAGTGGGTAAAGGGAAGAATAAGAGCCGAAAGCTATACTTGCTGGCTTCCCCAGGTATCCTCATCTGGGTGCTTATAACTCTACTCGATGAAGGGAAGAACATTGCATAGTGACATTGACCGTCAGATTTCTGCTCGATTTGAACTCAACTAATTTGTATTAATTATTATTTATGTTTACTGATGCAGATGTGTATAACAGCCATCCCATCCAAAGGAGTACTTGCATTAGTTCTTGATATGTGCCATAGTCTGCTTGTCTCGTCGTAACAGTACCCGCGCTCGCACCTGCATTGTCCTGCCGCAGCATCCAGAGTATGGCACTGATCAGTACATTCAAATCCTTTACTGCGAACCTGGTTGTTGTTGTTGACCTTATACCACGTAAGAGCTAGCTGTGGAAGGGATTTCAAAGATAAGATTTCAGCAAGCGATCAGATCTCAGATTCTGACCGGTGATGACAACATGTGAAGACCCATGCAGCCACTCAAAGCGACACCATAATAACCATCCTACTAATGGCCTATTGTTCATGCAGGCATTCAAAGCGACACCACACATGTTTTAATAACCATCCTACTAATGGCCTATTGTTGTTGGAGTTATTTTCTATTTATGGCTTCCTTCAAATAAATAAATAGGACAATTTGTTGGGATAACCTTTTTTAAGTAACTTATCGGCGTTCGATTTGTTCACACAAGTGCATACGCTAGAGCCAAAAACCATAAGTGGGTCACAGAATCGGGAATCTAAAGTTAGGAGGGCCGTAGATACCATGACTATTGGAGATTAAACTGTTATGTTGGCAACCAATCTAAATCAATTAAAATAGTGGAGTGAAGTTCCCAATAACTAAGATTTCCTTAGGGCTTGTTTGAATGGGCAGAGATCCTTGCCCAATTCACGAGGAAAATCTCGGGTTTGGAAATAATCCTAGTGCAACCCAAATGTGTGTTTGCTCAGATGTGGGAGGGGATGTTCCTAATCCAAACCAACCCAATTCACGAGGGGAGAAAAAAAATCTTCCCGGAGGCTAAGCAATTCCTTACCAAGGTGACTCATGGTGTAGCCTCCGCTCTACTCACTTCGCCCATTCTTGCCTTGTCGGTTCACATCGTCGCTGATGAGCCACATTCCATGCCGCCACCTTCGCTTTGCTCCTCTGTAGCCATGCCCTGCATTGATGCTGCTATGTGTAGCTGCTACCAACCCACGTCTAGTCCGGCGAGAGCCGAGGTGGTTATGCCAGCTCGTAGGAGAAGACAGCAGAGAGAATGATGTGCAAGATCCCAAGGGCACAGGCGACGTCATCGACAAGCATGGGACGTTGGCAACTAGCCGAGTTGCCAAGGTGGAGGCACCGAGACGAGGGTTATGCAGAAGGAGGGAAGTGAGGACTTGGCCCAAGTTGGGTAAGACGGTCGCCACCGCGTTGCCATCTCGTGTGCATGGGCATCATCATCATCATCGCCCTTGCCGCCGTCGTCATCTCGTGCTCTCCATCTTCCCAAGGCTTGCCACCGCCTCTATCCTCCTCCACGGCTCAACTTATGGTGGCAGCACATGGTGGTGAACAACATCTACACCATGCTCCCCTCTACAGCACAACGTCCACCTCTGCCGGTCGACAAGCCAACGACAGCGAGGAACCTAAATCTGAATTGCTTTCGAGATACCCCCTCAAAAAAAATGAATTGCTTCGAATCTTGCAACTTATTTTTATTTTTGACTTCATAACGAGCAATTCATACTGATAAAAAAATATATGCACGATATTATTGTCCTTGCCTTGGTTTTGTTCCCAGGTTGGATCATATAGGTGATGAGAAGGGGATTAATCCAATCCCCTTTTTGATTGTGTTCCCTAAAGATAATTTCTCAGGGTTAGCCAAACAAGTTTTTATGGGGGTTAGCTTCGTTCAACAGCAGGTACCTTTAACAAACTGGTGGGAAGAAATTTCATCTTTCTTTTTTTGAAAAATGGAAAGGAATTTATTTATCTTCTTGTTACAAGGTGTAATGTAACCCCAAAAACCGCACTAGTGAAGAGAGCCTGAGCACGCTATCCAGCTCCGACCGAGTACCGACCGAGCGCGGAAGCCTCTGGGCCTCCGCACGAACCCAAACTCCACCGGCCCTGGGCCTCTCCCTGTTTGCTGTTTCGCGTCTTGTACTCTCTTGCCTCGCCTTCTTTTTCCTCTTGCGCTCAGCCTCGCCTCCTCCCATCTCAACCTAGGGCACGCGCGCCGCCACCGCCGCCTTCTCCCCGCGCGATCCCGCTGCCTCCGATCCCCTCCGCTCCGATCGCCCGAGGTCAGCCCGGCTCCTCCCCAGCTGCACCCGCCCTCCTCTCCCTATCGCTTTCGATTCTCTTCGGATTTATCGGTGCCTGTCCCTGATCTTGGCGTGCTGGTTCCACGGTTGGTTTTTGTATGTTTGTCCTGTAGGATTACCGCCGGTCGATGAGGTTTTTGGCCTTGTTTTGATTCGCTTGTGGCGTCTGCTTTAATCGGAGCTGGATGGTTAATGGGATTGGGCTGTTGGTGCCGATTGGTCGTGTCGTGATGGATTGGCGCTCAGTTTTATCTAGATTAGATTGATGCTTGGTTGAGGAGTATAACGGTGGTTGCTGCTGCTACCCTGTTGGCTCTTGATGCCGGCGTATTCCGTTGCCTGCAAAATTTCCTTCTTTTGTTTTGTGTTGTTTAGATGGAATTCGCAACTCGGAGGTCAATGTCATGCCGATTTTTCGTATTTAGGGACAGTTTTTGCGATTAGGATTGAAAAAAATAGATCACATTTGATTGACAAAATATCCAAACTAGATAGGTTTTCTTTTGTTAGGTTACTGACTGCAATTCTTGCTTTTTAATGTTGATTGGTGAATTTATAGCTTATGTATGTTTTTTCTTAGATAAACAACTACTTGTATATGGTTCTTTGCTGAAACATGCGATGTTTTTCTTGTCTCTATATTTTCCTGGATCAATAATTGCTGTTCTCCAGTTTAGAAACTTAATCTTAGTTCGTATTTTACACAAGAGGTGTTAATGATGCTCATTAAACATATCAACAACTGTTTAGTGCAAACATGGCTGTTTACATTATTAATGCTATAGCTGTGATACGATTTCGTGCATCTGAACTTATAAATTAGGCCATTGTATAGCTACACAGGCTATTCGCCCTCATGAAGAAGTTATTATTCTTAGTTCAGAATTTAGCAGCGGTGAAGGTAGATATTTATCTATGCTAGTAGTACTTGAGGAACTTGCATGAAGTGTACAGCTATATGTTTAGAGCGGTTTGTAATGTTTAGGTAAATCAAAAGATTGCACAAAATATGCATAGGGATAATTGTGCTATTAGATGTACAGATAAATATCTTGCAGTTTCCTTTATTATCATGTCTTTCTCTCTTTAACGATTGGGATTATTAAATGCTATTATGTAAAATATTGCTCACCATGTTAGTCATCACTGACTTAATTTCAATTCTCTCCCTTGACATTTCAATGGAATCCTTTATAGTGAGATCTGGGAGTTTGCACATCACATGCATTTTCTTATATTAACTGGTGATGCTTATCCCCTGTGATGACAGAAACTGGAAAGTGTAGTTTTTCTTTGGGAAGGACTTAGTTATGCCTTGTTGGTTTCCTCTTTCACATTCTTGTCTTGAGAGAAGTAGTAATCTGCATTGTTTTGTAGGATTTAATAGTAGTTGATCCTAGACATGTTGTCTAAGTTGCTAATGTTATGTTTTTTTAAAAATTTTCAAAGATCCGTGCTTGGCCTTTTGCTAATTCTGGAACATATTCTCTGTGTTTCAGTTAAACAAAAGGCTTGACAATTGCTGGGAATCTACCTGTACAGCTGACTTCAAGCATGGAAAACCTGCCAAATGGCTCTGTAAATATTGCAGAGAAAAACCAGGAAAATGAGAGGTCTACGGATGCCAATGAGCCTGAAGAAGTAGCAGACGTATCTGTTTATAGAGAAGATGTAGTCAGCTTGAAGTCAAAAGAGGATGCCCGTGGGTTGGTGATGGAAGTAGCAGGGGAATATGATTCCGAAGGTAGCATCACTGATGATCATACTGATTCTGAGGAGCATGAATATAAAAGTGCTCATAGGACTGAAAATGATGGTGCTGATGGTGATAATGCCAGTAATGGAGTTGATGTTGACAGTCAGTGTTCTTTGCCTGATAACAAGGTTAAGGTGTTATGGATTGATGGTACGGAGAAGACAGAAGATATTGACAGTGTGGTTGTTGTTGACAGAAGTTTCCTTCATGGAGATATAGTTGCTTCTGCCTCAGATCCAACTGGTCAGATGGGCCTTGTTGTGGATGTTAGTCTTGTGGTTGATTTGCAAGGTGCTCATGGAGAAATGATAAAGGGTGTATCCTCTAAAGATTTGAGACGCATCAGGGAATTCAATGTGGGTGATTATGTTGTCTCCGGGCCATGGCTTGGTCGAGTTGATGAAGTCTTGGATAATGTTAATGTGATGTTTGATGATGGTTCTGTCTGTAAAGTTGCCAGGGCAGATCCTATGCGCCTAAGGCCAGCATCAGGGCCATTGCATCCAGATACAGCCTGTCCCTTTTATCCAGGACAGCGTGTGAAGGCAGTGTCGTCATCTGTTTTCAAAACATCCAGATGGCTTAATGGATTGTGGAAAGCAAGTCGTATTGAAGGTACTGTCACAAAGGTGGAAACCGTTGCTGTTATAGTCTATTGGATTTCATCTGCACACTTTGGTACAAATCAAGAATCTGTTCTTCCTGAGGAGCAGAACCCAAAGGATCTGACTCCTTTGTCATGTCTTTCATATGCAAACTGGCAATTGACTGATTGGTGTCTTCCGTACCCATACACATCATGTACAGATGATGCTTTAATTGAGAGTTCAGAAATGAAAGAGCTAAACTCTGATGAGCACTCAGGTCTACCATCTGATATTCCTGAATCTACCATTGATGTTCAGGCTGAACAAGCTCAAAAGGTTAATACAGATGCAAATTCAAGGTGGACAGATGGTGATTCTCCTGCTGATGGATCAAATATGTCAGATGGAGATAATTCATGTGTAGCCAAAGAATCAGAATCAGGCACTAGTGTATCAAACATTCCAAAGGAGGGAGCACAGGACAATGCAACTTATAGAAAAAAGCTCAGGAAAGTTTTTGTCAAAAAAGACAAAAGAACAAAAAGAAGAGATGAGAGCTTTGAAAGAGCCCTGCTCATTGCTAATACGTATACCAAGGTTGATGTAATATGGCAAGATGGGACAAAAGAATATGGAGTAAGTTCAACGTCACTGATCCCGATCCACAGTCCAAATGACCACGAATTCTTCCCGGAGCAGTATGCCGTTGACAAGGTCTCTAATGACGTGGATGATTCTTCTGAAACAAAGCGTGTAGGTCTTGTTAGAAGCGTTAATGCGAAGGACCGGACTGCATCTGTATCATGGTTTAAGTCTTCACTACACCCAGAGGAGCCCAGGGAAATTGAGTGTAACGAAATTGTGAGTGTGTATGAACTGGATGGCCATCCGGATTATGATTATTGCTATGGAGATATTGTTGTCCGCTTGCCATCTGTTTCACTTCCTCTTGAATCAACCAATGGTGAAAACACCATGGAACTTGACAAAAATATAGATTCTGCGGAATCATCAGCTGCTTCATATGTGGCGCCCCCTGATGCTGGGGCAGAGGAACAGTTTCCGCAGAAGGAATCCAGTTCGGAATTTACCAGCCTCTCATGGGTTGGAAATATAGTGGGCTTCCAAGACGGTGCGATTGAAGTCATTTGGGGTGATGGGTCGATGTCAGAGGTATTACACAACTTCTATTAATGCAGCAAATACCATCATTTATGTGAAAGAAGTAGCATTAGGAGCTATCACATATCAGCTGCTGAACTGCATACCATCAACTATTTGCCTTGTCGATCTGTTGAGGCTTTGTCCAGCCTGACCTTTTTTTTGGTTGTTTGTGTTCCTCTTATCACTTCACCTGAGCCTTGCTGAAAACTAATCTGCTTCATGCATTACCTGTATTTTTGTTAATGGGTTCCTGTTGTTATTTCAGGTTGGGCCTCATGAGATATATGTTGTTGGCCGAGAAGACGATGGTGCCTCGCTAGATGATGGAACTGCCACTGATGGTGCTAGCTGGGAGACTGTTGATGACAATGAAATGGACTTGCTAGATGATTCTGTAAAGGTATTCTCTGCTGCCAGACTGTCATTGTTGTTTTGTCCAGTCATTCCTCTGTGAAGCACCTTTTAGTTTCCTTTTGTTCCATTTATTGATCGCTGTCTTCTCTTTCAGGATGATTCACAAAATGTAACTGAGAATGGCATTGAAAGGGAAAATGGGTCATTTAATTCCCAGGATGGAAGTTCTGTTGCAACTGGTCCACTCTCTGTTGCTTTTGGCTTTGTGACACGACTGGCGAGTGAGCTCTTTGCTCGAGGTAAAAAGCATTTAGATGGATCATACTCAGATGTTATGGATGAAGTTGAATCTCACCGGTCTAATGAGGTTTCAGAGTCTGGTGATGATATTGATAAAATCGAGGGGGGAAACCACATGGCAACATCGGAGTGCACCGCTGTGACAACAAATGACTCTTCTTCTGGGAAGTCTGAAGATGTGGTTATGGCTGATGAGTCTGCAGATTCAGATTGCTTCAAACACTTTGATGTTCTGCAGTGTCCTCTGGACCATCATTACCTTGAAAACACAGCACAGGTAATTTCTCTTACATTGTTGTGCATTTATAATTTATATTGTTCTCTTACATTGGCATACATATATTACACACTTATATTTCATCTTAAACAATCTGATTTCAAGAACATGCTTATTTTTGTAATTTGCTTTGGCTACTTAAATATTTTCTTGGTATTTTAGTTTCTTGCTTACAAATGTCTAAACAATGTTCTTGCAGGGTATCGGTGGAAGAAAGTGGGTAAAAAAAGTACAGCAGGAATGGAGCATACTTGAGAAGAACCTACCAGGTCTGTCTTCATCCAATTGCACTTCTCTCATGGAAACCATAAAAGGGTAATGACAAGTATATTACGATTTTGCTGATGTTCTTTTTACTGCAATTGTAGATTATATTTATGTCAGGGTATTTGAGGATCGAATGGATCTCATAAGAGCCGTGATTATTGGAGCAAGTGGAACCCCTTACCAAGATGGACTGTTCTTCTTCGACTTTCACCTTCCACCTGAGTATCCACAAGTTCCTCCGGTAATTGCAATAGTTACATTGCCCCATTATGCTTCTTTGCTTTCCATCATTGTTTTGGTTACAATAGCTGCTGGCAATTTACATTATAAATGAGCCCATTGAGCTTGATGTTCTGCTGACATTGCCTGCAACTTCCCCGTTATTGGCATTTATTGCTGAATCTGCAGTCGGCGTACTATCATTCTGGCGGTTTGCGTGTAAATCCAAACCTTTACGTGGATGGGAAGGTTTGCTTAAGCCTCTTAAATACCTGGACTGGCAGAGGAAACGAAGTATGGGATCCATCATCGTCTAGTATTCTGCAAGTACTAGTTTCACTTCAGGGTCTGGTTCTCAATGAAAAGCCCTATTTCAATGAAGCTGGATATGAGAAGCAAGTAGGTACTGTTGAAGGGGAGAAGAATGCTCTGCCGTATAATGAGAACACATATTTGCTGAGCTTGAAATCCATGTTGTATATCTTGAGGCGGCCTCCTATGGTAACACAACTTCCCCTCTTGAGAGCTAATGAATTTGTTTGGTGTTATTACTGAGTTAATTCAACGTGCGTGGTCTCGTACTCTATTATTTTACCATGTTTAACTTTTTGCTTCTCTGTCATGAGCCAATATGCATGTATTTTAGATCAATATATGTAATATTCGTGTTGATAATTGGAAGGACCATAGATACCTAAAAGTTTTGATTACTGAGGTTTCTTTTGTTTGTTGATAAAACACGAATCTTCACCTGCATATGTATGGTGATGCTTCAAGGAAAATTTTGACATTAAGATGGAATTGCATTACTTCCTGTAGGCCTGGAAGGTAGGCATGCAATCAAATCATAGAAGTTCCCTTGTTTGTATAGTGGTTATTCTCTCTTAATACGGTAGCGTTGAGAAGCTTAACCATAACTTTATTTAGTCCTTTTGATGTTCTGATTGTTCACACGCATTATTGCTGCAGCATTTTGAGGATTTCGTAAAAAGCCATTTCTGCAAGCGTGGCCATTACATTCTCAAAGCTTGTGAGGCCTATTTGCGGGGAAATGTGGTTGGCACACTCACTGATGATGCCTGTACCACCGAGAGGAGCAAGGAGCACTCTTGCTCTGTGGGTTTCAAACTTGCATTAGGAAAAATTTTGCCACGGTTGATTACAGCCCTGAAGGACGCAGGAGCAAACTGCGACCAATACGAGCACCTCGGGAAAACAGAAACTGCTCAAGAAAGTTGAGCACTGAGTGACTTGTATTCCAATCTTTTTTGGTTTCAGAAAGATGATACGGTCAACTGCTTTCGTATAAATGTAAATTCAACATTTATTTCTTGTTTCTATTTGAACATTTGGAAAAATGTCGTTCCAAATGAATCAATCTCTTCCAAACTGGGAATTGAGGTACACTGTACAGTTTATGTTTTTGTTAAGCTTGCGGGGTTCTTTAAAGGCCAGGATAGCATGCCAAATCTGAATCAGGCCTAGAAATTCCAGGAATATAGATGCGAGGTCAACTAATGGATGATGCTTCTTTTCACGAATCAATAGCTCTAGAAGAAATTTTACCTGGCAATTAACGGCCATGTGTACTTAAGAAATACAGACGTTGTTCATCAACTTTTTTTCATACCCTAATGGTGTTACTGTTAATTGCCTAAACATTCAATATATGTCAAGTGTTACTTTAATTTGAGCGTGGGAGAGGACTGATTCGGTAGGTGTTTGGGTGAAAGATTTTTAAATGTCGCGTGGTATCTTGACGAACGAATCTCTTGAGTTGTCTGTTTTGACTATCAAGTGATCTTGGTGATGACAATATTATTTGGTCAAATGATGGGAGCAATAACTGGTTCGAGGCGCAACCGTGCCCAAATTCTTCATGTCTGGTACGTCTCCCGTTGCTTCCCATTGTGAAATACTGAAGCATATTTCAACGCCGGAGGGCACACATGCAATTCCAGCCAGATCCGAATTAAAAAGGCATTACATTTACACGCGTTTTCTTGCTATAAAAGTTCAATAAGCAGGGAAGGCTTTGATCAATCCTTGCTAGAAATGTTTGCCCAATCGGCCTACCCCAGCCAAGGCTTCGGCTAAATGTTAAAAGATCATGCTGGACGATTATGCTGTAGTCCAAGACAAGTAGACCAAAAAAAAAAAGACAAGTAGACAAATCAAACTTAACAAGTTTGAATTGAATTCAACAGTCAAAACGGATAAACGCAATGACGATTGAATAGATGGATAGATTGGTAGACAAACGAGTACCATGAAATAACCCTAAACCCTAAATAACACCAACTCTTAATTAACGCTAACAGTAAAATTAAACTTAATTAACAGCAATTAAAGGGCAATTAAGTATAATACAACGAATTAAAAAAATTGAAACTCAGTCCTTGCAAGCAAAATAAAATTATTACAACACTCGAATAATTACAAGAATACATTGTGTACCTAAAAATAAATAAATTACAAGTTTTACATTAGGATAGGTTGACCGAACCATTGAACACGTGAGAGCAATGTCACGGCCACCACAACCTTCGTCACCATCCATTTCCTTTTATAGCCCGACAAGCAAGTAGGTTCCCTCACCATCCTTTTTTGCTCACCAATTCACAGCATAGCACAACAAACATCACAATAACCACCACACAGCGAACCGAACCAGCCAAGTGGGATGGCATGAGGAGAAGGGGAAAGCATTCCATACCTCAGCTAGAAAGGCCATGACGGTGCGATGGTGAGCCCGTGGAAAACCACCGTGCGCCCTTAGGGGATTGCATGCTCCATGGTGCATGCAACCCACCAAGTCCCATCACGGTGGCACAACCACTGGCCTTCCCATCCGTACGTGTTCATGAATAAAGACAAGCTAAAAAATGATGGCTAAAATCAAAACGTGTAAAGCATGGGTAGAGGAAACGATCACGGGTAGAAGGGGAAGGAATCAAATCGGCAGAGCCGATGCTAGAATCAGCCGAAGGAAGGTGTGAGGAGCGTGGTAGCAGTCGTAGCCGACTATAGAACCATAGAAGCCGGTGCCATGGCGCTCGGCCATGACCGAGCCGAGCCCGCTGAGACCCAATCGGCGGCCAACAAAAGGCAAAGGCAAGGGGGAATGAGGGAGTCGAAGGGGGAAGTTGGGAGATCGACGACGAGGACCATCGGTGCCTAGCCAGAGGCTAGTGGCCAGCGTGCCCTAAGCTGCCATGGCCGGCGCCAAGGGAAGTGGTTGCTGAGGTAGAAGCACAACCACGCCGGAGGAACCACGGGGAAAAGGAGGATCCACGGGGAAAAGGAGGATCCACGCTCGGGGAGTTGATGGAGGGACCACCAACGAGCCGCCAACTTGTGGCAAGTCTAGGCCGGCACGCCCAGGGCACATGAGGTGGTGATTTGCATCTGGGAGAGAGAAAGATAGGATTAGAGGTGTGAGTGTGTGGTTTGGGTTTGTGTGGTGTGGCCAGATGGGGGGGGGGGCTATTGTGTGCATGTGTGCGGGTGTTGGGTGTTTGGTGTGGAGCATGGTATTTTGTTGTGTGTGGTATTTTATGTGTGTGTAGGGTACTATTCACGCGGCATGTGTACCAGCCAATGAATGCGCACATAAGTTAGATGACCACTCAACTAGAAGTAACCGATCGGGAGGAAATAACAGTGGGATAAACATGGAATTAATTAGTGGCGTAAAACTAAATTGTTGACTGATAAAATTTAATAAAATAAAACCCATTAAAATCCACCCAAAAAGGGGAAGCTAACTATTATAAATTCAGAATCAAACTTTACATATGGTTATAACATAAGGACGAACAAACTTTCACTCGGAAAGAAGGCTATATTCAAGTGTCAGTTATATTCTTGTTTTTGATGGGCAAAAAATGCTACTTTGTTACGTTATTATTTCTTTTCACAATAGGTAAGTAGTATAACTAGTGGAGGAATCCAGACCGGTAGACAGTCCGGAAGTGGGGGACCAAGGTGCATATATTAGCGCTAGTGGAGTTTAGTAAAGGGATAACTAGCCCAACCAACATTTATTTGAGGTCAATGGGTGCCAGGTGAGGGTGACAACTGACAAACCGCTCTGGGTTACCAATTAAGAATAGTTGATTAGATATTTAATAATGTAACATGGAAAAATATTCTGTATTCTGGATTTGGTACTGTATCAAAGGAAATGCGGATAACTAGTTTCAAGAGAGCTCGGAGTAGCTATTGGTATAGTGGCACAAGCCTGCACGGTGCAAAATAAATCATGAATTCATGTGTCTCCTGGATTAGAGAGGCAACAGAGACCACTAGGGGTGCTCATAGTAGTAATTACTAGCCTCATAGGTGCGGCGTCACGCCGCGTCAGCCACCGTGTGTACCGAAGTAAAAGAGGCGATAATTCGCGAGGAGGTTTTTTTAAAAAATCGAGGGCACATGTGTATTTTCGAAAAAGCTAAAGGTCATTTTCGTAAAAAAATTGAGGACATGTATGTAACTAAACGAGGACCCGTACGTAATTTAGAAAACCGCGGGGCGCTATCCTGCAAAGTGGAGGGGTGTTTTCAGGAAAAAGCGTTTTAAAAAAAACTGGTAGAGACCTTTTCGCGATAACAGAGGACTTTTACATAATTTCGGGAAAATACAGGGACTTTTTTGCAAAACGGGACACCCGACCATACGAAAATTGGGCGGCCACGCGCCGGCCGCAGCGCGCGCAGGGGCGACGTGGCCGCCCTCTCCTCGCGCGAATCCCTCCGGAAGTAATAGCTTTAGATCCGTCGACTTTGTTGGCAATGCACGCAGGCATGCAATCCGGCCAGCCTCAGCCAGTTGTATCGATCGTATCGTTTCGCCGGCGTTGCGCGGTACCACGGAATGCTTCGTCGAAAACACGCAGAGCTGGTTCGTGCAGATGCGTCCGGCCGTGGATTGACTTGCATATGTCTGCACCGGCGAGGCGGCGACCACTTGCATGACTTCGTCGATCGCCGGGGAGAGATCTGATTGGGCTGGATGCCATGAACGCATGCACCGATCGCAACGTACGGTTAAATATGCTGATTTCAGAGTCAAAACGACCGCTCTGCATGGACTGGACGGTCTGTTAGGCAATCTTTTTCATTCATGTCAATTTGCTGTTTTGCATCGATCTATCGATCACATTTGTCAAAAGATGCGATCCATAGATTTCCAGTGCTCGGTCTCCTCACGCTGATTTTGACCCAGCAGCTACCACTGCACGTCAGCTACACCAGCAAACTGTTCGTCCATCGGGTCAATTATACCACAGTCGAACAAGAGCCGATTTGCATCTTGCTGTGTGACTGCCAAACTAGGGTTTGAGATACGTGCACGCTAGCTGCGTGTGACAAGCTAGATACTACGTGCGTGCTGCTTCAAATCAAATACCGTCGGGAATTACGGATCCATCTGCGATCTGCAGCTAGAAACTTAAAATTCTTTTCAGTTTTGCTATTGCACAGGCGATTGAGTTTTTTTTATCTTTCAGTCACCTGAAATTGCACTCTCAAATCTCAATCAATTGAAGTTGCAGCCACCTCTAAAAAAATCACATGCAACTTCAGGTGATTCAAAGTGCAATTTCAGATGACGGAAAGATAAAAAAATTTTAGTCATCTGTGTAATAGCCACTCTCAATTCTTTTAGAACTGTGTGCTAGTACTTCGCGCTATCGATCGACGAGCTGGAAATCGAATTAAAAGTTTTTTTGTTGAACTCACGCACACCCGCGTGAGAATTTGTTGAACTCGATCGCCTCCTAGTTGAAGTTTTTTGAAGACTTTCTCCTAGTTAAGTTGCCTAGCTACTCCATTACGCGGCAACTACGTAATCTCATGCAGTAATTGACAAACGTGCTTGTGTATACATACGATTGATAGACGAATCACGCAAAGCCGGCCATTACCTTTCGATCGATCGAGGCTAATTAATTGTTTAAGCAAGCCTCGGGACGCACGCATTTGGTGCGCAAGGAAGCATGGAGCTGGCTAGCTGGTATTATACTAGCTCTAGATGACTTACTAACTCTTCAAAGATTTGCTTAGTTGCACATTATATATTGCCAACATATATATATTCTACGATAAAATTTGATTCGGTTTCTTCTGTCAAACTGAAGTTGCAATTAATCATATATATACTAAGGGGGTGTTTGGGACTGCTCCACAAACTCTGCTCCACGAATTCTACTGTGGAGTAGCTCCACAAAAAACCTAGAGTTTGTGGAGCACCCCTTTGGTGCTCTCACAACTCCACCTTTTTTTCCTCGAATAGAGTGCGTGGAGTTGAACCTGTTTGGCTAAAAAACATAGAGCGGAGCTGAAAAACGTGGAGTGGAGCAGTCCCAAACACCCCCTAACTCTACTCTTGGCGGCGTTATCATGCATGGACTGGTTTGGTTGCCGGCTAGAGTTCCCTTGCTTAGCCAGCCACGCCATCGATCGTCCTGTGTAGATTGGCTTTGCTCAGCCCCCTGCAAATAAAATACGACATCAGGACGTTTGTTTGGGCCCACTCGTCAGTGTCTGGTCTAATGGTATTTATACGGGGTCCGTGCAACCTTGCATTGATCCACGTCGAAACAACCGACTCGATCAATTAGCTTTGATTCCTGCCTCTCCAACGAGCATCGATCTCATCAGCTAATCACTGGTTTGTTCTAGTGCATGTCTCTCTAGCTAGCTACCTACCAATATACTGCAGTTTAATTTCTGTTTTTTGTCCCGTCTTACATGCTTGCAGTTGCATGCATCTTCAATAATTCGTGTATATATATATATATATATATATATATATATATATATATATATATATATATATATATATATATATATATATATTCATACAATACGTACATATATGCATACTAGCTTGCTATCTAGTAATACATGCAAGTCCAACATCGAGCAGAACTCCTACGTACATATATGCATGCATGTGCGTTAAGCATTAGTTGGGCAAAACATTATATACAGTGCAGTAATTTGCGTTCATTTCTAGCTAGGTAGTTTGATTTTGCGTGAAATTGTCAACGAAGTAGCTATATCATTGTCCTTGAAAAGCTACCTAATATTTGCTTGGTGTGATGTATAGGTAGTGCGCTTGACTGGATAGTATATTCGTATTCATTTTGCTTTTCAGACTAAGGCTACTAAAGAGACGCATGCATGAAAGAGCTGCATATACGATTAACCAAATCCTTTTCACAAATATCCAATTGCTTCATGATTAATTAGTCCTCATGCGTGGTTTTAACTACTCATAGCAATGTTAGTGCGAACATTTGTTACATAAACATGACACAATCAGCTAGTGGAAGCTCCACATATGCATACATATAGTTCATGGTGCATGTGCATACATATAGATGCTCGCCAATACCAGCTAGTGCTCATCTCGAAAGTCCAACCACTGAGGCACAATATTTCGTGCATCTTGACACAGATAGCACTTCAATTCAAAGGATGAATTGCAATACATAATTAGTCTTTGCACGCATGCTATTTTCAAACAAAAAAAGTCGTCTCTCTCTCTCTATATGCTTCTGCCTTCTTGGCTCGTGCAGAGGAAGCAAGCAACCGGGAAAATGCTCGCCAAAGCAGAGCTGGCCGTTCTTCTCCTGATCGTCGGCGTCGCGGCCGGGATTAGGTCGCCGCCGCCGGTGTCGGAGGATACGCTGGAGAAGGTGGCCGGTTCGCTGGAAATGTACGTCGACAAGCTCCCTCAGATGCCGAAGATGTACGGCTACTCCATGAAATACGGCCGGCCGACGCCGGTTCACCTCTCCATCGGGATGTACCAGAAAAAATGGGTACGTATACGTGTACAATGCAATCTTTCTTTTGCGACGAACAACACAATCTGTTATCTTAATTACACCAAGAGTGTGTTCATTTGATTAGAGTGGCGCGCTACTATGCATTAGCAAATTAAATCGAATCACCGCATCATAAAATGAAGGATTCCTGTAGGAATTCTAGCATCATAACATCATAATAATGTGATGTTTGCAACGAAGGATTCTCGTAGGAATTCGTAGTACAAAATTACTGCGAAAATTATGTGAAAATGTGTTGGAAATTAAAGCATGATCTAATTAAATACGTGTGCATGCAGAAATTCCACCGCGACCTGCCGGCGTCCACCGTGTTCGTGTATGGCACGTCGGCGGAGAGCGCCACCTTCCCCGGGCCCACCATTGAGACCCTGCAGGGGGTCCCGCTTTTGGTGACGTGGCAGAACCACCTGCCCCAGCAGCACATCCTCCCGTGGGACCCCACCGTGCCCACCGCCATCCCCAAGCACGGCGGCGTCCCCGCCGTCGTCCACCTCCACGGCGGCGTCCACCCGCCGCAGTCCGACGGCAGCGCCTTCGCCTGGTTTACCGCCGGCTTCCGCGAGACCGGCGCCGCGTGGACGACGCCGACGTACACGTACCCCAACGTCCAGTCCCCCGGCGTCCTCTGGTACCACGACCACGCCCTCGGTCTCACCCGCGCCAACCTCCTCGCCGGCCTCCTCGGCGCCTACGTCATCCGCAACCCGGCGGTAGAGAAGCCGCTCGGCCTCCCCTGCGGCGACGAGTTCGACCGGGTGCTCGTGCTCGCCGACCGCAGCTTCTACGCCGACGGCTCCATATACATGAACTACACCGGTGACAACCCCAACATCCACCCGCAGTGGCAGCCGGAGTACTTCGGCGAGGCCATCACCGTCAACGGCAAGGCGTGGCCTTTCCTCCCCGTCTCCCGCCGCCGCTACCGGTTCCGCATCATCAACACCAGCAACGCGCGCTACTTCAACCTCTCGCTGACCAACGGCCTCCCCTTCCACGTCGTTGGCTCCGACACCAGCTACCTGTCCCAGCCGGTCACCGCTACCCACCTCCTCGCCGGCGTGGCCGAGACGTTCGACGTCGTCGTCGACTTCTCCGAGTCCACGACTCCCGAGGCGGAGCTGGTCAACACGGCGCCGTACCCGCACCCCGACGGCGACGAGCCGAACCACCTCAACGGCAAGGTGATGAAGTTCGTCGTGCAGCC
The DNA here is from genome assembly GCA_036346575.1 of Dendrocalamus sinicus. Classification (NCBI taxonomy): domain Eukaryota; kingdom Viridiplantae; phylum Streptophyta; class Magnoliopsida; order Poales; family Poaceae; genus Dendrocalamus; species Dendrocalamus sinicus. The sequence goes on from CM070641.1 coordinate 1,505,291, forward strand.
GGAGAAAGCGAGGGACGACTCTAGGGTGCCGGCGAAGCTGATGGAGTACGTCAAGGTCGCCGAGGAAGAGGCTGTGCAGAAGAGGTACATCGTGATGTACGAGTACGAGGACGACGCGACGGGCAACCCGACGCACCTGTACATCAACGGGAAGCGGCTGGAGGACCCCGCGACGGAGACGCCGCGGCCGGGCACGACGGAGGTTTGGGAGGTGATCAACCTCACGCAGGACAACCACCCGCTCCACCTCCACCTGGCCACGTTTCAGGCGGTGCGCGTGCGGGGGCTCATCGGACTGGACGAGTTCAAGGCCTGCATGGCCAAGCTCAACGACGCGGTGAAGTGCAACGTGAGCCAGCACGCCGTGGGGGAGGCGGTGGCCGTGCCGGAGCACGAGAGGACGTGGAAGAACGTGGTGAAGATCGCGCCGGGGTACATGACGACGATCGTGGTGAAGTTCTTGATGGTCGATACCGGCAAGACCTACCCCTTCGACGCCACGGCCGAGCCCGGCTACGTCTACCATTGCCACGTACGTACTTCCTTCGTTACTGTGTTGACCTTGTTCAAGTGCTAATCGCTACCATTTTTGTTACTTAATTACCAACACATTATTAACGTTTTATCATGGTTTGATTACTCGCAGATTCTGGATCACGAGGACAACGCCATGATTCGCCCCTTAAAGCTGATCAAATGATAAAGTGTACTTAAATTTGAGAAGCATATGCAAGCACACTGGTGCCAACCACCAAGTGTAAATGGGTGCCTCTGAAAAGGAAAGAGAATAGATTAAAGCCTACAATTTACGTTACAAATACAAAGTAATTATTGTGTAAGCTGTATGATTGGATAAACCAAGTGGTCAAAGTCTAATTAAGGTGTAAAAAAGAGGAAAAATTCCCTACGTACCACCGAAAATTAACCCGATTCCTTCAATACCACTGGGGGAAAAAAAGATGCAATGCTGCTTCTTTTATGCCACTAAGTTCCAATTTTGTGTCTTTTCATGCCATTGTGGTCGCCCTTCCGTCACTTTGCTGAAAAATGGCACATGAAAAGACCTATCTGCCCTTCTCCTTTCTCCCCTTCCGCCTGTTAAATATTCCCGACCCCTCTTCCTCGTCTGAGTTTTTTGCTATTATAGTACTCCCTAAGTATGGCTTCGACAAAACGGTATCCACATCGTGGGTTTCTCTAAAACAATACATATTTCGTGTACTCCTCTCTATAATAGTATTCCCAGGGATTTGAACTCAAATTATTTTGATTTTTGAATTTTATCTTCTCTAAATGACTAAACTACCCTTCCTAAATTTGTTTAGACCTAATTCTTTTTCTTTTCTTCCCGCACGACACAGTACAGGCGCATCACTTTTCCTCTGGCGGCGGCGGCGCACGAACTACGCACGCAGGCGACGCGCTCGCTCGTGGCGCACGCCCACACGGCAGGCAACGATCTTGCGGCAGACCTCGCGCGGCAGGGTGATCACGCACAGAGGGCAGTGGAGGAGCCGCCGCCATGGGAGGAAAAAGAAGAGCTCGAAAAAGAAATGGACCGAGTTAAATGCGGTTGGGTCTAATCAAAAAACTGAGGGGTTGTTTAGTCATATGGAGGAGATAAAATTCGAAAATCAAAATAATTTGAGTTCAAATCCCTGGGAATATTATTATAGAGAAGAGTACACGAAATAGATATCGTTTTGGAGAAGCCCACGACGTGGATACCGTTGTGTCGAAGCCATACTTAGGGGAGTACTATAATAGCAAAAAACTCTCCTCGTCTATGCGCACTGGCCTACCGCTCCGTTCACCGGGAAACAACACCAAGCAAGATGAATCAATGGTCTCCATCCACTGGGCAAACCAAATCAACAACGACACGGACTCCGCGTCCACCCAAACCTCTCGGCTCCCACTGTCCGGCTCGAAGGTGGCTGCCTGCATCTCCCGCGTTGGCCTTGTCTCTGCACCCACCTCCTGCCGTCCAGCCCGACGGCGTTGCAGGGTCCAGCATCAAGACGGCGGGGGACGACCGAATCCGCAACCTCCCACTAGCCTCAACCTGCGTCGCCGCATCCCCATCTCCCTCCAGCCTCCTCCCCTTCTCTCGCCGACGCCACTGCATCCTAGTGAGACCAAGTTGGTGGCGGTTAAGGAGTAGCAGGAGGAGATGGGGAAGGAGCAGTGGCGGATCTAGAATCTCATGGTAACTCGGGCTATACTCTAACAGACCAACAACGTAAGAATGAATGTGAATTTATGCCCACATCAGCATAATAGAAGTATGTTTCAAATACAAATTTAGCACAATGCTTCAATACTAATTCACTAAACATAATCAGAAAAACATAGTAAAATATAAACAATGTAGTATAGTAGAGATACAATTTGCGTACCTAAATAACGGAGATTTGCTCTCATCTTAGCCCACCATTTCTTTATCAATAGCAGGACAGAACTTACAAAAACAACATATGAGTATATTAACAAATATACAAGATGATCATCACCCAAACATCATGACAAGATACATCCATTACATGCCAATGTAGGGCTGTGTCATTTCCATTATACATAGAGGGATCTCAAGGCTATCCATGTACTAAATAACACCTATACCTGTTACCAGGTAATTCCCAGCCATATCTAATCCATAATAACCACTAAATAGAAGGCATCTGCAAACAATTCAAAGAAAATCTGACAGACTTGGTGAGCCAGTTGGAACTTTTGCTACTTGTTTCAAATTTACTGTGCAATAATGTTCTTAGTTACAATTGAAGAGCACAAATCATTCATTCAAGATATATTTATATGCTATATAACTTGGCTTTAAAATACATCCAAAACGAATAGTTTGATTTTGCAGTGAAGTACACATTTCAAGAAATGCACATCCCACGTCAAAACATAAAAACTAACTTTAGTTCAAACTGCAAGAGAAATCGAATACAAGTGTGCCATCATTTACTAAACCTATTGACTTATATCCGTCTCCAACGGTTCACCCAATAATGATGCTCATGATATACCTAAACTTTACAAGGGTACTGCTTGTAGAGATCACATTAACCAGCTTTTTATTCTATGTTTCTCACCAAATTACCACATGAAACATGCAGAATAATACTCATAAACTTTAGAAAATCGAACTATGCACTCTAGTAATCTACAGTACAAGATAGAATTTATATTTAGGAATTCATATTTCTAAACTAGTTGCTGTTAACCAATAAAGAACCTAAATTTGTGTGATATGGTTGCAATCTAAGCCGATCCAATTGGAAAACAAGAAAAATCTTACGGAAACTACAACAAAATTTAGAAGCCAAATTTGGACGAGATGGAATATTTGTTTTCTCTAGAGCTCACCTTGAAGTGCACACGCAAGTCTCGGCCCAGGGCCTTGGCAGCTACAAAACACAAGGCAAGAATAATCAACTTCCAAATCAAAACCCCCTTTTACATACAGCAAGATACAAACACGTGAATCGAGAAAAGGATCTAAGGGGAAAGATTCTCACACTTTGTGGGATTGGATGGCTCCCTCAAGTATTGGAGGGAGGCATCGGCACCGGTGCTAGGGAGGCCGGAGGCGCTGGACCTGGAGGGAGGCCAGAGGCGCTGGAGGAGTGGATGGAGGCATGGACTGCAGGGCGAAGACATGAAGTGGCGACAACTAGGGTTAGCCACCCGTGCCAGGCTAGGCGACAGCTGATGAATCAGGTTGAAGACTTACAATATGGGCTAGGCTGCTAGTGCCCTGGGCTGAGATACTAATCTTTGAATATTTTGGGCTCATATAAAAATATTATTACTTCTTTTTTTTGGGTCTCAGGCTACAGCTTACCTAGCCCGAGGCCTAGATCCACCCCTAGGAAGGACGATCTGAACTGGCTGAGGCACGACGCCGCTGCCCCATGTCACTACCGCCGTTGGGGACGAGAACGTCACACATGGACGTGGTACCCTCGACGTCCTGCCTAGATTTGTGTTTTTTAGCCCCACTTTTTTAGTTTTGTCATATCCGTTTAATTATTTACGGTTAATAAAAAAATTCGGGAGAATGAAAGGCCACGTCTTTGTGCCAGCAAAGTAAAATTCCACAACCACTACAAATAGGCGCTCCAAGTCTAAAGAGATTCTTGCCCGTCTCTTTCCCTTCTCCTCCCATCTAGATTTTTCTCATCCCAAACAAGAGAGAACCAAAACCAAAACCAGGAGACAAACACAAGCCCGAAAGGTCCGACTGTCTGAGCAGCAAACGCAGACACTCCCAAGGCAATATCTTCAGAAACCAAGCAGAGTCACAGTGATTGCTTGCAATGAAGAAGGGAAGGTTTCTTGCTGCGTGTTTGCTTGTGGTGCTGGTGTTTCAGGCGGTGCTCGGTCGGAGTGAGGAGAACGGCCGCCTGTTGGACCCGAAGGAGCTGGAGATGTTCGTGGACGAGCTGCCGGACATGCCGAGGCTGCGGGGCTACGGCGTGGCGGAGGACGGCAAGCTCGCCGCCGGCAACCTCACCATCGGCATGTATGACACCATGTGGGTACGTACGTACGTACGCTTACAGAAACAATACTATTCCTTTTCTCTCTCGGTTTTTTCATCTTTTTTTTTAATGGAGTGGCGAACCCAGTTTGGGATGTTATGGTCGGTCGTGCGCGTAACTAATTTGAAGTAACTGTTCTTTCAGAGTTAGCAGTAGTAAAACTGTAGAAGTGATCGAAATGGTAGTTTCAGACATTTTTGTTTCCTTTCGGAGGCGCAAAGGAAGACGCACGAAATTTATGTCGAAAAAAATTTTAAGTGGAGTTAGCGATTAAGCACAAACTTAAGATTTACCGCAGGTAGTTAAACAGTTAGAAGGTTAAAGTGTCAATAGTTGCATATGGTTCACTCGTCACTCACCTCGGCTCCTCGATCCTAGCAGACTACTCTGTGGTCTATACTTCCATGCTAGATGCTGGGATTCAAGGCTTCGAGAGCTTCTAGGACAAAAACAACCTAACTAGTAGCTCTGCTCTGCAAATGTCTGAAGGTTTTGATTTCAGTATAGTTCCTTTATGATATTGCTTGTGTTTTACAGTACTTATGCTCCTAGAAAACAAGATATCTCGCAGGAGTGTGGATGAGGTCTATGCTCCTAGAAAACAAGGTAGTCTAGCTTTACTCAAAAGAGTTGTAAGAAAGGGAAATCTGAGGAGTTGGAGCAATTGAAAAATCAGAAGGCCATTGTATCAGCATCTGCATATGGAGTTTGGTTCAGTGTTTTGCACGAGCTCTCTGCAAATACTAACTCATAATGCATACATGCTTAAATTAAATTAGGCTAAATTGCTAAAAGAAATACTTGCAGCTGAACTTGTTTGGCATTGTCATTGCTTAAAGCTTCAGGTCTGAACCATCTTTAAGCATAGTTTTGTTTGGTTAAACGAGCACACGCAACGAACAAATAAAGTCTGAATAAACATATTGCAGTAATAACCAACCTCATTTCAAAGATGCTGTTGCGGAAGTAACAAAAGAACAACATGGTGTCTTTTTTCGGTTCTTTACCTAAAAGAATAGGAGTCTTCTTCTTAAGCTTATCATCTCATTACATAATCATTCAAAGCCACTACTATTAGATGTTTACATCAAGGGAAAAAAATTGAAAGGACTGTGCTGTCATGCAGAGTCTTTACTCAGTGGAGTGGACCTCTTGGATGTGGAAACCTAGCACTAGACTGAGCTAAATCCATTCTAACTTCTCTGTCAGGCTAAGATGCTGTCATCAATTCTGTACTAGATTCATGCTACTAAGCATTCACTTCAGAGGGGTCCTGTTAGTTCCTCGCCTCTATCAGGACCTGCTTCAGCTTATGGCTTTACAACTTTCTATCTTCTTTTGCACCCAAAATGCAGCCAAGCAGGTGGTACATTCTCACAAAGTACTCAACAATTCTTCCCAATCTTTTGTGGTGAATGGTGTAATGGACAGACCAATCTCTCTCTCTCTCTCTCTCTCTCTCTCTCTCGTGGATCGCATTCACGGGCCACGACTGATCACTCACATGGGGAATTGTGACCAAGTCAGTCGCTAATGGCCCCCACCTTATCATACAGGAAGAAGATGGCAGACAATAGTTCAGTTTTGTAATCCATTCAACTTTCTCTGAATTTTCACAGCTAACTTTAGGAGACTTTCTAGCAGCATGATGTGCATGTGTCTCTTGTCAGCATCTCAAAGTTGTAACGCACTGACCTCAAACTAGGAATCAGCATCAGCATCTGCATCAGCATATAGTCTGATGATCTCTTCTATGCATCAGCATATAGTCTGATGATCTCTTCTATGCATCAGCATATAGTCTGATGATCTCTTCTATGCATCGATACAGTGTTTTCTGTGTAATGTAGTAACAGGATTACATTTACAGGGGAGTTGTAGAGTGAAAACACTTTTTTCTGAAGCCTGAATTATGTTCCCCCTTGGTGGCAGAAATTCCACCGCGACCTTCCGGCGACGCGAGTCTTCGCCTACGGCACCAGCAAGGAGGCCGCCACGGTGCCGGGGCCCACGATCGTGGCGATGCAGGGCGTCCCCACGTACGTGACGTGGACCAATCACCTGCCGGCACGTCATTTCCTCCCATGGGACCGTACGCTGACCAGTGCGAGGCCCGACACTGGCGTCCCCACCGTCGTCCACCTCCACGGCGGCGTGCAGCACTCTACTTCCGATGGCCACTCGCTGGCCTGGTTCACCTCCGGCTTCGCCGCCACCGGCCCGCACTTCTCGTCGCCGGCCTATGAGTACCCTAATCAGCAGCCCCCCGGCAATCTTTGGTAAGTAGTGGTATCTTTGCAAAATGCAACTCCTTATCATCACATTGAACTCGGGATTGGTGTAGGTACCATGACCATGCCATGGGCCTGACTCGTGTCAACATCCTCGCCGGCCTTCTCGGTGCGTACCGCGTGGCCAGCCCGGCGGAGGACGCGCTGAACCTGCCGTCGGGCGCGGCGTTCGACCGGCAGCTGGTGCTGTTCGACCGCGACTTCCGCGCCGACGGCTCCCTCTTCTTGAACCAGACGGGCAACAACCCCACGGTGCACCCGCAGTGGCAGCCGGAGTTCTTCGGCCCCGTGGTCGTCGCCAACGGCAAGGCGTGGCCGTACCTCCGCGTCCGCCGCCGCCGCTACCGGTTCCGCATCCTCAACGCCAGCAACGCGCGCTTCTTCCACCTCTCCCTCTCCAACGGCCTCCGGTTCGTCCACGTCGCGTCCGACTCGGTGTACCTCGCCAGGCCGGTGGCCACGGACAAGTTCCTCGTGGCTCCGTCGGAGATCGCCGACGTCGTCGTCGACTTCGCCGAGTCGAGCGCCGACACGGCGATCCTACGCTCCGACGCCCCGGCGCCGTACCCTGGCGACCCCGGCGAGAAGGCGGAGACTGTCGCAGTGATGAAGTTCGTGATCCAGAAGGACGCCACGGAGCACGACCCGTCGAGCATCCCGGCGAGGTTGATGCCGCATTACCCCAAGCCCGACGCGCGCGAGGCGAGCGTGACGCGGTACATCACCATGTACGAGTACACAAAGAAAGGGACGGACGAGCCGACGCACCTGTACCTGAACGCGCGGTCGTACATGGACCCGGTGACGGAGACGCCGAGGGAGGGGGCTACGGAGATATGGGACGTGATCAACCTGACGGACGACAACCACCCGCTGCACCTGCACCTGGCGCTCTTCGCCGTGCTGGAGCAGCGCTCGCTGCGGCACGTCGACGAGTTCCGGGACTGCATGAGGGGCAGCGGAGACGGCAGCGGCGCGGGGGGCCGGAACGACGCGCGCGCGTGCCGGCTGGACAGGCACCTCGTCGGGGCGCGGAAGCATGTGGTGCCGCGGCAGGAGCGCGGGTGGAAGAACGTGTTCAAGGTGCGGCCCAGCACGGTGACCAGGTTGCTCGTGCGGTTCAAGCCGCTGTCCACGCCGTCGGGAAGCCTCCGCTTCCCCTTCGACGTCACCACCGGCCCGGGCTACGTCTACCATTGCCATGTCAGTATTATATTTCTGCTGCATACTCCCATATTATATCATCATCATCCGGATGATTTTCCTAACTTAATTGCTCATGTGACACATTCGTGTCTACGATGCTGCGCAAAAGCTTTTGCATGTTCGATCTCGAAGAAAGACACACAAATGTTTTATGACTAACACGAATGATCCCTGAGTTTTTGTGAACAAGACTGATTTAGTTTGTTCCTCTGCCCTTTTAAAAATGCAGATTTTGGATCACGAAGACAATGAGATGATGAGGCCGATGAAGATTGTGCGTTGAAGGATCTGTATTAGTAATAGTTTACCGTGGAGCGGTAAAGGCAAAAGCTGATCGAGCCATTGCAGTAAGGATAGTACCACTGGACGTTGCCATTTGCAAGATTTCAAGCCATTGGAAACGATTTCGTGCCGCTGGTCTTTCGTATGAAAATAGTGTTCCATATAGGCAGTGTGTTTGAAATGTATGAATTTCACAGGGAATAATTTAATTTCTATATGAATCTGGAGAAATTCATACGTTCCAACACAGGTCTAATGCTTGGTAGGACCGTGACATGCTTATTTTAGGTTATGGTTTATGACTTTTAGTTTATAGCTTTTGAATTATGACTGTTCGCGAGAGAGATTATGAAGAGCGAGATAGTCGCATGCGATTTTGGTCGGTACAGTTAAAATCAATACAATATCTACTACAATCGACTAATAAACCTCACTTAAAAAACACACCGTTTCAAAGCGAGTTACCGTAGCTAAGTACAAAAGCAAAAAATCATAGTCGTGTTCTTTTCTTGGCTTATGGCTATGGTTTATAGCTTTTAGTTGAAATTTTTGAATTTTAGATTGTTCGCGACGGAAATTACGGAGAGAGGTACTCGCTTGGATTTTGGCTAATACAGATATTGAGTTTTTAACATGTACTACAATTAACTTGTATATCTCGTCTTAAGAAAATACTCTATTTAAAAGTTATATATTATAGAAAAAATAAAAAACCGTTTTTAAAAACCGCAAATAACAGACCATAAGCTCATTCCAACGTAGCCATGTACGTTCCAGAACCATGTCCTGCGTTGAGCAAATGTTGCAAACCGTCCGGACACTTTGAAGAAACTTTGCACTTGCATTTCATATACTTGCCTCAACAGTGGAGACATTCAAAAGGCGTGAGAACTTAGGGCTTAGGCAGTATTCATCCTGTGAAAAGAAAAAGGGCAGGGAAAAGTTTCATCAAAATGGCATGTCCTGGTGCCTGTACACACGGCTTTCCCATGCTCCACAGACCACTCTAGCACGAACCTCGTCGCAAATTTAGTGGCCGAGATCCTTTGGTCCTGCCGGTGGGCTCCACGCCTCCACCTGTCCTCCTCTATCTGCGCACAACACAACACAACCGAACCGTCGTTGCAAAAGGAAGAAGGGTAGGGAGGCACCACAAAACCCTCCTCCGCCGACCACTGCTCTTGCCGGCGATCGCGGCCGCCGTAGCTCGCCGGAGGTGAGACCCTTTCCCTCCTCCCCTTACTCGCTAGCTCCGTGAACCGGTTTGATGGTGATGTGTTTTTCCTCGTGGATGAACCCGTTTGTCTTGCTTTTGTTTTCCTTCCCCCTTCGTGTTGCGCAAAAGGGGAGTGGTGCAGGGGATCGTTTGTTGATGTGGGTTTTCTTCGGTGATCGGCGAGCGTAGAAGGCTTGTGCCGCTTGGCTCCATCCGATCTCATCGGAGTTTAGAATTTTTCTGGGTGGTTTTGGTTCGATTAAGCGGCGACGCGTGGGAAGTGGTTCGTTGGTTCAGAAATTTATTCTAGACCAATGCATGCGCCGTGGGGTGTTTTGTTTTAGAGCAAGCCGAAAGGAATTCTTGGAAATGCGTCCTTCTGTTTGTGTGGAATGCTGCGGTGTTAGCGTCTGGGGTTTTGCGTAGTGAGCTCACCATACTGGTGACTTTCTTTTTGGCTAGCTAGATTCAGTTTCTTACCGATGGACGCATGTTTGCGCCTTGATAGGGTGGAATGTTGTATCTGTACAAAGAGTAGGATGGCGGGATGTTGGCACTTTGCACCCTTTCATTGTAGAATGCATGCTTGCTTATGAATTGAACAGTCAAATCTTTATGCTTATCATGGTTAGGCCGAAATGATTGGAAACCGTCATTGTCCTGTTGGTAGCAATTCTAGCTAGTTCGCCTTCACCACCTTTCTTTTCTGTGGGGTTGGATTTCATATGGCGATGCAGCAAATGCATACATGCATGTTGCTTTTATATAACCTTGTTCATATTAAATCAGTTCTGTTTCTGCTGCAGTGCCAAATTAAATTAACTGATTTTCAGTGCCAAATTAAATTAACTGATTTTTTTTTTGGTAATTGGTACTTCGATTCGGTAGAGATTTTATTGGATAAGGTTACGTGGTTGTCGACTCAGTCTTTAGTATACAAAAATGAGAGTACTGAGCAAGCAAATTCATAAAAACTTGTTGGCATGGCTTCTCAAATATATGGGCTGGTGTACCAAATTTTTTGTTGTTTCCTATTTTGTTAAACATTACGAACTTTGTATGTGGCATCTTTAGAGAAAAGTTCACAAACCTTATAGTTATAGCCATTGTTTTAGTTAATGGTAAAAGTCTACTAACCTTTTTTTTTAGGAAATTGGGAGGGCAGACCTACCTGTTATATATTGTATAGTAAATATGTTACGAATCTCAGAGTTAGAGTTGATCTAGGTCCAGCGCGTCAAACAGACTTCACCAAAGACTTTACATTGTTCTGTTTTACATCCTTTACACTAATCCTGGGTATGCACCACCTCCAATACAGCCTCACCTCCAATACAGCGGCCACCGCCATCCATATATATAGATCATCTTCAGCTGCTATTGAAGTTCAAACTTGTGCTGTTTATGTGAAGTTGTTATTGCAATCTTTTTAAATTTGTGCTGCATGAGCTTGCTGCAATTATTTTACATCCTTTTGAATTAGGAAGGGTGGAATGCACAAGAGATAATTTCCTAGTTGCAGTTCTTGCATCCAGAATTAAATCCGGTGGTGGCAAGGCAACAAACTACTGAGTACATGGTCTCCAAGACTCCAACAAATTATAATATTTTCTACATCCAACAAATCATAATTAATAACCCCTATAGTGCGTTGTAGAAAAACATAGAGAACAAACAACAATGTATAGAGGAACAGAAGTGAAACATGAAGGAGCATGCATCCTTAGTCTGAAAGCACAGCATATGAGCATAAGTATAACATTCTTCCCTTTTTTTTCACATTATCTCTATGAAAGAGCTCACTAAGCCTTTTTTCTTATCCGTTGTGTTTTAAGTAGGTTCCCACCAAATGGTTTAATCATAATTTGGATCCACGAGATTGAGGGATGGATATTTTCCTTTCTGATGGTGTCTAGGTAACACAAATGTCTTTTTTTGTTTACAAACACTCGTATTTTCAGCCCTTGGATCTGATCTAGTGGATCTCATCAGTCACCCTCTCTCTTACATACTACCTATGCAACCGTAACCCTACCGCTGCCTACCCAGCTGCTGCTCTGTGCACCACTTGCCCGTTGCCGCCCATCAGGTGCCGAAAATCTTGTCACCATTGATCACCAGGGCCACCGACACAAAATTTGACAGTTTGTAGCTGAGAAGCACACTTGGGTATTGCATAGCAAATCCCTTCCTCTTTGGTTAGGATTTCGAGCATTTTTATCTTTCGTTAGACACTTCTATACTTCTTGTCATCAGATTTTAGTATATAATAATAGATAAAGACATTCCACTGTGAACTTGCACTCATCGTGAAACATTATACGAGCTGTTTTCACCAAGGCCTTTCCACCAAGTGCCACTAAAATGACCAAATCAGCCTAGTTCCTAAATCCTATCTGCAAGCACCTGCTTGTTCACTATAATATGAAACTACTAACACGATCATGTAAATGAGCGTATGGGGAGAATCAGATGTAGGTAACCCTTCGTCCAACATGGGTAGAGGCTGTTTGATCTGTTTGTACTAATGTGGGAGCTAGGCTTGAGACTCGGAGGGTGCTTGGACCATTTTAATGCTACTTTTTTATTACTTTCGGGAAGTAGTTTATACTCATTTTTACTGTGATGCTTTGAAAGAGATCTTTTATCCCTGTCAATGGAGGTATTCCAAATATGGCAGCTGAATGTAGAAACTTTCTTTGTACGACATATGTTAATTAAATGCTGAAATTTGCTAAAACTCACACTCAAAATCTCAAGAAAGTATGTTGTTTTGATAGTGTTACATTTTTCTTGCTTGCATCTGCTGAATCATTCTGGTTTTATGCGAAATTTGTATAGTTTATGAAAAAGCCATATACATAGAAGATATGTTGAGGATTGTATGATATGTTGGCTTACGTGTTGTTCGTCTATACTATATTACTATTTGAAGTTTTCATATTCTTATTAGTGGTCCATAATGTCGGCCAAGTTAATTAAAATACTGAAATTATGTTCTTTGGTTTATTTATCCTCTAGGTTACTGCGCTTTCCCTCCTTTTCAAAATGGACTCTAGTTCAGAAGAAGATTATGAATTTAGTGATTCTGAGATTGATGAGTGTGAACCGGAGTTTTATGCGCGTCTGATATCAGGAGACATAAAAATAAAGGATGGTGAGAAGACCTACAGTTGTCCATTCTGCAAGGGGAAAAAATATTACAGCATAAATAACCTACTTCAGCATGCCACTGGAGTAGGTTCAGCTGCTAATCGGCAGGCAAAAGACAAGGCAACCCACCGTGCCCTTGCCAAGCATTTGAAGAATGAATTGTCTAAGTCATCTGAGCCGCAGTCACAGCTAATGGCTATGGAGCCTCAATCTCTTCAAAACAGAGATGATCAGTTTGTCTGGCCCTGGATGGGTGTTCTAGTTAATGTGCCTACTGAATGGAAGAATGGGCGCCAAGTTGGAGAAAGTGGAAATCGGTTGAAGGAGCAACTCTCACGCTTTTGCCCACATAAGGTTATTCCTTTGTGGAACCATAGAGGTCACACAGGGAATGCTATTGTTGAGTTTGCAAAAGACTGGAGTGGTTTCAAAAATGCACTCGCCTTTGAAAATCACTTTGAGGCAGAAGGATATGGCAAAAGGGACTGGAAGGGGAAGAAGTATCGAGGGTCAAAGATGTTTGGATGGGTTGCAAGGGCTGATGATCACAGATCTCAAGGGCCGATAGGGGACCATTTGAAACAAAATGGTGATTTAAAAACTGTTGGTGATCTTGAAAATGAAGGAACACGTAAAACTGACAAACTTGTAGCCAATTTAGCTAGCCAGATTGAGGTAAAGAACAGGCATGTGCAAGAACTTGAATGTAAGTACAATGAGACGACTGCATCACTTGACAGGATGATGGAGCAAAGGGAGCAGCTCCTCCAGTCTTACAATGAAGGTTTGTGTTGATTTTGGTATTTATATGTTCTGTTATGGTCTTAGTTATCAGCAAATATGAACTTCTCTCTTTATAGCATACTTGGAGCTTTCGGTTGTTTAATTGTCCTTTGAACTTATATTTTTTTTAATCAGAAATTCGCAAGATGCAGCAACTTGCTCGCAGACATTCACAGAGGATCATTGATGAGAATCAAATTCTACGTTCGGAATTGGAGTCCAAGATGCAGGAACTTGACGTAAGGTCCAAGGAGCTTGATGAGCTAGCTGCGCAAAGTGACTCTGACAGAAGGAACCTTGAGCAAGAGAAGGAAAGGGTGTGTGATGTCCTGTTTCTATTCTTGAATTTTCTTCTGTAAAGGATTATGAAGGCTTGTTTTCTCTTTTTTTTCCCTTCTGTTTTAGGGAGGATGGTTGATTGTTTCTGCGCTTCTTTTTCATAACAGCATTCTGTTTATTAGTAGTGCCTGTAACTTGGTAAAATGCAGGGAACATGTTTTTTTTACTATTTTACTTTGTAGGGAGGTAAATAGGCAATGGTGCTAGTGACAAAATGCAGGGTGCTGTTAGGTGATTCCCTTTAGTGTATTATGCATACAACTTATGCCATGCTGTTGTGGTTTTAATACAGAACCAACTTAAGACAAAACATCTTAAGATGGCAACATTGGAGCAACAGAGGGCTGATGAAAACGTGCTGAAGCTTGTGGAAGAACACAAGGTTTTTGTCTTGGTCAAATATATATTGCTTCACTTAAGTTCTTGAGAAGTTGGTTTATATGAGTGTCTTACGTTGTGGAAAATGCAGAGGGAGAAACAAGCTGCTCTAGATAAGATTCTCAAGTTAGAACAACAATTGAATGCCAAGCAGAAGCTTGAGTTAGAAATACAACAGCTGCAAGGCAAATTGGAAGTAATGAAGCATATGCCAGGTGAGGAAGACTCTGAATCAAAGAAGGAAATAGATAAACTTAGTGAGGAGCTACAAGACAAGTATGATGAAATGGAGGCAATGGAGTCACTCAACCAGACTCTAGTTATCAAGGAAAGAAAAAGTAATGATGAGTTGCAACATGCTCGGAAGGAGCTGATAGATGTAAGTTAGCTGATTGGTTGGCCACTTATAAAGCATTGTGTTATGTTATGCATTATCAATGATGACACCTATGATTCTATTGCTTTTGCAGAACATCTAATGACCGTTCTCCTTTTGATCTGTTGCATGCTCTGCAGGGCTTGGGGGAACTTACAGTTGGCCGAGCAAATATTGGCATTAAAAGAATGGGTGAACTTGATCTGAAAGCTTTTGCAAATGCTTGCAAGCAGAAATTGTCAAAAGAGGATGCGGAAGTTACTGCTGCCATTCTTTGTTCAAAGTGGGAGGCTGAGATTAAAAATTCAGACTGGCACCCTTTTAGGGTTGTCATGGTTGACGGAAAAGAGACGGTACAAACCTCTTTACTATACTTTCCTTGCTCTATTAGCTTGTAATCTTGAGTCATCAAATTTCATGGAGGACTTCCAGTTTTGTAAACATTTTTATGGCACATATTTCTATTTATTAATAAATTGTGGTGAAAATAGAGGCACCAAGTTTAATTTGCCCCCTAGAAATTCTTACATTGATCTGAAAATACAAGAATATTGGAAATTCCCACATTATAGAAAGGAAAGATCTAAGCCATTGATAAAATTTTATCAATGGTACATAACAAGAGAAAGAATACTGTCAATGGTCGTTCTCACCCAGGCAACGGTGCCCCTGTGTAAGGGTGGGGCAGGGGTTCGGGGGTTTTCTAGATCTGCGTGAGAGGATCTTCTCTTAAGCTGAAATGCCCGGGGGGCCGTCTTCCCCGCGCAGGTCTAGTTTTTTTTTATAATACAAGCATTGGACGTATGGTTAGTTAAGGGCTCCAAATAAAAGTTATCCTATCTGAATCTCGTCATACTGAGTCCTTTCCAAAAATTACTAATCCGGATCATTGTCCCTTTCCTCCGTCAAATACGGATCCATCGAGAGAGAGAAAAAAACAGCGCTCTCTTCTTTGTCCTTCATCAGCACGCAAAAAAAGGAAAAAGAAAAAAAGAGTTAAACAAGGAACCGTTAGCTACCAAAATATCCGCCCTGTGAATGACACACGATGGTCCTAGCCATGCTTGTTGCCTTCTTTGCCAAACACGTGCCCATCCCAGTGGCTATAATGTAATGTTCTGTTAACTAATCTTCAGCTCAGTTAGGTTCTCTAATATGTAGCTCAATTAATTTTCAGTTTTGTACAATAGTTAATTATTAATGGATGCTTGATTACTGAATCTGAAAATTAGACACATATGTGTACATCAATAGTACCAGGTTACCTAAGATGCATTTACTGGGAATGCGGTGTCACACAAAAAAGCTTTGGTACCTTGTGCAGTGTTCAACTAATGCATAGATTCTTTGCACTACTCCAATCCTGGGAAGCTTGTTATTTCTTGCTTGGTTCCAATAGCTTGCGGCAGCCCTCTTATATAGATGTCTCCCCTTAATAGATAGAATCTAATCTCAATCATATATCTAACAAATAGAAGCTAATATCATATCGCTAATCATATTCCTCACAAATAGAAACTAATCTCTTACTCCAATATAAACTAATCTTTACTTCCTAATAATAACCGATTGGGTTGGGCTTATGGGTGTTCCTACGCCTATGATATTACACCCCTCTCAGACATGCAGCTCATCCTCGAGCTGCTAGGCGGTGCGCCGAACTTATTTTGCTGAGCCATCTAATTGACTTGGTCGACACGCCTGCAAGTGGACCCCATCCCAGGTGGCATAAGAAAAGGAGGGCGCGCAGCTGTGGTCTTGAGACATTTGATCTGGAGTTCGGAGAAGGTGACATCGGGGGTGGAGATCGTTGACAAATTTCACGTCGGCGAGCTGGAGAGGCAGCGACGGCCTGAAAAGCTCTCGTCTCCCGTAGCGGTACACGAGCTCGGGAGACAAGGGTAGTGGCTACGATGAAGACCGGATTTGACGGGATCCGAGGTTGATGGCGACGAGCACGAGGAGGCGACGGTGACTCGAAGAGGCGCAGCGGCAGCAATAGCCAGACTAGCGAGGAGACGGCTGGATTCCGCTGATAGGGCCCAGATCCGGCGTCGATGAGTCGGGATCTAACGGCGATGAACGGCGACGAGCACCGAGCGGGGCAAGGCCGGATCCGAGAGAGGCAACGCGCACGAGCCGGATCCAGATTCGGTCCCGGTGGGATCCAGCCACGGCGAGAAGAACCCCCATGGTGGCGGCTGCCCAAAGAAGGCAGCGCGGTGGAGGTGACGAGGGCCACAGCTAGGGAAGGCGCCGCGACGCCCACAGCGGCAACAGGGCTGGGCACTGTCGCGTGTGCGGCGGAGATGACGGAGATGGCCGCAACGACCAGGATGGCGAGGGCCTTCGATTCGGCGTCGGCCATCGCTTGGGTTGGTGGTGGTGAGCTGGGAAGGTTTTGGATGAGGGGATTTGTGGTAGTGGCGGTGGCTAGAATAATAGAGTGGGGAGATCTTTGTTGGTGGTACTAGGTAAAGCCATCAACGGGAGCCGGAGCAATTGCAGTGCCTCCATAGCCACAGGGTGTAGCTTGTAGCTGGTGCGTCGACCTTGTAATATACCACGCCGGCGTCACTTGAAGACGCAGCGCTGCCCGTGTCGGATGAAGGAGCAGCAGTAACAACGATGTTGCCGTGGCACGGCCACTATTGCTCCTGCCCCTTGTGCTGTCGTAGATCGCGTCGCAATAGCTGCCTTGTGCCTTCTTCTTTACTACCATCATCTTCTTTAACATGCTTTCTATATTCTTGAGTCTCGCAAGGATTTCTTCATAGCCACCACATGTTAACTCGGTAGCAGAAGCTATGGTGTTAGCTCTGATACCAAATTATTATGAACCCTAGTTCATAGGGGATAAACACTGCCGAGAGAATGGCCGGGCGGCGTTGGCATAGAGAGAGGGGAAGAGACTATAGATGAGAATGATTTTGTTATTTCTTGCTTGGTTCCAATAGCTTGTGGTAGCCCCTCTTATATAGATGGACTCCTCCTAACAAATAGAATCTAGTCTCAACCATATCTCTAACATATAGAAACTATTATTATATCCCTAATCATATCTCTAACAAATAATGTCCGGTTGGGTTGGGCCCATGAGCATTCCTACGCCCATGACAATCAGCTTTTGCAACAGGGTGCATATAGCATTTGCTGGAGGAGTTATATGTGGGGCAATCAAACTTTTAACAATGAAAGACTTATCACATGCACATCATATCTACTGATGTATGTCAAGTTTTCACTCGGTATTTCATACATTGTTGCATGCTAATTACTCCGTTTAAAAATTTATGACAGGTTACAAAGTGCGCAGTCAAACTTCTTTAACTTTAACCACTAATGCACAGAAAATTATTTAGATTGGTAATGTGAAAATGATATCATTAAATTGGTCAATTTTCATTATATGGTAATTATATTTTTGTGCTAGTGTGTTGATATAAAAAAACTACTGGTCAGAATTGTTAAGTGGACTGCTTGTAGATTCCAATGGGCCAAAGGCCAACTATACAAGAGGAGAGAATAAGCAAATAGCACTCTATACAAAGCAAAAATGCTACAGCCTGGACATGTCTAACAAGAATTATATGTTAAAGACCATACCAATATCCAAACATGATATATTTTAGAACAGAGGGAATACTTAGAAAGTTCTCTTGTATTTTACTTCATTAATAAATATCAAGTTATTGCATGGTATTTAACTATTTATGTGTTGTTGCACTATAATTAAGAATATATCTTGGACTCTATTTCTTAGTGATCAAGTCAGAAAAGTAAATTGTGTTCTCTACTCGGGCTCAGTTTAGGCAAGTATGTTTCATGTCTTCTTGTTATCAGTGCTGGGCTAACTTGGATATATCTTGGATCTTGGCTGTTGAAATTATGACATGTACATGGAGAGCTCTTCTGCCATCTGCAAAGATGTTTTTCCTGAATTTTCT
The DNA here is from genome assembly GCA_036346575.1 of Dendrocalamus sinicus. Taxonomy (NCBI): domain Eukaryota; kingdom Viridiplantae; phylum Streptophyta; class Magnoliopsida; order Poales; family Poaceae; genus Dendrocalamus; species Dendrocalamus sinicus. The sequence goes on from CM070641.1 coordinate 1,523,815, forward strand.
GTAATTTACTGCACACACATACATGGAAAGCTCCTGGTGTAAATTTGCTATAATTTTCTGCAGCTATGTATTACCATATAATGAGGCAGGTGTATCTTAATTAGAACATGCATAAGCATGTTTGTTCCAAATGTTGTGTTGTACTGTGGTAGGAGTAGGATCACATTGAAGGTTCGGAAAACATTTGGAGATTGCGCAAAATGATTTGTGCAATTCCCTATATGGTTTATTGGTGAAATTAACGGCAAGGTTTTTGATCACTGTCTTAGTTATATTCGTGGAGCGCAAGCTTTGAAGCTGTTAATAATTTGTTTGTCTTGTATTTTTGGAATTGGAACAATATCATTTATCTAATGTTGCATGCTCTGTAGGAAATTCTTTCTGAGGATGATGAAAAGCTTCAAGAACTAAAAGAAGAGCATGGTGAAGAAATCTATGCCTTGGTAACAAAGGCACTGCTCGAAATTAACGAGTACAACCCTAGTGGCCGCTATGCTGTAAAAGAGCTGTGGAACTACAAGGAGGACCGGAAAGCTACTCTGAAAGAAGTCATCCAATACGTTCTGAAACAGTGGCGGACGCACAAGAGGAAGCGTTGAGCCCTACTGCATTTGCTCAGCTGAGCTAGACACCTGAATTAGACATGATGTTATTTTAGTATTAATGCGTTGGGAAGTGTGTAGCTCTTGACGATGAGGCGGCTAGACTGATTAACCGTTATTATCATTTAGTGGTCGGATTTCAGCTGGATTGTCCGGCCTGTTGTAGCATTGACATGAATGCTGATAATTTCACTGTGAACGGTCCCTTTTGTTGGTCAGAGCAATGAGCAGCAGTTATCGACTATTCTACCCTTTTGTTTTCTTATTCAAGTAAACCTGAACAAAGTGTGCCAAATTAACTTATGACAATATGTACTTGTCAGGTACAATGCGTGACAATATATATACTTGTCATTTGTCAATCGTTGGCGTGATAGAAACTTGGACGCTTACAAAAGGAATCAAGTAAAATTTAGATCACAGACATATGCTCATGCAATTGGAAATACAATAATGAATACTCAAATGTATATGTTCTTCATGGACGCTTCTGCTCCTCGGAGCCACAAGATCGCAGCATGATGCACATTACAATATTAGATTGGAGCTGACCATTTCTGCCAAGTCACACATCCTAGTAATGAAGAACACAAACACGTGGCGCTTACGCGGCAATGGTAGACGTATCCAGGCTCTGCCGTGGCGTCGAAGGGGTAGTTCTGGTTGGTGTCCACCAGCTTGAACGCCAGCGCCACCGTCGTCATGAACCCCGGCGCCACCTTCACCACGTTCTTCCACGTCTTCTCGTGGCCGGCGCCGGCACGACGGGCCCGGCCGCGTGCTGGTCGATGCCACACTGGACGGCGTCGTTGGCCGTCGTCATGCAGGCGGTGAATCCCTGCAGGTCGATGAGCTGCTGTATCTAGACGGCCTGGAACATGCCCAGGTGGATGTGCAGCGGGTGGTTGTCGCCGGTCAGGTTGATCACGTGCCACAGCTCCGTCGTCCCCGACCGCGGCGTCTCCGTCACCGGGTCCTCCAGCCGCAGCCCGTTGATGTCGAGGTGCCTCGACTGCCCCGACGGCGTCAGGTACTCGTACATCACGATGTACCTGGTCCTCGACGTCGGCGGGAGCGATGCCATGCACGTTCGCGTACGGCACCTCGTGGTTCGGCACCGTCGAGTTGTCCGGCGGGTCGCGCGGCCCGTTCGATGTTACCACGAACTTCATCACCTTCCCGTTGAGCGGCCCCGGCGCCGTGCCGGTCGGGAACGGGTACGGCGCCGAGCTGAGCATCTCGATCTCGGCCGTCGGTGACAAGGCGAAGTCGTCGACGACGTTGAATATCTCGGCCGGGGCGATGAGGAGGTTGGACACGGTGACTGGCGCGGCGAGGTAGGAGGCGTCGAAGCTGATGACATAGAATGGGAGGTGTTAAAGTTGATCCGAATTCGTATCGTGTTAGTGTAGGACATTTCCTCGTCTCATGTCAGACGTGACATGGCATGTGCATGTACAGATTGTATCAGACGTGGTGTCAATCTGTAGCAATCGAGTTTGATTCGGTTTTCTCTCCGTGTGGGACTCTGTTCCCTCACGCTATAAATATATACCCTAGTAGCCCATAAGAAGAGCAAGCGCTCCATTGTAAACTCTCCTTATTATAGTGATTTGCCTTCAAGAGCCCGTGGTTTTTTCCATGTAAACCACATTGGTAAGTCAAGATGCGAGCTGTTTTATCAGAGCTTGAATTGGATGATGCACTTCTGGGGATCGACAAGATGTCAGCCACATTGTCCGCTGATGAGAAGCAACATAAAGATCATAAGTCCTTATTTCAAATTCATCTTCATCTATCAAATAATATTTTATAGGAGGTTATGAAGGAGACATCCACCGTCGCATTATGGCTGAAGCTGGAGCAAATTTGTATGACCAAGTATCTAACAAGCAAGATACATCTGAAGTAGAAACTTTATTCCCATAAGATGGCGGAGGGTACCTCATTGTTGAACCACCTGACAGCCTTTAAGGAAGTTGTTGTAGACCTCGAAGCTATGGAGGTAAAATATGATGATGAAGATTTGGGTCTTATTTTGCTATGCTCTCTGCCCAGTTCATACTCTACTTTTAGAGATATTATTCCATATAGCCGAGATACTCTTACTCTTAGTGAGGTTTATGAAGCTCTGTATGCTAAAGAAAAGATGAAGCTTATGGTTCCCAATGAAAGTTCAAGTATGCATGCGGAAGGATTGTCTGTCCGCGGCAGGTAATACGAGAAGGGTTCAAACGGCAATTCAAAAGGCAGAAATAAAAGCAAATACAGAGGCAGATCTAAATCTAGAAACAGGAAGTCATGCAGGTACTGCAAGAAGGATGGTCATGACATATCCGAGTGCTGGAAGTTGCAGAACAAGGAGAAAAGGAATAACAATTTCAAGAAGGATCAACAAGATGATGAACCTAGAGCCATCATTGTCACCAAAGAAGCTTCTGATGGAGATGTTCTCATCGCGTTCGCCGGTAATTGCAAAATCGACAATAAATGGATTTTTGATTCAGCCTGTACATTCCCATATGTATACACACACACACACACATATATATATATACACACACACACATATGTATATATAATATATATGCATATGTATATATATATACATATATGTATATGTGTGTATATATACATGCTGTAAGATATATTGTATATATTCTCAATCAAGTACCCACAAAAGCTCTAGATGGGAAGACTCTGTAGGAAGCATTAAGCGGAAAAAACCAAGTTTGTAACACTTGAGAGTGTTTGGTTGCTTGGCATATGCAAAGCTGCTCACTCATATGAAGAAATTAGATAACAGATCAAAAGAATTGATCTATTTGGGAGTTGAGTTAGGAACCAAAGCTAGTCGGTTGTACAATCCATATGAAGACAAAATTGTTGTGAGTCGTGATATGATCTATTGCGAAGATAAAGCATGGGAGTGGGAGACAAAGCCATCAAAAGAAAGCAATCTGCAGAAGTGGATTTCTTTCTCAGTTGAAGGAGAAAACAATGATGAAATAGGTCAATTTCATCTTCATGAAACAGTTACGCCCATGTCGAGTACATTTGCAAGTCCACAGGAGGCTGTAGAGGATGTTCTAGCTTCTCCTCTAATTGAACAAGAAGAAGTAGAAACCCTCCAAGCAAAACACCTATTTATCGAAGTCTTGCTGAAATTTATGAGCAGATCAAACCCATTGAGATGTCTGAAGAATTACAGATGATCACTCCTGATGAACCAATGGGATTTCAGCAAGCTTTAAAGGAAAATCATTGGAGGACGGCTATGCAAATAGAACTTGACTCCATAGAGAAGAACAGAACATGGATCTTGGCAGACCCACCTCATTATCATAAAGCTATAGGGCTGAAGTGGATTTTCAAGGTGAAAAGAGATGGAGATGGGAATTCTGTTCATCACAAGGCAAGACTTGTAGCAAAAGGCTATGTTCAGAAAAAGGGCATAGATTATGAAGAGGTGTTTGCACCAGTTACAAAATTAGAGATAGTGAGATTGATATTTGCCCTTGCAACTCAATTTGGATGGAAAGTACAACACATGGATATCAAATCTGCATTTTTAAATAGATATCTTACCGAGGAGGTATATGTATCACAACCGAAGGGTTTTCAAGTGAATGGACAAGAAGGCAAGGTATATCGACTCTTAAAGGCCTTGTATGGTTTGAAACAAGCGTCTAGGGCCTGGAACAAGAAACTGGATAGTTCACTGATTAATCTTGGTTTTGAAAAATGTAAGCAAGATCTAGCCTTATATACAAGAAAAACAGAAGAAGATATGCTAATACTCGGCATATATGTTGATGGTCTTATTATCACAGGAATATGTGATTGAAAGATTGAAGAGTTCAAGGAGATGATGAAGCAATTTGAGATGAGTGATCTCGGACTTTTAACTTACTACCTCGGTCTGGAGGTGAAATAAAGTAAGCATAATGTTACAATTAAGCAGTCGAATTATGCAAAGAAAATTCTTGAGAAGGCAAGCATGACGGGATGCAACCCTTGTCAGTACCCCATAGAGTCAAAGTTGAAACTCAACAAAGATGAAGCAGGAGAGCCGGTCGATGTGACTGAATTTTGAAGTATAATTGGTTGCCTAAGGTATTTGATACATACTCGACCATATCTTGCATACTCAGTTGGAGTACTTAGTAGATTTATGGAAATACCAATAGTACAACACAAGCTAGCACTAAAACATGTGCTGAGATATCTAGCATGACAACATACCAATGCTTGATGGATTTTGCGATAGTAATTTGGCCGGAGATCCAGTTGATCGTAGAAGCATGACTGGTATGGTGTTCTATCTTCATGAAAAAGTGATTACATGGTGCTCTCAGAAGCAAAAAAGTGTAGCCTTGTCATCATGCGAAGCAGAGTTCATGGCAGCAACTTCAGCCGCATGCCAAGGTATTTGGTTGATGAGATTGCTTTATGAATTGACTAAACTGATCATCAAGCCTTTCGAATTATTTGTGGACAATAAGTCAGCAATAACACTTATGAAAAATTCGGTGTTTCATGAGAGAAGCAAACACATTGATACTCGGTATCATTTTATTTGTGAATGTGTTGAAGAAGGGCTGGTGGCTGTCTCGCATATTGCAACAAAAGAACAGAAGGCCGATGCACTCACAAAGACATTAGGATGAGTCAATTTTGGTTGGATGATTACGGTGTCAAGAAAGTTGGTTAACGTCGGTAAGGATTAGGGAGTGTTTGTTGGAAATAATCTTGCTGAATCTATTTTAGATTCTGCATCAAGTTGAGTCTGAGTTAGTTTAGAATTAGAAATTTATGTTTTAGAGTCGGTTTGTGTATCCGAGTCTAATTTGTAAAATTGTGTATAAATAGTGGAGAAAACCAGAAAAAAGGCGCAACAATTCAAGCACCACCAAAGATTTTGTGTACTCGTTTGTCTCTGTTTGTAGCTTTCGAAAAACGACTAAGGTGTGAAGACGAAGTTGATCGGACCTGTCTAATCAGCAGAGATGCTCAGACAATCCGATCTTCATTGAAGTTATTTTGACTGTCTGATTAGCATTGGAACGTTCGGACCACTCCGAATAGTAGCTCGCATGATCAGTGCAGTCCGAAGTGTCACTTGTTTTTCGATCGTTGATTTATGATCAGGTCAATTGGGTGCTTGCGTGCATTCAAACCAGTCTGAAAGGTAGAGTCATCATTTTCAATATCTTTGAGCGATCATTTTTTCCATCATGCTTGTTGGGGGTACTTGTAGGTGGCCAGGGTCCAGGCGGGCCCAGTCTCGCTGAAGCTGGCAGTGAACCAGGCGAAGGTGCTACCATTGGATTGCGGTGGGTGGGCACTATCGTGGAGGTGCACGACGGTGGAGACGCCGCCATTCTTGGGGATGGCGGTGGGCACGGTGGGGTCCCACGGGAGGATATGGCTGTCGGGGAGGTGGTTCCCCAGGTGACAGAGAGTGGGACGTTGTGGCACGCAATGATGGTGGGGCCGGGGAAGGTGGCGGAGTCGGCGCGAAGGCCGTAGATGAACACCGGCATCACCAGGAGGTCGCAATGGAATTTCTGGCAATAGATGAAATGAGCATGACCGTATACTATACTGCAATACATGCATGATTGATTCAAGAATGGTTAATTACTTTATTCTAATTGGATAGCATCACTATGTATCAGGGACAGATCTTAGCCTTAGACTAGGTAGGCTATAGTTCAAAGGCTAAAAAATTAACAATGATAATCCACTTATATAGGCCTAAGAAAACTCATACACCAATAGCCTAGCTGGAGCTGTATAGCCCAACCCAAGGCAAACTCTCCAGGCTCCCCAATCGGCAGGTCACAATACCACAACCCATCATCCATCACCCCTAGGGCCAACCCAACTTCAGCCCACTCGGCCACTCCAAAAAGCAGCCACACAAGTGCACAACCCTACTCGCTCACTCCGTTGCTCGTCTCCCTCCGTCGCCCCCAATCCCATCACCTGCGACACAAGCCTTGCTCGATGCTGTTGTGCTGCCTTCGCCCACCAAGCTCTAGTCCACCGCGACGGGCGATGGCGGTTGGCGTCCAGCGTCATAGCACCACCTCTTCCCTCTGTATTATGCTGTGGTATCAGTATAAGTTGACGTTAGTTTTAGGATGTTAGCTTATTAGAAAAAGTTTAAGACATGGTAAAATTCTAGATCCACCGCTACCGAATGCCTATACCTTAGGACATCTCAATCTAACTAACCGGGTGGTTTGGGTCGACCAATGATTTGAGGCAGACCAAAGAATAGTTTCTTTTTAGGAGCGCCTAATTGACTTGTACTACTATTTTTATCAAGCAAGCATCGACCAGACACCTTGTAGTGTACTGAGATGTCAGATTCTTTCAGTGTGTCGAGGAGCTTAGGTGAATGGAGCACGTTGAAAGGCATCAGAAAGCTCAACATTTCCCGGCGCGCGGCCGGTTACGACCGAATTTCGTACGTACCCAGGTCTTGTTGAACATGCCGATGGCGCGGTTGACCGGCACGACGCGGCCCTGCCGGAAGTCGTAGCCTCAGATCTTGGGCATTTGCGGCAGCGCGTCCACGTACATCTGCTGCGACCCCGCCACCTGCTGCAGCAGCGCACTCGTCACCGGCGCCGGCGCCGTCTGCGCCACGGCAATGCCGACGACAACCACAGCTGTGACTAGCTCGGCTAGTTGCCGCAGAATCCTCGCGCGGCTCCCCATCTGCAATTAAGAAGAAAAAAGATTAGCACATGCAAACACAAACACATATCGGTTTTGCTATTATACAGGCGACTGTAATTTTTTTATCTCTCAGTCACCAGAAATTACACTTTCAATCAACTGAAATTGTAGCCTCTCCAAAAAAAATCACCTGCAACTTCAGGTGATTCAGAGTGTAACTAAAATGTTGTATTTTCAATCACTTAAAGTTACAGCTTTCCCTTCAAAAAACCACCTGCAATTTTAGGCGATTAAGAGTACAACTTCAAGTAACTAAGAGATAAAAAAAATTCAGTCGTATGTGTAATAGTCACTCCCAACACATATATATATACAGCATTTGAACCATTTCATGTAGTAATGTACCACTTGCAGAGAGTACTTGTCAACTTCACCTAGCTTGATGAACTAGAAGACAGCGGCGTGTGGCTGACACAGGACTGATTGTCATAGCAATCCAGGCGAGCTAACTTTTATATGTGGTAGTAGACGACAACTAACCATGCAAAAGGGATTGAATTGATCGATTGATGCTGAGTTAGTTAGTTGGAGCATGGCCAACTAAGCTCGGAGATTGTCAACAATGGAACAGAGTCTGCATCAACTAGCTAGCTGATCCATTTGGACACTTCCATTCCTCATTCGTACACCACGCTAGCTGCTTCGTTAGTTCGTGAGGAAGAACCAATGAAACTGCAGTTTTCGTTGACATTCTACTGCAAAGTTGGCAATGGTTGTCGATGAATCTGTGTGCAGCGTTCCTAGTTTTAGTTTCCCACGACCTGGAACTGGAATGCTTGTTCAATGCCTAATTGTTCTTACTGATATGTGACGTGTGTGTGTGTGTGAGAGAGAGAGAGAGTAGACTGCTAGGTAAAGCAAACGGAAGTGTACATACATATACGGTTTACATGGTACTGGAAATCAAATTGAATCCCTGCCTTGTTGATCGTGACTAGATATCTTGGAAAAATGAATAATTAATAACAAGGACTCCCCAAATCATTAGTCTCAAAAAAGGAGGACAATATATACAGAGAATAGAATCCGCCTATTGAAAGTGCTTATGTTTACACCTAAGAGAAAGGGAGCGTCAGTTAGGGCTGTTTATTTTAAAACCGAACCGAACAAATCGTACAAAATAATTTGTACCATATTAGTCAACTTGATTTGACCGGTATTCGGTATTTGGTACAGTTTGAGAAAATCAGTTTTTTTCGATATTAGGTTTTTTCAGTAAAAACTGTGGGAAACCCGATAAAACCGAAGGAACCGATCTTGCAGGCTTTCGGCACCCCCAAAGGCCCCAAGACAGCAAGTATTATAAGAGGCTGTAAACTGACTGTATACTGATGTGGAGAAGAGAGAGGAGGAGAGAGAAGAGAAGTGGGCTGTAAGCTTACAGCCAACTGAAGCACAAGAACCAAGAAACTTTGTGAGAGAAAAGGGTGGATCATACAGCCTTCAGCTGACTGTAACTACTATATGAGTAGACTGATAAGTAAGCTGTAAGTATCCATACAGCCAGCTGAAGGCTGTATTATAAGACTTACTCTTAACGTGATGGACCTTCCGCTGCGGCCGAGGCCTGACCAAGCCCATACCACCACGCGGAACATTGGTCCATCCAGGGTTTTTTTTTTTGAGAGTACAATCCAAATGCACACACCTCACATAGTGCATATCTCCTAATATACATCTAGAAATTTTGCAAGGTCTTGTAGAACATGAACACGTGCTTTTTACTAAATGTGTACGTATATGTACCTTAACCTAAAGACGAGCACCGTCGCAGAGCAGAGGGTTAGAGAGCGTCACACGCTCCTGGCCAACCGTGCGTTTCATTTCTCTGGTCCATCCCAGTTATAACTTAACTGAATAACTCTTTTTCATTCCTCCTTCCCCCGTGTGATCATCGGTGGGATGTTGCACCTGGAGCTCGACGAGAATGCGCACCTGGAGCAGCTGTGACCATTACGGTTGGCACTCTGCTAGCTTAGGATCAAACTTTTATATTGTTAAAACGCAGCATAAAAATATTCTTGGGTACTCAAATAATAAAAATCGAGAGGCTATATAAAGAAATATTTGTCTGTTCCGCCGAACCATCGCGTATTTCTTTACAGAAAATTTTCAAGTTCAGCTCTAATGTAACACTTGTCAAAAAAAAAAAAACTAAAAGAAGCTCCATGCATTCTTGCTCTTGATAGTAATAAACCAGTAGTTTACAAATAAGCTGAATTTGCAAGCTAGAGTGGTATTTCTTGTCGCGGTTCAATATATGGTTGTATTGCCTCACCTTGTTTTTTTTTTCTGAAATCCTTCTAACGTTCCCTCCCTACACTTCTCACCTCAACCAAAATGTGTTGAACTAACACAGAGCTCACCGCCTCTCATCCACCGCTTTGTCTTGAAGTAATCAACTCTTTCAACTGCGCTAATGCCTTCTGCTCTATGGGCTTAAATGGGATGTCCTTTATGACATGGGCTCCAAATGAGAAAAGCAGGGCCTCAGTTGCTGTTTTTAAATCAACACCTCTCGCTCGGAAGTAGAAGAGCTCATTTTGATCAAGTTCGCCACTGATGGCAGCTCCATGTGTACATTGGACATCGTCAGCAATAATCTGAAGGTTTGGCTTTACATTAACAAGAGCCTTTGGTGATAGGAGAAGACACTTAGTTTGTTGCCCTGCATCAGTTTGTTGTGCATACCTGCAAATCGACAACATCTAAACATTAGGATAAGGGGAATATAGGTATGCAACTACAAGCTTTGTCAATGTCATAAATAAAATATTGAAGTTGCTCATTTTGGGTCCTATAGAACAATGTTACATTTCCCAAAAAGAAACATGTTACATCAATTGCTTCGTACTGCTATATCTACCAGACTACAACCGCAAAAGGATCACGCTAACTTTACTTTTGATTATTTTCAAGCGTACAGCAATTTCTTTTGGGTAAATTTACTGCAATAATCTATTTGAACTAACATAACACTATCCAAAAACTAATCTTAGAATCCCTTATTTTCAGCAACAGTGGCATATGTTGGCACTCAAAAAATTTATATAGCATCGATACACCAAACTTGGATATATACAATTCTGCAATGCTGTTTGAATAATGACTGTAACTGATGAGATTTCTCTCAGAACACAAGAAAATAATATATGAAAGCAGTCTGAACAAATACCTGTTGACTTTAATATTTCCATCAAATATACTATTTCCTGTACCACAAGCAATGCACTTGTGGAGATGTCGTGAGTAACCTCTGGGGTGGTCAAGTATTAGCCTGCTATGCAGATCATGTATCTGCTTATTCTGAGATGAAAAATGAAACGTTGATAATTTCGTCTCTGTCTCAGGACCTAATTGCTGGATGTGTAGATTGTGCCGGTTCAATCTTGCTCCAGTGCTGACCTCAACAAACTCATATTTACTAGATGTACTCTGCAAAGAATGTTACAGTGTTACACAACCAATGAGACAGATATTTTCCCTTTCAAATAAGCTTCACTTTAAACACAAATTCTTTACCAGTATATGCTGCATTTCCATGTACATAGATATGCACAACTGACTCTTTATATACAGTCAGAATAAGTAAAACCTAGCAAATGATTTAGCAATAAACAGGAAAAAATTAAGCTCTCTCCATTATTCCATTTTCACAGGAATAACACTAAAAGCATGATTAAGAAAAGCTATGTGACCGTTATTCCAAAATTTTAGTTTGCACGATACCTATATGATTTCATGGGGTTGCTAATTCAAAATATTAAAGCGATGCCAAATTAATTGCATCTGGTGTTGCTGACTAGGACTGATTTTGCTGGCTTCCTCATTGATCTATATTCTATGGACCTACTCCTACCTTATGACAGCAAGCACAACCCCCTGATATCCATAACCTCTAGAACATCACAGATGTGAAGATGATTACTTCCAATTGCAATATAGCTCAAACAATCAGACACTGATGTGATTACTGCCCCCTACAATCAGTTAAGTCTAACCATGTTTCTTCACAATTGAATCAAAATAGCTTCTCTCATCATCACTGATTACTGTCCTAGCCGAGTGCATATAATTATATAGCTCAACCAAACTTTACCAGCACCAGTATTACAACATTTATATAAAATCCATAATCAAATAAAATGCAATGCGCAATGCACAAGACAGTTCCACCTGCTGGACGGTTGTCCACTTGGTATGCGCTGCGGCGGATGACTGCCGCTGCACATAGGAATGCACCACTTTAGCACCCTCCTCCACGATGATCTCCACCACTGGGTTGGCCCAATAGCACCCACCATCCTCTTCTCCAGCCCCAAAGTGCTCCTCCACGATTGCCACCTCCGCCCCCTTCTCCGCCACAACCAGAACCCTTGGGTTCGACATCGCCATACTACCACCGTCACTGCTGCTGTAAGTGAACATGATGTGGACCGGGTCCTTGGCCATCTCGACCCCCTCGGGCACGTGCACGACTGCGACGTCCCTCGCGCCAACGGCGTTGAGGTCGTAGAAGAGGTCCTTGTGGGCGAATTCCGCGGAGGCGGCGAGCGCGGCCGCTGCTCGGTCTCGGGCGCGGCCAGGGGGGAGGTCAGCAAGGGCGGCGGCGTGGGCGCCGGAGGCGGAGGCTAGGAGGCCATCGGAGAAGAGGATATGGGATTTGAAGGGGGAGGAGGGCGGCGCGAGGTAGGGGGTCTGGGAGGGGAGGGAGATGGGGAGTGAGCGGAGGTAGGAGATGTCGGTGAAGCGGAAGGCCTCGTTGGAGCGGCGGGAGGGCCAGGGCGTCGAGAGGAGGGAGAGCGCAGAGGCGGAGCGGAGCGGGTCGAGTAGCGCGGAGGAGGTGGTCACCGAGTCCTCGAGCTGCTCGGCGATGCGGAGGACGAGGTCGTCGGAGACGGCCGGGGCCGCGCGCGCCGCGGAGACGGAGACCGAGGCGCCGGGGCGGCGGAGGCGCAGGCTGGGCGGTGGCGCGCGGAGCGGGGTGGAGCAGGAGGCGGCGCACAGCCACGGCGGCGACATGGCGGCCGCGAAGCTTCGCCTTCGTCTCGTCTCGTCTGGTGGCTGCGGTGCCGAGGGAGGGTGGACTTCCAAGGAAGGGCTGGGGAATTTTTTGGCGGAACTTGTTTGCGAGGCTGACAGGTGGGGCCAGGAAGAAGAGCTCAATTGGGCCGCACCATGGGCTCAATTGGGCCGTAGCCTTATCCCCCCTTCGCTTCCCCGCTCCGGCAAACAACGGCGCTCCATCTCGCCCGTCCCTTTCCTCCCCGTCCGCCGACGCGCGGCAGGAGGCCCTACTCGCCCGTCCCCACCGGCGTCGGCGACGGCAGCCTGCGTCATCTCCCATCCCAATGTAAGAGCACGGCGCCCTTCCCAGAGCTTAGGCAGCGACTTCACTTGCCATTAGAATTTGGTTGCTCAAAGGTTGAATCTTTCGCATCGTGGGTGCTCAACGCCGCAATGCCGTGCCGGCCGATGCCCAGTACGCTTTACGTGGAGGGATACGCCCTTGACAGGTTCGCAGAAGGCTCCTGGGCTCTCCAACCCGTTCACCAAAACAAGGTGAGTGATGCATTGGCTCCGGAGATTACTCACGCACGCACCCACATAAATAAAGGTGATGTAAGCTGTGCCTGTGATACAATTATATTGATACATCGTAACTGATCCAAAATGTGGAAAATCAACAGGGAGCATTGGGAACTCTGATTCTCTGTTAAGAGCAGTTGATGCACTAGTGAACCATACGGATGTGGATGCCGTGGCAGTTGTTGCGCTCATTTCCAGATGATGATCCAGAAGATTCAGATTGTTATCGGGAAGGGAAGGTAATTTATGTCTGCTCAACTAGTTGTTTCATTTAATTTATCTGATAGGCTGTTGGCCTTGTACGATCTGAGATCTTTCATGTAGCATTCTTGGAACTCCCTTACTATCCTTTTGGTGTAATCTGATATGAATGGTACTTTGATTTTACAAATCGACAGTTTGACTCATCTAAAATGTCTACAAGTTGCAACAACCTGTACTCTTAGATCCACACATGAAGTCTGGAATAGATGTTGGCGCCTCTCTTCCAGAAGAATTTGAAAGTTATGCATATCGATGGATCTCATGGCCTGATGTTGATTAAGTGAAATATGCTGATGTATCAGATTCGGGGAGGCGTATCTTTCATTGTCAGAATTTCCAAGCAAGAATTATTTCTGTATACTTCTAAACCTGTATGTTCTTGACTGTTATATGCCCATGTCAAATTCTGGGGGTTGATCTATTGGCAGGAGTTGAAGCAATTATCAATCATCTAATCGTGAAAGAATTCAAAATCCCTGCTGCCCATGCTCCAGCAGTGTTACCCCCACCACTCAGCCCATCAGTATGCCCAAGATCTGCTGCCGAAGAGGTCTCTATGCTCTTGTGCTGAATTACTCGTGCATAATTGAGTTAAATAGTTACCACGGATATGCTTAATAGTCACATAACAATGACATTGCATATTTCAGATTATTGCATGTATTCAGTTTCTGCTATTTACAGGGTTTTAGTTGCATATAGATGTATGCTGTCCTATGTCAAACTAAACATTGCTTATTAGTTTTTTAAAAACTTGAGTGCTTATTAATTTTATCTGTTCTCATCGATCTTTTTTTAACAGATTGGATATACCTTTCTACCCTGTGTGCTCGCTGGGTTAAGCAACGCCCCTACGTATGTGATGATGAGGCAAGGGACCTTAGACAATGGTTGCATAGTGGCTAGTGATAGTGTGGTTCTTCCAAAAGACGCTTGTGGAGGAGATGGTACCCTTGCTTTTGCTCGAACTGCAAGTAAGAACAAGGTGCACCCTTTCTGATTAGTGATGAATTATCTACCCAGGTGGACTGCATGTGTGATATGTTACATATGAATCGTAGATTGGTTGACCAATGCTTCTTATGTTAGCATGATGAGCTATTCACTGAACCAAGTGTAAACCCTTCTTTGTAGTTAACTAGGTCGGCTGAGTTAGGAAATTCCTTTTGCAGCCCTTAATCATTACTGTTCAGGAAAATGAAACGGTGCTTGATAATACCCCAGACAAATTCAATATACAGGACGGTATGCAACAGTTCTTCCTAATTATCCTTTCTCTTTCTGATACATCATATTATTATATCCAAGAAATCCTTGACCTTTTTCTCCCCAGCTGAATGTCCAGAACTACTGGGAAGCTATTGGAATTATCGCTGCTCACAGGGCAGGCATCAATCCAAATGCTTAGAAGACAGGCAATTGATCATCTTAAGAGCCCTCCACGATTGTACTCTGCCCACTCCACTTTCAAAGAAAAAAGATTGTACTCTGCCCACTCTTCTGGTTCTAGGCCATTTGCCTATTCTCCAATGCAGGAGAAAGTATATGTACATCAATTAGTTTGACAAATTTAGTGCAAGAGAAATCAGTAATGACGAATACGAGGCTCCAAATTTTGAAGTCACAGATACATATTCCACAACAATAGTAGCATGATAGCACCTATACCAATTTTTTCCGTTGTCGCCACGGTGAGCAATTAGGCCAGTGGCATCCATGAATCTTTCTCCGTTGGCTTGATGTCTCCAGTCTGACAACCTGATCATATACCTCATCATGTGTTCAAGGTAAATCTTTTTTCACATACCTGATCATATATCTCGTCATGTCTCCAGTCTCACCATTGCTTGTAATAACTTTTTCACAACAATTGTTTCAATCTCTGAGACAGGGGCAGTGGTGTGCTTCCCTTTCATTGGACACAAAAGTGCTATGCTGATTTATCAAGCCTTTATGACTTTGACGTGTCGCATGTCTGCTCTCAACTCATTGGCTCTGATGTTGTTGTCTGACTGACATATGCATCTGCTCTAGCACATTTGATCGATCGGCATACCCCAGAGGTGCGACCTGTAGGCACAGCAGACGCACGTGTCGCTCTAATCAATTACGGGAGCGAGTAGGTGCTGCTTCGTTTCCTTCTAACTACCGATCAAACTGGAGTTTTACCTTTGACGTGTAGCTTATGACTTGCTGTTTATTTGCATTGCCTGTTTATGCGTGTTATTGAGGTGTCGTGTTCTGCATATTTACCTGGTCTGTACTTTGCAGGTAGATTTTGTGACGGTTTATTGGGCATGTTCATATTAAGTTCTGCTTTTGATTTCTGCTTCTAAAAATTAATACAAACATCCAACTTTCTGAAACAGCTTTCTCACTCATCTGGCTTCCGTCTTGCTTCTAAGATAAGATAGAGGGTCACGGACGTATCAGACACCCTACGTACACGCATCTCTCCCTGAAGGATCATGTGAGAAAGTTTACGTTTTTTTTGTGATGAAAGATTGACAAATTAGAGGAGCTGGGATTTGTATTTTACAAATTTACAGCTTTCAAAATAGTTTGCAAACCTGACAGTCTGACTGGCTAGAGGAGACGGTCAAATTGGCTAGCGCTAGTGATCTGATCGGTAGCCACTAACGGTCAGACCGGGTTGCTTCGGCAGAGAATTGGAAATTTAGGAAATTTGCTGATAGCGTGATTTGAATTGTGTTTGGCCAGCGCATTAATATTACATAATGCATGTTTCAGCTAACGTGAATCAAGTTATGAGTAATTTATGCCTGAAAATGATTTTTTGGTCTTTAGATGTGTAAGGAGACTTGGAGACAACTATAATCAATGATGAGGATCGAGGCTATGCTCATAGAGGAGCTGAGACCTAGAATGATCAAGGATATCCAGTGGGACGGATGAGCTTAAGCATGGCATAAGGAATGCGGAAAATATTGAAAGGAAGTTCAAGCAATGGGTTGCACCATGTGACTTAGTCGATCTAAGTGAGGCGTGGTCCGATGAAACTATAACTAGAGAGACTTTTCGACGCGTGATAAGCTAATGGTGCACTTATATGTGACAAGAACAGTGATTGCTTGCAAGGAAGATGAAGACCAGATCAAGAAAGGGTATTTTGGTACATTGGCTAAAATACCAAAAACTATCTTGGATCAAAACCACGGTGCTTGGAAAATAGTTTAGATCAAGGAGAAACTGAAAAGATCAAGTTGGATCAAAAACTAAGAACTTAGCGAATTCGGGTTCATGTGTTTTGAAAAGCATACACTAGTATAGCGTGTGAGTAAAACTTTTGTTGCGTGGGGTTAACATATTTCCCTATTTGTGTTAGCGAATAGTATCTATTAGGGTTAGGTGTGGATTGTTTGCCTCATCTATTTAACAGATTGAGATGGAAACTTGCTAGTTAACCATCCAACCATCTAATCTTTCCTCATTCTAGCCAAGTGTTCAAGGGTTAGAGTTTGAGAAGTGTGAGTACTATGTTGTGCTCTCTTATACTCTAGGTGGAGTGGCTGTAAAACCTTTATCCCTAAGTAGGAATGCATCAACTTTATTATATCTCATGGGAATCCTTTTATTTTTGTTGATTTGTTCTTGATACTGTTGGTTGTGATATTCTCTCTTCGCTTCTTGATCTTGTTGTATGCTAGGGACGTGTAAGTGATGGAGATGTCTTATAGAGATCAATTCTTATCCGTCTTGGCATTATGTCTTGCAAGTTCTTGAATATAACTGGTTTACTTGAATTTAACCTTCTCGGGAGATTTCTTGAAGTTGATTGGTTTTGCTTGGATCAATCCCTCAAATCTTCGAAAGTTCTTGTTTGTTGTGACATGTGAGAATATATCTAGAGTCGTATTAGCCATCCTCCACTCACAAGCAAGTCATATTCTGAGTTTTCAGTTTTTGCTTGGTTTTGATGTAATCTTGCGTGTTCTTGAGAAAGGTCTAAAATTTGATAAGTATTCTTGCGATCCTTAGATGGAATAGATTACTGAGACCTCAAGTAGGGTGGGTGCAAAATCTCATATCATTTGAACTTGGATTTTTAAAGTTGCACCAAAAATTTTATTGGCTCGAGATGTTTTTCAGTTCTATAATAGGGGAGCGATCAGACCGTCAATCCCAGCAGTCAGATCGCAAGGAGCCTGGTCAATCCGGCCTATAGGCAATAGTTAGACTATCGGGGCTGTGAGTTCTTCGGCTCTCGAATTTTTGAGGTTCTTGCTTTGATTTTGGCTTCCAATCCTATTTTTCATATCTCAGCGGCTATTGAAGTGAAAGATCAGATCGGTGAATACTTAAGAAAATTTTTTAAAAGCACTACCCTCTCCCTAGTGCCATATCGGTCCTACACTCCTTTATTTTTCTCACCACTCGTGTCTTCCTTTTAAAAGTCACTTCTTTCTGCCACTACTATTCATTTTCAGTCAAAAATATAAGCCACAACAAAAAGTTATCTGCTACAACCAATATGAATAGATCCATCCTAAGATTTCGTTTCAGTAGTTTTTTTTACAAGAGCTAGATGGGATTTATCAGCAGTAGTTCCTGTTTTTCGATGGTTATACGATTTTCAAAAACTGCCATCTTATAGAAGTGTCAAGTTAGATGGTTGGTGGCAGCCCTTCCTGAAATTCTTCGAGCCCTTGTTGGAACAGCAGGTATCAGGATCAGGCGTGCGTGTAAGTAAACCTGACTAGCTAATACTGGGTACTTTGTCACTGTTGACTATGTACGTTCATTTGATCTAAGTACTAGTATTTCCCAATTATTGCGGGCGTGCATTAATATTTGTAACTAACTCGGCTTATATTTATATAGTCTAGTATTGGAATAGTCTTTCTTTTCCTCTAAGAAAACTAAAAGGGTTATATTAAATCTGTGAACTAATAAAAAAGATCAGAACAAATTTTACTTCCAAAAGAATATTTTTGTAGGCTAAAAGCACAAGTAATGTAAATTTTGTGAGTGTTGAACCGCTGACTGAAAGACGCCATGCTACTGCCTACTGGTGCTGCCACAGCCACACAGCTACAGACAGCACAATACTGCCTATTCGTACAAGAAGAAAAAGAAACATCGGGCAGGCGCAGGGTGGAAAAGAAAGCTCCTTAGTGAGGTTTGTCGGCTCAAAATTATTTTAATTATACTTGTTAATTGGTTAAACATTAAAATGAGTTGATTTCAAATGAATTTGAATTTTGCTGAAGCTTGGCTCGTTTCTAAAAATACTTTTAAATTATATGTAAAATGATATTAAATCAAACTATATTATTTTTAGAAAAAAAAACTCGATAAGATAAAAAGTTGGCTCGATATCCACCGGCAGACCAGGGCAAGAGCAAGCATGCACTGGCCTATTCGCTGCTCTCTCTCCTCGATCGTTCGCTCCACAGCTGAACAGCCGGCTGAAGTCTGAACCAACCAACCGGCCGGTCTTCCTTCCTCTTGCTTTCAGCTAGTCAAACCAAAACCCCTATCTTCCATCGCCTTCTCCAGCCACCCCCCCCCCCCCCCACCCCACCCAAACTAACTAGCTAGCTACCCGGCCTAGCTGTTTGTATATATCTCAGATCGATGATCCATATGCATCTACTATATACGTGCCTGGGACTAACCTAGCAGCTAGTCGCTGCAACTACACACGCACGCGAGCAGCTAGCTCTTCATAGATGCACTAGCTACCTTGCTTTGCACCACTAGCTAGTAACAAACTGATCTACAATGAGGGAGCCACGGCGCAGCGCCAGTGTGCGGCCGCGCCAGCAGATCATGGAGCAGCAGCAGCAGCAGAAATCGCCGCCCAACAGGAGGGAAGACGCAAAGCTCAGCTCGGCGCGCTTGGCTAATGATCATCCGTCGTCACTGCAGCCGGGTAAGGCGCGCGGCTATGCTTCAGGTTTGTTGCAGGCAGGCAGGCCGGCCTGCCTGTTGATTCCATGCGTATGTTTATGTGATCTTGTACATGCCGTGCGTTCTTGTTCGTCTAGCAGGGTCGTTGCTTATTCGGAGCTTCTCCGCGGAAGAGGAGGACCTCCTCGTCAAGCTGCACGCTTTGCTCGGAAACCGGTACGAACGTGCATGCGATGGTCCTATCGTCTTGCTCAGCTGAACAACTGCTCTGCTCTCCTCGTGTTAGTTCCTATTTTTCGATTACAGGAAAGGCGTACACATGCATACACACACACCCCCCCTCACTTGTATACAGGGTGAAACTGCAATTTCTGTCTAGTACTAGTTAGAGATCCGTGCGTTATAACGAAGTCATAAAAATGGTGAGACGAAGCTTACTGCCTAGCCAACTTCACACATCAAATATTGGAGAGCAAGCGACAGAGATAGAAGGGTGGCCAGAATGCACGAGGAGATGGGGAAAGTGGAAGGGGATGAGCGGTTGTATCCTGAGAGAGAGGAGGAGAGAGACGAAGGGTCCAAATCAAATCGGATGACTGAGAAGAGAGGAGGGAGGATGGGCTAACCACAAACTCACACTTTTATAATAGTAAAAATACTACAACTAGACATGCATCTTGATTACATCTTTATAGTTATGCTGCTTAATTGCCAAAAATATGCTATCCAAATTATTGTTTGGGAATCGAACGCTCCGAACTCTGATTAATTTTGACTTAAATCTACCATATGCATGATTCATCCTCCGTTCTTGGTCCCTCTAATTAACTTGCATGTTCTATTGCCTACATATGTTGGAATACCCAATCCAGCTGGTCCCTCATCGCCGGGAGGCTGCCGGGAAGGACGGACAAGGATGTCAAGAACCACTGGAACTCGCAGATGAGGAGGAAGATGAGGCGCATGGGCATCGATCCCGACAACCATCGTGTAAAGACTTTACCCTTACCTGATCATGAGCAACGCCGACGTGCACGAAACAAATGCAAGGAACACCGTGCAAAGCATTCCGATCGCGACCTTTCTTCTTCCTCTAAGGATGACATCGCCGTCGGCGACTGTGCAGTCTCGGACGCAGGCAGCAGTAGTAACCAAGCTGGGCAGGAACACCGGCTTGCTGAATTGAACCTAGAGCTTACCCTATCTACGCCTGCTTGCATCTACTTTGGAGAAGAGCAAGAGTGGTCAGTAATTAAGCAGAGGGTTTGATCGATCAGTAGTGTCGAACTCGAACCACATGATAATTAATCCAGAACGGGGATTTCAGTTAGTACTTAGTAGTACGTCGATCGATGATTTCAGTACCTTAATTAGTAGTGCATGAAGAACATTTTTTTCGATTTCTGCATGGGGATAACATATAGTAATAGCCTTGTATCATTGTGTAAATTGAGCTTCATGTACTGACTATATGTATCACAAATTCTCAGAGAGTTCTAGCCATCATGCACCGTACATCAACAGCAGAATAAAGAGAATCAATTGGCGTGTCGATTCACAGTGAGCAAATTGGTAGTTTGGATTATGTTGTATTTTATGATCTGAATCTGATCAGATCTGATCACTTGAAGGATCGATCAGATTTCGTTCAAAGATATATATTATAACCGGCATGATTGGTGAGTAATACAAACTGATCGGAGGTTATGATTGCGATCATCTTCATATTTGTGATGGACTCTGCACTAACTTGCACCATCGTGGTGTCCAAAGTTGTTTATACCGACTAGAGTCAGACGTGGCTACTCCAGACGCTTCCGACTACAACTCTCCATCATCTTCTTCTGAGACTATCTTTCGTCTCTAAGTGGGGTGTTGTTCTTATCTCCAAGCAGATTACTGTTTCAGTTTTCGAGTAGGTTTCCATTTGGACTTTGTTCCTTACTCGTCTGGAACTTTTGTTCTAAGGCTATTTATACCCCCTGTGCGCCATGATAGAAAAACACATAAGTTATCTAAACATGTAATACGTCAAGAATGTTATGTAACTTTTTCTTCATATAGTGATTTCATCGATTGTGCGTCCATGATTTTTCCCACAAAAGTTTTTTACTTTAAATATTTGTCTTATATTTCTGATTATTCTTTATTATTTCATATCTCATCAAGTCCATTTCCTTTTCAAAGCGCTTGTTTCGTAACTAATTACATGTTCAAACTCGAGCATGCACATTAGCACTTGTAAGCCTGCTCCAAGGACCACAGGAAAAACTCATGTGATGTATATGTACACTGCTGCAGTGTATATATACTGTTGTACATGCGTATATGCTGTACGTACTGGTAAGCGTATACTGAAAGGAATAATGTAGTGTGAATAATAGCCCATGCATGCATATGCAGCAAGAATCCTCTTCCCATGACCAACCTAACCCAAACCGAACTTGATTGCGCCATATTTGCGTCGTGCCGGCCAACGGCAGTTCTTTCTTCCCATGAAAGAACAATAAAAAAAGGATATATCGATCATTGCTGATGATGATATATATCGATCGAGACGTACGCATGTTCGAACCATTGAGAAACGGACAGCAAGAGGCGTTTCAGAGAGAGAGAGAGAGAGAGAGAGAGAGAGAGAGAGAGAGAGAGAGAGAGATGCCGGAGTACTGCGTGACCGGGGGTACGGGGTTCATCGCGGCGCACCTCATCCGAGCGCTGCTCGCCGCCGGTCACACGGTTCGCGCCACGGTCAGAGATCCAGGTATGTATACATAGCGTTGACTGATGGATAGAATTCTTATGCGTGATGTTGTTATGTACGCATGATGTTTATTGCAGAGGATGAAGGCAAGGTTGGGTTCCTCTGGGACCTGGAGGGCGCGAACGAGAGGCTGCAGCTCGTGAAGGCCGACCTGATGGTGGAGGGGAGCTTCGACGAGGCCGTCAATGGCGTGGACGGCGTCTTCCACACCGCCTCCCCCGTCGTCGTCAGCTACGACGACAAGAACGTCCGCGAGAACCTGATCGACCCGATCGTGAAGGGCGCGGCGAACGTGCTGCGGTCGTGCGCCAGGGCGGCCCCGCGGCGCGTGGTGTTCACCTCCTCCTGCTCCTGCGTCCGCTACTGCCACGGCGCCTCGTCGCTGAACGAGTCGCACTGGACCGACGCCGACTACTGCAAGACGTACAACCTGTGGTACGCGTACGCCAAGACGCTGGCCGAGAAGGAGGCGTGGCGGCTGGCGAAACAGCACGGCCTCGACCTCGTCGTGGTGAACCCGTCGTTCGTGATCGGCCCGGTGCTGGGGCCGAGGCCCACCAGCACCGTGCTCGTCGTCCTCGCCATGCTCAGAGGGGAGCTGGCCAAGTACCCCAACACGACGATCGGGTTCGTGCACGTCGACGACGTCGTGCTGAGCCACGTCCTGGCCATGGAGGACGGCAGGGCGTCAGGGAGGCTCATCTGCTCGTCCGACGTGGCGCACTGGTCCGAGATCCTCGAGTCGCTAAGGGAGAGATACCCTCGCTACGCCATCCCCACAGAGTAAGTGTATACACGTACCAAGCACGACGACTACTCCAGTAGTATCAGTTTTGCTATTGCTCAGGCGACTGAAATTTTTTTATGTTTCAGTCACCTGAAATTACACTCTCAATGAACTAAAATTGTAGTAACCTTAAAAAACAGCTGCAACTTTAGGTGATTCAGAGTGCAACTTTAGGTGACCTGAAATTGCACTCTCAATCAACTAAAATTGTAGCCCCCTCCAAAAAAACATGTGCAACTTCAGGTGATTCAAAATGCAACTTTAGGTGACTGAAAGATAAAAAAATTTCAGTCGCCTGTGCAATAGTCTATCCCCAGTAGTATTTAGTACAATCGGATTTAATTTGGACGATCAATCCCATCAATTATACATACTGATGCTGCTACATACGTGCGTATTTGCGTTGTGTTTTGCTGTTGATTATGTGTCAGGTGTAGCAGCCAGAAGGGGGACGACAGGCCACACAAGATGGACACGAGCAAGATCAGAGCGCTGGGCTTCCCTCCGTTCCTGTCCGTGCAGCAGATGTTTGACGACTGCATCAAGAGCTTCCAGCAGAAGGGCCTTCTTACTCCTTGAGATCGACGATGCGCTTTCCATAGAACAGAGACCCAGCTAGCAGGGTCCGTCGATGATGATAGCTAGCTACTGTGTCATAAAATGCATATATGGTTGGTATGTTGTTCCTTTCTTACGTCGAAAGGGCATGGCACGGCCTAGTGTGCTTCGGGCTATATCGTGCCTTGTCCGCTTGGCCTAGCCACCTCGTTGTACCGTGTCATACTGGCATGCCTTGCCTCTGGCGAGTCCAGGCATGGCTCAAACCACGATGGGCTGGCGTTGTGCCGTGTCAACCCTGAGTTAGTCCTACATAATTGTAGGTAGTGACGACGGTGCGACGATAGTGGCAGTAGCCGTCATCTTCATTCCACTCATGCTACCTTGTTAACAATTTCGTTCAAATTGAATCAATTGTGTAATTTTAGCTTTCCATTAAGAGCTCCCTCCATTCCATTAAGAAAGAGGAGACAAAAAGTACATGATACACAAAGTCCAACTGCTATACGATAGTAGAAGGTAACAACACTAAAACACCAGAACCACATCCAAATACCATAGTACTAACTACTAAGACTATAAGACATTAGAAGGCAACAACACCAAGGTACCTCCTCAGCTTCCATACACCAACAACAACATCCATGAATGTCTAAACATTTGCTAGTTGTTGAGGTAGACAAAGAAAAAACCAAATTTGACCTAACAAATCTCATGTACTATAAAATCTCGACAAAAATTCTCTAAACCTTCCTAACAAATTTCTATGCAATTACAAATATCTAAAGGGTAATTTCTGTTAGAATCATAGCCTACTAAAACTTGTAGTCTTAGTACTATGAAATTGCATCAAAATTTACACTATGAAAAAAATGCAAATGACCAAAAAAATTTCTTTAAGCACGTCTAGTCCAACAACAAGACTGCCACAACTTGAAGAACTAGATTCCTTAAGTAGCTACCTTCTTTGTTGCAACCATAACCATCGATGAACTCTAAAATCATTTATTAGTGGAACTATGTTCGAGACAGAGACTGAACCAGAAGACAAGCATCAACCTACTATTCAATTTGCAAAACAATTGCCCACATGTGGATAGTTCTTGGGGGAGGGGGATTCCCCATCAAACTAATCAGACCAGATAATCAGTTTGCATAATTACAAAGACACTAAGCATTTAGTTATCACCACACAAATACAAATTCAACAACTGTAGGAAACAATGCAAATAGGACAACCTGCTTGGGGAATTTGTCATGAACCATGCATAGAATAAGAACAACTACAAATTTGCGTTTCCAGCACTGACAAAGAGGGGAAAAAAGCACACAACATAGAAGCTCCGAGGACCTACATGCTGTATCCTAAACCCAAAAATCAACTAACACTAACCCAAATTCGAATGTCCAACCAAAAATAACCTAAAATCCAAAGAAATCAACAAACGTAATAAGTAGATATAGCAACCTAGGAACCTTTTGACACCCCCAAACACATTCATTGACAAAGATTGAGCGAACCGTAGATACAAAAAGGCCAAAAAGAACTAACCTAAAATCCAGAGAAGACGACGCTTGATACAAACACAATCTCATACGTGAACATTTGTTCGTCGCCGGCCACCGCGAAGCTTCCTCTCACTGCCAACTATAGGTCACCGCCGAATCTCCCCTCTCACTACATCGAGACCTCTCCTCCATAGCTCACTCTCAAAAATTCGGGCAAGGCAATGGAGATAACGGGTGGGAAACAGAATTGGATTAGTTAGGGGCTGTTTCGTTGCCTGCATCAGGATGGTTTGCACCAGCGCATGCAGGGAGATGGTGTTTGGTTGCATGCATCGGGGTGAGAGCCTGCACGAGCAGATGCAAAAAATCAACTGGAGCCAGGCTGAAGAGAAACGCGGCTGATGACCTTCTCTACTCAGCCTGGCCACGCTCATGCAGCTGCATCAGCTCATGCAGGCAACCAAACAGGCCCTTAGGGAATCATAACCCACCTGCCCTACTAAATAGCACAGATCTCAAAGTGAATCAGACGGCTAAGAAAGTCAACTGAAAGTTAAGAAAGTCAACTGAAAATTAAGGAATTTTCAGGTGACTATGCATTAGCAAATCTGAAAGGTAAAGTGGAAAAAACCGATTTCGGGTGGGCTTTAACCCACTGTTGAGTCTAAAAAGAAGGAAAAAAAAAACAGATGCTCTTCCGTGATTACGACCGATGGATGAAGTTGTACTGGCCACTTGCACACGACACGAATGAATGAAATGCTGGGAAGCTTCCTCCGGTGCGCTGTGCACTAGCACTAGCACACCTGACGAGGGAGCACTAGCCGGCAGTCAGTTGTTGATGGCGGCTTTTGGACCGAGGAAGGAGTCCACGGCGGCATGGCGTGGCGTGGCAGGGCGCTAGCTAGTCCAGCAGCAACGCATGTCGCGTACTGCAGCAACGCGACGACGACCCGTCCAAACCCGTGCGTCGCCATCGTCGAGGTTGAATTCAACCTCCCTCCCGCTCCCCACCACACGGGCACGTCACGTCACGTCTCCTCTCTTAACAGCAGCCGCCGTCCAGTCCGGTCGCGTGTGTTGAACATATATCCCAGTACTCTGCGCAAGCGAGCCTCTGCTTGTCTGCGGCGGCCGGCGGCGTGCATGGTTCGCACTTGGTAGTAGCTAGCTGGGTGGTCGAGGTGATCTTGTGCAGCGGCGACCATGCCGGCCGCGCCGTGGTCCTGGTCGTGGGCGTGCGGGTGGTGCGGGAGGAGGACCAGCGGAGGAGGCGCGGGTGAGAACGGTGGTGGGGAGGGCGCGTCGGGGCCGGGGCGGGAGGAGTGGACCCTCTTCATCGACCTGCCCGTGCTGGAGGCCGCCACGGCCGGCTTCTCCGACGACAACCTCCTCGGTCGCGGCGGATTCGGCCCGGTCTACAAGGCAAGTTACAGCTACTTCTGCACACCTCAATTCAGCTCGATCGGTCTTCCCCATGATGCTCGCCACCTACGTACCATCATTCCTGTGCTGCAAGCTTGCTTGCTTGATTCGATTAGGCCGTGTTGGGGACACCGTGGCATGGGTACCATGCCATGGGCTGTTTAAGTAAATCATTCAACGAAACTACAATTGATTAATTTTTACCTCTGCTAACTCAGGACTCGGGAGTACATCTCAGTAACCAAATTAAAATGGAAATGTCTAATACTGCATCGTTTCGCTTTCACATCCTCATGGTTGATTAGTGAAGGGAATACTGCAACTGGAGTTGAGATAGACTACTATCTTGCCCAGCAGAATAGGGAGAGGTTTTCATCTTTAATTTGCATGAGATAGACGTCTTCTCTATAAGTCGTACATGCAGCAGTACTTGTCAAAGTGTGCCAAGTTTCAAGTGGAAAGTGATTTTTGGTGCCGGGCATTCAACATCTCGGGATCCTACTGCAGCGTCATGCAATCGATGCAACGCTTGTGCATCTCTTCTTCTTTGAAATTTTGTTGTCACTAGCGGAAAAATATGACTATGCATGAAAGTGAAGCCAAAATCAACATCTTCAGAAGACTCAACACTGCATCAACTAAGTTGATCTCTTCAGGGAGTTCTGGAGAACGGCCAGGAGATTGCTGTGAAGAAGCTGTCGCTGCAGTCGCGACAGGGAGTTCGTGAATTCTTGAACGAGGTGCGGCTCCTGCTGAAGGTGCAGCACAGGAACCTGGTGTCCTTGCTTGGATGCTGTGCTTCCTCCGGTCAGAAGATGCTCGTCTATCCCTACTTCCCCAATGGCAGCCTCGACCACATTCTCTTCGGTCAGAGCTCTATCTTGTACTATTTTATTGCCCATTATTCATTCTCATCAGACTATGGCTAAAATAAGGGTACAATTTGTCAACATTGTCTGTCAGTTTTATTCTTCTAGTATGTATAACCGGTATGTTCACGAAACCCATGTTAGTAATAGTGTCACTGAATCAGTTTATCTGGTGACTGCTATCAGTAAAAGATTGTCAGCACTACTGCATGAGTGAGAACTGACAATGCACTTGGTAATCAGATCACAGGTGTCTAATAACCTTAAAACCTTTACATGGAGTTGGACAATTTCCAGTTCACTATAGCCTACATGCGACTAGTTAGGATCACTCTAGCTAGCTATTGTGGTCAAGATTTATGTCTTCATAAAGCAGACGAGGGCCATATATTCTAGAGTTCTGAACAACAGATAGGGGAAAATGGTGTCAATTTCTTACGAAAAACAGTTATATATCTTATAAAAGGACATGAACCTAGTGGAATTCCTCTATGTTTAACGTAGCAGTAATTGAGAAGTAGGGTTTGAGACAAATCAAAACAACGCAGTAACTATGTCAAATTCATACCCACAGAGTAGTTTAGTCAGAGCATCGTACCTGTAAGAAGTCTTTCAGAGGATATCAGGCGTTAAAGTTGCTTTGACTCCTTATATAACAGCTATTTCCAAGTATTTTATTGATCTTAACTGCGTCAAAAGCAGTTTCTTGATTGCTTAATCTCAAAGGCTCAACGTATCACATCAGTTCGGTCATTATGACCCGTGATGTCCTTGCATTGACCAGTTCTTGATTAGGATTTCTTTTCGAAACCGTGTTCTTGATTAGGATTTCTTTTTGAAAAGAGCTTGATTAGAATTTCTTGTCATCGGCAAATATAAAAAACTGCGTTGTGCCAATATATACAAAAGAGAGGGGTGGAAATAAGTTCAGTTCCAGGTTACAACAGTCATTAGGGTAGACACATCAAACATTACAGGTTGAGTACTCACGATTGAATAAATCCTTAAATACGACTTTAATATTTAATTAAGACCCTAAGACTCCTGTGGTCGTAAGTTTCCTATAGTTGTTCCTAAGTACCCTAGTTGGAGGACTATTGTACACTCTACCTAACTAGCAAACCACTCGATGGGTTCATGACCTGATTTGAGGGCCCGCTTCTAGGGGACTCTTTCCGTGAGACAGATAAAATACATGCTTTATCTGGCCCAAATAGCACCACGTTTTGGCCCTGTATTTCTGACAACAACTGTCATGTAGTTGTGCTACACGATTACCTCCCACTGACAACAACTGATGATCAGTTATCATTGGGTATCTCTCTCTGACAGCAACTCTCCCTTCCGATCGGACGCGATGATTCCATAAGGGTTGGGCTCGAATGGGCTTAAGGTTTTTAGCTTTTGCTACAATAACTAGATTTCAAATGGTGCATCTTTTCAAGACAAGGTCTACAAGTCGATTATAGTAGATACTATACTGACTACAATTTAACGGTCAAAATCGCATGCGACTATCTCTCTTCGTACTCTCTTTCATGAACAACCAGAATTCAAAAGCCATAAGTCATTAGCCACAACCTAAAAGAACCCACCCAAGACGTCTCCATAGACGGATAACTAGCACCCCTTCAATGGTATTTAAAGGTTAACGAGAGAAGTCAGAGGAAGAACACTCAATCGCTCAGAGAGATTAATCAATTGACAACAATTCAAGGCAATTAGAATCTTTCAAGCAGTGGGAAGAAGATATATTATGGCTAGTTAAGTCTCTTTTGTGGTCCTCTTTATAACCAGTTCATAGTAATAAAGATTATCCCCTTTCTCTTGCTGATTAATTCCAAGGAATCCAGCCATCTTCTCATACTATTCGTAAGATCAGTGACTCGATAGTTGACAGCTAGCACTGTCCATGAAAAAGAAGGCATTGATTCTCTGAAGTCTTCTTCATCAACAAACATCATCCACTCTTGTCTTCTGTCAACATTGCTCATGCAATCATGGCAGGAACTTGGGATGAGGAGAACTGGTTCGATCTGCCCAACTATGCTGACCTTGACATGGACCCATGCATCCATGCCATGGAACATGACGCTTCTTCATCGTCATCCTCCATTCCAGGCTCGCCTGTCCTTGAGACCAGCGAGTTCGACCGAATGGAGGAAGACACGCCACCCTTGTCATCAGCATCACCTAGGGATCTAGTCGTTCCAACCTCGTCAGAATGCCCAAGCAATGCGGCAAGCCTGGTGTCTCTGACCAGCAAACACGACGACTAGAGCACAATGCCACAATCCAAAGGTCAAAGTACTCTTAATGCGGTCAAGGGTGACCACTATTTGCCAATAGCTCCTACGTATAGTGGGAGCTGAACGGCACCTAGTCACGGTGTCAATGAAGTTTCCTTCAGTGAGAATCTAGGGGAAGGTAATAACACTCATCGTCCGATCCGTAATCCTTCGGATCAGGTTGAGTCAACCACACGTTCTCCCGAAGGTGGTGGTTTCCAACTATTCCCCATCATGGAGGCTACTGGCCGAAGCGATGGAAAGCTCTTCCTCATTATGATGGGATTTTGTCAAGAGATTCATGCTGGAAATACGAAGTTAATGCAATCAGAGATACCGCTGCAAATCCCGTGCAAGATTCCCCATAGCACACTCCCCTATGACACACTAGTCGGAATGGTATGAACACTCCTAGATCGCCCAGAGGTAATGGAAACAACAGAATTGGTGGACATCGACCATCTAATGCACATGTTTCTGCCCCTCCACACCTTTTAAGTCGTGTGGAGCAAGTAGGGAACTCGGGGCAAAGCTCGAGTCATCGTACCGCCTTTTCTGGCAGGCATGCTCCGAGCCTTCGGTAACTATCCAGAACATACAACGAGTTCATGGCATTTTGAATAACCCAGATCCTACTTTGCAGAGACCCTAAGATATGCTCATGTTGTAGGATAGGTATCGGAGATTCTACAATAGACTATGCATCGGACAGAGATGTACCGAGAGCAAAGACGCTCTCAAAGTCATACGCTGACCTCTTCCACGGATTCTCCGCATGATGGAAGCCAGTGTGGTTGGGTTGACAATAGTCCATCAGCAGGACCAAGACCATCCCAAAGATGTCATTAAGGAGGTCACGAGGGGAGAAGGCTCTTTGAGAATGAAGCAACTCCTCCCCCTTGTCTCGAAAGACGACATCAGAAATACGGTCTGGATGATCTCCAACATCATCTGAACCATGTATCCAATCAAACACATAATCTAAGTGTCCATGACCGGATAGGAGCATTGGTTCCCTATGATGAATATTAGAGGAACATGTCTCCAACTGATTACAATATGTCTCCTTTCCAAAAAAAAAAGGTGCCATAACCTAATCACACACTATTAGGCTTTCTCGGCAGGCCTTTAGGGGTGCGTTGGCCGGAAAGTTCCGACTACGAATCTTGAGAAATTCGATAGAAAGCAAAATCTGTTAGAATTTTTATAGATTTATACCACTACTATTAGGGCTGCGGGGAGGTGATGATAACGTGATGACAAATTATTTGCCGACAGTCGTCGAGGGTTCTACCTAATCATGATTACTTAACCAACCGACAAGATCGATCTATACTTGGGAGCAGCTTTGTGACCTACTGATCGCTAACTTCTAAGGGATGTACAACCACCTTGGGAAGGAAGTTGACCTTCACCAAATCAAACAAGAACCTAGTGAGATTCTATGACAGCATATCAAGAGATTCAGTCAGGTTCATAACTCAATACTAGAGGTTACAAATTCTTCAGATATCTAGGCATTCAAAACTGGGTTAAGGAACCAACAATTTATGGAGGATATTGCAATGAAATCTCCAAGAACAATCATCGAACTGTTCAACATGATCGATAAGTATGCAACCATTAGTGAAGCAATTGAATGGAATAAGGCCATCGATCGATAGAGAAGATTTCTCGAGTATGCCTTGAAAAGAAAGAGAAGAAGGATAAGAAGTCCCCTAAGGCTAAGAAGAATCGCAAACCAAACGCTAAAGAGGTCCTTGTGATTCTGGGATAGTACACAAAAATCAAGAAGGATTATCCCAGTCGAAATGAGGCAAAAGCTCCGACTGACGTATCCAAGAAGAATAAAAGATTGTGTCCGCTCCACCAAATGGCAAGGTATGATTTGCACACTATCGTGCCTGGCAAAAGAAGTTGGAAGATTATTACTCGGGTAAGAGTCCTCTCCCTCCATACAGGAGATTGGTGAACCAAGCTCTAAGAAGGCCAATGATGGCAACAAAGAGATGGACTATCAAGAGCCATGGCACACCATTGATGTGATCTTTGGTGGGTCCTCCTCTGACGAGTCCAGACAGCAGATGAAGACTGTGGAACATGAGGTGAACCTCACCAAAGCACCATTTGCTGCTAAGCTATCCAGGTGGTCGGAGACAACTATCCCCTTCAGCTGTGAAGATTGTCCCATCCCTTCAACTCGATCATGTAGGTTCCCTATTGTTGTAGAACCCACCATAAACAACTACAGAGTTAATCGAGTTTTAGTAAATGAAGGTAGTTCTTTAAACGTCTTATGTATGGAAGCTTTAGAAGAA
This sequence comes from Dendrocalamus sinicus, assembly GCA_036346575.1. NCBI lineage: Eukaryota > Viridiplantae > Streptophyta > Magnoliopsida > Poales > Poaceae > Dendrocalamus > Dendrocalamus sinicus. Next base: position 1,555,412 of record CM070641.1, read on the forward strand.
ATGTAAGTTTCTAAGTCAAAAGTAAATCCTGTGAAGTATGCCTTTCATGGCATAGTTCTCATATCTTCAGCTAAACCGATAGGGCAAGTATCCCTACCGGTTACATTCAGAAGTTCGGATAACTTTTGAACGAAAAGAATCACATTTGAGGTGGTAGATTTTGAAACTGCATACAATGGGATACTTGGCCTACCAGCTTTAGCCAAATTCCTAATAGCCACACAATACGGTTATCAGAGTCTCAAAATGCCTGGACTAAAAGGAGTCATTACGTTCAAGGAGATAGAAAATGGCTTACGTTTGTGATTGTAAATCCCTCGAACTGGTCGATGAATTACCAACTAGGAATACTAACACAACTCCTACATAGGTAAATCACTCAAGACTAAAGGTGGCTTCAAAACCTTCTGACCAGGCCAAGGAGGTATCTCTTGACAAAGATAGTTTGTCAGGAACTATAAAAAGCACCGCTTAGGCTTGAGAATGCAAGTACAACTTTTCAAAAGTTGTTGATTGGGGCATGACTCGATCCTAAATAGGAAGAGTCACTTGTCTCCATCCTCTGAGTAAACTAGGATGTATTCGCATGGCAGTCATCTAACATGCCTAGAGTCCCCAGAGAGGTGATCGAGCACATGCTAGCACTTTGGCTTGATAAGAAACCAGTCAAGCAAACACTACAACGTTTTGCACTTAATCGGAATGAAGTAATCTGGTTGGAGGTTGACAAGCTCCTCACGACTGGGTTTATTCATGAAGTCGACCACCCAGAGTGGCTCGCTAATCCTATAATTGTTAGGAAAAATAATGAAAAATGGTGAATGTGTGTAGATTTCACATATCTTAATAAAGCTTGTCCGAAGGATGACTTCCCCCTTCCTCGCATTGATCAGCCTGTTGACTCTACTTCTGGTAATGAGTTATTGAGATTTTTTTATGCATATTCCAGGTATCACCAGATTTGTATGAGTAAAGAAGATGAAGAGAAAATTCCTTCTTCACTCCATATGGAACTTTTTGTTATGTGAAAATGTCATTTGGTCTCAAGAATGCTGGTGCCACTTTTCAAAGGTTAATGCAGAAAACCTTTAGTCCACAGATCGATATAAACTTAGAAGCCTATGTTGATGACTTGGTTGTAAAAAGCGTTAACATAGGAGATCATATCTCTGGCCTGCAAGAAAATTTCTCTAGCTTAAGAAGTCATAACCATAAGTTAAATCTAAAGAAGTGTGTTTTTGGAGTTTTCTGTAGGAAGCTTCTTGGTTTCCTAGTTTCGGTTAGAGGAATAGAAGCAAATCCAGAGAAGATAGTGACCATCGAACATATTCGTCCTCCGACTACAAAGAAAGAAGTACAAAAATTGACCAGCTATATGGCAGCGCTAAGTCGTTTTGTAGCACGGTTTTGAGTGAACTAAAGAGGCCAATGATGCCTGTGAAAGTCAAGGAATATCTAACAAGTACCCTGATTTTAGTCTCTCCGAAACTAGGAGAATCTTTGCTCATGTACTTGGCTACTATGCCACAAGCAATCACTGCAGTACTAGTCGTGGAGCGTGATAATATCCAATGACAGTTTATTATGTAAGCAAAGTCTTGCACGAACAAAAGAAAAGATATTCGGTAATACAAAAGTTATTATATTTCCTCCTTATGACTTCAAGCAAGCTAAGGCATTATTTTCAGGCCTGCAAAATTGTGGTACCGATCGGATATCCCTTTGGTCAAGTTCTCTAAAACAGAGAATCATGAGGGTGAATAGCAAAATGGGTGATCGAACTTGGGGAGTTTGATCTCCATTTCATTTCATGAGCAACCATTAATTCCTATGCTTTAGCAGAATTCATTACTGAGTGGACAAATCCTAAACCTATCTAAGGACCCAAGTACGGAAGCCACAACGAGTGAACTATGTACTTCAATGGGTCCTTGCTGATAAAAGGCTTGAGGCTAGGGTAATCTTGATTTATCCTACTACAAAAAACATAAAATGCGACATCTAGCTAAACTTTCTCATTACAAACAATGTGGTAGGGTACAAAGGTTTGCTGGCAGGGTTCCGAGCAGCCAAAACACTCGGGATTCGTAGATTACTAATAAAAGGCAATTCTCAACTAGTAGTGAATCAAATAGGGAAAGAGCATTTAGTACCATGATGTCATCTTATCTTGCGAAAGTAAGGAAACTAGAAAAACATTTCTTCGGTTTTGAAATCCAACACATTCCTAGAAAGGAATATTTTCTAATAGACTAGTTGGCACAGATAGCTTCCTCAAGATCACCCGTCCTGCTTGGAGTATTTCTTGAACAACTTGACAAGCCTTCGGTTGTCGAGCCTTCTGAAGATGCTCCAATGGAGGTCACTCAGATTGACCCCAAAAATGATTGGATGACATCAATCTACAAATATCTTGAACATGGTATACTTCCTGAAGATGACAGAGAGACTGACCGTATAGCACCAAAGGCCAAATCATGCACTCTGATTGAATGTATCCTCTGCAAACAAGGAACTCATGGAGTGTTGATGAAATGTATATCTCAAAAGGATGGTTTACATTTACTAACCAAAATACATTGAGTATATAGAGCACATCATTCCTACAGAACTTTAGTTGGTAAAGCTTTCCGACAAGGATACTATTGGCTAACTACTCTCCATGATGCAAAAGAACTTATGTCAAAATACGTACAATGTCAGTTTCACAGCCAACAAGTACATCAACCTGCACAAGCTCTGCAAACTATACCACTTTCTTAGCCTTTCACAACCTGGGGCTTAAATATTCTGGGACATTTTCCAAGAGCACCTGAGGGCATTGAATTCCTTTTTGTAATGATTGATACATTCATAAAATAGGTCGAAGCTGAGCCAGTTGTTAAAATAACAACTGAAGCCACCAAGAAATTCATCACAAAAAAGTGATTACATGGTTTGGTGTTCCCAATCGTACAATCACAGACAATGGTACCCAGTTTTTCAGTAGAAATTTTCAGGAATCCTGTGAAGATTTAGGTATCAAGATATATTACGCCCTAGTAACTCATCCACAAAGTAATGGGGCAGTAGAAAGAGCAAATGGTATAATAATAATACAAGGAATCAAATGCCAAGTGTTTGACCGGTTAATACAATGGTCACTAGCTTGGGTACAAGAACTTTTTTGTGTATTATGGGCTGTTTGGACCATGACCAGCCATGTAACCGGTGAAACACCTTTCTTTCTAGTTTATGATGCAAAAGCTATATTTTCTCCAAAATTAAATATTAGCTCTACCCCAACAGATCGTTATAATGATAATGATCAAGCAGAATGACGTATCAATGACATAAATTTCCTTTAAGAATGATGGAATGTAGCCTTAATACAGTTGACAGTCTACCAACAAACCATACGAAGGCACCACAGTAATAAAGTACAGCTTGTATCTCTTCTCTATGCATGTGGTCACACCCACTAGAGGGAGTTTCCTAGCGATAGTCTTTTTCCCATGATCTTTGCTACCAGTTGAAACTCGAGAGTGAATACGTTTTAGGAAGTTTTTATTTCATGCCTTTAGTCATCAACTATCTTACGACTAGTTCGGATAGCATTTACAAATAAAAACACTTAGCTTTTTACATACATTCTTGCGTAGTTTTATATCATTCATAATATCAATAAGTTTATGTCATAAGTTTTTTTGATCAAGTTTTGGACTGCATTGTTTGGAAATGGTATCTAAGACCAATCGAAATCATTCATTGGCTCTGTCCAATATGATTTCCTAGTAACTACTGGATCATTTTTATAACATAATCAGAGTCTACCAAGCAAAATAAAGTACATCTCATTCTTGGTCTACTACTTCCTTAATAAAATTCTATTACTAAACAAGCAGTCAGAGGCTAGGAAAGATACGAGTACTCACGAAATTGAGAAAATGACAGAAACATTATTGATAATAAAGATAATTTTTTTTACATAAGAGTATTTCATATTACATTTACACTAAACTACTACTCGAAGCCACCCGATTGGTGGCTATCTAATAGAGACCCAACCTTCATCTCCTTTGCTATTTGGTTCCCAAAGGGCTTCATCACTTTGAAAAACATAGCAGCTTCTTCCTTAGAGTAGTCGAACTCTGCACCGAGTGCTTGAAGGTTGAGATTGGGGTTGGAAGCTTTAAGCTTTGCTAATGCAAGGCTTACTCCATCAGCAATGGTGTCCCTCATGGTCCGCTCATGGTTACTCCGAGAAGTGGTTAGCAGACTTTGAAGATATTCAAGTTGTCATCCAAGACAACTTACTTTCTCAGTCACTTCCTCTGAGGAGGGTGCAATTACTTGAGCCTATCTCGGCAAGCATGCTGTTGAAGATGAGAATTTTCCCTTGAAGGACTCCTTCAAGCTCCTTCTTTTTCTGCTCCTCAGAACCAATAGATTTCTCCAGTTTTTGGACTTTGAAAGCTTGCTTTGCATGAGTAATTCAAAGTTAGTTAGAACAACTTATAATCAAATTGAAACCGATCGGATTTATGATCAGTTACCTTGGTTTTGCTTCTCGAATACTTCAACTGCTTCTTTATGTTGAAGAGCGTTGTCCTTGCACTTGGTCGACCAGTGTTCAATCAATCAGTCCTTAGCTTTGAGCATCTCCTCAAGCTTGAAGATGATAGCGCCCTTCACCTTAGCCTTTATTTCATAATCATCTAATTCTGTTGACTATGACAAAGAAAGAAGTGAGAAAAATCATAGGTAAGGAAGTAATAAGAGAAACAATAAGAAAACACATACTTCTCAATTGTAAGCTTTTCTCCTCAAGAGTCTATTGGGATATGGGTAGGCTACACTAGCGCAGATTAATTTTTTCTATTGCGTAATCAGGAAGCCATGTGAGTAAAAGGTCATATATCGTTACCACTCGACGTGCAATGTAGCAAAAGTAAAGTTGAAGCGACCGGTTCAACGAAGCGCACGTCAATGTAATGGAAATAGTTGATCATCCTCTTGCCAACCATCTTTTCCTCACAATTGTCCCAATCAGCGCCACAGTCACAGCAACACCTTTATCGAGGTTCACACATCCAGGGATGGAACGCCATGCATCGGTATGCTAGCACTAGCACGCACGGCAGGGGTTATAAGACATGGTGGCTAGGTTTCGATGGTTGTGTCTCGGGGAAGCCTCCCTCAGACCTTGTCCTCTCTTTATATACCCTCCAATCGAATCATTATCCGATACGATCAAATATCGTATCCAACTTGGAAAGCCTCAAGCTAGATCTTTATCCAATACGAGTAAAAATCGTATCCCACTTGAGAACCTCTAACCGGATCCAATATAAGTAGAGACCGTATCCCACTCGGAGTCTATCATTCAGATTCTTATCGATCTGACCCGTTAAGTGTGTGACCTTATAGGTTTATGTATATTTGACTTTGAGCCAAAAACTCCTTTCTGGTCCAGAAGTTAGTAGTGGTCCCTAGCAGAATATAATGACTCCTAAATATGCATAAAGATCGTATCAAACAAACATATATAGTGATTATGTACCGATCCCTTTGCCTCATCATATCGGATTGAACTCAAGGCGAGAAGTGTGCCATCCTATGATAGCTCGATCCTTCACTCGAACCTGCAGTGGATTACTCCATGCACTTCTTAATCCAACCACATCGAGGGGTCCAGAGATATCTCTCCCATTATATAGGAGGGGAAATTCTATCTTAATCGCTCACACTCCTCTGCATGTTTCATAGTAAACCCGAAAGCTACATTTATAACCTCTTAGTTACAGAGTAGTGTTTGACAATCCTTAAGTAAACTATTATACATATAGAAAACTATGACGACCTCAGATATAAGGATCCTACATACACTATGTATGAGACCAACTGATGACACTTAGTAATATAACAATTCCTATAATGTCTCATGGTAGGTTAATCCAACACCATGTTCTCTAACATGTATATATTATTAATTTAATATCCCTATATCTATGATCCATGAAACATGATCATTAATCAATGTATGTGTTGATCTGTAAATCATAATCATCCCATCTAATGACATAAGATCAGGGATAATTTAGAATAACATCAAAACATGAATAAAGAGTTCTACGAACAAGTCATATACTTGTTGATCAATATAAAAGATATTTATTTAAGGGACAAAATAACATATTATTCAAAAGATCATAAACATAGAAATGATGCAATCATCTCTATGATTTTCTCTAGGGCATATCACTAATAGAGTCACGAGGAGCTTTTCATTCTCAGACAATATAGACCTGAATAGCTCCCTCTCCTTCTTGAGGGTATCTTCGAGCACCTAAACAATGCTGCCCGACTTGTAGAAATATGAGAAAAGTTAAGTACAAAACTTTATGACCAGAATGTAATAAGAAAGGAAGGTCATTACCATTTGCCAACTTCTCAATGGAGGGTAGCCTTTTCTTCCTCCAAGGCTAACGTTTCCCTGATCATCTTCCCGACCAGAGCAACTCTCTCCACCATGTGCTGAAAAGAAAAGGGAAGAAAAAGAAACTCATAAAAGTTTCAAAAAAGACTAAAAATGCATCTTAAGTGGTCTTGAGAACTTACCTAGACTGCTTTATTAGCATACGAGGAATATAATACTTCGAGTCTAGTCTTCAGCTCCAAATATGAGATCTTCCTCCACCAAACCTCCTCGAACCCTTGATTGTTGAAGATCCAGGCCTGATCAGGGATGTCGCTCAGATGTGGAGACTTCTTTGTTAGAGGAAAACTCTCCACCCTTGACCCTCCAAAGAAAGGAGGAAGCATGTCTACTTCCTCCTCTTCAACCACTTTCTTCTCAGCAGCGACCAGATCCTGCTGAGACTTCTCCTCTACCTCAACATCCTTTGATGGGGTCGGAGCCACCAAAGGTTCTTTAGTCATAGAAGCCTCTATTGATTTCTCCATCGGCTCAGCGGTTGCTACGACCACTCCTTCTTTAGGAGCCTCGTCATGGGGAGTACTCGGATCAAAGCTGATCGAAGTAGTAAAGTCACTATAAAGAAAGAAGAACAAGAAAGAAGAAGTAAAAACTTCAAAAGAACACCAAGAAAATCAAAAGGTATGAATTTACACAAACTCTTACAACTAGCACATACCAAGTCTTTTTGGTTTTGAAGTTAAAACGCTTTGGAACATAGTACAGAGCGCTTGTCTTCCTTTTCTTCTTATCGACCAACTTCACAAGTATAGTATTGGTAGTGTTGGTCGAACTCTTTGAGTCTTTCGACTGGATGAAGTCATCCTTGGTCAGTTCCTTCATAGGGTAGTCGGAGATAGCTTCTCTGATCATCTACTCGGAAGATGGAGCCCCCTCGACCATCAGAGCAATCGTTTCCTCCAGTACAGCCGTATCTTTGGGGTGACCACCGGGTCTTTGGTTTGGTCAGTCATGACTATCTCGAAGCCCACGACCAGTGAATCAGATATCACTGTTGGTTCTATGGTTGTGTTGGCTCTGATCAGTGGTTCTTCCTTCTCCTCCACCTTGTCATTGACAGAGATGAGCTCGACAGTTAAATTCTTTATCCAAGAAATATACTCCTGTCAGTACAATTTCTTTGTTCTTCGAATAAGAGAAGGTGTAGGCTTGTAAGAAAAATTCTTGGAGTCGTAGTAGAAGCCTACCTCTGAGGGGATCTATGTCTTAGAGGTTGTACAACGGAGGAGCAGCATGAGCAGTTGGAAGGGCAGTTGGGGGAAGCAATCAGGGTAGTGGTCAGAGGAGCATGGCGTGATCCCGATGCTCCATACGACTTCTTCATGCTTCGACGCCTCTTGGGACTTGGAGGAACTTCCTTCGAACTCTCGGTAGCCTCACCACTCTCCGACCTGATCATCTACACATCACAAGAAAATTGCAATACACCTATCGGAAGATAAAAATCTGGATGGAAAGAATTATTATGTTACCTTAAGTCTTTTGATCCTGTCATCCAGAGTGGTGACTACCAGGATCAAGGGTACTCCTTTTTGTTCGGGCTCACCCTCGCAGATCATCTTTATCCTCTCCCTCACTTCAGCGGGAGATAGAGCTAACTAAATCAAAAAATAAAGAAGAAAAATTTTAAGGTCGAAAGTTACAACCAAATAAAATTCAACTGGTCAGATTTCTCAATGCTTACCTTCCGAGGCGTTCCTGGTCGATTCCTTCAGACCCTCATACCATAGCATGATGTGGTCGCGTGACTTCAAGGGACTGATTCGGCGTATGAAAAATCTCTTACCACGTGTCATGAAGTGAGTCCCTTATCCTTGAAATAGATGATGACATCAACCCATTGCTCTATCTTTCCCTCCGTCGGGGAAGATGACCACCTCGGATTCTCTATTGCAATCCGACCGGTGAAGGAGAGGCTTCGCTGAGCGTCATGTAGAACCACTGCTTCTTCCATGATGACCATAAGGACTTGAAGTACATTGGAATGTATTCCCTTGCTTTCCCGTCATGGAGCCACAGAGAGCAACCCCAGGGTGATGTCGCCGCTTTCCCTGACGTTCCCATCATTTTTCAGAAGTATCTCAGGAACTCTAAATTCGCTGGAATCATTGTCTCAGTTTTATTCTTCTAGTATGTATAACCGGCATGTTCACGAAACCCATGCTAGTAATAGAGTGTTACTGAATCTGTTTATCTGGTGACTGCTATCAGTAAAAGATTGTCAGCACTACTGCATGAGTGAAAACTGACAATGCACTTGGTAATCAGATCACAGGTGTCTAATGACCTTAAAACCTTTACATGGAGTTGGACAATTTCCAGTGCACTATAGCCTACATGCGACTAGTTTGAATCACTCTAGCTAGCTCTTGTGGTCAAGATTTATGTCTTCACAAAGGAGACGAGGGCGATGTATTCTTGAGTTCTGAACAACAGATAGGGGAAAATGGTGTCAGTTTCTTACCAAAAACAGTTATATATCTTATAAAAGGACATGAACCTACTGGAATTCCTCTATGTTTAACGTAGCAGTAATTGAGAAGTAATTTTTCAGACAAATCAAAACAACGCGGTAGCTATGTCAAATTCATATCCACAGAGTAGTATAGTCAGAGCATCGAATCTGCAAGAAGTCTTTCAGCTGATATCAGGTATTAAAGTTTGCTTTTGACTCCTTATATAACAGCTGTTTCTAAGTATTTTATTGACCTTAACTGCGTCAAAAACAGTTTCTTGATTGCTTAATCTCAAAGGCTTAACATATCACATCAGATCGGTCATTATGAGCCGTGATGTCCTTGCATTGACCAGTTCTTGATTAGGATTTCTTTTCGACACTGTGTTCTTGATTAGGAGTTTTTGAAAACAGCTTGATTAAAATTTCTTGTCATCAGCAAATACGAAAAACTGCATTGTGCCAATATATACAAAAGAGACAAGCGGAAATAAGTTCAGTTACAGGTTACGACATTTCGGCCCTGTGTCTCTGATAACAACTGTCATGCAGTTGTGCCACATGATTACCTCTCACTGACAACAACCGATGGTCACTTATCATCAAGTATCCCCTCTCTGACAGCAACCTCCCTTCCGATCGGACACAATGATTCCATAAGACGTCTCCTCAAATAGATAACTGATACCCCTTTAACGGTATTTAAAAGTTGATAAGAGAAGACAGAAGAAACACTCAATCGCTCAGAGAGATTAATTCATTGACAACAAGTCAAGACAACTAGAAACTTCTGAGTAGTGGGAAGAAGATAGATTAGGGCTGGTTAAGTCCCTTTGTAGGCCCTTTTGTAAACAATTCATAGTATTTAAGATCATCCCCTTTCTATTGTTGATCTATTCTAAGGAATCCAGCCATCTTTCTTATATGATTCGTAAGATCGGCGACTTGATCGTCAACAAGTACTATTTAATCTTTCTTAGGATAAGAAATGATCTCAAACAGTGAGCTATCTAAGTTTACAATGCTTTGAAACTTTGTAAAAGGAAATGCAGAAAGCATCTACTGGAGTTCTATACAATGTTCAGCTTAGACATAACTGTACTGACCTATGAAATGAGCATGTTCTACTTAATTCCAACTGCGTAACACAAAGCAGATCAGCAGAACAGTTCTGTTATCTGACTGAACTATGTTCCTTTGATACTTCTAGACAGGAAGAAGAGCGTACAGCTGGACTGGCCAAAACGCTACCAGGTAATCATTGGACTAGCAAGAGGCCTCCTTTACCTGCACGAAGAATCTCCGGTAAAGATCATCCACAGAGACATCAAGGCAAGCAACGTGCTCCTTGATGACCAACTGAACCCAAAGATTTCAGACTTCGGCATGGCAAGGCTTTTCCTGGAAGATGCTACGCACGTAAACACCTTCCGGATTTCCGGCACATAGTGAGTTCCAAACATCTTTGTTTTCATCTCCTACTTCCATTCACAACCTATATATACCTGCGTAAATACCATAAATGATGCATTGCAGTGGTTATATGGCTCCAGAGTACGCGATGAACGGCTACCTGTCTGCGAAGACCGACGTTTTCAGCTTTGGGATGCTGGTGCTGGAGATAGTGAGCGGGAGGAAGAACATTGATCGGCATCTAGACGACGAAAAAATCGACCTCCTGAATTATGTAAGTTCTCAGAAAATAATTCCTGCATAACCAGCATATTGGAATGTAAAAGGTGAACATTCTCATCTGCTGAATCTTCTGAAACCTCAGACATGGAAGTTATCAGAGGAAGGAAGGTCGCTGGAGATCGTCGACCCGTCCCTCTCCAACTGGGACACCGACCAGGCGCTGATGTGCATCCAGCTCGGCCTGCTGTGCTGCCAGGCCGTCGTGTCGGACCGGCCGGACATGTACAACGTGCACCTCATACTGTCAAGCGACTCGTTCACGTTGCCCAAGCCCGGGAAGCCGGCGATCCACGGCCGTATCGGGCGGTGGATGAGCACGACGGGCTCGGCATCTGCCTCCGCCTCCGCCGCCTCCAACACGAACACGGCCACCACGTTTGGTACCGACACGACGAAGGCCTCTGCGCTGGGCAGCGTTGCCGAGGACGACTCCAGGAACTCCATTTCGATATCCTTCACCACGGAAGGTCGGTAAAAGAAACAATGCAAGGACGGTGCAAGTAAAAGAGATAGATTAGCATTTTTTGCATAGGTTTTTAACTGATTATTATGGCGTGATCTGAATAAGAGTAAGTTGTGAAGGGCGTATAGTTAGTCTGATTTGCAGATATTATGTTTACTGATTTATGTCATGCGGTTTGTCTGGCGTCGCTAACAAAAGGAAGAATCAATAAGCTGCCAACTAATGATTGGTACACACTTCAATCCTTTCTTCTTCTTGTTCTTTCCCCGAGCATAGAGCATGGCTAATCTGGCACGATTCGTTGAATTTTGCATTTTTTTTCCCATCGAATTTTGCTTCCGAATGCGGATCCTGTGACCAAAACGTTGCCTAATCCATCGGCTGATGGGCCATTTCTTATTGGGAAAATCTGATTATTTTATTTTTTTTGTCCTCCTTCCATCCGTGCTATTTCGTTTTGGGTATTGATAAATATCATCCGGATGTTTTCTTTCTAACTATCATCCAGATTTGTGACCGTTGGATTAGAGATCCAAGGGCCACAAATTCTCCCCACCCCCTCCAAAAAAATTCACCCCCTCCAAAAAAAATTCTCCCCCCTCCAAAAAAAGAGACCGTTGGATATCTAATCCAACGGTCCAAAATTTAGATGATTGTTGGGAAGAAAACATCCGGATGATACCTATACACACCGTTTTGTTTTTGCCATTCTGTCCAATTTTCTGTCAAGTCAACAGATTTTGACCGTCTGCTGTAGGTGATATGTGCCACAAAATTGATGAAAAATTGGACAGAGTGGCAAAAAGAAATGCGCATGGACGATGGATGTTGTTTGGATGGTCTAAGATTTGGCCTATTTCCCAAGGGGAATTACTGGGCCAGAAATAAGTTCTATCTGGCCTGCGGAAGTTCTTTGGGGATGCCAGGAAATGTTCCTAATTCCCCACTTTATGCCCATCCCCAGCAGCTGATCCTAATCTGAAATCCTATTAAAAAGACACTGATCCTAAAGATTGGTAAATCCCAGTAGCCCATGCCTCAGATTGCAGTATCATTTCTTTTTTTTCAGGCCAGATCGCAGTATCATTCAATCCTTCAAATTTGTGTGAACAACTCAGTTGAGTAGTAGTCACTGTACCTTTGCGTGCAAATTTTTGCGGTGATCTCTCAGGTTAGTTTGTGGGACTTGTTCCAAGCATCATAGGTTCAGTGAATAGATTCCAAGCATAATACTCATTCTGTTTCGGCAGGTGGCGACTGTATGTTGCAAATGGTTGTCAGTACCGTCACTGCCAACTAGTAGTAGTAAGAGCAAATTTGTTCAGTGCTATCACAAAGAATCGCATCTTAGAAAATACCATCACACAGCATACATATGGCCAAATGCCATTGCATACATATGATCATGTCTTTTTTTTTTTACTGAAAATACCATCGCACAGCATACATATGGCCAAATGCCATTGCATACATATGATCATGTCTTGTTTTTTTACTGTATCTCTGTTTCATCCGATGCAACAAGAAAAGTGATTTATTTCTTGCCTTTTCGTTTCATTGACATATGGGAGAATGATCTCAAGTTGAAATTTTTAATCTTTGTAGTTCATAAAAAAATTCTACAATGCAAAATTAAGAGGGAGCCTATTGTACAAAGTTGTAATTGCAAATGCTTTTGCCAATCAAAGAAAATATTTCGATAATACAATGAGAGGAGCAAACACCACAACCCTTGGTTGCTTTAGTCACTAGTCGACACAACAAGGCATCCTGTCGTACTGAGGAACCAGCCGTCTAGCCCACAGGGCTCACTTAACAGGCCGGCCCAAGCATTTAGATGGATCAGGATAGGATCAGCACCTTATTGCTTAATGGGTCGGGCTGGATTGGATGGAAACGTTGAGTAGTGGGCTGGATGAGGGTTGGGACCACCCCCCAAACACATGGGGCTAGGGTGGGGTTTGGGCTGGGCCTTGGCCCATTACCAGGGCTACCCATGCAGCTGCATGCATATCTATAGGAATTTTTCCTCTCCTATTTTTTTCATCTACAGGATTTGCAATTGAATGGGAGAAAACGAAAGTTACTAGCATATGCGATAAGGTTGGATCGCATCACTTGCGAATTGTGATGTGCACTCCATCCCTTTGACAGAATTGTTGTGCCAATCTTGGAATAAGATGAGCTAGCTCAAGTGGTCCCTGAGATTCGATCGGAAGCTAGTGAAGCTTATACGACGTAGACACTGCTGTCCGTAGTAGAATACAGATTTTGGCTACCATGCTAGTGCATCTTGTACGTATTATTGTACGATTAGGCAGTACAACTACATTTGGTCATGTTTTGGTTAAGTGTCTGGAAACCGTCTCCCATGCACGCCCAATACTTTCTTCAGCTGGATTTGGACATTTTATTTTTCCCATCGACCCAGAGATCAGATAACAATCATACGTAAAGCAAACTTGGTTTACGCGTGCGCTAACATGCACTTTGGATCCACAAATTAAGTCCAAAACAGGCAGAGTACAACTGAAAAAGCTACTCAATAAAAGGGGCCCCTTTAACTGTCTCTGAAGATTCTTGTGCACCCGTGTTGTGTAGAAATGGATTAGGACTATAATATAGGATGTCAACGGATTCCACGCGCGGATCTCAAGGTGTTCAGAAGCCGTAGTTCCGGATCTTAAAGGTCAACTACGCGTGCAATTGACACTCACACCAGCTTGAAGCCACGATTTTATAGGTCAATCATACAGCATGCGTGCATCACAAGCTGACAGGAGTTGGGACAATGCAGGATGCATGGAGCTGCAATCGCATGATCGTGTGCTAGTTTTAGTATCAGGCTTGCACTGCAGTTTGCTTGTTTACGGGTGTCGTCCTGCAGAGATCATCGGGGATTCCTTCGCATGGTTCAGGTGCATGCATTTCTTAGTCCGAATCCCAGCAAAGCAGAACAAGAAGTTGCAGGAGTGCAGAGAGAGGGGATCAGTTTCCACTCCGAACCACTAGCACTGTTGCGAAGCGGAGCAGCACGTGGCGTGTTAATTTGCAGCCAGGAAAGGACGGTCACGCTGTCCATGGCTCTGTTCAAAAGAATTTATTTTAAGTGATTTATAACTGAAAAGTACTGTAACTAGCTGAAAAAATATTGTATTTGATGGTGTCTTATTTGATATAATTAAATTTAAAAAAAATTAAAAATAAAAAACAGGTTAACCCGTCACGGACAGTACAAACGAATACGGAAAAAAATCGACAAAAAAGCTAAAAAAACCAAAACACTATAAAAAAAGATGAAATTGTTGAATAGTAAAAAATAAATTAAAAATTAAAAATTCAAATCGAAATGAGCGAGGCATGAAAGCGAGTCTGGCCTTGCACATTGACATTGCGAGAGAGGCGCGGAGACGGATGGATCGATGAGGATCGCACATCAGCCCGGACGCAAGGCGACGTACGTGCGGCTTGGCTTTGCTGAGATGCGATGACACCATGCCATGCGCCCGGCCGCCTGTCGGCTACTGCTCCCGTCGCGCTCTTTCTCGGCTGCGCGGCGCGGCCGAGACGCCGAAAACGCGCGAAGGAGATAAGAAGCATGCGGCCTGCGATTTTGGCCGAGCTGAAGCGCCGCCGTACTTCACGACGGAGGCGTACGTGCCGAGTGCCGCGCCGGCCGAGTCAATTCGTGTAGGCGTTGGTCCAAGTGTCGGAGCGTGATGTTCGAGATGGTGTGGACATTTCATTAGTCTAAAATATTAACTCTATTTGATAATATTAGAAGTTTTTATATGTTTCGTGCACCAACCAACTCATCCAAGAAAGAGAATTCTATAGGGATATGCCTCACGAGAGGCCCCTCCCGTCTACTATTGAATCGAGATGATCAACTCAATCCAATGGTTGATTGAGGCCCTCCCCCACTACATTTTCTTCCCTCAACCAAACGCATAATCTATTAAAAAATCGGCAGCAATCATTTTTTCAAAACATTGCATCAGCTAGTTCTCAAACTCAAAATGCTTGACTTAAATACTATATTGATTTTCTTGCACCAACTAACTTAAGTTATCGAGGAAGCAAAGGGAAATACACTCATATCTCAGCAGAAGCAAATGGAAGGAAGTACGGAACACTATCTTCTACTACTTGGTTTTATACACAGCAAAACCTCAAAAGAATATAATTTTTCTTCAAAAGAAACTGAATAGAATCCCTTAGTAATGTAAAGGAGTTCAAGAGTTTGATTTTCAGCTCATTGAAGTGAATACATTGAACTAGAGGGGAGCCCCTAGTCGAGAAGACGTCACTGCGGCGAGGCGAAGCCATCGAGGCCGAGTCAAACCACGCCGAGGCCAAGCCAACGAGGCATGTTAGAGCTCATCGAGGTGAATTCATCAAACTAGGAGGGAGCCCCTAGTCGAGAATACGTCGTTGAGGCCAAGTTAAACCACGCCGAGGCCAAGCCATCAAGGCGTGTTGGAGCTCGCTAAGGTGAATCCATCGAACTAGTGGGGAACCCCTAGTCAAGGAGACATCGTCGAGGTGAAGTGAAGCCTGGCTAAGGTGCGTATTTAGGGTTCGGAGGAGATTTAGACGCGCAACTCGGAAGGGGTCAAAAGGACCTCAGCGCGGATGGAGTCCAGGGCGGGTCTAGGACATGTCCATGCGAACAGAGTCCGGAGGCAAAACCTGGGGCATCTCCTCACGGACGGAGTTCGAAGAGTCTGGAGGTGGAGTCTGGGGCATCCTCACGCAGACGGAGTCCGAAGGTGGAGCCCAAAAACTCCCTACACGAACGGAGTTCGGTGTGGGTCCGGAGAGTCCGAAGGTGGAGTCTGAGGCATCTCCATGCAGGCGGAGTCCAAAGGCAGAGTCCAGGGTGTCCCCACACGAGCGAAGTTAAGGACGGGTCTGGGGCACCTCCGCTAACGGAGTCTGAGGCATCCCAATGCAGACAAAGTCTGGAGGGGGAGTCTATAACATTTCCATCCGGACAGATTCCGGAGGCGGAGTCCGAGGCCTCCCCACGAGGACAGAGTCTAGAGGCGGAGTCTAGGGCATCTCCATGCGGATGGAGTCTGGAGGTGGAGTCTGAGGCCTTCCCAGCGGGTCTGGAGAGTCCGGAGACGGAGTCCAAGGCATCTCCACACGGACAGAGTCCAGAGCATCCACATGCAAATGGAGTTTGGGGTGGGTCTAGAGCATCTCCACGTGGACGGTGTCTAGAGGTGGAGTCCAGGGCATCCTCGTGAAAAAGGAGTTCGAGGCAGGTCCGGGGCACCTCCGCGTGGATAGAGTCTGGAGGCAGAGTCCTGGGCTTCCCCATGCGAACAAAGTTTGGGGCGAGTCCGGGGCACCTCTGCGCAGACGGAGTTCGGAGCATCCCCACATGGATGGAGTCTGAAGGGGAAGTCTAGGGCATCATCACGCCGACAGGGTCCAGAGGTGGAGTCCGAGGCGTCCCCACGTGAACAGAGTTTAGGGCGGGTCCGGGGCACCACCGCACAAATAGAGTCCAGACCCACCCAGTGACCTTCCATGCCTTCATCTTCCTAAGTGACATAGCTTCTTGCTCAAGTCCTCACAGACGATGCCAAGTATTATCGATACGAGACCAGACAGTAAACTTAGAAACACTCCTAATTGGATGCGAAGATAGCCGAGGATGCAGAGGTACTCAAGGAGAAGAACCCCAAACGACCCCAAGTGTATTTAATATGAGTGTTTAGGACTACAAATGGCCTCTTCTCTCCCATTATAAGAGGCCCTATTTATAGGGATGGGAGGCGAGTGAAGTTACTAGTTTGCCCTTATGGCCCATCTTTCTTCTTGGGGTATCTACGTCATTTGCCCCACGTGCGTCTTGCCACATTCAGGATTACGGGGTTGGTTCCTAGCTGGCTTCAGACCCCATCCAGGGTTGCCCCTAGACCTCCCTTGGGGTCAGCCCCAGATCTCTCCGGGGTTAATCATGCGTACCTCACTCGGGGTTGGCCCTAGACCCCTTCGAAGTTGGTCTTGCGTCCCTCGCTTAGGGTTGGCCCCATACCCTTCTAGGGTTGGTCTTGCATACCTTATCCAGGGTTGGCCTCAGACCCCTCCAGGCTTAATTTGTGATCTTCGCTGAAGTTGACTTATGGACTTGGCTTAGGGTAGACCTTCCAACAGATACTGTCGCTCCGAGTGGTCATGCACCCAAGGTAGCGCCAGGGCCCTACCCTAACAGCCTTTACAGTGCATCTTCTCAACGAGGCCATGCTCGCTAAGGTTTTCATTATTGTGAGGTTGCGTTCACCCCCAGAGGCCTTTCTTACATCGCACGGTAGCTTACATCCAGTGACATGACCCATGTTAAACCTTTTGGGGCAACTGTACTGAGTCAATCCAAATTATTTAGCCAAGTCGTATCTATTATAGACTTACGGTTGTACTATTTTACATTGAAAATGTGTTACAAGATTAAGTCATTGGGATTATCTGGGCGGTTCTATCACAAACCACGTATTCTCATGCACAAATGAGGATGACTTCATGTGTTGAAGATTATAAAGTCAAGATATGTGATGAAAGATGGCTTCATGCGTTGAAGACCATCAAGAAGAAGATACATCATGGGTTGATGCATGTCCAAGAGGAGATAATCATGTGTTGATCATCAAATCAAGTGAAGACTCATTATGTGTTGATGAAGTTCAAGAAGTGGATGCATCATGTGTTGATGCATGTCAAGACGATGACCCGGACTTGAAGTGATGATGTGCTTCATCAAGCTGCAAAAGGATGCTCAAGGCAAAGGTATGACTAGGTAGGGCTAAAAATATGTTCTTAATCTTTTACCGGTCTTGGTGTTTGGTTGGAAGACCGGGTTGCTAATATAGGTTGCCGTACTATTAAGGGGGTCATGTGTAGTAGCTTGAGTCTCATTATATGTTGATAGCTCAACCTCACTTGCTCTAGCTCTCTTTAGCATGATGCTTGTATTTGTGAATGTGTTTTGCAAATAGTTGAAACTCATGTGTTGAATCCTTGTAACATGGGACTATATATTGCGAATATGTTTTGCAAGTATTTGAAGTCCATGTTTCCTACTCCTTGTAGTATGAAGCTTATATTTGTAAATGTGTTTTACAAATAGTTGAAGCGCATATACAATCCTTATAGTATGTGACTTTGGTTTGCGAATATGTTTTGCGAACGCGTTAAGTCTATGTACCTATTCCTTGTGTCATGATTTCAAAAGTGTGCAAATGTGTTTTGTAACTTATTGGAAATCATGTTTAATCCTTGTGTACATGATACTATAGCTTGCAAATGTGTTTTACAAAATCTATTAAAGTATCTGCACTTGTTAGAAAAATCAGAACTACCGCTATATATGTAGTGGTACTACTAAAGGTCGGAAGTACCAGCTCTGTGTGAGCGGTACTATTGGACATCGGAAATACAAGCATGTGTTATGTAGTACTAACAGATGCGCCATCCGAATAGCTCTGTGTGAGTGGTCCGATCGGTCGACGAAAGTACTAGCTCTGTGTGAGCGGTACTATCAGAAGGTGTAAGTATCGACGTGTATTGTGCGGTACTACTGAACCCCAGAAGTTTCAGATTTTCCTACGGTACATTTTTTTAAAGAGACACCTATATGGTTGTCTTCTCCTCCCCGCAAGAGTGGTAGTTCTACATGCATAGAGCGGTACTTCTGATGATCGGGACTACCGGAGAATGAACGGTGAAACTTCTGATTTTGACTGTAATGGCTAGTTTTTCTAACTGTTGTGAGGGGAGCGGAAGTACCGGCCTTATAATGGCGGTACTTCCGATTTCCCTGATTTTTCAGGGATTTGGCTTAGTTTTCTTGTGTGAGGTATAAATACCCCTTGTGGCCGATTGGAGATGTAGTTGCTTGACCCATTTCTATTCTCTTGAGCTAGTGTGAGGTCCTCCTCTCAATTATGCATGTATTGCGCTTTGTGAGTAAGGAGAAGGGATTTAGATTCTATGTATTGCATCTAGAGTTAGACTTAGTGACCATTTGAGCTTGTGCATTCGTTGCACGTGATGAGAGTCATGTGAAGGGGGATATGACAGTGGAAAAATATACTAAGAAGGATATCAAGGAATGTTTAGTGAGGATGAAGGAATATTTTGGGGAATATTCCACTCTGGATTCGAAGATGGCTAGGCATAGCCAACCAACAAGTACGATTGCTCGATCCTCTTCTTTTACTATTTTATATTTATTAAGAAAGTCCATAAGTCGGGTGAGATCTACGGACAGATGTGAGAGTCTCCATGTGCACTAGGTAGTACTTATCAAATATGACTCCTTGAGGTTTAATTGCCAATTAACTAAAATAAAAATTTGGTAATTAAGTAAAAGGCGAGGTTGTATTTTAACATGTCTCATTTTTAAAGTTGCACTTTAAATTAAATACCATTGATACTCTATGTATCCTCAGTTATTATCTCACACAATTTAATTAAAATCTATTTATGTGGGGCTTAGCTTTGTTATGTAACTGCATCTACAATTAAGTTTAAGTGCTAGCGGTATGCTAATGACAAAGATTATATTTTAATATGGCCTTCAATTAATGTTTGAGTTTCTAAAACAAATACTATCATGGATCATAGTTGACTTTCAGTTCTATATAACTATTCTATAGGAAAACCTCAATTTAAAGTGAACACTCCAAGTAAACACTAATTATATATTTAAGGACATTCTTTAATAAATTCCTCCTATTTCTAGTTAAACTATTCCAATTAATTACATAAATCTTAACTTGATTGCCATATTAGAAAGGAGCTCTTATGGCAATTTGATTTTACACATGGCTATACTTTAATAGTGTCTTTAATCAGCATTTGAATTTGAGATAATATTAATGGCACATTAATTATTTTTAAGAATTATCTAATTATAATCAAGGTAATCTTTAATTCAAATATGTGTATTCACATTTTTAAATATTAGTGACCTAATATTTAAATTAATGATCTTAATTATTTAATTACTATTAGAAAATGTCTTCATGATTTTTGGGATATAGATTGTTGTTATGCAATTAACTAAGATTTAATCTTCAACATTTTTAATTTGCATAACCCTTTATTCTAATTTCATAATTTAATTTTATCCTTATCTTTATTTTTATAACTAATTTCTGCATTTTTATTGGAATTTACAACATTATTTTAGTTTCCCAAATTATTTTCTAATTAGATAGATTGAATATACTTATGACACATGGGCCGTGAATTGTTCCTGGGCCCGACTGTCATATAAAGAGAGAGACACACACAGCAAGGAGAAATAAAGGAGTTCTATCGGGCATAAACAGACGGTTGACAGGGGAGGCGGTGCTTGGCTAGGTGACGACAACGGCGATGAGGGCCAGCCGGAGGGGTAGCGGCGACCTCAAAAATGGAATGTTGAGGAAGGGGAGGGGCTAGAGGAGGTGGCGTCATGCCTTGAGGCTGAGCAGAGGCATCTCAGCACGCCTTGAGGCGACCAGGCACGGTGAGGGGATGGGGGTGGCGGTGGCCAGAGGGAAGGAGAGGAAAAGGGGAGCACGAGCATCTAGGGGGAGAGTAGAACTCACCGGGGTGGTCAGAGTGGACAGGAAGGGCTGAGGTGAGCCGGCGGCGTGGGAGGTCACCGTGGGGGTAGCGCTTGGGTGAAGGGGAGCACAAATCGGTGGTTGGAGAAGCTAGGGGGGCTGTGCGGGTGCTCTAGGAGGAGTGAATCGGAGGGAGGTCCTCTGGGGAGGAGAAGGCGGTGGGGGGTGGCGTTCGGCTGGAATCGAGGACGAAGGTGGTGCAACAAGCTCCGACGATGATGTTACGCAATCTCCTGGAGGGAAATGCAATTAAAGGTGTGGGACACAACGTGACGCGCGTGGCTTGGAGAGAAATTCGCTAGAGTAGCCGGAATGGTGAGGGTGGCAGCGGTCAGCACAAACACATAGGCAGCTCGTGCTGACTTCGAGTTGGGGGAGGAAGAAAGGGGCAACTTGGCTTATATAGGTTTTGAAGAGGACGGTGCTGTTGAGAAGCAGTGCCGCACATGGCGTGGCCAACGAAGATGGAACAGGGCCGAGGCACGACGTGCGCTGACAGGGAGGAGTGAGGAGAGAGAATGGGCTAGTGGGCCAGAGAGAAAAGGAATGGTCTTGGGAAAAGAAAAGAAGTGGGTCGAGCCCATATGAAATTTTGATTTTGATTTTAGTTTGGGATTTCGGATATTTGAATTGAAAATTTGAATTTTCGTTTAAGTTCTTGGCTTAATTATCTAAACGCAAAGTTAAATATTCTTTTGCTTTTCCTTTATTTTGATTTTAGAATTTGATTTTTGATTTGAATTTCAAATTCGGATTGTTACTTCAATTCAATTTCCAATCACTTGGCTCATGTTCTTAGATTTTATTGTTATTATTTAATTTGTTTGACAAAAACCAACTCAAGATTCTCATATACAAATCTAATAACTCAAGCAACACCGAAATGTATTAGAAGTTTTAAAATTATCATATTTTCAACATTCCAAAATTTTGGGATGTTACAGTTGGAGGAGAAAATAATAAATTTTACGAATGAGATAGTAGAAATACTTTTAACAATAAAGACTAAAAACAAGCTGATTCATAAGCTAACACTCGTAAAGCATCGATGTACATTATATATTTTTTATTTCTTCTATATATACTGCAGAGTTGTAGTTTGTAGTCTCTCTTTTTTTTATTAAAGTTTTCTGACGTTGAGTTTTTAGTTAGCAAAGTTTTTAACGCCGCCCCGCCCGCCCGCCTCCCTCGAGCCGTCTTCTTCCCCCACCTCTCCGGCTGACCGGCTCCCATTTCCCTCCCTTCCCTTTAAAATCCAGAAACCCCACCATTCCCAAGGCCCAAAGCCCGCTCCCCAACCGATCCCGTGCTAGGGTTCGCTCGCCTCCCCGGCTCCGCCCAATGGAGCTGCCTTCGCCTCCGCCGCCGCACGGCGAGGAGCCGGAGCCGACGCCATCGCCGCGGCTGCTGCGGCTGCGGTGCGCAGTGCAGCACTACGAGTGGGGACGCCTCGGCGACGCCTCCCTCGTCGCGCGGCTCTCCGCCGATCCGGAGCCCGACGCCGCCCGCCCCTACGCCGAGCTCTGGATGGGCACGCACCAATCCGCGCCCTCCTCCCTCCTAGCCGACGGGGTGCTCCTCAGGGATTGGCTCGCTAGCAACCCCGACGCGCTCGGCCCCGCCGTCGCCGCACGCTGGGGAGGCGACCTCCCATTCCTTTTCAAGGTAACTACTAGTTTTGTGCTTTTGCTTGCTCCCCATTTGGTTTTGCCCCGTCAAACACTGCGAATCGGTGTGTTTACGATCCTGGGTTTTGTGTTGCCGGGTGCTTGTAGGTGCTGTCGGTGGCGAAGGCCCTGTCGATCCAGGCCCACCCGGACAAAGACCTGGCCGAGGTGCTGCACGCGCTGCGCCCGGCCACCTACAAGGATGGCAACCACAAACCGGAGATGGCCATCGCCGTCACCGAGTTTCGCGCGCTCTGCGGCTTTGCCGGTGTTGAGGTGCGTGTTGAATTATTTTTCATATTTTGCCAAACTTGCGTGTTTGAACTTTCGACTAATGTAAGTTGAAATGCACCCGAAAAGCTGAATGGGAAGTACGCCTTGACTTCTTCAAATATAACACTAACTTGCCATGCTAAAAGAATGCACCTCAAATTTCTTAATCCAGAGTGATCAAGATTCTTTACTTCTGCCCATCTTGTGTTGGGATGGTGGCTAAGGCTTAAGATGATGAAAGCACCATGATTGGAAGGTTTCATGGATAAATTAATTAACGGAAGGGATGGTTCAGGTCTATTTAATGGCAATGGCAAATGAAATCATATGTAGTGTTCTTGATGGACGGGTGGAATGAGTAGTTCAACTAGTTTCAAGCGGGACGTAATGGACATGGAAGTGCATAGTGGGGTTTCTAGCAGTGTTCAAGAACGCGGCCTGGGTGGCCGCCTAGGCGCTGGGCGGCAGGTGCCGCCCGGCCTTGGCCCCTAGTCGGGTGGCTGGGTGGCGAGGTGGCGAGGCGGCCCAAGGCGGGAGCAAGGCGGGGCCAGCGCCTAGCGCGCGCGCAGAGGAGCGCGGGATGGGGAAAAGAGTTACCGCGACACGACAATCGCCGCCGCCGCCGACTTCGCCGGATTCGGCGGCCGCCGCCGGATCCGGACTCCGCGCCAGATCCCACCGCTCCGTGGACGCCGCCGCCGGATCCGGACTCCGCGCCGGATCCGCCGCCGCCGCGCCGTGGCGCCGAAGATGTCAGTGGTGGGAGGCGCGCGGAGGCGACGCGGAAGGGCAAGGGGATGGGGCGGCGCGAGAGGGAGCGGCCGGGATGGGCGGCGCGAGGAGCGGCGGGAGGGAGAGCGCGCATGGGAGCGGAGGGAGCGAGGCGTCGGGTTGGGGTTAGGGTTTGCGCCGGGCGAGCTGGTCGGTTAGATTAGATAGGAACAGTCGGCGGGGTCCGGTGTTGGATTTTTTTCATTTAGTCCTCCGATTTTTAAAAATTACAAATAGACTTTTTTTCTCAATAGATTTCTTTCAATCTAGACCTCCTATATATATATATTAGACGAATCCTAGTAACACTGATAATTGTTGATCAAGGTAACAATTTTCTTCATCTAAACAGCAAATATATATACACGATTGTTTATTTTTACCTACTATCTTTATTTTTAATTCGGCCGCCTAGGCCCCCTAGGCGCTAGGCCCCACCTCGCCGCCCGCCTAGCGCCTTCTTGAACATTGGTTTCTAGTCAGGAAAGAGGAGAGTCAAGAGATGTTATGGATGCTTATTGGGGAAAACACTACAGCAGAAGAGGCAAGAGATCAATCCAATCCGATCAGGCTTAGAAGTCCGTATGGATTAGAATCCAGTCCCCTTACGGGACCAGTTTGGGAAGAGTTGTTTCAGATTGTTTTAGAGATAAGTCAGTCTAGGAATCGGTTTAGGGAAAGAAAAGGATTGTAACTTATAAATACACCCCCGACGTGTGGACGGGAGGGTGACAGGAAATAAAGAAAGTTCTTCTTCCCCAAACCCTAATTCTTGCTGGAAGGTGTCACCACTAGAGAGCAAGAAGGCTCATTGGAAGGAGGCAGCCAACCGCCAAGTTACCCATCCTTACAACTTGAGGTCCAGACCCAAGATACACAACAGTTTGGTATCAGATTCCATGGCTTCCGACTCCATCAATTCAGAGCTGCGCGAGTTGAAGGAGATCCTGGGCGCCATATTAAAGCGTCAGGAAGAACAAACTGCTGCACAAGCAAATCTGGAAGCCGCGGTCCTGGCTATAGAAGGGCGCGTCTCTTCACCAATCCAGGCCCCCAACTCCGCGAATTCATCGGCACGACGTCCTTCCGATGATCCGCCTGCGGCTCCTAATCCAGGTCGGTTTTACAAGGTTGACTTTCCCATATTTGACGGCAATTCCGATCCATTGGAGTGGTTAGCTCGCTGTGAGCAATTTTTTCGGGGAAATCGCACTCTTGAGGAGGAGAAAGTTTGGCTGGCGACATACCACATGACGGGTTTCGCTGCTCAGTGGTACTACAAACTAGAGCGCTCAGAGGGGATTCCAACTTGGGCCCGATTTCAGAACTCTTGCCGCCTGCGATTTGGTCCTCCTTTTCGATCAAATCCAGTGTCCGAATTGGCTCTCCTGCGCCAGACAGGGTCAGTGGAGGAGTACGCGCAGAATTTCTACAGGGTGTTTGTCGCGCAGACAATCTCTCACCAGAGCACGAAGTGGGATTGTTCTTGGCAGGATTGGGTGAACTCATCAGGTCTGATGTTGAATTGCAGAGTCCATCTTCCTTGGATACTGCAGTGAGCTTAGCTAAAGCAACAGAGAGACATTACAAGTTATTGTACAGCTCGGGATTGATGAGTCGGCAGCCGCACTCCAACTCCCTGCCTTCGGCCTCAAAATTTTCCCCAGTACAGCGCACAACACCACTGTTGTCCAAACCGCCGGATATTCCTCTGCTTCCAGCGCCGCCAACAGAAACTTCAGTACCACCTCAGAGAACTTTTCGGCGTCTCACGCCAGCGGAGATGGCTGATCGCAGGCAAAAAGGACTCTGTTTCAATTGCGATGAGCAATTTACAAGGGGTCATCGTTGCAAGCGGTTGTATTGGATCGAGATACTAGACGAAGATGACGCCCCAGACGACTGTATGGCAGATTCCACTCCTCAGATCTCCCTCCATGCATTGACGGGAATCTCTTCGGGGAACACCATGCAATTAACTGTCCTCATTAATCACCATAAGTTCTGCGCTTTGGTTGATTCGGGATCGACTCATAATTTCATCAGCATTGAGGCTGCTCAACTGGCTGCTATTCCCTTGCAAGATCGCACGGGTATTAATGTGGCAGTAGCCAATGGGGACAGGATACCCTGCCCGGGTTTTTGCCCTTCCTTATCATTCACCACCGCCCAGGAAGACTTCTCCATCAATTGTCATGCTTTATCACTGCAAGGCTTCGATTTAATCCTGGGAGTTCAATGGCTTCGCACCCTAGGTCCAATCCTATGGGACTTCTCCAAGCTATCCATGTCCTTCTGGCATCAGAAACACCAAGTCAAACTGTTGGGTCTTCCGCAGCGTTCATCTTCCCGGTTGTTCGCACTTCATGAACCAACCAAGGAGCTACTATCTGCTCTCTTGTCGGACTTTCAGGACATCTTCCAACAACCGTCTGGACTACCTCCGCAACGTTTTTTTGACCACCGGATTCATTTAGCTCCGGGGTCTCAACCAGTAGCCGTCAGGCCATATCGCTACCCTCATCACCACAAGGATGAAATTGAAAAACAGTGTGCGGATATGCTATCACAAGGAATCATCCGACACAGCACATCTCCTTTCAGCTCACCAGTGGTATTGGTCAAAAAGAAGGATAGTTCTTGGCGGCTCTGTGTGGACTATCGATCGCTCAACGCCCAAACAATCAAAGACAAGTTCCCCATTCCAGTGGTAGATGAGTTACTGGACGAATTAACTCATGCCACATATTTCACAAAGTTGGATTTGCGGTCCGGTTATCACCAGATAAAAATGCATCCCGACGACATACATATGACAGCCTTCCGAACACACCATGGCCACTTTGAGTACTTGGTTTTACCCTTTGGCTTGTCTAATGCTCCGTCAACATTCCAAGCGATTATGAATGCAATTCTTCAACCATATCTTCGCAAGTTCGTGTTGGTTTTCTTTGATGATATATTAATATTCAGCCCATCTTGGTCCGAACACTTGTGTCATATCCGAACAGTTTTTGAGCTTCTTCGGCACCACCAATTCTTCCTCAAGCATTCCAAGTGTTCCTTCGGTACAGAGGCAGTCTCATACTTGGGTCACGTTGTCTCCACTAAGGGCGTTTCCATGGACCAATCAAAGGTGCAGGATATCCAAAACTGGCCGACTCCCAAAAATCCGCGCCACTTAAGAGGATTCTTAGGCCTCGCCGGGTATTATCGTAAGTTCATCCGCTCCTTTGGATCCATTGCCGCCCCCCTTACTCAACTGCTCACCAAAGATGGGTTCTGCTGGACATCAGAGGCAGATGCAGCCTTCTCAGCGCTGAAGGACGCTCTCTGCGCACCATCGTTTCTGGCTCTCCCAGATTTCAAACATCCCTTCATTGTCGAATGTGACGCATCTGGCAGTGGTATTGGAGCTGTCCTCCATCAAGGTTCGAAGCCGATTGCCTTCTTCAGCCGCGCAGTTCCTCCACATCACGCCAAGCTCGCCGCTTATGAGCGCGAACTCATTGGTCTGGTCAAAGCGGTTCGGCATTGGCGTCATTATCTTTGGGGCAAGTCATTTATTGTCCGAACGGATCATTACAGCCTGAAATATCTGCTTGACCAGCGATTGAATACTATTCCTCAACACCATTGGGTCAGCAAGCTTTTTGGGTTTGATTTCTCAATCGAATTCAAATCGGGGCAGACAAATACAGTTGCAGATGCGCTGTCACGGCGGGACGAACACAGGTCGCTCGCAGTCCTCTCTAGACCAGATTTCCAATTGTTAGCACAGCTTAAAGAGGAATTTCAGTCTCTGCCCGAAATCCAACAGTTACACACTCAATGGGCCGCTGAAGACCTTCCTCCGCATTGGTCAGTTGTGGATGGCTTCTTGCTACACAAGGGCAGAATTTTTGTTCCATCTTCGTCAGCCTACGTACAGCAACTCATTTCTGCATATCATACAGTTGGCCATGAGGGGATTCAAAAATCCTTGCACCGTATCCGAAAGGATTTCTATATTCCTCACCTCAAGCAACTAGTTCACGACCATATCACCTGTTGTGCTATTTGTCAACGCAATAAAGCAGACCATCTGCATCCCGCCGGACTGTTGCAACCTCTCCCAGTTCCTCATCAGATCTGGTCACACATTTCTATGGATTTCATTGACGGATTTCCTCGTATTCATGGCAAATCAGTCATATTGACTGTCGTAGACAGATTCTCCAAGTATGCACACTTTGTTCCGCTGGCACACCCTTATACGGCTCAGTCAGTAGCTCATGCCTTCTTTGAAGCCATTGTACGTCTGCATGGATTTCCTGAATCCATCGTCAGTGATCGCGACACCATTTTCACTAGCAATTTTTGGAAGGAACTCTTTCATTTGGCCGGAGTTTCTCTTGACATGACATCTGCCTTTCATCCACAAGCTGACGGCCAAAGTGAAGTTGTCAACCGGACCATTGAAATGTACCTCCGCTGTCTCAGTGGGGATCGTCCTCGGGAGTGGATCCGGTGGCTTCCGTGGGCTGAATTCTGTTACAATACCTCCTATCATTCAGCTCTACGATGTACACCGTTTCAGGTGGTATATGGGCGGTCTCCTCCGGCCCTTATTCCTTACAAAGAAGGCTCGTCTCACATTCCTGCAGTGGATGCCATGCTGCAATCACGGGATGAGTTCCTGCTGGAAATCAGAGACCGCTTACTTCAAGCCCAGCAGCGCATGAAGGATTTCTATGACAAACATCACAGAGAGATGGAGTTTGACGTAGGTCAATGGGTGCTGCTCAAACTTCATCATCGCCAAGCAGTGGGAATCACCTCTAAATTCTCCAAACTGTCACCAAAGTACTACGGGCCCTATCAGATCATCAGCCGAGTGGGTCAAGTGGCTTACAAACTGCAGCTTCCGCCATCGGCCCGTCTTCACAATGTTTTTCATATAGCCGTTCTCAAGAAATTCAGTGGGTCTCCTCCAGCAACTCCACTAGCTCTTCCACCTATATTGCATGGGCGAGCTTTACCCACGCCAGAACGGGTCATTCGCTCTCGTCTTCATCGCGATAACTGGGAAGTTTTGGTTCACTGGGTGGGTCACTCTGCAGCAGACGCATCTTGGGTTCCTTTAGCAGACTTTAAGCGGCAATACCCAGATTTTTAGCTCGAGGACGAGCTGTTTCCTCAGGAGGGGGGAAATGTTATGGATGCTTATTGGGGAAAACACTACAGCAGAAGAGGCAAGAGATCAATCCAATCCGATCAGGCTTAGAAGTCCGTATGGATTAGAATCCAGTCCCCTTACGGGACCAGTTTGGGAAGAGTTGTTTCAGATTGTTTTAGAGATAAGTCAGTCTAGGAATCGGTTTAGGGAAAGAAAAGGATTGTAACTTATAAATACACCCCCGACGTGTGGACGGGAGGGTGACAGGAAATAAAGAAAGTTCTTCTTCCCCAAACCCTA
The DNA here is from genome assembly GCA_036346575.1 of Dendrocalamus sinicus. Lineage (NCBI taxonomy): Eukaryota > Viridiplantae > Streptophyta > Magnoliopsida > Poales > Poaceae > Dendrocalamus > Dendrocalamus sinicus. The sequence continues at coordinate 1,584,298 of CM070641.1, forward strand.
ATTCTTGCTGGAAGGTGTCAGCCACGGCAGAGCAAGAAGGCTCTCGCTGGAAGGAGGCAGCCAACCGCCAAGTTACCCATCCTTACAACTTGAGGTCCAGACCCAAGATACACAACAAGAGACAAATTATTTGCGTGGTAATAACAGAGTGCCTAGAATAAAAGCAAACAGAGTTATCACTAATTATCTTTAATATATCTGCATTCTACTTTATTAAGTCATCATGTAGCATTGAGATATTAGTTTGGGCCTTTGGGAAGGAATTAAGCTTCCTTTGGAAACGAGGCTTCAAATTAATATCACCCTCCACCTTGCCGGATCTGGCCGCCCGCAACATTACAAGGAGTGAGGGAGGCAGCGGCTGGGAGTGAGGGAGGACCGGAGGAGGGAGGGAGGCGGCGGCTGGGAGTGAGGGAGGAGGGAGGCGCGGCTGGGAGTGAGGGAGGAGGGAGGGAGGCGGCGGCTGGGAGTGAGGGAGGAAGGAGGCAGCGGCGGCTGGGAGTGAGGGGAGGAGGAAGGGAGGGAGGTGGCGACGGCTTGGAATGAGGGAGGAGAGAGGAGGTGGCGGCTGGGGTGAGGGGTATTAGGGTTAGGTTAGTTTACACTTGAGTCCCTAGAGGTTTACGAAATTACAATTAGATCCTTTTAGGTCCATCTCTTTAGATTTCTTCTTATTTAGTCCTCAAAACTCTGTTTTTTTCGCCTTATGATGTTTATAAGGCGTCGCCTCACCTCACGCCTTACTGCTTAAAAGGTGTGAGGGGGGTGGGTCGCCTTACCTCGCCTTACCGCCTTAATAACCTTGAATATGACACCAGTAGTCTGTCCCACATATCCCTCATGACATAACTGGTGTGCCAGCATGTACATATGCTTTCCAAATAGGAGTAATCTGCTTTTCTGAAATAGGGTGTTTTCACCCCTACGTGAGTGGGGATTGAACCTAGGACCTCACGGTCGTGCATCCCCGCACTCCCATCACCTGGAAATCATTCAGGTCCCTATGCTTTCCAAAGTCATATCTTATGATATACTTGGAAGCATGCTAGTAGCTGAAGAAAAGACATTTATTGAAAACAAAAAGGCAACAGTTATTAGGTGTAGTGTAGTGTATGCCATGGTAAATTTGGTATGGTAATAAAATTGAGTTGTGTACCCCTAATTGGTTGATAATAAATAAGAGACGATAAATCATAAATGTAGTATATAGTGCAATAATTACGGTAGAATTGGGTGGTATCCAATAATTACGGTACAAATATCCACCAGAAATAATATTTGGACTAGAAATTCTCTGATATTGGAAAGCACACGCTTATTTGTCTTTTTCTGCCTAAATATGTAGCATAACAGTGATTTCTATATCAATAGGAGAGCAAGTTGTATAATTTAAATTCTTGCATTTTACGTTTGCTCTAACTTATTTGATGTTATTCTAAATGTTCACTTTTGTCTGTATTATTCCTGTTGTTGTCATCTTAGCGCTGAAATTTGTACGTGGTGTTGAAAAGCAGCAGCCCAAGGGCATAATGCCTATGCAGTTCATGTAGGGCTATAGGCCAGGAGTAGATATTTTATTGTAGAAAGTACAAGCAGGGTCATCAAGGAATTAACATCTGGCTATGATCATAACCTTTGGTTTCAAAGGAGTTGCTTGTTTTTTTCCTTTTGAAAGGAAAACAAAAGTTTTCTGTCATTATAATATCAGATGACACACATCTTCGGTTTCCTAACCGATTGTGATTAGAAGCATTTTGAATTAATGCCAGCTGAGGTTTATTTGAGATGGTGTTTGATGAGAGCAGGAGCAGATCGCATTGCTGTGGGAGAGCTGAATTATTCCTAGAATAATCACTGTCATTTTTTGTTCAAGAGTGTGTGTAGATTTATTGGCAGTGAGGTTTTTTGAAATACCTGCAAGTGTCCATTTACTTGTAAAGTAACATAATGTTTCTACCATGGTGAAGGAGCTCAAGGATGTTTTGAGGACTGTACCTGAAGTTGAAGAGCTGGTTGGGCATGAAAATGCTGGCAAGCTTATGACTATCAAAGAGTACCATGGGGGTAATGAAGTAAAATCCAGTCTGCAATCAGCTTTTACTAAGCTAATGACAGCAAGTAAAGAAACAGTTTCCGAAACAATTGCTAAATTGAAGAGTCGCCTGAATGATGAGAGCAAGGTAAAAAAACTTTCTTAAGCTAGGATGGTTGTGGATATCTACATTATCTTATGACATCGATTATTGAATTTTTCCTATATTTTCTGGTAATACGGAAAAGGTGCATTTACTTTGTCTTAATTCACGTGCCATGAAAAGGTTTTTCGTTGTCTTCCCAAATGATGGCTAAAGCTTTCTAGGAGTAGTTGGGTTCAGTTCCGTTCCAACTTGGAAACCATGAGGGTAATCCTTTTGTATACAGCGCTAAAACTGTCAATTGCTAAAGAGATGGTGAAATACAGACTAGCTGTTTAAATGGCTCAAATGTTGGTTGCCCCAATGCCTTGCTATTTGCAGTGCTCTTGTAGATGAGGTCATTTCTAGTATGCTAACATGGGATCTCCTTGCCTTGAGTTTTCTGTTCAACGTGGGAATGAACAAAGGTCCAACCACACAGCACATAGGGTTGGATGTAACAAAGTGACATAGTTGCTCCCAAATATAAAAGTCGCTGAATTTAAGATGGTATAAGATATTAACATGAGACTTCGATCCAACTTCATAGCACACATGGTGAGCATAGCTGACAAATTGTTATTGTTGCTCACCAAGCCTGATATATTGCATTTTGGACTTGGAATCATTGGAAACTGTGGGCATTCATTACTAACAGATATATTCAAATATCTGAAAGCTACAAAATACCACATCCTGTCTACATTCTTTCCACTATTTTGCTGCGATTGAGTTGCTAGATTACTCTATTAAATTGTTATGAGAAATTAGGGAAGGTAAAGCAAGTAGAAGCTGATGAGCACTTAATGCTTTGTATTTAAATCATCCATTTTTGTTTAAGATTACATAATTTAGATTGTAACATTTTCTGGGTGTTATCCCCATTAAATAAAATAATCCCTGTGTGATCAACTAGCGAAACAACCATTTTTTTCCCATCAAGAATATGGTGCATCACTACTCACTAATATGTTTTTGTATGTTAAAGAAAATTTGATGAATACCATTTGATATCTGACAAGCTTGAGATTCTCTTTTTACCGATGATAATGTCTTGCTCTATTCAGATTAGGGCCTTAACAGACAAAGAACATCTAGTTTTGTTGCTGGAGAGACAATATCCAGAAGATGTTGGTGTTCTATCAGCACTTTTCTTCAACTATGTCAAGCTTAGTCCTGGTGAAGCACTTTACATTGGCGCCAATGAACCGCATGCATACCTATCCGGGGAATGCATCGAATGTATGGCCACTTCAGACAATGTTGTCCGTGCTGGTTTGACACCTAAATACAGAGATGTGCAAACTCTTTGCTCTATGCTAACATACAAACAGGTGAGTTAAACTGTTGCTGGTTTTCCCTCTCTTAATACAAAGGTACGCAGCTCTCCTGCGTATTCGAGAAAAAAAATGTATAATGCTGTGTAACTTGACAAGTATACCTTTATCACCTTTACCATGCAGCCAGTTATCATTTCTTGGCTTCAGTTTTACTTTAAAATTGTGTTGACTGTTGACTGTGATCCATGGATAACGCATATTGTATTGCTATGATGTTAGACCTTAGAACTTATATGCACTAGGTTAATGTTATCCTTGATGTTAAATCAGGTATATTTCTATGCCCCTATTACACCTTCATTGGAAAAAGTGAAATTTCTGAATATCTAGATTTTGATCGCATAAGCAAGGATACATGTCCAAGTCTGCTGCTAGGAATCTGCTGTTCCAGGCTACTAATCAGAACTGACATATGATTTGCGCTTTGCTCCTGTAACCTTTATAAAATACCATATTCTACTTCACAAAGCTGTGCGTGTGATCATCAGAGTCTCCTTTATGCAGATCTTCCCAGAAATCTTGCGGGGGGTACCCGTGCAGACATATGTAAGACGCTACACCCCTCCGTTTGATGAGTTCGAGGTTGACTGCTGCTTGCTACCTCCAGGTGAACTCGTTGTCATATCCCCGGTACCAGGTCCATCCATCTTCCTTGTCTTGACTGGGGAAGGCGAGATTCAGGTAGATTCTATGTCAGATGGTGAGAAGGCAAAGGAAGGTGATGTTTTCTTCGTACCCACATATACTGAGGTTAATATCTCTGCCTGTGGCCCTGAGTGCATGCACCTGTACAGGGCTGGGGTCAACAGCAGATTCTTCAGTTAATTGGTGTAGAATTCTTGTAGGTGTACCACACTGTTGTAGGGAAGAGGTCCCAGCTACAAAATATACATGAAACGATTAGTTAGCTAGAGTGCTCATATAGTGTATAGGCTATAGGCCAATGAAAGAATAAATCGGTTCCTTCATATCTTGATAATAGGGTGTCTTCCATGATCCAAGGAGATCTATGTTGTAGGCTTACACATGAAATCAGCTGATAGAAATGAATTGAATTAGTTGATACATTTCAGCCATCCTTTTGGCCATGTAACTAATGTAAATTGCCCAACACTCCAATTCTGAAGATAATTGGAAATAATTATACACATAGTCGCACTCTTTTGTTTGCTCTGCTTACCAGGCTGGACTACCTGAATGTGAATTTTTTTTGACAGTGCTATCTATGCCTAGTTGATAACACTGTTTTGACACCGTGATTCTCCATCTGAACATACTGAAGGTTTTGCATGCTCCATCCATTGCTCTAGCTAGTGCTTGTCGATGTTTACGTCCTATTGCTGTTTGGCTGTTTGCTGGTGTTACTTTCAGCGAAAGCTCTCTGTCCTTACATAGTGCGAGGCCCAGTGCCAGTGGGCTTTGTTTCCAAGATGAAACAACCTTGGATTGGACGTCGGAGTTCAAGTCCGTCCGTTCTTCCGTTTTCCCTCGATTCCCCTGCTTATGGCCGGATTTGGTTAGCGAAAACGCTGTCTTTCATGGCGTGGACACAACATGGCGGGCGCATTTCGGCACGAGGCTGGCTACTCGCCGTGGCCGTCCTGGATCCACGTCATCAACACCAACAAAAGGTCGGCCTCCTTGCCACAGCTCCACGCGTCAAATCCTAGCCCTTTGTCCTGCACCGGCGGCCTGCCTGCCCGCCTAGCTTGCACTAATCAGCGTCGCTTAGCGTAATCTCGTCGATCTTTGGAAGAAAAACAAGTCAAAAACTGGGACTCGTCCGCGTGCTGATCGCCTTGTCTCATCAAAGGATTTCAGGTTGCCCTGGCCTTAGCTGCTACGCTTTACTGGTAACTTCCTTTCTTCGTGTTGTTAAAGCAAACGTGTGCAATTTCGGCCGTCAATCCCGGGGTCACAATCCTTCAAAAAAAGAAAAAAAAAAGAGTGTTTCACAGGCTGAAGCAAGCAACTACAGTCTGCAGCTAGCTCTCTTATTTTCTTCCTGTGTACTACGCTGTTCCTACTTAACAGTTTTTCTTTTTGTTTTGCGGGACTTCTACTTAACGTCAACACTGTGGGACTAGGAATGGTTGGTGGTGAAGGCCGCAAGTGTGAATATAATCTTCCCTTTGTCTTGAGATAACATAAATTACCTAGCACATCAAGGAAGGCAGCTTGCAACTTTGGTCTAATATGTATGGTCATGTCACTTGCACTGGAGCACGTAATGGAATTCTCAGTGTGGTGGTTTTTCTAGTCTGTTTTTTGTTGATGGCTCTGTATAATCTTCCCTTTGGCTATGTATGGTCAAGTGAAGCAGCCTGTTATTTTCCAGCATGTGTGGAAGACATATGTCTCTTGTTTGATCATTTCCGTGGAAGACAGGTGTGTCACCAGAAACATGGACTGCTCTCATACAGAGCACCAGGGCAATCAGTGTCATATTGCCACCTCTCAAATGACCAAAGCCTGATGAAGATAACTTCAGATATCTCAAATTTATTCAAGCTTTTGCTGTCCTTGTCGGGAAAAACAACACCAAGGTCTAGTGAAAAAAAAAATCATATAATGGATATCTACCCTCTAGGATATGATAATGAGTTGGAGAGTAGCAGTTGGCCAGAGCTTGGCCTACAAGCTTGCATCTACTAGTTGGTGCTTCTGTTGAACACAATAATGTACCCTGAAATTTTTATTTGGTGTATAGCATCTGGACGTTCAAAGTTAGGCTAGCAGTCAAGAATCACTTTAAACGGTCAAGGCAAACGTGCAAAAATACCAGATGGAAGCTAACATCACATCGTGTAACTTACTAATAGAAGTAGCTTTTTTTTTCATATTTTTACGGGTATGATAGCATTCGTAGCGCGCCTAATACAGGTTTCCTCAGGTTCAGTGCACACGCGAAGCCGTGACTGCACACTCTGTCACATGACAGATGACTTAATCTTACTTCCGACGTTGACTCTTGTCCTTAGGATCTTTATCTTTATTTTATTTCACTAATTGGAGGTTTTCAGAAAGTCTAATATTAATTCTAAAAAAAAGCTAACATCTATAAATTCCCATATTAATCCAAAAAAGAAAACATCTCAACCATCTAATTTTTGTACTGATACAATCTACGGCTCGATGAACTATCGACGACGAGACCAAATCGGACACTCAAAAAGAATGCTATCAGTCCACGAGGAGGGAGGTCGAACAGGAGCCTAATTGCCACCTGCTCGATCTGTTACCACCTTAACTACATGTTGGGCGCACACAGGAGAAACGGAGACTCTTGAAACCTGCAGGAAGGATTGCACGCACCAATAGAGTCCTCGCTTAACACACTTGCTCTCTAAAAAAATCCATGCATTCGTCATGACATCCAGCCAATTATTTCTGTGTACAAGTGCTAGACACGAATACTATATATAAAGCACATCCGAGTTGACTGATAAAGTGTTCCATGCAAATAGGAGATAGCAAATTTCCAATTTGCCAACACAATAGACCTTATGATCATTACCATGGCTTGCATCGGCTATATCTAATATTATTCGGATGGAATTCAAGGAAGCTCCCCAAGAAGACCCACGTTAACCCAGGCGGGCAAAACCTAAGTTACCACACTAATTAATTAGAGAAAGGTTTCTAAAATGTTTGAAAACACACAGCAAACAAAGAACGTAATCAAGACACATGAGACAACCCAAATCGGGAAAACAAACCGCAGATGCACAAAGGCGATGATCAACTATATGAGTAGAGTCTTCAACTACTCCCGTGCATCTAGGGTATATCGAATTAAGGGTACAGAACGAGTCCAAATTGGAAGTAAAAACATGAAAATATAGTTTTTTTATTTTATATACACATAAATGTGGAATTAAAAAATTCAAAATAATCGTGGCAAGTACCAAAGTGAAAATTCCAAACAAATTAATATGGCATAGATACGTAATGCCCAATTAAAAAATTCCAAAAAAAATTATACAGATAGATATGACTTTGGGATTAGAAAATATAAAAAAGTTATATTTTAAAATACATATAGATTAACAATTAACAATTTTAAAAGTAGTATGGTATCCAAATATCTGTCATGCAGAATGAAATTACAAAAATTAGGATTTTGAAATTTCAAAAGTTCGTATGTTTAAAATTTGGACCCAAAATAAAATTATGCTATTAAATAAATCCGTAGTTAAATTAAATTTACAAAAAATTAATTAACAATAAAAGTATCACGTGCAAATGCATGTAGCTGCCGTGCGAGTGTACGGGTTGAAGACTAGTTAATGTAAAAGGTATTTATAACAGCACAAAGTTTGTTTCTCTACTGACCAACCTGTTTATACAGTTCTATCCGAAAGGCTCAGGCCGATTAACTAAGTTGGTGGCAAGTGGCAACAAGCTAGCAGCACAAGTGGTTTTACAAGATCGATAGATTATGTAGCAGTGCTAAGTTGCACTAATCCAAAAGTATATTCATTTACTGTTTGGACGCAAATCAGTTTTTGTCAATTGCTGCGCTTTTTATTCTCCCAAAGCTTGCCCTTTTCTCTGAAGCTTAGAAACACTTCCTATTAGGTTTGGAGGTTGCCCCCCCCCCCCCAACCATATAGGCTCTATTCCAAAGTGCTATATCTTTTGGTTTTTAACTAAAATAATATTGTAGCGACTGTTAAACTTTTTCTATGGTATTCAATTAAAAAAATAAATAAATAATAGAAAAAATGAAAGGCACCGTCATATCTCCACGAATAATATAAAGGTAAAGAGGAAAAAAAAGAGAAAAATGGCCATATTAAGAAGCTAACGCATTCTAAACGGTTTTTAACTTTCGAAAATAGGAAATCAGAAGCTATCGTTGTTTAGAACGGGACCATAATATTTTAATATTATGAAAAATAACTCTCTTGATAACCTATATGTAACTAGAGAAAAGGGAAAACAGGGATATGTGAAAACATAATAGTTAGAATTTTAGAGTAGGAGTTCTATAATAGTCAGAGTCATAATTATCACAGATAGTTCTATATATCAACCGTCTATGATTCTCGCCCATCACAAATGGTTGATATCTAGAACCGTCTGTAATGTGCAAGTATCATATACGTTTCTATATACCAACTGTAATATAGAGCACAAAGACAATATATATATATAGGTGAAATGTAAACACCTAACCTCAAAAGATAAAATAGAAAAGTTTTATATGGCTTATATATGCTCATTTGAAAGGTTTCGATGAGATGTACAACTTTGTAGTTCAGATGAACCCCAAATTCCAGAGGGAACATAAAGTTTTTTGGCAAAAATAGAAACTAAAAACTTGCAATGCAAATTTAGAACTAAAGATGGCCAATTTTTGGGGTTTTAGAGGGTGACTATCATAGGAGGGTCATTCTTTTTGGATTGGACTCATCATTAGCTTTCCAATGAGTACAAGAACGTCAAAAATAAACACCGTATGCAAAAGTTATGCTCGTTTTACTAAAGATATCTTAGAACAGAATTTTACTCGGACTCGAACACGTCTCGGGTTCAAATTGAAACTGCTATATCTTTAAATCCTATAGTCTAATATTGCTAATGTTTTGTGAAAGTTTGTAATTATATGTAGAAGGACTCCACCAATTTTCATTGGATTTGGCATAACTTTGGCACGCTTTTTAATTTTTGGGAGGGTAGACACTTTTTTGGAAAGTTCTACACGGCAAAATTAGAAAGGTAGCCACACCGAATTGGATTTTAGGAGATCCAATAACTCAAACAAGGTAAGAGGATTTGGATCTTCAAACGGTTTTTAATTGCAACATCACAGGTGGTTTTTAATCCGAACCGTCTGTGATAATTTTAGACATCACAAACAATTCTTATTAAAAACCATCTGTGATAATTGCAGACATCACAAACGATTTTTAATTCGAACTATCTATGATAATTATGTATCACAAATGGTTCTAGCCATCACTATTAATATAAACGGTCACGCTTGTAAAATCGTCTGTGATGAGGCGTCTAGTATAGTGTTTTTGTAGCAGTGTGTACTCAATCTTACTTTATTTTCATCAGAACAGATCATAGAAGAAGAATGGGTGTTTCAAGTTTTAATGTTAGGGTTGCGACCGCACTCAAACATTCATGTGGGAATTTCTTGGGTTCTTTTGAATGTAAGTCAAGTTTTGAGTTTAGATGCACGTTAAATTTCTAAAGTTGACTATTAGGTCATAATCAAATTAATTATTTTCAAATGTTCGTGACCAGACAAGATATTCTTTCTATCCACAACTAAACTCTTGAGCTGTTGCGGTATGTACAACGATACTATTTTTAAAAAATAGGGCTGTTACAATTCTCTTCCGCACAAAGAAACAAAATAAAAATTTGATTAATTGTCAAAAATGAGTTAGCTTCTTTTTCTACTTTTGGTTTAGGTGCAGGTTTGGGTGCAATATGTCATGTCTCCCCATCATGCTGCAATATTTAAGCTATGGTTTTAGCCTTTGGCTTATGATTTTCGAATTTTGGCTGTTCGTGAAAGACAATACATAGAGGAAAATAATTGTATGTGATTTTGGCTGGTATAGCTGAGCTCGGTATAGTGTCTACTACAATCTACCTATAGATTCCGTCTTAAAAAGATACTATTTAAAAGCTAATTACTATAACAGAAAGTGATAAATTAAAACCAAAGCTAAAAAAAACCAGCCATAGAATATGCATAGTACAGTATAGCTAGCCAGCTTTGATGAAACACTAATTAATCAGAACGCAGAAGCATACTTAAGTTCTTCTTGCTCATTTTGTTCTTGCGTTCACACAAAACATACAGATAAACCACGTTTGCGATGTTACTCTTCTAATCTTAATTAATTACATGATGCTATGTACTGAGCTCATTTTTCGGTGTAAGATACGTCTACTTAACTGTGCATGCAAATAAGCAGTGCTGGTATGCAGCTGCTAGATGCAATTAGCAGCAGTGCCCTGCAAAATTTGGACATGTATGTTTGTCCGTGGCGGTCAACATGAACAAGCAAGGAGACATGGCCGGACTTGAGGCCTCTGTCTCTGTCCACTCTGCAAACAGTCGCCGAAAGAAAGTTACGTGCAGGGAGAATGCATGCGCGGAATATTTCTGTGTTTGCCAGATCAGGTCAGCTATGTATCTACCTGCTCAGGCTCTCTCTCTCTCTCTCTCTCTCTCTCTCTCTCTCTCTCTCTCTCTCTCTCTCTCTCTCTCTCTCTCTCTGGGTAGATCGCAGTGTGTTTCTCTCTCTCATGAATAGATCGCAATGTGTTTCTCCGTGCGGAAGCATGCATACATTACATCCTACGAGTATAGGTAGCCAAGGTAGGGCATGCAAGCCAGCACTGTTTGCGAAAGTAATCCTGTCAGCTCGCATCCTTGTATCTGTACGTGGGGCCTTGTTGGGAATCCGATGGACTGTTAAAACCTTAAGTAAAAGACCTACTCGGCCGAGCTTTAGGTGTGTTATTTTGGATGTGTGTGATGTCTTTTGGTTTATAGTTTTTGAATTCTGACTGTTATAAGAGATAATGTATATAAAAAATAGTTGTATATATTTTTTATCGATATAACTGAACTCGGTATAGTGTCTAACGCAATCTATCTTAGATTCTGCTTTTGAAAAAACGTATCATTTAAAAGCTAGTTACTATAACAATGGAATCCAAAGCCTAAGCATAAGCTGTTCCGAATGCAACTGCAGACATCTTCTAAAGTAGAGAGATCTAAAATTAATTTTATATCGAATTATGATATTATTCTCACAAAAAGATTATGATTTCATGGGCATTATCATACTTGATTAATTTATGCCAATGTCGCAAACTCTGTAATTAGATATACCACTGTAAATCAGCTAATTATCGGAGTGCCATTGCAAATATATATACAAAATCATCCTTTAGCAACTACTTGTTCTGAAGTATCACATATATATATAAATAAAACATTTATTTTAGTGCTGTATATAACAAGTTTTTTTAACGTGCAAACTGGGTTATTCAGCTGTCGGTCCATAATTTATATATTAACTGTGTTTCAGAGTTTTTCTGATTCCCTTATACGTAGATTAATTTTGTTAACACATGTAATGATGCATACCCATTCGATCTCTAGCATAATTCGATCCCTAGCATAATTCGATCTTCAAGAGAGAGAGAAAAAAGAAAAGGGAATCTCTGATCTTTAGCATGCTCCTATCAGCACTCTTCCCTTCCCCATTCGATCACAGAACTTCTATTGTTGTCACACACTATCAAATGCCATACCCCACTTCCTTTAAGAGGAAGTCTACTAGTACAGTGTTCTTGAAAGCTCCATGAGTCTTATCAAGTCATTTTTCAAGTTGGAATCATCTATAGCTAGGATTTTCTTTTCCACCTTTCTCCATCCATAAAAAATTACAATATTATTGAAGGGAAAATGGCAGCCACGAGGCCCACGAATGTGAAGATGGTTCCCACTCCACATTATATTTGATGTGATGATATGTTACATCATTTTCCCGTTCAGGGTATGATTGGCATTTTTCTCAGAAAAAAGTACGATCGGCACAGATCGTCCATTAAAAAAGTAAGCAGATATTTTAATTAATCTCATATTTATTTTATATTATTTCATTCAAAATACAGGGTTAATTAGAATTTATGTTTACATTTGCTCCACAATAAATCTAAAACGCCGGCTTCTCTAACCGCGCCTCATGAATTGCAAATTGATTTATGCATGCAATGCGGCCGGTATTATATATGCAAATCGTAGGTTCTTTTTTTAGGAGCAAATAGTAGGTTTTGTGAACTGTTGTTTGAATTACTGCACTAAATACAAACACTAGCTTATGGTACCACTTAATTTGCCACCCATGCATTCAGGAGCCAACAGGAATGATAAATTATGTCTACTGTGACGACAAACAAGACATAACTGTAGAACCAGTATGGCAACAAAGGGGGTGAATGCTCCTCTGAAAAATTTTCTCTTAGTATTCATAAATTTTTCACTCTAATAGTTACAGAGCTATGAAGATCAGAAATGGAAGCCAATAACAAAGCAACACACTCCAAAACTCGAGGAGAAATTCTCAGCTCCTCATTGGTCTGACTGACAAAGCACTGACCGGCTTAAAGTCGGTGGTCTAACTACTGGCCAGTTGGACCAGGCCTAGAGGCGGTCTGAACGCTCCCTAGTTTACAGAACAGAAAATCAGCTTGAGATAATACCAAGAAAGATGCAACTTCCAAAATCCTTAACCAAATGAGATAAAACTTTGCATACACCTTGCTTAAGGTCTTAGAAACCTATTCCATTTAAAGGTCGTAAGGATCTTAATCAAAGTTTCAATATTTCTATAAAAAAAAGCAAGATTGCATCAAAACAGGGCAGATTTCAAAATCTTGGCATACGACTTACTCGTGCATGGGTAGGGAATAGACAAGGTGGCTCTAGATGAGTTCCTACATATCACAGCAAGCTATTTCTCCTGAAAATTCAAATCAAAACCCTGAAATCAAGAAATCTCAAGATAAGATCAAATCCAAGCAAAATCATGTCCTTGGTACACAGCAAGATCAAGAAGGGGAAGAAGAGATCAAAATTAACAAGAACAAAAACAAATCAACCAAATCAAGAAGACACTATGGTGATAAACAAAGTTGATCTATTATTACTTGAGAATGAAGATTTTACAGGCATTCCACTTGAAGGACCAGAGAGCATACCAGTATACCACAACACTTACTCTTCTAACCTTAACCCTAGAATACAAGATTAGAATGCATGGTTGGCTCACAAGTTTCCATCCCCAACCCGTTTAATATATAAGGTAATTAGCCAACATCTAATCCTAATAGATACTATCCACTAGCATATTTGGGAAAAACCCATTAACTCCATACAACACGGATTTTACTTACACACTTAAACTTATGCACACTTTTCAAAGAGCATGAATCCGAATCTGCTAAGTCTTCATCCTTTGATCTACTTGATCTTATCAGCATCTCCTTGGCCTAAACTGCTTTTCAAGCGTTGCTCAAGTGCCGCAGTTTTGATGCAATGTAATTTTCGGTATTTGGCAAACTTACCCAAATACTTATCCTTGACTTGGTCTTCATCTTCCTTTGCAAGCAATCACCATACTTGCCACGTGTAGATGCACCAATGGCTCACTTAGACCGACCAAGCCACTTAGTGCAACCCGTCGCTCGAACCTTCTTTCAACATCTCTTGCTTTCCTTGTACCATGATTGAGCTCAACCATCTCACCCAACATCTTTGATTGTTCTGTGACTCGGCTCCTCCATGAGCATAACCCCGATCCTCGCTATTGACTATGGTTGACTCCAAGCTTCTCTATACATTCAAAGACAAACAAAAAATCATTTCTGGATACAAAATCTTCACAACTTGACCATGCTAGCTAAAACATGCTTCATGTAATATTAATGCACTGACCAAGCATATATCAAACACCCCAAAACCAAAATCCAAGAAATGACCTTCAGGACCGGTCTAACCACCAACTAGAGGTTAGTTAGACTAATTGAACACAGTGCAAACAACCCTCTCTGGAATAAAGCAACCACCAACAAAACATCGGTCATACCACTCGACCGTATGATAGCTCCCTCTGGTCGGTTTGACCAATAACATCCTAGCAGTCTGACTGCACTCCTTGGCCAGGCTGACTGGTTTTCCTCTAAAGAATTGTAAACCCTACAACATTCAAATTCTAACTCACAAACTTAGCAATAGTTCATCACATAATATTTTAAACTCTCTTACATGGTCTCTCAATAACCATAAATATTTTCTCTTCTCAAAGAGTTTTTTTTTACTGCTCTTTTCAAGGAATTGTTCCGAAGGATGCCGAGTCATCGATCTCCCTTTGCAAAAAAACAAGAAGCACTAGCCAGCTATAGTTTCGCAACCACAGAACGAGAAGCCATCTCGAAGCGACATGTCATTGTCGACTTCCCCTCGCAAGCACGAGACCTGGCTGGCTAGCTAGCTAGCTTGGCAAGCCAAGCATCTAACTCACACATCTCCAGATGTAATTACACCACCCACGACGTACACAACCCCACCAACACAAACCATATCACTTGGAGAAAACGACCTCTCGATCGATCGATCGATCGAGCTCCCATCTCTCTCAAATTAAACCCAACAAAGCTAGCTTGCCTTTTAAGCAGAAGAAAGGAAGAACACACACGTTCGTACGCCATTACACATTCCAAAGTACCAAAAGTTACAACACGTACATGCACCATCGACTACTATGTACAATAATCATGAAGGTTCAAACAAGTTCAATTACGATCGATCGATATCGATCTCAGACACGTCAGCTTTGATCACTAGTTTCTCGATCATCAGCTCCATTAACTAATGTGACATCTCGCTTTAATAGAGAGACATCGCAGGAAGCAACATACCATCCATCCACTTAGCCTTTAGCTTAGCTAGCTAGATTTCTAGATTCCTCCTCCCCACTCGCCTAGCTTTCTCGCCGCCTGGCACAGCTCGTCCATCCTCCACGTTGAGCCGTGATCGCCGTCCATGACTCCGCCACAGTAGTTGTAGTGGCCGCCATGGCCGCCGTTCACCATCATGGCGCTGCCGGTGCAGCTCGAGTTCAGGTAGTCCAGGAGAGTCGAGTCCGAGCAGTCGGCCGGCCCTAGATCCAGCCCGCCGAGGCCGAGGCTACCCAGCGCCGAGTCGAATACACCGGCGCCGTCGAGCTCGCCGGGGTACTGGTCCCAGCTCAGTTCGGAGAAGCAGGGCACCGGCGGGAGGGCGGCCGTCGAGCCGGACGTTGACGTGCTCGGGCTCGGGTCGATGGGGTACTGGTGGTACCCGTTGCTGGCCGGCACGTTCGTCTCTTGCTGGTTGTTGACCGGCGAGGAGGTGGCCATGACCATGTGGGCGCCGGCAGCGTGCTGGAGCGGTTGCTCGGCGTGGTTCGTCGACGTCGAGGCCATCTTCTCGAGCAGGCGCGGCATCCAGTAGCACCGGACGGCGTCGTGGAAGACGGTGCTGTTGGCATCCACCTTGAGCTGCCGCGCCTGCTTCTGCACCCTCGTCCGCCAGTAGTTCTTGATCTCGTTGTCCGTCCTTCCCGGCAGGTGCTGCGCTATCCTCGACCACCTACGCACATATACATGCATGTAAGCGCGATTTACACATCCAAATTAACACATGGTACAAACAAAAGTAACCAAATTAACACATGGTACAAACAAAAGTACTTGTATGCTGCATGACTATGTGGATATATACCTATTTCCCCACTTGGAATGGAGCTCAAGAATTAGGACCTGCTCCTCCGGCGTCAGATTGCCGCGCTTTATGTCAGGCTTCAGGTAGTTGAGCCACCTCAGCCTGCAACTCTTGCCGGTTCTCTTCAACCCTAATTAATAGACATGCATGTGTCAGGCCAAGGAATGATCAGGACTAGCTAGATTGTGACTCAGATGCAAACTGAAGCTAAAAAGGTTATGGAATAAGAAGATGAACTCACCGGAGCACCGGGCGAGGAGATTCCAGCGACCCTCGCCGTGGCAAGTAATGTAGTTCATCAGGAGGTTGTCCTCCTCGAGGGTCCAGGGCCCTCTCCTCAGCTCCTTCTCCTCCTCATGCCTGGTCACAGCCATGGGCCCAGCTTTCCTTTGTGACATTATTGTCGCCTTGTAGCTAGCTGCTAATGCTTATGATGAAGACGATGAACCCCTCGGAGGATGCAACTTATAGATGCATATATATAGCCATGCTCTAGCACTAGCTCGCTTAAAGTACTGGAGTGTGTAGGGACTAGGAAAGAAAAGGCATGGAGAGAGGAGTAGATCGAAGAGAAGGGAGATTGATGAGGGCCTAGCTTGCAGAGATAACTTGTTGATTGCTTCCCTTTTATAATGACCCGTGGCAATCATATGAAGGAATTTTTTAGGGCAACTGCTTCTCCTAAGACTCAAGGACTGGTTGCAGGTGGGTTGTTTGGTGGCTCCTTGGGGAGAAAAAGGAACAGAACACGAAGACCAAGTGTAGTTAGTAGTTACACACCAAAAGGGACAATCTTTCAAAGCCTCCATCTTTTTCTATTGGGAGGAGAGAGAGGGCTTTGTGGAAATAGTGCCCACTCTTCAGATTCTTTCCTACGTGAAGCGTGTTTGACTGAACAATTTGTCACCCTTGCACTATTAGGATTAGACGAGAGAGGGAAAGTGAGATGGAGGGGGGCAAATTGTTTGATGTACACGTGCACGGTGAACCTCCTACTTTTATACTGAAAAAGAAATAAGGAAATTAAATACATCACATGCAAAATGTTATTATGTTTTTGTTTTCGTGAGGGAATATTTTCTAATAAGTATTTCTATACTTTCCTCTCTAATAAGAATAACGTTAATATCAAAGCACATGAAAAAGTAAGTAATATCTATTAACCATTCATCGTGTTTTAAAAATTATGCAAATTACTGCTGAGAAAAGCATAGAAGCACACTACTACAAAAAGGGTCATCACAAACGGTTCTAAACCATCATCACGGACGGTTTTCTGAACCGTCTGAATTTATGCGTCTATGATAATTGGCGGTTATCACAGACAGTTTGTGAGCCGTCTATGATAAGTCACAACACAGATGATTTGTATAAAGAACCATCTGTAAAAGCCTACTATCATAGACGGTTTGTATAAAAAATTGTCTGTGAAAACCTACTATCACAGCCAACTTCTATCAAAAATCGTCTGTAATATGTGACCATCACAGACGATTCTATTTTTGGTTGCTGTGTAATTATTTATTTGTTTTGTTTTGCCAAGTTCGGTTTGTGGTTGATATCCAATTTATTGTCTGATTAGTGATAAAAATTAGTCAATCAACAACATCTCCAACCGACCACAAGGTGGTATTCATACCCCACACAAGAAAACTAGCTATTGGAGCAAACCCCTGAAAAATCAGGGGAATTAGAAGTACCACCAGCCAAAAGCCGATACTTTCGCTCGCCTCGCCAATGGTCAAAAAACAAGCAGTTGCATTCAAAATCGGAAATCCCGCCATTCATTTTTTGGTACTTCCGATCATCAGAAGTTCCGCGCCACACATGTGGAACTACCGATCGCCTTAGGAACGAGAAGACTCCACACAGGTCTCTTTGAAAAAAAATGTGTCGCTACACAAGCCGGCACTTCCGCTCGCCAGTAGTACCACTTACACAAAGCCGATACTTTCGCTCACCGGTAGTACCGCTCACTTAGAACGGTACTTTCGCTCACTGATTGGACACTCTCACAGAGCTGATTGGACCGCTCACATAGAGCCGGTCGGAACCTCTGGTTGTCGACTACACTAGTCCACGACAACGTTTGTCTCTGACCACGTTGTTCGAATCGACCACATAGGTCTCCGACTACGCTGGTCTACGACCATGTTGGTTTTGACCACTCAGGTCTGGACCACGTTGACCAAGTCGATCTTCGACCACGTTAATCTTCGATCACACAGATCTCCAACCATCCTGTCGATCTACGACCACATTGTTTTAATCACATTGTCTCATCTACGTTGATTCGACCACGCTGGTGTACGACCACGAAGGCCTACGATCACGCTAGTTCGACCACGAAGACCTATGACCACGCTAGTTCGACCATGCTGGTTTACGATCACGAAGGTCTAGGACCACACTAGTTTCGACCACGCTGGTTTATGACCACGCAGGCCTACGATCACATCGATTTTGAATACACTAGATTCAATCACTCAGATCTAAATTGTGTCGATTTCGACCACGTTGGTTCGATCAAGTTGGTTCGACCACTCAGGTCTTCGACCACTTGGGCTCGACCACTCTAATCTTCAATCACACAGGTCTTCAACCACCTGGGCTCGACCGCTCTGGTTTCGACCATTTGAACTTCGACCACCAACGTACGTGGTAGTTCTGTGATTTCAACACCGGTAGTTTCGGGCTACGGTAGTACTGCCAGTTACATTGCGGTAGTTCCGATTGTCCTGAGAATGCAGATACTTCACCAGATTTTGCAAAACACATTTGCAAACTTTAGTATCATGCATACAAGTTCCAAACATGATTCCCGACAAATTTCAAAACACATTTGCAGAATTTTGGAATCATGACACAAGGATTAAATATGAGGTTTAACCATTTACAAAACATATTCACAAATATAACCCTTATATCACCAAGAATGGAAACATGGACTTCAAGCACTTGCAAAATATATTTGCAATGCAGTTCATCACAACAGTATTCTAGACTTTCTCACATGGTCTTTCATGTAGCATGGGTGGAGGAGCGGCTCGGCGAAGGCGGTGACGACTCTATTGCGGGTGGGCGCAGTGGCATGGTGGCATCATCACAAGAGGGCATGACAGTGGCGAATGTGAGCGTGAGGAGTGCAGGTTGGTGTACCATCATAGTATCGGCCTATTAGGTCCTTTCGTCATTCACCATGGTTATGTTCAATGAGTTGCAAATTAAATGTGCATTTAGATACGACGTCCTGTGTAAAGTTGTAAACTAGATTAATACCTCTATGTACATACTAAGTATATTAAAGATGGGGGACTCTCCGGCCGAGGAGGCGTGCCATATCAACGTTTATGCGAAAACCCCCCTCCGTTCTCGCAAACAGGTCCCTACCAGGTTTTTCCCGGAAAGCACCCTCCACTTCACCGATAGCACCCTCCACTTCACCGATAGGTCCTTGTTTAGTTACGTACAGGTCCTTGCAGGTCCTCAGTTTTTTTTCGAAAAAGCTCTTTGGTTTTTTCAAAATTACGCATGTGTCCTAGACTTTTTTTAAGAAACTCCCCACGAATTATCGTCTTTTTTACTTCGGTCCATACGGTAGCTAACACGACGTGACGCCGCGCTTACTTAGCTAGTACCTATAATATTTGGACCAACCTAGGTTCGATCAAGTACTCTAGCTGAGGAATGCTCTCGATAATTCTACCCTGAAAGTAACAAACAACAACTAGGACAAAAGAAGAGGAAAAAAATTACATTGGTGGTCCAAATTTTACACTTGCAAATATTGTAACCCGGCCGGTAAGCTTTTTCATATGGACCACGAATGCACTACCGTGGCCAACAAGTGATTAAACATATGGACAACGAAATGATCACTGCATTAGCTCACAATCTACTAGAAATAAATTAATGTGAAATGAATTAAATATACATGCATGACGAAGTTAACAATCTAGCTAAGTAGCAAGCTTGCTAGAGGAAACAATATATATAGATGTTGTAAAAGTTTATGGCATTACATGTAGTAAATATTTTGTTGGTTTGATATATACTTGCAAGTTTCATCCAACTCATGGTCCTTGATTAGTCCTAAGTTCCAAACATGCGATAATAGCATTTTACTTAGCCTACTTGGCACAGAAGAATTCAAATGCACTACCTAATTAAGTTACTTGACAAAGATTAAACGCTTTAGCTTTGGATAGTACTAGATGCTTCAAGCTAGCTAAGCCTACTATATCGTACGTACAATCAATAACAATATTCTGGAAAACGTACACTATATGTACTATGTGAGGCATAGTTATTAGGCTGGTCAATACAATAATGCACTTCGATGATACATGCATGCATGAAAAGTAACTGTATTGTATACTCCATAAGGAGACATTCATGTTGCGTTGTTGTATATACTTAATTACACATACTCCCCCTATTATGACCGGGGGCTTTCGCGCGAGGAGAGGGCGGCCATGTCGCCCCTGCGCGCGCTGCGGCCGCCGAATTTTGGTACGGTTGGGTGCCCCATTTTACGAAAAAGTCACTGTGTTTTTCCGAAATTACATAAAGGTCCTCTGTTATCGCGAAAAGATCCCTACCAGTTTTTTTTAAAACGCTTTTTCTGAAAACACCCCTCCACTTTGCAGGATAGCGCCCCGCGGTTTTCTAAATTACGTACGGGTCCTCGTTTAGTTACGTACAGGTCCTCGATTTTTTACGAAAATGACCTTTAGCTTTTTCGAAAATACACATGTGCCCTCGATTTTTTTTAAAAAAAACTCCTCGTGAATTATCGCCTCTTTTACTTCGGTACACACGGTGGCTGGCGCGGCGTGACGCCGCGCCTATAAGGCTAGTCATTCTTAAGCCAGAACGAAATCATGCATGCATGCATTTTAAGGGGAAGAGCTTCTAATTAACGTCTTGATCGAGTAAACTTCAGGCTTTCGAGTTCGAGTATATTAAAATAATACCCGTTTGACTTCTATACTTATTTCGTAGGACCAAGAATGACAACTAGAGGAGATAAATAAGAGCCTATATAGATACAACTCTTTTTAAAATCTTTTCCCAAGGAAAATTTAAGATTCTTCACTTTAATAGTTTCTTAAAAGCTATTTCAAGATGTGAATATCAGAGCGTAGAAATCTCCAAGAAAGATCAATGGTCTGACATCCAACTAAGAGGCAGTCTGACCTCTCGTCAGGACTTCTGACCTATCCCTTAGTACAAAACTGAAAATCAGCACAATTCAAATAAAAATCAACGTAACTTTTAATCCATAGCTCCAAACTATTTGAAACTTTGCACACACCTAGCCTATAATATTGTGAACCTGAACCAACAAAAATTTAAGAAAAGATTTCCAAAGTTTTGATCTTTTTCAATCCGAAAGCAAACTACAACAGAACTGGGCCAAATACAAAAATGGTGATTGAGAGGAGCTCATGGGAGGAATTAAATCAAGATGTCTAAGGATAGTTTCCCACACTTCTTAGTATCCTTAAATTGCAGCAAGAATAGATATAAGTGCTCTCAATGTCAAATCCCCTAAAATCATCCTTTCTTGAGCCAAAACCGGGCAAATGCAAGAACTTATAAACGAATGTGCCTAGATAGATGAAATCTAATATTCAAGAGATATCTATACCACTTACACATTCTTGACACAAAGGAAGATCAAAAGTGGAGAAGAAAACACCAAAAACCAAGCCAAATCAGATTTCAACACTTGGGCAAAGAGGAGAAAAGCTTGGATAAATTTGGGATATGTATGGATACTTGGCGATGAATATTTACAGCCACTCCCTATCCACTTACAAAGCCTAAGGATAACAAGAGCCACACTCCATCTCTTAAAAGTTCTCTCCAAGAAACCTAACTCTCCTCTACTTGGTTTCCCCAAGCTTAATGTCTAAACCATCTCTACCTCTTCTTTTATAGCGGTGGCCAAGCCAACCACTCCCAAGAAACCCTAAAACCTGGGTACAAAGTGGATTATATCCACCAACACATGGACAAACCTGATAACCTAACACATAACGGGGTTTTCACTCGTACACGCACGCTTCTCAAAGCACTTATAAGACAACCCGCTAAATCATTAGTAGCCATCCTGGCTCACCTTGACCTAAACCACTTCACCTTTATGCCTCTTCGAGCTGTGGTTTTGTCCAAGGCTCAATCTGGTATTTTGGTAAACTCTCAAAATACCCCCGACAAAGCTTCCAAGCACCTTCTTCCGTAATTAGGTGTGTGCTATAGGCGCACTCGCGTATGTGCATTTGGAGTGCATGCTTGTATGTCTACCTTACAATAATAATGTCATAAAAAAGGGTACGTCTCTAGTAGGGCTACTAATGGGCCAAAATCTGGTCCAAATCTAAATAAAATTGAGAAGGATCTGATCTAAGCCTAGCATAAATTATGTAAGCCTAAGCCTAATTCAAGCCCAAAAACAGATCTAGGTCTTAGCTTGGACCAATCATCTCTACCGTCTTACCATCTTAGTTGTCTAATTAGGATTAGCTCTTATCTACCTTTAGTAATTAGTACAAAATATGAGTAACAAGGCCTGATCCAATCCAGCCCAAGTCTGACCCAATAAAGAAGGGTCCAAATTTGATCTAATCTATTTACAATTTTGAGCCAGCCTAGTCCAAAAGTGTAAATAGGCCCAAGCCCATTAGCAACCCTAGTCTCTGGCTAAAAAAGTGTATGTCTATAAATTAGGTACCTTCTTTTAGTGATAAGTTAAACTTTGGTCCACCAGATCAACATCCAATAAAACTAAAGAAGCACACATACCTCCCACACCTCTAACGGCAAAAAAATCAATTTACATTTAAAAAAATCAATTGGTATTGGTTAATTAACTGACTTCTTGGAGGTGTAGCCTAGGGATGGTCCGTGTCCCCATCTTTTTCCCTATTAAGCACCCTCCGCCACGCCCCCCGCTTAGACCAAATGGGGCACAAACCTCCCCCGTTCCCCCCATCCCCGTCCCTTATGGGGCCTTGTAGGATGGAAAAAGCTTAAATGTAGATTTAAAAATTATCGTGTGACTTTATTAAGTAATTTATAAATATTTAGGTACAAGGCCACGCCCCCCGCTTAGACCAAATGACAGATCTAAAGGGTATCGGTTTTATTGTCCTGATAGGATAACTAAGTTTGTAGAAACAAGGCACGCTGTGTTCTTAGAAAATAACGAGGACCTGGAGCTCAGGAAAATAGATCTTTAGGAGAAGCGGGTTTATGTTCCTTCACCGCTCATCCCAGAGATCTTTATTCCCGTGCCTCAGGCGGTTGCACCTCCAGTAGAGAATATTGTTGTTGCACCCACTGTTGAGGTCTCTGAAACTCCTGATGTTATACTTAATGAAGAGCCTCAGCAGTCTCCTGAAATAACTAATGAACCTCTTAGAAGATCACAGCGGGAGAGAAGATCTGCCATCCCAAATGATTATGTTGTCTATATGAATGAGGATATTAATGATATAGGGAAGGTAGACGATCCCACCTCTTATAAAGAGGCCATAATGAGTGAACATTCTTCTAAATGGCTTAAAGCCATGGAGGATGAACTAAAGTCTATGAGCACTAATGATGTACGTATGAGACTTAGTAGAAATTCCTGACGGAATCAAAACAGTAGGTTGTAAATGGGTCTACAAAACTAAGCATGACTCTAAGGGTAATGTCGAAAGGTTCAAAGCAAGGCTCGTAGCAAAAGGCTTCTCACAAAGAGAGGGAATTAACTACAATGACACATTTTCTCCTGTCTCAACTAAGGATTCATTCAGAATTGTTATGGCACTTGTAGCTCATTATGATTTAGAGCTGCATCAGATGGATGTTAAGACGGTATTTCTTACTGGCGACTTGCAAAAGAATGTTTACATGGCTCAACCGGAAGGTTTTGTCGTGAAAGGCAAGGAGCATATGGGATGTCGACTTAAGAAATCCATTTATGGCTTAAAACAAGCGTCGAAGCAGTGGTACCTCAAATTCGATAAGATTATAAGGAGTTTTGGTTTTAAGGAAAATGAAATTGATAACTTCATATATGTTAAGTTCAAGGGGAATAAATTCACCATCTTAGTACTTTATGTGGATGATATCTTATTGGCCAGCAGCGATAAGGACATGCTGTTTGAGACCAAGAGATTTCTTTCATCTAATTTTGATATGAAGGATCTCGGTGATGCCTCTTATGTTCTTGGCATTGAAATTCACCGAGATAGGTCCAAAGGAATATTAGGTTTATCTCAGAAGGCATACATTGACAGAGTACTGAAGAGATACAATATTCATAAGTGCTCTGGCTCGCCTGCTCCTATTGCTAAGGGCGATAAGTTTGGGACATTTCAATGTCCGAGGAACCAATATGAAACTGATCAGATGAAGTCGGTTCCTTATGTTTCAGCTGTCGGAAGCATTATGTATGCTCAAGTTTGTACACGCCCTGATTTAGCTTTTGTAACCGGGATGCTTGGCAGATATCAGTCAAATCCAAGACCGGACCACTGGAAAGCCGTTAAGAAAGCTTTGCGTTATATGCAAGCTACTAAGCATTTCATGCTCACATATAAATTTTCTGATAACCTTGAAGTTATTGGTTATTCAGATTCAGATTTTGCGGGATGTGTTGATACTAAGAAATCCACGTCAGGTTATATCTTCACACTCGCTGGAGGAGCTATCTCGTGGAAAAGCTCCAAACAAACCCTTAGGGCATCTTCAACGATGCAAGCTGAGTTTGTGGCATGTTATGAGGCTACCGGGCAGGCTGTATGGCTTAAGAACTTTATCCCGGGACTTAGAGTGGTAGACAGCATCTTTAAACCACTCACCTTATACTGCGATAATGAACCCGCAGTCTTTTATGCAAATAACAACAAGTCAAGTGGTGCTGCCAAACACATTGACATTAAGTATCATGTTGTGAAAGATAGAATCCAGGATCAAACCATAAGTATCAAGCATATTAGTACTAAGTTAATGCTTGCGGATCCGCTTACCAAAGGCTTACCACCCAATATCTTTCGTGATCATGTTGCCAGCATGGGCTTATTGGAAAGCCTCTGATTCTGGATAAAAGGACCTTAAAGCAAACCAACTCCCATTAAGTATAATGAATATCCATTTCGAGATAAGATAGTACACTA
The DNA here is from genome assembly GCA_036346575.1 of Dendrocalamus sinicus. Taxonomy (NCBI): domain Eukaryota; kingdom Viridiplantae; phylum Streptophyta; class Magnoliopsida; order Poales; family Poaceae; genus Dendrocalamus; species Dendrocalamus sinicus. The sequence goes on from CM070641.1 coordinate 1,609,292, forward strand.
TAGGTACTGGGATTGTATGGCACTTCATTGGCCGTGCAACACATTGCCTTGGTATGCTGTTTTATCGAGAATGGGCTTATGATGTTAGCCTTACGATCAAAGGGGAGAATGTTGGGTTGATCTCGGCTAACAACCTCCGAGATATCAGGGAGGCCACGTCCTCCACCTCGCGCCCTGATCGGGGGCGCAACCAACTGTGATTTGGTTTCGGTCCCGGTCACCTAGCGCCATAATAAAAAGGGGTTTTTGGCAGGGCTTTGATATGAGTTGTTGTTCTAGCCCCAAAAGAACCCGTACAAACCCGATCTACTGTCGTGCGCTACGTTGAACGAAGGCCGACGCCCTCCTCCATTGCCGGCGACTACCGCAACTCCGGCGATCTCCTCCGCTGCCGTCGGCCACCTCAGCATCACCGCCATCTCCGAGCAAACTTCATGGCATCCTCGAGTTCGGGTACGCCTTCTAATGCTTCCGCTCTAAATGTTTATCTAGGTGTCCATGCCTTTAATCTAGGGTTAATGTTAAAGTTTGATGTTTAGACTTAGTTTAAACTCCACAACCTCTCCTCTCCACTTACAGGGGGTCCTATTTATAGAATGAGAGGGGGGACACGAGTTAAGATACAAATCCGCGCCGGGGGTCTAGTTTACTTCTAAGGATAATTTTGTCATTACATCAGGTGGGCCTGGGTCGAACTCCCCCCGAGCTCTCGCTCGACGCGATCGATACCCAAAGTATCACGCCTTGCTGCAGTTGCTCTTCGGACTTTGTCTTAGGTTTGCTCCCAGACTTCGTCCGAGATAGCATAGACCCTATCCGGGGTAGACTCTGTGAACCTTGTCTGATGTTGGTCTCTGGACTCCATCTTAGCTTGGCTCCCGGACATCGTCCAGTGTGGCATGGACCCTATCCAGGGTGGACTCTAGACCTTATCCAGGATTAGTCTGCAGACCTCGTCCGAGGTAGATTTCCTGATATATGACGGTACGCCGAAGTTGTCGTGGCACCCTTTAGTGCGTCATGCTTTGCTAATGTTTTCGTTCCCTCCCTCAACATATAGTATACACAAAGAAGGGATTAATAGAGGCATACGAATATGTATTGGCAGGCTTGGTGGTTTCGTCTCAGTTTTCTAGTTTTGAGTTTTGCTTTGCTCTGAGGGATTCGAACTCTTCTGCTAATGCTTGTGCTCGCCACGCATGTTTGCCGTCATGCTTGTATGGCAGTGTGGCGTAGTATGTGTCCCAAATTCCTGGTCGAAGTTTTGCGCCAGGACTGTAACTCTCTCGTTTCGAATTAACGAAAGTTCGTGGCTTCACCTAAAAGAATGACATGCAATGCATCTGCCACGTTGTTTCGAACTAATTACTCCCTCGTCCATATATATAAGTCATTTTTTATTTTCGTAGTCTCCAGTTAACGTAAGACTCTCACTATGATTTTTTTTATTAAATATACTGAAAAAATAATGAAAACTCTATATTATGAAACTATTTGTAAGACAAATCAAATGTCGTTATTTTCATAAAATAAGCTTACAAACTTTTATACATATTAATTGTAAGTTTTTGAAATGTTTTCCGCACGGATCCCACCGTGTCCTATATTTAGAGACACATGAAGAAAATTTTTGTCAAGAAGTACGGAGAGAAGGTGGAATTGTCACGATCAGTATCCTAGTTGGTGTTGAAACAACTTGATGATCAGTATCCTAGTTGGTGATAATTTACTGATAATGTACGTTGTTGTGTTGCATAGATGTCATGGCATCACATACGCAAGTCATTAATTAATTAACATGCATGGCGATTTCACGATTTAATTACAAGTCCTGAACATGGTAGCCCCAAGGCAAGTTGATCGAGGATGTACAGGTTATGAATAACTGGCAGAGTAGAAGACGAAGAAGAGAATAATGTAGTGGATACCTGGTGAGTGCATCTTTTCCAAACTATGGTGTTGTGTTGGTAAAGCACTGAACCTAACTTGTACTGTAGTTTTGAAAATCGAGAACATCTTTGAACTGAAAACAGCTTAATTATTTTAGCCCCGTGCAAATAGTTAGGAGCTAGTGGGTATAAGGGAACATGAAAACCGAAATGCTGGTGTCAATTAGACCTTGACCTTGAGGGTGTTACAGCTGCATGGTATAGAAGTTCAACCACGCACGTCTAACTAAACGTCACTACTACCAAAAAAAACTTATATTAAATGTCTTATCACATATGGTTAACCAAAACCATTAGTGTTAAATGCAATCACAGACGATTTAAGTTTAGAGCCGTTTGTGTTACTGCCAGCACTAAAAACCATCTGTAAAGAGATAGTATCACAGACGGTTCATAGTGAGCACCGTCTGTGTAGTATCACAGATAGTTCTTATCAAGAACCGCAGGTGATATTTGGCAATATCACAGACGGTTTTTCATTTAAACCATCTGTGATACTTCACAGACGGTTTGCATTACAAACCGTCTGTGATAATGAAGTTATCACAAACAGTTTGTATTAAAAATCCGTCTGTGATATGTTTCCCATCTCGTAGTTCTCTAAAATTTCATAATCTCCCGCCTGGGGCCGAGTAGGATTCTGTTCCGAGATATCTTTAATAGAACGGGCATAACTTTTGCATATAGTGTCCGTTTTCGACGTTCTTGTACTCGTTGGAAAGCTAACGATGAGCCCGATCCAAAAAATGACCTGCTTGCACTAGTCGCCCCTAAGACCCCCAAAATCGGCCATCTTTAGTCTCAAATTAACGTCGCAAGTTTTTGGTTTCTATTTTTGCCAAAAAAATTTATTTTCTATTCGAAATTTGGGGTTCGCCTCAACTACAAAGTTGTAGATACATTGAAAGCTTTTAAATAAGCATATATAAGCCATATAGAACTTTACTATTTTATCTTTTGAGACTAGTTGTTTACATTGCACCGATATGTACATACATTGTCTTCGATAATTATATATCACAGACAGATTGTGGTTCAAACTGTCTATGATAATTATGTATTACAAACGGTTTGTGGTTCAAATCATCTGTGATAATTACGTATCATAGACGGTTTGTAGTTCAATCCGTTTGTGATAATTATGTATCCCTAATCGCTGGGACCGTCGATCCTCTCCAATCCAATCCTAACCAATAGAAACTCACCAAACCTCACCCCACAGATTGTAGCTCTACCTCTTTGTCCCCGTGCCCATTCCGCCAAAAAAATTTCACTTCCGCCTCTCCCTCCCCTATACATACTCACTCAAACCCATCCTCTACCACACTCAAAATCTCTCCAGCCTCCTCACCATTCTCCTCCTCAACCCCGACCCTGATGGCACGTAAGTCTACGGGCAGCAAGGCGTCACAGAAGCAGCTAGCTACCAAGACAACGCCCAAGTCGACGCCGGCGACGGTGGGCATCAAGGACATCCAGCTCACGCGTTGCATCAGAAGTGAGAGGGCCTAGGCATAGAAACCTCGTTGGCGCAATTGAGCTTCTACTGTCTGCTAGGATCTCTACTTCTTCTATGTTCTTGCTGTGTTTAAGAGTTGGGTTCGTATGATTAGGGGATGTGTTCTTACCATATTCTGTAACATGCTCGTTATTTTGTTATGGTGTAATGGTGGATTCTAATCTTAATGGAAAAGGAATGTGCTGTTGCGTTTGCTGCGATATTTGCTTGTTTTCAAAGGACGTAGTTAACATTTCTTAAGGCTAGCCAAAAAACAGAAAAAATTTTAGGTATAGAATGAACTATCACAGATGGTTTTGTATTATAAACCGTCTATGAAGGACTATCACAAATAGTTTGAACCAAAAAACGTGTGTGATACTCGCACATCACAGACGATTCTATCTATCAACCGTCTGTAATGCGAAAGTATTACAGACTCGTCCATCACAGATGGTTGGTAGCTATAACCATCTGTGATATATGAGTTGCACATATGATTGTTTGGTTTAAACCGTCTGTGATAGTATTCTTTACAGACGGTTCTAGTTACAAACCTTCAGTGTTGTATTTATCACAGACAGCTCACAAATCGTCTGTGATAACTTCTGATTATCATTAGTCCATAACAGACGGTTCAGAAAACCATCTGTGATGACAATTTCAAATTAGCTATGATGATTCTTTTTATAGTAGTGCGTATTAATTAGGTTGCTAAGTGTTCGGCTCTTGATTTGTCACGTGATGCTTGCTTCAAACTACAGTGCTAATGCTAGCTGGTGGATTCACATACAAGTAAACGTACATGTGCACATCGTCATGTTGATTATTTGACTTGGAATACTAGCTAGCTTGCAACCATATGCGTTGGGTCCTATGGTCGACACATGGCAAGTTTGCGCTTCGACTAGTTTGCTTCATGCAATCCCCTCCGAAAGCGATCGCCATTAATCACCATCATCTCTTTTCGCTGGTGCAACATGAAATCATGACGATAAAGCATGCTAGTTAGTGATCCATGGAAAGGTGAAGAGAGGTATCACTGGACACCATTCTTTCTTCACTTACTTTCCATCATCGATCCCCCATGGATGATAAGCATCTTTTCCACTTCCCTTTCACTCAAGTGGTGGTTTGATCGATCATCTCAAGAGTCTAAGCCTATGTCTTTTAGGGTAGGTTACCTACGCACCTCGCGCGACGACGGACGACGCCGACGACGACGACGACCGTGACGCCGAGACGGCGAGGGCGGCGACGATCCACATCGGCATATGATTGTTTAAATCGTGGCAATAACGGACGTGACAGGTCCGAGAATCGTAACTTGAACACGCTACCCTTGCTTATTCTCTTGACTATACCAGCTAGCTAGCGAATATATGTCGATCATGACAAGTAATTGGCCGGCTTAAAGCCTCAATTAATCGCACCCATCTCTTCTCGAGTCGATCTTGACTGCTACTGTTTGCTTTGATATCTCTTTTTCCATCACGAACGTAATTCTGCACGTTTCCATATCATGTGAGAACCGTATTCACACTGAGCCGGATTAGGATCAACCCAAAAGATAGCTAGCCAGGTCCAAAGAAAAAAACTTTTCACAACACAAAATCTTAACTGGAAGTCTAGAACCAAAAAGAGAATAGTAGCTAGCTGGAAAAGATACACTACTACCTAGAGAGATTCATAAATTCATATATTCCTATACCATGCGTACGTATATATATAATAGTACGTAGGGGGGCAGCAGGGACCTTTCTCCCGAACCATTTTTAATCGACAAATTCAACTATGTATATAGTTAGTGGTTCGTAGCCGGCCTGCAACTTGTTGCGTACGTACGTACGTAAATCAGCGGGGAAAACTAATGATAATCTTTACCGATCGATGCACACGACAACCGCCCATGAGGAAAAGAAGTGATTTCTTGATAGATCACCCTCGCTCATTCCAATCAGGATATATCGCACTAGAATTAATTCTAGTATATATGCTGGTGCAGTGTACATGTTCACATTACTACAAAAGAGACTATACTAGACAGCTACATCACAAATGGTTCATACGGAACCATCTGTGATTAAACTATCATAGACGATTTATATATAATGGTAATCGTCTGTGATATTTTTACAGATAGTTATTAAAACGAATCGTCTATGATAATTGAGACATCACAGACAGTTCGTTTTAATAGCCGTCTGTGAACTTTCACAGCCGGTTCTTATCACGAATCATCTATGATAAGTGAAACATTACAGTCGACTGTGAAAGATGCGAACAATGCAGACGGTTCATATAATCCCTCTGAGCAGCTAGCTCTCTCCGCCTATCTCGCCGTCTCCGAGCAGCAATTTTCTCAGTCCAAAACGGGTGTTAATAATTGTGAAACAATACGTAGGCAGCAAGCAAGATATATATAATCCCTCCATCCTGTAGTGTAAGTTTAAGTACATCATACATACAGATTAAGAAAACACTAAATTTAAGAAAAAATTAATATCATTTTATCATTCATACCTATATTAAAAGATATATTATAACTATTCAACCATTTTTCTGCATTAAAGCATGGTATAAAACAAAAATATTAAAATAACTATACTTTGATTTCTTTAATAAACTTATATTATAGGATGTCGCTTTTCTAGACGAGAGGCTTATATCAGGGAACGAAGGGAGTAGTAAATGACGGCAAGACGTGTTACGTTGGATTCTAACGGAATGCGGAGCATTTAGCGATTAATTTGTTTGACACCTCACAACATACGTTTGGCTGCATCTGGCCGGGATTGATGAGTAACTAGCTACGTAAGCGCAGCGTGACGCTGCGTTAGCCACCGTATGGACCAAAGTAAAAGAGACGATAATTCGTGAGGCGTTTCTTAAAAAAAAATCAAGGACACATGCGTAATTTCAGAAAAATCAAAGAGCTTTTTTGTAAAATTAAGGACCTGTACGTAACTAAACAAGGACCTATACATAATTTTGAAAACCGCAGGCTGCTATCAGTGAAGTGAAGGGTGCTTTTCGGAAAAAAAACTTGGTAAAGACCTGTTTGCGAGAACGGAGGACCTCTACGCGATTTTGTAAAACGCAAAGGCTTTTTCGAGAGAAAAAAGTGACATGGCATAGCTCTCCAAGGAGTCCCCAACTTTAATATACGGAGTATTCAAGTCCCAACCAGGATTGCGTTTGTTTGTACGTGCGAGCTGGATTGGAATGTACGCGTTAGTGCAGTGCTAGTTGGGGACTGAAGCTGGGCAGGTTGATGCATGAACATGTCATCTACATGCAACTATGCAACTTACGAGTTCAGTAGGAAGGTAGGAGACACCGAACTGCATAATTATTCTATCGTGTGCCGTACTTCCTACTGCCAAGGACAACTGATCGATACTTGGACGGATAGGTTGGTAAGTTTAATACTTGGTGTAGTCTAGGTAGTTAATTAAGTAATGCCATCCGTTCCGCGTATATGTATAGCGGTATAGGAGGGTCACAAGTCACGTGAAGCTGACGACATGGCGTCTAACTTGGTAGGAGTGTACGTACGCCGGTTAGGTTAAGGTTGTGATTGTTTTGACTTCAATTTTTAGTTTCTGATTTATTTTTTACTATTTATAAATTCCATCTTTTTTTGAACTTTTGACTTTTTATTGAGCTTTTTTGCCGGTTCTTTTTTCCGTATTTGTTTGTATTATACGTAATGGGCTAACATTTTTTTATATTTTTAATTTTTTTAATTTAATTATGCTAAATAAGTCTATGTCAGCTACAGTGTTTTTTCAGGCAACTACAGTACTTTTCAGCCATAAGCCACGAAAAAAGCCCAAATAATCACCACCAATTCCCATTTGGATCAACGTATACGTTAAATTAGTCAGATAAATCCAATTTCTTACCTAGGTTTCAAGTTTCACCCTGACGTCCGTTTGTTTGTTTGTTTTTTTTTTTTTTGCTGGATCAAACAGTTTGCACGAAGTTACTATCCTTGATCTTTTTCTCTAGCTGCTGCTGCTATTTTCTTCTTCTAGAGGAAGTTTGGCGCCTAAAGAAAAGGACGTCTATGCCTTAAAAATGAAAAGGATGTCTACTTATAAGATGACTTATGATTTCAAAAGTAGTCATAACTTTGAACCATTAGATCAAAATAATATCAGCATCGTATACACGTGCACATCTGAAAGCTAGTAAAAAAAGTGGCTTTTAGGAGAGACGAACGTGAAAAAGATGAGGAAAAGATACGTGCGTAAGATAGAAATGAGAGGAGTGGGGTGGGTAATATGGCTATGACCTACTTACTTATCCTCAGAGCCAGAAGAGAGTGAAAGGAGTGACAAAGTCACTTCGAGAAGCTTAGTATTCATATTAACTTCTCCAAACAGAAATTAGAAATAAAAACTAATATAAAACAGACTCCTAATCTTTCTACAAAACTAGTTAAAGAAAGGAAAAACCAAGCAAGTAACATATAGCAAAACTGCTAAAAAGGAAAGACGAAAGACTGTCGGCCGCCTGCTTACGGAATCCGCGGCCGCGGCGTCGAACCGAAGCCCGCCTACGATGGTTGCCGGGCCGCGGGAGGGAAACCCGTCGGATCAAGCTTGGAAGGCTTCCGTCCTCCTCGGCCCAAGGCCCAATATTCAGCGTACACTTCATCTAGTCGGCTATAGCCCATGAGGAACTCACGTTCTTTTTGCTTCGCTTCGCTTTGTGTCCAGGCCATCTCAAAGGAAGAAGATTTCTCGAACAAAAAAAGAGAATTGTTAAACGCCATCCGGATATTTTCTTCCTAACTATCATCCAGTTTTGAGACCATTGGATTAGAGATCCAATGACCATGAATTCTCCCCCCTCCCCTTGAATTCTACCCCCTCCCCCTTGAAAAAAAAATCTTCCCTCTTTAAAAATAAGGAGCATCTTGATCTCTAATCCAAAGATCATAAATTTAGATGATAATTAGAAGGAAAAAAACATCCGGATGATACATATACACTCTCAACAAAAAACAGTTTGTTTGCATGTACAGCACAAATATTTTTCCCCTCAAGAGAGAAGAGCACCTATGCCATCTCTAACCAAGTATCCTGATCAAGGTGGCAGCTAATCGAACGCCGCCTTGCGCTATCCTCAGGTTCACCACCGTCAGTCTGCTCAGGAAATAGGCATCTGCATCATCAACAACAGCTGCAGTAATATCAGCAAGTTTCCAAAATTATTCGCACATCAAGCTTATATGTTTTGTATTCTTAATACCTTCCAGAGTTGCATCTTCTGTCACGTTCTTGTACGCCCAGTCGCATGCCGCAGTGATGCTCTCGGATGCTTATCTTGCATGCAGTAGGCATTGCAGCCAGGAATCCAAGTCGTAAAAATGTCACTACTGTTTTTTTAACGTAATTCAGCAGTACAACATAAAGCAAATGAACTCTTAGAGCAAGTACAATAATATAGTTAGCTATTAGCTACAATACTTCTCCACCTCATATGTAGCTAGCTGGAGAAAGTTTGATACTACCAGATAGCTATTAACATTGGCTATATTGAAACACATAATTATTAGAAGCAAGTATGGACAGCAGATCACTAGTAATCATCATCTCTGTGGTCATGTATGTTGCTAGTGTATTCAACCATGAATATCTATGTATGAACACAGAAAATGAACTAATAAATCATCAGGCCTACTAACATTAGTCAGTTTTTCCAAAAAAAACTGCAATAACACAAACTGCAAAAACTGGCATAACAGCCTACCTTCTCCGGCATAACAGCCACTGCAAAAACTGGCATCATGCTGGTCCAGTGAAGACAAACATCACTGGAACAAACTGACAATGAAGGACAGAGATTCACCTCCACATCAATTGAAACACAAACTGACAATGGAACAAACATCACAGCAATTGAAACACAAACATCAATAGGCAATAGGTGATACTACATTACCACCTCCACGCACACAAACTGACAATGAAGGATAGAGATTCACATGACAATGACAATAGGTGATACTACATTACCACATTCCAATTGCATGAATCTCAGCAAACTTTCTAGTGCTTACCCACCCAACATAAAGGACAGAAATTCACATAACAGATTACAGCCCAAAACACATTAAACTGACAATGACAATAAGCAAAAGCACTACTCAATTAAGGCCTGGAACATGCAAACCACAAGCTGTTGATAGTACTGGCTGCATCCTTCCTTTTGTTCAGACAAAACACCGGTCACCATTGCATCAAGGACTCCATCGACTGCGGACACCTGAAACAAAAAGATGAAAAGATAAGTTAAGATACTCACATCTGACAGAAAGTAGGAAAAATGTATATGCTTAGTATAATACCATGATTAAGAATGATGCATATTGCCAAATCGATGCCAAATGTGCTCAACTAAATCATTTTTTAGCTGGGTATGTACTGAGCGGTCACGGATAGAAGCTTTTCTACGTAGCACATCAGCAAAAACAGGATTACCACCACTAATTACTTCAGGAGGCAGAACCTCCTCTCGCTCATCCTCAACTATCATATTGTGGAGAATTATGCATGCTTGCTATCAAAATTAACTCCAACTTGATATCAAAATAAACAGAACATACATATATCCAGTTTGATATCCAACTTGCTACTACAGCTAGAATATCCAGTTTGATATCCAGCATTTCCACATCTTACCTTTCCAACACAATTTGATATCCAGGGGCATTTATGACATGGAAAGGAACAGAAAAAATGAAGAACTAGAAATAAAGTAAGCTAAATTCAATGCTATCAGTCTACTACATAGTGTGCTGAATTCAATATATCAAGTCTATCAATCAGAAAAATATAGCAGCACATGAATATCTATGTATGAACACAGAAAATGAACTAATAAATCATCAGGCCTACTAACCTTAGTCAGTTTTTCCAAATAACTTCTCTCTCATGCTCTTCAAAGCCAGCACATGCTCACATCTCACATCTTCAGCATCCTCGATGTGTCTTTATTCACGGATCTCAAATATTTCTAACATAATGACCTCCTTGTGCTCTTTTCTGCTAGGTGAGCATGCTTCGAGCTTGCGACATCTCACCCCGACCTTCCTTTGCACCATTTACAATATCTTGAACCTCAGAGCTCATCTTCTATGTCAAGCATGGAAGCTTGTGCCTTGCCTTTTCCCCGCCGTTGCGCGATGCCTTAGCTGCCTTGGCCCCTATTGGTCGTGGGATATCTTCAACATTATCAACAGTGTATCTAAGTTCTGCCACACCAACCTGATCCTCAAACTTTCTTTTGTTTGACTTGTCAACACGGTCCAAATACGCATGCCATTTTGGTTCATTGCGAAGCACATTCCAACAATGCATAAACATAAATGGACCTTCATTGTTGTTTGCCTCATATAATTTTTGTGCCTTTTCCATTAGGTCCACATCAGATTCTCCACTAGCATATAATGAGTTGGCCTCCTTCCATGCGCCGCAAAACAACCCAACTTTCTTCTTGATTTTACCAAAGCGATCCTTAATGTGCTTCATTTGCCTTGTCCGGTTTGAAGGGATAGAGCTATTGTAGGCAGCAGCAACTCCCTTCCAATATTGGTCATTCTTCTTAAAGTTTGATTCAATTGGATCATTTGAGTTGTTCAACCAAGCTCCTACCTGCATTGTTAGAAAAAAGTGTTCAATTAGAAGTAGTAATGATAGTATCATGCACGACATTATCAAACCAAAACAGAAAAGCCACACACCAATTTTAAGTCCTCGTCCTTTGTCCATGCCAATCGCTTTTCAGTCCTCGCGAAATCTGCCCCATTATTTTTATTATCATCATTGATTGGCTGGGAATGACTCCCTGTATCCATATATTTTGTAGGGTTCGATGGGTTACTAAAATAACTAAGAAAACCACCGGGCGGACGAGATTCAATTCCCCTGCGAAAAAATAGAAACAATAAGTTCATTCTCAGTTACTAGCAGTAGATAGAACACATTCCTATGAGAATAAGCGCTGATCTATTAGGAAGAGGATTCACTGGCAGTTACTAGCGAAAAAATAGAAACAATAAGTTCATTCTCAATTACTAGCAGTAGACAGAACACATTCCTATGAGAATAAACGCTGATCTATTAGGAAGAGGATTCATTGGCAGTTACTAGCGAAAAAATAGAAACAATAAGTTCATTCTCAGTTACTAGCAGTTACTAGCTCAGTTACTAGCAGTAGACAGAACACATTCACTGGCAGTAAGCAACCGAGTCTTAGAGATTTTTTTAAAGAAAAACTCAATTAATTTAACACGTACAATGCAATAAGCGCTGGTCTATTAGGAAATAGGGGCATCTACCAATTCACAGAACAATAGTTCACACATACGCACCATTCTTGTAGATCAATATTGCCATCAGCTTTATCGAACATCTTGGGAGGACATGCACTGCCGCCACTATTGGTCGCGCTAGCCCAACAGCCTGGCATGGGAAGCGGCCGGATCTATGATGCGGTGAATAAGCTTGGCGCAGATGAGCCTGGGAGTTGTGGTGGTGGCATGGGGAACCAAGGGGGATACAAGTTCGGCGTTGGCAGAGATTGCCGGGTGGCCGAAGGCTCTGGAGCCACCTCCCTCTTTGACCGAAGAGGCATTAGCAGTCCCTCTTCGATGCGCCGGGCCAAGAAATCGCCGCTGAGGGTGGTGGGTTCGCAGGGAGATGGACAGGCGACGACGAATCCCTCTGGCGCAAGCGAGCAGAATATGGCTAGGCGGAAACTGGAGAGGCGGGAGAGGATTTGGCGCGCAACGATTGGCGGCAAGCGGCTTCGCGCGCGCACTACCGCGCGCTGAGGGGGGATTACCGCGGCTAGGGTGGGGGCGCGCGCTGCGGGGGGGATTGCCGCGGCTAGGGTTGGGGGCGCGCGCGCTGGGGGAATTGCCGCGGCTGGGTGGGGAAAACGGCAACCCTTGCGCTGGGTGGGGAATTGCGGTGCCCAGGATCGATATCGCCACACCAACCACCAGCGCGGGCGACACATTGGCTGCAGCGCGTGATATCGCCCGGCGATAATTTAATCGGTAGCTACGCTCTCTCTCCTCTCTTCTCTCCCTTCCAGCTAGGCATTTTCTGACATGGCATGAGCTTATAGCCTGCCTACTCAGCTTATTGTACTTGCTCTTAGCATCCTGCAACGTGACCGTAACTGGTGAACCGCGGCAACGAATTCCAGCCAGTCTTGGTTAGTCGCCAGCTTGGCCGTTGGCGATTATGAAGCTCGGAGCAGAAAGACCATCTGAACAGATTGCGGCAGTAGAGTCTTTGCGGATTTCGGTAAGAGGCGTAGCTCTATAGAAACTATCATTCACCCACCAAAGAAGGCCTCCAATTTGGGAGGTAGAAAGTGGTGCCGGCCTATGTGTTGAATCTCTAGAAAGTCTGAGTACTCCTGGGATGAAGAGGTGGCCACAAAGATGAGCTGAGGAGTAGTGAATATTTGGAAGAACCTGCTTGCTAAAAGATTCACCGAGTAATAAACCCCTCAACTGTGTTGAATAATCCAGCACATTAACCGTGGTCGAAAGTCTAAGTTGTAACTCATGGTCAAAGTCGTAGAGTACTGTTACAGTCATAGAGTTACTATGTAGTCGTAGAGCTACTGGTCATAAGTCGTAGCGGCCATGGTCATAGTCGTAGTGGTCGTGGTCATAGTTGTAGTGGCCATGGTCGCAGTTATAGTGGTCGTAGTCGTAGTCGTAGCAGTTGTGGTAGAAAAGTTGTTGTAACAGGCAAAAGTGCTTGACGCGTGCTCAGTCCACGCGAGAGCACGTTCTTTGCTTTGTTAGCGTCATGCGTGTCATGGCCTGGGTCCGTAAGATCGTGCAGGTAGTGGCGTGTAATAAGGGTAGCTTAACCACTAGAGTTAGATTAGAATTTTCTTTAAATAACAGTCTAATACAATAAAAAAATATTGCCAGATTTCCAGCACTACAAAAACTCTTGTGTTCTTGCCCTATTCTCCCAACTTCGTGTGTGTTCGAGCATGAGCTCAGGTGTGTTGATCGACTGAAGTTCCTGACAATTGGTATCAGAGCCAGGGAACGATGATCCATGATGAAGCTAGGTGATTCCGCGTCACCCTGGCGTTCCTAGTCTTCATCGCCACATCTCAGTGACCGCCTAACGACAGTAGCGGTACTCTAGTGGTACAAAGGGTGGTGAAGCAGGTCGGGGATTGGTGGTGTATCCGACACTCATGAATACGAACTATGGTGATTGGGCCTTGATGATGAATGTCGTGCTCCAGGCGCGCGAGCTCTGGGACACCATCAACACCAGCAGAGCTGAATTCTAGGAGGATAGGATGGCATTGGAGGCCATCCTACGTGCCATTCCACCGGAGATGATCTCCACGCTTGCCGTCAAGGAGGCATGGGACACCCTGAAGACCATGCATACCGACATTGATCGAGCGTGTAAGGCCAATGCTCAAAAGCTCCGCAAGGAGTTCGAGAGCATTGCATTCCATGATAGGGAGTCCATTGACTACTTCACGTTGCAGGTCACCAGGCTGGTAAACCAACTCAGCACTCTTGGCGATATGGAACTGCCGCACAAGGTCGTAGAGAAGTACTTGTGTGTTGTCCCCGAGCCCCCAGGTTCTCCCAAATTGCTTTGTTAATTGAAACTCTACTTGATGTCTTAACGCTCTTGATGGAGGAGGTGGCCAGGATATTGTTGTCGGAGCTACGGGAAGTTGGTCCTCATAGAGGAGTGGTCTGCGTGGATGAGGGAGCGGCAGCAAGGAGAGGGATTGTAGGATCAAAGATAACCGATTAGAGGGGAGGTGAATAGGGGGTTCAAAAAATATCTTGCCTTCTAAAAACAATTACCTCAATTTAGTCTAGCAAGATTTTAAAGTAATTCAAACCTACATAATACTACTATGTCTAAGGCACTACAAGTACAAGTCTCTACAAGAATATCTCTAGCACAAATAAATATGGCAATCACAATATGGTAGAAATACAAGGGCGGAATGAAGAGAAAAAGAAATAAACAATTGACACATGATATTTTACCGTGGTGTTTGAAAACTTGCCGGCTTCCCCGAATATACGATGAGAAAAAGCCAAGCAACTTAGAGTGGGTCAACGAATTAAGCCTCAGCTCCTCAATACACTAGTGGTTGTCCTTCCTCTGCTCCAAAGATGGTGGACACCAAACAACTCATAAGTCAACGTCGAGCTTCTTTACAACATTCTTGAAGAAGTCACCATGCAAGCTCCTACCAAATTGTTTAGGTGCTAGTAAGCACCAAGAGTAATAAATCACAGCTTTGCTTGACAACGATCAAGTACCAAAAAGATCAATCTAAGATATGTGCACTTGATTTTGGCTCAACCACCTCGAATAAATGCACAATGTGAAATTGAGGTGTGGAGTGAATGCTCAATGCTCAACGAAATTCTCAATGCTCAAGGATGTTCAATGGAGTCTCTTACATTTGTCCTTGCACAGGTAGGGGAGTATTTATACCCCCCACCAACCAAAACTATCCGTTATAGGGGCAATCCTTGAAAAAATTAAGGCGAGCGGAAGTACCATCGTTCATCGGCAGGTATAACCGCACCTGTTCTGACATAACAGTAACGGTTGTTTCAGAGTTTCTGAACTAGCCGTTGAAAGTTGGTGCGGTACTACACCGTTGTAATCGCGGTAGTTTCGATATCCGGAAATTCCAAAACTTCGACGTGGTACTTTCATTTGCTTCGAGGCCAAAAGTTGGCTCTCTCTGGAAAAATGTATCTCCTAGATTTTTGGAGTTTCCGTGATCCAAAAGTAACGTTCAAGGGTTGCGGTACTATCACTCTGTGGTAGTTCCGCTGTTGAAACTCTGGTACTTCTATTTTCTGCACAGACAAAGTGATTCCAATGGTGCTCTCTGGAGAAAATGTACCACTCATTTTTTATGGAACTTCTGGAAAGCGGAAGTACCGCTGTTTACAATCTGGTACTTTTGATTATTCAGACAGAGTATAGATTGGCTATCAATTTTAGTTTTAAGAGAAAGCATGATCCTAAATTGATCCAAATGACACAAGGATATGTTATCAAGTTAGTAGCCATGATCTTTCTTAATAGTACGCATGTATCCTATAATTTGGTCTTCCACCCTTTCTCCTAATATCGATAAAAGCAAAAGGGATCATAGTCTACTTATACATTTATCTTGAGCCACATTGATCTTTATATTAACCCTTAACATGCGTCTCATAATCATTTTAGGGACTAAACCTTTTGAATACTCAGTAAACATGTTATATTTACATAATTTCATTAATTACCAAAACCATTTTTAGGGGCCTAGATGCTTTTAGAGATCCCCTGGTAGCTCCAAGTTCAGCAACTGCTGACACAAGTCATCACAATGATGGGCTAATAGCGACGGAACAGACGAAAGTAGGGAAAGGCCAGGAATTCATGAATTTGAATTTTAACTCAATATATATTGATAGTGGTTCATTGTAAATATTTCTGGACCTTCTTACGTAATCACTTAGTTTTTATTTAGAAGACACTGTCACATTATCTAGAGGCCCACTCATGGTTGTTGCGGTGTTGCCTAGGCGACGCCAAGTCATCCTAGTGGTCGGAGGGGGACGCCAAGGCTCATCGTCCAGGACTGAGGAGCTAGGCGGTCACTGTCGGCTTAGATCTGGAGCCAACCACCTCTTCCTGCATTGCCGTTGTCTCATCCGGTGCTCTTCCCGAGCTGCACCGCGTCGGCCCCCATGCTGGACTCCATCTCCGTGTTGGCCATATCTGTTGTTGGCTTTTTCACCACCGGATCCGTCGTCCTCGAATCTTGCCACCACCGAATCTGGCCTACGCCGCCCGAATCCGACAAAGGAGAAGGAGACAGGCGACGTTGGTGCTTCGGCGTTGGAGGGCGGGGCAGAGGAGAGAAGGACGTAGGCAAGGTTGACGGGGCAGAGGAAGGAGCCCAAGGCGGCGTTGACGGGCAGGAGGGATGGGGGCGGCGGTGGCTACCGGCTAGTGGTGGGGTAAGGGTAAGAGTTGAGTGAGGTTAGAGTTAATATGTGTTTATATGAAATGATGGGGAACGATCTGGATGGTTGGATCTAAATCTAAAGATTAGGATGAGTTTATATGGAATAAAGGAAATGATTTGGATGGTTGAATCTAAATATAAGAGATGGGTTTATATGAAATGAGAGGAATGATTTGGATGATTGAATCTAAGATCTAAAGACTAAGAAAATTGACTGAAAGTTAAATTTTTTTAAGATAACTGTTATCTAACTACTATCGTCTAACTGTTGCTACGACGAACGGTTAGTCAATTAGATGTCAAGCGCTCTGGTCTCGACGCATCTCCGTCCCGATCCAATCGACCGAGAAAGCTAGGGCCTGTTCTTTTCAGCTGCGGCTTATGACTTTTGGCTGAAATTTTTGAATTTTGGCCGTTTACGGTACAGATTACGGAGAGACAGATACTCACTTGTGATTTTGGCTGGTACAGATGTTGGGCTTTTAATGTGTAGAGCGTTTAACTTATAGACCTTGTTTTAAGAAAATATTTCATTTGAAAGTTAGATACTATAGCAAATAACAAAAATACCAGCTTGTGAGGTAAACAACAGGCGCTACGCTACGTTACGTTCCGAGCAAACCGAACCGAATAAATCACCAACACAACAAGGAGGAGCACTCACCGTTCGTCTCAACAACCCCAGGCCCCAGGGAGAGGCCACCAGAGCAGAGCAGAGCAGAGGGAGATGGCACCATCGCGCCTGCGGGTGCTGCTCCTGCTCCAGCTCGTGCTCCTCGTCTCCCTGGCCTCCGCGCCCCACCGGGCGGACGCGTGGGGCAAGGAGGGGCACATCATGGTCTGCAAGATCGCCGAGGTAATTTAGTTAGATCGAACTGACGACAGCTAGTAACTGGGGCAGGAAGGAATGCGCAGTGCGGTGCGGTGTTCCTGATGCTGAATGGATCTTTGGTTGGTTGCCTTTGGTGCGCGCAGAAGTACCTGTCGGAGAAGGCGGCGGCGGCGGTTCAGGACCTGCTGCCGGAGTCGGCGGGCGGGGAGCTGTCGACGGTGTGCCCCTGGGCGGACGAGGTGCGCTTCCGCTACCGATGGTCCAGCCCGCTCCACTACGCCAACACCCCAAACGCCTGCAACTTCAAGTTCTCCAGTCAGTTCCTCTTCTTCCTCCATCTCTTCCTCGATTCTTGCTTTTCTAGTACTACTACTTACCTGCATAAGCATTACGTGAACGGAGTTCAATTACGGGCCGTCAAATATTGCAAGCAATCCACGAGGCACACCGAGCGAACTGTTCTTAATTTGGTCACTAAGACAGTAACCCAGTGTTATTTGACTCCACATAAATACCATAAATACGGAGTAGTACTGCAAAACATACAGATGCCGTTAAACTAAAGAGGAAATGAATTGTAGTAGATGTGTTCTTCGGCCTTCAATATGCTAGGCATCTGCATGAACCAAAATTAAGTGTCTTGCGCCGTGGAGCCGGGGGGACCAATTGAACTTTTTAGTTTGTTAGTGCCCTCGTTTAAGTCTGCCTTGTAATGTATCTTGGCATTTTCCCCCCCAGTTCCCACCCTCTGTGACAAGAAGAAAGAAATGATTTGAGATAAGACTGGCCATCTATGATGGAGATGTTGCGCATATCCATTCTGAATTTAGCCTGCACATGCATGCCGATCGCTGATGTACTGTTCGGTATCATGATTCATGTCATGACCAACCGGATTCGTTGCTTCCTGGAGAGGACAACTCAGGAGGTTGAGTAAACATAAACAGCTCTGAGTTGCTTGCTTCACGCATCAACACATGAACATACTCTTCTCAACCAACCGCTTTCATCAGGGAAAATAATAATCTTCCTTTTTAAATCACACAGCAAGTAGCATGCATAAGGGAAAAAACCGATGTCTTAATAATTGCACGAGGGCAAGTGAGCTTGATATGTTGTTTGTTCTGGCTCAGAACAAAACATTGTACTTTGTTACCTTTTGCGCACGTTCTAATGGGGACCAGGAATGTGACCTGAGCGATCAGGATGCCGACAGTCACATGCATTTGTCCACATAATAATGTCATTCTCTTGTTACGAGTACAATTATTGGAAGGCATGACACACCATTGGATATGTTATATGTGGTCGTTAAATGGCCTGAGACTTCATATTAGTAATGGAACCACATACCTTGGGGCTTCGGCTTCAGGTAATGATATGCAAATAATTCAACATCATGCGAAGTAATGTGCATGTAATAATAAGGCAAAGAGACGTATATGACATTTGTCAAACTGGTTACAGTCACAGAGATTGAGTAAGACCAGGCACAAGTGTTCTGATTTCTGTACCTTCCAGGGGATTGCCATAATTCTCGTGGCCAGAAAGGGATGTGCGTTGTTGGAGCTATCAACAACTACACGGACCAGCTCTACAGCTATGGAGAATCAAAGAGTTCATGTAAGTGTGTGATGAGCTGTGTGCAATACACTGTTAACATATGCAGAGTCCTGAACATTCCCATGCGCAAACCAGACAACCTGACAGAGAGCCTGATGTTCCTGGCTCACTTCGTCGGAGACGTGCACCAGCCACTGCACATCGGGTACGAGAAAGACGAAGGGGGGAACACGATCATCGTGCACTGGTACCGGAGGAAAACAAATCTTCACCATGTCTGTTTCTGTCACCTTACATAAACTCTCTGTCCAAATTCAGGTTCACACGGTTGTGTTCATCGTTTTCGATCTGAAGTCCAAATTGTTATGTTTTGCTAGGTGTGGGATGTTAGCATCATAGACACGGCAATGAAGGACTTCTATAACAGAAGCCTGGATACCATGGTAGATGCTCTCGAGATGAACCTTACAGTGAGTACACTAGTAAAGTATTCTGCTTAGTTCTTGCTTTCCATCCAGTTCAAATATGTTTTCTAGTTTCTGATGCTATAAGGTGTAGGATGGATGGTCTGACGATATTACTCACTGGGAAAATTGTGAGAACAAAAGGGCAACCTGCGCAAATGAGTAGGATTCCTATTCAAACACTTCTGTTTACTTCATGTATAGTGCAATTATTCACAAATTTTGGCATGATATGATATTGAATCTAAAATCTATGTCATGCAGCTATGCAATTGAGAGCATACATTTGTCCTGCAATTATGCCTACAAAGATGTAGAGCAAGACATTACTCTAGGAGGTAAGTTTCTATACACAGTGGTACTATGAAAACTGCAATACATTACATTTAGCTTAATAAGGCTTGGCAATTTTGCATTCTGGCAAACAGATGATTATTTCTTCTCTCGGTACCCGGTTGTGGAGAAGAGGATAGCTCAGGCCGGCATCAGATTGGCATTGATACTCAACCGGATATTTGACAAGGATAAAGTAGATGCTAATGCTATACCATTACAAGTACAGTAAGAGCTATAATCAACAGACATATGCAGGGGGGAATATTATTTGTTGCTGCTACCACGACACCACGTTATTTAATCTACCACCAATTCAATAATTTTGCACAATTTATGATAAGAAGCACATAAGCTTATCATAGTATCCAGAAATGTAATTGCTGTAACCCTTCACAAATTGAACAGTGTACCACTTGAATAAGTGCAGTTCAAAGCGATTTTTTCGTCTCATTTTCTTCAGTTCTTAACATTTGAGAGTTACTGCTTTGTCTGAGATCATATGAATTGATTGTACTTTTCTTCATTAGCTACTCAGAAGGTATATCTGGTCAACTGTTCTAGGAATTCCTGATGATAAGTAAATTATATTCAGTTGCCGAAGAAATTCCACAAGAAGTGAAAAAAAGAAAAGAATCAAGCTGAGCCGATATGAAACAATTGGTGCACTGGATCAATTTTATTCATATCCGAATGACATAAAACCCATCAACTAAACAATGTGATCCTACATACAATCGATCATCAATGTGAGCGACCAACCGCACCTGCCAGTACCTTGGTCACCACGTGAGTCGCAAAATCCCAACTGGGCAAGAGCAGGCAGAGAGAAACCGAATGCCGGGTGTCTTATGTTGTTCTTGATGCCATCATGATAATACACCTGCCTGCATCACCAGTCAAAAACACACACGTTAACAAGTTTGTCGCAGTCACAACGCATGTACCCATCTACGCCTGAAACAAGAATGGCTATCCTTGCCGCGAGGAGGTCGACGGCCAGGAGGTGGATCCAGGCGGAGGCAACGGTGATCTCACTCGTGAACATCCTCACGATGCCCGGCAACTGCGCGTATGAGAAAGCATATGTAATTTCTCGAAGCATCAGAACTTTCAGACGATGCATGTGTGGTTTCAGTACATGTTGCCGAACATGGCGCGAGAGGTGTCGGGCGTCCAGGATAGGTAGAGCAGGTAGGCGTAGAGGAGGCCGAGAGCGACGTAAGGGGCGGTGCTCTCCACGGTCCGTTTAGGGTGTGTTTGGTTGTCTGAATCTCCTTCGTCCTGCCTGGGTGGATCCGTATAATCTGAGAAAGAGTCTGTTTGGTTGCCTGTATGAGTGGATGCAGCCTGCATGAGCGGATGCAAAATACGCCTCATTCGGATGGGTGGATACGCTCAAAATAAGCTTCACCGCCATCCTGGATGGGTTGATGCAGTGTATCTTATGCGGTCCCACGTGTCGACCTCTCGTGTTTGGTAGATCGCATCCGCTCATACAGCAACCAAACAAAGATCTCGCTTTTTTGCATCCGCTCATACAACCTCACCAAACATCTTCTTTTTATGAAATACGATTCCACTCAGCCTGCATCCACTCAATCAGGATATACGGTACAACCTCCATCCACGAACCAAACACACCCACTCGCTCGTTTCAGCTTCCCCTTCTTTTTAATTTACTATTTCTTAATTTTACCATTTTCTAATTTTTTGGTTTTTTAATTTTTTATCTTTTTTTCCCTATATTCTTCCGTATTGTTTGTGATAGGTTAACATGTTTTTTATTTTTTTAAAATTTAGTTACAGTAAATAGAGTGTGTACAAGGGGAAGACGGCAATGGTGCCTCAGGTGATGGCGCAGCTGGCAATCTGAGACGTCGTCATCCCTGGGTTTCGAAGAACAAATCCAAGGTAATGTAAGGAGGAAATCTCTCAACCAGCTAGAGTTGTTAATGTGAGCAATTACGGCGTGTGAATTGATGGGAGCAAGAAGACGTACATGCGCGAGGCCGGAACAGAGGCACTCTGCCGCGGACGCCGGGACGAGAGACCGCAGCGAGCTCCGGCCGTATAGGGCGCGCCCACGAGCACGCGACGCTGGCTTTTCCTGGGCCGAATTGGCCACCGGCCAGGGCGGCGACGCGCGGCACCGGCACCGGCACCGGCCTCTGCCTCAGGGCCAGTGGCACAGGCAGGCCAACCTGCAGCAGCACGCAGGGGAGACCAAGAAATCAGCGCAATTCAAGGAAGGCACACTGATGCTACTGCAAGTGGCAAAGTTGATTCCTGTGTTCTTGGCTACCTACCCGTGTGTTGGAGGAGAACGGGAGAGCGGAAGGGGAGTAAGACGCCATTTGTTGCGAGGAGGCCAAGACGAGTAGGAGAATAAGTCGAGATGAAAGATACTGGACAAGAAAACACTTTCCGCTAGATCCAACATCACACACCACAGCTGGATATGAACACCAACAAATACATATAAGTTGATCATCACATCACACATGGGATTTGGTAAAGGAAAGAGATTTAAAAGCAAAACTGTTTTATCATCATCTCAGATGCAGAACCAGAATAGCCATAGTGTTAGTCCTGATCAGATCGAGCCATTTGACCTAACCTCCTTCTCATGGATCAGTCTACCAATTAACTTAACGCCTGCAAAGTCGCTTTGCATCTTCTCCCAACACCGGCTTGGGAGAAGATGCTGAAAAAGTAACTCTCATCAAACTATATATTTTCTAGGATATACCCCCCTTATTCGTCTCCCCAGCGCCTCTCTTCACTCCTGAGTCGTCATCTCCTTTGGATGGTTTCTACAAGCTTGATCAACAGATGGATGGTATGTTTAGAACGACAGGTGCGACGACACCATCGCTTGGAGCTTGTCCCAGTCAGATGGGATCTCCAGGTTAGGAGACAACACAAAGCCGGCCACAACAGCAAGAGTAATAACCAGCAGGCTGCCCTTCAGGCACGTTGCACAGCGCATCAACCTTCCAAGGATCACCTTGCAGTACTTGTCTGCTTCTTTGATAGATGCCTGCTTTCCAGTGTCTGTTGCTGCTTCTAGAGCCACCTCATTCTGCAGTAGCAACCAATGTGCAAATTAAAACATCGGAATGTCTAGAGATACGTTGACATTTCAAGTTAACATTGCTAGCATTGATCAATAAGTTTCTTATATTTCTTATATTAACTAGTTAACTTGGTTTTGCATATGGTTAAGTGTGTCAATGCCTTGAGCTAACTAGTTAACTTGGCTTTGCATATGGTTGTGTGTCAATGCCTTGAGCCCTTGAATAGCAAAACATATGTCATTTTGACATCACAAAAGCCTCAAGCACTTTGTACACAGCATTCACTAGTGGTTCCTAACATATTAGTATTCAAAGTAGTAGTATCACATTGCACATAAAGAACACTGACAATGGAGAAAACATCTCAACAGTAAAAGATTAGAGTCAACAAAACAATTTATGCAATTAAGCACTTAGCACACCTTAGCCTTCAGGTTCTTCACAGTTGCCTTAAGATCTTCAGAACTGAGTTTAGGAGACACCTCCTTCCAATCAACAGCTATTTTGCTCAAGACAGCAACACTGGCTTCGATATTTTCTGGATGAAGTTTTTCCTGCAAATCGAAATTATGCAACATCAGCTGCAACCTTCTTGTATAGGGACATAAGGGCAAATGGGCAAAAGACTACTCACCCACTGCTTGTAAGACTCTGGATTTTGAGTCAGGCACCAAATGAAAACATCAGCAGCCTCCGTGGTGAGCTCTGCATTGTCTGAACATAACATACCAGTAAGCTAATTGGAATTTGCAAAATTAAGCTAACTGGCTCTATATTGCCAAAGAAGCTAATAAAACATCGCATTTCAACTCACTTTCTTGCATTGCTTTCACACACAAAGGCAAAAGCTGTTTTGATGCTTGTTTCACAGTTTTAGAGACAGGAGGACCAGCAAGAGCCAACTCCTTTATTGTTGGGTAGGCTGCTTCAAACCTTTCTGTAGCCTAAAGAGTTTCATGCTGATCAGAACACCATCACATATTGGGAGTGCAGTAAACAGGAGGGAGAAAGGAAAGAACAAACCTTGATACGAGCATTAGAAACAGGAAATGCAGCTCTCATGAACAGATCAAATGTATCAGGGGGAACCAAGCGATCCCCCTTCCTAACAGCACCATTCAATAAGATAGATCGAGCTTTGGCAACCGACAAAATTCTGCACGTGAAATACGTATAATATTAAACGTACAACTATTACATGCTTTTGAAGTGTAAGAACTAGGATAAAATCAGAATGTGCTCTATAACAGAGAACATAGCAACAATGTGATATTGTTAACCAGGTTTACATTAAGATACCTTTCAAGCAACTGCAAAACTAAATCTCTTGACTGGGGATTCCCACTTGACTTTGCACATAATGTGGGAAATAGGGAATGAGCCCAGCAAAACATCCCCGTCACTAGGTCACCTTGAGATGCCTATGATATGTAACAAAAAAAGAATTTGTATAAGGAAATAATAAACCATACAATTTATGGTAT
Organism: Dendrocalamus sinicus; assembly: GCA_036346575.1. Classification (NCBI taxonomy): domain Eukaryota; kingdom Viridiplantae; phylum Streptophyta; class Magnoliopsida; order Poales; family Poaceae; genus Dendrocalamus; species Dendrocalamus sinicus. The sequence goes on from CM070641.1 coordinate 1,633,566, forward strand.
CGGACGGAAGTAATTAGCGTCACTCAGACAGAGCAATAATGTGACAAGAAAAATAATACCTGAGCAATAGCCCACACAACGATGGGAAGCTTTTCCTGTCCAAGATATTTATTGTTCCCCATTATTTTGGGGGAGAGGTTTATTAGCACCTCTGGCTTCCTTCTTAAAGTCAAGGCAAGCACAACGAAGATTGCAACCTGACAAATGAAATATCAGTTAAAAATTACCAGTCAAAACATCAAGTTAAGCAAGAGATGGGATCATGCATTATTGTAATCACAATCAATAATCAAGTGAAGAGTTATGTCGGTCAAGACACAAGATCAACAATTTAGGTTTAAGCACATCTATGATCTCCATGCAATCTTGAGGACCCTAAAACATCAAATACTTTATTCTCCTTCATGAACACCTTACAGAAAGAAAAGGATGGGAAGATCTGCATATTCTAGAATCACACGGCAGAAAATTTTGATTGATGAACAACAGTTCATTAGAGAACATTCCAGCAGTCCCGGTGATCCAAAAATAACAGAGTAAGAAAACAATACCTGTAATAGAATCTAGATATGGTTGTTAATGGAAAGGAATTATGTAAACATCCATGCACTTGTTACTTGCGTGAAAAAGAAGCTTAAAAAGGACTACAACCGTACTAGATTATTTGTATTACACCATCAGAAACCTTCGTATCTATCTTAAGGAAGTGGCATGACCAAGCAAAATATACCTATCCAGCAATGCAGGATGTCAGCAGATTATTCATATAATGTATCATTTGCAGAACTTAACTATTGATCATTGCAAGATGGCTGTTTGAGAACCAAGTCTTCCTATATGCATTAGCACACTACATTAGTGCTAGACTCGGTTGACAGGGATCCAGTTTAGCACATATGATTAAAAAAAGGCATGGCATGCTTCATCTTGTAGAATATTCTCTATTTCTTACAAAAAGAATATGTTTGCAACTACAATATTGTTTGTGTTCTCCATCACAAGTCCATGATACCTTGTGCGATGATAGGTAAAGTCATAATGAGATGAATGCTACCTGGGCCCTTGGAGTTTGTTGGACAACCTTCTTTGAACCCTTAGCTCCCACTGCCTGACCAGACAATTCAGACACGATGTTATCTATACACCACAAAACAAAATCTCCCAGGGCATCAAGAGATCTTTGATTGATCCAATCGCTCGCCGTCTTGCGAACTGGCTCAGGAATGTAGCACAAGGGGATCTGCTCAACACATCAATTAATTAGATGCATAACAAAAAAAAACTAAAAAATGGCTTGATGTATAAAAGACAACCATGTTGATCAAGTAAAAAATGGCAGTACAGACATCCATCAGTATACTAAAACAATAAATGCATGCATATATATTCTTTTTGTCTGGAATAGAACACATATCAACCATTCATTTGTGATTGATGAGGCTAAGATTCCCTGCTGATAAAAAAACATCATTGGGTCACATACGACAGTCCCTAGCCTTATCTGTTTCTTTGAGTGATGCGGACACTATTATGCTAACATTTTTTAGGAAACGTGGATTCCATGTACACCTTTGCTAGTAATCGATGGAGCATGTTACTGAACATAAAAGTAATTAAATGACCTTATCCAGCTATATTAGGTTACAGAGTAATAAAATTGATTATGCATCCCCCACGTGCGCAAACTTAGCATAAATATCATAGAAGCTGGCATTCTTGACATGTACATTACAGTTATTATTGATGTGATGATGTCAAAAACATGCCTTATAAGGCTAACACTATACTGAAATGATAATCTGATGACCTTACATAACTTTGCACTGTAGGTTATCTGGAATTCAGTTGATTAATAATGCTTGACAGTTAACAAAAGTGGCATAAAGGTTCCGCAAAGCCACTACCAACAATGCATGAATCAGTATCAATGTTGGCGCGAAACCTTAAATTCCAAAACAATCCTATAAACCGCAATTGCATTTTACGTGTGATCCAAATGCAATGGTCGTATGCTTAAATGAGTTAGGGAATCTTCAGCGAAATAATAACTCACGTCAACCATCTTGGACACCGGTGATTCCTTGAACATCTTTGCCCACGGGAACTGCGATGCACTCACGCTTACAAATGCTCGGCCAAAGTAGTCAGCAAACCGCATGAGCTGGATATCTTGCTGGTTCTCGTACGATCCCTGCACACAGAACAAACAACTGGAATCTAAGAACGTAACACAGAGTTCCAACATTTACAGGATGTAATCCTTGCACCAAAACCGTAAGCTTTTTTTTTTAAGATCCCATCTTTACATCCTAAGATGCCGACTTTCAGGTAAGACTATCGTACTACGCCAGAATTTTATATCTTCTTAATCCAAAACTCCTAAAAACCCAACATTTTATCGGAATTTCGACGAGGCCCGCAAGATCCAACGCTAAACACTTATCAGATTCGATCCTTAACAAAAAAAAAAGACAAGAACATGATCCAGACCACCAGCCTCCCAAGATCTGATTTCCAAAGTGCAATTTCGCAAAAGGAGACGACTCTTACAGAGATCTCAACGAGATGCGCCGCGAGGTTCTCAGCGTCGATCGAGGCGGCCGCCTCCGCGACCGTCACCTTGGGCTTCTTTGGCTTCTTCACCTTGGGCTTCTTCACCTCCCCCTCCGGGTGAGGCGCGGCCGCCTCGTCCGAGTCCTCGTCGTCGGAGGGCGCCGCCGTCGCCGCGGCGACCCGCGCGTCGGGGTCGGCCGCGTCCCTGGCCGCCTGAAGCGCGCGGTGGCGCTCCTGGGCGCGCCTGTCCAGTCCTTCGAACACGCTCGCCTTGTAGCCGCCGCTGGCCGGCAGCACCAGATCGGGCGCGGCAGACGCCGCGGGAGGCGCATGCTTGCGGTGGCGCTTCGGGTAGGTGACCTTCTGCCAGCCGTGCGAAGGGTCGGAGGAGGAGGAGGAGGATGCGGCGGCAACGGCGTCCATGGAGGAGGAGGAAGCGGCGACGTCGTCCATGGCCATGACGGGAGGGCAAGGGGGCGAGACTTCCTCTCCCTGGTTGTTCGTTTGAAGAGGAGAGCGATGAGGAGCCGTGGCTTAGGCTTTTTGTCTTCTGACTTCTAGCAATTAAGACGTTGGTTGAAACAACCCGTTTTTTCTAATTTTAGTTTTTTGGTTTTCTGATATTTTTGGTTTTATTTTTTCTCTTATTTCTTTGTGTTATCTGTGAGATATAATGCTGTTTTTATTTTTTTAATTGAATGAGTTAGAAAAACTAATAGCCGATATGGTATAATTTCAATTAAAAGCTAACCGTCAGAAGCCATAGCTACTTGAAGCAGAACCAGACTAAGACAAGATGGTGTGCTGCTACTACTATTCTTTCTAGAAATCCTATTAGGATTCTACTTAGTTTTCATCTTTTTCGTTGCGAAATTTTTCACATTTTACTGTTCCACTGTCTTTCTATCAAGGACTTCAATGATATGGATATGAATACCGACGTCGACGCGGATATAAATTTTGTCAATGTGGATATATTGTATCTAATATTATAATTGCCTATTTTTTTCACATAAATAAACACTATTTGGATACAGTTACGGATGCGAATTTTTACAAATCAATATCGATGACAGTTTGCCCTCATGAAACATGTGGTTAATATAAAGAACATATTAAGCATTGCTGAACCAAACCATCAGCCAAATCAGATATGATGATCCTCATTAATAATTCGATAGACAGGTGGAAGTTGGTAGGAGCCGGTTAGGGTGAGTGAGGGGATGATGGTACCGTGATGACAGGTGGGGCCGTACAGTGGTCGGCGGCGCTTCACCCCTCTCACTGCTTGGTCGTCTGCTCTGAATTTTTCAGATGTGCCGTGCCGTCGATCTAGTTGTTGACAGAAAGAAATTCTATTGACGAGCCTGCTTTAAAATTCATGGTTCTAAATGAAAAAGAGGTAAATAAACTGCTCTAAGATTATTGTTTATGGTAGGTCACAGATCTAAAAGAGGTCTTAAGAGATTGGAGCTAAGACCTCGTTGAAAGAAATTCTATTGGACCGGGTGTAGCTCCCACCTTTTGAGTCACATCTTAGATTTGTGATACATGGTAAATTTTAGTCTTAAAGCATAATAGCAGTTTAAAATAAAAGGCCTGGCTCCTTCACCACCACATATCTATCATAAAATTCATGTGTCTTTGGCATAGTAGCAATTTAAAATTCATGTGATCCAAACGAAAGAGTTAACCAAGTTGCTTTAAGATTATTGTTTACCACGTGACACAAATTAAAAGTGCCTTAAGAGGTGAGAGCTAAGACCCGTTACATATAATTTATTTCCTTGTTAATGCAATAAGATAAAAAAGGAGATATTGCCGTACCACATGTAATCTGACTCCAAATGAACAGTATGTTTGCGAATTATGATCTTACCATCCAAGATCCAGATGCCTCGACAGGCTGGGCGGAATTAATGTTTGATCATTTCATTGTAAAAGTAATAACTAGGATCTATGCCCCGCTCAATTCGACTGAACTTTTAGCTTCTAACTTATTTTTTACTACTCCTAAATTTTATTTTTTCCTGATTTTTTTAATCTTTTTTAAGTTTTTTTACCGATTTTTTTCTTCTCGTATTCATTTGTATTATCCATGACAGGTCGATATATTTTTTCTATTTTTAAATTATAATATAATTTTAATTATAAATTAATTTATTTCAGTTTAACCGTACGGCACCTAACAATATACGACAGCAACAGCAATTGCGTCACCGTGGATATGATCGCATCAAGGCCAGATAGATCAGATGAATGCTGATATCATCCACGGATTGGTATCACCGTACTTGCACGCACAGTCTCACTTGCTGCTCTGCGAACCACGTGTGAGTGTGACGTGTCATCGCTTACCATTGCTCGCTGCGGGGCGGGGCATGTAATAATTGTAATGGGCCGTTCCGGAGTTGGGCCTAGGCTTTTGGTCAAGCTTTTTGGCCCAAAAATGGTCTCTCTCTCTCTCGCTCTCGCACGAGTCTCGCAGAGGATTTTTCTCCGAAAGAAAATATAAAAAACATGACCGGAACGGCTTTCGTCTCATGATTGACAAGACTAGCAAGATCGCCTCGAAAATCCTCAATGGATGTGCAGATAAAAACAACCTTTTTATGAGGATAAATCTGAAAACTCAAGATTGACATTACCAATTTCGTGGTGTCTTTCCTGTACCAAACAGCGTTTAGCTTACAGCTAGCACCAGCGAAGCTTCTGTGTCGCTACGTCAAATAGAGAACATTGTGCTGGACCAGAACCGAGTCGTTTTCGATCCCCCGCCCCCGTTGTTTGGAATGATCTATCTCTTTGAAGAAGTCCGTACACACGTCATAACAAATTGACGGCAACCATAGGACCGTTCATATTGAATAGTCTCTCTCTCTCTCTCTCTCTCTCTCTCTCTCTCTCTCTCTCTCTCTGTTAATGGTGCTTTCGACTGTGATAGATGGCAGCGTATCAGACAGGAACGTCTCAAATTGACCACCAAATGGACGATTCTATTCAAGCACTAGATGCCATTGTTGTATATCAGCATAAAAAGGACCCTAAGGCACTTCAGCATTGGTAAAACAAGATTGCCCTCTCTTTTTTTGTGAGTGCTTTAAAGTTCGGGAGTATATATGTATCACTCGAATGTTTTCTTTCTAATTATCATTCAAATTTGTGACCTTTAGATTAGAGATCAAGATGCCCCTTGTTTTTAAAGGGAGGAGATTTTTTTCAAAGGGGAGTGTGTAGAATTCAAGAGGAGGGGGAATTCATGTCTGTTGGATCTCTAATCCAATGATCCTAAATCTGGATGATAGTTAGGAAAGAAACATCCGGATGACGTTTAACAAAACCCTTAAAGTTCACCCCAAAACTTGTTGCAAAATGTATTGGTTTTCTCCAAGATCTATCTAAGGTTTCGCTCATTTCGGTTTGAACTTCTTGCTTCTGTCTTATTTTTCACTATTTTTAAATTTCATCTTTTTTTTACTTTTTTGAGCTTTTTTTGCCGATTCTTTTTTCCCGTATTCATTTGCATTGACATGATAAGCTAATATGTTTTTCTATTTTTTAATTATTTAATTTTAATTACGCCAAATAAGCCACCATCAGCTACAGTACAATTTCAGCTAGTTACAGTGAAATTTCAGCAATAAACCTCCTTTTTAGCCCAAATAAGCAGCACCTAAGTCCAGGCAGCGGAGCCTAACAAGCTAGATGCACAAATTAGCGACATGAGGAAAATAGGTTCCATCTCTCCTATTGACTTCTCTCATCACAAATTAGCCCTATGGACTTCTCTCCTCACATATTAGCGGTATAAATCTAATTTTAACAATCACAATAGTTGTTCTTATTTGCCTATCTCGAAAAATATGTTACAAGATCCATCCTGTAGTAAGGAACCTTTTTTAGACTGAAGAACAATCAGACTCCGGTTCCTTTTTTCATGACACTAGGGAAGTGTCCGTTGCAACGAAAACTCAGAGCCATGCACAGTAAAGACATTTCACAGCTTTGTGGTCTCTGACCGCACGACTCAGCCGCTATAGTGCAGTCGTGCGGTCTCCGACCCCACAACTGAGCTACAGTGCTGTCGTGCGGTCCGGGACCGCACGACTGGCCATGTGTCGCTTTTCCAGAGTCCCGCGGTCGCTAAAGGGGCTAGAAACGGAATTTTTGTGTATAGAGGGTTATATTTGGAATTTTTAGAGTGTACAGTGCTATAAGTGTCTAAAATTCACGATGTGCTGGTGGAGATTGTAGCTGGTGGTGGGGTTTAAGTATTGGTTAAAGCCATGAAGCATGTATGTACAAATCACCTGCATGGACATAAATTGCTGCACATACATAGTTTAGCTTGTGAGGATAGTTACAACTGGGGTAATGACTTCTGAAATGTTGATCTAAATCACTTGTCTTCACGAGGAACATTGATTTTTTTTTACAAACGAGATAAGCTTAGGGTGTAGTGAATCTAAAAATATGATTATCACAGAGATCTCCCCAAACAACAAACCTTACAGTTTGTCACCCTAGATTACTCTCTAGATATGTTACAAATCTATCTTTGAAATAGCTAACAATATTGCAATTACATTCTACGAAAAAGAGACCAGGATATGCACTCCTGCATGGGATAAAATTTGCTGCACCTTATGTAACTAAAAACTGAAGATAAGTTGTTTATAACTTTATATGTTATTGCCAATGCTCTTGGATGAGCAGCAAGCCACATGCAAAAGTAGCAGGGCCTCACGCAATAATGAATTTGCAACAAAAATATATTAATGAACAACTTAGGATGTTTCGAACAAACGTACATAAGCTATGTAAAGATTAGATGTCAAGTACTTTATCATCACAGAAATAAACTTTGACCACTGTCCCGTTCGATCATTGTCCCCTTCAACCACAGCCCTCCGACGTTGACCGCTTCCCTCTTCAACCACCGTCCCCTTCAACCACTGACCCCTTCGACCATGGCCCTTCGACGTCAACCATTATCCCCTTCGACCACGGCCCAACGTCGACCATGGCTTCGACTTCGACCACTGTCCCATTCGATGACCACAGCCCTTCGACGTCGACCACTTCCCTCCTTCGACTACCGCCCCCTTCGACCACGGTTTCGACTTCGACTATGGATCTTTGACTTCGGCCACAGCCCTCTTCGACCATGGCCCCAATGTTGACCACGACCCTCTTCGACTTCAATCGCGGACCGACTTCGTCCACTGCCCTTCAACTTGGCCACTATCGTTTCGACCACTGTCTCCTTCGATCATGGCTTGGATTTCGACCATGACCCTTCGACTTCAACCATAGCCCTTCGACTTCAACCGTGGACCGACTTCGTCCATGGCCCTTTGACTTCGACTACTGCCCCCTTCGACCACTGTCCCCTTCGACTACGGTTTGGACTTCAACCACGGCCTGACTTTGACCACAACCCTTCGACTTCGACCGCAGACTAACTTCATCCACGGCCCTTCGACTTCGACCACTGCCCCCTTCGACTACGACTTGAATTTCGACCATGACCTAAATTTAACCACGACCCTTCGACTTCGACCACCGCTTCTTCGACCATAGCTTCGACTTCGACCACGGATCTTTGACTTCGGCCATGATCCCCTTCAACCACGGCTTCGACTTCGATCACGGCCCCTCGACTTCGGCCATGGCCCTTCGACAACGGCCCTCTTCGACTATGGCACCGACTTCAATGACTAGCTTGGGAGACCAAAATCGTCAGACATCATGATGGGCTCCGAGTGAAGAGCAGGAGGAGGTAGAGAGGTTCACCGGGCGAACGACCGCTGGGCGGTGGCTGTGGGGGGAGAGCCACGTGCGCAAGCGTAGGAAGAGGAAGCCGTCGTTGCCATCATCGTGCGCCCTTCTCTCTGATCCACTAGCCGCTGTCGCCAAGCGCCATTCTCTCCAATCCATCTACCACTGTCGCTGAGCGCCGTGCCGCTGGTTGGAGGGGTGATGGGAGATGGAATTGGTGACGGCGCTGTGGAAGAGGAGGAGGCGCGACACGAGGTTTCAGGGGAGAGAAGGAGGAGGCGGTTGCGAGAGGTAGAGGTGGGGAGGCGGCGACAAGCAGATGGGGAAAGGAGGCGGTGGGCAAATGTGTTGGAGAGGCAGCAACAGGGGGATGCGACGCTGTTGGGGGAAGTTGGGGGCTGTGACCAGACGCTGCCACACGGGGAAGGAATTGGTGGCGACGCCGAGGAGGAGGAGACACGGCACGAGGATTCGGGGGAGAGGAGGCGACAGTTGCGGGAGGTGGAGGTGGGGAGGCGGCGGCGGGCAGATGGGGAGAGGAGGCGGCGGGTGAATACGTTGGGGAGGCGGCGACGGGGGATGCGGTGCTACTCGGGGAAGTTGGAGGACTACGACCAGATGCTGCCGCGTGGGGAAGGAATTGGTGGTGGCACTAAGGAGGAGGAGGTGCGGCACGAGGGTTCGGGGGAGAGAAGGAGGCAGCGGTTGTGGGAGATGGAGTGGTTGCGGGAGGCGGAGGATGCGGAGGAAGAGAAGAGGAGGTGTGCGGTCCACGCATCGGCCCAACTTTTTCTACGAGGAGCGAAAGAACTACTTACATGCGGATATGGACGGCTGATCTTTGATCGAACGACTGAGAAGAGAGGAGGGAGAATGGACCGACGAACACCAACTTATATTTTTAGGAGTAGAGATTATGGGTGAGCTGAAGGAAGAAACCTCCTCTCAGGGTCACCTTATTCGTTGGTGTGCGAATTTCTTAGATGAGGTAGGAGGGAACAAAAAACGGACCACTACAAAGCATTTTTGAAGTAGTACAGAAAACAAACTGCAAGTTGACATTATTCTTTTTTGGTGGAGAAGATCAAAAGTAGCCTGCACTTTTCTTTTCTTCTTTCTTTTTAGAATTTCTCAAAGGCGTGCCTTGAATCTTGATGCAATTCTTCTGCCATTCGAGCGATGATTTCACAAAAGCGATTCCCGACTGTCTCGATGCATTCGTTTACCGGATACGCCATGTGGAAGAAACCAGGCAGGACGGTCAACATTCATCATAAAAAAAAGTAGTAAAAAACACACCACCGTCTGATTCCCAACGAAAGGGCACAGATCAATCGAAACCGTCGTATTCCGCCAAAGCAAACCAAACCCGGCAAGCGCACACACGGCCGCGCGTCACAGGAGAGCGCGGATGAACAGTGAGCTCCAAATTTGACGCATTCCAAATCCATTCCAAGACACTAAAACCTACCCGGTTCTGCCGTCCCATCCCTCCTCGTTCCCACCAATCGAAGTCGAACCCACAAAGGCACAAAGAATTCCCCTCCTGTCCCCTACCCCGGTCCAAACTTGCAAAGCTCGATCCTTTGGGGCCGGCAGTGAGGAAAGGAGGCTCCTTGGCAGCAGGAGACTCGTGATCGGTTCAAGAAATCGAGGATTTAGTGCCCAATCGAGGTCCTCAGGTGCGTCTGCGGTGGACTGGATTGGAAAGGAGGCATCTTGGAAGCGGTTGCTGGAATCTGCAGCGCTCAATTGGTTCGTTCTCTTGTTGGAAGCTTTTCCATGCATTAATGGAGTTCCAACATTGCTTGTTTTGAGCGGCAATCTTACTTTTGCGCCTCAGCTAGTCAGCTCACCCCTGCAGTCCAATTTTTTGTCTGTTCAGATACGCGTGTATGTGTTCGGTAGGTAAGACTTCTCCCATCTTTTTCGTGGTCTAGAACTAGAGTCTAGAAGGCATTGCCAGTGGTATAATTCAGCTATTGACTTGGCTGCAGAGACTCAACAGGGTCAATTTCTTCTTAATGCATGCTAGTAGTATTAGAAAAAGGCTACCTGAAAGAATAGGAAATTTGAGGTACTCTCTCTAAAAGGGGGAGCAAAGGGAGGTAAAAGATTTCATAAGTGTGGGGAGCGATAGGTCACAATCATCTCATGCTTTCTCTTAGGTGTCTCTCTTCTTGTGGGCATTAATTGGAGCCAAAGTGTAGGTGGACAGGTATCCATTACTCAAGTGCAAAAGAGGGCGAGTGAGTGGGCAAAGATGACAGGAACTCGGGAGCCAGTGGAAACAAAGGCATAAAGCAACAAAGGTATCTGAGCCAAGGTGTATGGCATCCTAGAAGAGAGATAAGGAAGCAGCTTGTTGCTGAAGCCACAGAGAGAAGGGAGCAGAGATGGTGAAGAAGACGACGCTGAAGAAATTGAATGCCAAAGAAGCACTCGAGTTCTTTAACCAGGTCATGGTGGAGCAACCCTTGCTCCCCTTCCTGATCCCGCTTGGCCTTTTTGCGTGGTTGGTCGAACGATGGGTTGTGCCATTCTCTAACTGGGTTCCCCTCGCCGCTGCCGTTTGGGCAACAATTCAGGTAGTTGTTTTGCCATGGTGTAATATAGTTTGTGATTAATCTGGCTCAGTTTTTCTGATGTCATGTTGAATTATTAGGAGCATAGTGCTGGCCCTTCAGGTGATACTTTGTAATTCAGTGTGAACTACTGTTTGTTTCTTGATTAGGAAGTGCTGATCTGTTTTTTGGGTTGTGAAGTGCTCATAATTTTGAGGGAAGATTAACAGCAACCAACATTTTATCCCTGTCACTACAGTTTTTTTTTGGTCTTAGTTCTTACCATCTTGTATGATTGATGCAGTATGGGAGGTTTAAAAGGAGGATAGCTGTAGAAGATTTGAATAAAAGATGGAAGCATCTTATACTGAACACAACAGTATGTTCTGTTCCTTTACTTAATTTCTGTTGCTCTTTATTCATAGACTTTCAGTGATACTCCTTTTACGCCTGTTGTAGCCTACCACACCAATAGAACCTTGCGAGTGGTTGAACAAACTTTTGATAGAAATTTGGCCCAATTACATGGAACCGAAACTAGCAAGGAGGTTTCAGTCTACTGTCGAGGTCAGCTTCTACATCCTCTCTGCATATTTGTTCTCTATGGCTCTTGAGCTCCAGAGTGCTACTGTGATTTGTGGAAGAGCATTATACGTAATAATTTTGTGCTCGGATGTTATCTAACAGTCCGTAGTTCTAAAAGTTTTAGCATTTCATATCCAGAGAAACTAATAACTTTTATCATTAGAAGGTAGACAAGCATATGAGTAGGTTATGTTTGAGATTTATGTGCATTTGATTTGTGGAAGTTGATGTCTCAGAATCAAATTCATTAGCGAATTCCCTTGCTTCCATTAATTTAATGTAGTCAATGTTATGAATAGCTCTTGTATTCATCATGAGGCCAATATATATACACGTACATGTATAGCATATATACAAGTAACCGCTTATACAACAGGGGAAATATATAATTAATAATAATAATACACATCTAACACCTTCTCAAACTTATAGTGAATTAACAATATAAAGTTTAGAGAAATAGAAACTATGTTGGGCTCTGGTCTGTACCTTTGTGAAGAAGTCTGCCAACTGAAACTTTGAAGGCACATACTGAAGAGCAACAATCTGGTCCTGCATCTGTGTCCGTATGTAGGAAGTATCAACACTAATATGCTTTGTAAGCTCATGCTTCACCAAATCTTTAGCAATGCTAATAGCACATGTATTATCAGACAAAAGAAGAGTCGGTGCAGAAATAGAAACACTAAAATCCTCAAGTAACCTCCGCAGTCAACAAAGCCACAGCTCGCAACTCAGTCTCACCATTTGAATAAGAAACTGTTGTCTGCTTTTTAGTCTTCCAAGCAATGAGAGAACCACCAAGAAAAACACAATAAGCAGAGAGAGGTCGACGATTAGAGTGATCACTAGTCCAGGTAGCATCAGAACATGCCTGGACCTGTAAAGAGCTGAAGCGAGGAAAAAAGAGACGACGAGAGATGGTTCCATGAAGGTGTCGTAGAACATGAAGAAAATGACTATAGTGAAGCTGAGTGGGGAGCAAAAACAAACTGACTCAAGATATGCACAAGGTACGAAATACCATGACGAGTGACATCAATATAACAAGTTTTCTAATAAGATGACGATAGCAAGTAGGATTAATAAGAAACTTAGCATCAGTGAGACAAAGATGAATATTAAGCTCTATGGGAGTCTCAGCTGTGCGCTGATCAGTAAGAGAAGCACGATCAAGAAAATCCTGAATATAATTTTCTTGGGATAGATAGAAGCCCTCAGAAGTAGAAATAACCTTAATCCTAGGAAAGTAGCAAAGAGAATCCAGATTAGACATTAGAAACTGCTCATTAAGGCACTCCTTGACAAAAGTGATATACTGAGAATCATCTCCAGTAATGATCATATTATCGTATAAAAGGAAAAGCGTTCGACCACGACACAAAGTCCACGGCACAAAGTGTGAATAAATAGAGCAGAATCATGAGCACTGGCAGAGAAACTAGTTGCAATGACTACAGAAGAGAAATGATCAAACCAGGCACAAGGAGCTTGCTTAATGCCATAAAGAGATCGGCGAAGGCAACAAACTATATCCTCAGTGGTGGCTGCATATAAACCTCCTCACGCAGCTCACCATTGAGAAAGACATTCTTGACATCAAACTGAGAGATAGACCATACACCACTGGAGTGCTCTTCTTCCTCGGAAGCAACCCCGTCACTTGGCAGTTGCAAAAGCAGAGGGTGGTGGCGCTGCCTTCCTACGAGGCGGAGTACATCGCCACAACAGCTGTGGTGTGTCAAGGCATCTGGCTAGCTCAGCTGTTGGGCAAACTTATCTGCTCAGAGCCTAGCGCGCCAGTGCTCAAGGTGGATAACAAGTCCGCCATTGCTTTAACCAAGAATCATGTATTTCATGACCGGAGAAAGCACATCAACACTTGCTTTCACTTCATCTGGGAGTGTGTTGATGGAGGGAAGATTATCCTCGAGCATACTTGCACAGAGGAGCAGCTCGCGGACATTCTCATGAAGCCACTCGGGTGCATCAAGCTCTAGGACCAGCGCACAAGGATTGGCGTCATCAAGATCACAGGTAAACGTGACAAGGATTAGGAGGGTGAATGTTGAATAATCCAACACGCTCATCGTGGTCGTAGAGTTACTGTAGTGGTCGTAGTGGGTGTGGTTGAAAGATCACTGTAGTAATCGTAGCAGGTGTGGTCGTGGAATCACTGTAGCAGTCGTTCGATGTGCTCTCAGTCCACGCAAGAATGTGTTTTTCGTTGTCTGTTAACATCGTGTGTGGCATGTCCTGGGTCCGTGGGATCGTGCAGGTAGTGGCGCATAATAAGGGTGGCTTAGCCACGAGAGTTAGACTAGGATTTCATTTAAATAGTAGTCTAATACAACTAAAAAAAGCTGTCCAGTTTACCAGCAGTACAAAACTCTTGTGTTCTTGTTTTGTTTTGTCAACTTCGTGTGTGTTTGTGTCAGCTCAGGCGTATTGATCGTCTGAAGTTCCTAACTTCGTCCACAGTGGCATCTCCCTCTGCAGTAACTGCTCCTGACGCACAACAGCAAGGTACAAGGAATCACCAGATAGCTCGTAACGGTTGCGCAGATGTGCTCACATCGCCTGTGCAGAAGCCAAGCCAAGCGTATCACTAGTGAGCTGCACCTCTATGCTAGCAACCAGAATAGCAGAGGCACGAGCATCCTCATCGGTCCATATCTTGTAGGCAGCGTACAAAAGTCTTCATGGCATCCTCAAAAGTATCAAATGCCCCATATCTTGTAGGCAGCGTACGAAAGTCTTCATGGCATCCTCAAAAGTATCAAATGCCCCTTACAAGTGTCTTCGGAAGCATTCTCAGGAGCACGGGCTCCACACGCGGAGTAGGGCAAGGTGGATAAGGCAACTCGCCAGTGAGAAACTTCCAAAGACACTGACTACATATATGGAGAGGCGGTTAGCAACTCTAACGGCCAGCGGCTCCTGAGATCCGTCCGTGGGTGAGTGGTGTCCCCCGTGCGGCCGGCGGTTGAAAGCTGCCAAGAGTGATAGCGGGCAGCCGCGACAACGGACGGAGAAGAGCGGCGGCGGTCAAAACTAGGCGGCGGCTGGAGAAGATGAACCAACGGTGGTGGCGGCTTGGGAAAAAACCCTAACCTTGCTCCATGTTATGAATAGCGCTTGTATTCATCGTGAGTCCACTAGGTCAATATATATACCTGTATACATGTAACCTCTTATACCAGTGGCATACCCAGGAATTTTGGAATGGGTATTCAAAGTTGCAAAAATATTACTCAATAAAAAATATAAAAGTCCACAATAGTAAAAAATTAAGGTACAATTGTTTGTAATAGAGACAACATCTCAAGTAATATAACGAAAGTACAAAATCAAACGTATATAAAAAATAAAATTAGCAAAGATCATATCAGATTAAACTACTTTCTATATCTGAACTGCAAATGACATGGCAGAAGCATGAATTGACTCAGACAGACGCATCCATAAGAAGTCATATGCCTAACTAATGAACATTAGCAAAAGAAAATGCTAACACCATATAAAGGCACACATTAGACACCAAAAAAAAAACTCGACCTGCGGGGGGAAGAATCCCCCCGGGCATTGCTTAAGAAGAAGGTCTTCTCACGCAGACCGAGAAAACCCCCGAACCCCTGCTCCACCCTTACACAGCGGCACCATCGCCCGACCTTGTGAGACTAGGATGTATCCTTTGGATCAACGCCTTGGCGGAGCCTTAGACCTGTGCTTTGGTGTGGTAGCAGGCGAGGGGATTTTTTTCCCCCAAGCCTGAAATTCGCTCCCATTGGGAGTCGAACTCAGGACCTGGGGGGTGCTACTCAAGCCTCTAACCATTGGGCTAGAGACCTTTTCGCCACACATTAGACACCACATGAAGGAACACATTAGAAGACAAAAGTTTGATGAAGGCAAAGCATTCTACAAGCTTCTAACCATGTTACTGGGTATCAGTAATCACATTATGCACAAATGAACGGATGCCAAATATATATAGCACTGATAACTTCAACGAGGATTAAATACCTTACTCAAGGATGCCAGTCGGATCATCAGGGGAAGGGCTGTTGTTCAAAGCGAGCATGGTAAGCAGGTAAGCCGCAATATGCTTCATTCTGAAATCTAAAAGGCAAACAGGCAAACAACAACATTTGATGTCCAATGTCCTTCACATGATAAAAAGCTACCAATATGCTTCATTTCAACACAAATCAAAGTACACGCGAAACTATACCAATCATTTCACAGAATGGATGTTCATAAGATGCATTCCAAGCCATCTATCTACTAAGCTTTTATCAAAGCATCTTTCCAGATTTACTACAAGCACACAAGCATGCATAAAATTCAAGGATACAATTACTGTCAACAAAGAATCCCTATACAGCCATACTTATTGAGAAAGCATTTAATATTAGACAATATGTGACACTCAATTGGTTCCTAATGCCATTTCAATACCTTAACCACATTATCTCTTTTAAATTTTCTTCATTGTTGATGACTTAGAAAAGTTATCTTCATTTTAATACTTTATTCACAGCTTCCTAATTCCTGTGATATGGTTCTTTATTAAATTGCCAACTGGGCTGACTACTTGTATGGCAAACATTGCCTTCTTTTGATATGTGCTCAACATTTGTGTGAAACTATTTGAGCTTCGGTTGATGCTACATTGGTGTGATTAAGGATCTATTTGGCTTGATTTAAGTTTAGGCATACCACCAATCAGAGCTACGACCACCTGAAGTTTGTTGAGCCTAAATTGCATAATAATTCAAAGTTCTGACAGAACTCAGATCTGTAGTCTAGTCTGTACATTTGAAAATACCCCAAATTAGGCTGGAATTTTTCAAGCACTACTCCTTTCTTCTATACTTGCAGAAACAAATCTGTGTGTTGCAGATTCTGGTTCAAGGCACAACATCACATGTATTTGCAAAAATGACTAATAATCAGAGAGAAAATAGGTAGTTCATAAATATTTACAAGTTTACTCAAACCACATGTAACATCCAAATTTGAGCTAAAAGAGAAAAGAGTACATAAATGCTCGGCCCTTGGCTTGACCCAGCCACCCAGAGGTGCAAATATTTACCATTTAAACCTAATTGCTAGTATATATGTATTATACCTAATATATAGTAGAGTTTTTGTCAAAATTTTTGGGTATTCAGCTGAATACCTATGACTCACTCTACGTCCGCCCATGTCTTATACAACAAGAGAAATACACAATTAATAGTAATAATAATACACGTCTAACAGTCAATATGTATTGCAAGATATGTCACTTACTGGCTTCTACACTGCATTCTTATAAGTAGCTGACCAGAGCTTTATGATTTTGCAGAGACGTTTAAAGAATCGAAAACCGAAACTGATAGTAAGTTCTCCCTAATTTGTTTTTCTTCTTGTGTTGCTATTCTGATTTCAGTCCTAAGTCTTTGCTTTTATATTCCCAGGATAAAATAGAATTACAGGAATTCTCACTTGGTTCTTGTCCACCTACCTTGGGTGATCAGGGCATGCGCTGGATGACTTCAGGTGACCAGGTCAGTTGTTCATATTCCGTACCAGGTCAGTTGTTCATATTCTGTACCAGGTCAGTTGTTCATATTCTGTATTGTCTGTGCATCTGAAAGTTATACTTCCATAATGTGCCTAAGAGGGAGGAAATACTAATTCAGGTGCTGGTCATCTGTCCATCCCTCCCTCCTCCATGCGCATCATTGAAAGAATTGCTTAGGCAGTTTTGTAATATACAGAACTATATGACAGTGATTTATCTTATTTGCTCATTCTTCTTCATCAACTCCAAAATCCAAATCTTGCAGTGCTTTTTGGTTATTTAATTAAACTAATCACTACATGATTGAAAAAGCATTTAGTAAAAAGGTGAACCTTTAGATGCATACAATATCACTAATGATGTCTTCAGTGATTCTGATTATAACTATTTTACATTTGTATATAAACAAGTAGTGCAGCTCTTTCCCAGTAGCAGGGGTGGATCCAGGAGAAGTCATTGGGGTCAGTATGGGCATGAATTACTAATGATATTCATCATGAGCATTAACTTCTTTATGGGTTAAACTAGATGGCATTGGGGTCACTTGACCTCAACATGTATACACTGGATCTGCCCCTGCCTAGTAGCCTTAGTTGTTCCATCTTGAATGATACTATGTTCAAAGAAGCATGAGATGTATCCATCTTGAATGATATTATGTTCAAAGAAGCATGAGAGGTATAAGGAAGTATTATTGTATAATACGCTCATTGGGTGCGCAACGTAACCCTCTCTTTTCTGTGAACATGCAGCAAGTCATGCGCTTGGGTTTTGATTGGGACAGCAACGAGATGAGTGTAATGTTTATGGCGAAATTAGCAAAACCACTAATTGGCACTGCTCGCATTGTTATAAACAGCATCCATGTCAAGGGAGATGTATGTCCTTTTCTCTCTCCGTTGATTATCTTTTTTAACTATTTTATCTAATATATCTTGATTTTGCAAAACTCGCTTGATTTTGAGAAAGTTCCCAGCTTTGTTTAATGATATCAGGAGGCTGACAGTGAGCAATGATGATGAAAAAATTGTTTTGGAGCCATTTTAAGTTCTTAGTGATTGACATAGGAAATAAAGCCTTAGCATGCAATCGGCTCTATATTGCATTTGTGTAAAGTGAGAACATGGTGTCTTGTGTTAGTTCAAAGCCAATATCATTTTGTTGGAGCGTAGTGAATTTTGCTCAGATATGAGCTTTTACTTTTGAGTTCTATCACTGCAAAGGTTAACACTGTTATTTGCTTTTCTGTCTTGAGTATGCTATCTGTATAACTAATCTGAATATTATTGTCTTGCCTGAGTTGCATCACCCACTTGGCTGTGCAAGATTGAGTTCTGGTACTATCTTTGATTCAAATTACATTGTTGCAGCTTCTACTGATACCCATCCTTGATGGTGAAGCTATTCTCTATTCTTTTGAATCTGCTCCAGAAGTCAGGATAGGAGTAGCATTTGGAAGTGGTGGAAGCCAAGCAGTTCCTGGTATGGAGTTACCGGGTGTCTCAACATGGCTGGTGGGTTTGTGTGTACCATTTAATTTAGTCCTTGACATCTTTGCAGTTTCTTACGTAATGGCAGCCATTGTGTAGTGAAAATTGGAAGCTAAATTTAATGGACATATCTAGCTAAATCTAATGGGAATGCTTCATGAATCATGCAGGTAAAACTTTTGACTGAAACCATAGTGAAGACAATGGTTGAGCCTCGCCGTCTCTGTTTTTCTTTGCCATCAGTAGATCTAAAGAAACGTGCAATTGGAGGTGTCCTTTCAGTTACTGTTGTTTCAGCTAGTAACATTGGCAGAAGGGGCACAACTAATGAGTTAGGGAACCACCAAAGCTCAAGTGGAAGCACTACATCTGGGATTGCTGATAACAAGGTAGCACAGACGTTTATTGAGGTGGAAGTTGGCAACTTGATGAGAAAAACAAGCACTGGTAAGGGTCCAACTCCTACATGGAATAGCACGTTTAACATGGTAATGCACGGAGAGACAGGTGTTGTCAAGTTTCTTCTGTATGAATTGGATTCAGGTGGTGTCAAATTCAACTACTTGACAAGCTGTGAGATAAAGGTACGCTAGAGATATTGTTCTTATTTTAGTATATTTTCCATCACTCTCGAGACATTTGTGGTTCTTCCTAGTTCCTACATATCCAAGGACACTGAAGAAAGTAATTTAAACAGGTCAAGTATGTTTTAGATGGTTCAACAATATTTTGGGCTATAGGCCATAATTCTGGTGTGGTCGCAAGACATGCCGAGCATTGTGGAAAAGAAGTTGGAATGGTTGTTCCATTCGAGGATATTAAGGGCGAGGTACCTTGCCTTTTCATTTACATTTCTACTTTAGTAACAATCGGTGTATTTTCAGCTCTTTTCGCATCCCAGAACCTGTTTTTGGACCTGTTATAAGATTATAACTTGTAAGATATGAATGCCCAATTGATAGAAATTTAATTCACATTTGCTGGCTAATTTTCATAAGCCATCCAAGTAAAATTTTCATTACTCTCTCTGCTTTGCCAATATGCCATGTGTGTGGGACGTTGCTCTCATGTATACAAGCTGTGAAGCAACACACGTTTGGACCTTAATAACTGTCTGGTTCTCATGCTCTCCTTTGTTGTATTTGTTGTTACACCACCTTCCTTTACATTTGGAATGTTTGTTGGATCTATCGATAGGGCATTAACAGCAGCATGAAATCAAATTGACATAATAATTTGCTTACTTGTTCGGCTACAAACTGGTTAACTATAAGATTGTCTAGTTATGCCATTTCTTGCCTTTTGCTTGTTTTACTTTATTTTGTATATGAATGGTTGTGCAAACTTTTCCAATTTCTTTTGTTTGCAGTTAACTGTTAGCCTTGTGCTAAAAGAATGGCAATTCTCTGATGGTTCGGTTACATTGAGCAATTCTCTGAGCGATGGATTGCGATCTTCTCTTGATGTATCGCCAAAGGTTCAGTCCAGGACAGGAAGGAAGCTCCGAGTCACAGTAGTGGAGGGTAGGGCCCTTGCAGTAAATATTAAATCTGGAAAATGTGATCCTTATGCGAAGATCCAGTATGGAAAGGTTGTTATTGCCTTACTCAACATTAGTTTCACTAACTATTCACTACAGACAATTTTGTATTCTAACCTCAAACTTTCCCATTAGGCTCTATACAGAACAAAGACACTCTCTCATACGGTCCGACCAGTTTGGAATGATGAGTTTGAGTTTGATGAGATCTCTGGTGATGAATATCTGAAGATCAAATGCTATAATGCAGATATATTTGGTGATGATAGCATTGGTAGTGCAAGAGTAAATTTGGAAGGAGTACTTCTAGATGGTGCTAGACGTGATGTTTGGGTCCCACTTGAAAAAGTAGGTTCCGGAGAGATCAGGCTCGAAATAGAGCCAGTACAGAATGATCATAACAATAACCTGAAGGTATGAATTCCTTAAGCATTAAATTTTTAGATTGTGAAGAGCATCAGTACCAGTATTTTGCTAAGAGTGAGCCTAGTAAAAATTTTAAAATTTGATGTCCAGTACAATAATTTTTTGGAAAGGGCTGAATTCTTTAATTATCTTGGTCGCTTGGGAATTATGGAAGCATCGCAATGGTTGTGTGTTTGAAGGAGCTCTTCCAGATGTCCAGTTGGTGCTTCAAGCTGTAGCTAATGAGGGTGTTCTTTGGTGCATGGCAGGAGCCTCTGCTCTAAAGCAGATGCTTCTTCAGCTAAGCACAGAAATAGGAGTGGGGTTTTAGTGTTTTAAGGTGTGAGTGTGGGTTTGGGAGTTTCTCTCC
Source organism: Dendrocalamus sinicus (assembly GCA_036346575.1). Classification (NCBI taxonomy): domain Eukaryota; kingdom Viridiplantae; phylum Streptophyta; class Magnoliopsida; order Poales; family Poaceae; genus Dendrocalamus; species Dendrocalamus sinicus. Next base: position 1,654,426 of record CM070641.1, read on the forward strand.
CTTGTTGTAGGAGTAGACTCTTGTCTCTCCGAACTTTTATTTCTTCTTAATGAAATGACACGCAGCTCTCCTGCGTTGTTCGAGAAAAAAAAGTAGTTGCACATCCTTGATTCTCTCATGGCCAGGCAGCTTCATATAGTTTCTCTTATACCATTTTGTCAACTGATTTGTGCCTCTGAAATCTGGATTGCGCTTCTTTTTGGAAGAGCTCAAGCAGGAAAGTTGGAGCTGGATGGATTGAGCTAGTGATAATTGAAGCGAGGGATCTTGTTGCTGCTGATCTGAGAGGCACTAGTGATCCTTATGTCAGGGTGCAGTATGGGAACAACAAGAAGCGAACCAAGGTTGGGTGACCAATTTCATTGATATTTTCAATCATGTTCGTATCAAGAGTTGCATCGTTTTTCTGATGCATGGAATATCTGTCCAATAAGCACGGTGTGAGCCGTACTTAATTTCTGAGCAGTTTTAACGTAGAGAACATTAGTACCAAAGAGGTATAAATTGTGCATTTGTACTGATTATATTGCTGAAGTAGTAGTATCTGACACAATTACATGATTATTAGATAGTGCATGGGGTTACTCCAGATTAGTGGTTAGCAGCTAAGATAATGGAAGAACTTTCATATAATGTTAGAGAGCTCGTTATATACTTCCAATCATTCTTTTGTAACTGTTTGTAGATTTTAGTTGGAGAATTAAGGTCAGCCTGAATTTTGCAGATGCTAGGTATGGCAACCAGTTTAAACTGAATAATTCTTTCCGTGCAGGTCATTCACAAAACACTCTTCCCATACTGGAACCAAACATTTGAGTTTGCAGAAACCGGAGAACCCCTGACTCTGCATGTCAAGGACCATAACGCGGTCCTTCCAACCGCTAGTATAGGCCACTGCACTGTCGAATACAGCATGCTTCCTCCAAATCAATCCGCCGAAAAATGGATACCACTCCAAGGAGTAAGAAGCGGAGAAATCCGTGTAAAGATAGCACGAAGAGAACTAGACATGGAAAAGAAAACTAGCTTAGAGACAGATGCATCTACCCTTGGCAAAGGGCACAAGATATCGACACAGGTGAGAGGTTTGGTTCAGTTGAACAATGTATCTGTGCTTACTGTTTACTTCTGCTGCCGCATTCTTCTCAGTCTTCTCAGTGATATCGATTTATTCATTATATGCATTTTAACAGATGAGAGACAGCTTGAAGAAATTCACAGGCTTGATTGATGAGGGCTGTGACACGGAGGCCCTATCGTTGGCCTTGACAGAGGTGGAAGGCATCCAGGAGCAGCAGGAAGTGTACATACAACAACTGGAGCGGGAGAAGGCCGTGCTGTTGAGTAGAATACAGGAGCTTGGTTCTGAATTCGTCAGGACATCGTCTGGCCCTCCAAGGACGCCGTACTAGTTAGACCAACAAATATATATAATCCACGAACAAGTAGTGTTCACATAATCACATGGGTAAAGACCTAATTATTTTAGATATAACTATACTTTTACAGATCTATTAGCAGTAACTTGTAAGTAGATGGATAGGAAACTATAGGCGTCTCTGTAGTGCTGAAACATCAGTCAGTTGATGCAGCTCCCTGAAGGCTCCCCACTTTGTACACAGTTATATCAATTATACCACTACTATTTTGGAAGATTTTCTTGAGTATATATATGTAAAGCGCTCTATGCCTACAACAACTGGAAATTGGACTATTACTCCAGAAGAAATGCCTTACATTACAGTGCTTACATTACAGTCCGATGGTTCATGGGTTGCCTTTCTTTTCATGGATGTCTACTTACATTGCAGTGCCATCTTTTCTTCATAATTGCCATATTTTCAGGCCATGGTGTCCCTGGACATGAAAAGCATGGAACCTTGCAGAACCTAGGACGGCGAAAGCCTAGCAGTTATGTAGCGCCCAAATTGAAAGCTTTTTTTTTTTGCAGTGGACACACCGATCAAAGCAGGGTGATAAATACTCCACTTGAAAGCTCTACCACTTCTCTCGATCATGCTTGAAAACATCAAAGCTTTAGCTGTACGATCTCTGGATCGCTTGCCGGTTGCCACACCCTCCTTGTCGGAAGTCAATTGATCTCATGCTGCAGGCATAGGTGTCCGATCATCCTACATCTTTTTTATTTTTTTGACTTTAGGGTCAATATTGACGTTCACTCACAATTAATATCCAATAAGGAAACATGCTTTTTTCTTTTGTTTTTCATCATTCCTTTCTGTTCTTCTCTTCGCCCTCCTCTCTTTCTTGGAAGATGGCTTCAGCGTTATAGTGAGGGGAATTTTACATCACTGCTTACATTAGCACCAATTACCAAAGAAGTGAAGATCTTCTCAAAGAAAATAAATACAAGGTATTGCTTGTAGGTGGTGGATATACATGGATCCAATGTAGTCGTAGGAGGACATGCAGCAATTATGATGCTGTTGATCGAGATCGATAGTAGTTCCAAGCATGAAAGTTGGGATTTTTATTCCTTGCCAAAAAAAAAGTATCAGCCTATTAAGTTTGTATGACAAGTATCATTTGATTTTCTGATTGAACGGTCAACGGAGCAGATCGTACGCTCAATACATAATCTGCGCGTAGTACTCGTCATGGTACTAGATCACCAAAAGTTGGCATGATAACAGGATACTTATAGTCATTCTTGGCATAGAGAAAGCACAACTAACCTTGTTAAGCACACGCATCATGCCATGATGAATGAAGAGGTTGGTGTTAATTGGAGAGGGAAGGGGAATAGAACAGAAGGAAGGGTTGACACTGAAGGAGTTTCTTTTGGCCTTTTGGACAAACTTAGGAGAATGAGACCTCATCCCTTGGGTTGGATAGCAATGGCACTGCATGAGGACAAAGGGTATCTCCTTGCTCCTAGGTACTCTCCCAAACAGTTTTTGATTTTTGATTTCTAGTTTTCAAATAATAGTACTAGTGTATAGTGCTAGTAAAAATTACACAGACCCTTACAAAGTAATAGTACTGGTGTACGTGGTCGACACTTAAGACAATCAGATGTGTAAGAAGTAGGTGTTCAGCCTAGGATCGAGGACCACCGGCTGCCAGGGTACGTTAATTTGCTTTTTCAGGTAGTGTTGTTTTCTTGCACAAAAATATGGACAACCCATGATGGACAAATCTCAGATGAGCAGTGTCAAGGGTACACGTACGGTACTCCCTACTATTTTCTTGCACATTTATATTTTGGCTACTATAGCCTTTCGTTTTTTTCTTTGTTTTTTTTCCTTACCATCAAAGCACAAATATGAAAGTCCAGATTCACCTTGTGCTAGATGTATATTACATCCATTCCAAAAGAGAGATCATCCTTGAATGTATAAAAATAGAAGCGACCGACACAGAAGAAGAGGATATTGAGTATGTATAACATCACGCATGCATCCATATGAATAGAAGCACAAGTGTATAGAAGTAGAGGACCAAAGAGCTGAAAGTAGAGATGACATAGCTATAGGGAATAGGCTAGAAGCCACAGAAGAGAGCATGAAGAGTGTCTCCAGCAAGGATCAACGATGATTGCACATGTATGCATGTTGATGTCACAACCTTAAGTATTAAGCAATAATTGAAGAGAAGTAGAAAATAACTATATGGTACATTATTGCATTGGAAGGGATAGCAGCTGTAAGGGATTGATCAAGAATTGTGCTTGCTGTTGGAGATTGAAGTAGAAAAGCTTTAGCGATGAGAAGAGATAGAACACACAATTCGGTAGGGCAGTCAGTGTATGAGGAAAGATAAGTTCAAAGTAAGTCGTCCATGATGCATTGGTGTATGCACGAGCAGAGTACTCTAATACTATGTAAACTAATAAGATAATTTTCCACACATATATTCAATGTATTATTTGAGGTTAAATAGAGGTACATGTGTATGCATACATTTTGGAAAAAGAGTAACTAATGGAGAAAGAATAGGGGTGTCAAGACCAGAATATGCAAATCCTAACCCTCTGTGTGCTGCAGTAGTTCAAGATCATGTTAGTGTACACAGTGGCAACATCGATGCAATATCATCCATACACAATGATAAATAACTGAATAACGAGTTTTGATAATAAAGTAAGGTTTTGACATTATGGTCAAATTTACAATTATTTAGCCATGTAGGGCTTAGGCACTAGAGAAAATAAACTGCAGTAGAAACAAGAGAAACTCCAAGTGACGACCCATCTCATGCCACAGACAATCGACTGTACCTAGCAATTAACGTTCCTTGTAGAACTCCTCTAGAAGCGATGTAGACTCCTCTTCTCTAACAACTGAGTTGTGACTGTAGCAAGGGTGAGTACATGGAGTACTCAACAAGTTGCGCACATAGAATGCAATATATAGATACAAGGTTCATTACAAAGGAAATCACTATCCTAGCTAGTTTTGTAGAAAGCTAAGTTGATTTGTAAATAAAATAAATATATTGAAAGCATAATTTAAACAACAATAATAAAAAATACTATTTCACATAGCCTATCCATCTTATTGACATAGCTTTTCCATCTCAGTTTTGTTTTATGAAAATCTACTCTTTGTGTGAAATCCTCCAGCACATCCATAACCTTGAACATGGCTATTCGAATAGTTTTATTAACACTCTGTAGAAGTTATATAACTTTTCCCATATGATATGATCAACTTGTACTATCCACTTACATGTTTTCTTAGGCATGCGACTAAGATGATCATAATAAAGCATTTCAAAAACTTCACTTAACAATGACCCTTCCCATTAAGCTTGAACTTGGTAACCTCACCCCAACAAATGCGAGTAGGCTAGAGCTCAATGTTATAATTAAGAATGGAAACCATATATCAAACCTGATGCCTGAGTTTTCATCTCTCCATTTTTTGCATCTTCATTAATATTCTCCAATACCTCTAATACAAAGGTCCAATTAGTTGAAGATGAGCCAAAGTTTTATGATGTGTCCCCCACCGAGTATCATCGGGCCTTGCAAGATTAGTTTCTTAGTTTTTTTCCTCTTCCTGAAAAATATCACACCTCTCTAATTATCCTACTAGTTTGTCATGGTGATCTTGAAGAAGTTGATCTCTCCTCTTGCAAGAAGAACTAATAGTGTTAAGATCAAAATAGTGTTGTTAAAGAAATTTAAGACAGAACTACAACACTTGGCAATAGAACTACTACTAACTAAAATTGATGTGTGAAACAATGGATGTAAAAATCATATGGATTTTTGTTCAATATACATCTTTGAAGCCCCATCGTATCATTGTCTTCGCAATCTAGAAATAGATAAACCATGTTTTGCAAACATAGCATCCAAAGCTATCTTAAGTGAAGATGGTGTAGTATCGGTAACATGCTTAAGCCTAAGGAACCTCTCAATCACATGCCCTTGGTCATTGGCGTACCTACATGACAAAAAATAGTTATTAACAATTGATTACAAGATTAAACTAAAATATGGATAATTAAATATAGCTATGAACCTCAAAATCACAACCATTTGCTCCTTTATTGATGAATCAAGCACTGCGAAATGATGATCTCGCATCTCAAAAATAATAGCATTCCTTGTCTTCTCTGCACAAGCCCTCACTAAATCATTTTTAATCTTTGGGCAAGTCATTTGATTATTCCCAAGAGCATTGTCACCAATCACATTTGCAGTTTTGGAATCCTTCTCTATGTACCATTGTAGCATCTATCGAAAGTTCCCCCTATTGTTTGAGCTTAAAGACTCATTATGTCCATGACACACAAGAACTTGCAAAAGGAGAAATCATACAACACCTAAAATAATAGTCAAGCAAGCTTTGTATTGCTCCTCATTCTCTGCATGTTTCTCAAACCACACATAAGTCACACTTTGCTTCTCGTTTTTGAAGTCTACAGCATGCCTCCTTGCTTTGTTGTGAATACTATTAACTCCTCCAACATGCTCATTGAAAGATTCTAGTGCCCTCTTCTAATTACTATACCCTATTATGGTGAATACATAATTACCAAAGTTGTTGGTCCTTGGTGGCTTAAAGAGGTAACAAAAGAAGGCAACAAGCTGTACCTTTATGCACATTGTACTCTAACCAATCAAATTTGGTTAACAATGAATTTACAAATGCCCTTGTCTGGAACCCGTGTTCTTTGCATGGAAAATAATGGACAATTGGTTTACATGGACCCATAGCCAAAAGTGCTCTCCTAGCATCATCTCTAATGTTATGATCGAACTCTTCAATTGGCTTCTAAAGTCCCAGACCACCCATAATATCATCCATTGTAAGCTCAATACGTAGCCTTTTTTTTGGCTCAACACCACTACCCTAAGCCGCTAAACTTTTCTTAGAGACACCTTTTAAATAATATCTCTCCATCTAACAACAATCCTAGCGAGAGGGGGGCCGTGAGTAGGGCCAAAGGCCAAAGGCAATGACTTGGTCTGGGAGCCTGGGCATTGGAGGAAGGAGGCGCCAGGAGGAAGGGGCCTAGGGTTGGGAGGGAGGAGGTGCACAAGGGCGATCGATTGCCCTACATGTTGCATCGAAAGGGCTACAAAATAGGAGGCTAGTTAATGAGCTGGTCGCATCAGACCGTCAGCTTAGAAGGCTCATTGAAGTTAATGGGTTGGACTGGGACTACAACATGCCCAGCCTGGGCCCTAGGTCCACCCCTGGCACTACTACCTTGTCTTCTTCATGGTTGTGAGAGAGAACTTGAGAGAGAAAAGAGTGGTGATTTGGTTGCACATTGTAATTGTACATGAGTATGTAAACCTCATCCTCCACTAAAATAGATCAAAGTTTTATCTCAATAATATTCTTATCTATGCTCTTGCTTAGTTTTGCTTGTTCTTAAGCTAGATTTGTGATTTCAGATTCATGGGAGTTCTAGCTCAATCTCTTACTTAAACTACCTTGCTAGAACATGTGAGAATAGATCTAGAAGACCTCATACCTTGGATCTTCACAGGCAAGAAGTAATTTGAGTTTTAGGGTTTTTGGTGTTCTTGTAAACTAGATTCGATTCTCTTCAATTTGGTAAACTCTAGCATAAGAACTTTATGATTCTTGATTGGTTTAGGTTCCTATTACCTTTAACATGTCTCGTGTAAAACTTGAAAGTGTTTGGATGAGAATTGGACAAGTTCTTAAGATTTGAGCTTTTAATTTGAAAGGTTTTCAGGTCTAGAAACAAGAGACAGGTCAGACCAGGACCAGACCTACGGTCAAACTATCTTGTCTATCAAACTAGTCACAGATTGGCGATCAGACCGGCCCCTCAATGGCAGTCTAACTGGGCCTATGCAGTAGGTTGCTGATTTTGTTGGTTCTTGTCTCTAACTTTGTTTTGCTTAGCCTAGTTGGTGTGATCTGAACTTGGTAACTATCATAGTCACTTCAGACAAGATTTTGAATACCTTAGGGAGAAAAAATTTTGGGAACCATTCACTCTCCTCTGATTGCCGGTATTGGTCCTATACTTTCTTTTTCTAGGATTTTTGAAAAACTCGAGAGGCTGACAAGTGGTCCTTACATTCTATAGACCAAGTCCATGGACTAGGGTTTAGAGTTCACGGTGGATCGGGTTCATAGAACAGTACTGACATGCGATTTTGACTTAGTCCATGGTGAACTCGGTCTACCGAACTAATCTAGGGTTAGGGTTGTGTGGCTGCTGATGTGGTTGACACGCCTGCTGGCATGACCTGACGTGGATGACGGTGATGGTGCTCGAGATGCAAGGGTTTTGACGGACGGCGGTGGTGCTCTTCCAAACCACGGTGACAGCACAAGACAGGGTTTCTGGCTACAGGAAGAGGTGGATCTAAGAGGGGAGACGATGGTGAATTCGATAGGTGGTGCATGAAGACCTACGTTCGACAGAGGCGACTGGCGGCGAGGGTTAAGCGATGGCGGTGCTAGGGTTCACGGTGATGACCTAGATCCAGTGGCTCATGAGCTACGACGAGGTGACTGCGAGGTAGACCTCAGCAATGCATTCCCAACAGTGACGATGACAAGGTTCGAGACTCATCGGAGACGACGGAATTCGTTGTCAAAGGCGGTGGCGGAACGACTTTGAGCTTTGATTCCGGTGAGGTGACACAAGATCTCTGGCGACGGGTAGGGTTTTCATGTGTGGGACGGCTCAGTATGTGAAAGCCGAGGTTTGGGCAGCCTTAAATAGCACAAAGAGGTGGTGCGAAACCTAGAGTCCGAGTTCAACATAGCAATGGCAGCAGAGTTCGGATCGAAGATGATGAATGGCGCACTGATAGGTGGGGCCCACATGTCAGTGGCTATGAGGGTCGGGGACGTGTGGCGCACGCACGTGTGTTGTGGTGGGGCGGGCTAGCTAGGCTGGCGAGCAAGTGGGCCAAGCGGGCTAGTACGTAGAAGAAATCAGACTGGGCTGGGAAAGATTTAGCCCACAAAGGCTTCTATTATTTTAATTAGTGTTTCTTTTTTAGAAAATACCAAAAAGGAAAATAAAGCCATGAAAAATAGAAAAGAAGCTTGGAAAATTTTGAAAAACATTAGAAAATACTTTGGAACATGTGGAATTCAAACTAAATATTTTTTATATTTAATTGCCATTTGGATTATTAATATTAAATCATTTTAATTTTGGGAAATTGAATTTAAGCTTTATTTAATTTCAGAAAGTAATGAATATTTATAAAACCTTATTTTGGAAAATAATACTTTTTGAAAAGCATGAAAACTAGGATATTAGAAGGGTTATAAAGCTACATGATCCATGCATATTGGAGAGTGACTACGTTTCTAAGTACACGAACAACTTATTATGCTCAATGATTTTCTTTCATTAAAATTCATACTTCAATTATGTTCGTCAGGTTGTATTTTTCTTCGAGCTTTAACCAACAAAATATGTAAATATATTGTTGAGCATATAAGTTATATCATTTGATACTATAAACTTTGAAATAAATCTAGCCGCGCAAATGCACGAGCCATCCTGGTAGTTCCAATTATTTCTGGTACTATTTCGTTTGACACGTCCTATCCAGCGTATGCTAGCAAGGAAATAATTTAGTTGACAGCCATGTCTACTGTCCAATTGTGACCCTAACATGCATGGACCATTGGATCGCCTTTTGGCATTTCGCATGTGCAGATATCTGCTGGTTCAACACGAGAGCGGGTGGCAACAGGGCATAACTCCACAGCGGGTGGTAGGCTACCACCGTCCCTGACAAGGTTCACCGGGCCTCCCAGCCTTATAATTCGTGCAACCACACGTTCATCAGTGGGCGATGGGCAGCGGCGACAAAGGGTGGCTCGCTGTTGATGGTCCTGGGGATAGACCTAGGTCTTGAGGGCGGCCGACGCGAGCTAGTTAGGTTTTGGTAGCGGTGGCGAGAGCACGACATGTGGGGGTTTCGAGGCAAATGTGACTCTGAGTAAGTACCTGTCTGCACATGGACTCACCCACGCGCGCCCTGAAGAGGTTCGCATACATACATGATACAGGCGATGATGGAGCTGGCCGGCCTGTGTTTTACGAGCTAGAGGGCGGGCAGGAGGGGATGGGGCTGGAGGTTGAAGAAGGCCCTGGGGCCCAGGAGAGTTTCTATCTATATAAGTGGCAGGTGACAGTGAGGCAGTGGGCAGGCCATGCACAGATGGCAGCATATATGCAGGCAGAGGCTGGTGAGAAAGGGGGAAGGGGAAGCAGCAGCTGGGGGCTGCGAGCGCCTCAGTGTCTGGGGCAATAAGAGGGGGGTTGCCCTTGGGCCTTGGCTTCTACCTCTGGCCCCCTCCTCACATGAGACCCTGATGCCTCAGCTCTGCCCCTGCCTCTCCCTGCACCTCACTATGCAAATCTTTCACTCCCCCTCTCCTGTCCTTTCTTTTTGTCCTCTTGCCATGCCAATCTCCATGCCCAATGTAATTGCCCATGCGTCCTTTTCTTTTACTCTTAATTCGGTGGGGGTTAATTTTTTTTGTTGCTAACTAAGCCGCCTCAGGTCATGAATGGCCTAAACTGATTAATTAATTGCTTACTCGTCCTTTTATGCAAGCTCATCGTTTTAATTAATAACGAGTGCCTTATTGGTGCTAAATTACATGTAGTCATATACACATGGCTAGTGGTAATAGTAGAAGAACTTGTAGGGATGATCGTTAAAATAAAGAACTTGAAGGAACGTCTCTGCTAACGACAAGAGAGGAGTTACAAGCTAGCATGTTCCAATGATAGTGATAGTACTGCAAGATAGAAGATAGAGATGATTAATTGAGCATATCATAGCATAGTGGTACTGAACCAGTCGTGTAGCTAGCACATGATTCTATCAATGCATTAATATATAGCAGGTAAGTCTCATGATATGGTGGCATGCAGTTTCCACTAAGCATAGATGGGCGGCTCTTAGCAAGCATAACTGCATGCATAGTGTCAGTGATAGAAGTGGACGACACTCAAGTCTCAAACCTGATAATTTATGCATGGTTCACTTCAAGAGGAGATATATTGGGTCCCATGAATGATTCAACAGATACTACTACTTACTATCATCTTACTAAGAGCTTTATTGAATTCAGAGTACACCAGGCACCTCAATACATGCCTTTGTAAGCTCATCTTTGCACAACGATGTGATAGCCTGAAAGTATGCGTGTAATACACATATTAAACATTGAACAGAATGATGGGTGGGTTTTTTTTGGGCTGAGGCTTTGGTTTATAATTTTTGAATTCTGGCTATTTGTGAGAGACGGTACGCAGAGGGAAACAATCACACGTGAATTTGGCCGGTATAGCTGAACTCGATACAATATCTACTACAATCTACTTATAGACTCCGCCTTAAACAGACACACTATTTAAAAACTAATTATTGTAACAGAAAGTGATAAGCCAAAGCCAAACCTAAAAAGAACCAAGCTGATATATTAATTTGCATACAACTTATTGTGAAACTTAAACTTTTTTGTTTGTTATAGGTGACTTATGACGATGACATTTGTGCAAAAATTTGAAATTTATCCAAGTTTACTAAAGCTCGATATGCCATGCAGCATAGTTTGTGTAAGATTTTTCAAATCTAGCATATATGTAAAAGTCAACTGCTAAATGCTAGATATCCCTATGTATCCCATGATGACAAAATAGGCTTAATTTATTAATAGGGAACGTATCTAGTTAAAACCATGCATGAGCTGGGTGCAATCATATGAACTACTTTTGTTTAAACAACAATCCACATGAATAATTCCGGGAAAAGATTGGAACGTAGCTCCTAATTTAGCACACATCCATTTAAAATTTCAAGTTCAAAATTGGATTACAGGGTAGAGACACGCACGCGCACACACCCCACCATACACACACGCAATCCTCCATAGATCACATTCATCTCCAATTTGTTGGGAGATTTTTCATATTGATTTGGTGCTAAAACTAAAATGCTTTGCCAGATTTTGCACTAAATATGTTCCCCTTACTAATATCATTGCACCTATGAATATGGCAACAGCTGTTTGATGTACTGATATTTTTGAGTTTATGAACTTACGGTTGTTTCTTGTCTTTATTACGCATAATAATGGATCAAATATAGTATATGTACTAGACCATCTTTCTTTGTCCTTGACTTATACTGCACTGCTACTAGTAGGGGCTAACGGTGTGCAATGCGCAAGTGAGAAACCCCTGGTTTCTTTCGCTCCTACGAAGGCAAAGTCAACACGGGGATCAAATCACGAGGCAGCCGCCTCATATGCAGCTCCAACACTAGACTAGGAGTAAATTAACTGTCACAATGTCACATCATACATAGGTATACTTAGCCGGTCAAAAGACTCTCTCCATATATCTTCTTCTTTCATTGCCCTACAAAGTCATGTACTAATTTAGTATAAGGCCAAGTCAGTGCCACAAATCTACTTGCATGCCCTTGTTAAACCCATTTGTATAAACAAAAACAAGAAAAGAGAGAGGAGAGCAAACGAAAACCTTGTACTATTCAATGTCAGTTGTCACCATTCGTAAGGTCCTATCACTTCTACTAAAACTCAGTGTCTCATATTTTCCATACAGACAGCCCGCCAAAGGCACTTTTTACTGGCTGTGTCTCCTAATATAAGGGTTTTTTATTACTCTCTTTCATTGTCTCTCTCTACTGCTACCCTAAACACCCAGTACTTGACAACACCACCTCCTACCGTCCTACTGGCCCTCAAAGGCTAAGCATGCATGCACCTACAGGGGAACTGTTTACACATGCGGATATGTACAACGTTTTTTTTTTAATTTTGATCTCTAACAACTATTTTAGCAAAATAGCCCCATCCCCAAGATCACATATCACCTGCCGCGCCGCCGTAGCTCGGCAGGAGGTGTGACACGCTGCAACAGGCATTGTTGAGTCAGGGTTACTCGGCAGCAACCTATCGAGCCATCCCTGCTCAGTAGGCTGCTGCCGCACAGCCCTAGCTTGGCAGTCGACCAAGATTCACGCGGGCAGCAGCGTGTGAACGGTTTGGTAGCAGGTGCGCAGGCCGTAGGAACAACAGTGCGTGGGCGTGTTTGGCAGTAGGCAGGCACGGGGCCATGGAATCTCATAGGGAGCCTCCAGGAATCCTGTGGATAATTACACGACACGATATGTCGTGACGTTATATTCTCGTTTAATTAGTGTGTTAATTACGTTGTGTTCGTGTGTGCGTATAAAATGCTACTCGCCGTCGCATTGCTGCCAAGCGAGAGAGAGCGCAGGCAAGGAGAAGGAAAGAAAAAAGTTGCATTGCTGCCGAGCAAGAGCATGGCTGTAATCCTTCGTAGCTAGAAGCATTATGGAGCCAGTGAATACCTTAGAAAAATGTGTGCTTTGTTTGCAAGCGTGCAACACGCTTAATATATCATTAGCATTTCATTAGCGTAACTATGTTTTTATAATATGGAATGTGGTAGGTAGGCATATTTAGTTGACGAATGTGTTTCTATAGGTAGCCATGTTTACTTACTGTAAATAGCTGCAGAAATACATGCAAAAAAGTTAAAATAATTTTATATATGTCTGCACATGTATATTTATTGGTCTCATGTGATTACAAAAATCTGTAGAAAATAATGGGTTTGTACACACGGTGCATGCCTAATTAGTGCTAATTATACTTACTTAGTGTTGATCGCATTTAATTAGTACTAATCATAATTAATTAGTATGAGTGTGCATCTAATCAAAGCAACTAGCTAGCGCAAGAAGAAAAATGCAATATGTACATACGTATGCGGAGTGATTATTCTCGGTTGTGGTCAGTTGTATTTAGCATTGTTTGGCACCAACATATTATTTTATATACCACAAGGAATGACTGTTGGTGGCGCTCTCAGGGGTGGCACGTTGTTGGACCCATCCTAGGCTGGCCAGCATTGTTGTCGGCAGTGGTCGAGTAGTGAAGGACCGGCTCTCTTTGTTCTATGAGGACCCTAGGAGAACTGGCCCCTGACGATCAGTGCATTCTAGTTCTGCGACGGGCCGGGTTGCTGCCCATGGTGAGTATGATTAACATTGGGCAGTCCTTCGCGCTGGACTCGCCACTTCTGTCGACACTCATTGACTGGTGGAGGCTGGAGGTCCACATGTTTCACTTTCGATGGGAGAGATGATCATCACAATGCAAGATGTTGCATACCTCACCAGTCTATCAATACAGGGTCGTCCCGTGGTTCCACCCACTAGATCACCTGACTGAAAGGAACGCATGCTGCACCAGGATGGTTATCTCATTCCGCATAAGTCCTCTAGAGCGCCACATGGGTGGCTGCAGCTGTATAGGCAATGCTCACCAGATGCGCCTACACATGTCGTGAGGTCCCACCTAGTGGTTTACTTACTCTTCATGTTCAGATAGATTATGTTTCCTACGACTCAGGGAAACTCGGTGTATCCCAGCTACATTCACATCACTGAGTCCTTAGTCAATGCCGAGCCTAAGGACATCATGATGTACAGCTGGGGCTCAGTTGTCCTGTGTGCGACCTATAGAACATTGTGTGACAACTTGCAGCATGCCAAACCTCGCCAACTGCTACATCTTGTTGTAGATGTGGACATGTGGTCATGGGAGCACTTTCCTATTGGTTGGCTATACTTTTAGGTCCAGGTGCACCCATACCAGTTGGAGGCACACTTCTACGATGATGGGGACGACAATGACCCGGCGGACGAACCCACCATGGGTACTCGCTATGCTACCAGCGAGCTAGGATAGTCCAAGGAGAGGTACGATGAGCGTGCTCAAATTTTCTCAACGCATTTGAGACCTTAGATGAGGGTATCATCGTGTGGATGGTGTGGACCACACAATTTATCTCCAAGATGGCTCCTTTCGGACTGTCAGAGTAGTGTGAGCAGGATAGGAAGTACTGGCTCACAACCTGCCACCTCGTCTTTTTCCATATGTTGGAGTCGTACACCCTACAACGAGTCATGAGATAGTTCAGGCTTCACTAGCATGTGCCACCAACACCGTGTCGACCACTACCTGGCCACGTACACTTATAAGTAAATTTATTTGTTACCTTGTTGCGTACCCTCCGTGTCCATTTTATTTTCATACTAAAGTAACAGTTGCGTACCCCTGTTTGTTTGGTAGACAATTGAGGAAGGGATAAAAGAGCGATGGTGGAGGCCGACATAGGCCCAGTGGATGAGCACCTGGGAGCATTCAGCAAGGACAGAGATCGAGCAGGAGTGACGGCCGTACGGCCTAGACATGTACTGCTTGTACTTAGAGTGGTATGTGCTGTGAACACGTTGCAGACTTATGCGTCTCTCTGTGCAGCCCCCTCGTAGGCCATGCACGATGAGAGGCTAGCACTCAGCCCAGACCAACACCGTGCGACATGGCAGGATAAAAGTGTTTCAAGACTTAAAATTCGTATTTGTATCATTCTGTTCCAGCATACATGTGTAACATATTTCGTTTGTCGTTGCAGGTTGACTGGCTACACCGCATCATGTCCAAGAGTGGAGCCGCATTGCATTGCAAACGGTTGAGCACGATTGAACACCTCCTGGGGTCCTTCCACAACATATACGTGGACGTGAAACACGCACTAGGGGGCCATCAGCTACAGTCGTGCTAGCGACGTGTTTGTGCCGGGGGCGATGTGCCCCTGAATCGTCCGTTAGTGGCTTCGTCCGCACGTCCTAGCTCGTCAGCGCATCCCCTAGCCTCAGTCATCCCCAGTCCATGCAGCACACTACTCAGGTTTGATGATTTCATAATCTGCTGCAATCGGTAAGATACCTTATTTTCGTTACTTTTTATACATGTCATCTTCGTGTAGGACGTTCACACTGATACTACTCTACTCCCATCTTCGTTGCAGAGCCAACTCGACCCCAGACCATCCTCACTGGGGGACGGGGACGAGGGGGCACTCTACTTCCGTTCTCATCATGGAGACAGCCCGACACCTAGGATACTGCAGGCACCGACATCAACTCCCCTGTCCGAGACTACGAGGTGTCGTACAGCATGTATGCACTCGTGGGCCACCCACATCTCCGGCAGCATGATAAGTGGTATGATTAGACCTACGATAGCTCCATGGTCCACTACTGCGTTCAATGCTAGCTCTTCTGTTGGGTCATTTTAAATTATACATTTTCATAAGACGAATCCAGTAGCAGAAAATTATTGCCTCTCATATTATTATATGGAGTTTGGTGTATTATTGTATTTCTGTGAATCATCTAACACACATACACATGAAAATCATTAGTTACCAGGTGGCATAAACCTACTGTAGAATTGCATTATGCAAGGCTGGGCATGCTCGGCAGCTGCCCGGGCCTGCTCACCTGCCGTGCTATGCCAGCTCGCCCAACCACGCTACTCCTCTCTTGTCGAGTTATGGCGGCACGGTACGTGACATATGTCTCCTGCCATATGTTTCAAGCCAGAAAAAGAGGCTATTTTTATATAAAAAAAAGATGCTAAAAGACCAATTTTTTTAAAAAAAATATTACTACATGACCATACATGTGAAAAGCTCTCTATAGGGCCTAGCCTCCTTGTGCTTGCGCATACACAGATACGGAGAAACCCTTCTCAACTAAATACCGAAGCAGGGCTTTGTAAGAGGTGCCCTTGTCTTTATTACCCCCTCTCTCTCCTCAAGTTGCATGCATGCCCTACAAAAACACAGGATGAGGGAGAAATATGCAAACAAAGGACATAGGCCTATTACCTATAATGCGTACAAATGTGTCATGTGTGTGTGCATGTGTATGTTTTTCTTTGCACATCATCTAAGGAAAGAGGCGTAGCTTACTCTATTTAATGATTCATGCAGGAGAGGTCTCAGCGTATCTGTCGCTGGTTACAAATAGATACAGTGCAGTGTTAAGAGTAGTGGTGCTGTGGGGCTTTCTTTCAGTGGTGCTGTGGGGCTTTCTTCCTTAGTGTGGATAGTGACCTACACTCACAAACACAGAGGGACACATTCTCTCTCTCCTCTCCCTCCATTGAAGAAGAAATAGAAAGAATAGCAGCACAACTAGAGCCACACTTGGATTGGAACCGTCACAGAATCCAAGGATCACATTTGCTCCTTTTCGCGGAGCATCTTAGGGGAGGGAGAGAGATCTAGTGTCGGTGTGTGTGAATGTGTGAATTGTGATAGGAGAGAGATTAAAGGGACGGCTG
This sequence comes from Dendrocalamus sinicus, assembly GCA_036346575.1. Classification (NCBI taxonomy): domain Eukaryota; kingdom Viridiplantae; phylum Streptophyta; class Magnoliopsida; order Poales; family Poaceae; genus Dendrocalamus; species Dendrocalamus sinicus. The sequence continues at coordinate 1,671,120 of CM070641.1, forward strand.
TGCAGAGGTGAACTGATAGAGAACTTTCAGGCTTCTCTCTCTCCACCTAAGCTCTACTGCCTCTCTCACTGTATATACGCCCCAAAGCAGCACTTCAAGACATGCTTTCCCCAATGCATTTGCTGTTCCCAAACTTCAGTATCTTTCTGCTTTTGTGTCGTGATAATAACTCAATAATACTACTGTTTCTCTCTCCACACAACGTTGGACCTAGGTGGTGATCGGTTCGACTGAAAAGCTCATGGCTTATGGCTGAAAACACTGTAGCTGGTTGAAAAAAGCACTGTAGCTGACAGAGGCTTATTTAGCATAATTAAATTTAAAAAAATTTAAAAAAAAATATGTTAGCCCATTACGTACAATACAAACAAATACGGGGAAAAAAGAACCGGCAAAAAAGCTCAACAAAAAGCCAAAAGTTCAGAAAAAGACGAAACTTATGAATAGTGAAAAATAAGCCAGAAGCCAGAAGCCGAAGCCGAATTGATCAGGGCCATATGATAATCGCAGACTGTGCCTTTAAATTCAATCTTTTAAATATTATTTTGAAAACTTTCATTTCACTGGCTATTGAAAGTTAGAAAGATCAAATTTATTCACCAACAAAAAACTCACAAAAAGTAGAAGTAAACAGAATTCAACTCTTTTGAATTGATCGGACCGCTATGTTAGAGCGGTTAGACCGGCTGGGCAGTCTGACAACACCGTAGGCCTAGAGGCGGTCAGACAACACCCATGTTCCCAGAACTGGAAATCAGTACGAGCCAAAACAAAAAATGGTGCAATTTTCAAAATACATATTCAAATAATTTAAAATTTTGCACCGACCTTACCGAGGATCTTAGGAACATAATACATTCAAGGATTACATGGATCTTGGCTAAAGTTCCAAACTTTTCCATACAAGGTTGCACCAAAACTAGGCAACACCCGTAGTCGCTATATATGTTCTATACTAGTACCATGATCAATAACTAGTACACATATTCACATCATTGAGATCACATCTATACACATCGCACATAATTAATTTACAACAAAAGGGTGATATCATAGTAGAGTTTATAATATATGGCCGACCAGCCAAATAAACATTAGCATCGTCTAATCGATAAAAATCTAGATAAATGCAAATAACAGTGAAATAAATTTAAATAGACAAGATTTAAATATTTTCCTATATTTAAAAAGATCATGATTTTAGAAAAATTTAGAAACAAAGATCACTAAATTTGGAGTTCATATGCAAAAGTTATAAGCGTTTGAGTTTTTGGCTAGGTTTGTGTTATCTCTTTTCGACTGATATCGTACTCTTTTCTAATTGCTACGGTGCTCTTTCGATTTCTAACACTTTTCGGCTACTACATCTTTTCAACTCTCACACTCTTCGGCCGCAACAGTGCTCTTTACGACTTCTAACACTCCTCGAGTGCTACAGTGCTCGTTACGACTTCTAACACTCCTCGGCAGCTACTGTACCCTTTACGACTTCTAATACCCTTTGGCTGCTATAGTGCTCCTTATGACTTCTAATACCCTTTGGTTGCTACAGTGCTCTCTGACTTCTAACACTTCTCGGGCTACAGTGCTCTTTACGACTTCTAACACTTCTCAGGTGCTACAGTGCTCTTTATGACTTTTAACATTCCTCGGCTGCTATAATGCTATTTATGACTTCTAACACTCTTCAGCCGTTACAGTGCTATTTACGACTTCTAACACTCCTAGACTGCTATAGTGTTCTTTCGACGACTAATACTCTTTGGTTGCTACAGTGCTCCTTTCGACCACACATACTTACGGTGCACTTTTTGACTACACATATTCTACAGTGTTCTTTTTAACCTCGACCACTATAGTATTCTTTTCGACTTCAACCGCTATGGTATTTTTTTCGACTTCGACCACTATGATACTCTTTTGACTTTGACTGCTACGATACTTTTTTCGACTCCGACCACTACGGTACTCTTTTTTGACTTTGACCGCTACAGTACTTTTTTAACTTCGACTGTTACTGTTCTTTTTCGACTTCGATCGCTACGATACTCTTTTTGACTTTGACCACTATAGTTCTCTTTTCGACTCCGCTACGTACTGTTCTCTTTTCGACTTCGATCGCCACAATACACTTTTTGACTTTGACTGCCACGGTACTCTTTTCGACTTCGACCGCCATGGTACTATTTTTGACTTCGACCGCTATGGTACTCTTTTCAACGTTGACTACTTTAGTTCTCTTTCTGACTTCAACTATTTTCGCTCTCTTTTCAACTTAGACTACTTTAGCTCTCTTTTTGACTTCGACTATTTTAGTTCTCTTTTCGACTTCGACTACTTTAGTTCTCTATTCGACTTTGACTGCGGTTGGGGAGGGGGATTTGTATGTACGGGATGGCTAAGGGTAGAGTGTGAGTTATCACAAGTGCAACAGAATGGAGTGCTCGGTTTCTCGCCATGACACGCGAGACGTAGAAGAAGACAAGGGGAAAGAGATGTGTCGTGTTGAGTCAATGGGTAGGCGAGGGTTGGCAGCAACAGAGCGAAACTATAGGTACGATAATAAAAAACTAGGGGCAACTCGACCATGGCAGAGCTGGCATAGGTGCATGGAGGTGGAAGATGATCCCTGCGATTAGGCCCCACTTGGGAGTGAGAGGGAGTGAGCTGAGCTGAGCTGAGAGGTTTGGGAAATATTTAGGCATACTAAATGAGCTAAAAAATCATAAACATTTTTGTGAATGCTCCTGACAAGGTGCATATTATTGTATAAATTTTTCAAAATTTTATATTCTCTGGATTTTTCTCAAAAATTCCATGAACGCTACTGTCGATTTCTAATTTGATTAAATTCTTAGATCATGTTCAAACATTACTCAAATATTTATTTCTATTGCCATTATTATATTTATGAGTTTTTGAAATGATTTCCATCGTACATCTTCTCATACAAACTTTTAATTTAGTTTTTATAACGTGGTCTAAATTTTGATTTACATTACATGCACTTTTGATTTTTGAAAATCAAATTTTTCAAAGAAACTCCAATAAAAAGCCAAGGAAACAAAATGCATTCAAGAAGTTTAAAATTTTTCTCATTTTTGCATGTCCTAGAATTTGGGATGTTACATGTAGGGGCTTGGTGATTGTTGCGATTAACGGCAAAGGTGAGACTAGGAATGTGTCCTGAGGCCATAGCGTGTCACGTAAGTCTGGGTGGAGCATCATCTCAAGCGAAGAAGCACGGGATAAAGATAAGGATCTTGAGGAGGAAAATGCCTGCATGTGGTGTGCCAATTGGACTTGTTTGTTTCAAGTGGTGACAATCCTCATAGTAGTCATAGATCTTGCTGACAAGTAATTGGGTATCATGGATTATGTTGTGGTGTGCTGTGCCATAAGACTTAAGGCATTTCAAGTGATGATGGTCCTCTGGAAGAGGCGTATAATTTTGGTGACAAGTCATTGGACATCATATCTTCATATGGAGGCTACTTCGAGGAGAAGCTTCGTGAAGGCCGATGGGTGGTAGTTGAGAAAATTATCTGATACAAGGTGGAGTGGCGGTTTGCGATACCACGATGGTGGCCTATGGTGGTTTAAGACACGACTTAAAGGATGGAGCTTCTTATCGGGCTATCAAAGCTGTGTACAAGTCACACTTTGAAAAGTGTGCAAGTGTGTGTAAGTGTAAAACCCATTTGTGTGTGGATTACCAGATTTTCCCATTTATAAGTGGTTGTATCCACAAAGTGTGGCCGGTTATTTAGATTTTGGTGTGAGGCAAGGACCCTCTACTATATAACCCCTTGTATGAGTTGAGAGATGTGAGGAATTCAAGGGTTTGGTTAACAGATTAGGTTTCCTTGTGTTGGAGCCCTATGTGTACTTTAACATTAGAACTCTATCCTCCATGAGAGAGTGGCTGTAAAACATTCCTCTCAAGTACAATGAACATCCAAACTTTATCCAAGTGAGTTGTACCATGTATCCCTCCTTGTACGTTTGATTTCCTTAGTTTTCTTGTTTGGGTTTCATCTTTTCTTGATCCTTCCTGGTGCCAAGGACATGCAGGAGGTAGTGGTATTTCTTAGAGATCATATCCTATCTATCTAGGCACCTTCTAGGGATTGTTCTTGAATTTGCCTGGCATTTCTCAAGAGAGAGTTGTTTTGGGGGGTTTTGATCTTGAGAGCGATTTAGCTTGGGTTAGTGCTGTGATCTAACTTGTTATGACATATGAGAACCCATTTAAGGTCATCTAAATCACTAAGGACTCACGAGTAAGAGTAGATCAAACTTTTCCTCTTTTGCCCGGTTTTAGTGGAACCTTCCTTGTTTTGGATAAAGGTTGGAATTTTGGCATTAATCTTCGCAATTCATGATTTGAATAGGTTCTTAACATCCAAGGGAGAAATTGTCCCATGTTTCATTTGGTTTAGATCAGTAGTTTGAAATTTAACCCTTTTCGTAGATCATGTGCAATGTTGTTTTGTGCTCTACCTCAATGAGCGGTTAGACTGATCGCACACTGACTGGAGGTAGTAACGGTGAGACAGGGAGGTCTTTGTTGTTTTGTGTTATTTGGTTATTAGTTTTGGTGAGCTTGTGAGTTTGTGTTTCCGCTGCATTGGGTTGATAATACCAGGGGAAAGATTTTGAGTAGTAATTCACCTCTCCTCTGACTCACCATACCGATCCTACATACCGCACACTAAAACTGGTACTACCGCACTCGAAGATTTAGGATTAAATCAAGAATGATCAAAGTATACAAAATCCAAAAGTGCAGAAGGCTGGTCTGATTGCCAACTTGTGGCCAGCAGACCGCCAAACACTAACAAGACTGAAAACTTGTAAATTCTTGTAAATTTAAACTTCAACTTAGAACAAATGTCAATTATTCAGTATAAATAAACCATAGACATTCTCAATGGTTATATACACAACACACTACTCCACCCCACCATCCGATATATCCCCGCCCCCCTGTCTTTTTTCCTCTTCTTCCAAAATCTCCACCGCATCATAGTGTTCAGTTGTCTCTCTCCCTGCTCTGTCTGCTCCACCATGTAAGAAGCCTACAAGCAGTCAAGCACAACTACCCCTCATGACTTTTTTGTGTCTTCTTGTATTGTTCATCTCCATGTCCTGTACATCTCCTCTGAAGCACTATTGCCTTTCTGTGCTCTTGTTTATATGTGCACATATTTTCTCTTCTTTCTTCGGCAGTTCACGACAATCACTTTGTGTATGCTGTGTAAATCTGGTGATATTTTTGTATGCATATATTACCTACAATTTATTTTTATCAGCTCCTGTTGTCACAACTAATCTGGATCCCCATGAACAGCTTGTTTTTCTAGGTCATTCTAGTACTATATAGAACTACTACTATTACATAGTAGAGTACACATTTATTCTAGTTGTTGTTACAGTACTACTTGTTTTCTATCCACATCTTGGTCTTTTGAGTTCCTGTGCTCATCATTGTGTAAATAGGAACTTCTTTTGTGTGAATCTCCGTCTATATAACATGTTCTCTCAAAGAACTTTATATATTAGGGTGAGTAGATATACCCAAGTCTAAATATTTTACCTTTTCTTCATTATGAACTCATCAAGGAGACAAGAAGGGAGCCCCCTGGACTTGAACAACTTACCGGAGGAGTACGGCAAGCAAGCGGTGGATAGCTCGACGACCACCGCGACATCCAGCGCCGACGCAACTAGTAAGGACTATAACATTATTATTGCTTCGATTTGAAGGTGAGCTTCTAAATGCATCCTGAAAAAAAATCGATCCTACAATCATAACATGCAGTAGCTTCTTTGAAAAAATAATGGAGTACCTTTGTACATATGGGCAACTAGTTAATGTGTAGAACGGTTCATAACTCTGAAGAGTACATGCATTATTTTCTGCTGAAAGGAAGGCCTTTCTCATGAAATTAGCATGTCATGAAAAAAAATCTTAATTTTGTGCATAGCACCTTTGTCAGATGGAAGATATGTACTCTGTGTGTGGTAGTGGTAGGATATATACATAGCTTCAGAGTGGAATAACTGATTTGTTTGTGATACAAATGTGCTCAGGGATAAAGAAGAAGAGTAGTGGACGGAAGGATGACGCCGACAAGGTCTACGAGTGCAGGTTCTGCTCCCTCAAGTTCTGCAAGTCTCAAGCGCTGGGTGGCCACATGAACCGGCATCGGCAAGGCAAGATTATTCACAAACAACCCTAATTTGCAGTTTTGCACCTTGGTTTAATTAAGAAACTGTGTGATCATGCAGGCATATATGATACTATGCTAACGTATATGCAAAATTTGATAGTGCTACACCATCCATATCGTTTCTTTTCTCTTCACGCATGTTATCTTACTTCTTTTCCTTTCAATTTGTGTCTTTAATTTGTGCGATTTCTTTCAGAGAGGGAGACTGAGACCCTCAACCGCGCCCGGCAACTCGTCTTCGGCAACGACAGTCTCGCTTCCGTCGGCGCGCAAATGAGGTGCGCAGCGCATACATTCGTACACATGTGCAAAATCTCCACTGCAAGATGCCCTTCTCATCGATTAGGGTTTCTCATGCATGGCCATTGCAAAATTTCTTGATACAGTTTCAGGGATGTGAGTATGGGAGGCACTGCTCCATCGACCGTGCTGGGAGGAGGCTTCCGGGGAGGCGTCAGTGGTGGCGAGGTCATCGGAGACCCGTGCCTCCAATTCCGGCCGGTGCATCCGCGGCCGTCGCTGCAGCCGCCGTACCATTACCTCTACACGGCGCCACCATCCACATTGCACCCGATGAACTACCCGGCAACGTACCCCACCCCTCCTCGCCAGCCTGCCGTCGGCGACTACGTCATCGGCCACGCCGTCTCTTCCGGCGACGCACTGATGCAACCGCCGCACCGCGGCAGCTTCTCCTGCTTCGGAGCTCCGCTCAACGCTCCGGCGCCGCCGGCGAACGTGCAGTCCGACAACGCTAACTGCAACTGCGGCTTCGGGTGCGGCCACAACAGAAATGGGAATGCCTCCTCTTGAGCTGACGCGAGCGTTTGATGAAGTTAAGTTAGTGTAAAAAGCCAAGACAGTAAGATAGGGGGTGCTGTTAAGTTTGGACATTATCAAAGAGAGAACTGTTCTGAGGTTTAATTTACCTTGAAATTCTACTACTAAGATGTTTGCGCTTATTCTATGTTAATTATTGATTATTTTTTGTGTTTAGTTTGGCTATGGAATTATGGTGAATTCATGTTTTTTCACTTCTATGTCAAATATATGTTTTACAAAGTGTACACTAGTTAATTTTTAAACTTTTGATAACTGACCTTCTTATGTATAAAAGTGTTCAGATTGGTTACATGGAAATAATAATAACATTTTTAGTTTTGTAAATATATTTGTACCAATGACTTAAACTTTACCCTTCTGAACATAAATTGACACCGAATAATTCTGCACTCCCTATATTTCCCTATCTAGAGTACCGTACTAGTGCTAGTAAAAAACACAGAATATGAATTCAGAACTCAGCACATCACATTAAACGTGATTTGACATAGTGACCGCAAGTCAGCCTGGTTACAGATGGCATAATTATGGGCTGGTTCAGGAAAAAATAGTAGTATATGCTACACTGAAGTATATACTAGATGTTCCAATGTGATGCTGAACAGCAGTGGTGATGGACTGTTTGCTCTCGAGGAAGCTACTCAGGATCGTGGACAGTGCCATATTGACCAGTGTTCTTGATGGAAAAGATAACTTTCCTGCCTGTGGCTACACTTATTTCTGATAGCGCGTTATCATTTCTAAAATGATCAGCAGTAAACATAAAGATCAAGATCCTTACTAAAACATGGAAAACTGGCAGCAAAGGATGAAATAAAACTGAATTTTAAAAGTAATTTGAATTCTTATTTGATTTTGATTTCTTTTGAATCTGTGGCTTAATCCTGCACCAATCTCAGCTATCCATGTCGTGATTTCACTACCGAGCCATCTCCTCCGTCCCTCCACGCGCAGGCACTATTCACTGTCTGAAAAGTCATCGCCGCCTCGATATTTCTAGCAGTCGTGCCTTCCCGGTGTTTCCCGTCGCTGCCATGCCACATCCTCTTAAATGCTCCCGCCACACGTTAGAGCAGCTGCCGTTGTTCCTGCTTTTCCCGCCACCGCCTCTGCTCTCCCCTGTCTCACGGCCGACAACCCCGCGTTGCAAATTTGAGCACCCTGGAACCCACCTCTGCCAGCAAGAGACACCCTACGCCCCTCATTCGTGTCATGAACCTTACCTAGACCACCACCGTAGTCATCTCACATCCCACCGCCTCGCCGACCTTCCTACTCTCATCCTCTCATAGCCAACCTAACACGCCAATAACCACTTTTGACCGCCGCAATCTGTGGCCGAGGCAGCCTGTACCTCCCCTTTACTAGCCGCGCAACGCCCTCCCGCACCCTCCTGACCCTGCCTCACACCGCCACCATTTTAGCCTTGTCCCTATGCCGAACCGCCATTCTCGCCCTATTTAAACCCTCGAACCCCTCCATTCGAAAGCACCGGTACCCGAGGTGAGCCACCCACCCTCAATGGTTCTGACGACCAAAGCTCCGTCGGCGATCAATGGAAAACCCGAAGTAAGCTCAAATATCCATTCCTTCTATTTGGTCCATCCTTTTTCAATTGTTTTGGTCTGCAGCTTCCTCATGCCCGTAGAAACCTTGCCACAGCTTTGCCCTAACCTCCCGAGCCCCCTGCTGTGTCAGCACCTTTGTCCGCCGCCTGACCATGAGACCCCGCCGTGGACAGCCTAACTCAGCCATCCCCGACCCAAACCACCACACCCCTAAGCTCACCTTACTCTTCGAGATGCTCAATTGCAAATGCTATTGTCCTTTTAACTCGCCATTAACCCCTGTGCCATTCAAAAATTCCGAGAAGAGAAGACCTTACCGCCGATGCTCGCCTAACTTCTAGCCGCTCCCGAGCCCAAAATGGAATCCTTGTGGCCCAAGGAACCCACCCGTAGTCACCAATTATTGTTTCAACCATAAAATCTCCAATCGCTCCACTGCTTGAACTTTTCGACCGCTTGAACTCTCTAAACACTCCACCTCTTGAACTCTCCGACCACCTTGTAATCGAGAAGAGCTTCGACCGCACTGCTTCGAGTCCTGAGCAACACCACTCGAAAGACCCGCTTGTACGTTGTCTGATGCTCTTAAGTCACTCGTACACCATCCAATACTCTTAAGCCACTCGTACGCTGTCCGATGCTCTTAAGCCACTTTTACGCCATCTGATTCTCCTAAGCTACTCGTACGCCATTCGATGCTCCTAAGCTACTCGTATGCCGTCCGATCTTTTAAGCCACTTGGATGCTGCCCAATCTCCGCAGCCACTCGGACATCATCCAATCTTCATAGCAACTCGCTCACCATCCGATCTCTGCCGACTTCACGCTCGAAGTCAAACCTCGACCGTCCACCTGACTTCGTAGTCATACTCGAGACCACTTGAGTACTCGTAACTCTATTCTTCGAGTGCGCAGTGACAACCCGATAAGTACTAAACCCACAATGAACAATACCATATCTGTTACTGTTCACAGAACCCTAAAATACATATATACATCTATTTCGATCGTTTCGAACCCATCTACCCATATCTCAGCTCTGTTTTTCCATATCAACCCTCCTATAATCACTAAACCTATTTTATTTGGTTTTTCTATATTTTACTTCTTTATTCTCTTTCTTTTTATTCCTAACTCAATCCTTCGAGCACAGAATTGATTTGTTTCTTTTGCTTTGCGCTAGCATACGACGTCATAGACTAGTCAGCCCAGGAAGGAGAAGCTCAAGAATCAGAAGAATACGAAATCGTAGAATACTTTGATCCGCAAGGCAAGTCACATATATTTTATCATATTGAACTACATTCCTTTAATTATTTATTTATCAGTATTTTCATTATGTTACTTGCGCACTGTTGTTTCATGTACAACAAATATTTAGAATGACATGATATTAGTTATGTCCTACCACCTAATAAAGCTCAGTTTAAATTGATGGCCATATTCACCTTGACAAGACTTAGTATTGTTATAAATATACTATTTAATAATCATGATAGACCATGATCTTAACAGCTTTACACTACTAAGAGATTGGGCATTTTGTTGATAGAATTTTAAAAGTGGTTCTAGATTAAGGAGATATCACGGGAAGCCACGAGATGGTTGGGTCCCATGATCTTATCCTAGGGTGGAGGCTTGGATTGAAAAGGTGAAAGTGTGGATGGGCACTGAAATAAGGTTTATGGATGGAAGTTGCCTCGGTGTAAATATAAGGACTAGAACTTTATGCCAAATAAAGAACATAGAGATCGCTCAACCACAAGCATTAATTTGTCAAACCTAGTTTAGTAGCTGCTCAAGTTTGATTGAATATCTACAAAGGGTGGAGGGAGACTGAGGTAGTTTTTGTGGTGTGGGAGGGGTATAACCATACTTAACAACAATAGACCCGCTTCAAATCGGGCGAGGCCGTGAGCCACCCGAGTTTGTTGGAAAACAATACCTACTGTGTAGAGGCTATATAAAGAATTGAGCAGTGAAAAGCCTTATTTTCTTAACTCTGTCGCGGGAGTTAGAGATCTTGCGGGTAAAGCTGGGCAACTCTGCAGCGTCAATCATAAATGTTGTTCGAATACGATGTACTTCTGATAAATAAAGCAATGTTTAATAGGTGATTCCAACAGTGAAGCATAAGTAGATTTGAAAATAATTTGGAAATGTTGAAGTCAGGCAGTCGAGTTTTGAAATCTTAATTCCTTGAGAAGTTATTGTTCTTTTGTGTTTAAAAAAATATTTACAAATAAAATTGCATCTACAAATGCGTTAATAAAACCATCATCCCCACCTTTTGAAAATCCTTGGCAAGTAGTTATGTAATATTTTCTCATGTGAATTATTGAGTATGGTTGGTTGTACTCAGTTTTACTTCATTTTTCCATCAACACAGAGATCAAGGGAAGAAAGGGCATTACAAGTTTTCGTATTAGGGTTACGACTACACTCAAGCGTTCTTGTGGAAAATTTCTTTGAATCTTCTGAGTGTAAGTAAATTTGGGGCTTGGACACCCTTAAAGTTGTTAAAATTAACCGTTAGGTCTTATTTTAATCAAACTAACTTTCGAAATATTTGTGAGCAGGTATGGTACCTCTTTTGTCCGTAACTGAACTCCTGAGCTTTACCAATTCTATTACGTACGTTGCAGAATCCAGGTAGTTATGAAGTAGCTTTACCAATTCCAGTAAGATTTTGCCATAATGGTTCTAGAAAAGAGGTTTTGAAGTAGTTATTTATACCCACAAATAGCAAAATAAAGTGCTTTTAATAAGCCATTGAATGCGAAAGTTAGAATTAGCGGGATGAAAATAATTATTTTCTTTGCAGAGTATATGTATCGGAGACAAAGTTACCAGCAAAACATTGGTACATGAATTATGCCCTGCAGGCCGAAATAAATATTGTTTGAGGCACATTGAACGAAGGCAAAAGTTGACGCCTTACCTTTTGTTATAGTTTGCATCTATTAATTGTATAAAACATTTCGTAAAGGGTTTTTGATGGAAATTATTGTCTAGAACACTAAAACTGACAAATAATTGCAAACCAAAATTAAGTTGAATTCTATCCATATTGCGCTAGCTAGAGGTAGTAAATTTTTTGTCCTTTTAATTTTCAAAATTGAATCAAGTTAAATTAGGGAAATAAGAATTATTTGTGAAAATAATTCTTATGTATGGAGTACTATAGGGTTCATTGTGGAATTATATTTATCTTGAAACTTATTATCATACTAAGGAGATGAAGAAATTCAAATTCAAATTCAAATTCTGATATAAGCTTCGATGTATAGCTAGTTCTGGACACTCTATTTTAAATCTATAAAGGTAAATATTTATACTCTATTTTAAATATATAAGGTAAATATTTACATAGTTTTAAATTAATTTAGTTTAACCTTTGGTATTAAAAATGAGATTCCACAATATGAACTTCCATATTTGTGTTTCATATCGAAACATAGAGCTTGAAAGTTTGATTTTTTTTCCATTTAATATACAAGCATTTTAATCTAAAACCGCAGGTGTATTTCAAACTTCCATTTCAAATCATCATTGAATATATCGTAAGAATCCTTTTTGCAATATTTTAGAATTAATTATTTCATTTACACAACTTTTGCTCTTCGTGGTGAGCAGTGAGCTGTAGTGAACTTCTCTGAGCTAGCTACTCATGAATCCTGATACATCTCTAGATCTCTGCAAACATCGATCGATTGGGCTACGATTCATCATAGATCGATAGACCCCTGACCTAGCTAGCTTAGCTAAAGGGCTGCTGTTGCAGGTAGCTTAGCCCACAAACATCTGCATGCATGCATGTACATGTATGCACTCACAGCGTACAGGCCAACCAAATGACTGGTGGTGTGAGCTTCTCGAGATAAACATGCAGCATATATACATGTACATATCATATCGATCGAGTTGTCAAAAGCAGGCATGCGCGCCTCCCTCCTAATGCTCGCTTCAGATCTATAGCTTAGCTAGCTTTCAGTCCCACTCAATCAGTGATCGATGTGAACTGCAAGCTACAGCCGCACGAAGTATATCTCTTCTTTCTTTTGTTTTTTATTTTTCGAAAGAAAAAAAGATGTCGAAACCGTTGCAGTTTGCAATGTTTAGGTGTTTATGCCAAAGCAGCATGAACAGCTACAAGAGTAAACCAGCAGCAGCTTCTGGCCCTGCCCAACCCTAAGCTCATAGTCATAGCTTCTCTGCTGTCTTCTACACCCAGCCCTGCTTTTCTTATCTTTAGCTGCTGTGCGCCCCCCTTTGGCACACAAATTAACAAGGGGAACAATCCAAGCGCATGGATACAAACCCTCGGATCGCACTTGCAGATCGAGAGAAAATGTGTAAGAAAAGGAGTCAAGGATAAGTGGCAAAAGAATGTAGATGAAACCGGAAAGTGAGAAACACTTTTCCTGTTCTTTTTTTTTTTTTGAAAAAGCTTGGTTTTAGGTGCCGCTTAGTTTGGCTGAAATAAGCTGTCTTATGGATGAAATTATACTGTAGCTGACCGAAATTACACTGTTCCTGATGGTGGATTATTTTAGCGTAACTAAATTTAAAAAAATTAAAAATAGAAAAAAAAAACAGATTAGCCTATCAAACGCAAACGTATATGGCAAAAAGAACCGGCAAAAAATCTCAAAAAAGCTAAAAAGCCAAAAAAAAAGACAAAATTTAGGAATAGTAAAAAATAAGGCGGAAATAAAAAAACTCAAACCGAAATGAGCAGGCCTTAGTGAATGAGTATTAGAGTGCTACCGCCAGCTAGCTATCTAGTAGTCTGAGCTCTGAATTTTACATTTAATGCAACGAATTTATATGTTCTTAGATTTAATACAACGAATTTATATGTTTTTAGAAATAAATGATAAACAAATTTGGGCAATATTGTACATGAATGAATGAACATGAGTTAAAAAACCGACAACATATAGGTGTTGTGTTGGCATAGAAAGTATGGAGACAACATGAGATAAGTGCAGCCAAGTCATACATATTTGATTAAGCAGCAAATATTTGCATTTAAGTAAGTTAACTACTCATTTATTAGCTCTTTAGGTGTAAAATTAGTTGAATATACTGAGGTTAGACATGAATAACTGAAATGTTTACAATTGTGAATGCCTGCATGTCCACTTGGTTCTACAAATGACAATTATTGTAGATACGTCCTCAGTTTATAATACTGGCCGGGTTTGCCAAACATAAATGTTTACAATTGTGAATGAGGTGATATATAACACACTGGCTAAAGGTTCATCGTGATCATGCAAGGGGTTTAAATCAATTTACATATAACGAGTGGGATTTAGGTATTTTTAAGTTAAAAGCTAGGCTTAACACCAATTCGCTGCAGAGAATGGTTTTTGCTACACTTAGATACTGACACTATCATCATCATTCGATATGCCTCAAGATTGATGCAAAATTTGAGAAATTCAAACCAACCCTACGTGTACCTGACTTGTACAAGTGTTTTGCATGTCCTTAAATATTTTGATGGGAGGAATAAATGATCACAAATTAAGGGCAATATTATACATGAATGAATGAACATGAGTAAAAAAACCGACAATATACAGGTGTTGTGTCGGCATGGAAAGAAACGAGACAAGATGAAAGATGGTACAAGACTACAAGTACTGCTTGCAAGACAAGTCTACCTTGTCTGTTTTTCTTTCCTACTGTCCTCATAAAATTAATTCATAAACAAATTAGTACTACTCCCACCAGTGGATAAAAACATGTCGTTTTAAAATATATATAGTTAAAATTTAAAAACTGTGCCTATAGATATCTTTTAAAATATTTATATTAGATACAGCAAAATCATATATGTAGATTTGTCTTGAAAAATTCTTTTATAATAATATAATTTTGTTAGATTTTATAAATATTTAATAATAATAATAATAATTAATAGGCAAAGTTGTATTTTAGAGACCATATCGATATTGAAAATAACTTATTTTGAGAGGTGCTTCTGTACTTTTCTCAAAGTAATTTGTATAATTCTTAAAGTAGAACTGAGTGGTGGATAATAATTACTTTTTTTATATGCTTTAAGATTAATGTTATTTTTGTTAAAGTGAAAATATAAAAATACTACTTGTTTTTTTGTGAACACGAGGTGTTCTGCATACATCGGGTTTAGAGTTGGCTGGTAAGGCCCGAGTGGCATCTGGGGACTTCTGTTCCATCGAAAGGAAACCCATGCTTTCAGTTTAGAGAAATGCAGCTGGGAGTGGGTCCCCGTCTGGAAGACGCAGTGGCTCAATGGCCCTGAGATGCCTCTGGAGGCTATGGCGCACGTAGGGGGCACCACTTTGTGTGCTGTCAATCACCACTTTGCATAACCAGGAACCAAGAGCTTGGCAGTGCAGCTTATTACTCGACCAGCAGTACTGCGCTACAGTCCTCTAATTTGACGCTTGCAGAACAAGGGGACAAATTTGTCACTCAATGCATGGTTGGTCGTGTTACTGAATCCTCTAGCCTAAATTTTACTGGTGGTTACCTGTACTTGCCGTGCATCACTAGCTAGCTAATCAGCGCATCATGCACTACTGCAGAATGGCCACACTGATGTGTACCATTAGCTTCAATGTAGTTCCCCCGATGTGTCACACTTCGCTGAGGTTGCTACCCGGGTCCCATCCGAGGTGGATCCCCCGGTGTTCTAGGCCTCATGGAGGTTGGTCCTCGGACTTCTTTTGAGCTTGGTCCACGGACCTTGTCCAGGGTTAGTCCCCTAATCTTATCCGGGGTGGATCTCCAGATATGTTACACTTTGTTGAGGTTGCTCCCTAGACCCCGTCTGGGGTGGATCCTCGCTGAGTTGGACCTCATCCAAGGTGGATCCCCTGATGTGCCATGCCTTGCTGAAGTTGTCGTAGCACATTTCGGCACGATTTACTTTGCCAAAGTTATTGTCGGCCCGAGGTAGCATAGGAGACCTCCCACATAAGGGTCTCCAGGCCAAACTCAATTATATTACAAGCAGAAAATCCAAAAGATAGCAAACTCATGGGCTACACTTGAGTGTAGGCGTAACCTAGAATGTTTGATCTTCACCTCCATACTACTCTACTCATTTTGGTGCTTCTTCCTCATAGTACCCATTGGTTGAACCAAAATATACAAGAATAAGTACTTTCATACTCAACAAGCCACGTGGTAATTTTTTTAAATGCAACACAGGGATTTCAAAGGATGTCTGATAAGGAGGGCTAGGTTGAACCTACCACAACTAGTACCCATATAGTTTTGTTTTGATAAAATAGTTTAAATTAAACCAAAGTGAAGTTATAAATGAGTTTTCAGGGTATCGAGTAATGATTCAACATCATCACTATTTCACCACATTTTAACTTCAAAAAGTACTTATGCATCAAAGTTGGAATCACCCAGAAACACAGCTTCATTATGTCGAAAGCGCGGGTATATTCGAACAAAAATTTAACCTCTACAGAGTTTGCCTAACTTTACTAACAAGATATCTCAATCTCATATTGTCACGTCATAAGCACCCAACATGATAGCATATGATAAAGTTAAGATAGCGGACCATTCCACCACTCCCACTAATTCTACTCCACTCCATAGAGCCCAGAATCTATAACAGATAATATCACCGATAGGCGGCCCCTATCTTTGCTATGCTCACCCAAGCACAATAGTAGTACCTGCCTTATCCGAGATCCCTTCATCTGCTATACATAGTCCCTACTATTGTGGCACCATAGGCATCCACCTGTTCTATGAAAGTAGCTAGCGTAGGTTGTATACTGAACTAGTAGGTTGTATACTGAACTAGTTCCACAGGTTGATCAAGCAATTTGGGCGATTGATTAGTTATTACTTGGCATATGGCTCCTACTCTTAGTGAGCTTTGGACAAAGCAATCAATGTCCTTGTTCCTAGCTACCTTTCAAAACATGACTCTTGGCATGTGATCCACATTTTCATACTTCACAATGCCCATAGATTCCAGTGCATCAACTCATGATAGGGACCATAGTATGACAGGTGATTAGAATTTTATTCTTCTACTACTATGCTAATTTAAAGTATACTATTCTAGTTCTAGGTTTATCAAGAAAAAATAGATCAGATTATTGTCAAGAATGCCATGTAAATAATGTAATTAAAGGCATAAACTATTTAAGCAGGATTATTGAACAGTAATTGATAATAAATAACATTGACTAATAAATTATGCAAGAAATAACCAATATATAATATACCTAACTAACAACAAGAATAGTGTATTGCCTTGCAGCTTGAAGTCATGTTCGAACGCGCCAGCCCAGGCGGCTGTGGTCGAGCCGGTGCACCGGCGAAGCATGGGAGACCACGTGTCCCCTCGCCGGCGGCGTGCAGAAGCGAGCAACGGCTGGAGCTCGCGTCCGCAATGAAGATGACGCGGGCGCGGGCTGTCGCTTGGAGCCCGGCCCAAGAGGCTGATTGGCCGCAGGAAGGAGGAGAGCTCTTAGCCACGGGCTGGGCTAAGTAAAAGAAATATGGGCCCGCCTGAGTTGGCGGCCCATGAGGGGGAGATGGGAGGTGGGCTGGAGCGAAGATTGTTGGCTTGGCTAAATAGCAGGGTGATTTAGAAATGGCCAACAATAAATGTTTTAGGATTTCAGAGTTTCGGCAAAATAGGAAGAAGGGGGTTAGCTTTTGAGGATTTTGAGAATTTGTAGGGAATTTTGGAAGGGAAAAAGGATTCCCGGCAAGGAGAAAACTCAAAAACAAAGAGAACCTCTCAAGAACTCCAAACAATCAACTCAGAAGCAAGTTTAAAACTAAATCAATACTTCGTCTCAAAGAAGAAGAAGAAAAAACTGACACATAGTGTACAAGTTTGTGGATTCTGTGGGCTCTGGTTTCCAGCAGGCAAGCAAAAGTAAGGAATAGCTGCATGGGTTAGGCCCATGTGAAGCAGCTAGCTTGGTCCAACTGAACGTAAGACTGCACTGCAGCATGTGTTCATCGGTGCTCTTTTCCCCCTCTTTTTGACTCGTTACAGTGGAGGCCACTTTCTGACTGCTAGTCTTTACTAAAAGTAAGAGCACCATCTCCCGTTTGGGACCGCTTCCTCGTCCCTACACCTGATGTAACAATGCACAAGAGTTTATGAATGAGACTTCCCTGTTCCTCCTTATTGTGTTTCTATCAGTGTCCCCTCAATCAAACGGCTGAAAAATGACCACGTGGCAAAAATAACAAGATCACAAGAGTGAGAAGAAAAATTATGTGAGCTGTTATTTTTGCCACGTGGCCATTTCTCAGCCGTTTGATTGAGGAGATACGGATGAAAACACCGGCGGACAGGGAAGCCTCATTCAGAGTTTATCCATGCAGTCAAGCCATATCTGAATGTATCTAAATAAAGAGGGTACTGTCAGTGCAATCTTTTGTTTTTTTCAGCACCAGACATACCTAAAAGCAAGTCAGCATACACATGGAGGTTCTAAAAATGATGCAATGAAAATATGCAATTCCCAATTAATGAGATAAGTATGTGTGCGCTTTTCTAGATGACATAGGAGTGCCAACATCCACAAAAGCAAAGAAAAAAGGAAAAGAAGGATGATGTGGTTGTCCTAAAATGTTGAGGGAAATCTAGTGCGACATTTGTTGCTACCATCATCATCTTGTGATCCGAGGCCCATAAAGCAGAAACACATGAGAAGCAAAAGCATGTCAAAGCTGTGATTGTCTCCATCCTCACCACCTCACCACTTTTGCTTTCCATGCACGGATCGTGTCACACACTCATGAACATGTACGATATGATACGTCCTTGATTCAATCCCTATCGACCTATGTTCATCGATTGATCAGCACCACATGCACCCAACCCAATTACAAGATGTGGATCTCTTATTTATTTATCTATATATGCCTTTACAGTATCATCTCATCTCTGATCTGTCTCTCTCTCTCTCTCTCTCTACAGTACTAGAGGCTGCGTGCGATGCATATTCTCATGCTCATGCAACTTTATCTTTTGTCACTACATCAAGAAGCAAAAAAAGAGATATAAGGTAAAAGAAAAAAAAAAGTAGATTACGCAGGACTAGAGGCCAGCTGCATCCATGCAGGTTGTCAATGTGCAGGGAAGAAAAGAGTGGACGGGTCTCTCTGCATCTTGCCATCCAGATCAACTCTGACTTTGTTCATCTTCTCTTCACACCAGTGCAGCTGCTGATCGGTGATCTCCGGCATGCGCAGCACCCTCGCCACGACTTTGATGTCGATGAGACCGAGCAGTATCGGCATCTCCTCCTCCTCCCTCAGCTTCGTCCTCTTCAGGCACCGCCGCGGCCTCGTCAGGTCCTTGAGACTGCTCTTCTTCTGAAGAAGTATTTGGTACACCACATGCACAGAAGACAGAAGCAAACAGTGAGATGAAATTTTGGATCTAGCAAATTAGATGCAGTAATGTGATCGGCGATATATATATGTAGGCTCACTTTCTTGTTGGCTTTCTTGAGGGTGATGACTAAAGTTTGATCCACTGCACTTGCCGTCCTCTTAACCATTTCTTTGAACATTTGGTAGTGGCTCCTCCTGTCGGCACGGAGGAAGGTCATGAACGTTCTGATCGACTCCTCCAATATGTATAAGAACTGAACAGCTGATATCAGATCGTCCTTTTCGTCATCCTCCTCTGCGCATTAATTAATCACGATTGTGAGTAGTAAATTTCCATCGAAGATTAAATGTAGTACGAGATCACAATATAAAATAATTAGATACATACGAATCGAGTAGTACGCACCTCTGAACTCAGGGACCAGGAGCAACTTTGGGGACGAGTTCTTCATCCTGGCATAGACCTCAGGCCTCCGGCCGTACTCGTAGGGCTCGTTCTCGACGAACCGGTGCAGCAGCACCTGGAACTGCTGGAACTCCTGCGCGACGCGCGCCGGGCAGCACCGCGTCTCGATCATGTTTCCGTCGCCGTTGTGCCGCCGGAAGCTGGTGTAGTTCCAGTTCAGGGCCTCCCACGTCAGGCAGATCTGGGCCACGTACGCCCTCTCCAGGTCCGGGTACGGGTCCCTCAGCCCGATCGGAGTGCTCGGCTTGGGCGTCAGTTTCTGCACGATTCTCTCCGACATTGATCTTGGCTGGCACTTTATAGACCTGAACGACTCTGCGCAGCAAGATAAACAGCAAGCAAACACAAATTACAAATGCAACTTAATTTTATGCGTGTTTCTTAGTATGATGACTTAAATTTGTTGGATGTTGGCACGGCCCCAAGAGAACAAGAACGTACGGGCAACCACTTTGGTGCTCGGGTGTAACTGCATAGCAGAGTTTTTCCTTTTCTCTATTCTCTAGCTTTTGATGTTAGTATTTATAGCATATATATAAATCTATCTATTGAATAGATTAAATAAGAAAAACCTAACAAAGAAAACAAATTAACCAATTTTAATCTGATGCTGATTACATCAAAATTTCAGAATTCTAATACCCAATTACTTGGCAAGTCTAGATTAATTTCTAACAATCTCCCCTAATCTAGACTTGTCTTCTTCTAGTTTAGACTTAACGCATGATCCAAACTACCAACTACATCTCCACATGAATATGTTGATCGACTCTGTCTCCTTCATACGTAGCACCTCGATCTCAGTCTTGAGGGTTTGCGGCTTTGCTTCCTTCACATGATCGCTGCAAAGATGTATTGTCTTCAACGCCTCCTACGCATCTTTGGCCGTCTCATTTACAATCAATAGGAACAACGTCTCCTCTGAGATATCCTGATAGATGGCCACCAATGCCATCTGATTCTTGCGCTCATCGACGTTGCCGTTCTCAACAGCGTCCCACATTATGAGCTCCTATGTACACCTTTATCTTGATTGTTTAGGCTGTATAATTGCTTATCATGAACATCGGATAATGTAGTGAGATAGTGGAATTCTCCTTTGCCATCACAACTGATGTTGCCTCATCATCGGTGGCACTACTTTCTAGAGAGCGTGACATGATCTTGGGCATCCATGGATCAATAACTCAGACTCTGATACCAAATGTTGCTGTATAATTGCTTATCATAAACATCGGATAATGTAGTGAGATAGTGGAACCCTCCTTTGCCATCCAACTAATGTTGCCTCATCACCGGTGACACTACTTTCTAGATAGCGTGACATGATCTTGGGCATCCACGGATTAAGAACTCAGGCTCTAATACTAAATGTTGGCACAGCTCGAGGAAAAAAACTCACACATACGAATTGATAGTGTAAGAGAACAAGAACATGCGCACAAGAACTTTCGTGCTTGGCTACAACTGTCTATAGCCAACTGTCTAACCACAGTTTTTCTTTTCTCTTTTCTGCTATCTTATTCTCTTAACCTTGATGTTAGTATTTATAGTACATGCATAGAATTATGTAAGAAATAACTTAAATAAAAAAGTCTAACAAAAGAAATAAACTAACCAATTTTGATTCGACTCCGATCACATTAGGACTCTAACACTCTATTACATGGTAGGTCTAGATTACTTTTTTAACATTGGATTAGACTACGTGCATCAAGGGATGTGTAGAAAAATTCTTCCATGAGCCCACATGTCCTGAAAAGCGTTGCAGATAACTGGAAGTACGCATGACCTAAGCTTCTTGTCAAGAAAAGTTTATCTTAGGTAATGAGTGGCTATGATAACTTTTTTAGATAAAGGATATAATATCCGGCTTCTATATCTACTTGGGATATACACAGCCAAAAGATACACGAGCTCTTAGGCTCAAAGCTATGATAACTGTGGGATATTTAGTGATGATGACCAAATCAGATTGTTAATTTTACACACTGAAGAAAATTGTTGGCTTAATTAATTTACCTGTTTCGGTGAGCTTCTGGGCGCCGACCCGGTGGAAGTAGACCATGTCCTCGTCGTACTTGCGGAAGAGCGTGTACGACTCCCACCGCGACGAGCTCCTCCGCGACGACGAAGAGAAGGGGTACTCCGTCTCCGAGTCCTTGGTCACAGTCGAGCTCCGCCACTCCACCGAGTTCTTGGACGTCGACTCGCTCGTCAGTGTCGACGCGCCGAACCTGCTGTCCTTGTCCTTCTCCTCCTCGTGCTCGCCTGCTTGTCCTCCCACCACGCCCTCGAGCAAGAGCTTCTTGGTGTCGGCGAGCGCGCGGTTGTTCACGAACAGCTTCACGTGATCTTCGGAATAACCCTTCTCCTCCTCCACCTCTTCTTCTTCATGCTCGTCACGACGGGCACCTTCTCCTCCGCTGCTCTCCTTCTCTGCAGCCACATCATAGAGATGACAGGTGTCACAAATAGCTGAAACGGCTAAGAAAAGAAGAGAGAATAAGATGGTCGGCGGAATTTAGGAGATTGCCTTCAATGGAAACATTCTCCAGTGATGCGACAACAGGGATATTCTGCTGATCCGGCACCTTGGGAACGTCGGCTACGCAGACGACGATGTCCTTGGCCTCTTCTTGTTCCTGGCCCGTGGCAGCAGCATCATTGTACTGGTCCTCGCTCGGCGAGATGCTGGTAGACTCTTCCGTGGGAAAGGTGCTCGCCACCTCAGGGCAATGTCCACCTGCAGTGTACAGGTGATCCTTTCCTTCGTCGCCAAGCAGGGTACTGTCCTCGAACACGGCCTCGTCGAACCAGAACAACATGTCCGCTTGCTGCTGTCCTCCGGCGATGTCGGCGGCGACATCCTCCCTCTCGGAAATCTCCTTGACATGGTCACAATCATTCCTACAATATAGTACAACCAACGTATATGAGCAAAAGGTAGTTCATGTGAAAGATCTCTGGACAGGTGGGTAGGCTGTTAGTTAGCTACCTTGTACTGTTCTTGGAGATGGCCCTGAGGTGCAGGCGAGCGAAGAGCTTGGCGAGGACGAAGAGCAGGAGGTAGGCGAGGAGGAGGAGGAAATTGAGGGACGCGAGGGCACGGAGAAGAGGCATCCGCATCACCTGCTCCTCCATTTCCATGCGAGGACGCGAGGTAAGCCGGTCGTAGAAGCCATGAGGAGGAGCCTGCGATCCAAACACTTGCTGCAAGTAGCCCACGCGAGAAGAACAGCTGCTGCTGCTGCTTGCATTACGCATCTATCCGCGTATGGAGGCGATCTATCGAGAAACTTTTCCTTCGGCGTTGGCTAAGGCTCGACAGGGAGGCCAACCACGGTGGTGCGCACACGCGCGCTGGCCGCTTGTTACTTTGTTCGAGAGGAAAGTGGTGTGAGCGCTAGATCAAAGG
Organism: Dendrocalamus sinicus; assembly: GCA_036346575.1. Taxonomy (NCBI): domain Eukaryota; kingdom Viridiplantae; phylum Streptophyta; class Magnoliopsida; order Poales; family Poaceae; genus Dendrocalamus; species Dendrocalamus sinicus. Next base: position 1,694,046 of record CM070641.1, read on the forward strand.
GCAGATGGTTTGGGGAAACGCGAAGTTTATAGGCTTCCATAAAGCTGGTGTAGAGAGAGAGGGGTTAAGGGTATCTCCAATGGTAATAGCTAGTACTAGCTATATAGTCAGCTGACGTGGAGGTGAGAGACAAAAGCAAAGACTATTTTATACTGTTGGACCCACATGCTCCTCTCTCATATTCTTGGACTACATGAAATATATCAGCTATTTGCTCGTCGCTAGTGACTACTCTCTATCCTACTTTTTTCTTGCCACATCAGATCTAGCTAACTAAATAGCCAGCTGTTGGAGACGCCGTCGTGCATGGGGCCCAACGTGGTATAAAGATGAGGAAAACAATGTGATTGATGAGCAAAGGTAGAAGCAAGCGATCTTCTTGTTAGTAATGCAACCGTACGAGGACAGTAAACTATTCGGGAAGAGACAGACGGGCCCTGCCTCAAGTGACTTGCGTTACGAGGTAAGCCTATATGCGATATGCGTTTCATCACCTGGGGTTTTGGTATAATGCGCTCATCACCAACATGGATCTCATCCGCTTTCATCAGGTAGCATCTTCAAAAAAAAAAAATCGATTACGAGGAAGACTACCATACATCTAGAAAAACGGAGGTCAAGATTAAATTTATGCTCTCGTAAAATTCCTATTGAAGTATACTTATGTGTATACACCGGCGGACCCAGGGCCCGGCGACCCTGGGCTCGTGCCCGGGCTCATCTTTCTGTGCTAACTGGAGCTCGTAGTCGTATGCTTCGTAGCTAGAAACTAGCATGTATTTTTCCTGTTAAGTTTTACTTTATAGATCCATGTAGGGGTGCAAACGGGTCGGATTCGGACGGATATTGTTGTTACCATATCCTAACCCATATTTTTTCTCCGGATTCGGTGCCGGATCGGTCGAGATTAACCCGTTTGTAAGAAATGCATGCAATACAGCAAATGGAGTAGGAAGACGTACTGTCAAGAACTTGATGTTACTACTTAATAGCTGATGTGGAAGATTTTATTTTACCATTGCAAAAGAAAATGAAACGTCAAATAGTAGTACTAACCTGAAATCAAACTTGAAGACATATCGGATTCGGACGGATATTGCTGTTACCATATCCTAACCCATATTTTTTCTCCGGATTCGGTACCAATCGGATTCGGTGCCGGATCGGTCGGGATTAACCCGACCCGTTTGCACCCCTAGATCCATGTGATCTTGTGAACATGTGCTACGATACGATTCTAGTTAAAACTAATGTGGTTGCCATATTTTGCTTGTATTATGATCTATGTTTCTGAGCGCTTGTTATTTAGACTTTGTTCTTCGTCCAGGCTCGTCAAATTCTCTGGGTCCGCCACTATGTGTATATAAAGTTGGGCATCAGGATTTGAACCTTGGTATTCCTATTGAAGTCTGTTTCTTCCATTTTAATTAGTATTCTATCTATCTAAATTTATAAAGTGTATTTTTAATGATCTTATCTATAAAAGTAGGGCGTATTTTATATTCAAATATAAAATTAGTGTGATATTCTCTATATAGCCTTAATAAATATTCATCTATACTTGATATTCTCTATATACATGTATTAAATATAGTGCTTAGAGATAATAACTAGAAATAACTTAGTTATTTTTAATATTTTTAGTTTATATATTAAAAGAAAATATGTTATGTAAATTTGTACGGATGGAGTAACTTGAATTGGTTGGTCACAGAACAAATCATGCATGGAAAGAAACGGAGTAAAGTTCGTCACTTGTAGTTGTGTCTAGGAGCCGGCACATGTAATTCTCGATTGTCGGGCCTATGTGCAGAAACACAAAGCTCATTCTTCCATCGATACGCTTCCTACCAAGACGGGCTTGCATCTATTGGTTCGAGTGGCTGCAGAACTAGCCCCAAGTCTGAAGCCCCAGATAGCTGTTCTGTATCAGATTACCAGCCCATCTAGATTTGTCATGTCGTCGTACAAACCTAGGCCGAAAAGGAAACAAATGTGGGCCGATCGGCCCAAATTTGCAGCTACGTCCACATCCGGTGTGCCTCCTTTGGGCCAAGTGGCTCCGCTCGTTTTGGCTTCAGCTTCTGATTTCTGGCTTATTTTTTACTATTTATAAATTTCGACTTTTTCTGAACTTTAGCTTTTTTTTGAGCTTTTTTGCCGGTTCCTTTTTCCCGTATTCATTTGCGTTGTCCGTGATGAGCTAGCATATTTTTCTATTTTTAATTTTTTTTTAAATTTAATTACGTCAAATAAGCCACCTTCAGTTACAGTAAAATTTCAACCGCTACAATGCAATTTCAGCCATAAACCACAACTTTTCAGCCCAACCCAGCGGGGCCAATTAGTCGATGCTTTTCTTATGGGCAAATTGTATCGACTGCTTGGCGTTGATCCGCTCAACTCCTATCTCTCTCACTGCTCTTGTGTTTCTCTCACAAAGAACACACGCGCGCATGGGTTAACACACACGCATGGGGAATGGACCAAACAACCCGTTTATTCCATTCAAAAGGCATGCTACTTGTACAAGAGATGCACGTAGTAATCAAACACTAACGATCTCCACTGCCTCATGCACTAGCTCCGTGTCTCCTGCATGTACGCATTACATGCACCAGCTGACCGCTTGTTCAGGAACTCACTCGCACGGATCTGTACGCACCTCAAATCTTCAGCTGCTTCGTTTTGCATCTCCAACATCCTTGGTTAATAAGAGCCGATTCTTTTCGGTCTATAGCTTATAATTTCTCTCGAATAAATAATGGGATTGATTTTTCATCGTCGTTTTGAAACAGTTTATCGGAATAGTTTTTTAAAAGTAGTTTATCGACTTTGGATTCATTTATACAAATGCTTATATTATAAATCACAATAATAAGCCATAAGTCATGACAAAGAAGAACGCTACCAGCACTCGCGATTTCAGTGAGTCCCAGCTAGCCAAGTTCTAAAACCGGGGGTAACTAGCCGTTTACCGTGTCACATTAGGGATAGAAAATGACACTACTAAAGAAGAGAGCAACTTCCCTTAAAGGTAGAGCAGATACAATAAGATTTAGTCGGCAGGCTATAGCAAATATAATATCAACCAAATCTTACGTGGCAGAGAGAGAAAGGAAGAGAGAGAAGGAAGCTGGCTACTAAATTACAGCTAGCTATAGCACGTAAAAATATGCATTTCAATCTCTTACACGTGGGGCCAAATAGTTATTGTAATAGCTACTTTATTGTATGAACTATTTTTTGAAGGCTATAGATGAAATAGACAAATATTATACCCACTAGTTGACTGTACTATTGTACTTGCTCTTAAAGTTTTGATCGACATTAATTCCATTCGGCCACTTGGAACTGGGTAGCGACGGGCAACCAGTCGAAAACCAGCACAGGTGAACTGATGATTGGTGAGAAGTCACGCTCATGTCAAAGTTCTCAATCAAACAGCAGGAAAGTTACACACAAGGTTTATGTTTTTGACTTTTTTTTAATAAATAAATATTATTTTAAAGTAATTTATCGAATAATCTTTAGTAAGTGGTTTATTTATTTTTGTTTCGTTCACACGACTACTCATATTAAAATTTAAAATTATAAACTAAAGATATAAACTACGGTAAAAAATTATCATGGAGAGACTGGCCTTCTTACACTTCTCATGATCTATCCATTGGGAAGAATGAATCCTTATAATTACTGCAACTTCGATCCATGGGATCATGCCAACTCCCATGCACGCTTGCACTGAGCAAAGCTAGCTAGCTTTTAAAAGTTATTTTTTAGTTTTTTTATAGTAACTAGTTTTTAAATATAGTACCTTTTAAAATAGAGTATATACGTTAATTATAGTATATATTACAACGATTTTATTTATATCGTCTAAAATTATATACGAATTTCTGTTAACTTATATTCTCTTTCTTATAAATAATATAAAAACTATAAATCGTAGTTATAACCTAAGATGAAGCTAAAAAGAATGGTCCCGATCACAGTAAGTCTCAAACAAAGAGTTTCACGCTAGTGTACGTCCTGGAATCTTCTGCGGCATGCATAATTGCTCGTCGCCGGTACGGTCAGAATCCAAGTGCTAGGTCTTGATCAACTCGGCTTCGGTTTCGGTTTCTAACTTATTTTTCACTATTCATAAGTTTCGTCTTTTCTGAACTTTTGATTTTTTTGTTAAGCTTTTTTGCCGTTCTTTTTTCCCATATTTGTTTGTATTATACGTAATGGGCTAACATATTTTTTTTATATTTTTTAATTTTTTTAAATTTAATTATGCTAAATAAGGCTCTGTCAGCTACAGTGCTTTTTTCAGCCAGCTACAGTGTTTTCAGCCATAAGCCATGAGCTTTTCAGCCGAACCGATCACCACCTTTAGCTTGCATGCATCTACCAATCACGCTTTCTGGAACCTGCCCTGTACACACAAGTTCTTGCTAGTCAGGGCATTTACGAAAAAGCCATAAACCTAGTGTACAGACAAGTTCTCTCTATCTTACTATCGCGAAACCTATAATAACCGATTATGAAGTCTATAACTATATATCGATTATCAATCAGGCACTATAGCTTCTGACCAGTGGCGGACCCAGAATTTTACCAAAGGGTATGCCGCACCAAAATTTTCATATGCAATTCGGTAAAACCATTTGCCAATTCGGTAAATAATTGTAAAATTTGCACCGTAATTTGGTATACAAGCACTAAATAATATGATAAGTCTTAAACGGATCCGATGAACTGTGTCAACATTTTCAGAATATTGCGTATTGGAATTCGAGGATATCACAGCTTTATTTCTAGAAAGGAAAAAAAGGCTTATAAACTTGCGACTATCTAAGGAATGTCAAATGTGTTCAGGCATGATGGTTTTCAAAGGCAGCCTAGCAAAATTTTCAGGTCAAACCTAATTTCGATTCACACAACAACACTTCAATTAGCTTGTTACTTTTCCAGCCAACATCTACTTCTAAAAAAGCTTTTGTGCCAAACGTGAATCAAAGTATGAAACAAAGCCATTGGGGGAAAACTAGGTGGAAATGGAAAAGTAGTATTGTGGTGCCACAAAAGCACAGTTTAGTATACCGATTGAATGGAAAACAAAGCGCTTCACAGATTGAGATTAGCTTGTCTTACCAAAGCGAAAACCATGCGTAGCCATCAAGGCCTTGTTGACCATGATGATGCCAACAGAAGTCACGATGTTGAACACCCATCCCGCATCATCCAACGCAACCTTGTTCTCTGCCTTGCCTCCCGGCGCCAAACCCATACTCTTCCTGCGATGCGGGGTCCTAATCCACCAATACAAGTTGCAAAGCACCTGAGCACGCACGGAATCAACAATGGTGAGTGCATCCGTCAAAACAAGCATCAATGCACGTTAGAATCTAGAACCCCCCCCCCCCCCCACTTTTAGCACAAGCCCCAAATCCCTACTGTCTCCTCAATCTGCACCGCCACCGTTTGCGAAATTCAGAAGCACGATCGATCGAAAGGGGAACCCCCCAACATGCGCGCTTCCCACCGCACAAGAGAAAGCAATCCTTGAAGACTCGAATCGCTGCACGACGGAAGAAGAAGTGGGATCCAATCACGCAAGAGAATCGCGAGTATGGATCAGCCACCGGATCGACTGATCCCTCTCACAGAAACGGATGACGGACGAGTACAGCCGGCACGCAGGCAGCTGGCCTCGCTGAGGATCGATCGATGCGGTGCGTCCGCGCGTGCGGCAGGCGAACAGCCAGGGTATTGAGTTCGGCTGGCCGGCTGGGCCCCAGGGTATGCCGTGGCCCACCCGGCATACCCTGTGAGTCCACCCCTGCTTCTGACCATCGATCAAGCACTGCAGCTCTGACTATTGACCGGTTATTGTAGCTCTGACCATCGACCAGTTACTGTAGCTCCTGACTATCGACTGGTTACTGTAGCTCTGACTATTAACCGATTAATGTAGCTCCGACTATCAACCGGTTAATGTAGCTTCGACTACCGATCACCGATCGAGGTCGAAACTTCCGAGTTTTGACCGTGGTCGAAGTCTGCTAATCGAACCACCCAACACAAGGCCGATCAGACCGCTCAACACAAGGCCGATCGGTCTGCCTAATCTGAATATTCTAACAATTCCAGTTTTACAATGGAACATTGATTGAAACTTTCATAAACGCAAATTTCAATGCAACCCAAATATCAATTATTCATCATCACTATATTTCCGACCTATCCACATGGTCCAACAATATCCAACATGGCGGAATTCTGCCGAACACCTGGTGCGTGGCTGTGAGAAAACCCTAAAAATCAAATGCCAAATTCCCAATTTTCTAGCCCCATACGTCAAAACAGATCAAGAAAGGAAAGCGAGAAGCCCTGGGATCACCTCGATCGAGACCCATGCGTGAAGCCCTCGCCTTACTCGCGTTGAGACGGATCAGAATTAGCAAGACATCAATAGCCAAAGACGTGCCGCCCCCTTCTCTCTTGAGCCATGCCGCCGAAGCCGAGAAGAAGCATGCAAATGGGAGGATCTGCTAGCATGGTAATTAGGGTCGACGAGATTCGATGGTGTCATGGCTGGATTTGACGGTTCTGACGATATAGAGCTTGGGACGTGTAGATCCGGTGGCGGTTGGTTGACTGGTGCGAATCTGGCTGTCTCCAGTCATTGACAACCACCTCATGTCACTCGTCGCTCATTGGCCATGGTGGAGAGAGAAAGGAGAGAGACGGTGGCACGGCTCGTGGGAAGAGGGCAGTGGTTGAGAGTGGAGGCGGAGAGGGGTAGCTGCACGGATGAGATTGACAGGGTGGGTGGAGAGTTGGGAGGGTAGGAGTATGGGAGATGTGCTAGGTGGGGAGTTGGATGGGAGGACTACAGACAAGGCGTGTGGCGCGCATGTATGAGTCAAGGTAGGGAGGAGGGGTGCACACACAGGGAGAGAGATAAACAGATAAGCTCTTATGTTATATTAGTAGACGTATTCAGCCTACTGTCCTTTGTTAACAGTATGAGAACACCGATGAGAGTAGCTGAGGCGGACGTCCTGTCTAATATCGAAGAGGGACACATAGAGATGTACTAAGCATTGCCCTCTCAAAGGATCACAGGTAGTAGGTCAAGCTGACCGATTGGACCATGGCACGTAGGTAAGCTACAATCCAAAGAACAAGCCAGTGGCTAGCTAGCACATCCGGGCATGCAACGTGGCACTGTTCCCGTGGAGACCACGCGCCCTCGTTAATTTAAACCTCAAGTAAACTAGCCATCAAGTGGGTCGCTACAGCCAGCCAACCACCAGCCCGGACCGCCGGATGCGTTGCACGCCGCTTCGGGAGGCGCCTAATCAAACGCCGTAGGCTGCTTTGTTTTAGCTTATAATTTATAGCTTTCAGTTTATTTATATTTTAATTAGTTTTTAAATAGAATATCTTTTAAAATAGGATATATATAAATTGTACGTAGATATCTATTTTTGTATTCTTTCTTACGAATAGTTAGGATTCAAAATTTTCAGTTAAATATCATAAGCTAAAGTTGAAAAAAAGTCCACTTATATTAGTCAGCAAGGGATTATGTCATTGCTATTTGCTTGATATTGCGCTCCACGTACGCAACAAGCACTAGCCAGAGTTTCATTGTATACTAGTGACATTGTTTTCGTTAGATTCTTGAGCGGTCGCAGATCTGCACATTATGCATGGTTTGCTTTATATTAACGTAGGTCTAGAAGTCTTTGATTTAACTAATCGTTCCTCTCTTTGCGCCTCTTTTCTTTTTTATGTCATGTTGCAGAGGTCAAATTTTAGCTATATTTGTTTTAACTTCGGCTACCTAACTACATACTTATAGGCCTGTACTTTTTGGCTACAGCTTGTGGCTTTCGGCTGTGGTTCATACGAGAGATTACAGAGTAACAGAAACTCATATGCGGTTTTTACCAATATAAATAAAGCCAGTACAATATGTACTATAATTAACTAGTAGACCCTATCTTAAAAAACACTTCGTTTAAAGCTAGTTACTGTAGAAAAACCAAAAACTGAAAAGAACATGCCCTATATAGCTTTACTTAGCTTCACTGGTGAGGATATAAACGAAATTTTGGTTTGTTTATTATTTTTGTATGTGTGTTTTGGTATATTGTTGGATATATATGGTTCCCCCTCTGTTATTCTAAAAAAATATTGTTCGATGTGGCATCTTATTAAGAACGCATCACAAAATTGTTGCAAAACAGTAGGCAAAACTCATGGAATAAAGCAAGGAAATTTTGTAAAACAGTAGGCAAAACTCGTGGAATAAAGCAAGGAAGAAGACTTGAGATTTATCCCCCATTAATTATATTGAAGCCACGTATATAGTTGATATTTGTTTTTTACTGCGACTGATGATTTTTGTCTATGCTTTTTAAAAGGACAGCGGATAGCATAAATGTCAATATGGTCAATATATACAATTTTAGATTTAAGAAGTTGTTTGAAGAACCCGTTTTAAAAAATCATCTTATTTATTTTGGTTTTCAATCAAAAGTATAAAAGTATGTGGTGAATAGGAAGCCCAAAACCATGGGCTGGTTTGGCCAATGCACCATGCGATTCACACTTCTTCGCAGCTTGTATTGGACAAGTGGCAGCACAAATATTACGAGAGAAGGCCTAGTTTGGTTTGTTTATTCTCCCTTTGAGTTTTGCCGTACCGGTTTTCTCCTAATAAATGTTTACCTTTGTACCATTGGCCTGACGTCTCGGGCTTAAGAAACTTAAACTAGTCAAATAAAATCGAATCGAATCGAAAAATGTTTACTTTGAATAAGTTTGTCTCGATTTAGTTAATTAATAAGTTTGTCTCGATTTAGTTAATGGCAATTACAACGGGCCTGTAATAATACGTACGTGACTTCACTGTCGTCGATGTGAGGGCCTATTTGCAACAACAAATTTAATTTACAATATTTTCTCTTATTTGTAATAATGCACTAATCAGAAACTACCTAGAACTTACTTCAATTCTGTAGGAAGGCTCCAGCTGTTCTTGATAGTTAATTGTCGTTGTTGCCGGACATGTCTTTTTCAACAGTTCCTTAAGTACGAGGAAAAACAAATGAAAAATAGAAGATATCAAGTTTTAAATAGCTAATGAACAGTTCATACGTACCATGCAAATATACGACTCCCTCCTACCATAAACAAGTGTTCACTTGGACGCTGGTACTGTCTTCAAAACATAACTTGAACAACCAAATTCTACTACAATATATTTTAAAACTAATCTAAATTATAATAATATGAAATTCTTATCGAGATAAATCTATCCATTATTTTCATATAGCCGATGTAAATATTCATATAAAGATATTGGTAGTTAAAGTTGAAATAATTTCACTGCACACGTTATGGCCTGCCTAGACCCTCCGCTTGAGAATACCTTTGTTGTGTAGTTTGATTAACCACACCTCATATTCCTATAGCATTGCATACTATAGATTTGTACTGCCTCCGAGCTCCACTTGCTTGTTGGTATTGGGTGATTGGTCCCATAACGTCTTCCTTCTTCCAACAGCTCGCATCTTGCTAAATTTTACAACTATCTTTGTAGTTCTGCACATAATTATAAATAAGATCTAAGTACCCATCGTTGACAACACGGTTTTCTTCTTTTGAAAAGATTTTTTTTATCAGATTTCCCATTTATTGCCCTTCCTTTAGGTGTACTCACCAATCAATATCCTTTATTGCTCTATATACTTTTCATGATTATCTGCCCTTTGCAAATAACTCGCATGACTTCACCTCGAAGTGATAGCTCACAACTTTCGAGTTCAAGCTACCTTACATAACACAGATGTTAGATTCTTCTTTAAACCAGAAACATACCGAACTTTCATCAATGTGTGTGTGATCTATCATACATCTTCAATGTAACAGTTTCCACTTCAGTAATTATATACTTTTTGCAATCCGCTAAGTGAACGGTTCATGCGCCGAGCGTAGAGATCCTTTGTCAAACATCTCCCTCGTCAAACATATATGAAAGTAACAAGCTGAATCTAATATCCATGCATGAGATACCTGATTGACTGACAACTACTATGTTGAAATCATACTTTGCTACTATCGCTAAGCATGCGTCATTCATTTACTTCAAACTCAGACATACTTTTATCATGTCTTCCTATAACTTTACTTCTGCCTGCAACACCTACTACAACCAATTCTTGATCACGCGTGGATGAAGATTCCAATGGCTTCTTTGAAGACTCTGCCTCCAATAGATATGTAACCGTCTCATTAAAATTGAAAGTGGTTTTCTTAACAAGAATATTTATCATCAATTGCTCCTATGATGGTGGTAAAGGTGAAGTCAGTATGACGACTTTATTGTTCTCCTTAGTTTTTTTTATCCACACTAGTCGACTATGTGATAAACTTATTGAAGATGTTGAAATGGTCAATGAATCATATACCTTCCTCCATTCATAACCTGTACTGTTACCACTTTAGTATCCACCAGTTTATCACTGACTACCAATATAATTCTTCTAAGTCCTCCCTAATTTGTTTTGTAAATTCTCTTTAATCACCAAGTACTTTATCTCATTGGAGAGACATAGATGGATTGTACTAACAGCCTTCCGCTCCATCATCTTTCAGTCTTCATCGGTAATTTTTCTAGTTTGTCCCCTTCAAGAGCATTGATTAGATCATAATGGACAAGGACATACTTTAGCACGTGTTACCACACACTAAAATTTTCTCCACCATCAAATTTCTCTACTTGATTTCACATCGTCAAAATCAATCTTAATTTTATACTACCTGACGCTTTACCGACTTTTTCACAAATCAGATTAATCTAGCCTTGGCGTTGGTACCACTTGTTACACTCTGATACCTATTCTTATGCATAGCAGCCCTCGGATTGAATCAAAGTTTGTTAGATACATCACGAGCGTGCACGGTATCGAGAACGAAGAAAATGAATCTAGTAGAGAGAACCAAAATAACGATGTTGAAGCAAGCACGACAAGAGAGAAAAGATTTGGTGAAGCCGATCGCAAATTCCTTAATCACAACCTCAAAAGAGTACAATGGATTGTCACTCTTCTGCAACCCTCTCCAATCTTTTAGGACTCTCGAATCATTACCTTAATTATACAAGAATCTAGTGCAAAATAATAACTTATCCTCTAATCCTCGTGTGCATCTCTATCTTTGAACGAGTGGCTTCTTTGCTTTCTTACTTGATTGCTTGAGTTCTTCATGACTACCCCTCATGACTTTATATAATCCTCCTAACCCTTCTCCGAAGTGCAGTAGGAATCTTACTCTAAAAAGAGTAAAAATCTTAATCCTATTAGAATTCATTTACACTCTGTATAACACATATTTTTAAATCAAAAACACTAGTCTACGAGTCACTGTACTGAACAAACAGTAAATTTGACCAGTGACAAAGTTCTGGAGCAGCCTGCGCTGTTATTGGATCGTACGGTCGACGGCCATCAGCTAGTACTTAACAAGAAGCAAGGGCGACGAAGAAGCAACAGTTCCACTAATTTTGCAAAGTTTGTTTGGCCTCTTCTTTCCATTTTCTCTAAGTATAATGCATATACTAATACCACTTCCTTTTGCGTCGTACATCAAGCGTCACTAATTTCTTTCTGATGGAGCTTTTAACAGGCTATAGGCATTTGTGGGTTCATGGCGTCATGACCTAAATGCTCAACTACTAGGGCCGGGGATCAATGGCGAAGCGAGAATTAAAATAGAGTTCGGGCTACTAGTTGTTTAGAGGCTATTCATTGGCTGCTTTTGAGGATTCTTGATTTAATTTTTTCCCCTGATCAAGCCACCACTATAGAAAAGATTATCACAGACGATTCATAAAAATATCATCGCAGGCTGTTTCATGACTCGTTTGAGTTTATGGATCAGTAATGACATAAAGTCATCGTAGATAGTTTTCGAACCGTCTATAATGCACACTATAATATACAGTTATTAACTCAAAACCGTCTGTGAAAAGTCACAGAGTAGACGGTTTTTTAAAAGAATCATCCGTGATATATCAGATATCACAGACAATTTTATAAAATAACCTATTGTGATTTATCACAGACGGTTAATATAAAAAAATGTCTATAATGGTTCTTTGTATAGCAAAAAATTCTATTTTTTGGTTAGCCATAGGAAATGCTAACTATGCCCCCTGAAAACAAGCAAATAGATCACGGAATTGCAGATTTTATAGGACATGATAATCATTACACAGATTTCACAAATGAATTACAACTGAATGAGTTACAATTGAATCAAATATTTGAACCATACTACATATTTTGCAATAGACAAATACTAGTAACATTGTTCCACCTAAGACTAATATGATAACGGAACAAAGACATGGAAGTTTCGCGGTGGCGAGGGCTAAGGGGAAGGACCGGCCTAGCCGTCGAAGTCATAGAGGGTGCGGCTCTAGCGCTTGAGCATGTAGATGATGTCCATCGTGGTGACAGTCTTGTGGTGGGTGTGCTCGGTGTAGGTGATGGCGCCGCGGATGACGTTCTCCAGGAAGATCTTGAGCACACCACAGGTCTCCTCGTAGATGAGCCCGAAGATGCACTTCATGCCACCCCTCCTCGCCAGCCATCGGATCGTCGGCTTGGTGATGCCTAGATGTTGTCGTGCAAGGCCTTTCGGTGGTGCTTTGCGCCGGCCTTGATGAGCCCCTTCCCTCACTTACCACACCCAGATATGGCTACCGACGAATCTCTTGTTCGAGGCTACATGGGATGAGCGAATGAAATTCAAGGAGAGGTATACGGTGGTGGTGGTGGTTCTTGGAGTGAAATTGGGGAAAAGGAAGAGAGGGAGTAATAAAGGGCAATAGGTGGGAGGAGCTCGGTGCCTGATGTTCGATGCGGAGAGAATAGATGGGTAAGATCGAGATCCTGGAAGAGATGCCATAGATCGGTGATATGGCATTATCATAGACGGTTTAGATTAAAAACCGTTTGTGATGTCTACTATTATCACAGTCAGTTCTTGTTAAGATCTGTCTCTGAATTATCACAGACGGTTCTTATTAAAAATTGTCTGTGATAATTGCAGATACCACAAACAATTTTTAATCTAAACCGTCTGTGATAATTATATATCATAGATCATCGCTAGTAACGTAGACGATCATACTTGTAAAGCCGTCTATGATAATTGTAATATAGACGATTCTCTAGAATTATCTATGATGAGACGTTCAATATTTTTTTTTAAGTAGTGAGCCAAAGTGTCTCTCTATTCGTCATTGCCCTATGAACTCAATGCACAGAGAACCTCATACCACGCGTTATAACAAAGTACATATGCTTAGCACTATCTAAAGAAATCATTTTTTTCTCTTCGGTTTTAACACTAAGTAAGAAAAGTAAGTAATTTCTACCGTTTGGGCAATACAGTATGTGTTTTTATTAAGTGATAACCAAAACAAGTGATACAATTGACGAAATAGTTTTTCATGTAATTAAAACAATGTTAATGAAATGGATCTACCAATTTCACTCTGAGGTGCTATAAATTTTCCCGCACGTTAATCGGAGTAAAAAGAGATTGAGCTACAACGCTTCTTTTAGTGTGTATAAATTATAGTGGTGTAGACTAATCAAATATAGATATTAAAGCTACTATTTTATATTAGGGGGTATAACTAGTGTTTTGAAAAAGGTATGCGCTCATCGAACAGAAAGGTTACCACCAAATGATTAATCATTATGGGCCCAATTAATCAGAATTTAACAGACAATTATACATTCATAATAATATAGTCATTTATATTTAATATTATTTAATATAGTTTATTTATCAATATTATAATAAGCTATTACTATATAAAGCATCATTAGTCATAATTTACATTATATTGTTTATGCCTCATCTATATGATACATATTATGTATGGCATTGCTCGATATTATAAATTAATGAATTGTAATTAACAACTGGAAGTAAATTGTTTCGACAATTAAACGGAAAAATAGTCGATTAATCGGGAAAACGGATGACTAATCGGTGAAAATGGATGATTAATCATTCGAGACCGATCAATCCTCTCCGCATACACTATACATTGCACAGACAATTGTACTATCTAGCCGTATAATTAGACTAGCTACATTGCACAGACAATTGTACTATCTAGCCGTATAATTAGACTAGCTACGAGCACAAAGGAAGCCTATATATAGAGTCATGTTTTTAGATCAACTGCACTACCAAATGGATCCTAAAATGAAAACAACACGTACTAAACATAACCATTATTTGAGCTATATGCAACTGGGAAGCACCACTTGACGCAAGAACTAGACATTTACATTGTTAGTATGCATTATGCAAGCATCATACATTAATCTGATTTATCTTATGTACGATCTGAGAAACCACTCCTAGGATTCTCTATTTTAAATTTATCTTGGGCCTACCCTCCTAGGAATTCAATTCTCAAAGGAGATGCATGAGGAGGATGCTTCAATTTCATACAACTTAATTGTACAAATGATGAGCTCTCCAAAATTAAACTGTAAGCCAAGTTCCCATTAAAAAAATTGGCTTAAATTTTTAGCTTCTAGCTTTGGACTTCTAACTTCTTAATTTTGTTTTTGGCTTTTTTGTATTTTCTTTTTCCCTTATTTCTTTATATTATCTATGATGATTAATCTTTTTTCTATTTTTTAATTTTAATTACACTGAAAAATACAAGCAATTATAGTGTAAAATAAGCTAAAAGTTTAGGCTTACAAGGCAGGATGAGCACCCCAATCATGCATCTATTAGCCGGTTGATGGATGGGCATTGCTAGCTAGAAACTGCCACATATCTGCACGAACAGCGACATGTTCCAAACAACCTAGGTACCTCGGACATCATGCCGAGAAAATAGCGCGTAGCCGATGAAACAACAGAGCAAGGAAGAAACGGAGAAAGAGAAGGAGTGTCCTACCAAGTTGGATCGAGAAATTAAATAGAATCGCTCCCAGGTTGATTAAACAAGCGGCAGGTGGAGCAAAACCGCATCGGAAACTCGGGGCGCCCACAGGTGCGCGTGCGAAGTCAAGTGGGAGATCAGCAGAGAACGGCGGAACCGCTGAAGACGAGGCTGGGAGCCACCTCTCAC
This sequence comes from Dendrocalamus sinicus, assembly GCA_036346575.1. Taxonomy (NCBI): domain Eukaryota; kingdom Viridiplantae; phylum Streptophyta; class Magnoliopsida; order Poales; family Poaceae; genus Dendrocalamus; species Dendrocalamus sinicus. Next base: position 1,709,227 of record CM070641.1, read on the forward strand.
TCCTCCCTCGTACGTACTACGGGCCCCCGGAGGCTAGGAAGGCAAGGCGAAATCACGCAGTTCCCAGCTACTATGCGGCCCGTCGCACCAACTCCAAACTCCTTCCTCCTCGGCGTTGCGCCACTCCCGGAAACGGGCGTGGCGATTCGTCCGCACCCTGCATCCATCTGACACTGTGGCGGCCACCGTGAGTGTGGCCGCCACGCGCTGCCGTGAATCCCCCACGCTGCAAAGTTACGAACGTACTCCCCACATATTATATATCTTTGGGTTCCTTCCACTTGGCTTAAAATTAACTTGCAGTCAGGACGCATACCAATGGCTATAGGTGTTTTTTTTTTCAGCTAACCTATGGCTAATGGTTTTAAGCTTTAGTGTGAGCAGTTGTGTGAATGAACTGAATGTCGATAAGTCGATGAACTGTTTTGAAAAGGTTATTCCGATAAGCCATTTCAAAATAGCGACAAAAAGTCTTATTTATTTGTTCGAGAAGAGCTATAAACTAAAAAGAACATAGCCTATATAGAGTGTTTGATATGTCGCATGGGGCCATCGTGGAACCATCCCCTCTCCGATGTGGAGGACAACACTATTATTGGGTTACGAGTACGTTACATTAGCATAAATTAAAATTTCTACCATGTAAATCAGCAAGCCATGTGAGTAAGAGATTGCACATTGTTACCACTAGACGCGCAGTGTAGCAGAAGAAAAGTTGAAGCAACCTGATTCAACATAGTACGTGTCGATGTAGTGGAAGTACTCGATCGTCCAACGTTCTGATCAACATCCTCAGAAGGCGATCGTCCTCAAGCGGTAGTCGATCTCTATGAGTTGATTGTGTCTTCTTCTCAGATCATCCCGATCAGCACCGCAATTGTAGCAGCATCTCTACCGAAGTCCACACGTCCAGGATGAAACGCCCTGTACCGATGTTGAAGGACCTTATGAGAAAGTCCATGATACTATTGTGATGAACCATTACAAGTTTTGAGGCGAGGTTAAGTGATTTTGCAAATATCGCACTTTGTTTGGATTGGTTTTGGGCATAAATTGAGAATTTTGGGATTTGAGTTATGGATTGAGTTAGGATAACCTAGGTCATTGCATTAAGCTTGCACGATGCAAGTCTTGGCTAATATAGATCAAGTTATGAACAACTTGTGTCTGAAAACGATTTGTTTGTCTTTGGATGTCCAAAAATACTTGAAGTCAAATGTGGTCAATGATGATGATCGGGCTAGGCTCATAGAGGAGTTGAGACCCAGAACGATTGAGGATAATGGATGAAATGGTGAGCTCAAGCATCACACGAGAAAGATGGGAAAAGTTGAAGGTGAGTTCGAACAGTGGAATGGCGCAATGTGGCTTGCACGGACCAAGTGAGCTATGGTTCGGTAAAACTGGGACGGAAGAGATTTGCTGATGCATGGTAAGCTAGTAGTGCACCTACACGTGGTAAGCATGGCGATTGCTTGTAGTGGTTGGTGATGACCGGGTCAAGAAAGAGTATTTTGGTAGTTTGACCAAAATATTGGAAACCATCTTGGATCAGAATCACGATATATGGGTGATGTGTTGGAGAGCGGTTTGGGTCAAGGTGTTGCTGGTTTGATCAAGGCGGATCAAGACTAAGGATTTAGCAGATGTGAACTTATGCACTTTGAAAAGCATGCATAAGTGAACTTGTGTGAGTAAAATCCGTGTGCGTGGCGTTAATGAGTTTTTCCATTGTAATAGTGAATAGAATCTATTAAGGGGTGTAGGTGGCTGGTTGCCCACCTATAAAAGGGGTTAGGATGGAGACATGTATGGTTAACCATCCAACCCCTCTCCCATGTGCTCTCTTGTTTAGGGTTATGGTTTGAGAGTAAGAACATTGGGTGCTCTTTGTCCTCTAAAGTCGAGTGGCTGTAAAATGTACTTTCTCAAGTAAGCAATACATTAACCTTTGTGTATCTCCATGGATCCACCTTACTTTGATTTATTTGCTCTTGATTTGGTTAGTTTTGATCTCTCTTCTTCCCTTTTCTTGATCTTGCTATGCTAATGATATATAAGAGATGGAGATAATCTCTGAGAATCTATCTCCACCTATCTAGGCATATTGATAACAAGTTTATCAAGAAAACCTAGTTTTACTTGATTTGGCCTCAAAGTGTGATTTCTTGATCCGAGAGTTTTTTTATTTGATTTCTTCGGTGTTCTAACTTGCTGTGACATGTGAGAATATATGTAGACCCATCTTGGTCATGATCCACCCACGAGCAAGTTGTATTCACCGACTTTGGTTTTGACTCGGTTTTGGTGCAATCTTCCAATAAACTAAAAAAGATCTCAATTTTGGCCATCATTTTCATGATTGTTTGTTGGAATAGGTTCAAAATACCCTAGAGAAGTTTTCTACAAAGTTTCATATCATTTGGATCTACGGATTAAAAATTCGATTAATTTTGTGTTCTGAAACTGTGTTGAAAGTCTCTATTCTTCTTTAAGTTTTTGACCACTCGCCAATTTTCGACCACTCTCAAGATTCGACCATGTTGAATTTTGAACCACTCACTGGTCGTTGATCTCACAGGTCATATTTTGACTTGGTTCGGCCACTTTGGTTTTCGACAGCTCACTGGTCGTCGACCTTTGGTCGTATTTCGACCATCGACCACTTTGGGTTTTGATCATTCACTGGTTGACGACCACACCAGTCGGATGTCGACTTCCATCAAACACTCGGATTTTACGATCTCTCTCAGGTCATTGACCATGTCGGTTTTAGACCACTCGTTGGCTTTCGACTACCCTCTGGTCGTTGACCACTTGAGTCAAATTTCGACCACGTTGGTTTTGACCATGTTGTTTTCGACCACTTTCTAGTCATTGACCACTTGAGTCAATTTTTGACCACGTTGACTTTCGACCACGTTGGTTACGGCCACATTGATTTTCGACCGCTCTGTGGTCGTCAACCAGTAGAGTCGAATTCCAACCACATTATAGTCGAATCTTGACTGTGTTGTTTTCTAACTAGTCACTCTAAGCTCTATGAGTCTCTAGTTTCAAGTAGGATTCCTATCCTAATCTTCATATCTTTGTAGTTATCGAAGTAAAGGATAGGTGAATACTTGAAGGAAAATTTTAAAGCAACATTCATCCCCCTCTGTTGTCTATCCGGTCCTACAAGTGGCTATGACCACCATAATTGGCATCATGCCAACTATCCTCATGGCGTGTCCACACCGGTGTCGTTCATTGCCCTTCACCGTTGACATCGCCACTATGCACGTCGTGTGTGACACCGATACACAAGCAATCTCGCCGTGGCCGCACAAACCTCCATCGTCGTGTTCCTAGGTGCTTGGTGCTGCAGCTGGTTCATCGCCAGTGTCCTATGCACCTCCGCTTGACGCACACCACTGCGTGTGCTTTCGTGTCGACCCGAATGCATGTCACTATCCGACCGACACACGATCAGCTGCGGTAGTCTCTCACCTCAGCCCCTTCTCCGACTCACGAAAATCACCAAGGTTCTGATACCAATTGTTGAAGCTGAACTCATCAACTCGTTGGAGCTAAACTCATCAACTCCGATTGCTACTCTCCGGGAGAAACCACACACGCTTTTTTTCTTGGAACGACACACGCACACGAGTAGGGAGGACGAATGAACAGAAGAGAGATTTCTTTTGTAGCAATGCACGCCTTTCTTCTTTTCTGTTATTCACTCGCGTGTCTCAAATTGTTTAATAAGAACTACATGGCTGAAATAAGCCTCACGCATCCACGCCTGTACTCCACGCACCCAATAAGTCTACTAGCTAACAATTGGGACATATTCTCATGCTACTGTCTAGGATCTTCTCCATGACCCACACGACTCGGACAACTCATTGACTTATAACCATCACTCGGATGCCCAGCCACGACTTACGATCACGGCATCTCGACCACGGCTGCTCGACCATGGCATCTCGACCATGGCTCTTCGACCACAGCATCTTGACCAGGGCTGCTCGACCACGGTGTCTCAACCATGGCTATTCGACCACAGTATCTCGACCACGGCTGCTATTCGACTTACGAGTACTTCAATCATGGCTCTTCAACCACGGCTGCTATTCGACTTACGAGTACTTTGACCACGGCATTTCGATCACAACTCTTCGACCATGGTTGCTACTTGACTTACGAGTACTTTGACCATGAATTCTCGACCGTAACTCTAGTAGTACCGCTCATACAAAGCCAGTACTACCGGTCTTCGACCACACAAGTCTTTCGATCACCGACCGGGTATTATAGCTCCGACTAACAACCGGTTACTGTAGCTTTGACTACCGACCGTCTCTGTAGTTACGACTACCCACCGGTTCACTGTATTCTGAAGTCTCCGGCTACTCTCCAACTCCAGGTCTTCGACTTGTACTCGAACACATGAGTACTCGACACATGACTACAAAGTACTCAACACACAATTACTCGACACATAATTACATAGTACTCAACACACGAGTACTCTAGATATAGCACTCAAATACATAAGTATTATCAATAACAAGATTAGTTCCAATACTGTCCACCCTCCTGAGAACCCTTGGCTCCCCCTCCCGATGTGCTTTATATACACCCCTCCCCTCCATTTCTCCCCTCGCGCACCACCACTCTCTCTTCCTCATTCTGCTCATCTTCTCTAGCATCGCACACAGCAGCAGCGCCTCGATCGATCAGCTAGGATGCGGATGAGCTGCAACGGGTGCCGCGTACTGCGCAAGGGGTGCATCGACGACTGCGCTATCAGGCCGTGCCTGCAGTGGATCCGCAGCCCGGACGCTCAGGCCAACGCCACCGTCTTCCTCGCCAAGTTCTACGGCCGCGCCGGCCTCCTCAACCTCATCACCACCGTCCCCGACCAAGTCCGCCCTGGTATGCACGCACCCTTCTCGATCTTCCCTCCTGCAGCATGCGTGTGTATGCCGGCTCTGACGACGTTCGTGCGCAAACATATGTGAAGCAATATTCCGGTCGTTGCTGTACGAGGCCTGCGGCCGCATGCTCAACCCGGTATATGGATCGGTGGGGCTCCTCTCGTCCGGGAACTGGCAGCTGTGCCAGTCCGCCGTCGATTCGGTCCTCCGCGGCATGCCCATCGCGCAGCCGCTGCCCGCCGCCACCGCCGTTCCGCCGCTTCGGACGTGTGACATCCGTCACGTCGCCAAGAGGAGCGACCACGGCGGCGTCTCCGTTGACCTCCACCGGCTGGGCAGCAGCGCGCGCCCGCAGTTCAAGAGACCCGGCGCCCACAGATCGGGACGTTCCGAGTCTGCGCTCGAGCTGGTCTTCGCCCAGCCGTCGGCCGCCATGGATGTTGACGTAAGACATGCACAGCCGCTCAACTGGGCGCGCCGCGAGCTGAGTCACGAGTCTGAGAGCCATGACGCCGTGCCGGAGAGCGATCATAGCAACGCCTCGGTGCACACCGTGGAAGGCTCTCACGTCAGCCAGTCCGAGGCGCCGGAGCCTAGAACAACCGAGGTGCGCGAGGCCGGCCTCCAGCTCACATTAGGTCTACTGCCGCCGGTGCACAAGACCGAGCCGGCTGACGACGGCCAGGCTGACAAAGGCGATCCAGTGGAGCTCGGCTTGGGGATCTCAACTTCGATAGTTCGATGAATATAATGAAATCACTGGATACAGTGGTCTTTTCACTGCAGGGAGGAAGTCTTATTAGATGTTAATTTGTACGTAGGACTGTTTTTCATGTTTTCCAGTTTTTGAAACATTGAAGTAATGATCGTTGCCTTTTTTGTCTTTCGATCTTATCATACCCCATTCGCTCTTCTGTCCTTTGATTACTATGAGATGTTTCAGGGACGTATATGTATAGAGTTTTGATGTATGTATGTGAGATATATAACATCCAAAGGTTTGTCTCATGCATGTTGTTATCATGTACGATCGAGGCGATCTATGCATGGTTTATATATTTGAGCTCATATGGGTACCATGGAATGGTGATGCAGTTGGGAAAGACTATGTCAGTTAATCAAATGAATCTCTGCCTCGCCCAAAAAAAAAGAATTTGTTCTGAGAAATTATGGAATGACGATTGAGTTTTCATTTACATCTGATGACTGATGAGTATGTTGGCAGGTGAACATCATAAAAAGACAGCACCATGTTTAATTATATCCCTATACGTGATGCACCTGTACCGTATCTAGTTGTTCTTCGTCCACCTTAATTTGTGTGTAGAATGTACAGTGGCCACGAGAGAGAGAGAGAGCGCGCGCCTTTTCTTGGTGCATGCGGCGCCCCCACGGCCACGGGTGGAGGTTCAATGTATATGGCAAAAGTATGTGGAAGGGGAGCTCAATTTGCACAAAAAAAAATGGAAAAGTTAGCTAGGGTTTGATCATCTTCAAACAGCAGAAGAGGAGCTGACAAGTGAAGGAGTTCAAGTTTTATTAGCCAATTTGCCAAGTAGATAATTATCTTCCCATTGGTACTGCATCACCCAATTACTAGCTGTGTTTGAATTTCATGCAAACATTGTATGAGTAAATTCGACCTATTCCCTTAAAAAAAACGGTGCAAGATTATTTTACATTCACGCATATATAGTATTTTACATTCACGCATATATAGTAGTATTTGATGAACAATTAGCACTGTATCTGTAACGCCCTAGGGTCCAAACCGGCTCGGACCTAACCATATTCTGGATAAGCCACGTACACGTAGCAACCCGCTTACACTTTCATCCTCGCTTTGCGCAAAACGGTTAACCGGGGGTGCTACCATTGGAACTCCTAGACTTATATGTAAGTGCTTCTCAAGGTAAGCTAGCAATGTGGGACTAACCCAGAAATTCATGTGCACACACACATGGGCCAACATGGGCCGGGGTGTCACATACACCCCCTCAAAGGATCCGACGTCCTCGTCGGACCAACATACCCACACCGAGGTAAATGATAAGGATCTCCCCTCTTGGCACATGTCCATGCGTTCAATGCCAGCACATATGCCATGCTGTGTGTCCACTCCAGGCCCACACACGCCATGCGCTATATGCCCGTGCCCCTGACCCGCACGTGCCCATGTAACCGCGAGAGCCGGCTCTGATACCATTTATAACACCCTAGGGTCCAAACCGGCTCAGACCTAACCACATTCTGGATAGGCCACGCACACGTTGCAACCCGCTTGCACTTTCGTCCTCGCTTCGCGCAAAACGGTTAACCAGGGGTGCTACCATTGGAACTCCTAGGCTTATATGTAAGTGTTTCTCAAGGTAAGCTAGCAATGTGGGATTAACCCAGAAATTCATGTGCACACACACATGGGCCAACATGGACCAGGGTGTCACAGTATCAGTATCCTAAAGAGATGCACTTTATTACTTCAAAAGTGTAGATAATATGTATGTTGGGGAAATGGCCCCCACTTGGGCTATTACACTGAAAAGGCATAATAATCACATCACAAGGGAAAGTACATGATTGCTTCTACAATAATTGACTCATGTATGGATGTTTATATAAGCAACCCTACTACAAGAAAAACCCCATATAGAGGCACTTTCTAACTTGCCTCTAAAATTGAAGTTACGTAGTCTAGAGGTACTTTTTAGAGATACCTTAAAATCGCGGCAAAATTTTGTACTGTAGATGTGATTTTGAGATGTTTTAGAACCACGCACATAATTTTATTTTGTAGAGACGTTTTTGAGGCGCTCTCTAATTTGCCTAAAATTTTTGTTGTGTAGAGATTTTGTTAGATGCTTTTAACTATCTAGAGGCGTTTTTCGATGATTTACATGTATTAAATAACCTACATATAAATATTGTAAGACACAACTAAACATGCAAAGTTGTGAGGTTGAGGTGGCTAGTGCAACATGTCCAAGAGAAATATTACTTTCATGAGGTCTAGAGTTTGAGTACCAACATTGACAATAGTGCACACTTTTTTTAGATTTTATTTTCAACAATTTTACACTACTATGAAATATCTTTATTCCCTTAGAAACACAATAAAGCACCTCTCTAAAATACCACAAAGTATATAGTGGCGTTTTAATAATATGTCTCTATATTCATAGCAACAATACATATGAAAACGCTTATGAGGCGTTTTTAAAAAATGTCTCTACTATATTGAAAAAGTGTCTCTATGTTCTGTTTGTATTATAGTGCCTCTTATGGCTATAAGTATGTACCTCGGGGCGCCATAAGGGGAGTCCCATTTTTTAGCAGAGATAAGCTTATGTAATACAGACATCTATCTCTCATTTTCACGGTTTTTAAGGCTCCAGATAGCTTCTTTGTAGTCTCTTCGTAGCCCCATTGTTCACTATTTGGTCTGCAATCATAATAATGTAAAAGATGAAATGTCCTGATTAAATTTATTTATGTTGATTAAATTTATTTATGTACGTTTTAAGGTGCAGTGAAAATTTTTAACGTTATTCACGAAATTGACAATATTTAATTCATGTCGTCGAACTATAGTTTCACATTTTCAGAGTATGAATTAGATCCCTCTATGTGTATGATTTTGTGTTTACATAAACATGTTACGAAACAACTATCGTGATTAATTGACTCAGCCTTTTCCATGTAACATGGCACAGTTAATTTGTATACATTTTAATTAGTTTCGTGGGTGTTGAGAACTAATTTAGACACTTAAACTTCAGTACTTGCCCATATATTTATTAAGATCCAAATTAAATTAATATGCGGCATGCATACGTACGTTTCTGCAGACTACTCAACTCAAAATTCGGTTTATTAAATTTCTACTTTATGTCCATAACATTGGTGTATGATTAATTAATCCTATTTTTGCGCGAAAAATCGAATTCCCATAATTAATTAATTAATGGGTTTTTGATACTTGTCAGCCGACCGTAGTGACCATCACATGCATACAGCATGCATGTTCACCCGTAAATTCGCTAGATCTGCTCGGCATCCATGTTGGATTAGAATAGCTCAAAATCCCGTGTTTGATCGACCAGCTAGTCGGCACGTACATCCGTTTATGGGGATGCATACACTGTATATATCTATTATACCTGTCATATGTAGTACGTATGTCGAAGTGCTAGCTTGGTTACTCTCGTCCTGGCCTCCAACAGCAAATACAAAGTTGCTACGAAAACATGTTTGCATTATTCACTCAGGAAACAGTAGAATTAATAGAAAGTCGATCAAAAAAATGGGATACATATTAATTTATTGTTTAAATTTTGAGGACCCATGCATACTCGTGCCAAAATGCCAGATATAATTAATGATACGGTTCTGCCGTTCTGCTCGATTCGGATGCATATCATGTACTTGGCAATCTCTAACCTAGTGTGTTTTTTAGGTTTTGAATTTAGCTTTTGCTTATGATTTTTGAATTCTGTCTGTTTACGAGACACAGTATATAAAAAGAAATAGTCGTATTTAATTTTAGCTTATATAACTGAAATTGATATAGTATTTACTACAATCTAATTGTAGATCCTATCTTAAAAAGTACAGTGTTTAAAAATTAGTTATTATAATAAGAAATGATAAGTCAAAGTCAAACAAAAAACCAGCCCTAAATCCTAATCGGTCGACGAGAGATCTACGCAAGATTATTCTTCCAATATTATTCAGTAGAACTGATATCACTTTTCCAGCTGGCATGCATGACCCTGCCCAGAGTCAGCTAGCTATATGCATGTACACATCAGCATATATCCTATGTGGAGGAAAGAGAGTATGCAAAAAAAATCGAGCCAGCTCTTTCTAAGAATGCTAGCTTTAGTGTGTACTATATAAATGATGTGGAAGTCTTATAGTTAGTTGCTAGCTATAACTATTGGAGATGCCCTAACTAGTCTTCTAGAACTTCTATTGATTGCTTTACAACGAGTGTATGTGTCGTAGCATGCTTAGAGCATCTCCAATAGTGACTTATGAGCTAGCTCTAAGCATATTATTTCATATTTTAATAGAAGAGAGAGAAACGTTAGCTCTTGATCAAGAGCTAGTCTCATACACATATTCCAAGATTATGTGAGAGTGTCATGTGAGACTATTTATGTTATGAGCTATGTGTTAAAAGTTAGTACTATTGGAGAAGTTGTCTTAGAGCTAGTAACTAGCTCATAGTGTTGGAGATGCTCTAAGTCTCAGCTTGTAGTTTGGTCTTCCCCGCACCGTACAGTCTCAGCTTGTAGTTTCTTAATTTTATTCTTTTTGTTTTTTTATTTATTAGCATTGTTCTTGGTAATATAACGTATTTTAAAAAATTAATTATTTAGAACAAACTAATAGTTATTATAGTATATTTTTAATCATTACAGTGAAAAATAAGCTAGGCACTGTTTATAAGCCACAGCACTCTGGTTGAAGTGCAAAGTCCTAAAACTTGTGCTCAGAAATGGACGGAATATATAGATATGCATGCAGCCTGACAGGCTCTCCATCTCTTTGGTTGATGCTTGTGGAGTGTAGCTAGTAATAAAGAAAGGGCCAGGTCTTTTTGGCCTTTTTTTGTTTTTGGCATTCGGTTCTTCAATACCGAAATAAATAGCAAGATTTCTCTACGCAAATTTGCGAAGCGCTCTCTTTAAATAGTTTTTTAAATTTAAAATTGTATGTACCATTTATATCAATATTTTTATCATCTATTCCCATCTTAAAAAATACAGATAAAAAATTATCAGTTACAGTCAAAATCCATTATCCACATCCCAACATAATAAGGCTAAAGTGCGTTTGAATGGATCTGTGCATGTAATTGGTCCATATGCATAGTTGCGTGGTCTTTGAGCATAAGGATAGTAGTCGTGGATATCCCGCCAAGTTTTAGGTAGTTTTTTTGCCATATTGACGGTTTTTTGACATGTTTTTATAAGAATGATATGTGTCACATGAAAATTACAGAATTAGCACCTTTACCGTATAGCCACCGTGCGGAATCGGTATGGGGTGACATATAGAGGAACCACACAGCCACCGTGCTGTGTCGCCAAGACTGCACGCCCACCGTGTGGTGCGCCCTCTCCCGCACGGCCACCGTGCGGTGGCCAATTAGGAATGTTAATTAATTTGTAATTGACAAATTTATTTAGGTATCCTATTTGTAGGGATTTTTAAATATAGCAAACAAGTTCAAAAACTTATAAATTTTTTTATGAAGCCTCTCTACAGAGTGTACTTGATTATATAATTTTTATAATTTTATCCATTCTGAATTTTACTCAAATATTCTTATATACTTGAATAACTTTTCAAGTAAGATTCAGTGGATAAAATTATAGAAAAATTATACAATCAAGTACACTCTACCAAGAGGCTCTATAAAAAATTCATAAGTTTTGAGCTCCTTTGCTATATTTAAAAATTTCTATAAATAGTATATCTAAATGAATTCACTAATTATAAACTAATTAACATATCTAATTGGTCACCGCATGGTTATCGTGTGGGAGAGGACGCACCACACGGTTTTTGTGTGATACTCCTGTGTGTCATCTCCATACATATTCTGCACGATAAATATACGCTTGAGGTGCTAATTCTATAATTTTTCTGCGACGGATACCGTCCCTGCAAAAAAAAAAGGTACCGAAAAACCGCCAATGCGTCCAAAAACTCAGTTTCAGCGTATGGACGTAGCCGGCCAAAGTATTTATTAGTACGTACTCCAATAATCCTTGTGCTAGTACTAGCTGTACTAGCTTTGCTCAGCCCCAAGACCTCCGGCTTAGACAATTTATAGTGCATTTACTTCCCTCCAGAACGAGTACGTGAACAATATGCAACAATGTACGGACGTGGAGTAGGAGTAATTTTCATGTCCGCGTCTAAAAAAAAAAGATCCAATTTTCATGTCCGGACGATCGAACCCGTGAATGTCCAAGAGGTAGCTGTGCTCATTTCAGCATAAGCTTTTAGTTTTTTATTTTTCTAATTTTTTAGTTTTTGAGGGTTTTTTTGTTTTCTCTCTCTCATTCCTTTGTATTGTTTCTTTTTTTCTTTTGTTATTTTTAAAATTTAATTATATTGAAAACCCTAAAAAACTAACCGCAGATACAATAAAATAAATCTTAAATAGTATCAAATAAACCAAAAGCTTAAACTTTAATCTCAAATGAGCGCACGGGCGCTAGAGTATGGATACAACTTTGAACAGACCTAGATACATAAATCGGGATTCAGTGTTGTATTTGTTCATCCCACATAGAATCGGCATACCGTTGCCTAGTAACTCAAGAAGAGCAGAAAGCTCTAGTAGAGGATGGGACGGCATCATCATCCTCAACGAGTAAGAGCATCTCCAGCAGGGTCCCTACTTGAGCCCTCAAAACCAAATTTGAGGGCTTGAGGCAAAAATAGAGGTCCAGCAGGGCCCCTACTAGAGCCCTCAAATTTGAGGGGCCCCTTAAATCCCCCCTTCAGCCCTCATTCCTAGGGGGCCCCTACTCCGGCCCTCATTTTTCAGCTTTCCTCGTTTTTTCCCGTACGAGTGAAACAAATTTAAATTCGGAACAAATTTGAATATTCAGAACAAATTTGAATTTAAATTTGAATATTCGAAACAAATTTGAATATTCGGAATAAATTTGAATTTAAATTTGAATATTCGGAACAAATTTAAATTCAAATTTGGATATTCGGAACAAATTTGAATATTCGAAACAAATTTGAATATAAATTTGGAACAATAAAATTCGAAACAAATTTGAATTTAAATTTGAATATTCGTATTTGAATTCATAAATTTAAATATTGTCCCTCATTTTGAAATCATAAATATTTTATTGTGTATTGTGCTTTTGTCTCATACATATGCATATAGTGTGTGAGGAAATTGAGGAAATTGAGAAGTAGGGGCCCTGTTTTGAGGGCTCCTGCTGGAGTGCAGCCCAGAAAATAGGCCCCTCAAAAGTAGAGGGAGCCCTCAAATTAAAAGTAGGGGCCCTGTTTTGAGGGCTCCTGTTGGAGATGCCCTAATGAGGAGGTGTCGAGACGAGACTGGAAGCTACTAGTGGTACCAAAGGTTCATGTCTTTTGGTGGTGTGTACTACGAGATGTTTTACCAGATGCTGCTACTCTCAAGTACCGCCATGTCAAAGAACGAAACTTGTGTGAGGTTTGTGTTTGGTTGCTGGAATAGGATGGGATAAAGCAACAGGAGGATTTGATGCATGCTCTGGTCCATTGCTTGCATGCACAGATGTTCTGGATTGCCACAAAGAATATTCTGAATGTTAAGCTTCCCAGGCATCGGACATTCTTTGCACCAATTTATGCCAAGAATCAGACAAAGCAAAATTTGTGATGATAATGTTGTCTATATGGATATGAAGAAAATTGCTATTACCCAGCAAGATCAATGGAGTTCGTACATGACACTTCAGCTGCACTGGAGCTATCCAAGAAAAGTGAAAGCCCGATGGCTACAATCGCTAAATATCCTTGGATGAGGTCATCGGAGGGCTGGATCAAGTTAAACACTATGATGCAATTGCTTCGGCAACTAATGTAGGAGGTGTTGCTCCGTGATACAACAGTTTCCTTGGCACTTGAAGCAAGTTATATCAGGGGGTTTCAAACCCATTGATTATTGAAACATTGTTGTTCCATGATGACGTGAATTTTGCTCATCAAAGAGGCTTTAGTCAGGTGATCATGAAGTTGGATTGTCAGGAATTGGTGAATCTCTGGGAGGACCGTCGGAGATGCAAATTTGCGATAGGTGCAGTCCTTCATGAAGTCTATCAGTTTAGTTCTGGTTTTGTGTGTTTTGCTGTTCAGTTTGTTAGAAGAACAACAAATTTTGCAGTTTACTGTTGTGCTAGGTATGTTTGTACACTGCGAGACTTGTAAGTTTGATTGCTATCTTTTCCATTGTTTTTAGTTCACATCCTAAGAACTGATTCTGTCCAGGAATCTTTACTTCATCGAAAACTCGTGGCTTCTCTTAAAAAAAACATAGAATTGGAATTGGACTACGTATGTTCGACGCGCAACAGAGAACATAGTTCCAAGGCAAAGAATACGACGCAAGAATCCAAAACAATGGATTGACTTGAACATTGATGCTTACCCGTATTCAATATAGTAGGATCCATATATGATCTCAAACCATTAGACTCGACAAGGATGCTTGGTCCAAGTCAATGGATCAAGAGAACTCGCATTGGAATCCATTAATTGTTGTTTATACATATTGGCTATTTAACATCTGTCTCAGAAACTTCTCATGCACACAATAGTTTGACGAGCAGTTAGCCTAAGTACGTACGTACTGTTCCCCATCACCATCAGTACTTGATTACAAGCAGCTGTCTGCCCTTCAAAAAAGAAAAAGAAAAAGAACCACAGCTGAGCTATACGTACTTCGTCGGACTACGGACCTTAGGGCTAGGTTACAAGCTAATTGCCTGATGGTTCAGACATTCAGACCATACATGTATAGACTAGCCATCTGTGCAAATGAATGCATCGATCCAGAGGTCCAGGAGAGGAACGCCGATTATGATGTCGGTTGGATGAGCTAAAATAAATTAGTTTATGGTTGAAATTGTACAGTAATTAGTTAAAATTACACTGTATCTGATGGTATTTTATTTAACGTAACTAAATTAAAAACAATTAAAATAGAAAAAAACATATTAACCCATTATGGACAATGTTAACGAATACGGAAAAAAGAACCGGCAAAAAAAACATAAAATAATTATTAAAAAACGAAATTTAAAAATAATAAAAAAATATGATAAAAACTAAAACTTAAGTCGTAATAAACGGGCCACCGTCAGGAACACGGTATTGCATGTTCCTTCCACCTCCAGTCCACGGCCCACTTGTCTTTCAAGGGGCCACGCGAAGCCATCGCAACGCGCTCTAGTGACTGAGAGCATCTCCAACAATCCCCCTAAATCTCCCCCTAAATCAAATTATTGGGAAATTGTGTAAAAAGTCTTCTCCAACAACTCCCCTAAACACCCCTATTTTTATTCCCCAAAACTCTCCCAAAACCTGTAGAAACCGAAACTTCGGGGTCCCCTATCCTCGCTCCCGCCCGTCACGCTACTGGGAAAAAATTCACGCCACACTTTTCCTTCACAGCTCGCCCCGCCTTTTCCCACCACATCTCCCGCCCGCCCCTAATCCTCGCCAAACCGACGCCCCACCCGGCGCCCGTATCCCGGCGTCCGCGCGACGGCGAACGCCGCCGACGCCGCCGACGCCCCGGCGCCCGCGCCTCGACACCGCCTAACGTTGCTCGACGCCGGCGCCGCGGCCTCGAGACGCCGCCGACGTCGCCGCGGCCTCGAGCGCGCGCCGGCGTCGCCGCGGCCTCGAGACGCGCCGACGCCTTGCGGCCAGACTCCCCGACGCCTGATGCCCCGGCGCCCTGCGGCCCGACCCACCCCGACGCCTCCCGACACTCCGACGCCCCGCACCAAACTGAAGCAGCCTCGGGAGATCGAAATCAGGCGCGGGCGCCGGCGACGTCCTTGCGATGGCTGATGTTGGATAATATAGCTCGGTTTATGTTTCGTTTTTTTGTACAATGCTTTCCGTTTTCAGTTAGCTATCCGTATCCGGTTTGATGATGAACACTCATGCCATATCTTTTGTGTCGTAGTGGACACAGACTTGGTTTTGTATTCCGTTTTGGACACAGACTCTCATGCCATATCTTTTGAGTGCAGAACACTCATGCCATATTTCGTTTGAGTTCAGAACACTCATGCCATATCTTTTGTATCCGATTTGATTTTAGAACACTCATTCCGTTTTGGACACAGACTCAAAATTAGGTATCGAGCAAAGTAAATGGGCCGGTAGTTAATGTTGGGCCAGATTCAAAATACTATTAGGATATATTTAGGGGAGCTGTTGGAGGAGGGGACTAAAATAGATTAACAAATTTTTTAGGCTGCCCCTAAAAGGTGTCTTTTGGGGTGGATTTTTAGGGGGATTGTTGGAGATGCTCTGATGCGTGGTTTGATTGGGACGCGGGCCGAGATCCGCCACTCCTCCTACGTTCAGGCAGGCCTCCACGGCCCAGCGCAGGCACCGGCTCCAATCCATCACGCGGCTCCTCGTCGCCCAGCTCCAACCCGCGGCGTCGCGCGCGCGGCCGAATGCTGCTTCTCGCGGCTGCGCCGTGCTACGCACAAAAGTTCCAGCTTCGCCGCCGCGGTGAAGAACACACTCGCATAGGCTACGGCCATCTCAGGGGAACACAGGGCCTAGTTTAGTAACAACTTGTAGGGGCCGCACCGACGGCTTAAAATCCCCGACTTCTGGCTTAGGCCGCTAGCTTTTGGCTAAAAATAAAAAAACATTGATATATCTTTTAGAACAATGTAAAGAAATTGAACAGTCCTGCGATGGATTTCTACTGCTGGAGATCACGCGCACGCGTCACGCTCTAAAGATCAGATATGGGGATTGGCAATGCAAGCTTGACAATCCATCCATGTCAGCTTGCCTGAAAATTGCAGAGTTTGTGGATGCTTGCTCCAATAATATACTCAATGGATGAGTGACGCTCAATGTGATGAATGAAAGAAGCATCCAACATGTTCCTCTACATGTGAGCATAGTAGACCTAACATGCACTGAAAACCATCTCACGGCTGAATCTTGAGACACATATTATATTGCAAATTTCTGCTAGAGCAAAAGAAAAAAAAAAGTATTTGTGCCCATCAGTATTGCTCAACACGACCAATAAGTAATACTTCTCGTAGTACTGCCACTATATGTTAATATGGAGTAGTACATGGCAATTAACTAGCTAGCCTCCCTCGAAATTGTAGAGTGATGCACAGCTAGTATTATATCTAGCTCCCCCTGAGCTAGTTTCTGAATTCGACAGCTCACAGCTGCATGCCGATCGAGCAATCTTCAGGATCTCTCCGTAAACAAACACATGATCGTACGATCACAAACCGAACAGTACCAAGAAGTATCCAACGTCTGAAATAGCCATATCAAACTTTTTGCTACTCGAAGGCTCAACACAGATCGATGTGACTTGCGCAGCAATGCAATGAAGAAGAAATCGTGTTATATAATCAAAACTAACAACATACACTTCCCCGACCCGAACCTGTACAGATTGAGGCGCTGCAAGCAACAATATCCAATGTGATGGCCGGTGGACACCTGAATACATATGCCTACTATAATTCGATGCTCAAACAGCATGCATACGCGTGCAACACCACCGTCGTACGTGTGCACATCGTATCATCGCATAGCAATTCAGACATGGCTTTGGAGTAAATTAGCAAGTCACGCACAGTAGCTAGCTAGCTCCTACCTGTTGTGGAGGGCGTCGGGGCAGCTTGGAATCCGCCGCTTGTCGTCGGCAAACCGCTCGGCAGGAGACGACGGTGGTGAGCTTCGGGCTTCAGGGATAGGCCGAGAGCCCACGGCGACGTACGCCACCGAGGCCGCCCTTGGACGGCGCACCGGAGCGGCAACGGCAGCTACAACATTGTTGTTGCTGTGGAGGCACACCGACATCAGGTACATGATGACGAGCACAAGCAGCAGGTGGAGCGGCCGTCCTCGGTTCCTCCTCGTTCTCCGGCTACACGGACCCTTCGCCGGTTGCATCGACGTTCGTTCAACGCCGGCCGGTGGCTGGGGAGAGAGGGAGACTGGGAGAGCTAGGGGGAGGTGAAGGGGTCTGGTCTTGTGTTTGCGAAGGATGCAGTTTCTTGTACGTACTCTTAGTGCGACTACTACTAGTACTAGTAGGTTAGCATTCCGTGCTTCCGCTCCGGAACAAATAATGTGCGTGAGAAGCGGGAATCAAGGAGTAATGCCTCTCTAAAACGCTCTTCAAAGAGCAAAACATTATACTACTCTGCGTGATACTTCCAGCACATGGTAGTACTAGTATAAAAAAACACTGGAAAGTGACATTATCTGTTTCTGCTGGAAGAAGAATTAACAGGAGGCAAAGGCTTAAGCCTTAAAGCGTATATATACTGATTGGCCAACTAAAAATCCTCAGGTAAAATAAGTGCAGCTGAATGTGGCTACCGATCGCATGCCTGAATAACGTCTGGATAAAAATAGCACCATGTTCACTTCAAACAAACAAGAACATGCAGGACCATGATTCCTTCGTTAACATTCCCGATCTGCTCCTCTCCCGCAGGTGTAGTAACTACCAGTATTGTACCAGTACAGTACAGATTTTAACCGAGTATTATATGGACTAGCTGGTACTTGTTTAATCTTTGGTAGTACTACGCAGGACCATCATGCAATTGATCAATCACTGCTTTTAAAATGGATGTATTATCCAAGATGATGCAAATGACCGGGTGGTATGGCGCGCTGCAACGTGCCGCATTCGGGGCTGACGCTGGCGTACGACCCCCGCCTCAGGCGGGGGTTTGCCCGGACGACTG
Source organism: Dendrocalamus sinicus (assembly GCA_036346575.1). Taxonomy (NCBI): domain Eukaryota; kingdom Viridiplantae; phylum Streptophyta; class Magnoliopsida; order Poales; family Poaceae; genus Dendrocalamus; species Dendrocalamus sinicus. Next base: position 1,727,666 of record CM070641.1, read on the forward strand.
CGCCAAACAAGACGGTGGCGCCCGCATGCATGCAGCACGCAGAGCGGTGTCATGCTCTCTCTCGCATCCGTATTCGCTAAACATGACATGCTAAGCTTTCTCGTGCACGTGATCACATCACACACTGCGATCGAGCTGACATGCCTATGGGTGCGTGGCCACGGTGCCTTACCGCCCTAACACGCTCGCCGGACGTGCTCCATGGATGCCAGGTGCTGCTCTCTCTTTCGTGAAGAAAACGTTGGCCTAGAGCGTCCCGTTTTTTTTTTACCTCCAGACTCCAGAGAGGACGTAAGGAAACAGTAGCAGACAAACATCCCACCAAACGCTTAGGTACAGAGTACAGTCGATGAGAAATGAGATGGAAATCATCGCGCAATTATTTCTAGCGCGGCCAGATGCTTCTCACCAAAGTCCAAACTGCCATTTTTCAACAGCTGCTCCTGCTGCTGCTGCTGCTGCTGCTACACATGGGTGTGCATCCAATAATTTGCGATACCGACTGTGTTCCTTCTTTTCCGTGATCGATGAGAAAGAACACGGGGGGTGGCCGTTTGGATCCTAGTGCAGCAATGCCCTTTCTTTTCCTTCCGTGCAGGGCCTTTCAATTTGTCTTGTCACTGCTCCCACATAGCACCCAGTCGAAGCACGCCCAATAAACCGCTCAACATGTCACAAGCACTTGTTGCTCATGCTGCCATGCATCCCTTGTGTTGTGGGGAGGCATGGTTAGCGGTGTGTCTGCATTTTCACTTGTATTTTGTAGCCGCGGTGTAGGACCGGAGATTTTTTGAGTTGATATGTCTGGGGTTAGTGACAAACTAGTCTGGTTTACTGTTTCGATGAAGTGACTTCTCAAAATTGTCGTTAACTCGTTATGCCTACGATAGACATGACCTTTCAGATCAGATCGATGTACAATTGCCTATTTCGCAGCAATAGGTAAAAGTGAAAGACACAGCAAACCTAGTTTGCACAAACGTGCAAGATACGCATGTCGTCGGTGGGAGAAAAAAAGAGCATGGCAAAAGGCGACGAAGCTGCCCAACACCCAACAAAGGACAAGGCCACAGAAAACTTCAACATGCATTACTTCTTGTAAGCCATACCTAGCCATTCCCAGAAACCTATAGTCTTCCAGAATGCAGGTTCAGTCGGCTACAGCACAAAACAGAAGTGAAAAAGCATAGCAGATGCAACTTGCATGCACATTCTTCTTGATTCCACAGTACAGACTTCGATCACACATCGGCCTTGTGCTCCGGCCGGTGCGTGAACTCGAAGTCCACATGAACGAAGGCACGCTCGACTTCAGGGAGCTGCTCCAGCTTCTCCTGCAGCGACTCCCCGATGTCGTGCGCCTGGCTCAGCGGCATGTCGCCCGGCAGGACGATGTCCACCTCCACGAAGTAGTGCGTCCCAAAGGTGTAGGCCCTGACCGTGTCGATGTGCCGGATCTGCTGGTGGTGGTTCCATATCAGGTATGTCAGCTTCGTCAGGTACTCGGCCGGGGCAGACTTGCCGATCAGCGTCCCCACGTTCTCCAGGACCGTCCGTGCCCAGGTAGTGATGGTGTACAGAGCAATCTGCACTCACAATTCAGAGTTTCAGACACCTCTGATCGATTGTAAATGGATATGAAGGCAGGGGGAAGTAACTGCATTGTTTGTGTTACATACTCACCAATATAGCTCCAACTGGATCCATCCACCATTTGTACCTGACCGCGAGTAACGCGCTGACCAGGCCGACTGAGTTAGTGATAACGTCGAAGAAATGATCTTGTGCGTATGCTCTGACGATCTCATTCTTGAATGTCCGACAGTACAGCATGAGGAAAAACTTCACAACTGCGACTGAGGACATGCTGCCTATCATCCAAAGCTCTTTTGTGTGGTCAAATTCTTGGTGCTCCTTTTATGCCATTACATGAAGGTAGTGTGAGCAGTTAAATCGGAAAGAAGGCTATTATTAACTTATTGAGAGAAAAACAATCCACAGATCGTGTACCTGTGTAATAAGCTGGCGCCCTGATTCAATCAGTACTTGGAAACCAAGTGTGCCCATTACTGATGCAAAAACTACTATGCCCTGAAATTTTCAAGTTGTTCAATTAGCACGTACGTTGTCATGGAACATAAGTAGATACTCTGAATGATCTAACATATTGTGGAAATTAGTTTAGCATTTCAGGCTGAAACACAGTTGTGTAAGACAAAGATGTAATGGCTACCGATCTATCAACAGGTAAGAGAAGGATTCTGATAACTGCACAAAACAAAAAAAAATTCAAAACTGTATAGGCTTTCATTCGTGATGCGAAACAAACAAAAGTGATAATTTTAAATTCATCATGCAAAAATAACCAAATTGGACAAAATTGAAAGAACAAAGTCATTACCACTGGCTGCATGCGTCTCTTTCCAATTGGATAGCTATACTTGTTGGGTTTTTTCATAGCATGTGACGTAAACCAGAGTATGAAACCTGACAAAAGATCCAGTAGGGAGTCCAGCGTCGAAGCTATTACTGCCATCGATAAACTTTCAACTGAAGCGACAACTTTTCCAATGAAAAGGATCAGGTTAATTATGTTCGACAGGCGGATAGCCATTCTTTCGCTCTTTGCCAATTGCCTTAACTCTTCCTAACAAGACAACAAGCAGATATAGTTCATATGAGTATTTGTCAACAAAAATTAGGCAGCATCGAACTTCTAGTTGCAAATTAAATTCCATAATTGCATATTACACAAGGTAAAGGTGTGCTTCTCTATAATGAATCGGTACCTCAGTTGGGGCACTCTGATCTAAGCAACCAAGCTCATTCATAGTCTCCATCTCACTGAAATCCTTCAGAAGACTTTCTTGCTTCTTGTAGTACTTTGCGATCTTTCTCTGTTTCCCTGCCATTATTTGACATTTGACAAGGAACTGAGTTGTCGGAAGAAATGGTACACTACAAGACAGATCATTAAAAAAAAGTTGACCGATTAAACGGTAACGTTGACTTGATGATTGATCAAATACTCAAATGCCATTATTAACCATATGTAAAGACGTTATTGAATAGCACCAATGCAATTGGCTGACTACTGACAATTGTTACATTCATGCTGCCTTGGAGAAGTGGTACATCTATCCAAATGCCCATGCAGACAACAAGAATCATCTCCAGTTTGAAACATGATTAAGAATCCTGGAAACTAGGAAACTGTCCTATGCCATGCCACCAGAGCAACAATTAAATGAACGCGATGAATGAAAGCGTATGAGAAACATGGTTGAGTAGTCACATTATGCGTGCGTAATGTCACAAAATTCAGTATGATCTTTCCTGTGCATGGAGTTAAAACCGCATTGTTTCTTGTACTCCCAAGTCCCAAGTCCAAACAACAGGTGGAGCATCCTTCCAATTTGCTACTTTATATTATTGGACCAGGTGCAAGTGTCCATTTGAACAAATTGTATTAACTAAATTAAACTTTGCTGCATTTCTTTTATGTAGGGAGCAGAAAATGATTAGCATTAAATTAGCAGTGATTTTTTTAAACCCCGCTCGGTTGGACTGAAAAGTTATGGCTTATGACTAAAATTGCACTGTAGCAGCTGAAATTTCACTATAGTTGAAGGTGACTTATTTGGCATAATTAAATTTAAAAAATAGAAATAGAAAAAATTATACTAGCTCATCACGGACAATGCAAACGAATACGGAAAAAAGAACCGACAAAAAAGCTCAAAAAAGCTAAAAGTTCAGAAAAAGACGAAATTTATGAATAGTAAAAAATAAACCAGAAGTCAGAAGTTGAAACTGAAACGAGCGGGGCTAAGGGAGTTTCCCCCCAAACGCCGAACCCGGGTCGGCTGTGGCGCATTCCCACGCCGGAACACATCTCCGTTACAGGGCTATCTGCAACGCTGAATATGACAAGCTAAATATGCTATGCTATGCTGTGCTGGATAGGATAGTGTAGCCTGATTGGTCACTCTGCCACTTCCTCTAGTGGAACAGGGTTGGACCCAACTGACTAATTAAACTATACTATAACCTAGCATGATCACGATTGTCGTTAGTGCCTGCTAAAGCACACCAACAAAGGCAACAACGTCAATGTTTGGCATATTCACACATCAAAAGGAGCTCTAACTTGCAGCGAAAACAAAGCCGTAATTGACCACAATGATCAAAGTGGCAGCTAAACCGCGCGGTGTTCTGTTTCATCAATCCTAACTACAAGGTCTGTCGTCTAAGGTAAACCTAGTAAGATTTGGTCGAACAGCTGCAAGATTTGCTACTGTGCAGTGCTCAAACCAGAACCGCTCTTTAATTTGCAGTGGTCCTTCAACTGTAGCAAGCAAAGCAGTTGAATGGTCTTGTTTCTTGGACTAGCGTACCAAACCCCAGTAACAAAACAAAAGCCCGTTCTAGAAGCTTCCGGCCCATGGGAAGACTATACGTAGGGTACGGAAGGATAAGCTTCCCCCTCGTTCACACGAACAGAGCACGTGGAGCAAATATACCAGCGAATTGCATGATAGAGAAGGAAATTGGAGGAAAGGAGGCCAAAGAAGAGCGGCGGAGCAAGGAAGCGGCTGAGCGCACCATGGAAGATCCTGGAGAAGAGAGGAGGCTGCCGGTGGAACCACTCCGGGACGCGGAATTCGCCGCTGCCGACGCGCAGCCTCCACGACGAGGCCGACTGCTCCTCCTCCTCCTCCCTGCCGCCGCCGCGTCCTCCTCTCGCCGTCGCCATGCCGCAAGGCAGCCAGGACCAGGGGTCGTCCGACTCCTATGGCGATCGAATCCCCGAGACAGCGCGCGGGAAGTGGCGGCAACTAAGGTTTTACTTGTGGCCAGCGATCCCTGTCGGCCGACGTGCCGGGTTGCGACGGGAGTATCCTGCTATGCTTCTGCTCCCTCTCTCGGTCGCTTTCATAAATCATCGTGTCGTGGAAAGGAAAGGTAGTGTGATCCCAGATGCACGCGTTAAGCCTGATTGCTACACCCACCTTCCAGCAGGCGCAGATGGTTACACGTACCCGTCAAGGTCGGGCTCCAGTTGCCGACCACCGCGCGCAAACGTGACGCGAGTCTCTGCTAGCCGCCGCGAATCACGACTGTGCCGTGCCATCCAGAGGAAACGAGACGACGAAGATAACGTAGTTGCCAGGTACAAGTAAGTCGACCATAACTTATGCTCTCTCTCTCTCTCTCTCTCTCTCTCCCCCTAGAATTCAGCTAAAAGTCTGGGCCGCGTACAAGCTCCGTGGAAAAGCTAGCTTCTAAGAAAGCTCAGTGTCCTGGAGATCGTGCAAACATGTCACAGTCTCACAGAGCCTTTCGTATGCATCATTCAGCTATGGGCCTATGGCCATGTGGGTTTTGTTACTTAGGCCATGTTTTTTAAGATCTCAGCTTTCGGTTTAAAGCCACCGAAGGTTTAAGCTGCCTCTAAAAGGATGTAAGTTATCGAGGAAAATTTAATGGCATGTTTGGTCCATCTTAAATTTTTAGGCTACTTTTGGTTTGGGTTAAAATAATCGGATTACTAACCTTAACCTAACTAGATTAACTTAATCTAAATTTTATATTTAGCAATAAACTTTGTTAATCTAAATTACTATTTGGATCTGGATCCCTCGATACAAAACACTGCAAGTCTCCCTTCTCCTTCGATCCCCCTTTCCATTTCTCTCCACGTCATTGTTGAACTATTCACCGCGGCTAAGAGCCGTTGGAGTTGTGCAAATAGGCAGGAGAGTATGGAGGCCAAGCATGGGCGGAGGAGCCGGCACAACGGCAGGTTGGTGCACCAATGGCAGCAATGCTTCTTCCATCGACAAGGGACGACATGCGAGCATGGCGAGCAACTAAGCACGAGTGAGCTCAATGGTGCGACGAAAGGTGAGCAGCCTAGTAAGCTGGCGAGCTCGGTGGCCACTGGCGAGTTTAGCGGCACGCAAGAAGGCAAGCATTTGGAGTAGCCTAGCGGGCATGCGTCTTTCAGTAAGCCCGACAACCTCGCGAACGTAGGACGTTGATGAATGCGGCGACGAACGGCGACGGGGCCACGAGTGAGCCTGGTGACAAGTAGCCCCTTAGTGTCCTAACTCTAATTTCTTCTAAATTTTTTTCATCATTTCTTGTTGAAACTTAATTGAAACTCCAATTTTGTAAACATTATTGTAACTCTATGAAGATTGAAGTTTGTTTTTTGAAATTTAGTCTAAACTCTTCTAAAACTTAAGTTTTAACTTTCAAACTTGTGCTTTTCATTTCATAAAAGTTTCATGACTAAGTTTCATGAAATTTCATTACTAAGTTTTATGGTATTTCATTAAGTTTCATGGTGTTTTATAAGATGTCATAAAGTTTCAAGAGATTTCATATCTACGTTGACTAAGTTTCATGAGATTTCATGACTAAGTTTTTATAAAACCTTGTAAAACTTATAAAACTTAGATGAAATCTGATGAAACTTGTCTATATCGATAGAATCATTTCTAACGGTATACCGTATGCTACCATTCCCTTCGCTAACTTCTTAGAAAGCTATTTTTTGGAGAGACTAAGGGCCTGTTTGAGGAGATTCAACTTTAGCTCAAAACAATTATAGAAGTTTAATCTGCTGAAAACAGGGTGCAATTTTTCGTGGCTTCCCGTGAAAACTAGTTAGTAAGAAGAACAAAAGACGTTTTAGTAAGAAGCACAAACCCGACTCTATTAGGCCCTGCTCGCAACACAGGAATTTTCTCATATTCCTATAAGACGAACAATTTCCTGACAGACAGGTCCTTACTTTCTCTACGAAGCCCTGCTTCGCTCTCTTTCATAACATGCTCTGAACCCTCTAAACGAAGACAGCTGGTGCCATTCTCACAGCTTTACCATTAACCTTTCAGAAAGATATCATTATGGAAGCACAGCCAGCCTCAAGGTCAGCATTACCACAACATTTAGATAACTTTATAACTGATTTAACCCGAATATAATTCATGAAGTGAACAAGCTTTGGGGAAACTTCCTGGAACTTTCGAGATTGAAAACGACTGAGAATTTACCAAAAGCAGTTGCGCACATCCTGCTTACTAGTTGGAGTATCTAGTGTATCTTCTCTTGCATCCCTCGTCTGGCTTTTCTAATTTATTAGTGGTGCACTTTTCTGTTTTCCATTATACTCCCTCTGATTAAAAAATATATTTTTAGATATCAACACGATGCTTAAAATATAACTTTGGTCACTAATTATTATTATTATTATATATTTATAAAATCTAATAAAATTATAATATTATAGAAGTACTTTTTAGATGAATCTACATATAATTTTCGTATATCCAATATAAATATGTAAAAAGATATAGATAAATAAAGTTTCAAAAGTTTAAGGCATATATCTCAAAATAAAATGTTTAATAGTAGAAAAAAGTTCAAATTACAACCCTAATGTTTGGCGATGGTTCAATTTTCAACCGTGATCTCCGAAGCCGTCTAGAACACAAACTTGAAGTATTAAAACTGTTCACTTCACCCCTTTCCCGCAGTCCAGTGCAATTTTAATGTCATGTGTCAATGGTTTTCATGTGTGGATGTTGACTTGGCTATGATGTAGCAATGAATTGGCAAATCAAACGTATAAAAAATTCTTATGCACTAGGGTCCACATGTCATTGTCTGTTGTGCCATCTCATACCACGAGGGTCCATATAAAAAATTCCTCTACTCTCCTTCCCCTTCTCTCTCCATCTCATCCAACCAACCTGCCGGCCATGGCCAACCACTGAGCATCACCGCCGACCGTGAGTTCCAACGCTGCCATCATCCCTATGGTCCATCATGCACCTAGATCGGAATCTGGTGGGTAGAGAAGACGACTAGCAATATCAGCCTCTTCGTTGGCGCTTGGAGCTGGCAGAAGAGGCGGTGCTCGCCACCGGTGATGGTGAAGCCGAAGACCCTGCACGCGTCATCAAAGAGGTCAAGGCACTCGGTGCTAGTGCTGACGGGGAGGCCAGAGATAATGTTGACCTCACGGAGGTGGCCCGAGCAGAGGGAGCAGCTGTGGATGAAGTGGGTGGCGACAAGCGATGTGTGGATGCACTGCACGAGGGTTCCGCTGTGGGCTGCAGCTGCGCATACTCCGCCACCCAACTACCTCCCACAATAGTCATCATCGTTGATCTGCTCCCTGCTCTCTCTTCTCTCACTGCCGGTCACTGCCTCCTCTACCGAGCTGCCAGAGCCTTCAATCTCTGCACTGCGCCATGTCGTTGTTGTCCTCAGCGGCGATGAGCTTTGTGCTAGGCGGCTCACACACCGACCTCGCCCTCGCTGCCACCGTCATGGCGCTCTCCGGCACCGTCGTCCTCTTCTCCCTCTACCACGCAAAGCCGCATCAGCACCACCTGGTTTCCTCCGACAACGGCAGCGCCCTCGACGCCGCCATTGCTCTTCATCTCCAGCCCCCGCTGCCACTCCTCTGTCTCTCGCTCGGCTCCATCCCCGACACTGCCACCACTCATCTAGAAGAGAAAGAAGGGAGAGAACATCGCTAACGGCATGGATGGGGAGGAGGCGAGGAGCGGTATCACCGGTGCATGGAGGGGAGTGGTGGTGCTGGTTGGAGAAGAGATAACGACGTGAGAGGGGAACAGAGAGGAAGAAGAAGGGGAGGGAGAGGAAGGAAGAAGAAGATGGGGAGAGAGACTGACATGTGGACCCCTATTCTTTTTTATTACTTGTTGACACATCTTTGCCATCGAGAAGACACATGACGGCCATGTCAACCCAACATGAGGGTGGCTCATGCAAGGGGGTAACGTGATCGGTTTTGTAGTCCATGGTTCCCATCAAAATAGTTTTTAAATTCAGTGTTGATTTTCAGACCACCTCAATAGTTGAGGTTATAAAGTTGACTTATTCCTTAATAGTACTACGATTCTCTTTGACAAATGGGGGTCTCTGTGGCAAACAATTGTACTATATGGGACCGTGATGCGAATTAAGACAAAAAAAACAATCAAAAAATTTATCCAACGTACCAAGGTATGGTAACAAAATCACGGCTACTACTACTAGTGGCTCGCTCTCGATCATCCGATGATCACAACCAAGGCTAAGACGTGCTTGGAAACATCGGGGACGGGGAGATCATGGTGGCCAGTCGTGTTCATGCAGCTCTACTCTGCATGTCGCACACGTGGAAGGAAGGAATTGCTCGTTGTGTTACCACTAGAATGTTATGTGTTTGGTTGGAGGGATGAGGTGAGATGGGATGGTTCTTTTGACCAAGCTTATCTGTGTGTTTGGTTGGAGGGATAGGGATGGGATGGAATGGTTCAAAGTGGGATGAGCCTGTGCAAATTTAGAGAATATTCTTCTTAGATGTTGGACCATGTGATTCCATTTTTTTATGGAACTATCTCATCCTATCCTCATCCCATCTTATCCCACCCTATCCCTTCAACCAAACACACAGTTAGGTCGACGCGTGCACAGATCCTATCCTTGCGACCTGATAGCTAGCCAACAAGATCCCGCAAGATATGCCCTTGTTCATGTCATCGTAACAAGACTATACTTCATCAATTGAAACGCCTTCAGAAGAACAAGAAAAGATTTTACAGCTTGCATGCAGACACGCAGCTGTCCGGGGGTTAATTAATTATTATGCTATTTTTTTCTGAAAAGAAATAAAAAGGTCATGGTCAGACAAGTTCACATCATCCCCAGAAATTTCAATTCTATGTTCAATCTACACACTTCCTTCATCCAAATTTATAAGATGTATTTTTTAAATAATTTTGTTTATAAATACAATATGTATTTTATGTTGTCATACAAAATTAATATGATACTCTATCTATACCCCTAATAAATATGCAGCTTTATTTACTATTCTCTATATACATATACTAAAAATAATGGTTAGAGATAATAATTATAGATAATCTAGTTACGTTTACCATCTCTTTGTCTATATGTCAAGAAAAAAATATGTTTTATAAATTTGGACGGAGAGAGTACCGATTAATGGAATGGAAGTTAGTTTGATCACTAGTGTGGTGTGTGACAACGGGTACCGTGCGTGCTTGAGAAATGGCAGATATATACTATCAGAGACAAACGGTAAAAGGATGTACAGAGCACGCATCCGGCCGTGGCAATGAGCGTGAACACCACTGGTTACTGGCCGTACGTTGCCATGCATCACGTATGTAACTCGTGCAGGCAGCAGCGGAACGGGACTCCCTCTAGAAGCAGCCATGCTTGATGCATGGTTGAAGTGAGAGGACATGATCACAAAAGCCTGTGTATATTCAGTCCACGTAGGACTCCACTAAGCAGTCCCTTCGGTTCCTATCATGATCTTATCTTGGAGTTAACTAGAACTGACATGAGATCACTAACTAGAGGATTAAGATTGCCTTATTGAATTGTAAGTAGTGATAAATCCTCCCAATTCGATTAAAAAGGAGCGTGGATGGAATTGGGATAGCACGCAAGATGAAGCAACGCAGCAACACAATCAAAATTCAGAACCATATGCAACAACACAATCAGCGAATTTTGCAAGAGCTAGCAGGCAAATTAACGTGGCAAAGAAGAGGATTGGAGTACATACCGTGGCCACGTTGGAATACCCTGGCGATGAAGGGCGGGTCCTTGGGGCGCTCCGGCATCTGGAAGTCGCTGACGTTGAGCCGCCACGGCCCCGCCTGCTCCGCCATTTCCGGCGGCCTCTCCGAGTCGCCCATGCCGGCCACAGGCCAGCCAACCAAGCAACTAAACGAGAACGAATACGAGAAGAAGAAGAAGAAGAAGAAGAAGATGGAGATTGCTAGCACAATGCATGCAACCACACAACTGACGAGTGTTTGTTGGCTGCAGTGCTTTGGCGTCTCCAGTTTTGAGAAGTTGCTGGCCACGACAAAGCACGATGACGTGTGTGTGCACATTGCTTTACCTTCATAGCAACGGGTGGAAATGTCTTGGAGTGATTGCACGACTAAATATCGTAATATACTGTATTTATCATGTAATTTTAATATATTTATAAAATATAGTTATATTTACGTATGTTGTTAAAAATATAATCTATGTTGTTATAGTTAAAATATAATTTATGTTGTTATAGTATGACTGTATCAAAATAAGTGATATAGATCTTTTTTCCAGATTAATGATAGAAATTTTAGAAAAAAAATATTTTTAAGGATTATGACGAGTTTTTTTAGACCTCTAAAGCGAAGATGGTGTTAAATATCACTAATTGTTCGTATGTAGATATATAGATTGGTTTCTTTTGTTTTCAGAAGAAGGCGAGGCAACGAGAGACGGAAGGGTTGCAAGGTACTAGTATGACACCATGACGGATGGGATTGGTTGCGCCGTTTTGTTCCTGAGTGCGCGTCCGATCAGCAGGGATCAGCTTGCCTCTTTTCAGCCTCCTTTTTTTCTCCTCCTTTGGATCGAGTTTGGAGGGTTCGAATCCATCAGGCAGGTCATTCATGGTTGAGTTTAAGCTTTTGACTTCCAACTTATTTTTCACTATTCATAAATTTCATCTTTTTCTAAATTTTTAATTTTTTTTTATTGAGCTTTTTTGCCGGTTCTTTTTTATCAGGCAGGCCATTCTTGATTGGTCTTATCTGGTGTATCATAAATATGTGGAGATGTACGTGGCCGGGTCAGGCCAATGCTATGACGCGCGGTACACGAGCGCATGCACCGAACCAAATAGGTGGGAGATGACGACGCGGAGGAGGAAGGAAACCGTCGAGCACTTTGCATGCAGTGCAAGTTTTTGTTTTGGACTCTTGCATCTCTGGGACCGTTTGCATGCAAAAAAAGCGGAGAAACTCAAGAGAAAAAACAAGAATTAATGAGCAGGGGAAACGAGGATAATTTAGAGATTTAAATCCACGATCTCAACTACAGTAATTTTATGATCTACCACTAGGCCGCACAGGTATACGTAGAAACCGTAAGGAAAGCTTTTGCGTATTTTTTGCCTATATAGCTCCCTGTTGCTTTCTATTTTTTGCAAATATGATTCCGGTCAGTTATTTTTATTTCATGAATTTAGCTTCTTCCAAGTATGGATGCATTGGTGGATGACATGTAGACATCATGTGGTCCCAGAGCATGGTTTGTGAGTCTCACCCTTGCGCTACATATACACTGCTACCTGTTTCCTAGCAGAGATGTATTATTGCCGTGCGTAGATGCAGGGGCGGATCTAGTGGTGGGGCGGGGGCTCGAGCCCCTACCGCTATCGGACCCTTGGAGCCTCCTTAAATTTTTAGCCATGGATGTATAATGTAGAAGGGGTTAAGGTCGAGTTAAAGGTACTTCAGCCCCTCTAAAAATTTTTCCTAAATCCGCCACTGCGTAGATGCTCTCAAAGGACTAAACCGTGCAATTCTCAAGCGGCGTAATTAGCAGTGGATCAATGGGAGGCTGTTAATAGAAAGTAATGTGCCTGCTTAATTTGCACCTTACATGTGTATGGGCAGACAGGACTTGAGTGCTGACGGGTTCTCGGTGTGCCATCAAATTTGTCGATTCCTCGTGCTACCACATATTGAATTCCAGAGGGTATATGCTCCGACGATCTAAGATCCAACGAACATGGCACTAGCTCCACAAATTAGGTTTCCTCGAGCACGCCAACCGCACACATTTGCTTAGCACATCCCTACATAGATAATAGATACATAAACGCGCTAGAAAACAAGCAGGGAATTCTTGAAGATCACGCACGCACTACGTGATCTGAGGTAGGCATCGTTCGCTATCGCATCGCAATCACACGTACTGACATACGGGGGCTCGTGTTAAACAATAATATATTGCTCCTAAAATTACCGCGGCTTTCTTAGCTGCGTAGCATCTCAATGCCAGTGTGAACCAGTTGAGCCCGTTCATGGCTTGTCTTCATCTGCTTCCACTTGGACGTTGATTGCCAGCTGGGCGCTATTTATTGGGCCGCGGGAGCATTACTGACGAATGGGAAGGCCCATCATTTTGAGGGGAAATCGGAAGGCCCATCTGAACCGTGACTGCAGCCCGCGCCGATGTACGGAGAGCGCCCAAAAGCAGACCAAGACGTCGGCCTTTGACCCGGAAACAGGTATTACGTAGAGCCACACGCAGGAACGGGCCGACGGCCCACCGTTGGCCCCTCTCTCCTCTTCTCCGGCGCTATCGCTGGCGTTGAGTGGACAGAGGCCCGCTGATTTTCTAAAAGTAATATATATATATATATATATATATATATATATATATATATATATATATATATATATATATATATATCGCTGAAATGGGACACCTAGGTGCCTAGACACCTAGGCTCCACTGTAGTTAGATTGCTTTTAGATACGTGCAGAAGCAATAGTATGTATGGTATGTAATATATTAGGCATGCTAAATCAATCATGGAAGGAAAGTCTAATCATAGATGGAAAGTCTCAATCACACTAGCACGCATCTAAAAGCAATCCAAAGGTAAGGAGATTAGGTGCCTGAGACACCTAGTGCCCTCGTTATTTATACTATATATATATATATATATATATATATATATATATATATATATATATATATATATATATATATATATATATATATATATATATATATATTTCTTTGGCTGTTTCGTAGAATGGGTTGGTCTTCGTTATTCTTCGACAAGTTATCCATCGGATTTTCTTTGTTATCCGCAATGCTTTTGTTAATTTGTCGCCTACTAAGACTGACGACCTGGACGAAAGACGACACGGACGCCAACTTTCCACTGCCATGATAGTCGGTAATTATGACGCCACTGCAAGATACACATTCGTCGACCTAACAATTCGATAGTAACACGTTACGTATTGATGAACTCGGCTTCAGGTTCTGGTTTATTTTTTACTATTTATAAGTTTTGTCTTTTTTTAAACTTTTAGCTTTTTGTTGAGCTTTTTTGTCGGTTCTTTTTTCCCGTATTTGTTTATATTATACGTAATGGGCTACCATATTTTTTATATTTTTATATTTTTTAATATAATTATGCTAAATAAGTCTCTGTCAGCTACAGTATTTTTTTCAACCAGCTACAATATTTTTAGCTATAAATCATGAGCTTTTCAGCCGAACCGATCAGATCTTCGACGTAAAAAGTTCCATACCTGTGTAACTCATGCTTGTGTTGTATACGAATTAATTAACATAAACCAGATGCTCTTTGATTCTAAGAAAACAAGGGAAATGTTTCATTCTTTTTCAGCTTTTAATTTTTCTACCGTAACTAGTTTTTAAATAAATTATTTTTTTCAAGATGAGATCTACTAGTTAATTATAGTATATACTGTACCAACTTTATTTATATTAGTAAAAACTGCACGTGAATTTTCGTTACTTTATAATCTCTCGTATAAACAATCCAAAAGTTATACTCACAATTAAAAACCATAAAAAGAACCGTTCGAAACGATGAGGCTCACAAGCAGGGAAATGGATTGGTGGCGACCGGACCAGACCGTGACGGCACGATGTTCAGACTTGACACTAAACCCGCAACGCATTATAGCCTTCCAGAATTTCATGCAACGATCAGTCGCCGTCAAGAACATTTTCCTTGTGCCCCCCGTACAACACCCAAGAAGAACGCGCATATTTTTCATGTCCCAGTGCTGCCCCGCCACGAAAATATCCAGCTAGCTACCGCCGGCCAACCACTGGACCAGCAGCAGCAGCGATGGACCACCCCCGGCGCCGTGATGGAGGACGAAACAGCACCTGGGTCCCGTGCAGGGGCGGATCCAACGCAAAAATGTTTCCATCGCTTGGAGTAGGCTGATCATTTACTGTCAAGATAAAAGAACACAGCGATTTTTTTTTTTTTTTGGGTTCTGACCGGTGAGCGTTGGTGTCACATGGAACCAGTGAATACACGTGGATCCTGGTCCTGGGTTAGATAGCTGAGCTGATACTTGCAATCACGTCGGCACCACAAGACTCCGACTCTATTCTTTTCAGTTTCTAAAAGGTATTTTTCAATTTTTCTACAATCACTAGCTTTTAAATAGAGTATTTTTTCAAGATAGAGTCTACTGGTTAATTGTAGTACATATTTTACCGACTTCATTTATATCGGCAAAAACCGTATATGAGTTTCTGTTACTCTGTAATATCTTATATAAACAGCCCAAAAGTCACAAACCGCAACCAAAAAGAACATGCCCTCCTATTATTCAGTATTCAGGTCTCAGTTAGTGGGCGCGGCGCGGGTCGTCCGGAGCAGCTGGCAGTGGCAGAGCCGAGCGCCCAAGGCGAGCAGCGGCCAAGCCGAGCTGGCCATTTGGGAGGCATTCAATTTTGATTTGTGCTTTAGGATCTGTAGAATGTTATGATTGAAGAATTGGTAACAATATTGTGAATCATAAATATAGAGTAACGGAGCAAGTTGAATCATTTAAACATGAAGAGAAATAGAGATATCCTTGCTTCTTTCTGGGATCAACAAGCTGAGCCAAAGAAGATTTCATGTTTTCCATCGCTAGCCAAAGGTGGAACTCAAGAAGGAAGAAGAGGAACTCAGACAAGTTGGAATTAGTTGCCTCCTCTTTCTGAGATGGAGAATATTGATGTTGATGTTGTGATTGCTAGCACCTTCTATTAAGCGTGTTGCAACAAGAAAACATGAAGTCTATAAGTTGGCATACTTGCTTCTTAAATTAGCATTGCTCCTACCGGTAGTGATGGCGAGTGTTGAAGAGCATTTTCTACTATGACCCTTGTGAAGAATAAGTTGAGAAATAGCATAGCCAATCAATTCTTGAATGATTATTTAGTTATATTTGCTTGAGCGTGATATTTTCTTGAAGGTTATTAAAGAAGATATAATCAAACATTACGAATGCCACCCTCAATTGGCATAAAAAACTCCATACCTAGTCAAGTACAATTTGGTGTACAATTAGCGTTTTTCCTCCTTATTTTTTTATCCGTAATAATATAACGGTTTTTTATTTTTTTTTTTCTCAACTTTTTCTATTTTTCTTTTTTTTCTTTAAAAAAGCTAACAGACGCGATATTATAAATTTAGCAAAAAAACATAGTCCGAAGTTTAATTTAAAAGCTAATTAGAGTCCCACCTAAGATGAATGTGTAAGTAAAGAGATGGAATTGCGTCAGCCGGAAGAAAATGCTCTGTTATGTCTTGTCAGCTTCCAAAAACGGCAGCAGCTTTTAGGAATGCTTAAATGTGAGTGCAGTGGCATTTCTGACATTTCACATTGGGTGTTTCCGGTTTAGAAACAAAAATAATGGCATAATACCGATTCCGTGGCAAAAGCTAACTATTTTAGTGAACAGGATGGCAATTCAGTTAATATGAGGACGATCTTTGGTACGACATTTCATAAAGTGGCAATGTTTAGCGTGGCAAATAATTGATCTTTCTTTTTTTTACCATGGAAAATGTGGAATAAATTCTTACATAGCCAGAATAGCAAGATGCTGGCTGCTCGACGGCTGGGAATGAAAGTTGTAGCACTCTGCGTTGTCATTTTCTTTCTTTTCTACCGCTGGACGAACAAAGCAAGATGTTCGGCAAAGAAAAAAAAAAGGCCAGGAGTGGTTGTATGGCGCATTCAAAAATGCGACTCCAAAGTTAGGAGATTTAATGTACTGATCAATAAATTAAAAGGCTGTGCATGCATGACAGAAATTGCAGGATATTGAATCTTTTCTTCACCGGGTTATTGTTCTGTTCAGACAGATTGGACCACAAATTTTTCCTCCTTTTTTTCGAGGAAACCACAAATTTTCTATCTCAGATACCCTTTACTGATCTTATTAACATTAAACCCTTCAAACTTGTAAATTAAGACCAGAACTGCGGTTTACGCCATCCTCAAAAGTCAAAACGTGACAACTGTGACCGCTTTTCTTCTCATCCTCATTTTTTTAGAGAGAAAGGTACAGTAACAAGTGTGACATATACCTTGGAATCTAATGCTTCCTAGGAGTATTAGGCCGTGTTTGACCGGCCGGATTCAGTTTGTTGGGCTTCAAAGCCATATTTTTAGCTAAACATGTAGGATTCAAAGCCTAAAAACATAAACTACAAATTTGAAGTTTAGATTTTGCCTTGTTCAATTGGTTTTAACTTCTTAATTTCATTTTTCTATTTTTTATTTTTTAGGGTTTTTTCCGTATTCCTTTGCATTGTCCGTGATAAGATAATCTATTTTTCTATTTTTAATTTAATTGTGTTGAAAAAACTACCAGTAGTTACCGTATAAAAAACCTTCAACAGTATAAAAAGCCAAAAGCTAAAAGGTTTGGTGATCGGTTCGGCTTAAAAGCTCATGGCTTATGGCTGAAAACATCAGAAGTTGGTGAAAAAGCATCAGAATGATGAAGCTTATTTAGCATAATTAAATTTAAAAAATATAAAAATTTAAAAAATATGTTAGCCCATTACGTATAATACAAACAACTACGGGAAAAAAAGAACCGGCAAAAAAGCTCAATAAAAAGTCAAAAGTTCAGAAAAAGACGAAATTTATGAATAATAAAAAATAAGCTAGAAGTCAAAAACTGAAGCCGAATTGATCAGAGCATAAGCTGAAATCAGCACGGAGCAAGTGCCTACTTTTTTTTTGGGACGACGCTTATAACAATATACTGGGAACTTATCTTGAAATGTCGTACGCAATTTCACAGCGTCGAAAATCAAACCATCCAAGAGCCGCGAGAGAGAGAGAGAGAGAGAGAGAGAGAGAGAGAGAGAGGTCATGTAACCTAAAGTTTCATGCTTTTTTGAGTTCAGAATGTTCGGTTTCCTGCAACTTTACATAGTCCACAGGAGAGCTCTTCTTGTCTTCCCTTGTGGCGCGCCATATAAACCAAGCCTTTTCTTTTCTTCCAAAACACTTCGCGAGTCGAGATCACCACGCTTGCACACACACAGACACACCCACCCACCAGACGGACACCTATGCCCGCTCCTCCCCGCCCGCTGTGACCATGGACGCGCCCACCGCCACCGCCAAGCGCAAGCGCCCCGCCACCGACATCGACGCCGCCGTTGACGAGGTCTCCGACGCCGAGGTCGAGGAGTTCTACGCCATCCTCCGCCGCATGCGCGACGCCTCCCGCCGCCTCTACTCCGGCGCCCGCCCTCCCCCGCGCGCGCCGGCGTGGCGGCCAAGCTTCTCCTTGGAGGACTTCGCACCAGCAGCTCCACCCGCGCCGGCCCCGGCACCGCCGCCCGACGAGCGCGTCGCCGAGAACGCCACGCCGCCGCGGCAGGGCCTCGACCTGAACGCCGAGCCGGAGCCCGACGCCCCAGCCGCGCCGGCGCCGGCCACCCCGCGCTCAGCGCGCCCCCCCGCGTAGCGTACGGCACTGCACGTCTACACCCACCAGGCGACGTCACGCGCGCGCCCCAAGCTGGATGAGACCATCCCATCCACCTCATCCATGAACCAAACCCTACCTTACCTGCGTGTGCGGTTGGGCGGTGATCTCACTGGCCGGTGCTTACCCCCCACTCCTCCTCCACTAGTGCTCCTCCAGCACTTAATCCTCGGTATGCTTATTATTACTCTACACTACTGTACTAGCAGAAGCAGATGCCCCTCCCTTTCTTCGTTGTGTGGACAGGTGAGATTGATTTGTTACTTGTAGGAAGAGTATTCCATTGATTAATCAATGTACCAGACATAAAATGGAGTGTTTAATTACTACTTTGTATTGTTCGTCATGCATGTTCAATGTATCATTGCTTTATTCATTACCGACTGCTTAATTAACCCTGACGGTGTTTTACAGCTTTAGCTGCAGCCCGGTTAGGATTTCTTTCTTTATTTGTTCGTCTACTGTGTATCATGCATAATTTCTTTTGTGTTGTGAATAAGAAGCTTTTTGACCGGACTACTCTTTTTGGCTTCGGATTAGCTTCAAGAGAAGCTATTATATAATAACTATTTAAGCTGTGTTCAGTTCGGCTTATTTTGCACAGTTTTTTTTTTTAATATAATTAAATTTTTTAAAAATAAAAACAGATTAATCGATCTCAAACAACACAAACGAATACAGGAAAAACAAAAAAAATCCTAAAAATCTAAAAAAATAAAATTAAGAAATATTGAACTAGAAACTAAATGTCAGGGGACTGAACCAATCTTGTTACTTCCTCCAACGAACAACTATTGCTTGTTTTAAGGGTCCAAATAATGCTTGGTTTTCATATGACTTGACGACTACATGTGCCGTTCACGGGCCTGTGTGTGAACACACGTTTGTACAAATTTTCGTAAATATTTTTCCTGACTTTCTTGCGCACACATCCCACCCGATTTTGTGTGAAGCAAAATGGCTTGCTCTGGAATAAAAAATCTACTATTGCAGTGATGTTTCCATGAAAAGCTACTGTACTAGTGTACTGGGCCTTGCTGACATCACGTGCTTACCTTCAAAACGATGGCGTCAGCTCGTAGGCCAAACATCACTGACATCACCCCTATTCATGGGCCCACTGTTGGCCTGGCGCATGACCTTGCCTCTGGAGCTAAGCCATGTCCAGGTCAAGGTCTCCTTCAACAACCGTGGCTTCAATCCCAACTCCCCATTAGCAATCAATCGATTTAGATTTTAGTGTAGTTAGCATCTTTCGGCGCAGCACCAAGCATGATCGTACAATTGATCAGTCATCACCCGTAGTGCTTTTGTGGAGTAAGTGCTCAATCGACGCGCATTAGAAATAAATAAGTAGAGCTGCTAACTTTGCGATTGTGCATCAGTCAGAAAAGTTTGCTGGCCCTGTCATAGAGAAAAGAAAAGTTCATGCCGACGTGTAGGCAAAGTGACTTTCCATCATCACCGGTGACGGTCCAGAAAAAAAATTTACGAAAGTCTATTAGGGAAAAAAAACTAATACTATGATATTACTCGCTGCTGCTAAGCTGATTTCCAATGCTGCCTGCTTGATGACCTATGTTGCTCACTTGTTTGCCAGTGGTGAGGTGCTGCTTTCTTTGCTGCCACCGCCACGTGCCTCTGTCACTACTGTGCTTCCTGCTTGCCACCCAGTGCCACGGCACGCTCGCACGTTGGCCGCCATGTTAGGGTTCGCTAGGGCTCAATATAGGTGGATTGGGGAATCGAGTGATGGGAATTGAGAAGAGAGCTTAGGTCCTGTTTGGATCCACCCAGATTTTAAGAATCTGGTTTTTGAAAACTGGGTGGGATCCAAACAGATCAGTTTTTGGGGGCAGTTTTTAAAATCTACCTACCCAGATTCTTAAAAACCAAGAAGCTGTTGATACCCAGCTTTTGCCCGTTTTTTTGCACAAATACCCATTTACCCTCATTAAAGATCACGCATGACTGTTTAATGTGCTGTTCAAGAGCAATAAATGTAAGGGTATAATAGTCTATTAGCACCAATCATAAATGAAACTAGCTTTTAAAAACTAGGAGATCCAAACACCCCATCAGTTTTTACTTAGAAACCAGCTTTTAAAAACTAGAAGTAATAGCTGGTTTTTAAGAATCTGAAACTGATCCAAACAGGACCTTAGTGATTGAGGTAGATGGGTAATGGGTTTAGTGGCGTGATTGACAGTGGGTTTGGCCAGTTAACCCATCACGGTAACACGAAAACAACTAAGATATTTGATGCGGCCCACACAAGAGAATTTCAGCCTAAATCACTTCCACAATTGTCTTTTGACTCTAGATTCACCAAGCTTTTTGCCGTAGCGTCCCTAGCATGGATGGGGAGGTTAGGGAGTCATCAAAGGTTTGGTCAGGGGTAGCAGAGGTTTCAGGCTACAATAACCCTTTGTTCTGATCGATGATAGGGTGAATTATAGCCTCAATTGATCCACCGTTGGGTTCACCCCTTGTCATGACACGATGGTTACATCATATATCTCAAACATTTTCGCCTATCGCCTCTCCGAATGGGGGAATACCAAGGCATTTTAAATTTTTACCTTTCGCCAACTAATGCCATTATGTGATATAGCCAAGCTGACAAGTAGTACTTACAAAGCAAGAATATACTGACTATGTATTTTTTTATGTTTCGCTGATTTTTACATGTCTTTGTCGCAGTCGCTCTACTTGACTAGAGCAACCAGACTTCCGGTGTTTGATCCAACAGAAGTGACCAGTAGTATGGATTAAATGAACAATCAAGGTATTTTAACTGACGTCTTGTTGGTCGATCGATATACAGTTGGGAGTTTTGCCGTGAGCACAGTGAAATTTGAAGGACCTGTCGAGTGTCAGCAAAATTCAGATTGCCTGCAAATTGTTTCTGGTTGGCTGGCTTAAGGTGTGTTCGCTTTAGTTATGGACAATGGTTTTTGACCATGACGGATAGTTTTTGATTAAATAGTAGTAGCTGAAAGAATTGACTTTAAGAAAAAGGACAGGGGCGGTGGGGAAAGTAAGAGAGAGATATGTGCATATGACGGAAGTGAGAGCAGTGGAGTGCATGATGCACCCGTGACCACCTACCTTATCATCGCAACGAAACGGTAGCGAAAATTAGCGATTTGATTTCCATACAACTTCTAATTAACATCCATAAATAACTAAATTTTGTAATAATAATTAAACAAAAAATAGCAAATCAAAAGAAAGAGTTCATGTCAAGTACAATCCAAATTAACTAAATTTTAGAATAAAAAATAAAATAAAATTAGCAATTTGATTTCTATATGAATTTCAAAGTAAACCTCTAAAATTTATAAAGAACAAGTATTTTTCCCAATGATATAATCTATATTGTTTTGTTTTAACATATACTAGCGCACATTAATATTACAAATGAAACCAATTTTGTAAATATGAAAATCAAATCGAATTGATAACGTTCTACATATTCTAAAATTTGAATTCTTTTATGTGTTCAGCAACACTTCATTTTTCACATATAGTTTTTTTTTATCATTCATCATATATGTATCATTGTATCAATTAAATAAGCTTTAAGAATGATGCTAGTTAATAGAAAAAGGGAATAGCTAGCCGCGCAATAGCTACTTTGGCTAGTTATTGTGCAAAAAGAAGGATATTGAGGTGGGGATTAACCATTAGTATACCGCATATGTACACCGCAACCACACATGGTAAAAAAAAAAAAAAAGGAGCCAAATTGTTTTGTTACGCGGGTTTGTACATATTTTTTTTGGTCCCCCCCGGGGGGGGGACCGTACAGGAGATCTGAAATGAAACTGACGGATTTTAATCTTTTGAAATTTGAGATGAAGACGATGGAAAGCAATATTACGAAAATGTCATAATAATCGGCTGACGTCCGCCGTTGCAATGCTCACGCACGTCGTTTCTTTCGAGGGAAAAAGATGGCCCGTCTTGTTTATTAGAGGATTGATTTATTAGAGTGACTTGTTTGGTCAGCATACTTTGCAGCATCTACCGCAAAGATTCCCCCTTTAATAATTTGCTCCATTTGGGAGGAATCATTGAAATGTCTGGTCTCGTACAAACCAGTACACGCGCATTGCGATTGACTGACCATGCACACTAGAGAAAGGTACCAGCACTCCACAACGCCAGTTGAGTAGAGCACGCGACTTGACGACGCCGAACCGAACGGCTAGGCCACGCTTCTGTGAATCTCACGACATTCTTGTCTAGGAATCTCAGCATGCACCTATCAACCCCGTAGTAGGAGGTGGTGCTGGCCCCGGCCGTATGAAACCGCGTCGACCGCTGCGTCGCCGGCGGCGACACCATCGGTTGGTCGACTCGAGCGCATGGTAGGCCAACGCTGATTCGACCAACCGGGCCGTGCGCGCCTTGTGTTCCTGATCTCCTTCCTGGCCGCGGCCTCTCCTCCTGCCGCGCCCGGGCCAGGTTTCGCCTGCGCCTCCGTTCGGCAGCCGCTTCTTTGATTCTTTCACCGTCAGGTCCTTCCCGGACCTACCCGCCCAGCATGCACCTCTCATCTTTCGTGGCTTGCCTTCTGTCATGTGTATGGACATGATTTTTATTCGTCAAGAGTGACATGAAGTTTGGACCTGAAAATTGACCTCCTGTGCTCTGTTTCTCCCAGATACGCGTGACTGTATTTCATACACCGAATAATCCTTTGATTTTTAGAATCGTACGATAGGCACAGTCCGCAACTCAACGATCACTTGCCACTCCATGTAGCATACATACACTAAGGGCGTCATGATGGTAATAATAAGTCTTAATTTATATAGTCGGTGACGCGATGGTGTGAGACAAAAGCAAAGACTATTTTACACTGTTGGACCCACATGCTCCTCTCTTATGTTCTTGGACTACGTGAAATAGATCAGCTATTTGCTCGTCGCTAGTGACTACTCTCTCTCCTACTTTTTCCTTGCCACATCAGATCTAGCTAACTAAATAGCCAGCTGTTGGAGACGCCCTAAATGAAAGACGCAGGAACTCGATCGATCCGGTTCAATTCCCATCGACACACTAGGCATCCTCGAGTGTCCAACCGTGTTTTGCATCATGTGGCTCATCACTACGTACGTGCGGTAGAATGGCAGAAGCAAAAACGTATATGAAAGAAGATGCCACCACGACAGCACGCGTGCCGATGCCCATAACTCCGTAGGATTTGCAGCGCTGCACTGTCCAGATACAGGATGGTCCCTTCCCTATTGGTGACCGGGGGCAGGATGGTCCCATCCCATGCATCGCCATCGCTGATCTGCACGCAGTGTCCCAAGAAGATCGATCCCTATATGGGTAGCAGTAGCTTTAGCAGTTAGCACCGATCACCCAACTCGTGAGCAGTGATATCGCATGTGACGGAGGGGAGGCACCACACTGAAGCTAGCAGTGATCTTGTCCGAGCCGTAGAGAGAGTAGCCATGTGGCAGGCTGGTCCAAATCTACGACGACGACCACTCATCTTTTGTCACGTACCCAATTCCGTATTAGGTTTTTCTCTGGTACGGACGGATGGTTTCATCTCGGTATCTGACAAAGCAACGCACAAGTCACGATCGCGTCTCTAGATTTGTGCAGAGTGATACTCTTTTAATTTGTGGTGATCCCTCGTGCTGATCACCACAGTAATGCAATCTGAAGGTGGTCGATTACCGACATGGTAACGTGGTTTAGGTTCTTTCTGAGACTTGATGGGAGGAGTGAGCTGTTTTGGTGGCCTTCCCATGGGATCCAATCCAAGCTTGGCCGTGTGTGCCGACTGATGTGGATTGTGGAGGCTGCGTTTTAGCTTTGTGGTGTTTGGAAGGCGCCGGCCTTGTTCTTGGCTTGCCACCTTGCACCGCGTTTCTCGGACATGATTGAGGCATGCTGCCTGTTGCACTATGGTCACTCATGGCATCATAAGGTGCCGGGAGAACGCCCTGTGAATGATTCGCCAACGTGCAGTTTTGTAGTTGTGAAACTGCTTTTACGTCAGTTTTCTCGTGGGTGGAGCTGGAAAATTTTTGCCATCGGAGTTCATACGGCAAATGATATAAGCCACGGCCCAATTGAACATTTTTTTTTCTAGATTTATTTGATGAAAGATTCTTGTGCGATTGGGGTGAACCTCAGCTAGCAAAGTGGGCCAGGTCTTTCCTGGCCTGTCTTCAGTGTTGATTTTTCATGTGCTAGTCCAAGTCGCAAAATATTGGAATTTTTTTTGGTGTTATCGGTAATGTTGAAATTAATTAATCCCGATTACTCTGTCGCTGCCGCTTCACGAGCACCGCTGCCTTCCCCGACCTTCACGCAAAGACGAAGAAAAATTTCTAGTCGACGCTGATGTCTCCACGCAACAAAACATGCCACTCAGATGATTTTTTAGAGCTAAACTACCCCCTTTTTCTTTTCTTTTATTTCTTTCTCTTAGCTCGATCACACCAATCGCTCTTACTGCACTTCTCTTATGCTGCTCACCCCACCTCAATCATATTACATCCTCTCTACTTAGACACAGAGACTAGATGCCGGACACATCAATTAGAAACCAAAATGGCTTCCAGATACACAAATCGAACGTCACAAAACTGACTTGGACACAAACTTGTACTTATACACAGCAATAAAATCATGCACGTATACAGACTCATACTCATATACATATACAACTCAAACTCCTGCCATATCTAATAAGGGAAATTTTACCATCCTTAAGGGGGAAGAGGTACCAAATTTGAGCCGTTGATCACATCGATCGACGATCGAGATTTGGCGATCTAGTGGTATGGGACGCGAGATACCAAGAGGTACAAGGTACCAAGAGGTACCAAATTTTGAGCCGTTGATCACACTGATTGAACGGCTGGATCTAATTTGGTACCTCTTGGTACCTTGTACCTCTTGGTACCTCCTCAAGGATAGAAAAACTGCTCATCTAATAAACCTATCAAAAAATAAGATTAATTCTAACAGGAAAGATACAATGCTCACCAGTAGTTTTCTTGGGATATCTATATATTTATAGGGAGTGTCTATACAACATTCGACTGTTTTTGAGTACAAAAACAGTCAGATTTTGAGCCATTAGATGGAGATCCAACGCCCTAGTTCATTTTTTTTGGAGGGGGTCATTTTTTTGGAGGGGGGCTTGTATGGGTGGATCCGTTGGATGGAGATCTAACGCCCTAGATCAATCTAACTGTTTTTGTCCTAAAAAACAGTCGAATGTTGTATAACAATACTCATATTTATAAGGTGACTTATGCTTTCTTTAAATATAAGTCATATTTTTTAACCATCGGACCAATCTAAGATCAACGCACACATATCTCAAAGCTAACTCAAATATCAAGGAAATCGACTTAGAATTAATAAAATATTATATAACATACAAATAGCAAAACCATAATTTTTTGTGTGCATGAGAGATGTTTCTTATCTTCATCTATTCTGCATTCTTGTATTACATTACATATTCTGGAGTTATTTGGTCCTTCCCCCTTGTTGCTCGAAATGACATGGTCCCATTTCATCATTGCCAAGCAAATCATTTGCACGATTGAATTCCTTGCGAGCATTGGTGTCATTTTGATCCGTCAAAGACTTCGTTCGCTTTCAGGAGTCCTACGTACGATGGCGTAACCAAGATTGCAAACCTGTGAGATTAAATGCATGATTACCTATCTATGCGAGGTCAATTTTTACAAATTTTGTATTGTTTTCTAAGGTTTTATAAGAATTTTCATTTATATTTGATCATATTACCAAAAAAAAAACTGTGAGGTCAATTGACCCGACTAAAACGTGGCTCCGCCACTGCCTACGCACTCCTGCCTTCAGAAATGGTGAGCACGAACATGTCTCACTTATTAGTCAATCGTTGATGAGTGCTGCATCATGCGTGACCTGTCAGAACAGAAACAGGTCACGCGACCATGATGTGGCTTGATAATTGATAATCCTCTTTGCTCGATTCACGCAAGTACAAGCGCATGTGGCTTGAATGGCGGAATCATCCTCGTTAGACAAGAGTGTCAAGTGATGATGCCGAGTGACCGAAAGCATGGACACGGGCACGCTCTGGCCGCCGTGCTCCACCAATCAGGCCAGAATTCGTGGCCGGGATAAAGATGTGCTGCCCATGTTGCGTGCTGTGCTTTCAGTGCCTTAAGAGCTTGGAAAATTTGACGTGTATGTACTCAGTCTAAAAAAGACCACGCGAGAAGTCTAATGAATAATTAGTGATGAATAATTGATATATTTATAGAATTTAATTTTGATTTTACTAAAGTTGGCAAAATTCAGTGTTACTGCCAGTGTAACTGGTCTAATCAGGATACGGGACTGAACAGACTGCTGGGCGTATGCGATCAGACCGGCTATTGGTTGGCTATCTGACTGGTGGGCGGTTTGCCTGGCATAGGGAGAGCGGCTAGATCGGTGGTTACGGCAAAATAACAATAAGAGGTGTTCTTGAGTGGTTCGAGTGTGTGCACGGCATGAGAGCCGTTAGTTGGTTGTGTTGTGTTATATGATGTATTTTTTTATTAACATGAATCAAGTGTATGGAACTTGTACTCGAGATGGTTGCTTCATCTTTAGATGTATATGTTGCTTGGAGAACATTACCGGTCGACGGCAAGTGGCCGAGACTAACTGGGAGAGCTGAGATCCGTGCGGTCGAGTAAGTCTAGGTAAGGCTATATGGCTCAAGTAGAAAGTACATAAAAGGCAAGAATCGTGATCGTGAAGAGATAAGTTGGGTGTATGTAGTGTGCCAAGTGACTTAGTTCGGTGCAAGTAAAGACGATCCGAGGGTGATCGGATGTATGAAGACTTGACAGAAAAGTTATTCGACACCATATGCTACGTGTCAAAGTATGCGGAGATATTTTGATATGAAGATAAATATGGAGTCAAGGAAGTGCCCAGAAGCTTCGTCGGGGGTATTGTGGTAGTTTATCAAATACCGAGTTGAGCTTTGGACAAAACCGCGGTGCAAGGAGACGTGAAGGAGAAGTAGTTTAGGTCAAGGTGAGCTGGGATAGTTAAGTAGATTAATTGCTAATGGTTTAGTAGGTTGAGTCTTATAAATACTTTGAGAAATATGCATGAGTGTGTTAAATCCATGTTAGTGGGGCTGTCGGATTTCTCCACGTGCTTAGCGGGACCAAACCCCTAAGAGGTTTAGGTTATATGAGGGAGGAGATGGGAGAGCTAGAGTTTAGGAGATTTTGGATAAGTCTTGAGTAGTTTCTTCTCTCCTTCCCTAAGGTTTTACGAGAAAATTTGAGTAAGGGTAGTGCTTTGGGAGCACCTTGTAACCATTTATGTACTCATAAACAGTGGCGAATCCACCGTGGGTGCTAGTGGGTGCTCGAGCACCCCTCCTCCCACCGTGGAAGAAGACCCCCTCCTCCCAGTCTCCCACTGCTGAACGTCGGGCGTCGGCGTCGCTGTGGACCGTGTCGTCGCTTGAAGAACTCGGCAAAACTCGAGGGCAGGCCAGGCGGTCTATTCTTCTTAAGGCCCATCACGGCATCACCCAAGCCAGCCCAAATACCTGGCGAATCCTGGCCCAAAACCACAAGGAGAACAATCAACATTCAACGAGCGAAGACGCCTCAACGATCGGATCCGGGAGAGGGGAGGAAGATGAACAAAGACGCCTCAAGCGATGAGATCCGTCGCCGAGTCGGAGAGAGACCGTCGCGGCGTTGCCCGCAGCCCGGCGGTCGGCGCAACGGAGGGGGAGCCGGGGAGGGGGAGGCGGTCGGCGCGGCGTCATGGCGTGGAACCGCGGAGGGGGAGGCCGGAGGCGACTTGACGCGACGAAGTGGAGCTGCGGAGGGGCCAGCCGGCCAAGGGAGGCGGTCGGTCACGCGCAGGCGAGGCCGAGCGGCGCTGCGGCGGAGTGGGGCTAGTGGGAGAGACCGAGAGACGGGAGAGTCTGGAATGTCCGAATGTGGTGAGGTGTGCAGTAGCAGCACTCAGTGTCGAGGCCTTATGGCGTGGTGTTGATTTGCGGCTTTGCGCACAGTGGCGACTGGCGAATCCACCACTGAGCCAGTGACGCGTGACCAGTGGGGGACCGACGGCCGACCGGCGACAGTGGATGTGGATTCCCTGGTTTGGTACTTTGGTTCACTGTTTAATATAAGTGAGTGTCCTATTTTATTACTGATTTACTGTTCTACCAATTAGCAAGTTGTTTAATCAGTTATTAACTAGTTGTTGTTTAATTATTCTTATATTTATAAAAAAGGTCCGGCATGAATTTAATCCAGATGATATTATTGCCGATCCAGCATGTCGCAAACCAATTGAAGATTACCCTAATGAGATTAGAGATCAAGTTAGGAGGGCATATTTGTTAAATTTTTTTGTATTGTACATTTTCAATTTGTTCTCTTCCTATATATGTATGAATTTGATATTCCAATGGCAAAAGACTAGTGGGTGTAGTTTTGGTATATTTATGTTGTGCTATAGTCTCCACAGTAGAGCTCCCCCTCTATTTTCATCCTGGATTCACCACTGCTCATAAATCACCTACTTTACTGGCAATAGATTAACACTTTGATTCCTTCTTGGCGTTTTACTTGTTCTTCTCTTGGTTTTCATGTTTTTGAGGAAAAAAATTCGAAATCGTGATCCAGGTGGTTTTTAGCCTAAATCCTTTATCAGATTATCTTGTTAGCATATGTGCCTTATATCACTTCGAGCAAAAAGTAAATTGGATTTTAGAGTTAATAGTGTTCTTAAGACCTATGATCGATTTTCCTTCAAATTGATGGAACCAAGTCCAAGAACCCCATGTTTTTTCCTTGATCTAGTTTCTAACATCCTAGATAAGGTGTGTTCAGAGTTTCAAGTCATCTAGAGATATGGATTGAAAGTTACGTCAATTTTTTATTTGACATCTTGTTGATTTTCAGATCCATACTGAGGGAGAGATTAGATCGCACAAAGATCAGACCACCAACTAAGCAGCGATAAGACCGTCCCTTAGTTGGATGTCCGACCATTCGGGTACATAAAACCATATTTGGCTTGTTTTTTTTAAAAGATTTCATTATGAGTGGTTTGGCCTTGATATTAGCTTTCCTTAGCTATTGAAATCCAAGTGGGTGAAATAGTCTGATCTTTCTAGTTTTTATAGGCACGAAAACAAAAATTAATAATATCTTTAAAAAAAATTAGAAACAATCCCTCACCATTTTCTGATGGCTGCATCGTCGTACAGCTTATCCGATTTTCTTTGGACTCGGAAGTAAACATGCACCTTGCTTGCAATTTGCACCCCGTTTTAATGCTACTGCTACAGTACTTCTTTGTTTACGATTTTCCTTGTTAAACTACTAGTACATGTAAGTAATCGCGTTCAGAGGTGTTAAGCTTAAAGCACGACAAATCGTACGGGCAAAACTGTAGCGCCTCGAGAACGAACATGCCCCATAGACATTGGTGCCCTTTGGGCCCTATCTCTGCTTTCCGGTGATTATCTACTCGTTGAGTAGTGTGCCTATTCTGTCTCTCTCTCTCTCTCAAATCACGAACAAAGAAAGCACATCTTTTCGATTTCTAAAAGAAAGAAAGTTTTGGCCGCGGTTTTTGACCAACTTGTTTAATGGAAGCTGAGCTCTGAAACCGATCTGTCTGATAAACGTTGCCATATGTTAGGCTTACTGAGGTGCATGGAAGAAAATGAATACTACGTGAGACATATTGATTCCTTCTCAAATTCATCTCTTTTTATAAAGGAGTTGCTATTATGGTAGAGAATAAACCAGAGACTTTAGATCATCCTCTTTGTAGAGGCTCTGATTTTAAGACCAACCAATTAGAACTTATTTGCTTTATTGATTGGTTCACACAATGACCGCAACATCCTTTGTTATATTAGGCGCATTGATCTCTAAAGGGAACTAGTTATATTTAGGAAAGCACAAACAATATCCTACCAATAATATCTAAAGAGGGAAATTACTAGTTGGACTCGTCTCCTGCAATCGCAACAAATCCGCTGATTATGTAGCTGGCGCCGCTGTTCCTAATGCCTACATAGCGTGCGCTGTAGCCGATCCTACAATTCCGCCCGGTCCGGCAATACTTGCCATATCGCTGCTATCTATTGCCACTGTTGCATGCCGCCTTCTCCGTTGATAAGTCCTCCCAATAAAAGCGTCCACAACATTGCCGTTGTCTTCGCAAAACAACTCATCCTTGAGCTAGAACTCGTTATGATTGCACTTGGAATCGTCAAGGTTGGTCCAAGTGGCATTCGTCGGGGAACAACATACTCACTGAACCAATGGCTCACAAATACTCCAATTGAGATGAGCACGAAGAACTTTGTCTAGCATAGAAATAACCTACCCATGAATGATGATAGGTAACGAAGGGATGGCGGTATGAGGAACGCTGATGAATTTCTTGAGGAACACCACATGAAAAACATTGTGAATTCGGGCTGTAGGAGGTAACTGCAAGTGATATGAAACTTGCCCAATCTTCTCCAACACCTGAAAGGGCCCATAGAAGCAAGGAGCCAACTTAGAAAGTGCTCGACCTTTGATGGAGGATGCCGCTCGATGATGGAGTCGCAGCCATGCTCACTCCCCGACCTCAAAGTCCAATGCCCGATGTGTGCGATCATGCTGCTGCTTCATATAGCCTTGTGTCTGAACAAGTCGCTCACGTATTTTAGCAAGAAAGACATCACTGTCAAGCATTTGTTTGTCCACAACTACTACTCGTGCAAGTCCCGATTGATAAGAGAGCAAAGTCGGAGGGCCCCGGCCATGCACCACCTTGAAGGGTAGTCTGACGTGCTGATTGATATGAGGAGTTGTAACAAAATTTAGCCCACGGCAACCAATGCAGCTACTGCTTTGGTCTATCTCCCACAAGACAGTGTAAGTACATGGTGAAGATGCGATTAGTTACCTTCAACTGTCCATCTGTTTGGAGATGAAAAGTTGAACTCAACTAAAGTTTAACACCAGCTAACTAAAACAACTCAGCCCAAAAATTGCTTGTAAATATTGGGTCACAGTCACTGATGATCAAACATGGCAACCGAACAATGTAATCAAAGAAGACACGAGCAACCGAACTGGTAGTATACAAATGACCCAATGCAAGGAAGTGAGCATATTTGGAGAAACATTCAACCATTGTTAAGATCACTGACTTACCACCCACCTTTGTAAAACTTTCTATGAAATCCATGGAAATAACTACCCAAATGGTTTGTGGAACGATAAGGGGCTGAAGCAGGTGAAACATCTAGGTCCCTAAAAATGGTTTTGGTAATTAATGAAATTCATGTGAATATGAGACTGACATGTTTATTGAGTGTTTAAAAGGTTTAGTCCCTAAATGATAATGAGACACATGCTAAGGGTCAACATGAAGATCAAGGTGACTCAAGACAAAGGTATATGTAGACTATGATCTTTTTTCATTTTTGTCGGTCTTAGGAGAAAGGATGGAAGACCGGATTATAGGATAAGCATCGTACCATTAAGAGGGATCATGGATAGTAACTTGATAGCACATCCTTGTGCCATTTGGATCAATTTAGGATCATGCATTCATTTAAAACTAAATTGATAGCCGATCTATGCTCTGTCTGGAAAACCAAAAGTATCGAAGTGCAAACGGCTGTGCTTCCACTCTCTAGAGCTCCGGCAAAACTAAACAGAACCTTTTTTTCTAGAGAGCACCCTCGGAGTGACTTTGCCTCTATGGCAAATAGAAGTAACGGACTTTCAATAGCGGAACTACCATAGAGTGGTAGTACCTCAGCCATAATGGTACTTCCGGAGCATGGAAGCTCTGTTAAAACTGAGCAGAACATTTTTTCCCAAGAGCACCCTCGAAATCAATCTTTCTCTGCTGGAAACGGAAGTACTGGACTTTCAACAGCGGAACTACCGTAGAGCGGTAGACTGCAGCCTTCAACGGTACTTCTAGAGCACGGAAGCTCCAAAAAGTTTAGGCGGAACGTTTTTCTAAAGAGTGCCAACAGAAGTACCGCACCAAATTTTTGGAACTTTTGAATATTGGAACTACCGGGATTTCAATGGTAGTAGTCCGCTCCAACTTCCAATGGCTAGTTCAGAAGCTCTAAAATATACGTTACTGTTGTGTCAGAATAGGTGTGGAAGTACCGGCCATTGCACGACGGTACTTCCGCTCGCCCTATATTTTTCAGGGAATGCCTTGTAACAGCTAGTTTTTGTTGGTGGGGGTATAAATACTCCTTCACCTGCCCAAAGACATTTAGAAGATACTCTATTGAACATCCTTGAGCATTAAGCATTCACTCCACATCTCATTTTCTCATTGTGAATTCATTTGAGGTGTTTGAGACAAAAAAAAACAAGTGCATTTCATCTCTAGATTGATCATTTGGCACTTGATTGTCGTCAAGCGAAGTTGTGATCTTTTACTCTTGGTGCTTGCCGTGCCGACACCTGGACGACTTGGCGGGAATTTGTGCGGTAACTTTTTCAAGAAGGTTGTGAAGGAGCTCGGCACCTATTTGTGAGTAGTTTGGTGTCCACCATCTTCAGAATGAAGGATGGACAACCATTAGTGGATTGAGAAGCTGAGGCTTAATTCATGGAGCCGGTCCAAGTCTCTTGGGTTTTCCTCAACGTGGACTAGTGAAAATCAGCAAATTTTCGATCACCACAGTAAAAACATCGTGTGTACATTAGGTATCTATTTATCTCTTTTTAGCTCTTGTATTTCTAGTATATTGTATTTGTGATATTTACTTGTGCTAGAGCTTCTTGTTAAAGACTCAGTGTCATAGTTACACTAGACTTGTGTAGGTTTTAATTGTTTTAAAACCCTGTCATACTAAAATTGAGATAATTGTTATTAGAAGGGAAGAAAATTTTAAAACCTCCTATTTACCCCCTCTAGTCGGTTATCCTTGATCCTACGCAGGTCGGCTGAATGACGATGCTCCATTTTATGATGCTGGCATATGAGGCAACCTTGAATAAACTCATAAACTAGATGATTGGCGTGGGCATTATAGAAAGAAGCACGCAATCGATGCAAGGTTTTCTGAACACCCTCGTGACCACTGCCATGGGCATCTTCTAGAAGTTGGGACCAAGCCGACGAAGTGCTAGGAACAAAATATGACCTTTGTGTAGCATAGAACTGTCCACCAAAGTCCAGTCTAGCCTGGCCTCACCCGCAATAATCAAGTAACGCTTGTCCACCACCCATTCAGGAAGAGTGTTGA
This sequence comes from Dendrocalamus sinicus, assembly GCA_036346575.1. NCBI lineage: Eukaryota > Viridiplantae > Streptophyta > Magnoliopsida > Poales > Poaceae > Dendrocalamus > Dendrocalamus sinicus. The sequence goes on from CM070641.1 coordinate 1,761,390, forward strand.
GTTCTTGCTTCAAACCTGGAAATAATGCAAAGGCCGGGCAAAACAGAGAACGAATTGCAAGTGCATCTTCATCGCAATGAGATAACACATCTGCAGTAGCATTTTGACAACCCGGGTGAAACTCCATGGAAAAATCAAAGCCAAATAGTTTACTCACCTAAGTATGCTGAGGATTAGTGGAGAGCCGCTGGTCTAGTAGATATTTCAAACTATAATGATTGGTCCAAATCATAAAAGAACGGCCCCAAAGGTAAGGCCTCCTATGACGAATGGCTTTGACAAGACTAATCAACTCCCTCTCGTACGCGGCTAGTTTGGCATGGTGGAGTACAATGGTTCAGTCTCGACTGAAGAAAGCAATAGGTCTAGTGCCCTTATGAAGGACAGCCCCAAACCTAGCACCAGACACATCACAATCTACCAAAAACCTCCTGTCAAAATCTTGCAACTAAAGAACTAGGCCATTCATGAGTGAAGTTTTGAGAACACAAAAGAAGTGTTAGCCTCCAACGACCAGACAAAGGTGGCTTTCTTGAGAAGCTTGGTGAGGAGAGCTGCAACTTCACCATATGCTCGGATAAACTTGCGATAATATCTAGTGAGACCCAAAAACCCAGTAATGCATGCACTGTCCGTGGGGTTGGCCAAGCTGCCACCACCTCGACCTTACCAGGGTCCATAGCCTCACCATCACTAGATATAATATGGCCAAGATATGCCATGGATGTTTCACCAAAGTGACACTTGGAACGACGCAACCTCAATTGATGATAGCGTAATACTTGAAGCACTACCTGCACATGACTCAAATGCTCAGCCCAAGAAGAACTTTAAATCAAGATGTCATCAAAGAAGACTAAAACAAATTGATGAAGAAACAACTTGAGGACATCATTCATAAGTACTTGGAATGTCATCAGGGCATTGGTTAAGCCAAATGACATAACCAAGAACTCGTAGTGATCCCGATGAGTATAGAAGGCGATCTTCTTCACATCGCTAGGATGCTTGCGCACTTGATGATAGCCGCTGTGAAGATCGAGTTTGGTAAAGAAATGGGCCCCCTTTAATTCATCCAATAATTCCTCGACGACTAGAATTGGAAATTTATTCTTGACTATTTTTGCATTGAGAGCACAATAGTCGACACAAGATTGCTAAGAATTGTCATGCTTTATGACCAGAAGCACCGGCGAAGAGAAGGCCAAAGTGCTGGCTTGAATCACGCCCTACTAAAGCATGTCCTTACACTGATGCTCAATTTCATCCTTCAAGTGCTGAGGGTAGCAATACGGACGTACGACTATCAAAGAGGAGCCAGACAGAAGGTGGATGTGGTGATCAAAACAGAGTTCGGGAGGCAAGTCGTGGGGTTCCACAAAGATGTCGGCAAACTCATCAAGGAGCGTGGTAAGTAGATCATGGCCCGTGGCGGTACATGTGTGTGGTGCAAATCACTGGTCATCGGTGCCATGCCATGTGACGCGATGATCATCCCACCAAAACGACATGACGAGTTTCTCGAAATCCCAAAGGATCAGCCCCAATGTGCGAAGCCATTACATGCCGAGCACGAGGTCATAGCTATATATTGGAATAACAAAGCCATCAAGAATGAACTCCTCTTGTGCAATCACCATGCGGACATTCGTACAGAGACCAGTGTTGGACACGCGATCCCAGTGGCCCAGGGGCAGAGCCAGGAATTGGATATGGGGGGACAACATGGACAATAAGTAGAGTAGAACCAATGAATCATACCGAATTTACCGATCCAATAGTCACATATCAGAGTAATATGTTTCACAAATTACAATGCAAAGAAAATTACATCTCTATTAACTTAAACTTAGCTCTACAACTACCAACAAGATCATAGGCCTTAATAATATCATCATTACTAATCTTTGTGGCCAATTCCTTTTCAATATAAATTACCAAACATTCTCGTAGAAATCCATCTCCCATTGTACTTCGAAGTCGCGTCTTCGCAAGTTTCATAGTTGAAAAACATCTCTCGATGGTTGCAGTTGAAACCGGAAGAGTTAAGACTAATCTTAACAACCTGTCCACCATAGGATAAGATGAATCTTTACCAGTCTTAACTAGTCCACTTGTTAGATCAGCAAGTGATGGTAATGCACTTAGGTCTGGATGGTTGCATACGTCAAGTTGAAAATGTGGCAATTGGCTTCTTGGAAAAAAAAATAAAACATGATAGACAATAAGCACGATTTGTGTGAGGTGAATATTCTAGCCAAGTAAATTGCTTGAACCAACTGCTTTGAAATCGGCGACGATGAGATAATTCACTGAGTGGGTACTCTTCTAACATAGGTTGATATGAGCCCTCTGAAATATAAAATCTTCGAGCTTCATCTTGTTGATCAGTTGGCAATTCTAAGATTTGAACACGTTTACCAGGGTCTCTCTCAAATCTAGTAGCTACAATTAGTTGATGCTCGGCAGCCTCGGCTTCTAATGGTGCAGCAGCAACACTACTGACAGAGCGTACGGCAAGCCGGCAAAGAGCCAAAAGCTCAAATATGAAGCGTCAACCCTCAACTACTAGGCCTAATTGGGCTGCATATGACTAGGCTTTAAACATACTTTACATTTGGGCTAAATTGGGAGGGGTCAAACCACTAATTAAACACATATAATTAACTACATAATGGAGGATTAGTAGAAGGTTGGAGGGTGCCAGGCCCCCCTAGCACCCCTCTCTCCACCACTGCCAGTGGGGACCAAGATAGACATGCCAGGGCGTGGCAATAGCGCTAGACCCAGGAGGTCGACCGTCGCATGGGAGAAGAAGGTGAGTGTCGAACCAGAGTCCACAAGGCACGAAGGGGTTGTCCATTGATGTGTACCAAAAGTAGCATGGTCTTGGCGGTCCGAATACCAATAAGTGCATGCAGGGAGATTTTGACGACATCGTCGTTGGTGTCCACCAAACCATCACCCTTTTTTTGACGACATCGTTGTTGGTGTCCACCAAACCGTCACCCTCATCAAGCTCTAGAAGATAGATGCCTTTCATCAAACACTTGCTCACATGTTCCTGGGTGAACTTCTCAGGGCAATTCAAACACAATCCCTTCACACGGTGCTTCACCAACTCATTGGCAGTGAGGCAGTAAAACCTAGAGGTTGGATTCGATGGATGTGCTGTAGGCAGAGTTGACTATGGAGTTGGAGTCAGCCTAGTTGTGGCTGACATGATCGAGGGTGACTAGCGGACTGGGGCTGCTAGATGAGAAAAGCCCATCGGTTTAAAGGTTGGCTTGTGTTCTCCTATGTCATCCATGGTCAATGTCTTTGCATAGGCTCGTGCTAGGCTCATGGCTGCTTCAAGAGTTAATGGATTTTGCAGTTTCATGTCAGTTTGCAAGGGGTTGCGGAGACCGACTGTGAAAATCTGCACCTGCTGCTTCTCACTCAAATCATTGTATCGACAAAGGAGCGAGAGGAATTAATCATGAAACTCCTCGATGGAACCTGTGCAGTGAAGTTGGATGAGCCCACCCAATGGATTGTTCTGGATGGGAGGTCCAAAGCGCAGGTAGACATGCTCGATAAAGCACGGACAAGTGGGAATGCCATTGCTTCGTTCTAAGTGACAATACCATTGTTGTGTTGTCCCCGTAGATAAGAAGCTAGCCACACTTTCTCCTCCTTTATCGTGCGTTGCCATCGAAAAATTTGCTCACAACAATTGAGCCATGACAGAGGGTCCTCTTTGCCGTCGAACATAGGGAAGGCCAGCTTATGAAAACGGGGCACTCCACGACTACCCTTGCCACGGGCCTCGCCGGTGTCGTCCTTGAAGTCTTCGTCATCTGGTGGCTCCCTCCTTGGCTGCAGCTAGAACCAGGTCCAAGGCGCTTCTCGAGTTCGTCCAACTTCTCGTGATGGTCGGTCACCACTTGGAGGATTTGCACCAATTGTTTGCTAAGGTCGACAAATGACTTAGCGTCATCTATGGTGGTTGCAGGAACATCGTCTCTGATACCAAGGTGTTATGGTAGATTAGTAGGCAATAGTTCTAGGAGGCTTTAGGTCGCTCTCGTTGCGGAAGCTCTGATTTTGGGACCAAGCGGTTAGAACTTGTTTGATTTATTGATTGATTCACGCAATGACCGTAGCAGCCGTTATATATTAGGCACATTGATCTTTAAAGGATACTAATATCATATTTAGAAAAGCACAAATAATATCCTAACAATAATATCTAAAGAGGGAAACTGCTGGTTGGAGTCATCTCCTACAATCGCAACAAATCCGGCTGCTGATTCTGTAGCCGGCGCCGCTACACCTGATGCCTCCATAGCGTGCGCTGAGCCGATCCGACAATTCCTTCCGGTCAGGCAATACTTGCCATATCACTGCTATCTATTTGCCTCTGCTACAGGCTGCGTTCCGTTGATAAGTTCTCCCAGTAAAAGCGCCCACAACAGTTGCGAACTGTAAACGATCTCTGCGGAGTTGGAGATGGTCCAGCTTCTCAAGTTAGCTCTAAGATGCATTGAAAGAATGAACTTCTTAACAACGTCCCTAAGTGGATCAGAAGTTTTTCCCGTCAAAAGCTTGGCACATGCAGGCTGATCACGAGTTCCCCTTCGTTGAATGAAACAAATGTTTGTTTGTTGCAGATTACCTCGAACTTTGGTATGTGAAATCATGCTAAAAAATCAGCAGTAGATGTTGCACTTCTCAAATAAGTAATTATAATTTTGTATGCATGAAAAGTGAAAGTTCCAAGTTTTTACGAACAGTAACTGACAATCAGGCCTCGGTAACGATTTGAAGTTTAGCTGGACCCGTTTTTCAGTCATTGGTGCAGAGCACTCCAAATGGATATGGAGCCTATAATGGAGGAAAAAGCCCCATATCCACCGAACAGGGCCACTCAATGCATGTCAGTACTGCTCAGTGCTCACTCTGTCATTACTCGTATCACAGCACTGCTCTCTCTCTCTCTCTCTCTCGGCATCACCTCTCACACTTCACACTTGTGATACAGCCCAGTGCCCATAGGATTGCTGTACAAAGGGAGGAGGGAGGGAGAAAACAGGTGAGAGAAAACAGAACAGAAAGAAATGCTGAATTTTTCTTCTTGTTCATCCATCTTCTCTTCCCAAGACATCTCCCTCCTCCTCTGGTGTCTTCTATTCTTGACTTTGGTAGGCAGTAATGGTGTCTTTGCAACAGCACCAAAGGTTGGGTTTGGGTACAAGCTGGTGTCCCTGGATGAGCACCCCAAGGGGGGATGCCTTGTGGGCTACCTGCAGGTCAAGCAGCGCACATCCACCTATGGCCCTGACATCCCTCGCCTCAGGCTCTATGTCAAGTAAGTACACACCAAGCAACAAAAGATCGCTTGTTCTTGTTCTCCACATTTTTCGGTGCACAGTGTTCTATGTTCCATTGATGCCCTCCCCTTCCTTAATAACACATCGTTAATTTTGAGGAGAATGCTTGTGGTTCAATAATTGATTGTTCAGTTTCTTCATTTCTTGAAGCAAGAATAAGAGTTAAATTTTAGGTCTCACAAATTAGAAGGTAATGAGCCCAAGATATTAAGATTGGACCGCAATGTTCCATGCCTTGTTTCCCTTGCGATGTAACCTTACAATGTGTTCATGCTTGGGTGATCTCCCACTTACATACTACTTGACATAATGTTTTCCAAGGATATTCTAAGACTTACCGTCATGATCTCAATGATATGGCCTAAAGAAGTACAAGAAGCACCTGAGGTCATTTTCTAACGCCTCAATCACAATGCTGTGCAGGCACGAGACCAAGGACAGGATAAGAGTGCAGATAACTGATGCAGAGAAGCAGAGATGGGAGGTCCCCTACAACCTGCTCCCAAGGGAGCCAGCGCCACCTGTAACCGGCCCGAAGATCACCGGCATCCCCTTCACCGCCGCCGAGTACCCGGGGGAGGAGCTGGTCTTCACCTATGGCCGAGACCCCTTCTGGTTTGCAGTGTACCGGAAGTTCAATCGGCAGACGCTGTTCAACACCAGCTATGACTCGCTAGTGTTCAAGGACCAGTACCTCGAGGTGTCCACCCATCTGCCCAAGGACGCCGCGCTGTACGGCCTCGGCGAGAACACGCAGCCCGGCGGCATCAGGCTGCGGCCCAACGACCCCTACACGCTGTACACGACGGACATCTCGGCGATCAACCTGAACACCGATCTCTACGGCTCGCACCCGGTGTACATGGACCTGAGGAATTTGGGGGGCCATGGCGTTGCCCATGCCGTGCTGCTGCTCAACAGCAATGGGATGGATGTTTTCTACAGGGGAACCTCCTTGACGTACAAGGTCATTGGAGGTATTCTTGATTTCTACGTCTTCGCCGGGCCGACGCCGTTGGCCGTGGTGGATCAGTACACGTCGATGATCGGCCGCCCTGCGCCCATGCCCTATTGGGCATTTGGTAACAACTGACTAGCTCAGTCTTTTTCATCATCTTTAGTTTGGATTGATTGTGCTGTCGTCTACTTTTTGTCTGATTAGTTTGATCCATTCAGAAGCTTATGCTATGGTAACTCCCAGATTTACTGATAACATGTAGTTTTCTTATGATATATATGGAATATTGTGAGTTAGGTACACACTGATTTAGGTTTCAGGAGACAGCAGAGAGCAGAGAGCAATTTATTTGATGGATATATGTTGTCTTTAGCCAATGCTAAGTATATAATGTACCATATTCCTCTTTAGGACAGTACTATTATAATTAGCTCCCTATACTTGCAGCCTTTGTGCAAGTAGTGTTAGACATCAATAGATGCCAGCATCATGTGAACTTCCTTCCACAAAAATTGCAAGGCATGCAAGCTGCTGTGTCTCCTTGTTTGCAAATAGTAGAATACTCCGAATTGTTGATTAGTGGTTTGTACATCATAACATAATCCGGTGTGCCTTTCTGGTAACAGTATGAATTAGTACTAGTCTCTGAAGTTTCCTTGCTGGCCTTTGTGTTAAATATGATTTCACCAAACCTTGTAGATTCTGGTTTGCCATCCTTTGTTGGTTTGTATCTTGAGTTGATTGAAGCTGTAACCGATCTTTTGGCTCAAAAACTGGCTGTATTCTTTTTCTTCTTAATGGAATGACACGCAAATTTCTTGTGTGTTCTCGAAAAAAATCCTTTGTTGGTGTGGAATTCTTAGAAGAATGTAAGCAATACCAGTCTCTTAGCTTGCTAGACCATAAACGATAGACAAACTAAGCATCATTACTGGATTCACAACGACAATTTGAGACTGTGTCTAGGTTTTCTTTTGTGATGGGGCATAATGCTTTTTAAAGGAAACTACAATTGATCAAATCCCAAAGTATCCGTCTGTTCAAGATATTGTTGACAATATCTCTCCAGTGATACTGATAAGGCTTTACATGCACTGATCTTCCCAGCTCATAGACCAGCTTGCTCTAAAAATGAACAGAAACCTGAGAGAAAAATTCAAGCTGCAATTAATCTCATCAATTCAGTGGCCTTGTATTGGATTCCTTAATTTTTACTCTGAAATCTGCAAATTTCACAATGTTGTACGTTCTTGTCTTCAGGGTTCCACCAATGCAGGTGGGGATACAAGAATCTTTCAGTTGTCGAGGGTGTTGTGGAGGGCTACCGGAATGCGCAGATACCCCTGGACGTCATCTGGAACGACGACGACCACATGGATGCCGCCAAGGACTTCACACTTGACCCTGTCAATTACCCGCGCCCGAAGCTGCTAGCTTTCCTTGACAAGATACATGCACAGGGGATGAAGTACATTGTTCTTATTGACCCCGGCATCGCCGTCAACAGCTCCTATGGCGTGTACCAGCGCGGCATGGCACGCGACATCTTCATCAAATTAGATGGGCAGCCATACCTGGCCCAGGTCTGGCCTGGCCCTGTCTACTTCCCGGACTTCCTTAATCCGAATGGCGTGTCATGGTGGGTTGATGAGGTACGGAGGTTTCATGACCTTGTCCCGGTGGACGGGCTCTGGATCGACATGAACGAGGCCTCCAACTTCTGCACCGGCAAATGCACACTCCCGACAACGCACGAATGCCCTTTGCCGAACACGACGACGCCATGGGTCTGTTGCTTGGATTGCAAGAACCTCACAAACACCAGATGGGATGAGCCACCTTACAAGATCAACGCCTCTGGGCAGACAGCTCGACTGGGTTTCAACACCATTGCAACCAGTGCTACGCACTACAGTGGCATCCTGGAGTACAACGCGCACAGCTTGTATGGCTTCTCTCAGGCCATTGCCACGCACCAGGCGCTGCAAGGGCTCCAGGGCAAGAGGCCGTTCATCCTGACGCGCTCCACGTTTGTCGGGTCAGGCGCCTACGCCGCGCACTGGACCGGCGACAACAAGGGCACATGGGAAAATCTCCGGTATTCCATCTCAACGATGCTCAACTTCGGCATCTTCGGCATGCCGATGGTTGGCGCTGATATCTGCGGCTTCTACCCGTCGCCGACCGAGGAGCTCTGCAACCGGTGGATCGAACTTGGCGCGTTCTACCCGTTCTCCAGGGACCATGCCAATTTCGCATCGCCGAGGCAGGAGCTCTATGTCTGGGAGTCCGTGGCCAAGTCGGCACGGAACGCGCTCGGCATGCGGTACAAGTTGCTCCCCTACCTGTACACGCTCAACTTCCAGGCGCATCTGACCGGCGCTCCGGTGGCGCGGCCGTTGTTCTTCTCGTTCCCTGACTTCACGCCGTGCTACGGGGTGAGCACGCAGTTCCTGCTCGGCGCAGGCGTCATGGTGTCCCCGGTTCTCGAGCAGGGCGCCACCTCCGTGAGCGCCATGTTCCCGCCGGGCAGCTGGTACAGCCTGTTCGATACGACCAAGGTGGTGGTGTCCAAGGGCGAGGGCTCCGTGAAGCTCGACGCGCCGCTCAACGAGATCAACGTGCATGTGTACCAGAACACGATCCTACCCGTGCAGCGCGGCGGGACGATCTCCAAGGAGGCGCGGGCGACGCCGTTCACGCTCGTGGTCGCATTCCCGTTCGGCGCCACGGAGGCGGACGCGGAGGGCTCCGTGTACGTAGACGACGACGAGCGGCCCGAGATGGTGCTCGCGGAAGGGCAGGCGACGTACGTCCGCTTCTACGCGAGCGTGCGCGGCAAGGCGGTGACGGTGCGCTCGGAGGTGGAGATGGGGAGCTACAGCCTGCAGAAGGGGCTTCTCATCGAGAAGCTGTCAGTGTTGGGATTGCAGGGAACCGGCAATGACCTCGCCATTCAAGTTGATGGCACGAATGCCACCGCCATTGCCGCATCAAACCCTTACTTTGCAGGCGCGGATGCGAAGCTGCACGGGCAAGAAGGCGTGGAGGGCAGGAAGAAGGGCGTGATGGTGGAGGTGGGAGGGCTGGCATTGCCGTTGGGCAAGAGCTTCACCATGACTTGGAACATGCAGATCGAAGCATAGGTCAAGTTTGCTTATGCTTTCATCTGCGCGTTCTTCGCCGTGTATCTAATTTAGATTTTGGTTCTCGCCATGCTGCAGCTGCCGCTGCCGCCGCTTAGCCAGGTTCAGTAACTTGTGTAGGGGTTCTCTTTGTAAGCTGCATCCCCACAAACATCTTCAGATTCTCTTCTGCATTGAAGCCTTGCTGGAAATAAAACTGCATTTTTAACGTGTGCTTAATTTTCTGGATCTGACAGATGCAGAAACGAAAACCAAAAGAGTTAACTTGGATTGCCATGAGAAATGTTGGACATTTATTTTCGGTTCAAGATGCACGGTTCCATAATTCCATTTTATTTTATCAGAGTGGGCTTATCGATGTCACCAGACATGTATTAGGCTTGAGCCTTTCTCAAGGGACAAAAAAAGCACATATTGAACCAGATGTCAACGCTAATTCATTGTCCATGTAAAACAGTTGGGATGTTCGGCAGCATCCGGCCCACTGAAATAATCGGGCTAACGGCAAGCCTATTAGCAAGGCCCATATACTCATATGCCACGATAGGAAGGCGTGACTAGTACTACTTCCTCTCAAAAAAACATTTCATACTGCTGGCACAAGCGTTCCTGTAAAACACGTCTTTTTCTTCTTCCTTTCTCAATTTCAGTTTTCCAAAAAGAAAGTAAAATCCATTTGGAACGTGAGAACTTTGTTAGGTTCCTGTGTAAGTTGATGTTTCCTACGTATTAAATTCCTACTGGACTTTTGCACTAGTACAGACAGAGCCTAGGCTCCTTTTTCAATATTTTTCGAGAGTACATGTTTCTTTTTCAATGTTTTTGAAGACGATGAAGTTGGCACCTGTCCTGTGGATAGAGCGGCACGCACCAAGTACAATATTCTTCAACGATGGCAGCGCAGAGAACAACAATGTTGTGAAGATGTGTGGGTGGTGTTCAACAATATAAACCCTCAAAGTACGACGCCGTAAACATCCACGCAACTTACGCAGGCAGTGCAGGTATTGTCAATCTTGGAATCGCCTACCGCTGCTTCCATCTTCCTGTCAATAACAAAAATTTTGTAAAACTGCAGGCCACGTATGCCGAGTACAACACACTCGAAATCTTCCCATGAACAAGTCCAATCGGCCGATGACCGAAAGTTTCTACGGCACACATGTGAGCTGCCATGTTAGCTAGCAGTCGGTACAGACCAGTTTTGACAAACCAGTATAATTAATCGGAAAAAGGTGCCACGGTGGTATCAGAGAGGGGGCATCCCAGGTAATTTGCTTCCTAACTGATCGAGTCGGCAGGCAGAGGTTATATAAGGTCAGTCTCCGTGAAAGTTTTATCTGCATTTAATAGACTGTCATATAGATATTTTTGATGATATAGCAACATTTTTAAGAAGAGAGAGAAGAAGTGAGTTCTCTTGGCACGATTATCAACTCTATATGAGTCATGAAATTAAATGTCTATGAAACAATAGAATGAAACTATGCATTGAGGATGGATTTTTCATCCATATTTCATTTCATTTTAGAGCAAGTATAATAAAAGGTTGTTAGTATGTTGTATGCTGAGGTGGAGGAGAGAGAAGAGAGGTGGGTTGTAAGAGCAAGGCTAATAATACAGCCTTCAGCTGGCTGTATGGACATTTACAGCCCACTTATCAGTCTATTCATATAGTAGTTTACAGCCAGCTGAAGGCTGTATGACCCACCTATTTCTCTCACAAAATTTATTGGTTCTTGTGCTTCATTGGTCAAACTTACAACCCACCTCTCTTCTCTCTCCTCCACCTCAGCATACAGCCTACTAACAGCCTCTTATTATACTTGCTCTAAGTTTACAGCCAGATGAAGTACAACAACTAAAAAACTTTGTGAGAGGAAGAGGTGGATCATACAGTCTTCAGCTAGCTGTAAACTACTATATGAATGAGCTGATAAATGAACTGTAAATGTTCATACAGCTAGCTGAAGGCTATATTATTAACCTTGCTCTGAGAATGGCCTAAAGGCGGGCGTCCTTGTTGCGAGAAAAGGACGTGGTGCTCCGCGCCGCGCCGGACGAGCACCCGAAAGCGCCGCGCCGCCCCGTCACATCACGTCGCCTCACACGGTCAGTTGCGCGGCGCCAAATCACGCCATTCCCAACGGCGGGCGGCGGGCGGCGGCGGCGGCGGCGAAGCGCCGAACGGCACGGCATGCCCAACAAGCACCGCGCCGCCTCGCCAGCGCCCGCCCGTCCACGCCACCTTTCGAGGCGCTGACTCCACCCACGAGGCGCACGGCCGATTGACGTCGACGCGGCGCCGCCGCGCCGGGCCCCGCGCACGGCCATAACTGGAAGATGCATGTCCTTTTCTACCGTCACGGGGTCGCGCTCGATTGTCTGCCTCCAACGCTACTTTTTTTTTTCTTTTCCCTGTAACGCCCTGATTTTCGGGGCATCGTAAATATCTTACAAGTGCCCAAAACTATTGAGCTACGAGATTGAGATATTACAATCGATTGAATTAACATATATTTAAATAAAAAGGCAACTTTTTAAATAAGATAATGACTTATTATCCAAGTTTTACAACAGGACGAGTGACTCTTAAATACATTACATTACAAAATAACATCACAGACGTGCCTGAGTAGAGAATAACCGTATTTCCAAACATCATTTACGTCGCAATATTCCATCACGTCATCCTCGTAGACTTTCTCATTTTCTTGCCATGCAATTTCTATTAATGGTTTTAGCAAGTACGAGTACAAATCACCGTACTCAACAAGTCATATGGAAAAGCACTATTTAATTACATGCAGGGCCTTTCAAGAGATGTGATTATAATGGTTTTGTTACACTTTATGTGGGTGCAACTTTGGTTGAAAACAATTTTAAACACAAAATCACAACCTTCTTGAAGAAATTAGGGTTTTAACAACTTGGTTACCAATCTTAACAAATTCTTAAATATACTTATACTTTGTTATTGGATTCATCCATTAAACACAACTTCATTTACCGAAAGCACGTCAAAAGTGGCTATAGGCGTGTTGGTCGACGGTGAGAGGATGAGAGCAGAGAGAGAGGGCGAAATGGACAGGGGCTGTGTATTTGCATGACGGCTCGACCAGGTGAGTGTTGCGGCAATTAAGAAGTGTGTCAGGTGTTAGGTTGTCATACACTGGTTTGGCAGTAGTTGCCAGGGTGGCAAGACAGTTTACGGTGCAAAGCAGTCGGCCGTGAGAGAATAGAGAGAGCAGGACGAGCTACGGTGATGGCGAGCTTTGCTAGCTAGGCTGATGTGTTGCCGATGCAATTAAAAGGGTGTCAGTGGCGGGAGGGATGAGGTGGTACAGGTTCTGACCATTTGGCAGGGGTGTGGCAGCGGCAGAAAGTAACGGGAAGGGGCGATAGCGAAAAGATCAGGCGGCGGTGATATTTTCAGTTGGTGAACTGTGCTCGCCTGAAAACGGCTCAAGGAAGCGACGCGGTAGGGAAATTGGTGTTTGGATGGCTGGGATAGTTGCGAAATTTGGCTCAGGGTCATAAGAAATCAAATCTAAACAAGCATTCATTTTGGTTTTGTTTCACTCACTCATTATGTGTTCGTTGAGAATTTTTTTTGAGATAACCAGACACCTAGGTCAAAAAATGCTCACAAAGACAGTTGCATAGTGCAAACTAGAATACACAGCATTTACGAATTTTGGACACATGTAGACCCCTAAACACCCGGAATTCCGTTTTTAGCCCTCAAACCAAAAAAATTCCGAAACTGGACCTCCGCCTGAGCGCGCGTTCGCGTTGCGTCGACACGTGTCCGGTCGTGCGGTGTGGTACCGCACGACCGCCTCGCCCTCCGCGCCGGCCGCACGTTTCGGTTTTTTGAGCGCACGACCGAAGCCCCGACCGCACGACTCGGTTTTTTGACCGCACGGCCCGTGCTACAGTACGGTCGTGCGGTACCACACCGCACGACCGGACACGTGTCAACGCACCGTGAATGCGCGCTCAGGCGGGGTCTAGTTTCAGAATTTTTTTTGGTTTGAGGTCTATAAATAGAATTTCAGGTGTTTAGAGGTCTACATGTGTCCAAGATTCGCATTTACAAGTTACTAGTATAGTGTCCGTGCTAACGCCACGGCAGCATTTTAGGGATGCACACGAAATCAACCAAACGAATTTTTGAATGGCCATACATGTTTTGTTCCCTGCTTTCAAAGCCAATTTTTGAATGGCCATATATGTTTTGTTTGGATAATTGGGTTCCTCCTCGCCGCGCGCGCGCGCCGCGCCGCGCCCACTACGCGGCGCGCCGCGCACCATGTGGACGCGGTCCGCCGCGCCTCGCCCGCTTCGCCGCCGCCGCCCCCGCCCGCCGCGCCGCGCCCTCCCCCGCCGCGCGCGCCGCGCGCGCGTCCACCGCGTCGCGCGCGCGCGCCTCGCGGCGACGCGGTCCGCCGCGTCCGTCTCGCCCGCCCGCCGCTCATCGCGGCGCGCGCCGCACCGCGCGAAGCGGTCCGCCGCGTCGCCTCGTCGCCGCCGCGCCGCGTCATCGCGCGTCGCGCGCCCGCACCATGTGGACGCGGTCCGCCGCGTCTCGCCCGCTTCGCCGCCGCGCGTCACGCGCGTCGCGCGCGCTTCGCCGCGCGGACGCGGTCCGCCGTGTCCGCCTCGTCCGCCCGCCGCGCGCGCGCGCGCGCGCGCCCACCACGTGCGCCCGCACCGCGCGGAGGCGGGTCCGCCGCGTCTGTCTCGTGCGCCCGCCGCGCCCCTTATTGATCGCCATACCTTATTGAAGAAAATAAAGGCTTTCTTGCTAGAGGAACCCTCCTGCTACAACCATTTACTGCACTTCTTTTTTTTAAAAAAAATCAAACATGAAATCATCCCGAGGCACTGTAGCAATCAGCACAGAAAACTGGATATGGTTTGCTATAAGATCTATTCTTCATTCCATAATACTCACCTCTTCCAGGTGAAAAAAAGAACTCTCAAACAAATGAGGTAGCACGAAAACGGGAGTAACAGCTAGTGTTAGCTGAAAAAAAATAAAGGGAGAAATGTACATAAAGAAAAGGAAAAGAACGAACCTGACACATCTACGATTTTTGTGCCTCTGAAATTTGAACCGATAGGCTGGTGTACGAATTTAGTATGTTCTAGAGAGTAAACATGGAATCAACACGTCATTTAGATAAGTATGGCAAGTAGCAGCCATCAATTTGATCTTCCCTGAATCAAAAGATAACTTGGTAGGTGATGTGGCCAGAAATAGGCTGCAAGCACTATCTCTGTAAGTTTATAAGCATTTCTAGTGAACCTTCTATTCAAGAAATAATTAACTAACCTAGGGCATATACCACTCTTTGAATGAAACATCAGATTTGCCCCCACAGAGAAAAACCAAACTAATACAAAAAAATGGACCACAAGAAAAGAAGAGGTTACTAATATAATCTAATTCCAGGATGACACCACGTAAATTTCATTGCAACTGTGAGTATTCACGAATGCTACAATTAGCACTTCCAAGAGCACCTACAGGAAAAGATGAATCAAAATGTATATGGAGGGATTGAAATAAGAAAGTTGATCATAAAATTCTATATGTACATAGCATGCCGAAAGGCAACATTTTTGGGCATCCTTTAAACTCTCAAACCATCGGCCATGATGAGTAATTAACCTTGCATAGAAATTCTCTTACATATATTAGACTCAACAAATTGATGCCTACATATCTATGCTGAGATACACAAATTGAGAAATTTGATTGTTGTTTAGAGAGCATGCAAAAGAGCAATACATATATATACCTTGATCAACCTGTATAGCTGCAAATTGAATACCTGAACAAAACATGACAAAACAGCATGATCAACATGTAAGGAGTATTCCGAGCTGCAGTTTTATGAAATGATATAAAATTCGTCTAGATGATCAGTTCAGGAAGTAAAACTGCAGCCAAAATAACCAAGAAATGATTTACGTGATTTAGGACAATAATGCAACCCTACATATAATAGATCATTAGATTTCTGACAAAACAATAATAGTAAATAATTAAATGATCAAACAATAGTTACATTGATGACACATTTGTATTTGTTGGAAAAGGTACAACCACAACAATAATATCTTCTCATCAGGCGACTTAGAAGTCAAAAGGAACATGATGAAACGTTGGCCAAGAGGAAGAGAGAGATATGTCAGAAATTCAGAAAGATTGACCATGCAACAGCATAGGTTACGCTTAGCAAAAAAAATCACCATCTGCATAAAAAAAGAGTGATAATGTACACTATCAGTTGAGGATCTCATTAACCATGTAAAAAATTTTATACCCTGCACTCCTAAACAAAGATAGAATTGCTAGCACAGCAGGAGACAAACCATAAAAAGTAGCACCTACTGACCAGAATGATTGAAATATACATGTATAAGAATGAGAAATCATGAGGACATAATAGGAGAAGTGGTAAAAGGAATGCTAAGGTATCTACTGCAAACATATCTATGGAATAGACACATAAATATGTGTGTATTGCTTTATATAGTAACTGATTATAACAATAAACATCTAACTGCTGATAGCAACATAACACATTAAAGTAAGTAACACAGGGAAAAACGACAACTTCCCTTTACTCCAAAGAACGAAATTTTGAAAGTTAGCAGCATTGCTGGAAACAAATTATTTAGATGTATAAAAAAAATCCTAAAAACCTACAGGATGTTGCAGAGCAGGTAATAAAGTATTCAACATTGAAAGAGCTGAAGGGAAACGTGCACAATCTATGCTTTTGCGCATTAAACAAATGAAGGCTACTTTGGACAATTGTACAATGCAGAAAAAGTTTTTCACGTAAAAGGTTTGTATTAAATAATCAAAGGATCTAAACATATATATCTTAGAAACAATGTCTGCCATGTCTGCTATGATGGCAGGTGGAATCCTGACACACCCTCGTCCAAGCACCCCCTCAGTGGACTTGAATACTTAAGCTGACCAAAGACACAATAGGTTGATACTTAAATAACCTCACGTGGCTGATCTGCAAGGAGCAATGTGATTCATCGGCTGCTTATCCTCATCCAAACACCCTCAATGGAACTGAATACTAAAATCTAATCAATGACAGAATAGCTTGATGGTTATTTGACCTCTGTGTGGTAGAACTGCAAGTTAGCTTTCCATTAGCGATGTGATTCATTGGCTGTTCATTTGGCCACACGTGAACACAACTTCTAATTTAGGAGCGAATCTGTAGCGTGAACACCCAAAACTAATCACTGTCTATTGTTGTCCCATACCGTGTGCTCCAGTTTACAATTGAACCTAAAACACTGAACAATTACCCACTAACACAACAAATCATACGAACCTTAAACATTAAAACAGTGGGGAATAGTCTGGGAGCACCATTCAAGAGATATTTTTTGCTAATAGCAAAACAAAGCAGATGGCGCCATAATTGTTGGAGCAGCTGGGTGTACAAACTGTTAAACCAAACTTGAACTGAAGCACCATATCTTGAGGTTTTATCTGAATATTCATTTGAATATAAAATAAAAAATTGCATATATCGTACGACCAGAAAGAACATTTTCTTTGCTCCATACTGGGCAAATTGTTGTTATAATAGATGTACCAAATAAGATTAACCAGGATATATCAAGTCAATTGAAGAACGTATATTGTAATGAACAGAGCAATGTTTGATTTTTCTTGCATCACACCTTAAATTATAGAGACCACCAGCTAGCAGGGTTGAGGAACCTATCGACCACCCTGAAGAGATCGAACTGACGATGAACGACCAAGTAAACAAAGCTGAGTAGTGGTAAACAAAGGAAGCACCAAAAGCACAAATCATAGGACGACCGCAGATTCGCATCATGCCACCCGGTGTCCTAGGCTGTGGAAGGCATCGAGGCACAGAAGAAAAGTGTGAAGGGGCGCCGAGTAGAAACTACCCTGAAAACAGCGAAGTCCTAGATTAAACAACTCGAGTAATGGCACGCGGTGTAAGCACCAGCACTACATTGAATTACACGAAGAGTAAGCATCAGCAATATATCGAACTTACCTCAAATCAAAAGCATGGAAAGAGCGGTGTAGCAAAATAAATCAATCACTGGATGACCGAGGATCCTACCTTGTTACTCAGAGTCTGAGGTTGTGGACGGGGTGGAGACGGCTGGGGATGCGAGGGCACCATTGCGCCGGCGGTGGAAAGGGAGATGCGGCAGCGGGGAGCGGGGATGGTGGCGATAGGGCACGACAGCAAGGGAGTGGCGGCGGCGGTGCTGCTCGGCGATGGCAGCTGGCACGCTGGGGTCCGCGCGGTGGCAGCGCTCCTCCGGTGGCTTCAGCACCACCCCACCCCGGCGCCGGAGCCCATCTACCTCCTCGTCACCTCAAGCGCGCCCCGTCCGCCGCTTCGAGCACTGCCTCCGCCTCCCGCGCTCCCCCTTCCCCTCCATCTCCCTCGTCTCCGACTGCCTCCCCGCCGACCTCCCCAACGACATCGAGCCTCTCCCCGACTCCGCGCTCCGCTCCCTCCCCGCCGCCGCGCGCCGCGGCCTGGTCCTCGTCGACCGCCGCCTCAGGATCCCCAATAACGGCAAGGGGGGCAAGGACCGTGGCAGGGTCGTGCCCGTCGACTTCGCCGACCCGGAGTGGGCGGAGTCTGCGAGGGAGGCGGCGCGCTGCGTGGAGCTGCGGGTGGAGGCGCGGGGTGGGGAGGAGGAGGAGGCGGCGGCGGAGCGAAGGGGTGGGGGGAGGAGGAGGCGGCGGCGGAGCGGAGCGGAGGAGCGGGGGAGGAGGCAGCGGAGAAATCAGAGGGGAGGAGGCGCACGGGTTCGGTGGGGGAGGCCGGCGGCGGCGGAGGAGGAGGGAGGGGAGGAGGGGTGGGGGAGGAGGAGGCGACGGGGGAGGGGGCGGCGGAGGAGGCGACGGGGGAGGAGGCGGAGGGGAGGAGGCGGCGGTGGGGGGAGGCAGGCGGCGGCGAAATCCAAGGGAGAGGAGCGCACGGGTTCAGGAGAAGGGTGGGGAGGGCGGTTCGGGAGGAGGGAAGGGGTACTGCAGATCCATTGAAGGATGACCGTCGGATATGGTTGGGTAAGGAGAGAGAATGAAGGAGAGTTAATCTGGTGCGGACGTTTTTAGGATGGTGTAATTATGGGTGCATATTGCGGTGTGAACGTAGTTAAGGTCATGACTGTGGAGCAGGTAATTGTTGGGTGGATGTAGGATAATTTTAACTGGTGGATTATTAGTTTAGACTAGTAGTAAAATTGAATACAGCAAACGTATAAACGTTCCTCCACAACAAATCGTAAGACGTCAAACTATCAGACATGTCGATTGATTTGACAGCCACAATGGAAGACACGTCGATGTGTCACATTTCCTCTCCACGTAGAATCGGTGCACAAAAGATAGCAACGCATGTAAAAAAGGTGTTTCAACTCCATTCCGCCTGACTCACGGTGCTTGCACAAGAAAAAGGAATTGTACGGTACGGTAAAAAGATCTGGCACTGGAGAAGTAAACAAAAACGATCATTGGTTCAGAAGTACGGTAGCGGGTCCCACAAAGGCTAGCCAAACTTTGGACCTGGCCCTGGTTACGTCCAGAGATAGCCAATGGTCCGGGCCTTTACCAGCTCGTGGTCTGTTAATATTGATCTAGCCTTATGAGCTCACACACTATCTAAAGCAGACGAGATGGAGAAAACAATAGGTGGCTACAATTAAACTAGATATGAGTAAGGTCTATGACCGAGTTGAGTGAACCTTTCTGGAGAAGATGATGTTAAAATTGGCGTTTACAGCACAATGGGTGGCAAATGTGATGAAGTGTGTTACAACAGTGAACTACTGTATCAAGGTCAATGGGGAATACTCAAACAACATCCACCCTCAAAGGGGTCTCCGCCAAGGGGACCCTTTGTCGCTGTATCTCTTTATTCTTTGTGCGGAGGGTTTATCAGCAATGTTACAGAAGGCAGAGGTGGAGGGCAAAATTGAGGGTATTAGAGTGTGCAGGGAAGCTCCAAGGATTAACCACCTTTTCTTCGCTGATGACTCTCTGATCTTGATGAGAGCTGGTGGAGGAGACTCTCAGGATTTGAGGAGGATTTTACAAGCATATGAGCGAGCCTCAGGACAAGTGGTCAATAGAGAAAAATCGTCTGTTTTGTTCAGCCCAAACACTAGCTCTGTTGATAAGGATGAGGTGAGGCAAGTTCTTGATATCATGCAAGAAGCAAAGAGTGAGAGATATTTGGGGCTGCCAGTATCTATTGGCAAATCAAGAAAGAAAGCTTTTGAGTATATAAAGAGGAAAGTTTGGCTTTGTATTCAAGGGTGGCAGGAGAAATTGCTTTCTAAGGCGGGCAAGGAAATTCTAGTAAAGGTTGTGGCCCAAGCAATCCCACCTACGCCATGTCCTGCTTTGAGTTGACAAAAGGGTTGTGCGATGAGTTGAACTCTATGATCGGCAGGTGGTGGTGGAGCCAAAATGATAAGAAAAACAAGATTCATTGGTTGGCTCGGGATAAGTTAACACTTCCTAAGAATAAGGGAGGCTTGGGCTTTAAGGACCTTCATTTGTTCAATATGGCCATGTTGGCTAGACAAGCTTGGAGGATCCTGGTTTTTCCGGATACTTTCTGTGGCCAAGTGCTTAAAGCAAAATATTTCCCTAACAGTAGTATTCTGCAATGCGTGGCACAGGATGGTATTTCTTACTCTTGGAGGAGCATTCTCAAGGGGGTGAATCTGCTGAATCAGGGGCTCATATGGCGCATTGGCAATGGTGAATCGGTGAATATCTGGACGGATCCTTGGATTCCTCACGGCAGTACAAGACGTCCTGTTACAAGTAGGGGGACGACGGTGTTGACAAAGGTGGCTGATTTGATGGATCCGAGCTTGGGATCTCGGGATGAGACCTTAGCGCAGGATGTTTTCTCAGAGTTTGATGCTGAGGCCATTCTAAAACTGAGAGTAAACCAAGATATGGCAGATAGACCGGCATGGCATTATGAGAAAAAGGGGATCTTCTCGGTTAAGTCGCGTCTGAGTTGGCGATTCGAGCAGGAGAATGAGCTTGCGAAATGCGCAAGTTCGAACCAGGCCCAGATGGGGACTCTCTTTTCACATGGGATAAAATTTGGAGTATGGAGGTCCCAAACAAAGTGAAAATGTTCCTGTGGCGCGTTGCCCATAATAGCTTGGCTGTCCGGCGGAATTTGAGCCGAAGAGGGATGAAGGAGGACACCTGTGCCCCATGTGTCATAGGTTGGATGAAGATTGTGGGCATCTTTTTTCAGATGTAAAGAAGTAAAGGAGGCCGAGAGGACTAAACTTAGAGGAATATCGCAATGTCCTAGCGACTTGTTATTCGCCGAGATTTGCCGAGGAAAATCTGGTCCTTTCCAAATCCAATCCACTACAAATTGTGGTTCTATTATGGAGGTGGTGGTGGCGAGGAATAAGGTGAATCTTTGGGAAAAAGAGACACATGTCCCGAGGTCTGCTTCTCTTATATCCTTCTATGTTTCAGAATTTGATAAGGAGAGGAAAACAACGAAATGTCGAAGCAAGTCAAACTTAAAGTATGGCAACACCAGGAAGATCTGTACAAGATTAACATTGATGGCTCCTTTAAAGCGGGTTCGGTCGGGAGGTTGGGGTTTCGTCGCGAGGATAGTGCCGTGAGTTCCTTCAGTGTGGCAAGGCAGTGCGAGTGGATGACCCTTTTCAAGCCGAAGCTCTGGAGGCTCTATACAGTCTGCAGAGGATAGCACAATTGGGAATGGCATGGATTATTCTGGAGTCTGATGCGTCTGATCTGGTACATGGCTTGACCTCAGTGGAGCTTGATCAAAGTGTGCATGGAAGTCTCCTCAAGCAAATTAGAGATTTCATTGACTCTTCCTTCGACTACTGCAGCATTCAGCATTGTCCGAGAAATCGCAACAAGGTGGCTGATCGCCTTGCATTGTATGGGGCGAGCGTGGTTAGCTCTGGCTCAATGGAATTCATGAGCCAAGTCCCCTCCTTTGTTTCCAGCTTGGTCTCCGGCGATCTGGCTGGAGATAGTGTCTAATGGAAACAAGCTTTCCGAACTCAAAAAAAATTGATCTAGCCTAAACACGACATAATCTGTCTAATTTATAGACCGTACCAGTAAGGCCCGATGGATTGTGCTGTGCTTGGGTCGAGAGGGCAGCATGGCGGGGCAGCACGGTCCAGTCGAATGGGCGTAAATTGCCGGTATGACACGTTAAAATAGCTGTTTTTGACCTTTTAAATTGTTGGGAGGTAAAAAAATTGAAAAAATAGCAAAAATTCAAAAAAATACAGAGCTTTTCCTATAAATAGGGGGGCCATCCGGTCTCCATTCTCCACACCTCAAACATCACTCTCATATCTCAGTTTAGCTTTGAAAGATCCGGTTATCTTGTGCAAATTTGGCAAAATTAGTGAGAAATTCGTGCGAAATACAGAAAATCTGAAGAACCTTCGAAAAGCTGCAGAAGACATGATAGACTAATAGCACTGCCTTATTTCATTTTTTGCTATTATTTGTTGATTTAATAGTATGTTAATTGTGCTTTGCTATATAAATTTGCAATTGATTCAATGGAAAACTACGATTTCCAACTCTCCGAATTCGGCCTCACGGTGGAGGATATGCAATTCTTTCAAGAGGCACATCCATCTGCGGAAGGTGGATATTCACAACAAAGTGTACAGTTAGAAGAAGCGCCGTTGGATTCATCTTCTGCTGACTCAATGGGTGCATCCACAACCTAAAGCACGGGTGCAAAAAGAACAAGATCTACTACATCGAGAGTCTGGAATGATTTTGGCAAAAATTTCAAGACCGATGATGATGGAAATTCGATAAGATATGCTGTTGTAAATTTGTAGTAATGAATTGCCTGCAAAATCATCAGATGGGATGAGTCATCTGCAACGGCACGCTACAAGCTACAAAAGAAGGCAAGAATACAAATAAGCCAGACGCAGCTGCAATACAACCCCGACGGCTCGGTACGTACCTAGGAGTACAAACCGGAGGTATCCCGATAATCCCTTTATAGATTAATTGCTTTTCAAAATTTACCTTTATATTTTAGTGAGTCTGGTGCTTTTGAAAATTACATCAGGACTACTCATAACCCTATATTTAATGTTATATCTAGGCAAACTACAACTAGAGATTTAATTAAATACTATAATAATTGTCGTGATATTGCCATATAAGAGCACCTTATCTGTCTTGCTTCACAACCAACTTCATCAATCTCGTAACTCCTCCAATAGAACATAAGTTAGAGCCCCCGAACTTTCTGAGGTCGAATGTATTGTTGGTGAAAAAATGTTTTCTTTTTTAGAACTTTTTCATAAAGCTACACTTTGTCTTTCAGGAGTATATTACCCTATCTCTCTTGTAATTGTCCATAACATTCTTGAAATTGCTACCCACCTAAAGGTTTTTTTGAAAATGATCAGATAGTACGGGTTGTTGTAGTTGCTATAAAAACTAAGTTTTTAAAATATTAGAGGGAATTCTTATTTTATATGCATTCACCTTTATTTTAGATCCTACGGCCAAGCTCTAAGTATTTACAAATGTATTATAACTTTTAAGTGATACTACTGGTTTAGATTATTGTACATACTATAGAGTAGTTAAGGATAAATTATACGAGTTATACAAGAAAAACGAAAATAAGTTTGGGTTCATATGTTTAGAAAGACCCCAGTAGCCCCGAGCACCTCTATGGGGATTATGCAACGGGGCATGATTTTTTACTTTTCCTTTAGAGATTCTCATGCAAGTACACATCAGTCAGGAGGAGGAAGGCGGCAAAGCATCGGAGACCTATTAAGCTATCTCAACAGTGATAGCGTTAGCTTCGAGCAAGAGTTGAACATTATCTCGTAGTGGCAAACCTAGAAAGTAACATATGCAGTGTTATCCATGTTAGCACGGGATGTGCTGACTGCTTATGTCTCTACAGGATCCTCGGAGTCAGCCTTCAGTCTATCTGGAAGAATACTCGAGGAGCGACGAACTAGTCTCTCGAACGAGATGGTTGAAATTCTTCTCACCATCAAAGGCTGGGAATAAGCTAAATAAGACTCTAACATATTGAAGAGAATGGAGATTTAGAATAATTTTTTGAGAATTTGTATCTAGATAGACATGAATAGGATTTTTATAATTTTTCCTAAGATGTAGTCACTAGTGAACTTTATAAGTTGTACTCTTTATTCTTTATCAATGTTTTCTTAAGTTAAATTTTTACTAGGTGAAGTTTTTAATGAGGTAGCCATGGCATGTAATTTAACATGTTAATAAAGCTTATTATACCTTTAAAAATAATTATTTTGATTATTAACATGTTTACACTTTTCTACATTTTTAATATTCTACACTTTTCTGATTTTTTTTCTTTTTTTTTCTGGCTTAACTGGCTAAACGTATCTGCACGGTACTGTTGTGTACTGTGCCTGCTAAGACCTTAGCCTGTGACCGACACAACATATAATCTATTTGTTTTTCGTGTATAAATGGTCGTACCTAGACCAGACCTATGGCGTACCGCCCCGCATGGCCAGTGGCAGCACTAGTCTGAACTTCTCGTCCGGCTGCACAGAGCGTTTCGACTAGTGCAGTCCAAGACGGTCTAGGTTAGGAAAGGACATTAGCATGTATTTTGGACGGGCTCCGGTCGAACACGCCGGGAAGGCCTCGCACGTGACGCTGACGCTGACGCGGAGAAAATGTCAGCTACGAGACGCACCTACTCATCCTTGCCAGCCACCGCAGCGAGGGTAAGAAGCGCGCCAAAGAAGAAGAAGCCATCGCTGTGCTGCGCAGCTCCTTGTGGCGCGAAACGCCCAGCCTTTTCCAACGTATTTTAGAGGCCGGTGGGTCCTTCCCAATACGAGGAAGCTGCTGCAGAGTCCGTGGCTCGCATCGGCTCGGCTCGGCTCTTGTGCGATGCACTGCACGATGGGGGCCGCGCGCTGTGCGAGGGCTGACAGGCCCGTCGAATCAATAGGGGTTAGCTCGTACGAAGTGAGGTGAGATCGATCAACTGCGCGTGCACACCACGCCTGACCTGTCCCTGCGCTCGTCTCGCGGATCGAGATCGGAGGCCGGATGTCCCTGTCGGCGATGAGCCATCAAAGCTTCGCTGGAAAAGTGTCCCCGTAAAAAACATATTTTACAGGCTCCCCATGCGGTTTGGACCGTAGCGATGGACATTTTTGTCGTGCCTGTGAACTGTCCTCGTCCTTTTTGCCGCGGGAGACCGTTTCGCGTGAGGTGCGCACTGGGCGGCTGAACGTCCGCTTGTTTTTAGGTTATCGCTCGAGGCTTACGTCTCCTGGTTTATTTTGAATAAATAAGAAGAACATTTTTTGTTAATTTTTTAAAACGATTTATTATAGTAATATTTTATTCAAAATGATTTTTTTGCTCAAGGCTGGCCCGGCACTACGCGGAGCCCCAGAGCAGCGACGCGTCCACGTCCAACAGTTATGCACCATCGGGCGATAGACACAAATCGATCGTACGGCACGGCCCCAGGGATCGGATGCCCACGACAACTCTTTGGCTGCCTTTCCATCCTTTCCTTGCCGGGCAGACCCCAGTGGCACCCGTGGACCACCGCCACTGTATTTTCCTTGCTTTCCATCGGTACGTGGTACGTACCGGGGTTTTCCTTTTCCAATGCGGACGGATAGGGTCATTATTCTTTTGTGCCCGAGCACGGGCGCCGCACAGGTACATCGCGCTTTATGTGGATGTACTAGGGTCGCCCACACGACGCTTAGTGGTGCGTCGCCCACCGCAGCCTATTTATTCAGCCCGAATATTTAAATGCTAGTGCCTTTTAAACTGAAAGGTTTGATTCCAGATCTATTTGAACTATTATGGCTCTTAGTATAAGATCTTCGAAACTACGTCGCACTTACATATATTTATTCTTAATAAATTATATCATTAAGCATATATTTAGTATATTAAACAAAATATTCCACGTATTACATCCCAATGTTTTATTAGTTTATAGCGATGTTCCAACGTTGGGGGAATGAATCGGGGCTGGTGTTAGATGCCACAGTAGGTGAAATAAAATGTCCCGCGCATTTGGTTTCAATGCTCCAATAGTCCATCAATAATGTTTCACGCATTAGGTCCTAGGGAAGAATAGATCAATGTATTCATACATTTGGCTTCAATGTTCTACCGGTTCCTCAGCGATGTTCAAAAAAAATCAAGGAAAATGATTCGATCATAGGGCAACTGTCAACGTCAAAACTATTAGTGAAACAACTCAAAATTATTAGTGCAACATTAGGCATAATCTACGTTAAAATACATGCAAGTGTGTCATGTTTCGAAGATCTCCTAATAATGAACACGGTGGTTCAAACATATTACGAATTAGATACTCAGCTTAAAACAGTGGCGGAGGACGGGAAAAAAAATAAGGTGGGGCGGATCGAAAACAATACCATTCAAGCTACCCCTACCC
The DNA here is from genome assembly GCA_036346575.1 of Dendrocalamus sinicus. NCBI lineage: Eukaryota > Viridiplantae > Streptophyta > Magnoliopsida > Poales > Poaceae > Dendrocalamus > Dendrocalamus sinicus. The sequence goes on from CM070641.1 coordinate 1,787,437, forward strand.
CTGCCGCCCGCACCGCCGCCACGGCTACGCCCGAGCCGTGGGCTGCCCTTTGTCGCTACGCCTAGCCGCCCGGCCGCGAGCGCCGGAGCGGCCTTTCCAGCGCCAAGACGCTGCGCTCCCGTGGTTGCCGCCCGCCCGCCCGCCGTCGGCTACGCCTAGGCCGATCCACCGGTGGCTGCCCCTTTGCGCCAGCCGCAGAGCGCTGGAGCCGCCTTCCCAGCGCTAATGCCAGGGTCCAGGGAGACAAGGAGCAATCGAGCAGAGACTAGGGTTTACTATCTATTGGGCTATTCACTATTAGATAGGGGGTATATGAGGTAATGGGGTCTGCTGCCAAAAAATAAGATCTGGCTCAAGTCAGGCATTACCCTATCGGGCCCTCCGCCCCTGGCTTGAAAATTGTCGAAGTTTGAATTTTCGGATTCCCCTTTGAGGCTGCTGACCGGTGGATCGTGGGGTGTGCGGCGTGTAGCTATTTGATGTGGCGGCATATAGGATTTTTCCGGATGTACCTCCTGCCGACACTGGGATCTTGTGCGAAAACAAGTACAGATCGTCCTCCAGATAATGACCGCTTTTTCGCAAATATGGAAGCATCAATTGTGTGTGGCAATAAGCATATAAAGTCACTGCGTCGTGCTGGAAAAGATAAGCACTCGCACAAGTTGGTGATGTGATTCGAAGAAGATGGCACTCTGGTGCTACCACTTCTTTAACCACAGTTACAACGTGCACGATCAATCAACTGTTAGTTCATCGTAGCTGAGGTGCACCACAAGTGAGGTGCTCAACAATTTCTGGCTACCAATAGTACTAGTAGTATAATTTGCCGCCGTGAACATGGAAAAGTAGCTCGATCTCCGCCGAACTAATCTTAGGCTAATGATTGGGAACAGCTCAGAACCGGAACCGAACAAATGATGCATCGCACAGCCCTAACTGCGAGCCAGACTGGTTTTTGTCTAATGATAGTCAAAGCAAAGAAGACGGGTTAATTGGATCGCGCATGCAAGTGCGGTTGCCCAATAAACAACGGGAGCAGGCGGCCGCAGCCACCGTGCGACATAATGGAGTGCAACCACAAGCGAACAGACACCGATTAGCCAGCACACATCACACGTGCCTTTCCCATGTCGGCGCGCCGCAACGTGCTGCCGCTGCCGTTCGACGTGTGCTCATCGCGCGATTAGCCAGTTTGGTTTGTTTGGATCCTACCTAATTTTTAAAAGCCAAATTCTTAAAATCTGGATGGATCCAAACAGACCCTAGTCGATCGTTTGTCTGAGCAATAACGACGATTGTGTTAATTATTCATTAAGAACTGTAGAGCGTGAGCAAGAGCATAGCGTAGTAGGATGTACTACTAGCTACGATCTAAACAGCTGACTTTGACTGATCAATCTTTGCGTCCGCGCCATTCGGAACAGCTATAGAACAGCAGTACGTCAATCAGGGGGAGAATCCAAGGCTAATTGATTAGGATGGGACGGTTAGATGGCGGCCAAAGCTTGCTTTGCACGCGTGCGCGTGCAGCAGCACCGACCGTGCACCGGTAATGTAGGCAGGACGGTTGCCTAGTTGCGCTACGACAAACACATGAATAACTCTACACGCCGGGTACGTATACTGAAGCGATTTTTGTTATTTTTCCTTGGATCATTTTAGTATTTGTTGTAGACATATCTGAAAAGCTAATCAAGAGGCCAATCAAAAATTTCAACTTAGAGATAACAACAATTGTTACCGCTTACCAATAACAAATCTGTTAGAGCAAAATTGCATGCATCTTCCCCATGTTTCTGAGGGGTGGGGGGCATTCATTCGAACTTGTAACCATATGATTTTGTATTACGATTAACACGTCTCATCTATCTCTGACTTCGGCATTGTCCGTCGTCATCTCCAATGAGCAAGAGGTGCCCAAGTGCCAGTCCTTGACATGACCAATTCGCTGGCACCGCTGATTACACCCACGAAGAATGCCCCGCCTTTGAATGAACCCCTCATCAAATGGCCACCGCAACGCCCCTATTTTTAAGAGCGCTGGTAATCTCCGCAACTTTCTAAGACAGTACTATACATGATTAAGTATCAGTTCAACACATACTTACAACAAAAGAACCAAACTTTAATACAGAAGTACGACTTAACAGCTAAGTTTGGACGTAGCAAGCGTACAAGCCTAAAGTTATCTTACATGACCAGATCTGGGCATTGAAGTATACGAGACAACTGAGTTTGTTGTATAGTAAGGCAAGTTACAAATTTTTGATCATATTGAATCCTATGAAATTCATGTTATTTAATTACAGTATTTGCATTAATGCTATTTAATTAAAATAAAATATTTAGAACGACTTGTAAATTAGATTTGTCTACCACTGAAAAATGCCCTATTTAATTTGAGGCCATATTCACTTTGACAATCTTAGTAATATTTAATAATTGATCATTTAGTTGAGGAGATCACTAGCGCTACCAGAAATAGGGGCGTTACTGCCACCTCTTCCACCCTTGTTTAATCTCCTCCTCCTCCTTCGTTTTCCTTTGTCGTGATGACAGTGGCAGGCTGCCTTTGTTCCAGCAAGGTCACCTGAGCTGGTGTGGCCAGCCTGCCAGTCTTCACCCTCACACCTGCCATTGTTGCCTGAGATGGTGCCACGGGACTACACCCTTGCTCGTGTTGTCATTGGCTGAGCTGGGGCTACCACCTTTGCCTTCACTCCTACCATCGTTGCCCGAGCTGGCGCTGCCGCTTTTGCCCTCGCTCCCTCCCCTATTGCTTGGTTGTTTCTATGTGGATGAGAACAAATGATCCATAGGGATGGGTGGGGATGAGAACGATGGTGTCTGTTGGGTTAAATCGGTGTAGGAATGAGTGGGCTACCATAAGTGGTCAGCTGATGAGTCTTAGGGGGTGTTTGGGACTACTCCACTCCACGTTTTTCAGCTCTGCTCTATGTTTTTTAGCCAAACAGATTCAGCTCCACGCACTCTATTCGAGGAAAAAAGGTGGAGTTGTGAGAGCACCTAAAGGGGTGCTCCACAAACTCTAGGTTTTTTGTGGAGCTGCTCCACGGTAGAATTCGTGGAGCAGAGTTTGTGGAGCAGTCCCAAACACCCCCTTATTATATGTTGTTAGTTCTATTAGTGTGACAATCTCTTATATTTATACTAAAAGCAAAAGAGATTACTATTTGCTTGAAAATTCCTTTGTTCAAACTCTTTCTATGAATCAAACACTCAATCCTATGAGACCATATTTTTCAATCCTCCTTCTGCACATGTATTTCTAGTGTATTACTGTATTTTTTTTTATTCTTATGTTTTTGAAATCCCGTGAATCAAAAAGACCTTTAGAGTTTTGGGAAGATGGGAAAATACAAGGAGTGGGCAATAGTGATCTAGAGCATTGCATGGAGCATCTAATGATGAAAAAATCGGGCAATTTGATGATAGAAACAGCCACCCGATGTACGGACGATTCCTTCACGCTGATACATATCTCCTTTTTCCACAAAATTAGGACAACTTGCTCAAATAGAATGCATGCAGGATTTCCATCACAATCAAGGGCTCGTTTAAAACGTAGATTCTCACGGAAAATAGTTCAGTTTCCGTGTTTCACGGTATTTTCCCCGGAAATAGTTCAGTTTCCGTAGGATTTGAAAAAAAAAATTCTCGCGATGCTGTTGTTATGTCGGGGGAAAATCATGAGAACTAGAGACTGAAGATCAATACTAACATACATCAAAGTCAGCAAACCTAATAGGTGTCAAATGAAAATTAAATTGTATATTTTGACCTATCTCCCATTGCAACTGAACAAAACCTCCTATTATTTTGGATACTTCTGAAACCGATTGAGAAATTCATAAAACCCAAGTAGAGCAAGGCCATCTCGAGCTCCTGCAACTTGATCAAATGCAACCTTGGAAATGCCCTTCCCTAGCACAACAACACTCCCTGCAATCTTAATCGCCCACAGCCCTCTTTCTGCGTTGTTTTGCAGTGTTTTGTCTTTGCAAACCTCGACGACGCACCATTTAAGCAAAAACGGGGAAATTTGCATGATCAGATCAAGAACTGGCAACACGCCGTCATGCAAATTATTGTTCTTAAGCACAACTGATTTGAAGCGCTGCATTGCGCTGGCAACACGCCGTCATGCAAATTACTGTTCTTAAGCACAATTGATTTGAAGCGCTGCATTGCTGCACAAACCAAACGAGGATAAGGGAAGCAAAATTGCGCGACCTCCAAATCAAGCAGCCACAAAATTTAAGCACACGACAAGAGAGCATGATGAGAGCAACGAAGAGCACTTGGAATTGCATCATTGTAGTTTTGGCATAACATCGCTAACTAGCTAGCTCGTCTGCATATTCTTGATTACCCCCATTCCCCGTTCCTGTACGGCAACACTACGCAAGCCACGAAACAAGACAAGCAAAAGCACGACCAGCTCCTGTCTAGAGAGGCCAAATGAGCATCACTTCACTTGGCGGCGTAATTGGGTATCTCGTAGATTTGATGGATCCTCCAGATGTCGTCGTCGAAGGCCACCTCGGCGTCGCCGCGGCCGCCGAGGCACCGGAAGTCCTCCTCCACGAAGGGGAACCACCCGAGCAGTTTCTCCTCCTCCACGCCCCACGTCCACCACGACCCGTTGTTGAGCCCAGCGTCCAGGTCCCACTCCACGGTCTGGGCCCCCGCATCGTCTCCCACGGCGCACAAGTCCGGCACGGTGGGCGCCATCTCCACTCCGGGGGAGGCAACGGCTGCAGCCGCAGCGGCGGCCTCGCGAGCCGCCGCTGAGGCTTTCTTGGCCCCCTTGGGCTGCCTGGGCTGCTTGGCCCGGCGCTGCGGCTTGGGGTTGGGGTTGGGGTTCGCAGCCGTGGGGTCCTGCGGCTCCTGGAGCTTGGGGTGCTGCGGTCTGGTTCGCTTCATGGCGGCTGGACGGTGCCCTGCTTCTTGGGAGTGCTCTGCTCTGCTCTGCTAGGCGACTAGTGTGGGAGGGAGGGAGGGGTTACGAGGCGTTTGGGCTTGGCCCTTTTGTAGTACGAGCAAGCGGAGAAGGCGGGGGTGCGATGAGTCGCGGTGAGGTTAGGGCGGTCGGCGAGCTGCCACCGGCTCACTGGTGGGCTGGGCTGGTCTGGTCTGGCCTTAGCCGCCGCGCAGCCGGTTTGTACGGACCTGAGCGTATCTCTCTCCACCTTGATGCGTGCAGTGTATCGAGCCCCGCGATGGAAAGACTCGTGATGGCAACTTGTGTGGTTGGATGCTACTTGATAGACCACATCACTAGTGTGAGCCGGTAAACTTGCCGATCAGATAATGCCCCTTCGGTTGTATGTGTTTTCAGCTCTGATTTATAGTTTTTTATTCTAATATTAATATTTATATAAATAAATTGATATTGATAAGTCGATAAATCGATTTAAAAAGACTACCTCGAGCAAACAACCAGACTGGCTTCTCTACGGCCATTTTAAAAAGCCTTATCAAGATAATTTTTTAAAAACGATTTATCAATATTTAATTTACTTATATAAAAACTTGTGCTAGACAAAAAAAAAACAATGTGTCGTTGGGCTGCCCAAGCTAACCCACCAATGTTCGGTAAAGTGCACGAGGTGTGAAAAAGAAAGAAAGAAATATCCGTGCATGCATGGTCCTGAATTCCCGTTCGGTCCTGCCTAGCATCGTACATCGTACAAGACCCAGGACTAAGGAGAGGGCATGGGCGCTCAAGCTCCCAAAAATGCGCGCGTAGCAACGACCAAACACGAAACACGGCCATGCCATGCACGCACTTGATCCTACGCGTTCACGTGAAAGAACACCGGGAACTTCGTTAGGTGAGCGTCGAGAGGGGCGTGCATGTCTTCACGCAAATTCGCATGCCGACCTCGTCAAGTAGCACTGAAAGGCAAGCGGAGCAAAGTTAGGACCGTATGCTTCCTCTGCATACTATTACTGGCCGCGTAATATGGGCTAGAAACCCGCATGCGAACCAAGTCGATCCATTTTCCATCTTAAAAAATCCTCCTTTTTTTATTCTCCTGGGTACGTGTATAGTACTAGCGCACAGCATAGGTGCATGAGCCGATCGTGAAGAAGCGTACGAGTCGTATCTTGTTAGGAAGGCGATTGGGGATTGTTTTAAGGGCCGACAGGGCGTGGCCGTATGTATGTATGTCGGCAAAATCGAGATTAATTGCACGCAGATGGGGCTCACTCAAGTTAAGTAGATTGGTCAAGTGGCTCTCTCCTCCTCCCTATTTTATGCGCGAGCGAGCAGCATGCGATGCACGGATGGGATGCCACTCTGTCCGAAGAAGATTCGGGGACCGTCGAGCTGGGGACTCCCCTCTCCTTTCCCTTCTGGCGCGGCAACCTGGATCGAGGCTGGCTGCCCAACTATTCCTTGGTCGGCTCCTCTGCGATAAGTCTGCGGCGCGTCGCGCGGGTTGGGACCAGTCAGTCTCAGTACCTGTGTTTTATTGTCTATTGCTTTCCACTTCCATTATAAAAGTTAAAAGTTAGTATAAGAGCAAGTACAATAGAAGAGCTGACTGCCACCTCTAAGACTAGCCACATAAGCAAAAAGAGTACATGTGGTCATGTGGAGGTAGCTAATACAATAAGTTGAGTAGAGGTTACCTCTACTAAAGCACACAAGCATTTAATATTTCGCTAGAGGTGACCCTAACCCTTATTGTACTGGCTCTAAGGGCATCTCCAATGGTCTGAGTCAACTAGCTATATGCATGTACACATCAGCATATATCCTATGTGGAGGAAAGTGAGTATACAAAAAAAATCGAGCCAGCTCTTCCTTAAGCACTAGTCTATAACGCCAAACAAGGCAGCCTCTATAAATTCTGTGTGTGCATGTAACCATCAAGTAGCTATCCTTATAGATAGTCCTTTAGAATGCTAGCTTTAGTGTGTACTATATAAATGATGTGGAAGTCTTATAGTTAGTTGCTATCTATAACCATTGGAGATGCCCTAAGAACTAGCATCGCCTCCAAGTCCTCGTATGATGTGCTAGAGGTCACCTCTTGCATGAGGGGCAGTTTGCCTCTCTCTCCTTTTGTCTCTCTCTTCCACATAGGATTGTGTTGACGTGGATTTCGCTAGAGGCGACCTAGTCAGCATCATTGTACTTGCTCTAAATACTTAGGGCAATCCCAATGCAGAAACCACTTAAGTAGTTTCTATCTATGCGACTATGGGCCTGTTTGGATCCACCAAGATTTTAAGAATCTGGCTTTTGGAAACTGGGTGGGATCCAAACAAACCAGTTTTTGGGGCAGTTTTTAAAATCTACCTACCCAGATTCTTAAAACCAAGAAGTCGTTGATACCCGCTTTTGCGCTTTTTTGCACAAATACCCATTTACCCTCATTAAAGACCACGCATGACTGTTTAATGTGCTGTTCAAGAGCAATAAATGTAAGGGTATAATAGTCTATTAGCACCAATCATAAATGGAACTAGCTTTTAAAAATTAGGGGATCCAAACACCCCATCAGTTTTTGCTTAGAAACCAGCTTTTAAAAGCTAGAAGTAATAGCTGGTTTTTAAAAAATCTGAAACTGATCCAAACAGGGCCTATGCCATGTCATATAGACACTACTTTAGACACTATTGTCTCCAATGCCCCATGCCTATTTATAACCCAAGTAATTAATTAAGCATTAAATTCTCTCTCTCCTCTCCACCAATCATAATTTTTCTTCATCTATCATGAAGATACCACCATCTCTCCAATGCAAAATTTGGTAGTGTCTATTGCATTGGTTTTCTCATAGAAACTAGGTCTTGCATGAGACCCAGTTTCTTCCTCTTTTTCTTCTCTCTCTTATTTAATATAGCGTCACATCATCTAAAACTCCTACATGGCAATCTAATTAATGCCATAGACACTATCCTACGTGGAGCACTGGGACTGCCCTTAGGGGCTGTTTGGTTGCTAGTCACACTTTGCCAACAAAAATTGCCACACTTGTCTAAGTTGAGATGCTCAAATTCTTTGTCACACCTTAACAAGTCTAAGGGAATCTTGCCACACTTTTTTGAGTCATTGACGCGTGGGACCTAGTTTCTTTGGAAGGAATCTTGCCACAACTGTGGCTGCAACCAAACAGCTCCCAAAGTTGGTCAAATTTGCCTAACCTTAGGTGTGGTAAACTGTGGCTGGCAACCAAACACCCCTTAGTTTTTTAAATAGCTTCGTTAATCCTCTCGGTATTATCTCGTTTCAGATATAAGACAAGAGTCACGGATACATCATACACTTCACTTCTCTCGCTCCTGTCATGCGCAAGGTATCTGATGAATCCATCCACTCACGTTTTCTCCACATTGAGATTTTTGTGTTTTTGTGTCGTGATTGCGAGACCATAGGACGATTTCATATGTGTGATGGGTATTTGAATATATATTTACTACTATTTTATTGTTTGAAGTTTGATCTTGATTGTTTATGCAAGTTTTTTTTTCGGCAGTGCTATCAGGTCTAGCCCGATGTGACAAGAATAAGGACCGCGGTCAGACCGGGAGTCATAGTCGCACCAGCTGGTAGATGCTGATAGTTATTTTTTAGAGTGTTTTTGGTGAGTTGACCAAGCGGTTGGACCGACCATAGGCAGCGGTCTGACCGGCGAGAGGTCATATCAGTTTATAGTTGGCAGTACTTATTTTCTAGAGAGGTGCTTACTTTGTGCGCGAGAGAAAATATGAGTAGTCCGACTAGCCAGACATTGTTTAGGAGAGTGAAGTCTAGTATTTGAGTTGGGAATTGGCTCAAATATTTTGGATTTATTGCATTCATAGTGCATGAAGTATGTTTGGACTGACATGGGTCAAGTTACAGAGAACTTATGCCCGAAAATAATTTTTTGATCATTGATGTGTAGGAAGCTTAAAGGCCACCACGGCCGTAGCCGTAGACCGAAAGTAGACTTAGGGGATGAACTGAGGAACGGTCAAGGAAGGTAGGTGAGATGGTTTAACTCAAGCAAGGCACAGGGAAGACTAGGGACGTTGAAGGTAAGATTCAAGCAATGGCTCATCAAATGATACGGTTGGTGTAAGTGAGGCGTAGTCGGGAGGAACCGACACGGAGAGACTTGCGGATGCGTAAGCCATTGATGAACCTCAACGTTGAAGGCGTGGGGATTATTTGCAAAGTTTCAAATTATTTAGTCATGCATTTTGAAGTTTGCACCAAATTTGGTTTCGGATTGGACTGATTTTCTATTCTAAGAACAGGGAGAGATTAGGCTACTCTTAGGCTCGATTACATAGGTTGCTAGTTAGACCGACGGTTGTGGTCGATCAGATTGACAGCCGATCCGATTGCACTTCCAGTGGCGGTTAGATCGGTTGGGTACTGAATTTTTGAGACCTCGTAATTTGGTTTGTTGTTTGGATTTAGGTTATCAATATAATTTTCTTAGATCTTTAGCTACTAAAGTGAAAGATTTCTGGATACTTGAGGTGCAGATTTTAAGAAGGCATCATTCAACCCCTCTCCCTTTTATTGCCATTGCCAGTGTTACAAGTGGTATCAGAGCTCTACTAGCTTTGCTCATAGATTTTAACCAATCTTAGAGCCTAAACTTCAGACAGGTATTTCACCAAGCCACCGATCTTCGATGGGGTTGATTATTCATATTCATGATATCTGACTTGATATCTACTCATGATATCTAAAAGAAACTCGCTAATTACCATGAGGGCTATTCGACGATCAAAGAAGTGAGACAGAATCAAATGAAGAATTGGTACTCCAAGTTTGAGCAAGGGTCCAATGAATCATTAGATGAATTGTTTTCTAGGTTCACCAACATTCTCTACAATTTGTGTGTGGTTGGTTTGACTTACTCTAAGTCTGAGAGTGTACGCCAAGTGCTTAGTACATTATGTGTGAAAGTTGGGGGTACAAACATAACATCCATCAGTGACAACATTGGCATGAGTGAGCTTACCATAAATAATCTCTACTCGAGATTGGAGACGCATGAGATTTATTTCATCTCTCATCTCCCCAAGACATAGTCAATGGCTCTTGTAGACAATCCCACTCAAAGCAGTTATTCTGATTCTCCGGACTTTGGTTCTTCTAGGTTTTCCTTGTCCGCCTTGCACGCCTTGAGTGATGAACAGTTGGAGATACTCTCAAAGAATGACTTAAAATTTCTATCCACCAAATTCACAAAAGCTTATCATAATGTGAGAAATCAAAAGGGGAATGGCCCCTTCATCTATTTTGAGTGTGGTGAGATGAATCACATTCGGGCTAAGTGCCCCAAGCTCAAGGGCAAAGAGGTGTCCTCAAGCTCAAGGCGCAAAGCCCAAGAAATCCAATTACTGCAAGTTCGTAAATCAGGACCTTACCGTTCATGAGACTGTCAACATGAACTATGTGGACTCAAGGATGGAGGATGACGACTACAAGGAAGACTCCCAAGGCAAGAAGAAGACCCTGGACTTCATCAGCATATGGTACATGGCTGATGAGGACATCACCAATCATACCATCGACGATGACACTTCTTATAGTGATCCCAATGAGCTATGTCCTTCGACCAAGGATATAAAGCGTGCTCTTATTCTAGCTGAAAGAGAACTTAAGACAAATGTGAAGAAAACCCTTGAATCAAGATTTCATGATTGATAACTTGAACTTAGAAATTGTTAGGCTCAAATACATGATTTCTAATGATGAAAACTGTGATTCTTATCTTGCTTTACACTTTGAGTCAAGTAAGATTATGATGACTCATTCTTCTATTGTTAGCCAACTCATAGATGCTAAAGATGAACTAGTGACGCTCAAGTCTAGCAATGATCATACTGGCATAGGTGCTATTGTTTTAGGTGCTATTGCTTCATCTTGCTGCAACTATTCCTTGCTTAAACTAAAACACGAAAGTACTATTAAAACATTGCTTCAATTCAATCCTTAATATTCATGTTCTCATTGTGAGTTTAGAGAGCAAAAACTGAAAGAAATGATTGAATTGCTTCATTATTATAAAGCTAATTCATGTGAAAATTGTCCCAATGTTATTAATGAAATTTAAGCTCTTAAAAATACACTTGAACATAAATGAAAAAATGAAAAACTCTTATCCACGACTGTATCTAAGAAATTCATTGATTCTATTGCTTGTGCATTTTATACTGAGATTGAAAATAATTTAAATAAGATACATAAGACTTTTAGAGTCAAATTTAAGAAGCATCTAGGTAGAATTAGAGATGCTTCTTGTATGTTCTATGAGGTTTTTAAAAGTGGAGGTAGTCATTCGTAAAGAGAGATATGTTAAGGCAACCAAGAATATTAAGTGTACCATTTGTGCCAACCTAGCCAAAGAAAATGCTATCTCAAGAAGACTTTTGAAAGATTTTCTAGCGGAAAGAATGTTGGGAATAGTCATATATTGGTTGTGGAAAAAAGTACAACTTATAAATGTGGGGGAGACCTCACCCACTGGATTAGTCTTTTGAGGAAAGAAGGTCCAATACCACTTATAAGTATGTTGCTCCATGGGCTTAGTTGTGTTCAGCCCGTTTGAACCTGCGGCCCGGGAAGTAAACCCGGTTAGACCTAGGCATACGGCTAGGGTTCGATATAAAAATTAGTATTAGAGTCCAAGCGCATAACATCTCCTTGAACCTCATGGTTGCAAAAATGTACAACCAATGTGTGTGGAGGAGAATATTGGGAATAGTCCCACATTGTTTGTGGGAAAGAAAAAAAAATCATAACTTATAAGTGTAAGGAGACCTCACCTATTGGACTAGTCTTTTGAGGAAAGAAGACACAATACCACTTATAAGGTTATTACTTTAGGGTTTATATATGGTAGTCTGTGGGCTTAGGTGCTCAGCCTATTGGACCTGAGGCCCGGGGAGTAAAACCCGGTTGGAACTAGGCATACGGCCAGGGTTCGATCTGTACAATGGTATCAGAGTTCAGCCACGTAACATCTTCTTCGACTTCATAGTTACAGAAGTGCACAACTAATGTGTGAAAGGGAGAATATTGAGAATAGTCCCACATTGGTTTTGGGAAAGAAAAAAACACAACTTATAAGTGTGATAGAGACCTTACCCATTGGACTAGCCTTTTGTGGGGAGAAGGCCCAATACCACTTATAAAGTTATTGGTTTAGGGCTTGTATATGGCAACCCGTGGGCTTAGGTGTTCAGTCCATTGGACCTGTGGCCCAGGGAGTGAAACCCAATGGATTCCAAGGGGTCCGATCTAAAAAAGAAAAAATCTCAATCTAAAGTGAATATGAAGAATAGAGGTTCAAGGTTCAACTCCTTAGAGCATTTCAGATACCACCCACCTTACATAGTGTGAGTTGTGAAGAGTGGCAAGTTTAAGGTAAATGCACGCGAGCCTTCAAAGATTGTGTTTAAGTCAGCTGAATTTGCCCAAACCCTTCTAACAAGTTAGGTGTTTCTACTTCAACAGGTCTGACACCTTAAAAGGTCAAGTACCAATGCACCTTTTACAAGAAGGATGACCACCTTGTTGAGTTTTGCTCGTGCAGGGTCAAGTTTGAGAGGAGAGAGCGGGTGTATTGCCTTAAGATCCATAGATAAGTTTCTTCACACATGAATGTTCCTAGAGCGAGGCTTTCAGTCTTGAGTGCTCTAGAGTTATGCCAATATTCATAGACTACTTCCTTGACTCCTTTGATAGAGCTTGGTAACATCGCGCGTTAGGCTTCTGTGAGGGAAGATCACAAGTAGCTTCTAGACAGGGGGAGTTTTGGATTAAGAGGTCGGCGATATAGGCTTAATATCTAGTACATGGTTAATTGAAAGCAAAGAAAATAAAGAATTGTGCAAAGTGGTTGAAGCTTAGGAGGTAGTTTTAGATGGCTCGTAGTTTAGAACTTACTTTACTAAGATAATGCCAAAATGTGTTTCAAATGTGCTCATTGTACTAAAATCGAAGTGTTCCAACAAAATTATTTAATATTGAACTTGTAGCACTCTAAAACAATTTAGTTACAACTTCTTGGTTCCATTTTGTTTATTAATATGGTTTGACTATTTGTTTGATAATTTTGGCTAAACTAAGAATTTGAGCAACTTGACATGCTAAGAAATCCATTTGATTTCAGTTAATTGCTCAACTAGTTTAGCTTTGCTATATATGGATTGCCACATTCTAGATAGCTACTTCAGATAATATGGCTTGGTGTAATTTTTGTGGAGTCATTTTGGATAGTTCTCATAGCTCCTTATCAAACTAAAAATAAAATAAAATACAACCACTTTATTCCACTACATACTCTTTCTTATTCCATTCATCTTGATGTATCCATTGCCAAAGAGGGAGAAGATTGGTGAAAAATGAGTATTTAGAGCAAAAATTAAGTTTTTGTGCGAATTCTTTGCTAATTTGGAGCTTGTGTGCTTTGCTGTGATTTTCTTGATCAATTTGATCTCTTCTTACCATGACTAAGGTCAAATAGAACAATTATTCTTTTATATAGTCCTATATTGAGATTTCTCAAATTCTTTGGTGGAGTTGAATCTTTTTTAGGAAAACTTATTATATTTAGTTGATTCTCCCCATTTCTTGCTCTTTTGGTCATTTTCTGCTTAAGCAATTCTTCTTTACCATTTTGAACATTCTTTCACAAAATTTCTTTCCATTTTCAAAATCAACTCAAATTTATATTTTTTGAGAAATTACTGGTGTGTTCATCAAAGGAGATATTGAGGGACTATATGAGAAAGTCCAAAAATTTATGTGACGGACCATTGTCAATGTGTGCCGATTTGAAATCTGAATTTGCGAAAGATCTGGATTTTAATTCTGGTGGTTTCAACCTCAGGTAGTCAGACCGGCTTTATTGAGCAGTCTAAGGTGCAACTGGTCTAACCGGTCAGTAGGTGGTGGTCAGACCAGTATTCTAGGTTTTTGGCATAGAGCGTGAAAACCAGCTGCACATGGCAGTCAGATCGACCGCACATGGCGGCTAGACCAGCTAAAGTCTAAGTTTCAGCTAAGAATTTTAAATTTTGGGAATTTGAATGTGGGTCGAGCAATTTTGTCATAAGTCAATGCGTTCATAGTGCATGAAATATGTTTGAACTAACATGGGTTAAGTTGTGAAAATTTATGTCAAAAAATTATATCTTGGTCTATGGATATGGAGAGAAACTTGGAGTCAATTATGATCAACAATGAGGACCAGGACTACAGTCATGAGTAGCCGAGGTCCAGAATGATCATGGATGCTAGGTGTGATAGTTGAGATCAAGCGTGGCACAGAGAAGGCGTATAATGTAGAATGGAAAATTCGAGTGACAGATTACACCAAGTGGTTTTGTTAGTCCAAGTGAAGTGTGGTCCGATGGGAAGAAGAGCGGGAGAGACTAGCTGATGTATGGCAAGCCATTGATGCACTTATACGTGGTATGCATGACAATTGCTTATAAGGGAAGGAGAAAACCAAGTCAAGGCGAGGATAGTTTGGTAGTTGGCCAAACACCAAAAACTTCGTTGGATCAAAACAGTGGCGCTTGGGAAAACGGTTTAGGTCAAGGAGATGCTGAGAAGATTAAGTGGATCAAAGGCTAATGACTTATAAGGTTCGGACGCATGTGCTTTGAAAAGCATGGATGGGTTTTAAGTGTGAGTGAAAAAACCATGTTATGTAAGATTAGCGGGTTTTCTAAATTGTTCTATTGTATAGTATCCATTAGGGTTGATGTGTACAGGGTACCCATCTATTTAATGGGTCAAAGATGGACGTTTGCAAGTCAACCATAGCAACCATTTCAATATTGAGTTCTAGGGTTAGGATTTGAGATAGAGGAGTATAGTGGGTGTTGTGTTGTGCTCTCTTATCCTTTATAGAGTGGCTGTAAAACAGGCATTTTTAAGTGGCAATAAATCAATTTTGTTCATCTCTCTTGGAATGTTCTTGTCTTGGTTGATCTGCTCTTGTTTTTGTTGGTTCTTTGCCTATTCTCTCTTCTTCTTGATCTTTCTGCATGCTAAAGATGGGTAAGTGATGGAAATGACTTATGTATATAAAATCCTATTTATCTATGCGCTGTGATTTGCAAGATTTCGAAGTTACCTAGTTCTTGCTTAGTTTGGAGCATTTCTTGAGGAATTTTGATCCGGTGGTTTTGGGTTTGAATAATTGGGTGGCCTTACTTGCTGTGATATGTGAGAATTCATCTAAACGATATTGGTTGTTCTCAACTCAAGAGCAAGTTGTTCCTCAAGATTTTGAGATTTGTCCGATTTTGATGCAACCTTGTATATTTTGATGAAATGTTGAAACTTTGGTCAAGATCCGTATAATCTTTGAATGGAATATGTTCCTTGTACCCTCATTAAGCTGTGTGCAAAGTTTCAAATCATTTGATCATGAATTTTGAAGTTTGCACAAAATTTGGTTTTTTGCCCTTGACTAATTTTCTATTATGAGAACAGAGAGTGATCAGACCTCTCTTAGGCCTGGTCAGACCAACAATGATCCGACCACACCTCCAGTGACGATCAGACCGGTTGGGTGCTAGATCTGTGAGACCTCATAATTGACAATCTGATCTCTTAGCTCTTTAGTTATTGGATTGATAGATTTCTAGATATTTAGGGCAAGATTCTAAGAAGGCAAGTAAAATACTTCTGGACACTTGATAAATATTTTAAGAAACATTATTCATCGGTCCTACCGATGCGACGCCGCATTTGCAAATCTAGGAAATGGACAAATATTGCCGGCACATGGCTCGGTGGCTCGGTGCCGACGACACAGCCCATTTTGTTCGGGACCACAAGGCCGTATCCGAAATTGGAAGATGGGCCGAGCCGACGGCACACGACTGAAAGCCCATTAAGATGTGACCTATGAACGGGAAAGCAGAGATTGGGCTCAGCGGCCTTGAGATCCCAGATTCCAACAAGAGAAAGAACGATACATGCAGGGCTGAATGATATACGATAAATGGCATCATCTTAAACCAGTGCATCTTACTGTATCCATCACGCCTGCCTGTTTTTCTTGTGCCAAAGGAGCACAAGATCGAATCGATGCAGATAGGGTGTGTTTGGTTGCCTGCATCCCTTTCATTCTGGATGGATGGATCCGTATAATCTGAGAAAGAGCCTGTTTGGTTGCCTGTATGAGCGGATACAGCCTGTATGAGCGGATGCAAAAATACGTCATCATCCTGGATGGGTGGATACGCTCAAAATGAGCTTCACTAGCCATCCTGGATGAGTGGATGCAGTGTATCTTATGCGGTCCCACGTGTTAGCCTCTCATGTTTGGTAGATTGCATCCGTTCGTACAGGTAACCAAACAGCATCTCAGTTTTTTTGTATCCGCTCATACAGCCTCACCAAACATCTTCTTTTTCTGAAATACGATTCCACTCAGTCTGCATCCACTCATCCAGGATATACGATGCAACCTCCGTCCACAAACCAAATACACCTATAGTAGATACGCCATGATCCATGTTAAAACACACACGAACACACGCGACAGAAGAAAAAGCAAAGATACAAAAGGTGTCTCGTTCCAATCGGCGCCTGCACTCAGATGGGATTGGCACCACGCGCTGCACGTTTCCGTGTCTGCGCTGCAGTGGCTCCACGTCCCTCTCTCTTCATGTGATTTGGTGCCTAAAACATTCGCCGTCGTACAGCTTTGTGCGGCTTGCCTGCCTCCTCCTTGCCTCGAATATTCTCCGTCTCTCTCTAACTCTACTTTCCTCACGACATGTTGTAGCAAAGCTCCATTTGACCATACGACTATATAAAAGACTTGATTTTTCTTCAAGCATTACCAAAGAGGTTAAAACTAGTTGCAGCCGTGTTACAGGTGACTGAGCAACGAACGAGGAGTTGCTTATGGCTGAACACTAAACAGAGACAGAGAAGAGGGTGGGTGTGGACTGTGGAGTAGGAAGGGTTGGTCTACCAGCTCCTCTCAGTTAACTCTCTCTTCTCTGTCTTTACCCAGGAGTTTTTGCTTGGAAGAAGGCGTTTGCATCTGGAATCTAAATTAGCCGGTCGATCACATCGGCGTTGTGGGACGGACGTCGATGCGGCCGATTGCCGGAGAACTTGTACGGCCGCAGGCGTGTAGCTAAATTGTTGAGCTGAGCTTCACCCACGAGTTAGTTACTCGACTTGTCACGTTGATGCTGACAAACCGCTGCTTTACAGCTATAGCTGAAACTGTAAAGCAAGGGTTAGTGGTGGATTGATACATGGAAATATCAGAAAAGTCTCAGTTACATGGCATCTCCTAACTTTGTGGTTCGGCATTGGCATATCATATATGTATGGATGCGGTCAGCAGATCCCTGCAGATCGGGTTGATCTCAGAAACAAGGCTGACAAGTGTACGGAATTTATTTTCTTACGAGTGAGCACTCAAATAGTCAAATGTCATTGTTGATAAGAACAAATGTACAATAACATATGAGCAAAAGCCAGGGTATTCAGGCTCAATCGGCTTTAAAATTCATGCAATTCACTTCTTTAGGAGAGCACAGAAGCACTTCTGAAAAGCAGTTCTAAAGAAAATTAAATTTCATAATGTAGGACCAAAAGTGGTAATAGAACAAGGTGAATGATGTCTAAATATTTTTCCCAAATATTCACTAATTTTTTACTTCAATAGCTACAGAACTATAAAGATTAAGTTGCCATAAAAACAAGCGACCCGAGACACAAAAATAATAAGAAAAATTAGCAAAAACGGAACTACCGCCATTGTGCTTGTGATACTATAGCTGCAGTAGTCGCGGTACTATTGCCGCTACAGTAAAATCAGGGTGAACAGTATTTTCAGCACAATTTAAAAAACTAAAATCTATGGAACTTTTGATCTGTTGATCCAAATGGCATAAAATTTTGCAGGGATCTTCTCTAGTGTATTATAAACCTACTGTAAGAAACGATCATGAAAATCATGACCCAAGTTGAGACCATTTCAGTTTGAAGAATGTTACACCGGAATCAAGCAAGTTAGAACACCGAAGAAATCAAGCCGAAAACTCTCGGGTCATGAAATCGCTCAAAGAGTCCAAAATAAAGCAAAAACAAGTTTCCTCATGAACTTGCTATCAAAGCATCTACATGGGTGGAGGTAGATTCCCATATATTATCTCTATCTCTTTACACGTGATTAGCACAACAAGATCAATAGGATGAAAGAGAATAGATCAAAACCAACCGAAACAAGTGCACATCAATCAAAACACGAGAGATTCAAAGAGATGCATAACGATTGATGTATTGTTTACTTGAAAAGATATATTTTATAGCCACTCCAGTTTAGAGGACAAAGAATATACAAAGCACTCAACTCTCAAGCCCTAACACTAAACATGGGAGCACAAAAGAGATGTGTTGAATGGATAACCACATGTCTCTATTCTAACCCCCTTTTATAGGTGGGCTAATCAGTCACCTCTAACCCTTAGTGGATACTACCACTTAGCACAATGGAGAAAACCTGTTAACATCCTATACATGGGATGTACTCATACATGTTCACTTATGTACGCTTTTTAAAGTATATAAGCTCATCACTATCTATTGCAAACAATCACAATGTTTACTATGTGTATGTGCACCACTAACTTGCCACGCGTCACCAAGCCTTCCCCATCCCGGTTCTACCAAATTACGGCTCACTTGGCCCGTCTAAGCCATATAGTGCAATCCTGCCGTTTGAACTCACTTTCAATATTTTTCGCTTATCTCGTACCATACTTGAGTTCACAATTTCACCTGGCATCCTTTATCGTTCTGGGCCTTAGCTCCTCCACAAGCCTAACCCCGATTCTCGCTATTGACCACGGTTGATTCCAAGCGACCATATACATCTAAAGACAAAGAAAATATTTCCGGACACAAATTCTTTACAACTTGACCCACGTTAGCCAAAATATGCTTCATGCAACTTAATGAAATGACTCAGGTCGCCCCAACTCAATCATAACTCAAAACTTTGTTTTTCTACGAAATCCGGTAATACCGAACGCAACATGTCGGTACCACTGCACTGCGATAGTACCACTCTCCAAGCTGGTACTACTGCACGTTGCAATCCTGAAATGAACCTTTCTGGAAATAACGTACCGCCATGTAAAATTCGGTGCTATCGCATTACGGTATGACTGCACACGCCCAACGGTACTACCGCATTACGATATGACCACACTAACACCCGCGATATTACTGTTTTTCCTGAAAATTCTAGAAAACAGCCCAAACAAAATACAATTTTTACAAAATCATTTAACTACTTCACAAAATTTGCAATGATTCATCGTAACATTATACTAAATTTTTTCACATGATCCTTCGCATGGAGTATTTTGTGCTATGTAAATTCAAGCTACATTCCTTTAGTTCTGTCCCTGTCGTGTCGTGGTGGCAAACGATCAGCACGTATCCTGCGAACCAAGAAGGCAAGAACAAAGGGGTGCCCTAGAAAGCAAAAGCCAGGGTAGGGTACTACGGAAAGATCAAACGCTAGTTCCGAGAACTTCACCCAGGAACAAAGCGCTGATCTTGTGTACCTGCGGCACATTTTGATGCAAACCGCGTGGCAGTTTCGTCTCTTTCCGAGCTTCCTAGTCCTGATCCCAGCACAAGATCAGAACTGGATCATCCAATCGCCATTGTAAGGCATGAAGACACCAACAGTGACGTAAAGGCAACGCCGCTTGATTCGCTAAAGCTAGCTACCAGTTCCTTGATTATTGCAAAGCGTTGTTCTAGAAGTGCTGTACCTAACCAAAAGTATCAGAATTCAGTTGTTTTTCGTTTTGCCGGCAAGTCCAAATGAAATTGCAGAGAAGTTCTCAGGTCTCTGTACTTTATGGAGTAGTTTCCAAAGTGGATTCTACGAAACTACCAACTAGCAGAAAAGAGATGCCACGCTGAGAGACAAAGGCCTTGTTTCTGGAACAACAGTTTGAGGTTTCTATCTAAATCAGATTCCTATTGGATGGATGGGTACAAAATTTTCCTACGCGCTAACCGGGATAGCTTCAGGAAGTTAGCACTCGTGATTGACGCGACTAGTAGTTTGATTATCACACCAAAGCGAACTCGTAAAGCCCAAAAAGAATTTTATTCAAATAAAAGAGGATCGAACGAGCTGGCAGGTGGCAATGACATCAAGTCTAGGCAATTAGCTAGCCAACTTGTAGGGCTGACTGCTGAATAAACCATGGTGGCTATTCTGCTTTGGCTTTCAGAAATTCAGGGAAATGGTCGGATAATGCATCAACAACGAAGAGAGATATACGTCAAATCTCATATTTAATTAAGCACTGGGCAGCGAGGGAGGAATTTGTCTGTGATGATGAAGAGGAGGGGAGGGCCCAAATAATGTGAATTTTTTGTACGGATAATCCATTTTTTATTCGAAATTACATAAATATACCCGCGGGAAAATTTTTTACAAAAATAGGCTTCAGTCGCCGAACCGTTGGGCGGCGGAGTTAATCGCCCAACCGCATCGCGGCGGTGGAGAGTCGCCAACCGTTGGGCGATTAACTCCGATCGCCAACGGTTCAGCGATGCAAATAAGTCGCTCAGCTGTTGGCGGCGCATATCGATCGCCAACCGTTGGGCGATCGATGTGGATATAAGGCGCGGCGCGCGCCTCGACGACATCCACTTCTTGCGCGAGAGAGAAGGAGAAAGAGAGGAGAGGAGGAGAAGAGGAAGGAAGAGAAAGAGAGGAGAGGAGAAGAAGAGGAGGGGAGAGGAGAAGAAGAGAGGCGTGCGCGATTTTGGGTAATTTTTGTTCTTGTAGAAAATTAGTTTAGAAATATAGTTAGTGTAGATAATTTAGTTTAGAAATATAGTTAGTGTAGATAATTAGTTTAGAAAATTAGTTAGTGTAGATAGTTAGTGTAGATAATTAGTGTGGATAATTTAGTTTAGAAATATAGTTAGTGTAGATAAATTAGTTTAGAAAAATAGTTAGTGTAGATAATTTAGTTTAGATAATTTAGTGTAGAAAGATAGTTAGTGTAGATAATTTAGTGTAGAAAGATAGTTAGTGTAGATAATTAGTGTAGATAATTAGTTTAGAAAATTAGTTAGTGTAGATAATTAGTTTAGATAATTTAGTTTAGATAATTTAGTGTAGAAAGATAGTTAGTGTAGATAATTAGTTTAGATAATTTAGTTTAGATAATTTAGTGTAGAAAGATAGTTAGTGTAGATAATTAGTTTAGATAATTTAGTTTAGATAATTTAGTGTAGAAAGATAGTTAGTGTAGATAATTTAGTGTAGAAAGATAGTTAGTGTAGATAATTAGTGTAGATAATTAGTTTAGAAAATTAGTGTAGAAATATAGTTAGTGTAGATAATTAGTTTAGAAAATTAGAGCAGAAATATAGTTAGTGTAGATAATTAGTGTAGATAATTAGTTTAGAAATATAGTTAGTGTAGAAAGATAGTTATGTAGATATTAGTGTACATAAATTAGTTTAGAAAGATAATTAGTGTAGATAATTAGTTTAGAAATATAGTTAGTGTACATAATTAGTGTAGATAATTAGTGTAGATAATTATTTTAGATAATTTAGTGTAGAAAGATAGTTAGTGTAGATAATTAGTGTAGATAATTAGTTTAGAAAATTAGTTTAGAAATATAGTTAGTGTAGATAATTAGTGTAGATAGTTAGTGTAGATAATTAGGGTAGAAAATTTAGTTTAGAAAAATAGTGTAGAAATTTAATTAAAAAAATAGTTTAGAAAATGTAGTTTAGAAAATGTAGTGTAGAAATTTAATGTAGAAATTATTGTACAAATTTTGCAGGTATGGC
The DNA here is from genome assembly GCA_036346575.1 of Dendrocalamus sinicus. Taxonomy (NCBI): domain Eukaryota; kingdom Viridiplantae; phylum Streptophyta; class Magnoliopsida; order Poales; family Poaceae; genus Dendrocalamus; species Dendrocalamus sinicus. The sequence goes on from CM070641.1 coordinate 1,809,317, forward strand.
TCGTGCTGGACGTGCCTCCGAGTGGCGATCTGTACTGTTGGGCGAGCACGTGGACCGCTCTCATCGCGCTTCCGTCTAGTGCGACGGCGGGAGCACAGACGAGCCGCCTCGGTGGGAGTGGTCGGACACGCACACCTCGCGTGGCACGGAGACTTGACCTCGTTGATCGCCAGTTTGCACTACTCCGGCGTTTAGTGCGGCCGTAAGTTCATTCCGTCGCCGACCTTCACTTTGTTTGCAGTGCGGGATGCGGGCTACTCCTCTTGCCGGATGGTGCAGGCCACGGGCGAGATGCGGCGCGGCGGGACGAGGGCGGGGCGAGCGGCGGGAGCGATCACGACGTTTCCGTTCGACCGTTCCCTCATCGGCGGCTTTGGTGGACCGTTGGCGCCCGAGACGCACACTTTCCACCTCCCATTCGGGGAGATGACGCCGACCCTGGAGGACGTGTCCCTGCTCCTTGGCCTTCCGATCGCGGGAGACGCTGCCTTCCTACCGGAGGCCCCACACGACTGGCGCGCTGACCTGCTTGGCAGATTCGAGGGTGTCGTTCCACCGGGCCCTCAGCACCACGTGTTCGCAGAGGCGCAGACCCATGGGCCGACGCTGAGGTGGCTCACACAGTACCGGGTACGTGGTTTTTTACATTCGATCGTGTCGTCCAACCGTTTATTTGTGGTATGACGTACTAATAAAAACTTGTTTGAATTCAGGTGGAGCGCATGGTTCCACAGGCAGACGATCACCAGGTGTCGCGCCACCTGGAGGCGTACGTGCTGTGGCTGTTTGGTTGGGTGCTTTTCACCACCAGCCACGGCAACTCGGTGGATGCGCGCCTTATCGCTTATGCGAGGGCGATCGCTGACGGCGAGCCCCACCGGTCACCGGGATCGGCCGTGCTTGCGCGACGCATCGCGCCCTATGCGATGCGTGCGCACGAGGTCAAGGCGAACTCGATCCTCACTGGCTGTCCGCTGCTACTGCAGTTGTGGTCGTTCGAGCGCTTAAGCCTCGGGCGACCTGTGCTAGACGACATGGGCCCGTACGGGCCCGAGATGTATCCAGGGGGAGACGTTGACCGCCGACGATGGGTTCTATCTCGTGCCGTCGTCGAGTAAGTATTATCACGATCAACTATTTCGTCTTATTGACGATCGTCATTCTAAAGCGACTTATATTTCTTGCAGTGCGATTCGCGCGCGTGCAGTCACACGGCGTCTGGGTCCTCACTTTCTTTGGCGTGATCGGGCTTTCGGCTCACCCGCCGAAGCTCGTGTACCTCATCTACGTGGAGGACTACGCACCCCACGGTGATGCGGCGATTCGAACTCGGCGGCCGGTTCTGCACCATTCGGACCATCGATTCCGCGCCACGTGCGGGTGAGTGATCGTTTACGCTAAATATTTACATACTTACCTCTGCGTCGCAAGTATCTCACATCCGATAATGGTTCTATACGCAGCAAAGCGCGAAGGAGTGAAAAGAGGCACCGATCGGTCGTTGAGGATGCGACCATGGGTCGGCGATGGCGGTGCGCTCGACGACCGCGTGGAGGAGGACAGCCGCGTCTGACAGCGAGGAGTACGCCGAGTACCTGCGCTGGTACGGCCGCGGACCCGCACGAGCTCATATATGTGGTAGACCGCTTTGCCACACACGTCGCCGCTCCGACGGACACGTACCTCGCGCCGCGCGCGACGCTCACATCGCGATACGTTTCATGTCATTTCAAAGATTCCCAAATGGTAATGTCGTTTGATAATCAACCATTTCATGTCTTTGTGTCGGTGGCGTCGGTTACGCCTATGCCTCGACTCGGGCGATCGAGAGGCTCTCCGATGGTGCGCACGACCCATGAGGAGGGCATCGGCTTTGCGCGTCGGGTGCAGCGACGCGGCGGACGATCGTTGGCCTACTCTCCGCACGACGCTCACGGCGGTCTCCACGCCCACCGCTTCGATCGCTCGTCCACCCGACCAGCGTGGCACCACTCGGTGCACCTACGTGGATCGTCCTCCACCACCTCACCGGAGCGGCCGGGGTTCGGCTGGCGGGGCCTCCTACACCGGTTCACTTCACGCCTTCTACGAAGGGGTGTACGCCCCCTCTCTGCGTGGATGGCACCGCACGCACGCAGAGGTTCTTATATCGTGTTTATCAGAAGACGATATGCAACGAACTAACGTTATTAATATTGCAGCCGGAGAAGTGGACCGATTTTGGCGTCTACACCGGAGTGGCATGGACACTACTCGACGTAGCACCGGAGGTTATATGCGCGATGCCCTCCCGGTGCCGGAGAGCACACACCAGAGTGCGGTGACTCGCCCGCCCCCGCGGATAGACACCCTCCTCCTCGTTTTACTTTTTGGATCGTCCTAACCCGTTGCACCGGAGGAGGGCTAAGCGAGGCCGTATGGGAGGACGCGAGCGCGGTGGCCAGGGCACACCGGGGTGACTAGTGAGGCGACGCTGCAGATGCTATGTATTTATGCATGTAATGAAAAAACATGCGGCATGTTACTCACAGTTATAATATGAAGTTTATTTAAATTTACATAAGTCTATTATCTCTCTCCGCACATAAACTATCTCACTTAACAGTGTATGTATCGATCGTTCTTTACTCAATCTTTCATGAAAAAAAAATTTTAAAACTTTTTGCACACCTACAATATACAATTAACATAAACTTTTATTACAACTTCACCGTATTTTTTACCCGTTCAACGTTACAAAATTCACAAAATCTAAAACAAAACACGGGGCTACATGCGATCGCCTACGGGATGGCGATCGAATTCTAGTCGCTAACGGAAGAGCGGCGCATGCTAGTCGCTAACGGAAGAGCGATCGGATGTAGTCGCTCTCATGTCTGTGAGACAAATTGTGTCGCTGATGCGGTTGGGCGATTAACTCCGATCGCCCAACGGTTCGGCGACTGGAGCCTATTTTTGTAAAAAATTTTCCCGCGGGTATATTTATGTAATTTCGAATAAAAAATGGATTATCCGTACAAAAAATTCCAAATAATGTCATGTTAGGTAAACACCTGTTAAATGTAAAGCACACTTTGTCATTAATTTAACTAGCGGAATTATCCGCACAATTATACTGCTAAATACTAAGACGCATACTATTTTCTTTGTTATACAACTCTAATTTCTATGATTGAAAATACAATTATATTTGTTTTAGAACTCTAATATCTGTGTATTACTAATATGTACCGTTATAATCTGGCTCTACCAAAATAAATGATGTGTGTCTTCTCTTTTTTTTGATTAAGGAGAGAATTTTTATAAGATTATTGTAGGATTTTCTTGCTTTCAAAACGAACAAGATATCTTAAATATCACCGGTTGTTTGTATTTATAATTTTATATAAGTTCCGTTAATTGAACTGTACAACAGTAAAGTTATTGAACCAACCACTCCCAACGAATCGCAACAAGCAGCAAATGCATTAAAGTGCTACACTCCAGATTAGCAATACGCATGAACTAGTACCATATAGATCAAAGTTATTGCCTACCGTGCTAGTAGCAAAAACACAGTGCATGACAAACCAATATAACAAGAATATGATCCACCAGTCAAAAGTAAACTAGCCATGATATTATACTCTAGCACAGTCGCATGCAAGAAGCAAAACACGTATTGGGTTGAAACAACCCCAAAATTTCAAAAAATTAAATTTGTTTGAATTTTACTTGAATTTAAGAGTTTTTGCTAAATCCGGAAAGTCTCCAAGATTAAACCGCTTTCCCTTTTGGAAATACGTTTTTCAAGCTCGGAGGCACACTCAAGCTACTACACCAACGCCGCACTCCCTAGATGCTTATGCCATCGTCAATTTGGCGGCATCGCCACTGTAGCACAACCACGCTATTTCCCTGTTTTGGCCTAGCTTTGCTGTCGTTAGCCCGCTTCAAGCTACCACTGCCCTCACACCTTGTTGTTGATCGCCGCACTGTCGTTGGACATTATCTGCAGTTGTTGTCGTCGAATTCAGCCAAGCTTTGCCCCCGTCAGCCCGCTCCAAGCCGCCACCACCCGCGCATCTTATTGTTGCTTGCCACATCGCTGTTGGCCACCATCCGCAGTCGTCGTTGCTGAATTCAGTGCCACTGCCACCTTCTCTTATTGGCCGCTATGGGAGCAAGCTCCAGCTTGCTTTGAGTGAGCTGGGCCACATACTCCGTGGGCCGTTAAGGCAAGCTGGCAAAGCTAGCTCGAGTTGGCTCTTGGCCTAATCGGCCAAACTGGACTAACCCAATATTGTGCAAGTAATACTATTAATAGCCACACACACTATTCATCGATGGCCAACATTGTGCAACCCAATAGTTCCAACCCAAACTCATATTGCTTACCAACTCTGACCCGTTAGGAATAGTACCAACCCTAGGAATTCAGCAGCTCATACTATTCACCAAGTCATCTAGCACATTTTCAACTCCATTCAACCCAAACAAACACAACTTATACCCTAACCACCCAGGCACTCCTATATTTAAATCTTTTATTGATTTTTCTCTTTTATTTTATTCCCAACTCACTTTCTTTCAAGTCTAGACTTATTTAATTCATGATCCTCTACGATTGCACCTGTATTCATTGAGCAAACCGCTGAAGAAGCTTATCACGACACTGAAGGAGGCTTGGTCAAAGACTGTGAACAGAAAGGCAAGTCGCATGTTTTTTATTATGTTGATCACATATTACTTAAGTATCTTTATTTTTATTTACATTAATTTTGCGCTTATTTACATAAAATGAGAGCTTAATTAGAATAACATGATGGCTAGTTAGATTCTGCCACCAAAAAGCCCAATCATATTCTTAAAGGCCAAATTCACCTTGACAACTTTGGTATCACCTACAATGGTATATATAGATATCTAGTAATTCGGTTGGACAACTAAAATGATTTACTTATACTATTAAGGACTATTTGGCTCCATGCTGGTAGACTTAAAAATGAAGCAAAGGGTTGAGCCTACTTTGTGTACAGCCACTATGAGCCCATGATCTCACCCAAGGATTGAGGTTTTGGTATAATTTAGTGACATTGTGCTGTGATGTACATGATACGTGAATGATAGCCTCATCTGTGGTAAATAAGGACTAGACCTTTATACCAAATAAAGAACACAGACATGACCCAACCACAAGCTTGATTTGTCAGCCTGGTCTAGTATACTACTTGACTCGATCAAATATCTACGGGAGAAATTGATGTTCCTGGATCTCTAGATGGCCCGCGTGATAAACGTGAGATGAAAGTTGGGATTTTTATGCCACTTGTCATTCTTCATATCGGTAGGCCCATTCAATGTCGAGGTGTGGATTCCACACTGGCCAGTGGATACCCATGAGGCGGCCTGTGGGGATAATCCCTATGGAATAGGGGTGAAGGGTAAACTCTCTCTTCTCCACACATGGTTGCGGGGCACAGGGTCTCGTTAGTTAATTGGACGGGGGCGAAGACCCCTATGGGCCGGCGGGGATCCAATAAAAATATGTTATTTTATTTATACAACGTCAATCTTTAACATGTAATATGTATTTTTTATATTATCATGGACAAAATATGTATTTATGTATTATGGTTTATGTTTTGAAGCTATATATTTTTATGAAAAATATAAACCATTTATAAAGTAATTGATAAAGCCACTTTAACATTTTAAAATATGTATGAACATTATTTTCCAATCTCCACCAGGGTTGCGCCCCCGGTCAACCCTTGCGGAACGAGAAGGGGGAGCTTGGCAGGATAGCCCCGCCCCGTTGCCTTCCGTAGTGGAAACACGTGTATACGCACATTATTTCCAACGACACCGTAAGTTGGCGGTCGCCCATAATCGCTGGTCAGGTTTGTCTCACGCTTACACATACGCAAGTGCTCAAGTCCATGCTCGAATTCAGCAGCAGTGGCTAGTACTCATCGTAGGTATGGATCGAATCATCATGACCAGTTCGATTGATGGAGAGTTTGTTTGGAACAAGTTTTTTGACATGCTTGTTCAGAAAACTTAATTTTAATCTCTCTCCCTCACACAGAGGGTGATACTGTCTGTTTTCATGTATCCATGGAGAAACCGTAAGCCGTTTCTAGCGTGGCATCACACATATTATGACCTTATCGTTCGAGTGTTCGACTATACTTTGATGGCCGGATGTACCATGGGTGGCTCCTATATTTTACAACAATTTTATTTACCCCACTTGTGGCCTTATTTAATCTAATCATTTGTTTAGAGCCGGATACCACAGGCAGTAACTATAGGATATGCTATATTTATGTGATCGCGTTGGTTAACAGCTAGCGGCCGTGCAAAGTCTATAATATTAATTGTTCACGGCTCAATCAACTCAAATATATATTGGGTCGATGAGATTTAAAGGTGAGATATGGACGGTTAAACTATGATGACATGTTAACTTTGTCTTCTTATTAGCATATAGTGCTTGGCATCTCCAGGGCAATTAGTACTAACATATAACACTTGGTAGTGGTAGATTATGCAGATAGCTACGTCGTTTCTATCCTATTCGTAAAACTGGAGACTTATTTTCAAGCACATATGGCTTTGTTCGTACGTACTGAAGTACCCAGAAGCTACGAATTGTAAAAGAAACAGGAAAATTTTTGTGCTTTTAGTGTTGATGCACATAGAAGACTTTATTGGGATTTTTTTTGTTTATGATCAGACGCCAGACTGATAGCTTAATTAAAACTGCGTTTAGTTTGTTTATAGGACTAGTCTACAAAGTAGGGGTAGTATCACTCTAAGCAACTTCAGTTTCTGGTTTAATTTAGCTTTCAGCTTATTTAAGGTAGAAGTTATTTGAAACACATTGGGTTCTAATTTTAGTTTATTTTGGTTTTTTAGAATTTTCAGTCTTTTCTTTTTCCTTATATTCCTTTGCACTGTCCGTGACGATATATCTGTTTTTTCATTTTTCATTATTTCTCTATTTTTTCAAAAAAAGTTAATAAGTATTATAGTACCATTTCAGCCATAAATCAAAAACCATAACTAGAAACGTAACTATAAATCAATTGAAACAGGGCATGAACTGTCATTCTCTGCTTTTTTTCCCCCTCTCTTGGTACCTCAGTGCTCCCGTTTTGTCATCGGATACTTTCATAGAGTACTTTTTTTCGTTGATTTATTTCTAGATGCGCATGCATGATTGCGTGCACTTTAACCAGGTCACAAAGATCAGTTCCGGCCCGAAAATCCTTCCTTATGCTTTATCTGTCTTCCACAAGTGCCAACAGCCCCTAGAACAGCGGCGAAAGGCAGGCCAGTCCACGTCAGCGTCTCAATTATTGGAGCACAAACGCAACGCCGGAGGAAGTATAGGGGGTGTTTGGGACTGCTACGCTCCATATTTTTCAGCTCCGTTCTACGTTTTTTAGCCAAACAATTTCAGCTTCACGCACCCTGTTCGAGGAAAAAAGGTGGAGTTGTGAGAGCACCTAAAGAGGTACTTCACAAACTCCAGTTTTTTGTGGAGCTGCTCCACGGTGGAGTTTGTGGAACAGAGTTTGTGGAGCAGTCCCAAACACCCCTATAGTATTACAGACAGGGCAGGTTAGCACATCCCCGACTCGAAGGAAAGAACAATTCCTCGCCTCATTCGTATGATCGTATCATGTGGAAAATATAGGAAAGAGGAGAGGAATATTACGTCTTCAAGCTGCCGAAGTGGTGATTAATCAAATCAAATCAAATCGAATTGTTCGCCGACGCCCGTCCTGACCTCGTATGCGCATCTAGTCTCTCTCTAAAAGTGACGTTTGTTTATTGCTGACTCGTCGTCGGCTAATGAACAATTCTAGAGGAGATCAAGCCGTCGACGTGGAATCTGCTTATCGAGATAAATTAAAGCCGGATTTTTTTTCCTCTGTCAAGCGCTCGAGCTAGAGTAATGCCGATCGATTTGTTTGTGGACGACTTGGTTGATGGCTGCTTAGACGGCTGCGATCGATGGAGCGTATCGGGGAACATGCGGTGCCGCGTGTGACGAAGACGTCGATTAGAACTTACAGGAAGCAGTGCGACTTTTCCCACAAGAAAAAAGGGTTCATTATCTTGGCTTTCTTTTTGCAAGTGCTGGCACTTAAATTGGTGAATAGGACCTTTAAATCCTGCCAATGTGTTATTTTCTTTTGTGGGCGTGCGTGGGCGGGTAGGCATGTGGAAGGGCAAGCTCAATTTTGATGGAGCAACTTGTCTCCTTTGTTTAGTAGATACTTGGCCGGTCTGGATGTCTCATACATACATACATACATACATACATACATACATACATACATACATACATACATACATACATACATACATACATACATACATACATACACTTAGTAGAGAAATATATGCACAATTTTGTGAGATAGTGGATAAATTTAGGATTTATCTAACGATATTCGTTTAAGTCCCAACGTCTGTTCCAATATGATGTATATATGTGTTTATGGTGTGAGTATGGTGTGTTGTAATCTTAAAAAGAGAGAGAAAGGGTACATTATTTTGCCTGTCCTTTTTTAGGTGTCGGCACTTAAGTTGATGAATAGGACTTTTAGATCCTGCCAATACGTTATTTTCTTTTGTGCGCGTGCGTGGGCGTGCAGGCATGCGGAAGGACAAGCTCAATTTTGATGGAGCAACTCAGACGGCTGATTTGTTTAGTTGATCCTTGCTGTTGGCCGATCGAAAGTAGGATGGTATGATCCTTTTTTTTCGCCCCTTCTTAATTTTGTCCTTGATGTGTGCTCACGGCTGAACATGTTTGATTCCCACGGAACATGCGATTTTTCACCGATCTTGTTGCAACATAGCTTTTCATGTGGAAATCTATTTTCTATGGATCTTGATGAAATATCAAACCTTTCCTCAAGTAAAAAAATATAGAACGTACAAGACGGGTGATGTTGAACTTGTCATGAGATTCTGTTGCGAGGGAAAATTCAAAATTGTGGTAAGCGAGAAAATTCAGGTTCAATAATTGTTGTACGCTGCAGCTGCATCCGTCATGTACGTACCAGACAAGCTTTGTCGAACTCTGGTACATGGAATAAATATATTGTCATGGCAACATTATACATAAATTTTGACAGTATCGTACAAGAGAATGAAGTTGTTTATGGGTAATAAATGTTCTAGGACGTTTTTTTGGCTGAAACTTATGACTTTTGATTACGACATATAGGTATTGGGCTATTCATATAAGAGATTATAGAGTAACAGAAACTCACGTGCGGTTTTACCGATATAAATGAAGTCAGTACAGTATGTACTACAATTAACTAGTAGATCCTATCTTGAAAAGATACTTCGTTTAAAAGCTAGTTACTGTAGAAAAGCCAAAAGTTAAAAAAGAACAAATCCTTTTTAGACCCAAGCCGACGGTTTCAGTGACTCTAATTTGTTCTTTTAGATTATGACTGATAGTATTTAACTATAGGGTATTGATAAACATCATCCGGATATTTTCTTTCTAACTATCATCCAGATTTATGACCGTTGGATTAGAGATCTAAGGGCTACAAATTCTCTCCATATACACACCCATTTTGTGATTCAGAATTATGATACAGAAGCAGTGATGATGATTTTCCCAAGATAGATAAAGCACAACTTTTGTCTTGTGTTACATGCAGAAACCGTAAGTGCCGCCCACGCTTCCAGTGCGTGCCGGATTGGCACGGTAAACTCGCACCAATTGTCACAGGTAGGGCATGCAACTTGTATGACTCAAGCGTTGCGCTCGTCGCACGTATGTAGCATGGACACGAAGGACAAATCCGGCTCTGCAGCCGAAGCGAGAGCCTGTCGAACTTGTGGAGACGAGTGAAGAGAAGCTACTACTTTCACCGCTCTCAAACTCACTCTCGTTCCCCGTCTTAGCTTCCAAGGATGACGATCCTTCCGTCGTGCCAGGGGCTGTAAAATATCTCTCCAAACAAACAAAAAAATAAATGCGTGCCAGGGTCTCGATCCGTGCATGCTTGACACTTTAATATGGAGTAGTACTAGCTTAGTTGCAAGGCGTGAACTGATCACAACATTGTTTTGAAACCGACGGTGCGCACAATCAACCAATCAAAATCGTAGTAGGAATCGACAGCGGCACGCCATGCCTGCACTTGGCCGTCTTCATCGAGCTCTAGTACCATGGCACGGCTGCCATTACGCTCATTATGACGACGCCAGTTACACGTCCCTTCTTTTGACTAAGATTTATGGTTTTCATATATAACTTAATAATTTAATAAATAGTAATTATAAAAAAACCAAGCCACTGAGAAGCAACAGAGCCATAGTACATGAAAGTTACACATGTGAGAAATTACCCGATCAGAAGTGCTCCGGTTTGTTTATCTGCTAGTACGTGCTTTCCCACTGCAGGGCAATCATGCACGCCGGCTAAGCATACCCGGTTTCTGATTAACTATAATCCAATTCCTTTTAATTTATAACTTATAATTTATACCAAATAAATAAATAAGATGACTTCTTCGTCGCTATTTCGAAGTAGTTCATCGAGACAGCCTTTTTAAAGCAGCATATTGGTATTCAGTTTGTTCCTACAAACACTCGTATTAGGGTCAAAAAATCATAAATCACAGCAGAAAAGAACCCATCATACTTATCTACTCTGCGATTTGATACTAGTAATTTTCTTACCGTCCATTTGTTTGACTATATTTTGACAAAATTATCTCTAAACCTAGTCAATAGTATGACACATATATTCTTCTTCTTTGCGAGGGACCTAGCTAGAGCCAACTTGTCATTCGTTCCTCTCCATTTCAGAGTCATCATCATGTGTTAATGAGACCATATTCTTTTTTTTTTTTTTGGTTTTTAGCTTTGATTTCTCTAAAAGTCGAAACAGACGTGATAACTTCTCCAAAGAGTTTCTCGAAACCGCTTCTTCAATAGTCTTTCCGAGATCAAAAGTATATGTGTCATCCACATTGATCTCTCTGTCATCCACCGCCATATTAAAAAGTACAAATAAATACTATTTTATAGTTAACATCCGGATGATGTTTATCAATACCCTCACAGGGTGTGTATAGGTATCACCCGGATGTTTTCTTCCCAACAATCATCCAAATTTCGGACCGTTGGATTAGAGATCCAACGGTCTCTTTTTTTGGAGGGGGTGGAGAGAATTTGTAGCCTTTAGATCTCTAATCCAACAGTCATAAATCTGAATAATAGTTAGAAAGAAAACATCGTGTTACTCAACTTGTCCAGTCCTAAAATCACAAGTCAGGGTTGGGAGTTGGACGGCAGCAGCCTTAGCTTGTCGTGTCATGATGTTGCTCCGATCGCAGTAGCCGTGTCAAGAATCGGTGAGGAGTCGTTTTCGGCCTCGCAGCCTGCGCCTGCGCCTGCGTGGTGGAGCACGGCTGCTCGTGCCGGCCGGTCCGGCTTTCGGACGAGCGCGCGTGCCTGCGGCTGCGCTGGCGTTAGCATTGCAGCGCACGACTGCACGTGTACGTGCGCGCGAGATCTACCTACGTGTGCCTCGCATTGGATTCCAAGGGTGAGTACTTCTGTGGGAGGGGCGCGGAACACGGGGTAGATTGATGAATACCAGTATGAAAGATGCGGTGTCGCACGAGCAAATGGTGATCATTTGGGATTTTTTAGTGGCTTATAGCTGGAAAGCACGGTAGCTGACTAAAAAATATTATAGCCGATAAGGCTTATTTAGCATAATTAAATTTAAAAAAATTAAAAAAATATGTTAGCCCATTACGTATAATACAAATATATATAGGAAAAAGAACCGGCAAAAAAGCTCAATAAAAATCAAAAATTTATAAATAGTAAAAAATAAACCAGAAGCTGAAGCCCAAAGCGCCTACAAAATCGTGAAAACAAGCTCCATGTCTCAAGAAAAAGTAGAAAAGCAAAGCGAGAGAAAGAGGTGGGCCGACCTAGGCCAAGTCCCACAGAAAATATGAAAAACGAGAGTGGAAGAAAAGGAAAGATCTCTCGTCGCCCATCTTCTCGTCCCGCCCACAGAGACTGACGTGGACGTGCACGACGCCCTATGCCCTCCTCCACCCGTAACCCCAGCCATCACCTTCCTCCCGACCACCCGTCGCGCTGACATGTGAGGCCCGACACCTTCCGGACCCACACGGATCGTGTCAGAGTTAGGTCCCGGGGAGGTAACCACGGGGCCAGGGCTGTCACGCGATTCCATGTGGACCATGTCCACTCGGGCCAGCCGTCCGGCGAAATGACGGCAATGCCCCCATGCATTCTCCTTTTTCCCGATGCGTACGACCCCGTCCAGTTCCTCGTTTAATGCGTTACGTACCCTGCCTGCACCCGGTTCACGTGGACCTTGCCTCCTCTTCTACTCCACCGACTACCCGCGGACCGGATTTAGTCCTGTTCTTTTCAGTTTTTAAAAGCTACTTTTCGACTTTTCTACAGTAACTAGCTTTTAAATAGAGTATTTTTTCAAGATAGGGTCTACTAGTTAATTGTAGTACATACTTTACTGACTTCATTTATATCGGCAAAAATCGCACGTGAGTTTTGTTCTCTGAATCTCTAACAAACATCTAAAAGCAAAAAAGCGCAAAAAAAGAACAGGCAGGATGGCAGGTGGGTGCTTCAAACGATTTATAAATTATAAGATTAGGTTTTTTATTTTTTACTGTAATAATTGAAAATATACTGTAGTTACTATATTATTTTCAGTGTAATTAAATAAAAATAAAAATATATTATGAGAGATAATACAAAGGAATAAGAGGAAAAATAAAAGATGAAATTAAAAAGGTAGAAGACAGGAACAGAAACTTACTGGGTTCTGAAACAGCGACAAATAACCACCGAAGTTGACCATAATTAGAGAGATGCCGATAATAATATGTTACTAGTAGTGTTCTTGCGATTTAGTCCCCTGCTTGCCCTCTAATTAAAATGATGGCGTGCCATGTCATGTGTGCGTGGACCAGTGCATAAATACTCCCATAAGTAACGTTGTTCTGCGCGTTGCATTGCCCATACAAATTGTTTTAGCCCGACAAGGCCATGTTGCAAATAAGGTACTCCAGCTTAACCACCGTACGAGCAGCGACCGACGACGCGAAACATGGAGGGGAAAAGCGACAAAGCCAGCCCCCGTGCCCGGCCAAAACAATGCACTCGTCGCTTTATTTGGCAATGACGAAGATGCCCTCGGCAGCCCCAGGCGTGGCGGCATCTGTCGGAGATCCGAGGAGGGGGTATAGGGGTCATCACGCTGCTTCAGGACAAGGGAACCCGACCGGAATTTAATGCGGCGGTAAGCCCACCGCCGGTCGGCACCGCTCACCGCCGGGCTGGAGGAGGACGAGTGGTCCCCACCGGGAGCAGAGCCGGACGCAGGCGGGGTGGGGCCCACCGGTGGGAGTACACGCTGTACGAGAATGAAGGGAGGACAGGTCACGGGGGCCACACGGCTGCGCGCGCGCCACCCGAGGCGGGGATCGATGGCTGCCGTGATGCGGGTTGTGGGCCGCCCGACACGTGGTGGACAAGGGTGGACCGGCTCGGCTCGTGGTAGGCAGGGCGGGTTCTCGTGGTGGGATAAGTATGGATACCTAACCCCCCACGTCGGATCTGGATCCGATGCGATCAGCCCGTGCCGCCGCAGGATTTTTTTCCTCGTGTCCTGAACAGGGCTTTCAAACGTAAAATTTTCGAAGAAGTTTTTCTCGTTTTGAACAGTGCTTTTAAACGTAAAAAATATTACAGACTGGTCTTCTTATTGAAGTTTCTTGCCCTGGTAGTTTGGCTGCATGTAATCGCGGACTCGTTTTTTTAACAACCGGCGGACTTCCTAAAAAAACGAGTGAGCACGATGTCGCACATTCCTGAGAATTCCAGGCTGTAAACCCGTTCTTATCCGTCACGACGAATCAGTCCCGTTCGTGGATAAATTCCGCCAAACAAATCCAAGTTGCCGGAAACGCAATAGGTAGCAGTCGGAAACCATCGACACATGCAGATAGCGATTGTTCCAAGCCATGCCAAAAAAATAAAAAAAATAAATAAGAGCACAGCTCGCACTCTTCTTCCTCGGCTGGTGTGGTGATACACAAATCGCACGGCGTCTTTCTCAGGGCAGGCAAGCGTGCCGAACCAGCGTGAAAAGGCAGGCCGGGACTCGTTGCGTGAGACTCGAGGATTGTTGCGACGCACGTTTCAGGGTATGGCTGGCTCGATTGGACCGGGTGATACGTAGCTAACGTGGGGCCTCCGCGAAACGGAAGCTAGGAATTTGTGTGGTGCTTGCGTGCCTGCGTGCGTGACCCGATCCATCGATCGATAGATCGGTTGCCTCGATGCCGTCGAGTGGCGATTCCTCGGCCGGCGACTAGACTAACCATGGATAGATTGCATCGCACCGCACGGGAAAGCGACCGCCATTTACGTAACACTGCGTGTGTTTGACCTTGCCTGGTAAACAAGCCACGGCAATACGGCGTTGGCCACGTTAATGACTTGCTTACATCTGAGGGAAAAGGTCGAGTTTGTTCATAGTCTTTTTCCTTCAGTTAATTACGAAAGTTTAAAGTCGAGAAAAGAAAATTCAACTGCACACACACGGACTATGAGCGTGCTTATTTGGACTAAAAATATATGGTTTATGGCTAAAATTACACTGTAATTGATAGTGGCTAATTTGATGTAATTAAATTTAAAAATAGAAAATTAAGTTAGCCAATTACGGATAATATAAATAAATAGGGAAAAAAGAACTGATAAAAAAGCTCAAAAAACCAAAAAGTTAGAAACAAACGAAATTTATAAATAGTAAAAAATAAGCTAGAAGTATAAGTTGAAGTTAAAATAAGCGGGGCCGAAATGTTTCTCTTCTTTTGGAGCATTCAGAATGTACAACCGGGGTTAAATTGATCTTAAAAAAATGCAGTACCAGCTAGGCAGCTAGTACGTTCTTTCCCCAATGGAGCAACCACCGGCCGGATGTTATGTAACTCTCGGTTCTGGCGGTCAATACAATCGATGTAAGTAGTCTTCGATTGTGGTTGGAGGTAATGACAATGGGGGTTAGACCTAATTAATTGCGATTTGGCTTTCATTTGGTTGCTCGTCTCCATTAACAAGTCACTAGCAAAAGTTGTTTGCTTCTACTCCTACTTTTCTCCAGACAAGGGACACAAGGAGAAAAGAAAAAAAAACAATGGAAATAAACAAAACGGGGGCACTTTGATGTGTGTGCTACCTAGTCCATGTTTGGTTCGCCGGTCTTGAGACGTCCTTGCAAAACACGTACGGGTTGGCGTGCAAAATGAACCATTACTGAAATGAAAGTACTACTACTCCACAAGTCCACATGTAGGTGGCATATTGGTGGATACATCACTCCAAAGCGTTACTGTATATGTACGTACCATTCGCGTTATGGACCGACCGTGTACATCACGATGAAAGTAAAGAAACCGGTGCATCTAGACGTCAAGGACTACAGCGGTAGTACTTCTTAAGGTTGTTAACATCTCTAAACCACCATAGGTTTGAAAGCAAAGGCCCAAAGTTTGTGGCTTTTACAAACTCTCGAAGCTAATAATACAAAAATGAACCTTTAGGTGTGAGTAGAGTAGATAATAGATTGAATACGAATGGATAGTGATTTAGCTATATTTGTTTTTATATTTTTTCTCGGATTCGAATATCTCGATACGAATTTGAATATAAATACAAAGTAAATACAAAGCTAATCGAATGCCGTCACAAGTATTTCTTGAAATATGAAAACCCTTTAAATTATACGTACAAAATAAAAAAAGCATAACTAGTTTATTTGATCCAAACAATCAAGAAGAACATTAATGAATTCTTCTTATAGCCTAAGTTTTCTTCTCTAACTCTATGTATTAATGTATATATCAATGTATGATGGCTACTAAAGTATCTTGTAAATGGGTTGGCTGAAATAGAGGGTGCAGCTTGCAGATATCCATACTTGAATATCCGGATATCCAAATCCGTATTCATATTCGACGTATAGTGATTTATCAAATTTGTATTTATCAAATAGAGAAAATCCGTATTCGTTTCTAATCTGATACTATCCAACAAATATCCAATCTAATAGAATCCATATTCGAAAATTGTCTAGATACATTAAAAATTATTAGATCTGTTTTCATCCTTAGATGAGGGACCCCTAGTGGCACCCTATTTGCAACATGAACGGCTGGATTCTTTATAACTTGCCGCTTGTGACTTTTTGGCTTATAGTACAATAACCAGCTTTTTTAAATGGTATGTCTTTTTAAGATAGGTCTACAAATCGATTATAGTAGGCACTAGCGAAATCATATATATCGATCAAAATTATACGTGAGTACCTCTCTTTGTACTTTTTTCTACGAACAGATAAAATTTAAATATTTAAACAAAAATTATCGGCCATAGACAAAAAAAAACCCTACCCGTAAAAAGAACCAAGGAAAGGGTGGCTCCCAACCACAACTTGATGGACTACTTGGGGGCATTTCCGAAAAATCAACGGGCAAAATTCACTTGCCTACATAGCTGGCCTGTCCAATTGCATGAGAAGCACCGCGCACCATTGTAGAAAAGTCCAGGTCAAAAATAGGATTTTTTTTTTGATAAGCAGGTCAAAAATAGGATTGGAAGAGAGAAGCGGTAAAACCCACGTCACACTACCACCAACCATCCGGTTCGCCAGACGCCAAAGCCGGCTAAACCCCAGCCCAAGCCGAGCCGACCATTCACTATCGCGGGAGATCGCTATCGGCTCAGCTCGCGGACTCCAGTGCCGGACTTGAAACGTAGCTGATAGCGGACTTAAGAATCAAATTTAAATCGGGAAATTAAATAGAAATCGGGAAAAGGGCGACGCGCCCGTGACGGATGGCCCCAGAATCCCGATCTCCACGCTCCTACGCTTTTACGCCTGGGCCCCTAGAAAGATTTCTTATCTTGGTACACTTGAAAATAAAACTATTCGCAAAAGTGCCCCTCGACCCAGGCCCCTGGAAGTGTTGTGATTCCAAACGAGCCGACGGTTGGAATCACATGCTTGGTGCTTGCTTGGGAGCGTGGTTTTCCATTCCTTCCCAAATAGAGGTGGTTGGGTTCCCAACCACGGTTCCATTGTGCACGGTGCGTCGAATCTCCGTTCCGACGAAGGAAACAGGACGAGTGATTCTAATTTTGCGTTGTTGACAAATGCTAGCACTAGCACTTAATCAACAACTAAATTCTCAATGCGGCCAGTTAGAGATATATTTTTTTTCTAAAAAAGAAACCGGTGGCAGAAATATCAATGTTAGCCGCCGTCACCGTTCAAACGCCACCGCACCACACGCACGGCCTACCCCTGATCCATCTAGACGAACGGAAATATCAATGGTGTCCATACAAGCAAAAGGACACGCCGAAATATGCGCCGGTCTTCCAGGTGGCAGTCGACGCAGACGCAGGCGCAGCCCAAATAAAGAAACAAAACGCGGCACCACTCGCACCGCACTCCCAACCCAACCCAACCCAAAGGCAACCAAAAACCGCGCGCTTTTCTTTTGCGGAAACCCCCCCGGTAGAGTCCACGTCTCCAACCCGGCCACCCAGGCCGACGCTATATAAGGAGGCCCCCAACTCGGCGTCGCTGCGCAAAACACCTCGCTTTTTGTACTCTTCCATCCCTGCCCTTCCTTGCGTTTGTAGCACCGACGCGTACGAGCCAAAGGTTGGTGCCCATGGAGAGCTCTTCCCTGCTGACTTGTAATAATAAGAGGGCGCGGGACGCCGACCTCGCCGCCGGCGAGGGGGGCTCGCCGGAGACTGAGGCCAAGAGGCTGCGGCCGGAGGACCTGCTCGACATGCTCGATGATGACACCGACGCCGCGGCCGCCGGCGACCTGGCTTCCGTCATGAGGAGCTTTGAGGAGGAGATAGCCGCCGGGGACGCCGCCGAGGCCGTGGCCGCGCCGCAGCCGGAGCTCGGGTTCCTTCTCGAGGCCTCGGACGACGAGCTGGGCCTGCCGCCGGCGGGGGCCTCCTCGGAGGAGGAGGCCGGCGCTGGGGAGCCGGAGGAGGCCATCGGCTTCGGAGGACAGATCTGGGGGTTCGAGGACGAGATAGCCGGAGGCTACGGCGGCTACGCCGTGATCTCGCCGGAGGCCGCCGCCGCCGCCGCGGCTGCCGCGGCGGAGTGGGACGACGACGGCTTCGACGCCGGGCTGTTTGGGTTCGCTGACGAGGCGGCATGCGGGCCGTCGGATCTCGCGGCGCTCCGCCACGAGACCATGCCGGCCGTTTGAGCGGCCCGCGCCAGTGGATTAGTGTTTTCTTTATTTGTTTTTACCTTTGGCTAACCTTAGCGTTACCCGTTTTTAACCTTGGATGTAAAGTTGTTACAAGGGAAAAAAACAGTGGGAAGGAAACCTGGAGAAGTTACTTGGATGGAGGGAGAAAAAAAGGGCTAGGCATGCATGGTTAAATATCAGGAGAAAAATGTCTCGCAAGAAATCCGAGGAAATGGTTTCGTATTTTTTTTAGCTAAGATTATTCTCTTTGGAGTAAGAGAAAGGAATAATTAAATAAAGTTAAGGTAAAATAAAAAGGCTGAGAAGTCAAAAGGAAGATGCCAAACTAGTTGCGTGGATCCAAGTGCTTAAAATGGCACGGTGGATGACGTTGACCTATGAGAAACCGAAGAGAAGGTACGTTTGAATTGTGCACTGAAATGGACGGAAATCAGAAGGTTCTAGTGCTTCTCTTGTTACTTTAAAAAGAAAACCAGAGATTTCTCAGCATTTGTACTGTTTGAAAAAAGAAAGAACTTTTCTTGGACGGGGTGGATAATTCTGGCCGGCAAGGTTGACCTCAAAACGAGGCATTTTGCTAAAATTCTTGGAAAGTTCACAGGAAAACTGGGTGAGCCAACTACTCTCATCTCATCTCAGTTTCACGCTTGCCGTCGTCGTGAGGTAATGGGAACAGGACGAAACTCTCGTGGAAGCATATCGTGTCAAAAGTCTGGATCTTATTTAACCAAACCTCCTTTTTTTCCCCCGTCATTTATCTTTTTGAGTTGATGAAAATGATTTTCTGAAAAGTCCATCCCAGAAAAATATTTCAGGAGCAGCCACCGTATAAATTTGTTTCTTTTTCTTTCGTGGAAGCTGCTCGACAGCCGGTTTGTCAAAGGTAATTTCGAAAATAAGCGTTCTTCTGAGATCAGTCGTGCACGATATAAAATTGGACATCTATCACAGCGCGAAATTGACTATGCGTTTTTTAATCTGAGTATTGAACGTGATGTGATCCTTGTCTTCTCTCTTTTGGATCACTCGAAAAGGAAGCGAAGCCATACCCGCCCCTGCCGCTCCGGAGTTCCTAGAATGGCCCTCTCGTGGGTACAGATTACGAAGAGACAGATACTCACTTGCGATTTTAGCTGGTACAGATGTTAGGCTTTTAACGTATAGATCGTTTAACTTGTAGACTCCATCTTGAGAAAGTACTCCGTTTGAAAGTTAGATACTGTAGCAGAAGCCAAAAGCCGCATTTAAAAGCCCAAAAGAACAGACCCAGAATTCCGGATCTATCCCTGGTGCGGCCCCATACCGCACGAGCAGCCTGGCGCGCTTCCACCCCGCGCCTCTCCCCCTGGGAACCGCGCCAGGGAGAAGGTGCATCCCCCACTGGCCACCGCACCAGCGAGGTGGCATGCTTCCCCGAAATGCTAGCATTATGGGTTTTTTAAAAATGCAAATTGGTATGAAAATTTAAGGCTTTATTATTTTTAGTAGTAATTGTAATTAATAATTTATTTGCAAAAAATAGCAATATTTTTTATTGATCTGATAAAAGTAATATGGAAAAATAAAGAGCAATTTTTGTAGATAATATGTAGCAAATTTTATTTGTAGATTGTTATTTTTTTTTGAAATAAAAGGGCAGACAACTTCAGTTGGTTGGTAGGTTTGCGGTTCTCATAGATTGTCAGTACGAAATCTGTTAGACTGATAATAATATTTTGTGATCGTCATATATTGTTGTAGTGGGAAAAATTTTCGGGAGAATTTTGTGGGGACGATTGAGGCGTCAACGACTCTTAAGTACAAAGATAAATGATAATGCGATGTAACCATTGATCTATTTGTGATTTTCATATATTGTAAATGGTATAAAATATGTTAGATTCATAATAGCATTTTGTGATCGTTGTGTGTTATTGTGGTGCAAGGAATTTTTAGCAAAATTGTGAAGATGGTTGAGATAGCAACGATAGATAAATACGAAGGTAAGTGATATTGACCACGTAAAGAATTCAATGAGAAAAGACGATAAGATTTGATGCCGCGAATTAAAATAGACTTCAAAATAAAGATACGAATAACACGACGTACAAGATTTAGTTACGATGCAATAAACCGAAGTACCCCTACGATACATATGCGCCTCTCTGGAATAGAAATAAATTCGACATTTGAGGGACTAGTGTGGGACGGCCCGACCTACTACGTAGACCAAGACCATTTTCTCTTCCTTACGAGCTCAGCGTCGAACTTCTAGGCGGCCTCTTTTATCTTGGCTACCATTTCGCTTTTTTTCTCGCGCTCCCTGCACGTGCACGCCTCGATATGAGCTTCCGTCTCCCGACGTATACGGTCGGTTTGCTTAACCGTCTTGTATAGTGTACATCTCGGCTGGCTTACCTGTTCATCACGCTGTCTTTCGTCCATGTCATTACAAATGCGGTGCGATTGTCGTCTTCCACGGCCGGCATGCTTCAGCGCGTCGTTCAGTACCAACCGCACCTCCCCTGGCCAAATGTCCCTATAGTGCACATCCAGCCCGTATGAGCTGAACTGCGCACTCCAAGTGCTATATAGGTGGTGCACGTCGTAGTACTCCGAGATGTACGGTGTCGAGGCTTGCTGCCATGCCGCGTAGACTATGTACACATGGGAGTAAGACTTGTGAAGAAGTTTTAGCTTGTTGCACGTGCACGACGCTTCATCATCAATCATGCACACTTGTTTGCGCTCCCCTCTGGCCCTCTGGCATGACCAATGACGCACTTTTCCCTCAGACGGATCTCAAACTTCTTCCTTACACCATCCAAGGGTCTGATAGTGTGTGAATGAGTATTTGTCATATTCATGTCCATATGCGTCTACATAACTTCAGAGAATTACTTGCCTTTGTCTGTATGCTTCTTGGCCATCAGGGCAATATTTACGAAGTACCCCATGGTGCGGTTCCAACTCTCATCAATGATCGCGGTGATTGATAGGGAGCACACACCCTTGAGGATACCGTTATACACCTCGGATATATTTGTTGTCATGATTCCGTACCTTGCACTGCAGGTGTCATGCAGTAGAAACCACTTCTCCAAGTCAGACGCATCTATGTTAACCCATTGCGTAAACTCCCCAACTCGTGCAAAACTGCCAGCCGCAGCCCCTGGTTCGCCATCTAGTGAGTGCGAGACATGCTTAGTGGTGTCCTCATCGAGCTATCTCCATACGACATCAAACTTCCGCCTCTGATTCTGCATGTAGAGTTTCTTGAATGTCTTCGTCGGCTCCTTGCTTCAGAATCTTCTATGAAAGTTCGCACGCAAGATGTCTCATACACCAACGGTTCCTTAGGTCGTTCCACACGAACAGGGACTGCATCCCATTTTGCATTGTGCTCATCGCGGACAACAACCCAGTGTATCGGTCCGATATGATACACATATCTGCGCGATCCTGAACCATCGCCTGCTTGATATTGGTCAGGAACCGCAGCCAGCTCTCCATGTTCTCGCTCTCAACAATTGCGAATGCCATGGGGGTAATTGGTTATTGGCATCGGCTGCAACCGTAGTCAGGATGGTACCTACCCTTGTACTTTTTGGATAGGAATGTGCCATCCAACATCAGCACGGGACGGCAAAACTTGAATCCGTTGATTGCCTGACTGAAGGCCCAAAACATTCTATGAAGAATGAAGCAATTTGGCCCCATCGTGGGATGCGGTCGCTCCACCTTGTTTATGTATGTCCCGGAATTTGATTCTGCGATCTGGTGGAGCAATCTTGGGACTAGTTTGTACGCTTGTTCTTATGTGCCGTGCATACGATCCAGGATCTTCCTTTTCGCCCCCTAGACCTTCTTGTAGGTAACCCCGAAGCCCACCATGTTGACACATCTGCATGGAGAAGCTTCGGTGAAATGAAAACATCTGCAGTGACCAAATGGCTGATCAAGCTGGCAACGTATGAAGATGTAAAGTTGCGGTGCCTTCGGAGTGGCTCAGCAAGCTCGCATGTGTGATTCATATAATTACCGTAACTATTAAGTATTTGACGACACTACCAATGCTGCTTCTTCGACATCAACTATGACCACTGCCCGATTACGAAAGGCTAACTACCGCCTTCTCATACTAACAAACTACCATTTTCGTGATTACATGCTAATCACGTTGTTAAAAAACTTGCAGGATGTTAATGAAAATTACCTCTTTCGGATACTCCAAAGCCAATCTATAATTTTTGCAACTGCGTAAACTTCAAACTCAAATTCAAAACCGCTCATAAATTGAATGATTTCACAGTCTTCTTCCTCTCTTACTTTTTTGCTCTTGGTTAGAGTAAAATGAAATGGCGTTGTTGTGTATTCGATAAAATGATCCCTTTTTATTATGCAACCCAGCGGGAGGCTAGCGGCCTGGCGCGGTGGTAGGCCTGGGCAAAATACCCGCTACCCGTACCCGAATTACCCGGACCCGAACCCGAAATACCCGAACCCGAGGTACCCGATCCCAAATTCGGATAGCGATTCTGATTACCCGAAATTAGTTTGGGTAGTTTGGGTAATATCCCCCGGTACCCGAACTACCCGAACTGTCCCTCCAAAACTTAAAGGTATGTCAAATATGAACGGAGTATTGAGTATTCTTTTGAAATCTGCAGTGCATTGAAGACTTGAACCACGAATTTTTAGTATATGATTCTCTCTGTTTGAACAACTGCCTGTGATATATTATTCTATGCAAATTGCTGCTGAAATTATGTGCAAATTCTGTGCAGTTTGCTGGTTTTCTGTGAATTTGGGTATATCGGGCATACCTGAACCCGAATTATCGGGTACCCGAAATTGCGGGTAGTGTTTTTAGGGCTAATATCGGGTAGCAGTTTTCATTACCCGACCCGAAAAAATCGGGTAACCCGAACGCCCAGGCCTACGCGGTGGAGAGTGCGCCAACTCTCTGGCGCGGTTCCCAGGCATGCTGGGAGGGGGTGGCGTGACGTGGAAGCGCACTAGGCTTCGCTTCTCGGAAAAATTCCTAGGATATTAGGGGTGTGTTTGGTTCGTGGATGGAGGTTGTATCGTATATCCTGACTGAGTGGATGCAGGCTGAGTGGAATCGTATTTCAGAAAAAGAAGATGTTTAGTGAGGTTGCATGAGCGGATGCAAAATCGAGATCTTTGTTTGGTTATGCAGTATGAACGGATCGATCTACCAAACTCGAGAGGTCGACACGTGGGACCGCATAAGTACATTGCATCAACCCATCCAGATGGCGGTGAAGCTCATTTTGAGCGTATCCACCCATCCAGGATGAGGGCGTATTTTTGCATCCGCTCATGCAGGCTGCGTCCACTCATACAGGCAACCAAACATGCTCTTTCTCAGATTATACGGATCCACTCAGTCAGGACGAAGGAGATTCAGGCAACCAAACACACCCTAGCGTGCAATAATGTTGACCATATTTGCTCCATCGTATGCGTACGTGCTAAAGTTTTTTGTTCTCCGTTCCTTTCTTCCCTTCATTACACTGTAGTTTTATTTCTTTTTTCTTAAAATAGATAGGTCATGTTTTTTTATTCTACGGTTAATGATTTTTTATTGTACTTTTTAAAACAATAACAGATGGTGAAGACATTAATTTGGATGATACATACGATTTTAAGTTTAAAAAGTCATTTAGAAAAACAGTTTGGAGAAGTCATTTTATTTATTTTAATTTTTAGAGAAGTAGAAATTAAAAACTAGTAAAAACAAAAAGAACTGGGCATAGTTTATTTATAAGTACGGAAGTTGGACGGCGAAACTGAAGCCTTATGGTAGTTACCATCGACTTGGGGCCTGTTTGGCAGAGCTCCACCAACTCCAGATCCACCAAAAACAGCTCCACTCCACGAATTTTTACCCAAACGCTCCAGCTCCACGAAATCTGGATCCACCAAAATATCGAATCTAGCTCCGATTCATGAAATCCATGGAGCACCTCAAGGGTGCTCCACGAAACCTTGTTTCGTACATACTCGTGGAGTTGGGTGGTAATTACCCACCTTTTGCCACGGTTACACACCCATCCCATACCACCAAAAACCCATGGGCAAAACAGTCATTCCCACCAAAAACTCGATTTCGTGGATCCGGAGCTGTGCAAGCCAAACAGCTTTGTCTAGCTCCATGGTGGGATCCCAGATTCACGGTGGAGCTGTTTTTGGTGGATCTGCTGCTCCAGATTCATTTTTTCAGTGGTGGAGCTATGCCAAACAGGCCCTTGATATCAAACACGTTGCGTGCTGTGACTCGGGAGGGCTCGGCCGCTACGCAGCAAGTATGAAGGTGTCGTTCGTTCCAGCTTATTATTTATGGTTTTTTATTAAATAAATAGAACAGTTTATTTATCATCATTTAAAAATAGTTTATCGATATTTAATTTATTTATTCGTATAAATGCTCATGATATAGATACAACTATCAGCTATAACCTTAAGCTATAAACAGTAGTTAAAGAGAACACACAAAAAAAAACTGCATTCAGAGCACGCACGCTAGCTACGCTACGGCTCGGGCATCTCAGCTTTTAGCTCGTCGAAACGAAACAAATCTAGTGCTGGCTTTGGCTTGTCCTAGGTAAGGAATAAACGACGGTGCTTGCATTGTACCCGCGAACTTGCGAGCCGTGATTTCTGCAAAAAGAAAAGCGACCTCTGAACAAAGCTCGCCACGGGCTTGGTAGTTTAATTCGGAGCATGATTTCTCACAGCGTTTTCCTGACGCGGCGCTGGTGGTTTGCTACTTTGCTGGCGCGAAACCGCTGCGTGCCGATCCAACCCATTACCGCTGCCAGGCAACGCACGGCCCCACTACTCCTCGGCCACCAACCAGACCGAACCCATCAAACTCATCAATAGGCTTCCCTGGAGCCGTCAAACCTATCGATATTTACTCTACTATCCAGAATTTTCAGACATTCAGTTGCACCGATTTTTCTCGATCACGTGGTTTCGCCTTGTGGATCATGATGCGTGGTGCCCAAATTATTTTGGCCCGTTCAGTTGTCCTTGCAGAACACTAGGCGAGTTGGTCAGTGTGTTCAGGGGCGGATCCAGCGGTGGGGCGAGGGGCTCGAGCCCCCCCTACCGTTATCGGACCCTTGAAGCCCCCCATAAATTTTTAGCATATATGTATAATGCAGCGGTGGCTGAGGTCGAGCTGAAGGTACTTCAGCCCATGTAAAAATTTTTCCTGGATCCGCCACTGAGTGTGTTGTCGGTTGGGCTTGGAGTAGCTGAAGAGAGTAAGAAGTATGTCCTGTTTTTTTTTTTGATTTTTTTGTGGTTTTGGCTTCAGCCCCTTCTCCAATTTATTTTTCGAACAAAAAAATTATATACACTATTTATATCAGCGTTTCTATCGTCCAGACACCATCTTTAGGCCCCGTTGGTTGGATTGAAAAGCTGTGGCTTATGACTGAAAATGCATTATAGCGGCTGAAATTTCGCTGTAGCTGAAATTGTCTTATTTGGTGTAATTAAATTTAAAAAAATTTAAAAATATAAAAAATATGCTAGCTCATCATAGACAATGCAAACGAACACGAAAAAAAGAACCGGAAAAAAGCTCAAAAAAGCTAAAAGTTCAGAAAAAAATGAGATTTATGAATAGTGAAAAATAAGTCAGAAGCTGAAACTGAAATGAGCAGGACCTTAAAAGAACAGACAAAAAAAATCTGCTCTGGAATAAAACAACAGGGCAGATTGCACTAGTAACGTGTGTACCTCCACGGTCGGTTGGAAAGTTTGTTGGATCAAGGGAGGGAGGAGGGGGGGATCACATGGCGTGCAGTGCGATCCGGGCGCGACCGACGGTGCCGGGGTTTGCCGCGCAAGTAACAGCGAAGGAAAAGGACGCTGCAATGCAATAATGGCGGAAGTCCCAATTAAAAAGGTGGTGGTGGTGGAGTGGGGAGCTCGACCGGGCATCTGCAGCTGCGTGGGACGGTGCTAGATCTTGAGAACTGGTACCAACTATAAACTGGCCGATCCATCCATGCAGCAGAGGCACATGGATCCGAATTTAACCGACTTTGCTCCACTCCTCGCAACCGCTTCCTCCTCCAGGTTCGTCTGACGAAGTGTGACCTAATTTAGCTCTGTACCATGGGATTCCTCGCTCAATAGTTGCTCATCAAAGTTTCTAAAGTTTGATCGATTTAAAATTAAAATAAGTTATACTTTATACTAGGTAATTATCACCTGTTTCGTTTTGCACCAGAGTTTACACATACTTTCATTTTACACTAGAGTAAAACAAATGTTGTTTTACTTTGCATCAAGGCGGAAGTTGCATCCGTAGCCGTTGTCGAAGCCAGAGCCATGATCGACACTGAAGCAATGGTCGAGAGGCTGCGATTGAAAGGGGTCATACTCAAAGTCGACGCCGTGGTTGAAATCGAAACCGTGGTCGAAGGTGGGTCGTAGTGAAAGTTAGAACCTTACTGCAAAGTGAAACAACATTTGCTTCACCCTGATGTAAAGTGAAAGTATGTGTAAAATCTGGTGTAAAGTAAAATAAGTGACAATTTAACTGGTGTAAAGTATAATTTACTCTTAAAATTATGTAGATTAGCTATATGAAAATTATATCATTTGATTTATTATTAAAAATACTATCATAATATTATAATTTTATTAGTATATTTTAGTGTAAAGTTATAAAAGGTAACGATTAAAATTGCATATCAAAAATCATGAATAATAGAAAAAAAATCAAGTAAAAAAAGTACAAAGAGAGTACTATGTCCCGGCGCATGTAGTGCTCGGTACGTTGTTTGAAGTGAACTCGATTTGGAACTCCGAGGAGAGTGAGTATGTACAGGCACAGATAGAGGTAGTAAAATGCACGAACTGAAGGATACATGCAGAATGCTCGTTCGGGAAGTAGGATTCTTCCATTCTTCTCTGGAGTTTCCATGGACACCGAATGTTCTTCTATTCCCGCGAAATTCGCACCTCGAATGAATCTGTTTGCGTTTACTTGTTCGTGTCCTTCTTGCCCCTCCCGTCCCCACGAGCGGAATAAGAATCGGCAAGCAAACCTTGTACGGGATCATAATTGTACGACGTTAGCAAGTGAATAGTTAGACTTAGCCACACATCAAATCGTAACTGTGCACAAAGCAAATACCGCTTCGTTGGATTGCAGTTGCAGTGAGCCTCTTTTTTTTCCTGATTCCGCAGACACCCGATGAACTGATATTTGATGCCACTCCTTGGCTGCCTTATTGGAATGGATCGTTGGTGCAATTGCAACGAGCGGGCCAATAGCCTCGGCGCACATCAGCTCAAGGCCCAATCGAGCAGGAGGACAGCAATGGCGCGAGGGCTGCAGCATTTGGGCTAACACGGCCCACGGATCTAGGGCCCAGGTCGCAAAATCGGGTTGAGCCATTTACATGGCCCACGTTCTGTCCATCTCATTCCCAAAACTTCTCAGAGCCGCTCACGAGTACAGAACGTTGGGATCGTATTTTACATAGTCAAACAACGGAAGGGCTACACTCTACAGCTTATTGACCCTTAACGGGATCACGAGGACCTGTCCTTTTCTAACGGTACTTACAAGACCTGCGACGCGTGCTCGGTCTGCATCGTCCCATGTCTTTTTACCGCGCGCTTTTACTACTCCACATGCAAGCCTGTGCAGCCACTCCATACTACACTCACGGAGCAAGACTGCAGGAGATCTCTACACTCCATAGTCCATAGAAAATACTACTTCTACCGTCCAAGTGACTGACCGACGAGAGGGGATCTACAGTAATTAAATCGCGTAGGACTGAGAGCAAAGTTTGTGCACGAGAGCCAGTCCAAGTGCGTCGCACGTGGCGCGCATACCACGCACGTATGTACGTACGTGTAAGCCACCGGCTCTGGGGGAAACACACACCGTGACCTTTTCGCCGCAAAACTAACTCTACAGTCTACAGTCTCCGGTACGGAGCACGCACTGCTCACATGGACAGATAAAAACAATATTGAGAGGAAATATCTGACCAAACTAGATAAATCTTGCACGCCTCTTGCACGTGCCGGCACATGAGGACTGCACGCCTCGAGAAGGACAAAAGGAAAAGGGCAAAAAAGCGAGCACGATTAGTCAATTTGCGCACACTTGCCGACAACAACTTCCATCCGGGTCCCACCAGAGTCCACTACTCCAGGGCATTCCCTTCTTGAATACCATCTTCTCCCAGGTATAATGGCATTCCAAATGTGACGTTCGATATTATTTGCATTTGAAAATAATTAGTATTTGAATAAGGGAACATTACGACGACATAAATGTATTTTAAAGCGAGATTACTCAGTTATGGAAACACAATAAACAACACTCCTACAGTGAAAACTGGGAAAAAAATAAATGCTCTGAAAAAGGACACACCCTATATTTGATTCTTTATAAAGTCTAAAGGCTTTTGGGAGAAACAAAATAGTAGTATTCCTTTATGTTTTCATCCTCACACACAGCAAGAGATCCTTGCTTTGCGTATCCCTTGGATAGTACATTTCAATACTATTCCTATTACATTTAAGGTATGATATATCTTAGATATGTCACTGGGAAATGATGAGTATAAAACAACGGAAAGCTACAGCGCTGTTACGCGTGCTATTCGCATGCAGCAACTGTAGCACTGCTACGTAAGTACGTGCAGATAACAACCTAGCTAATCTTCCGCACTTTGAATAGGCTGGGTGAATCGAGTGGCTAGTTTAAACTTAAAATCATTCTTTTCGATTCATTCTTTGCACAAGATAGACTTAGGACTATGGGCTTGTTCTTTTATTGTTACGGTTTATAGCTTTTCGCTATGATTTGTGGCTTTTGATTGTTCATATGAAAGATTACAGAGTAACTGAAATTCACGTGCGGCTTTTACCGATATAAATGAAGTCGGTACAGTACGTACTATAATTAACTAGTAAACCATATCTTAAAAAGATACTCTGTTTAAAGGCTAGTTATTATAGAAAAAACCAACAGCTACGAAAGAACATGCCCTGTATAGAGAGAGAGATGTGCAAATGACTCAATATGAAGCAAAGGAAGACATGTGCTTTGTTAACTAACAAAAGGGAAGAAAGAAATTAAGGAATGTGCCACGCTAACTAGCTGCCGCCACAAAAGAAAGGGTATTTCTCTCGAGAAAATCACAGGTTACCACTGAATAATTACATGATTCATAATATGCCATTTATTGTATGGAAATTCTACAACGCAATTAGGCACGGATTACTCTTACCAAGCACCCAGCTTCGTTGCCATCAGGTGGGTCACATGGGGGACAGACGGATGCAAATAACACTAACACGAAAAACTTGTTTCTTGGATCATGGTGGGGTCTTTTTGGAACACACACAAATAAATACCTAGGTCATGATAAGTGGGGCCAAATAATGTGAGCCCAATTTGCAAATGCACATGGCAATAATACATGTGAGATTGGTGAGTTCAAAATGGTTGATTGTGTATACATAATTCCGCGCGCACACACATTTTTCCTGAACTTTTACTGATTTTGTATGGTCAATCACATGAGAGGCCTATTGACTAGCCACGTTGGATCAATCACAAGGTAAGATAATGCAAAACTATTATGCAAAGGGGTTTACTAAATTATTAAAAAATATAGATGATATCTTAGGATGTAACTGATGGTATTTTTAAAAAATTAAAAATAATGGTAATTTCTAAACTTAGCGTGGTAGCTCGTAAAAACTATAGCTGATAACTTAGGATCAGACTAATGATAAGTTTTTAAGGTTCAAGTTTATTTTTGGATTAAAAGTGATGATACCATAAGATGATGGTAAATTCAGAAATTAGGACGGTAATTTATTAAAAATGTAGATGATAATGTAGAGTGCAACTAATGGTAAGTTTTAAAATGTCTCAGACATATAGACATGGTGGTGATTTTGAACTTAGGGTGATAATTTCTTAAAACAATAACAATAACTTAGAGGAAATTCCTAAACATTTCTTAAATTAGTAAATTGATGTTAATTTTATAACTTATGTTGGTAATTTGTTAGGTTGGGTTCTTTTTTGTTTTAGCTTATCGCTTCCTGCTACAGTAAATAGCTTTTAAATTATGCATCTTTTTAAGACAAGGTCTACAGTTAAACTGTAGTAAATATTGTACCAAGTTCAGCTATACCAACCAAAATCGCATGTGACTGTTTTCCTCTGCGTATTCTCTCTCGCGAACTATTAAAATTCAAAAACCATTAGCCAAAAGCCAAATGCACAGCTCAAAAGAAACCCACCCTTAAGTTATCAATGGTAACTTAGGGTTTAACAGATGATAATTTATGTGACTTTGTCTGCTAATTTTATAAAAATTCATATGATAACTTTTATTTTTAGTTGCTTTTGAACTTCTTTAGTTACATGACATAATTTAGTGTTAGTTGTTATAAATAGAAGAAAAAATATTTCTAAGATTATTTAAAAAAGAAAAAAGTACTCTATAAGAGTAAAGAGCAAAAATGTCAAATGTAGCAGGGTGGCTGGTGGAGATTCTCGCACAAAACATTCCTACGTGTCAAATGCGGCACGGTTCGAAAAAGCACCAAATCTCTGCTGCCTTTCATTTTTTTTCTTCACTTTTTGCCGAAAAAACACAAAATATTCCATTCCATTTTGGCCTGATCAACTTGGATTCGACTTCTGGCTTATTTTTCACTATTCATAAGTTTCGTCTTTTTCTGAACTTTTGGCTTTTTGTTGAGCTTTTTTGCCGGTTTCTTTTTTTCCGTATTTGTTTGTATTATACGTAATGGGCTAACATATTTTTTTATTTTAAATTTTTTTAAAATTTAATTATGCTAAATAAGTCTCTGTCAACTACAGTGTTTTTTTCAGCTAACTACAGTATTTTCAACCATAAACCACGAGCTTTTCAGCCGAACCGATCACCACCTTTATCTTCCCTTTAGCCCGCTTGGCCCTCAAGCTACCTGAACGCTTCCAGTCTTCCAGAGCCTGTACAGCTCATCTCTGACAAGCGGGCCCGTGCTGCTAATCTTCCTGATAGCATTTAGGCCCTGTTTGTTTCCACTTAAAATTATTATAATCTAGCTTATAATCATAAGTGGAAACAAACAGCCCAGATTATAAGGTAACTTATTATAATCTAATAGCCCAAATTATTGTAATATATAAGCTCAAAAAAGGAGCTTATTTCAGCTTATAGATCCACCTTTTATCTTAATGACCATAAAACTTTAGGAATATTACCCACCTTTGCCATTCAACCATCCCCCAACTCCCGTACCTCTCTCTCAAGGGTATTGTGGTCTTTAAACATTCGAATACAACAATCCATAACTCTAATAATCCAGGCTGCCAAACACCTGATATCTTATTAATTTATTATAAGTTAGCTTATATAATCCTCCACCTATAAGCTAGATTATAATAATCTTAAGTGGAAACAAACAGGACCTTATTCGCAGGATTTTTCTCCTGAAAATTGTTCCCAGGAAATTAGGGTCTCCCGACGTTTCAGAAAACTAACCTTGGTTAACACTGCGCGGTTAGGCGCAGGCTGCGGAATCTCAACCATAGAATTCCAATCCCAATCAGTGCCCAGTGTCCGAGTGGGCCGAGGTACCAAGGTCCCACCTGTCATTGGGACGCCGCGATATCGACAGGTAGGAGTGTAGGTGAAGCATTTTATCATTCGCCTCGCCGCATTCACATCCGCCCGCCTGGTAAAAAAGCCTCGCAAAAACCTCCCCACCATTAGCGTTTCGTGCTTATCTCCATGATCTGTGGGGACAAAATATCTGGCCCACATGTCAGCTAAAACCCCAGGACCCTTCCGGACTAATCTCTGGTACGTAAAGCCCCAGAGTATCACGGGGTACCTTTTTCTCTCGCTGTCAAGCGGCAAATTCTGTGTTAGTCGACTGTGACATGTGGGACCAGGGGAAGTTTGGGCCTATGTGTCAGTTTGGCGGGATAAGTGCGGGACGCGTGCGGAGAGGTTGCGGGGGGCAATTCCCCGTGCGATGGAAAGGGGATTAAATATCGGAGGAGGAGACGTGCCCAATCCCTTTTGCTCCTCTCGCCGCTTTCGGTCGGGGTTTTAGCGAGTGCGAGGGAGGCCGGAGGCGACGACGACGACGCCGGAGGTCGGAGAAGAAGAAGGCGCGAGTCCCTACGCGCACCAGCTCTCGTATATGTCTTCTTGCCCCTTCTCCGATCTGGTAGTTGTGCTCCTCGTCGCCGCTGTCGTCGCCGTCCTCCTCCGACGCGTCCTCGCCTGCTCCCGCCGATCTATGCACCAGGGGCTCCACGGCTGGAACAAGTCCTCGTCGATGCTCAGGTCAGTGCGCCTTTCCCCCATAGAAAGTCCGTCATTTTACACGGTTTCCAACCGATCTGGGAGGTTTTGACCGGGTTTTATCGGTCTGTTCGTCCAGATCTGGGGTTTTGACGGATTGTTGGTTCTTGTGGTGCGGCAGGGACGGGTTCGGGGTGAAGTATTCCGGGTTCCTCCACATAAGGCCGTGTGACTTCTGTCGAGGAGATTGACGGATTCGATCCATTCGTGCTCGGCTCCGTCAAATTTTTTGCACACAACAGAGAAAAAAGTCCCCCCTTTTAGAGTTTTCCCCCTTCAGTTTTGGCAATTTTAGCGAGAAATTTTATAGTTTTCCGGCAGAGTTAGAAGAGCAATGGCCCCGTTGAACCAGCAGCAGATTCTCCTCAAGAAGCCCAAGACCAAGAAGCTGTCGGGTTTTCGCACTAAACCCTCCGCTGCTTTCTCCAAGCCGCAGCCTCCGTCGGCGGTGCAGCCAAGGCGCCGCATCCGCGTCGTGTTCGAGGACCCCGACGCGACGGACTCGGATTCTGACGACGAGGATGGCGCCGCCGGCGCTTCTACCAAGCGCTACTTTGAGCTGTTCATTGGCAAGGCGTCGGCAAAGCCGGCCACCCCGGCGTCCACTGTTGCTGCCTGTGCCAACGCCGGGAAGGCGGCGAGCTACCGTGGGGTGCGGCTCCGCAAGTGGGGCAAGTGGGCGGCCGAGATCCGCAACCCGTTCACCGGCACGAGGCAGTGGCTTGGCACCTTCGAGAGCGCTGACGCCGCCTCGGCCGCCTACCAGTCTGCCTCCCGGAGCTTCGCCGAGGAGAAATGTCGCCGCCGTGGCCAGCCTGTGGTCGCCCTCTCACCTGCTTCCTCGGCCACCCCTACCCCGACTGCCTCGTCCTCCTCCTCCACCTCGGCTGGTCCATTCGCCCACCCTTCGCCGTCCTCCGTCCTTGAAGCTACGAAGCCAGCGCCCAAGCCCCTGTTGCCGGAGCCGACTCCAACCCCCATCCTGGCGTCCACTGACACTGCGCAGCTGCCGGACGACCCAGAATTCTACATGGATCTTCTTCGCGGGCTACAGCTGCCAGACATTGACCCGATGGACTTCCGTGCGGGGCTGGATGCATTGGATCTTTCCGAGGTGCCGGCTTACTTGGATGGCGAACAGGACCTGCTGCTTGGAGACATCGCGGACGAGGAGCTGGAGCTTGATCTTGACCTCGATGACATTGGCGATGACTTCCCGGAGATGCCTGGCTGCGACTTTGGCCGTGGCATGGATGAGTTCTTGCAGACGGTGAATTTCTGCGTGTGAATTAAGAGTTTTAAAGTTATTGGTGTTGGTGTGATGGGCCTGTGAGTGTGAGTGTGCTTGGGATGTGAGGAGATTTCTTGGGTTTTTTCCCCGAGCAATCCAATCTGCTCGTGCCCAAGGGATTTCTGTTTTCCCTCCCAAACACATTAGCGTTCGGAAAGTGGTAATTTTGGTAGGTTACACTATGGTCAATAGCTGGTATGTTACCTTTCTTAGCATTGTTTGGTATGTTTGTCAAGACATTATAGTGGGCAAGTCCAGTCCTGAGGCTATTACTATTATGGAAAGAAAATAAGTTTGCATCACTACACGTTTCTTGCTCTGAGATCTGTCTTTACTGTTACGCAATCGTCTCATTTATATGCAGTTCGCTGTGCTGCTTGAATGTTGGTAATTTCTGAGCTGTGATTGTGAGATTCTCCGATTGAGGACGCGCAGCTAGTTGTGTTAGTTTGACTAATGTGGCAAGATACTTATGCTGCGGTGATCGTGTTGCTAATCCTGGACGCTTGTGGGCAGGTCGTGGAGGAGTTTAGAAATATGGTGTGTTGCTAGATCCGATACGCTGATAGGCTTCGTCTTGGTCCCAATGTGGTAGTGTTTTGTTTACGAGCAAGAACTGGTTAATGCACGGGTATGAGTTATATAACTAGTGCTGAACTGGAGACTATAATCTGAGCACCAGCATCATATGGTGTGTATCTTGTGATGACTAGGCATCGTCTGTCCGAAGTCCACAGGACGTGGCTGCGTGTGTGGTGTTTGTGGCACCCATGCCGTGCGCTTGTCTGTTTAGGTGCCCTTTCGGCTAACGTGGTCTTCGCTTTAAACAAGAACTTGAGCCCCACATAACACATGACAGGGTACAGCAAATACTTAACAACACATTGTCACTTGGTATGCGTCTCGTGCCCATCCGTCCCCATGTACGTGTGCGCCCATGCCTTTGGGCCGGTGCCCCTTCTCGGACGGAGGGGTGTGTGTGCCTTTTGGCTCGGCGCGCGCGCGGCTGTGGTGTGTGTGGCGCCGCAGGGCGAGGCGGCCGCGCGGTGGAGATAAGAAGGTTCCCGATGAGACCGCGTCTTTCGCATCCTGTGGCGCGTGGTCACGCTCTGTTCCGATGCAGAGAGCACGGCGCGGCGCGGCGCGGTGGATGGTGTGGCTATCCTATTCTAGGACCGGCCGCGCGCTGGTACGCCACGACGTCGACGCTTGCGCTCACATCGCATGAGCTGCGGCTGGCCGCCCATGCCATTTTCTCTTGCCTTCGTTCTTCGATGAGACAATTACGCTTTTTACATGCTCACAGTCACATTGCATGTGAAGCGTGTAGCATACATGACATTGTTGGTACGCGACAGCTGGAAGGAGCAAGTGCCGGCGGAAAGTGAATGCGTTTTGCGCGGCTGCAGTTGGTTGGGTTGGGTGGGTCGGACGTCAGCACGACATGGCATGGCCTCACGGTGCAACAGGAGCGTACGGCAGTGGAGGGTCTGGATCGCTGTGCTCAGCATCAGGACATGTGGAGTGGCCGCGAGTTGGCAGCTCGCGCACGCCTCTGGTGTGCGTTGAGCTTTGCTTTTGCTTGGGTGTGTGCCACTATGTTGTGCAACTAACCTCTAAAAAGCTCGTTTCGCCCGTCGTGGCCGCGGATTTTTTACGCCTTGTGCAACGGATTTTGTTCGGCTTCGGCCAGCCATCTCTCTTGCGGGCGATACACGCATGCGGCTCTCGCGGAATCATCGTGGTAGGTTTAGGCTACAACTAGTACCACTAGGTTTCGGCTACTCCATGAGTGTGTACTCTGTGGGTAGGTTAGTTCTGTAACACTAGTCATTACTTGACATCATCGTCAACTCTGAAAATAGGAGGAGAAAAGCAAGAAAGAAGTTCCCTCTAGGTTATAGTTCGATCTGAGCAATTGACAACTCGGTCAACTCAATCCCCTCAAACATAAGCATGCCCACCTGTACATTTTTAGACCGGTGGCAGACCATTGGATTGATCAGTGACTCCGCTAGTCTTTGTATGCCCCTAAGTGGATGTACAACTGCTATCTATAATATCATCTATATAATATAGATTTGACACTAAAGATAACTCTTATAGTGGGTTACTTTTTTTATATGTCTCTATAAATAGTTTATTTATGATATAATGTGTCTTATTTTTTATGTTATAGTCAACTGCTGTATGAAAGACGGTCTAATTATCTATGCTCTCTCTCTCATTCACACCATCTCGTGTCTTACGTGATAAAATTTACAAATAGATAACATCACACTAATTATACATGCTCAAAGGGATTGAGACTCTGTGAAAGCATTAGACGAATGGGAGTCGTACTAATTTTTTATGTTGATAATAATGATGTTAACAGTCCTAAGGAATTCAAGCTCCAAAGCTGCCGTCTTTGTCCAAGGTCTATCCTCCCAAGGTTCCTTCCAATCCCCAAAGCCAGGATCAGACAAGCCGGCGAGTTTCTTGGAAAGTTCAACGCGGAATCCAGTAGCCTAGAATGCTCCAACTCGTCAAAGGAATCCATGTGAAAATCCGCTGAATTTAGCTCACTTCTCTTACTTCTGATGCTTGTTTGTACGCTCCGTAGCCGTCGTGTCGCTCGTCACCACCCATCACTCGACGATGTATGGTACGCCTGCCGCACTTGCCGCAGCGCAAAACGATTGGTGGCGGCAGCGCAAGTTGCGTGTTGGAAGAGGAGTTATTGCCGGTTCGTTCCCTGAATCTTCCAACCCCCGCCGCTATTTGTCGATGGAGACACAAGGGCCGAGGCAAGTCACCACCGCACCGCACGGCTCGATCGATCGGGACGCCGATCACTTCGCTTGACGGTGCAGCCGTGCCGTGCAGACACAGATCGCTCGCGTGACGCACCTCACAGCAACAACGATGGCCTATCGCAGTTGAAGAGCTGCACAGCCGCACCGCTCGACAGTTATTGCGGTCTTGAATGATCATCTGTTCGGGCTGCATCAGATCAAATCGAAATCTGACGGGATCCATCGTTCGTGTTCCCAGCA
Organism: Dendrocalamus sinicus; assembly: GCA_036346575.1. NCBI lineage: Eukaryota > Viridiplantae > Streptophyta > Magnoliopsida > Poales > Poaceae > Dendrocalamus > Dendrocalamus sinicus. The sequence continues at coordinate 1,846,404 of CM070641.1, forward strand.
AGTAGACAGCCCCCATCGCTAGTGACATCCCAAGTCAGATCGGTATTAATACCAGTGGATAATTCCACATGAGATCTTCCAAGTTTCATAGACCAATTTCCACGGCACATGGTATGGTATACTAGTGTATTTTCGCTACAATGAATAGGAATGGATGGATCGGATCGGTCAAGATCTGTGATAGAACTTCTGCTAATAATTGCTTACATACGGCGAAGACAAGATATGGAAACCATGAGCGTGTGCTAAACAGGTAATGACAAGAGAGGATCCAAAGCTGATGGTAAAAAACAGAAAGAAATCCATGCCAGGTGCATCGCACGGCGTACAGCTCCTCGAGTTGAGACAAAATCTTCTTCCACGACAGCGTCTGACTAGGTGCCGGTCGACATGGTAAACTCCGCGCATTTTCTCAACGTTTTCCTGGCGAGCGCCGCGCAGGCTGTGTCTGCAGCTCAGGGTCCAGTGGAGGTCGCTCTCACGTGGTTACCTGAGCTGAGCCTGAGATGCTGCCTGAAGCGGACAGAGAGCAGAGCGCCTCTGACTGGTGATCCGGGGTCAAAAGATTGGAGCCAGCCAAGTTGGACAAATGGAGGAAATGAGGCTTGCATTATTGGCCTATTTTATCGCGCATGGAATCAACCATTCATGGCTCTGGTTTGTGGAGCACTCTCTGTCTCACCTCTACTCGTGAATCTTTGATCTTTGGCCTGGGATTGTCAAGTGTAGTAGGTGGTTGCTTTGCTTTCACTCTAGATTAGTACCAAGACACTGTGTAATAAGTGTTATTTAAAAAGAGCAGCACTAACGCTGCACTACGGTGGATATTTATCTCTGTTTCTTGCAGCTTTGGGAGATGTCAACTTGGTGGCGAATGGATCTTCAGATTTGGCGAAGGGATACTTTACTTGCCCTTTTCAGATCACTGGAAAGAAGAGACGCTGGGTGTTGAGACTCGTTGTTTACAGAAAGATCGACGATTGTACTTCCGCTAGTGCAGTCCTAATGTGCTGCTTGCTAGTCATATTCCTCTTGGGGTATGCAATTCTTCGGATTGGCCTACCAATTTTTTTACAGCTGATCCACATATTCGTCGATAGGATAATGTAAAAAGAGAAGACAAGGACTGTATAATAATATATAAAAAAGCTAACTTTCAGTATGGTTGTTTGGCTCACGTATATTAGCCCTGAAATTATGGAATTGAACCTCAATTCTAATGATGTAGCTGTTTGGTTGCCATCTAGAATTGAATTAGTTATTCTAAAACCGATTCTAAGAGGCATGATTAAACTAGAAGCAATTTTTAACTTAACACATACCATTTATCTCGAATTCACTCTACAAAATTAAGTAAAAATTCAGTACGTGGGATTTCAACATCAAATTCACACCATAAAATTTTTACAAAATCAACTTAAATTTATGAAAGGTGATTCATTGTGTAGAGGAAGTTAATTTGTACATATTGGTGGGACTGCATATATAGGTGGCCCCCATAGTCTTGTAAGCAATGATTTCGTATCATTTTGATATTTGGAATTTCAATCTCGCGTTTACGTTATAGATTTTTCACAAAATTATCTGAAATTTATTATGGTTGATTAACATACAGAGAAGCTACTTTATACACGTTAACCTAGGTATACAATAGACCCCAGTCTCATAGAACTGTCACATCATAAGCACCAGTTGCAAACTCACGGCCTTAAGAACGACTGGTCCACTACTCCTACAGAAGTTCAAGATCACTCCCAAGATGTTGGAATGTATTTATGCCCTGAGCAAGGGGCCTTCAACATATTAGTTGCAATTTGTTTCTTTAATTTGGTTAGAGCAACTCCAGCAGTAGCCTTCAAAACAGGGCCCCTACTTTTCATTTGAGAGCTCCCCCTACTTTTGAGTGCCCTATTTTTTTACATCTGCTCCAACAGCACCTCTCAAATTTAAGCCCTCAAATCCATTCCATTGCAACTGACACATGGGACCCACTCCTCATTCTCTCCTCTCCTCACCCAACTCAGCGCCAGAAACCCACGATGCCACGTCCCGCATAATCCGATCTCCAAGACCGACAAACTTCCACCTCAAACCCCACGGCCTTACTCTCCGGCGGTCGGCGAGCGCCAGCCGCCGGCGGCCGCCACCGCGTGTCTCACGCCCGCCATGTACGGCTCCTACTCGCCGCCGCCGCCTCGAGGGCCGCGGCCGTCCTTCCACGCCCATTCCTCCTACCTCCCTTCCCACCACGACGACGGCCGCGACGCCACCACCACAGCCGCCTCGCTGAATCCTCGCCTCACTCCCGCTTTTTGCTCGACGGCTACCTCCTCCGCCACTCGGCTTACCTCCTCCTCCTCTCCGCCGGCCGCTTCTCGCTTCGCCGCATCCGCCCATCGCCGCCGCGCGGTGAGCCGCCGCCGCTTGCTCAGCGCGCGAAGATCGATTCTTGGACACGATTCTTGGCGATTGAGGCGCGCGCGTGTCGATGCGCGCACGGCACCGGAAGGTCGGATCTTGCAGTGGGAGGCGAGGCGGTGGTGGAGGGGGCGAGGCGCTGGGAAGGGGCGGTGGGCGGGAGCGGAGGCGAGGCGAGGCGGCGCGCGGGCGAGGCGCCGGGAAGGCGGAGTCGGGGACGGCAGGGGAGGGGGCGGCGGTGTGGGAAGGAGCAAGGAGGGAGGCAGACTGGCGAAGTGGGGGGGAGGGGGACGGGCGGAGGGGGGGGGAAATTCACCAGCGAGAAAAAAATTGAAAAATGAGAGCCAGAGAAGGGCCCCTAGGAATGAGGGCTGAAGGGGGGATTTGAGGGGCTCCTCAAATTTGAGGGCTCTAGTAAGGGCCCTGCTGGATCTCTATTTTTGCCTCAAGCCCTCAAATATGAGGTTTGAGGGCTCAAGTAGGGGCCATACTGAAGTTGCTCTTAGGCTCATGCTGAATTCGTAACTGATTTTGATTCTTTTTTCGAAACGTTGTTGATTTTGATTCTGAAAAGAGCAAAGCGTCCATTGATATTGGACGGAACTCACGGACAAGTTCCTATTCGTCGACCATCACAACCTCAATTTCAGCCATCGGTTTTCCAATCGGACGGTTGCCAGAGCGTGCATACGTGGCACATCGTCCGTTGGTCAGATGTACATCTTGCCCGCAAGTAAAAACGAAGGAAAAAAAAAGAGTCCGGGAAAAGAAAAAGGAAAACTGCGAGAGATGCACAGTTGGACGCAGCGCCTGTTGGCCGCGGCGACAACGGCCGCCGTCCTCCTCGCCGCCGCCTGCGCGGCCGCCTCCGCGCTCGACGCCTTCCATGCCCCCTCCGTCCAGGCCCAAGCTCATGTATCTACCTGTTCTTCTTCTCGCTTGTTTAACTCTTCCGTACTTGGAGCAATCTACAACTTATACCCTAGAAATTGCGAGCGTTCACCTGTTCACATCATGTTGCTGAGCGTAAATTAGTTCTGTGATTTGTGGTTATTTGTATTGCCCGTTCTACTACTCTATCTAGCAATGAAAAATTGTACGATTCGCCGAAAAATCTTGATAGGGTTCAGGGTCCTGTGTTGTTTCGAGGTCCTTGCTGTGGTGAACTGGTGGAATATGAGTTGTTTTAGGATCCTGGGTGAATTTTTTGATCTACCAAGATGCTGATATCGGCAGGATAGTGGCATTGAGGCTAGATCAAGTATCTAGACACTGATTCCTCGATCCAATGTTTCAAAGTTCTAAAGGTTGTACATTGAGCTTGTTTGCTTTTGGTCATGGTAAAAATTGTTAATCTATCAGAGTATTAGCTATATAGCAATGTCGCATACAATCTCTTTGCTGGTTCCACTTTTGCATTGAAAACTTGTAGAAACATGTTGCAATGAGTGCTCTTGCTTATTGATGTTAGAATTGCTGTGCTCATGTATGTTATCTTGTAGGTTACAAAAATAAATCGATTCCACAAACAGCTCAATGGAAACGATAAGGTTTGTGCCTGTACTTTTTCTCTCTCGCTTTCATGTAGTTCTTTCATGTAGAAATAAGACCATCATCACAGCATGTTTTTTTTCTCTTGGTTAATGGGGCAACCTTTCAATTAGCCAAATCACTGGTTAAGAGTAGTTCCTTGTGAAATAAAGTAAGATTTCACTATGTTGTATGTTGTTACTATCTTCTCTGTTGTACGACACTGTTGTACTAGATCTATCCTGTCATGATTTAGCTATCCTTTCTCATTAAGCAGATTGAATTCCGCAATTTTGGATCGACAACGGTTCAGTTATGTAGGCAAATCTGTAATAAATAGAGCTATTTTACTCCATTGTGTGCTATGATAAAGTTTGCTTGGTCAAAAACTCAAGTTTTCATGATTACGAATTAATAGTTGAAAACATGCTTTCTCTTTTTCCATGAAAACTGCATTGGACTCGAGAACCAATTAATTTCTAGTTGAGAACCATTGTGTTGCGAGGCTTAAAATGTCGCTCTTCATTATGCTGAATGCAAGACAGTCAAGTTCCAATGGCATGAATTCTACATGTATATACAGCAATAAGTTCCAAAAATAATTTTGTTTCACTTTTATATCTTGAACAGAGTCATCTATATCAATGCAGTGATATTACTCACAGCTACTAATCTGCACATTTTGACAGTCTGACTTGGTGATTTGCACATGCTATTACTATCATTCCTTCACACAATGCTGCATTCAGATGCATCACGCACGCACGCATACACACATACACACACATGCACGCTAACCAGCTCGTACGCACAGTTTTTCACCGGAAAGTTACTACCGTTTGTGAGCGAAGTTACTATTAAATACATGTAGAGTTACTATCCAATTGTGTACTGATAGTAACTCTACATGTATTTGGCAATAACTTTATTTATAAATGGTAGTAATTTTTTGGCGCGCATTTTACACTTGTGTGCAGATCAGTGTTTTTATACACACACATATACAATAACCAGCATGCAGGTATAACATGCGCGGGAAAGTTACTGTCATTTCTTAATGAAGTTACCATCAGTCTGCATGCAGATGTAGAATGTGCGCCGAAAAGTTACTGTCGTGTGCGAGTAAAGTTACTGCTAAACGTATGTAGAGTTACTGTTAATTGTAACACTACACAACTGGCAGTAACTCTACATGTGTTTGACAGTAGTTTCACTCACGAACGACAATAACTTTCTAGCGTATATATATATCATGTTACTCCCATGCAACTCCACTAATAAATTTCTAAATTTGTGTGACAGGTGACATTGACCTTCAATGTATCTGCAAATTTGGAATCACTATTCACTTGGAACACAAAGCAGGTGATATTTCATTTCAGCAGAATGTCCAATACTGAACTAACTATGTTTTGAATGTGTAGAAGCTCAGAAAATTGAGTACATATATATCTCTGCGTGCCTGACAAACAATAATAGATGTATTTCACAAGTAATATTGCCAAGTGGTAAACATATGTAAAAACTGATTGCACATTAAACGAAGTGAGTTATTGATCGTTATACTACTACACTAGTGTTACCAATTTTGTCTTGCAGTATCTGTTGTATACTCCAAATTGTACTTAATGAAAATATTTCCAACTATCTTCAGAAGAAATAGATAGTACCCTTGGCCCTCACAAAAAAAGAAAAACAAATAGATAGTATGAATTTTCTTATGAAGCTTTACCTTGGCAAATTTATTTGCTGGATTGCTGGCAGAAGCATCATAAGAAGAGAATCTTCTGCTTATGGTCTTCCTGTACTGAAAGCTGTGCTGTGAACCTTTTTCTTTTTCCTTTTCTCAATTTACCAACTCAGAAGGATTAAAAAGAACAGTTAACAGAGAGATTTTTTTAAATGCTGAGAGTTGTGTTGTGGCTAATAATACATAGGAAATGTATTCACACAATGAGCAGACAAGGCTGAGACTTGAGGCAGTTCACATATCATGTTAATGAGCAATCTGTGACTACTATGTTCAATTGTTAAAAACACTGCCTAACTTCATCATTGCAACCGTCATTTAGTGCTGTCATGACTATTGCCTACGTGAAACCACTAACACAATGTTATTGCAAGTATTGTCATTGACGAACCACTGAATGTTATTGATTTATTCTGACAAACAAATTTCATGTAGATGATCAATACTTCCATTGCAGCACTACACTCCATATCTTTCTGAGAGGACATTGTTAAATATCAGCTCCAGTTCACAGTATAGGCAGCTAGTAACTGTTTTTTTTAAGTACAGGTCTTTGTCTTTCTGACTGCTGAGTATGAAAACTCGAAGAATTCCCTGAACCAGGTATAGATGCCAGTATTCACATTTGATCCTGCTAACATATTCTTTCTGCCGGTATCTGTATTTTTCAAGAGCAGACAACTGGTTGGAATCAACGATTGCTTGAAATTTGAAGTCTTCCTTTGTTACCTTAGGATAAATGAGCAGCTTTTACCTGGGCTGCCCTCCTGTGCATATAGTGAAAAATATTGAACTGGTAGGAGCATACACTCAAGAATTAAGTGTTGCTCTTGGTCTTGGTTAGACTGATGCTCTGGCAGTTTTACAGACAATTATTTTGATATCTGAGTCTAATAAAAGCTATAGAGTAAAAATTCTTGGTCGTGACCGACCAATCATATCTAGAAGTTCAATACCACACGAGACTTGCAAAGTTCACATTATTGCCCTTCTCTCTGGTACCAATGGCCTTGTTTTTTTTCTTGGTCTAGTTTAGGAGGACCTCTCCAGCTACATTACTACAGCTACAACATACAAGTGTAACTCTTCGATACTATTATATAATCTTGCCATTCTCTTGGTTTTGTAACCTCCTTAATCCTTGTACCTAGTGAAAGTGCGCTGTATAATTTGAAAGGTAGTAAACTCTAGATAGTTGTTTAAGATCTGCCCTATTACCCTTGCATACTTGCAAGTTACCACTTACCACCCATTGGTTCAGGTTTCTTTGAAAAAAAGTGGCTTAGGCTGGAGCGTTGTGTGTAAAAATAGGTTTATTTTGGTAATATGCCTACACTTTATACATCACTAGGAATATCTGGCTAAATCTGTCGTGATACTCTGGCACATGTATTTAGTGTGCTGTGATACAGCCTTTCCTTTTGCCGAAAAATAAAACTTTCCATCGAGTTGTTCAAACAAGTAATTCTCTGGTTATTTAGTTGAATATAACATGAAGCTCGCCAATTTACACTGTAGTAGTTGGTCGATCCATGCTTATGTTCAAATTATTCCATTGGACAGGTTTCGTTATGGGACCATATAATACCTGACAAAGACCACTCAAATCTGCAACTGGAGGTGAAGAGCAAGTATCCTTTGATTGACCAGGTAAAGCTTCATTCTTGCTTCACCACTCGAGTGTTACATTACATGCACGACCTGAATTTCTCTTGACAAGACGCATTTGCTCTCATCAGGGAAGCAGTTTGCGGGGAAAGAAAGTTCAGCTTGTTCTCCACTGGCATATTATGCCGAACGCCGGTGTAATGATCCGAGATAGGATGCCTCTTTCGGAGTTCAATCTGCCAGATGCCTATACTTCGTGAAAGCAAAGTTGTATTCCTCTAACTTCATCTGATGAATTAACAATTATGTAGTAGGCTCACAATTGTAGATCTGGGAACAACCCTCTAATAAACATGAGGCATTCACTGCACTCAAGATTTTGTTCGTGAATTCTAATTCGGCATGCATGTTTTATCAACTGAACTAAAATCTGTAACGAGGACATGAACATACACATGTGGAATATAGATAATTGATAATGGATCAAGCAGTGTCACGTACGTCGAGTACATGCATGCACCAGCATAGAGCTAGGCAAAAAGCTTGAGACTGGTGAGCCGCTCGGGCTCAAGCCCGGCTCGGCTAGGCTTGGTTTGCGCTTGGCTCAGCTAGGTTTCACTTTGAGCTTGTTACAATATCGAGTTGAGCCCAAGCCGCTCGCGAGCGGCTCGGTGGCTTGCTCGTTTGCCCTAGGCACTAACAGGCTCCCGTTTCCCTCATCAACTCCCGACTACTAGTCTACCACATCAACTCCCGTCCATCTCCCTCATTATTTTCTCTTCTCTACCCTCCCGATTCGCCACCGCTTAGCCTACAAATCCACCGTCGCCCCCCATTTCCCCGGGCGTCGGTTGATCATCATGCCGATTTGCCACTGTCCCCCCTTTAGAGAGAGATACTCGTTTGTGATTTTGGATGGCATAAAGGTTGGACTTTTAATGTATACTACAATTAATTTATAGACCCCGTCTTGAAAAATACTCCGCGTGAAAGTTAGGTACTGTAGCAAAAGTCAAAAACCGATTTGATGATGGCGCAGCTCTTGTAGACGGGGTCAAACTTCTTGACGATGTTTTCACAGGTGTAGAGCCCCGAGAACAAGAAGTGCAGTTGCTATAGCACTTGAGCTTGCCCCCGTTGGTCTCCTTGTTGCCCTTGTTCTCCCCCACAGCTGCACACATCCATTCATATCAATAGATCAGTTAATTACCATCGTGTTCTTTTCAACTTATGGCTTTCTTCGAATAAATAAATACGATAGTTTTGTTGGTCTTATTATGGGAGAAAATGCACACATTGCACAAATAAACGGAGAGAATACAAGATAATTTGCCCTGACTACAACTACATAACCGAGTTTTCTGAATTTCTCTATTATCTTTCTTACTTATCAAAATAGATTACATGCCCCTATTTATATATCCTATAGGGCTTACACAAATACCAGACTCTATCTCCAACTCAAACACGTAATGGACTCTATCTCTAAGTAGAACATATCTTTAATTTGGGTAACAAACTCGATTTAAACTCCAATTCAAGATTATTTGTAACATTCTCCCTCTATCATGACTCGATAGACTCCTAATTTAGTCTTAATACATTATCTGAACTACCAACCGCGTCTCTATATGAAGTGATCTACATTACGAACTAAACACCTAGTTATATGTAGAAATCCAACTCAACTAGTATAATTCTATTCAGATGCAAAGATTCTAACTTGTTAAGATAGTCGATCTCAACTATAACGTATTCAACTCATTCTTGATATAGAACAATGTACATTTTTTTTATTGTTTGGAACTTAATCCTATGTTCTCGAGATAGAAACACTCTAGTAAGAGCAAGGCTAATAATACAGCCTTCAGCTGGCTGTATGGACACTTACAGCCCACTTATCAGTCCATTCATATAGTAGTTTACAGCCAGCTGAAGACTGTATGACCCACCCCTTTTTCTCACAAAGTTTCTTGGTTCTTGTGCTTCAGCTGACTGTAAACTTACAGCCCACCTATCTTCTCTCTCCTCCTCTCTGTCCTAAAGTACTATATGAATGGGCTGATAAGTGGGCTGTAAGTGTCCATACAGCCAGCTGAAGGCTGTATTATTAGCCTTGCTTTAAGTAAATGGAAAGAATATAGAAGAATTTGTTCCGGTCACAACTATCTAGGTAAGTTTTTTGAATTTCTATATTCTCTTTCTTACTTATCAAAATAGATTATATGTCCCCCTATTTATGTAGCCTAGTGGTCACATAAATATCGGACTCTATCTCTAGCTCAAATATTTATTGGACTCTATCTCTAAATTAAATACATCTTTAACTTGAGCGATGAACTCGATTTAAATTCTAAGTCAAGATTATTTTCAATAGATTTCTCCACTGCCATTTCAAAGCAGTTTATCAGACGATTTTTTCCAAAACGACTTATTGATATTTAAATTGTTTGTACAAATATTTATGTTAGAATAAAAAATCATGACCATAATGTATAAGCCGCAGCATTCAACCACGTACCCAACCGCTCAAACATCACTGGTTTTCTACTCGTTTTGACCATATAGATAGCTGTAACAATCACGCGGCAAATTGGGTCCGATTTTTGGACTCTTTTCGGTCTCGAGCCTATCCGGTTCTATATATGTACGTATGTGCTATGTATGTGCCGCGGCGGGATGCAGAGACATGTTGGCATGATGGTGCCATGTTTGGACGTGTTTGTGGTTCGGCAAGTGGACTGGTATTGACTGGCCGACCCCAAGATGGCAAGATCTACAAGCTCATCCGCCTGACAGCGACTCCAAAAATCTGATTACGATGAACTCGCATGCAATTTCTTTTACCCATAGGCCATAGGACTCTAGTACAGTCCATTACGTAAGTACGATGCACAAAAACAGCAACTTCGAATGTTGATAAAATAACCAAGTACTGAAATGACAATGTGCAATGATTATCTGGTACAGTAGAAAAGCGATTTGTAAGATGCAATTTTCAGGAATTTTATACGTGTGATTCCATTGGAATTTGACAAAACTGATATCTTATTGATGAAAATAGTGTATGATTCTGCTTGTATATCTCTCGATTACATTTCACAAAAGCACAATATTAAGATATCACAGGCATCTCAAAATGGAAAGCAAACTACCCAGCAGCCGAGGTGATTTTTTCAGCGTCAAGAAACGCGTACCGTTTTCTTTAGCCACAGCTGCAAAGATCCCCATAACCAGGATGGCCTGGAGAACCAGGATCACCATGAGCGTGCTACTCTTCATCGTTGCTTCTAGACATGGGGTAGGCTGTAGCGAGTTCAGAAGTGATTAGAGCTGGAAGTTGGGCCAGCCCGAAGCACGGCCGGCCCGGCACGGCCCAAGCAAAATTCGGCCCGACATGTGGTGAGCTGTACCGGTACGATACGAACGATAGGCCGAACTGGGCCTGGAAAGCCGGCCCATTGGGCGGCATGGCACGGGAAGCACAGCGGGCACGGACGGCACGGCGCGCTAGCGACCGGGCCGCCTCGGCCTCCACCTCGCTCCCCCAGTCGACATTCCATATCCACTACTCTCACGGTCATCCCCAGATTCCCCACAACAACCCATCAAGCCATCACAGAGCAGAGAGAGATGGAGTAAAGGGGAAGGACGTATACCGGTCACCAGAGCCCGGACGAGTGGACAACGGCCGTAGAAGGAGGAGCTGGGTAGCCAGAGCCGAGGGCAGCATCCCGCGTGAAGACGCCCGGTGACGGTAGCTCGAAGAGCGAGCCATCAATGACGAAATCATCGACGCCCTAGTCGCCGTCCAGCCATTCGCCGCTGGTGGGCTCGCTCTCAATGTAGCCGAGGTCGCGGTCGCCGTCGCTTGGAGTAACTGGAGTCCGTGTGCAGCCGCGGCACTGAGTCCCGGTTTGTCGACCCAGACCAATCAGAGTACATCGGGGAAGGAGAGAGGCGGCCAGGGAGGAGGGGCACCGGGTGAGGAGGGAGGCAGCCGGGGGAGGTCGAGGGAGGAGGCAGCGACCGGGGTAGATCGGGGGAGGAGGGAGGCAGCAGGGGGAGGAGGGAGGTTGCCGGGGGTAGGAGGGGGCGGTGGGGGAGGAGGGGGCGGTGGGGAGGAGGGTTCAGCGGGGGAAATCGGGGGCGGCAGGGAGATCGGGGAGGAGGGAGGCGCCGGAGATCGGGGGAAGAACGAGGCGAAGTGGCAGGTGAGAAATGAATCGGGCGGTGGCGAAGGATTTCAAGGTTAGGGTTTTGGACATTTTTGTGATTTAGTCCTTCAGGTTTTCTGAAATATACAAATAGACTTTTATCTATTTTGATTTCTTCTGTTCTAGCCCTCATAAATTTTGATTTCATCACGGAAAGATCCTACATATCCATTGTGACATGTACATCTGTATGGAGCAGCCCTTAGAATGCCAAATTTGAAAATTGAGTTAGGTTTTGGAGATGTGAATGTGTGATGTGTGTGTGTGTGTATAGATGAGGAGAAATATGAGGATGGTTGGATCTTAATCCAATGGCTGGAAAAAAGTGACTGAGATATGTTATGATTTAGGCCGAGTTCATTTTTGCACTTGTGATATGAGCTATCTTTTGTTGTTCTTCATTTTTGCACTTGTGATATAAGGTGTTTTTTTATTGTTCTTTCTTAAGAAATATCATCATACAAAAATAATGAGTATTTTCAATATTGCTCCTCCTTAGGTCACCACCACCGAACCCTAGGTCGCATCCTCGCGGCTCTCTTGCTTCTTTGTGTAAAATTGGTAGGGCTGGACTGCTGGAAAAGAATATCAATCAAATCAACATATTTTATCATATGTTATAATTTTTACAACATAGCTCACCCCATTGTGATTTTATTTTATGTAAGCAAATTACTATTACATGCGCTTCTAATTCTAACATAGCTCCCTTCGTCGACTGCCTTTTTAATTCGAGCATTTCATGAAATAACCACCCCATGTATGTTACAAGTAACCATTATGTAAACAGAGACAGTATGTTATTGGTGCGTGTATTCCAAGTAGTTACTAAATGTTCGAGAAACTATTTAAAATTGATTTCTTAACTATAGTAAACTGCACTCATGACTCTGTTTGAGCTTCTCTATTTGACTCGTTGGGCAGCCCTATGCTAGATTACCGGGCGATGAGCTAGATGTCCACATACGTCACAATCTGATTTGCACCAAGATATGCATACTATTGGACTAGCAGACCAAGTTCGGAGGTGGAATGGCATGAGACAATAGTATCAAATTTTAACTAGGTTTTTAATAAGGTGGGTACAAGAGAAAGGAAGATGGTAGTCACTGCTACCATTGTTGTCGTTGCTTTCGTCGTATATAGTTACTTTGGAATGGGTTTAGGTTGGCACGGCACGAACGTTGGCACGGAGACGAGACGGGCTGGCACGACACGTCACGATGGGATGACTGGACCAAACTGACACGACACGAAGCGATCCGAAGCACAAGAAGCTCAAGCCGTGCCCAATGCCCACCTCTATGTTCTATGCAAAGCTCTCCCCTTGTCCGCTCTACTTGTCGAATGCTTTATGCTGCTGTTGTTGCTGGCCAAAGCGCAATATAGGTGTCGAGATCGAACCATGGCATTTGCCATGCCAGCAATCGAATATTATTTTTAATATTGGGGATATTTAATTTGTTGGGTGAGTCTTTGACTCTTGGCTGCGAGTTGTGGAATGCATTTGTATTCTTTAACGTCCTATCGTCCTCATCAACATGGTCCAAAATGGACTGAAAGTAACGCTATCATCGTCATAAATCTTGTAGTAACACAGCTGGAATGCAGTATAAGTCAGTGGTAACTTGACCATCAGAAGTAAAAGGAGCTGCAAAGCAAGGGGCCGTATCATCACTTCTGAACTCGCTACAGCCTACCCCATGCAGGGTGCCAGGAAGTCTTGCTCATGTAGAATGAGCAGATAGATTCGTCGCACGGTATTTACGTTTAGTAATCAGAATAGATAATTATATTCGTCGCACGGTATTTACGTTTAGTAATCAGAACAGATAATTAGCATGTGAGTTTGGCCGTACACTTGCTTATTATCAGTATTCTGCACAGTAGGTAGGTGCTCAAGGAGTAAAACAGAGATGCAAAAAACACGTCACAATCTTACTTTCACAAGAAAATAGCTAGATGTAGCTAGGACGCCAATGCTTAACCGCATCCCGCTGTTCCAGATCTATCTGCTTACAGCGATGCAATAGTACTAGCTAGTAAACAGGGAAATATCAGGCCACCTAGCGCACAAAAAATTTGATGATACGATACACCTCGCCGTCGAGCTTAGCTGAGGCATGGCGCGGACTGTGCGCGCCATGTAGTCGGCCAGCGACCGCTAAATATTAGTTAAAAACTATGTATAATGTATCGGTTTTTAATTTTGATATGTTTTGGGCGTTTCACCTTTTCCACTTGGTTTTTTTTAATTTTTTTCTTATTTTCTCCATTTTTCTCAGAAAAACTAACACCTACTACAGTATAATTTCAGCTAGAAGTCCAAAGCTGAAGCCTACAATGGAAGGCGTGAGCCGCTTGGAGCGTCGCCAACATAACTTGTATTCATTGATTCAATAAGTGTGTGTGTGTATTGTACTAAGACAACAAATTGCCAAGTACATGCATAGAGATAAGATCATATACTAAATATAATTAGTTGTAGTCAGTTGGGTTGTTGGCTTGGCTGGTGCGCTCCTGGAGTCCTGGCGTTGCACGGTGGCTGGAGTCCTGGTGCCGAGGGAGTTGCAATTTAGTCCAACGCCCCTCGTAATCGGAACAGGAGATGGCCAGACGTTCAGGCTGAAGCAAAAGTCGATGAAAATCGTCGTAAGAAATCCTTACGTGAAGATATCGGCGCACTATGAAGTAGTCGACACATGCATGACCTTAACCTCATCGAGAGCGATACGCTCACGAATGAAATGACCAATTTCGACGTATTTCGTGCGTTGATGCTGAACGGGATTAGTGGAGAGGTACACGGCTGAGACATTATCATAGAAGACGAAGGTAGCACGATGGAGAGGGCGGTCCAATTCCAGGAGAAGTTGCCATAGCCAACACGCTTCAGCCATCGCATTAGCAACAACGCGATACCTTGCTTCGGTGCTCGAGCGAGAGACGTATGTTGTTGTTTGGAAGACTACGACACCAAATTATTGCCGAGAAAAATGCCGTAACCCGAGGTGGACTTGTGAGTATTCATACAGCCAGCCCAGTCAGCATCCATGTAGGTCACAAGACTATCGGGAGAAGGGCAGAATAGCTGAAGGCCGTAGTGCGTTGTGCCCTTCAAGTAATGCAAGATGCGCTTGACAAGAAAGAGATGCAGCTCACGGGGATAATGCATGTGGAGGCAAATTTGCTGGATCACATGAGCGATATCTGGATGAGTAAAGGTGAGATACCGAAGAGGACCAGCTAGACTACGATAGTGAGTAGCATTGGCAACAGGAGGCCTAGAAGATGACAACTTGGGGCTAGTGGTAATAGGGGTACTACAGGGATTATAAGACATCATCCCGGCACGGTCAAGAAGGTCATGTATGTATTGACGTTGTGATAGAAAAATGCCCTGAGCATTATGAATGACAGAGACTCCAAGGAAGTGATGGAGACGCCCAAGATCTTTTAGAGGTAACTAGCGCCAAAGAGCAGCGACGATGGACTGAAGGAAAGTGGAGGAGAAAGCCGCGGCAACAATGTCATTGCCATAAAGAAACAAATAAGCAAAATCAGTCCCATGCTTATAAATAAAAAGAGAAGTGTCGGCTTTGGAGGTAATGAAACCGAGGGAAAAGAGGTGGGATGCAAATCGGCTGTACCACACATGAATGAAGCATCTAGACCCCTAAAAATTATTTTGGTAATTAATGATAACAATGTTCAAGGGACTAACATGTTTATTAAAATGACTGAAAGATTTAGTACCGAATTTTGATGACGTGATGGAAAAAACATACAAATATGACCAAAGGTTGACATGGATTAAGACATGATTCAAGGCAAAGGTATATTGTAACCTAAAGGCCTCTTTATAGCTTTTACGGGTATTGGTGTTTAGTGAAAAAGAGCGGGTTGTTAGAATAGATGCCGTACTATAAAGAGAGATCATTGCTAGTAGTTTTAAGTTAATCTTGTGCTATTTTGATCAATTATGGTTCATGCATGCATTTGGAACTTTATTTTGGAACACTATCTGAATTTATTTTGAAAACCGGTATGATCGCAGTTGTATCAGCGATAATACTGCTCCATCAGTACTACCAATAGTTACATGCCGATAGCTTATTTCCAAAGAGGTGCATTTACGATCTTTCATTGAAATGGTACTATTGTATTTGTTAGCCGGTGGCACCGCAATGGTATGACCACGTTTGGTGTCTGGTACTACTGGAGTATGGTATGACTATACTTTAGTTGGCGATAGCTAATTTTCAGATAGGTGCATTTTAGAGCATTTTCTCTCCTCTGAAAATCGATACTACCGCAACTAATGTGTGGTACTACTGCAAGATTAGTACTACTGGGCACTGTGAGTGATGTAGTACCAAATTTTGATTTAATGGCTAGTTTCTGTGTATTTAATGAATTTTAAGTAGCTGTTGAACATTAGGTGTGGTAGTACTAGCCATTACATGGTGGTAGTATCATATCCTCTGATTTTTAGGGATTTCGACCCTAGTAGTCATCATAGTGGGTGGAGACTATAAATACCTCTCCAACAATCATCCTGGTGGTGGCCGACAACGGGAAAGATGGTGGCGATGGTGGTGGCACCCTATGATAATGCATTGACCAAATTGCTCTAAGGGAAGGTATAGGGAGTGGAGGTGATGGTTGGGATGGGAGGAATCGAGAAGTGGCTCACCGGAGATGACGAATTGATGACGAGAGGCAAATTCATTGGTTTTGGGGAAACTCAATTTCTGGCGATTCACTACATGAAAACCAAATTAATTTGAGAGGGATATATTAGAGACTCGGGAACACGAGATGATGTGAACGATTTTCCAAGAGAATCACCAAAGAGAGCGGAACAGCAAGTCAGGGTGGCGACTGGCTTAATTTGGGGACGACAGTGCTTGCGGCAACGACGATGCACGAGAGCTCGAGAGGGTTTGAGGAACTTGTGAAGGGGTGCATTGCAGTCACAAGACTCATATTTGAAGGCTTGGGTGAAGAGGAAAACCAATGTGGACTCGATGGCGCTGTGTGACAGTTTCGCCTACATGATTTGGAAATGGATGAACATAAAGTTTTGAATGGCGAGGAGAAATGGAAAGGCATTGAATGTGTGTGGGATTGGCGTGCGTTTTCCATGCATAAGTTTTGCTTGGCATTGGCATTGATTGGCTGGCACAGGGGCTTGGGTGGCTCGGGCGCACGACATGTAGCGGAGCTGGCGCTCGGCAGAAGAAGCAGAGAGGAAGAAAAAGAAAAGAAAGAAAGAACGAAAGGTGGCTAATTGGGCTAGTGGGCCAACGAAGAGATGGGCTCGACCCAAGGAGAAAATAAAGTGGACTGAAAAAGAAAAAATAATTTTAACCTAGGAGGAAATTCAAAGTTAGAATTTCGAATTGAATTGAGATTTGAAATTGAAATGAGGATTGGACTTTGAGCTGAGATTTGAATTTTGGATTGAATTTTGGATTTGAAATTGAAATTAGAGATTAATTTTCAGGATTGCACATAAAATCCAAATAAAATTTCATATTTTCAAATAATTAAAATTAAAATTAAATTTTAAAGAAGACCAAAATTTGGATGGCATAAGTAGTATTTGTTGCAGGTGAATTATTGTATGCCATTTTGGTCATTGGAGGCGGCTAAGTGGGTCTAGAAAAGAAATGCTACTGGTTTGACGCCGATGTATCGCGTGGCCTATTAGTTGTTTCTAGCGAGTTGGATGAATGATGTAGCTGCAAGTCTCTGTCGAGGGTAGGAGTCAGTCACGAATACCTTTATCCATCTCACACGTAATAACAAATGGATCTTTGCTTGACTGACCCGTCACTTCTATATCTTGGCTCGTTTCTTTTGTGCTTCATATTTAATTATTTATGACTCTAAGTTTTATTATAGTAACTAACTTTTAAAAGATGTATTTTTTAAAACAGGATCTATAAGTCAATTATAGTAAACACTATATCGGCTAAAATTATATATAACTATTTCTCTCTTCGTACTCTATCACAAACAGTGAAAATTCAAAAGTCATAAGCTAAAAGTTATAACCCAAAAGAACCCAATCTTCGTACTTCCTACTTGACGTACGTATATGCATGTCGACGACTTCTAATTTTTAAATTAAGACCATCAAGTTTTTGGGTTATAACTGATAGTTTTTAGTTTATGACTTTTGAATTCTACCTGTTCGCGAGAGGGATTATGAAGAGGAACATAGTCATATACGATTTTGGTCGGTATAAATAAAGTTGGTACAATATCTACTATAATTATTTGCAGATCTTATCTTAAAAAATACATTATTTAAAAATAAAATACTATAGCAAAATATAAAAACAAAAAACAATGTGCTCTGCCGAACCCACTCACTTATTTGTCGACGACTGCAGGGGAGACTTGCCAAATAAGTCGCCAAATAAGTGTAATTAAATATCCGTCTCACAACAGTACCGTCATAGCAAGTGCATCTTCGGGAGTATATGAGTACATCCTCTTCTTCGCATCCTGTTACTCACTCACACTTGTCAGACTAGCTAATGGCTCCTGTTGGATGGGTATTACTACTCTCTGTTGCACAATTCCTTACACTAGACACCTATGGCGCCCATGCTGATGCTACCCTCACTAACCGCTCTGCTTCTATCCAATGTCGTCCAGATCAGGCTAGGGCTCTGCTCAAACTAAAGCAGTCTTTCTTCTCTGATTACACCACCACCACCACCCTTCCATCTTGGCAAGACGGCACCGACTGTTGTCTCTGGGAGGGCGTCGGCTGCAGCAACTCCTCGGGCCATGTCACCGTTCTTGATCTCGGTGGGTGCGGACTCTTCAGCTATGGCCTCCACCCTGTGATCTTTAATCTCACCTCCCTCCGAAAACTCGACCTTAGCATGAATGACTTTAACAGATATAGTTTGCCGGCTGTTGGCTTCGAGAGGCTTACCTTGCTTACCCACCTCAACCTCTCCAATTCGGGCTTCGAGGGCCAGATACCTGTTGGCGTCAGCAAACTCGTGAACCTTATCTCCTTGGATCTTTCTAATCGCCAAATCTTCACTGGCGACGATGACGAAAGTGCCATTTTCCTTGACTACAGTAACGGGCTCTCCGTAGCTAATTTTCAAACCCTTGTGGCGAACCTCAGCTATTTGAGAGAGCTCTACCTTGATGAAGTACAGATATATAGTAGCGGAGAAGATTGGTGCAATGCTCTAGCTAAATCTGTTCCTCACCTTCAGGTTATTAGCTTGGAGTCATGTGGTCTCTACGGTCCGATTTACTGGTCCCTTTCGAGCCTCCGCTCTCTAACTGTGATCAATCTCCAACTCAACTTTGACATCTCTGCTGGTCCGTTTCCAGAGTTCTTCATGGATTTTGTCAATTTAAGTGTGCTTCAACTTGCTGGTATTAATCTTGAGGGGTGGTTCCCTCGTAGAATCTTCCAATCGAAAAATCTAAGGGTCCTTGATTTGTCCGGGAATATGGATCTTTCAGGGAATTTGCCAAACTTTTCTAATGCAACTTCTTTAGAGACTTTGAAACTAGATGGGACCAACTTTTCCTACGCTAAACCGATCTCGTCTAGCAGTTTCAAGTCATTGAAAGAGTTAACTCTTGATGGGAAATTTACTGGGACATTTTCATGGATCGGGTACCTCAAAAACTTGACAAGTTTGGAACTCTACAAATGTGACTTCTCTAGCACAATGCCTTCATCCATTAGTAACTTCAAGGGCTTGAGAAGGTTGAGTATCATCGCCTGCAACCTCACTACGCCTGTATTATCTGCAATTGGTAATCTCATGGACTTGCAAAGCTTGTATATCTCGTCCTGCAGACTAGATGGTTTAGTGCCATCTGCAATCGGCAATCTCACAAATTTAAGAAGATTGGGGATCGATTCTTGTGGGTTTTTGGGGCCAATGCCATCTTCAATTGGTAATCTCGTGAATTTGAGAAGACTGAATATACAGGAGTCCTTTTCTGGCCCAATACCATCTACAATTGGCTTTCTTAGAAACTTGGAAAGCTTGGGACTATCGGATTGGAAGTTTGATGGGCCAATACCATCTGCAATTGGCAATCTCAGTAACTTGAAAAACATGCATATCTCCGATTGTGAGTTTTCTGGCCCAATACCATCTGCAATTGGGCAACTCAAGGAGTTGAAAACACTGCAGCTTTATGGAAACACCTTTGCTGGGGGAATACCAAATTGGGTTGCTAATTTGACTCGTCTGCTTATTTTGGATCTCTCAATCAATTATCTCAGCGGTAAGATTACGGGCCAGCTTGCATGTGTTTTAATATAGTCAATTATGCTAATTCCGGTAAAATTTTGTTGTTACGACTAAAATAGATATACTTTGAACTAACGGTTACATCCAAAAGTAGAAATCGACGAGTATTTTTGAAAAGGCACTGCAAAGCCAAATAGAACCTTAATGCTTTTGCCTGATAATCCTGATATTTCTCCGTCTACTAGTTAAATTACTTCAACCATGTTACCGTAAAACTTACCAACGAATGCGAATGCATTGGCTGCTAGTTAGTCTACCTAATTTGAATGAATACAGGATTTTTTTTCTATTGGAATGGATTTCTTCAAAATTCCTTTGTTTATTCCTTCAATCTAAAGACGCTGCCGGGAGTTTCGCCACTTCCGGCAATCGGTTCGCCGCCGCCGCCGCCTCCTCCTCCTCTCTCTCTTTGGTTCATGTGCTTTGAAGAAATTGCTTTAGTTCATGCTCTTATGTAATCCAGAAGAGAATTTCTTTGCTTTGAAGAAAATCCGGCCTGGACTCATCCTCACTGGCGCGCCTTCCAGTGGGCATGAAAATCTTGTGCATCTTGATTGTTGGATCCGAAGTTGTGCATATTGATTTTTAGTTTGTTGGATCCGAATTCGTGCAGCAAAAACAAAAATACAACAAATATTGTGAACCGAAAATGGTGTCGTGATTTCTTGAAGATGATATTTCGAAGATCAAATTTTGAATAGCCACCCAATCATTCCATGTGCACCAACCTTGATGCATGACGTACATGCGGTTTTGCTTTTCCAATGAGCAGAGATTTCTTTCTGATATTTTTCCACACTATTTGCAGGGGGAATTCCAACGTCTCTTTTCACTCTTCCAGCATTACGCTACATCGATCTTTATTGGAACCAACTTTCTGGCCCTATACAAGAGTTCCACGAGGCATCTTCAAGCTTGGTGTATGTGGACCTAAGCATGAATGAATTGTCAGGGCATATTCCCAGGTCATTCTTTGAACTCACAAGCTTGAGGGCTCTGGATATTAGCTCCAACAACTTTGAAGGTTCGGTGAATCTTACCTCGTTTTGGAGGTTAACAAAGCTCAATAATTTGGTCCTTTCAAACAATAAGTTTTCTGTCATAGATGGAGAATACAGTAACTCTTCCTCAACCTCTCTCTCTGGACTTACCGGGTTAGGGCTTGCGTGTTGCAATCTAACCAAATTTCCGAGTATTTTAACACGTCTTGACCATGTATCTTATTTGGACCTCTCATGCAATAAACTCAGTGGGGACATACCAAATTGGATATGGGAGAAATGGAACGGTAGATTTTCATATTTAAATCTTTCACACAACATGTTCATCGGTATGCAACTTAATTCATCTGTTCTCCCTTTCAATGTTAGACTGGGAACGCTTGATCTTAGTTTCAATGGCCTCCAGGGGCAGATTCCAATGCCAAACCAGTCAGCGCAAATCTTGGATTATTCAAATAATAATTTCTCTTCGGTTCTTCCGAATTTCACTTTATATCTTGGCGACACCATTTTTCTCAGGATGTCGAACAATAGCATAAATGGACATATACCGCATTCAGTTTGCAACTCCACTCTGGATGTCCTTGACCTATCCTATAACAAATTTAGCGGGCCGATTCCATCATGTCTGATAGAAAATGTTGGGCTGAGCGTGTTAAATTTGAGGGAGAATCACTTTGAAGGAACGTTGCCATCCAATATTACACGTGAATGTGCTTTCCAGACAATAGATTTACATGGCAACAAGATTGAAGGAAAGCTCCCGAGGGCACTTTCAAACTGCAGTCACTTGGAGGTTCTTGACGTTGGAAACAACCTAATAGTTGATACTTTCCCATCTTGGCTGAGGGGGCTTTCCAATCTTTATGTTCTTATCTTGAGATCCAACCGATTCTATGGTTCCATAGCTGATCTTGTTGGGGATCACCAATCCAGGGAGAGGGAGTACTTCTGTAGCTTGCAAATTATTGATCTTGCCTCAAACAACTTCTCTGGCAATTTGAGTTCAGAATGGTTTGGGCGGTTAAAAGCAATGATGGCCAAGTTCAATAGTACAGGAGATATTGTCCGTGCCCATAACTTGTCAGATCCTGTGGAATTCTATCAAGATTCTACTGAGATCACGTACAAGGGGTTCTTTGTATCATTTGAAAGGATCTTGACTACCTTAACGGCAATTGACTTCTCAAATAATATGTTGGAAGGTAGCATTCCCGACTCAATTGGTAGACTTGTTTCACTACGTGTACTGAACGTGTCGCACAATGCATTCACGGGAAAAATTCCGGCCCAACTTGGTGGCATGACTGATTTGGAGTCTCTAGATTTGTCTTGCAACCAACTCTCCGGAGAGATTCCACAGGAACTCACAAATCTCACCTTTCTGGGCACCCTGAACTTGTCCAACAATCAGTTGGTGGGAAAGATACCACAATCGCGGCAATTCTCTACATTCGACAATAGTTCATTTGAAGGGAATGCAGGACTGTGTGGACTGCCATTATCTAACCCATGTCGCGTTCCACCTTCTCCTCCGAGCGAGGCACATATAGACAAGTCCTCGAGGCATGTTGATGTTGTTTTGTTCCTCTTCGTCGGGATGGGCGTTGGCGTCGGATTTGCAGGGGCCATTCTGACGAGATACGGTCGGCTTGGCAAATGGTTCGTTAAATCTGCATGAACTTCTTGGACTTCCATGTATCAAGCCGTACTACACCTTTTCTGTAGTCTATAATATGAGATTGTTTGGCCTATATGGCTAGATGTACTAGCCTGTTGTATCAGCATGCTCTTGAATACGATTGTACGACCAATCCTGTTGCAGAATTGTCTTTCCTCCCACTTTACAAAAAAAAAAAAGAGAAATAATTTTTCCTCTCTCCTTTACCTTCTGCAGTTTTTGGTTTTGTTTTGTTTTTGGCCATTAGTCGTTCTTCCAAGTCCGAACAAACACACACACACACCTGAAAAACGCCTATTTGGAAGGAAATGAGTATGGTACATGGTTCTGGTATTGGTACTTTTGATACTAAAGCCACTAGTTTTGGGTATGTTCTTTTTGGCTGCGATTTATGGTTTTTGGCTACGACTTGTGACTTTTAGATTGTTTATGCGAGAGATTACAGAGTAATAGAAACTCACATACAGTTTTTAGCGATATAAATGAAGTCAGTAAAGTATGTACTACAATTAACTAGTAAACCCCATCTTGAAAAGATACTTCATTTAAATAGCTAGTTACTGTAGAAAAGCTGAAAAACAACTTTTAAAAGCTAAAAAGAACAGGGCTTTCATTTTTCCTGTTTTTCTTCAACTGAAAAGCAGGAAACAAGATAGGATACACAGGTCGTTGTTACACTTAGACCTGGTTTCGCACCCTCTTCTTTTACTCCGTCTCCTCATGCTGAACGCCTGGTTCGCACAGAAGTCTACCCTTTTTGTAACTCTTTTTTTTTGCCAAAAAATCGGAATCGGTTGCCTCCATGTGGATTCGAGAACCAAAGAAGTGAGTAGAACGATCGACGATTAAGCTGGACTGCTGGGGCATCAAAGGGGGCAGTAGTAGGTCAACGTCTCTAGCAAAAAAAGCCAGATCTATTTCATTCCTATACAAGTTACTGGTTGTTCAGTTGAGGAACGCCGTTTCTCCGAACTTTGGAAATAGAATAACAAGATTTTGCTTCTCCGAACTTTGGAGTCCCCAAACGAATTCGAAACATTCTTCAATTCACTTCGTAGTAGTATATGGTTGCCTACGTGACTTGGAAGGTTTGCATTATTTGGATCTTTGCTTTATGTCAGGGGTAGGAGTCTCATGTTAAGGGTATTAGTGGTATTTCCTATTATACTAAGGTTTAGTCTTATGTACCCTTTGTATCCTATATATATTGCCCATTGGGCCTCTTGAATACATACATAATATTAATAACATGATATCAGAGCTAAAATTAGGGTTAGGATTTATTGTAGCCACCGCCACCGCTGCCGCCTCCTAGCCTCTGCTCGTCTTCCATATCTGCTACCCCCGGAAGGAGCGATCTCCGCTCCGGGTGGCGACCAATGTCGCTCATGTTGTTGTCAGGCACTCTCCACGACGGATCCAGCCATCTTCGTTCGTAGGGGACGTAGCGTCGATCTCCTCCCGCTAGCTCTCTTCAATGGCATCTGGGCCGCCGCCTCCCCTGGATTCGCTCGTCGACGACCAGATTTGCTAGGATCTAGCCGGATTTGACCAGATCAAAACCGCCTCAGTAGCCATTGTCTGGATGACTTCAATGGAGGAGGAAGCCATCGCGTTGACGCCAATGACAGCTGTCGTCATAGGCTTTCTACTCATCGCCGCTGGAACTTGCCTCCACCGGCCACTCACCACCGTCTCTCTCTCACCAATCGAATCTGGCCACTGATGGAGCCATCACCGCGCCGCCCAGCTCGTATCCGAGGCGCCGCCACCATCCTTCTCTTGGACCGCCGCCGTCGCTCGCCTCTTCTGCCAGGCCAGCTGCCGCCGCTCGGTGCTGGCCTCCGCGGCTCCGCCGCCATGTCTCTCGCAGCACAGCACCACCTGTCTCTGGTCTTTGCTGCCCTCGACCGCCGTCGGATCTAGCCACGCCCTCCCGAGATCAATTCTATTATATGTGATAACCATTCTATTATATTTCAGTATATTGACCAAGATCAATTACCGATTACTATCCTATCCTTTGGCTTGCTCGCATATAAATGGAGTACCTTCAATTTAATTATTTTTACATGCAATAACCCCTACAAACTAACATAAAAGAACTATCAAAGCTTGCTACTCGCCTCACGCTGAAGCCTGCGCCCAACCCTCAACATGAATTTGTCCACGTTTCATTCTGAAAGGCACATCCAACATATCTGTAAAACATTAAGAGTTCTGTTCATACTTGTAAAAGAGTTTTTCTTTAAGTTTTTGTACCGAGAAAGTTGTTCAGGTCAGAGGAATTTAAATAACATGTATCTAGAAAGAAGGTGGAAATAAATAGTGAATACTACCATTGTTTGTATGGCATAGAACACACTGGCAAATTTAAGCAATGACGCACCATATATGTAATACAATGGCTTCATGCCTAGTCCAGCAGTGACATAGTTTGTCTTAACTATGTAAATTTGGTGCTCAAGGCCCTACGGGCTCGACTTAGTTCACCCTGCTCGACTTAGTTCGCATGATACATAGTAACTACACAAATGTTCTGAATTTAGAAACTAAGCAGGCACACATTTCACATCTTACCCTGCAAGGTATCAGTTTGATGGACTTTTTGTGAAGGATATGAATTATGGCTACATTTTGCGGTACCGATGATCCTATTTTGTAGAACAAATGAAGAAAATATCAGTTGACTTCGGTGAAAATGGATGGATCTTATAGGACCCTACCCAGAATAAGTATATACCTATCTAAAAACAAGATAATATAAAAAAATTATCAAAGAAACATAACGACATAGACTAAGAAACAGAAAACATACCGCTAACACAACCACCACTCAGTCCATCACGGAATGTCGCATGATAAATAGGCCATCATGCTAATTCATCAGCTTTGTCAAGTGACATCTCGAAGCTGGTGACTGAAAGGTGAAGCACAAAAATAAGGCAATTCCAGGATAATATGAGCAGCTAGCAAAGCAACATATCAGAGGTAAGAAAACCTATCCTTCTTCCAAGATACCATAAGCATATAGGGAAGCTGAACCAACAGAAAACCGGTTTCCCTTGGGCCTTGCACCCTTACTATCAACGTAGTACAAACCAGGACCGTAGATCAAGATAGAAAGCATTAAGCATAGGGCAGCATACAGCTTAAACAAGCTGAAGTCATACAATCAAAGGCAATCATTTATTATTTGAACGTAAAAGCGGCTACTTGAGGATAACATAGTGATTGATTCTTATCTATTTCGTAAGGCAAGCTAACAAACGTAGGCTCTTTATCTATTTCCTCCTCAATTTTGTGGTGTGGAGCTGAGTTACCTGCATAGCATCGATAGCTGTTAGGAGGTAGCGACCCGATAGGACGTGCCCTGTGGAAAAGAAGTTGTGTAAGCAATAGAACACCAGATTTACATAAGAAACAAAGGAAAACAAAATAAACTATACCATAAATGGATCCCTCCCCCCACCAAACAGCACATTGGCATTCACAATTTTAATTGTAGGGAAAATGGGTAGCAGTGTTGTATATATAGGTGGTTTAAAGAACAACCAATGAAGATAAATATGTAATGACTGAATCTAAAAAACCACGCAGAAAGACAAATGAAAAGATAACAACATATCTAGTTTTTCCTACTCAGTTTTGTTCCCATCCACGTACCTAACCAAATACTACCATGGCAAAAGTCTAAACGTCACAGCAACAATCGACAAATATCAAATTAAATGTCAAATCTTAGTTCAAATGAAAGGAAAGACAAGACGATAGCACAATAAAAAGAATCATGTAGCCTCTGATGAATCGCTCCCATGATTTGTAGTTGCATTTCCATGTCATGTACATGACCACTGAGTTCCGTAAGAGCGATACGGAAACATAGCATCACAAAGAAGACAACTCTATCTACCTATAGCTGTAAATCTCTGTGCATCTACATTTAGCGGCAACAACCGAAGCAGATATCACTGAATCTATGAAGAGTTCCATAGTTTGTATTATACAAAAACTAAACATTTTAATCACAGATGATCAATTATACATACCCATATCTAGCAAAAGTGAAGCAAATAGGATCTGAATCTATGGGGAAAATGCATGCCCACAAACCAAAAGGGAATTTGTAAGCTCAACTACAAATATACGATTACCTATTGGCAGCCAAACTTCTGGGAAGATGCAAATTCAGCTAACCAAGGAGCTGGTAACTCCGTCATCGTGATCTGGCACCATCTATATACGCGTAAATATCAAGGGAGCATAATGAGGGAAAACATTAGATCAAATAACCTAATCAATATTGAGCTGAATTGATGAGCTGTCCGGCAGGAGGTAAACACAGATGAACTGATTAGAAAACTCCACTCCAAACAAGCGGTGCCCGGCACACCTGAGCATTCACTCGAACAACCATCCAATGGGCGCGAGGGAGCACGCATCGATGTAGGGCAAAGGGAGGGGTGCCTGCAGTTGAGCTGGCCGGAGTGCCGCAGTGGTCGGTGCGGGAACGGAGGCTAATCGAACACCGCGAGGTAGATTTGAGCGACGAAGCTAGGGTTCGAGGAAGAGGCTACCTGGGGTCCTCTGGAGGACGCCGCGTCGTCTCCCTTAGGGTGGCCGCGGCCGGTGCGAGGTCAGCGCCTAATCCGATGTAGGGTTGGCCGCGCGGCGAACGCCAAGGAGGAGGCTACCTAGGGTCCTCTGGAGGGCGCCATGTCGTCTCCGTTAGGGCAGCCGCGATCGGCGCGTGATCAGCGCCTCCTCCGATGTAGGGGTCGTACGCGTGGCGAACAGCCTGAGGGCAGGAGCTCACCCCAGGAAGGTGGTGGGGAAGGGTGGGAGGACGACCACCGGGCTGAGCGGAGCAGCGGTGGCGGTGGCAGTGCCCTGGTAGAGAGAGCACGAGAGGAGCAAGCCGGGGGGTGCGACGGTGGCAAGAGCGGCGGCGAGGCCGAAGGAGAGGAGATGAGGGCACGGAGTCACGGACGAGTGTGCGGGCACTGCGAGGCACTCAGGCGGCGGGCTAGGGCACGGGCTGTGGGACACATAGGTGGAGGGGTGGATCTAGCCGGTCGCGCGATCGGACGGACAATAGCTCAGAGGACTCCAGAGGTGGCCAATGGGCCGTGCCGGCCCGACGACGATATGGCCCATTTAGACACAGCCCAGTAAGGCCTACTTAATAAATGGGCCATACTGTACCGGCTTGTGGGCCGCGGTGCAAGCCCAGGCACGGCCCAAGGGTGTGCCGTGCCGGCACGGGCAGGGTTACGGCTTAACGGGACGAGCCGGCCCGATTAGCCCGTTAAGCCGAAAAAAGAGAAAAAATTAAAAAATATAGAAAATTAAGAAAAATTGTAAAAATGGTATAAAATTAAGAAAAAATTCAGAAAAATTATAGAAAATTGTAGACATTGTTAATCTTGAAAATAATTATTTTCAATGACATAATGAGTTTTATTAACTTATTAAATTACATGAGATGGCTACCTCATTAAAATCTTTACCAAGTAAAAACTCAACTTGAGAAAACCTTAGTAAAGAAAAAAGAGTACAGCCTATAAAGCTCATTAGTGACTAAAATATTGAAAATTCTTTCATTGCTATCTAGATATAAATTCTCAAAAGATTCTTCTAAATCTCTATTATCTGCAGTATGTTGGAGTCTTGATTCAGCTTGTTCCCAGTTTTTGACGGTCAGGAGGACTTCGACCATCTCATTCGAGAGATTTGTTCGTCGCTCCTCAATTATTCTTCCAGATAGACTGAATGCTGACTCCGAGGAGACTGTAGAGACAGGAACAGTCAACACATCCCGCGCTAATATGGATAGCACTGGATATGATACTTTCTGGGTTTGCCACCATGAGAGGATGTTCAACTCCTGCTCGAAGCTGACGCTATCACTGTTGAGATAACTTGATAGGTCTCCAGTGCTTTGTCGCCTTCCTCCTCCTGACTGATGTGTACCCGCACTTGCACAAGAATCTCTAGACGAAGAACCAAAAATCTTGCCCCATTGCATAGTCCCCCCTAAAGGTGCTAGGGACTACCGGGGGTCTTTCCAAACGCACAGACCAAAACTTATTTTCATATTTCTCATATACCTCATATAATTCATCCTTAACTAATGTATAATATGTACAATAGTCTAAACCGGTAGCATCACTTAAAAGTTGTAATACATTTATAAATCTTTGGAGTTTGGCCATAGGATCCAAAATAAAGATGAATGCATATAAAATAGAAATTTCCCTCCAATATTTTAAAAACTTAGTTTTCATGGCAACTATAGCATCCCCTATTATAGGATCATTTTCAAAAGACTTTAGATGAGTGGCAATTTCAAGAATGTTATGAATAATTAGAGAAGATGTAGGATAGTATACTCCAGAAAGACAAAGTGTAGCTTTATGAAAAAGTTCTAAAAAGAAAAATATTTTTTCACCAACAACCCAATCGTCCTTAGTAAGTTCAGGGTCTCTAACTTGGGTTCTACTAGAGGAGCTACAAGATTGATGACCTTGGGTGTGAAGGAAAACAGATAAGGTGCTCTTATATGGCATGTATGTTTAAGCATAAGGTAAGTAGAGTTCCATCTAACAGGCATGTCTAAAACCAAATTTTCTAGGACGAACGTTCATTGTTACGCAAAACTCTTATATACGGCTATTCGTTGGTTAGAACAATTAATATATGAAATTACATCCCTAAAAGAATCAATACAAGCATTTAATCTTTTTAAACCAGATTTAACAATAAGATTAATAATATGACAAACACAATGTTGATGCAGTAAGAAAGATTGTGCATAAGTATTAAACAAAGGAGTAAGAATTTTCATAGTCTTAGTGTTTGCAGCTGCATTATCTAAAGTTATAGAAAAAATCGTATCCGTGAGGCCAAAATCTTCTACAACTTTAATAATACTTTCTGCAATATTTTCAGTACTATGTGAAACATTAATTAATTTAAATCCTATAATTCTTTTTTCCATTACCCAGTCATCATTAACATAATGGGCAACAATAATAATATAATCCTCTCTAGCCGTACCACTCCATATGTCTGATGTCAAAGCAATACCGAATTTACAGGTATGAAACATTTCTTTTAATTTTTCATGAAAATTGTTATAATATTTAATTAAATCTCTAGTTGTTGTTTGCCTAGATACAGCACTAAATCGAGGGTTATGAGCAGTCCTAATATATTTTTGAAAAGCATCAGACTCACCAAAAATTTAAAGGTAAATCTTGAGAAGCAATTAATCTACAAAGAGATTCTCGGGCTTCCTCTGGTTGTACTCCCACGTACATACTGAGTCGTCGGGGTTATATTGCAGCTGTGTCTGGCGCATTTGTATTCCTTGCCTTCTTTTGCAGCTTGCAGTATGTCGTTGCAGGTGACCTTTCTCACCTGAAGATTTTGCAGACAATTCATTACCACAAATTCTACAAACAGCATACCTCACCGAATTCCCAGCATCGTCGGTCTTGAACTTCTTGTCAAAATCATTTCAAACTCCTGATGTACTAACTGTTGTTCTTTTTGCACCCGTGGTTTGGGTTGTGGATGCACTTGTTGAGCCAGCAGAAGATGGATCGATTGGACTCTGCGCCACCGGGGCCGTCGTTTCTTCTGCCTCTCCAGTTTGTTGTACATGTGGACCTTCCGCGGATGGGTATGCTTGTTGAACGATTGCATATCCTCCGCCGAGAGGCTGAATTCAGAGAATTGAAAATCGTAGTTCTCCATTAAATCAACTGCAAATTGAAATAGTAAAAACAATTAACTTACTATTGAATCAACAAATAATAGCAAAAATTAAATAAGACAGCACTATTACCTCCTTTGCAGCTCTCACAACAATCTTTGAAGATTTTTGAATTTTCAAAATTTTGCCCGAATTTCTCACTAATTTCACCAAATTTGCGCAAACACTTCTAGATTTCTCACAGCCAAACAGAGAGAGGAGAGTGAGGTTTGAGGTGTGGAAAATGGAGGCCGGATGCCCCTATTTATAGAAAAAATTTCAGATTTTTGAATTTTTTGCTATTTTTTCGAATTTTTTACCCCCAACGGTAAAAAACGGCTATATTTAGCCGATCGGCCCATTTACGATCGTTGGGCGGACCGTGTCGGGCTGGCACGACCGCCATGCCATGTCGGCCCGTCGTGCCACACCCTCGACCCAGGCATGGCCCGATCTGACGGACCGTGCCGGCCCGGCCTGTTAAGCATCCGTGCCGTGCCGTTCTTGGGCTGGGTCTACAGTATCGAACCGCGATGCGGCACGGGTAGGCCCGACACATTTGGACAGGTATAGAGGACTCTAACGGAACCGTAAGGAAACACGAGTGTTTTTTTTAAAAGCAGGCGCTGAAACCTTGGGGCCGTTTTACAGGTGGGGCATGGCGCGATTTCAGATGTATGATTGGTTGCTCAGTTCAGGAACTCTGTTTCAATCCAAATGCAATTACACCAACCAAACCAGTATTCGGATATCCAACTCTTTCGTGCTGGAGTTGAAAAAGGAATCAAAATAATTAGATTTTGCTTCTCCCAACTTTGGAGTCATATCCCAAATGGAGTCGAAACATTCTTCAATTCGCTTCCAGTTGTACATGGTTGCCTACGTGACTTGAAAGCTAATCGAACTGTTGATCTCCCGAGGATCTCCCTGTTAGGCCCTGTTTGGATCCCTAGGGCTAACAACTAGTTGCTAAACTTTAGCCCTTAAGGATCCAAACAGGAGGGCTAATAGGTGGACTAAAGTTTAGCCAAAGTCCCAACTAGTTGTTAGCCAACTAGTTGGCCAAACTCAACTAATGAGAACTAATGATAGAAAAAAGACGCAACTACCCTCTCCCAGAGCCGAAACGCACGCCCTCCTCCAGACTATTCCCCTCCTCCAGACTCTTCCTAACTTGTGCATATGCTTTTGGAGGATAGGAGAGCATCAGAGTATGCTTCCTAACTTGTGCACTCCACGGATATCAATCAAAATATTTGACACATCAAGCAAGACTAGCTCTCATTTGATGTTCACTATGACATGGCATGGGGTTGATGGGAAAGCGCCGATAGCTATGCTTACGATAACGCAAATAAGTTCTACAAGTATCGAACGACACGGGACGGTGTCGTCGTGCCGAAATCCCAACCTTAACAGCGAAGCAAAACCTCGCCTTTCTTATGCTCGGAAAAAAAACTAGCGCGGGAAACATGCTCGTAAACTGCTGGAAAAACATGCATGTGCTTGAGGATCAGGGGTATAACAGACTTTGTACTAAGATAGTAGTACTTATTAGTCCTCGGATCCAAACAGGACTGGGCTAAAGTTTAGCCAGCTAATTACTAGTCAGCTAACAACTAGTCCTAACTAACAACTAGTCCTAGTCCATCCAAACAGGACCTTAATTATCTGACGGTACATATATAGTCTATGGCTAGCGATTAGTCTATCAAGACTCGAGTCACAATTAAGTATAACCCATAGCACACGTAAATAATGCAATTCTTTGTGCGGGAGCTTTTCTTTCTTTATTCAGGCGTTAATCAACGGCATTTTTACTTGCAGCTATTTGTTTTGATTTAGCAATCATCTCTTCTCCTTCCACCTGGTAGAGCTTTCCTCCTCTCCTCTTGATTCCTTGCAGCACTACTTAACCACTGCCCTTAGTAAATTTCATTAGATTATTTGTGTAGATTTTATATATTAATTTTCTGTAATACTAACTCGTAACATGTGGTTGTAAGCACTAAAATAGTTACGCTAACCAATTATTCCATCCTTAAATAAAGAAAAGCCCCTATCATATTTCCTCCGAGCTCCGCCACTGTAATGGTGACTAGCTACTCCCAAATGCCGAAAAGGGAGCGCTCCTTTTTAATTTTACTACTAGTATAAAATTTATATGTAACATTTGGCTAGAAATTCTTCTCAGCCACCAATTCAAATTGAAATAAGAGAAGAGGATAATGGTTTTACCACATTTCCATGAATGTCCATGCACATTGTGGATCATTGATCTGTTTTGAGATTAATGCTAGGGAGCTAGGTGGGAATATATTGTGTATCTGTGCAAACTAGTAGAATTACTTATGCAACTGCGCTACTAAATATTATGATATAATCATATTTGATATACAACTCTACTTCATATAATTGAAAGTATTTGTTATATAACTCTAATATTTATATATGATTAATCAGCACCATTATAATCTAGCCCACCAAAATAAGCGGTGAAGATACTTCTCTTTTTCTTTCGATTAATGTCAGAATTTCTAGTTTTTCCTTTTTTAAATTATTGTATGATTTTCTTGCCCTCAAATCAAAGATGGCTTGAATATCACTAGTTATTTTTTTACCTCTATAAAACTGTCAATCCAAACGTAATTACACCAACTAAACCAATACTCGGATATCCAACTCTTTCGCGCTGGAACCAAAAAAGGAAATAGAATAACTAGATTTTGCTTCTCCCAATTTTGGAGTCATATCCTAAACAGATTCGAAACATTCTTCAATTCACTTTACAGTTGTACATGGTTGCCTACTTGACTTGGAAACTAATCGAACTGTTGATCTCACTGTTAATTATCTGACGGTACATATATAGTCTGTGGCTAGCGATTAGCCTATCAAGACTCAAGTCACAGTTACGTACAACCCATGGCACACGTAAATAATGCAATTCTTGCGTTCGGAAGCTTTCCTTTCTTCATTCAGGTATCAATCAACGACATTTTTACTTGCAGTTACTTGTTTTGATTTAGCAATCATCTCTTCTCCTTCCACCTGGTAGATGTTTCCTCCTCACCTCTTGATTCCTAGCGGCACTACTTAGGCCCTGTTTAGGGGAGCTGTAGATTCTGAGTAGCTAGCTGGTCTGAGTAGCTAGCTGGAGATTTTGAGTAGCTAGCTAGTCTGAGTAGCAGCTGGTCTGAGTAGCTAACCTGTTTGGCATCCTGGATTCTAGCTATAAAGCTGGTATCCTGATAGATGTATTGACTGAAATGCCCTTAGATGAGCTGATGTCCAGATTATGTATTGATAGATGTGTTGACTAAAATGCCCTTAGTGGTAGAATGTTGGCTCTCAAAACCCAAAACGAGAGAATTAGAGCAAATAGACCATGCTACTCCTGGTTTTAAGTTTTAACACCTAACCCATTTATCTTACCCTTTCTATTTGTACACAGTTTTCTTTCGAAATTTCTATACAAATTTCTCAGAACTGGGTGAAATTTAATCCGGTTCATTCATTGCATGGAAAATTGCACTGAAATAATTCATTCATTCAACTGGCGCACGGACAAAAAAGAGCATGCATTTGTTAGGCATCATCCAAAACACACTGATGTTCTTGTCTAATTGAACTTCAAGCAAATACTTCTATTGAATATTTCATTCACATTATCACATAACCACAAGTACAAAGACAACAAACACTTGTTTATCTGCTACAATTCACTTGCCAAACCTAGCTACCAGTACTCCTACCAACATAAAAATGAAAGGAGCATTGATCATTGCTCTCTTCTGCAATACAGAAGCAAATTTGTTCTTCTCTGCTAGCCCTTTTGAAGCAAAGATCTCCATAGATGTTGTGCCCAACGATTGTTCACTCCAAGCAAAGATGTCGATTATTCTAACAGTACATTCAGGTGAACTATGACATTTACACATATCTGGAAAGGTATACATTTTTGAACATTTTACAGTGTTTCTGAACATGTTCCAATCTCTGAACTCTGATCACTAACAAGTTTAAGAGAGATTGCAGTAAAGTGCATTGAATTGAGAAAAGAAGTTGAACACACCACAATATACAAAAAGATTAGATGGCCTGATAAATCATGAATTGCAAGGTGTATCATCAATCTACCTCAGATCCGACAAAAGAAACTATCAAACATCATGGACAAGGGCATGCCATGAACGAGCAGCAAGTCATGGTACACTGCCATCCTTACCATGGACAAGCAGACAAGTCATAGCAAGCACAAGTCATCATTTTCATGGATTCATGGATAAAAATAACAAGCAATCCAAGAACCATCTGCCATGAGTCACTGCCATACATTCTAATCACCAATCAGTGGGGAGGAGGGGTAGGAGGCGGCGGCGGGGATCTGGGAGGGGCGCCGGGGCCGGGGTGGGCGGCGGGGGGGGGAGGAGGGAAAGGAGGGGCGGCAGATGATCCGGGGGAGGCGGCAGGGCGGCGAGGAGAGAGGAAGGGCGTGGGGGGAGGAGGGGGGTGGCGGCGGGGATCCGGGGGGGGAGGGGACGACGGGGCGGCGGGGAGAGAGGAAGGGCGCGGGGGGATCGGGGAGGGGGGGGCGGCGGGCGGCGGGGAGAGAGGAAGGGCGCGAGGGGAGGATGGGGGCGGCGACACCGGATCTGGGGAGGGGGAGGGGGCGACGGGGGAGGGGACGACGGGGCGGCGGGGAGAGAGGAAGGGCGCGGGGGGATCTGGGGAGGGGGCGCGGCGGGGGTGGGGAGTTTTATCCAGTGGCATTTGCGGGTAAATACCTTTAACTTTTAGTGGTATTTTAGTGGCATTAGCCCACAGAAACTGTGAGAAGCTGGGCTATTGCAGCTACTGGTCCCAGTACAATTGTGGCTTCCCAGATTTTCAGATTCTCAATAGCTGGCCCAAAAGCTGGACTGTTTGGGAGATCTTTTGGCTACTAGAAGTAGCTAGCTTGCTTAGAATCTGAAACAAACAGGGCCTTAACCACTGCCCTTAGTAAATTTCATTAGATTATTTGTGTAGATTTTCTATATTAATTTTCTGTACTATGAACTCGTAATCTATGGTTGTAAGCACTAAGATAATTACGCTAGCCAACTATTCCATCCTTAAATAAAGAAAAGCCCCTATCATATTTCCTCCGAGCTCCGCCACTGTAATGGTGACTAGCTACTCCCAAATGCCGAAAAGGGAGCGCTCCTTTTTAATTTTACAACTACTATAAAATTTATATGTAACATTTGGCTAGAAATTCTTCTCAGCCACTAATTCAAATTGAAATACTAGAAGAGGAGAATGGTTTTAAATGTCCATGCACATTGTGGATCATTGATTTGTTTTGAGATTAATGCTAGGGAACTGGGTGGGAATGTACTGTGTATCTGTGCAAACTAGCAAAATTACCCACGCAACTGCGTGACTAGATATTATGATATAATCATATTTGATATACAGCTCTACTTCGTGTAGTTGAAAGTATTTGTTATATAACTCTAATATTTATATATAATTAATCAACACCATTATAATCTAGCCTACTAAATTAAGCGGTGAAGATACTTCTCTTTTTCTTTCGATTAATGCCAGAATTTCTAGACTTTTTCTTTTGTAAATTATTGTATGGTTTTCTTGCCTTTAAAACAAAGATGACTCGAATATCACTAGTTATTTTTATTTACCTCTATAAAACTGTTCACTAGTGGTGTCCAAATAGGTGGTAGGGCACAGCCTTGCAAGGGTTTGATATGGCATAGGCCATTATGCATAGCCTGATTTCTCGACTCATTTAATAAATTTGAAGCTTTTTTATGGAAAAGTTATTATTTTTAGTAGGTTCACTTTATTTTTAGTTCATACAGTTCTGCTTAGACTACAGTGCTACTACTATCCTCTTATTCTTTTACTCTGTGGGATACAAATGCGTAACACTTGTTTTTTTTTTTTTTTTTGCCAAGGAAGGATATTTCTAAAAAATCGGAGTCTTTATGTTTCCATACGGATTTGAGAACCAAGGGGGCATCAAAGGGGGTAGTAGTAGGTCGACGTCTCTAGTAAAGAAGGCAGGATCTATTTCATTGGTTGCTCAGTTCAGGAACCTCGTTTCAATCCAAACGTAATTACAACAACCAAACCAATACTCGAATGCATGTGCCTCTCTCCGAGTATGAGCCCATCCTCCTCTTCGTATCCTGTTAGAGCTCATACTTGCGTCAGACTAGCTAATGACTCCTGTTGGTTGGGTATTACTACTCTTTCTTGCACAACTCTGACACTAGACACCTATGGCGCCCATGCAGATGCTACCCTCACTAACCACTCTGCTTCTATCCAATGCCGTCCATCTTGGCAAGGTTCTTCTCTGATTACACCACCACCACCACCCTTCCATCTTGGCAAGGCGGCTCCGACTGTTGTCTGTGGGAGGGCGTCGGCTGCAGCAACTCCACGGGCCATGTCACCGTTCTTGATCTCGGTGGGTGTGGATTCTACAACTATGGCCTCCACCCTGTGATCTTTTATCTCACCTCCCTCCAAAAACTGGACTTTAACGGATATAGCTTGCCGGCTGTTTGATATAGCTCGCCAATTCGGGCTTCGAGGGCCAGATACCGGTTGGCATCAGCAAACTCGTGAACCTTATCTCCTTGGATCTTTCTAATCGCTATGGTATCACTAGCGACGATGACGCTAACGGGCTCTGGGTAGCTAATTTTCAAACCCTTGTGGCAAACCTCAGCAATTTGAGAGAGCTCTACCTTGATGACGTGGACATACATAGTAGCGGAGAAGATTGGTGCAATGCTCTAGGTAAATCTGTTCCTCATCTTCAGGTTATTAGCTTGGAGTCATGTAATCTCTACGGTCCAATTCACCGGTCCCTTTCGAGCCTCCGCTCTCTAACTGGCATTGTCAAACTTTCATGTAATCTTCAGGGAATTTGTCAAACTTTTCTAATGCAACTTCTTTAGAGACTTTGAGACTAGATTGGACCAACTTTTCTTATGTTAAACCGAGCTCTTCTAGCAGTTTCAAGTCATTGAAAGAGTTGACTCTTGATAGGAAATTTATTTCCATGGAGTTTCTCTCCTCATTCAAGACGCTTGGTTCCTTAAGCCAATTGCAACTCTTTGGGCTGGGCTTCATAAGAGAGTTAAGATCTGCATTTTCATGGATCGGGAACCTCAAGAGCTCGACAAGTTTGGAACTCTACGAATGCGGCTTCTCTAGCACAATGCCTTCATCCATTAGCAACTTCAAGAGCTTGAGAAGCTTGAGTATCATCGCCTGCAACCTCACTTGCAGCGCTTGTACATCTCCTGCAGACTAGATGGTTCAGTGCCATCTGCAATCGGCAATCTCACAAATTTAAGAAGATTGGATATCCATTTTTATGGGTTGTTAGGGCCAGGGCCATCTTCAATTGGTAATCTCGAGAATTTGAGAAGCCTGAATATACATAATTCTGACTTTTCTGGGCCAGTACCATCTGCAATTGGCAATCTCAGTAACTTGGAACACATGGATATCTCCGATTGTGAGTTCCCTGGGCCAATACCATATACAGTTTGGGCAACTCGAGTTGACAGCTTCATGGAAATAGTTTTGCTGGGGGAATACCAAATTGGATTGGTAATTTGACTCGTCTGCTTATTTTGGATATCTGATTCAATTATCTCCGCGGTAAGATTATTACGGGCCAGCTTGCATGTGTTGTAATCTAGTCAATTATGCTAATTCCGGTAAAATTATGTGGTTACGACTAAAATAGATATACTTTGAACTAACGGTTACATCCAAAAGTAGAAATCAACGAGTACTTGAGTCACCGCAAAGCCAAATAGAACATTAATACTTTTGAACGATAATCCTGGTAATTTGATATTTCTCTTGCTGCTAGTTGAATTTCCTCAACCATGCTAGCGTAAAACTTACCAACGAATACAAATGCATTGGCTGCTAATTAGTATACCTGATTTCGAATGAATGGATGGACTTGTTTGGTCTGATGGGCTAAGTAGAATGGTCTATTGCACTAAAACAGGAGTGGAGCTAGGCTAAAGTGGGCTATGGTCCTTCATGGACTTTCTTTAGACCAAATGGCCACCACGGGATTTTTTCTATAGAAATGGATTTTGCCTTCAATCTAAAGACTCCGCCGGGAGTTTCGCCACTCCGTCAACGGTTCGCCGCCGCCTCCTCCTCCTCCTCTCTCAGATCCATGAGGGCGGCGAGGTCCAGGCGACGGCGGTGAGCTCGAGGCGAGCGGCGATGCCACTGGAAGTCTGACGCGGCGACGGCGAGGTCGAGCGACGATGGCGTCGGGGTCGAGTGACGAGGTCCGGGCGACGACGAGGACCAAGCGACGGCGACGAGGTCATGCGGCAACAGCGGCGAGGCGAGTAGCAGAGGAAAGCCAACGACAGGGACGGTAAGGTCGAGTGGCAACGGTGGTGAGGCCAGCCGCCACCGACGCCATCGTTTCCCTCCATCATCCTCCAAAGATGAATGGTGACTCGGATGAAATTTTTATCGCGTCGGAATTGATTCCGACTTAAAGAGTTCGGCTCCGGACCTTTTCTTGTTAGAATCGGTTGGTCCAATGCATCGAGTCGATTCAATTCATCCCAAGTGGTCCTTTAAACCGGTTAACACATAACATCGCGGATGACCTTACGAAGTTATATTTACCTATACCAACCATGCACCACTGAGCCATCATGCAGAGCTTTCCTTCCCCCCTCTTGATTCCTTGCAGCACTACTTAAACACTGTCCTTGGTAAACTTCATAGGATTATTTGTGTAGATTTTCTATATTGATTTTCTGAAATATGAACTCTTAAATAAAAAAAAGGCCCCTCATATTTCCTCCAAGCTTCGCCACTGTAATAGATGACAAGTGGTTCATGCAAATTTTGAATCCGAATGTGTATTTTTTTCCAAAGCAAAATATTGAAGATGAAAGCCAAAAATTCGGCGTGTCTTTTGGTTCGTGTAATTTCCTGAATCCGAAATGTGTAAAGGGACAGGAATTGAATCCGAAATGTTCAATTTCTTTGGTTCATGTGCTTTGAAGAAAATTTCTTTGGCTCACGTGCTTATGTAATCCAGAAGAAAATTTCTTTGCTTTGAAGAAAATCCGGCCTGGACTCATGAAAGAGAGAGGGAAAATCTTGTGCATCTTGATTGTTGGATCCGAAGTTGTGCATATTGATTTTTGGTTTGCTGGATCCGAATTCTTGCAGCAAAAACGAAATGCAACAAATATTGTGAACCGAACATGGTGTTGTGATTTCTTGAAGATGATATTTCAAAGTTCAAAATTTGAATAGCCCGCCAATCATCCGTGTGAGGAGGGATGAGAACACATGTATTTCACTCGTCAAAATACAAGAGTTTTTTTTACCGTATTTGATGGATGGATTGTGCACCAATCTTGATGAATGATGTACATGGGGTTTTATTTTTCCAATGAGCAGAGATTCCAACATCTCTTTTCACTCTGTTTGCAGAGAAAATTCCAACATCTCTTTTCAGGGCCTGTTTGTTTTGGCTTTTCTTTTGGCTTAAACGCAAAAAAGCCTAAGCCTAAACAAATAGAAGGTTTTTCAACTAGGCTTTTGAAAAAGTCAAAAGCCTGTTATAACTAAAAGCCAAAAGCCAGTTTTAAAGAGCTTTTTTTGGCTTTTGCGGAATGGAAATAATGTTTTGCCACTGAAGTTCGTAATATTTACGCACAAAATGCCATTGGTATATAATCCTCCCATCCCTTCGTTTGCGCCGCTTCGGGTTCGTTTCCCCCTAATCCTCCCGAACGCTCGGTCGTTTCCCCAAATCCAACCGAACCGCTGGCGATCCGCTCCTTCGTCCCCGCCGGTGAGATTGAGGAGGCGAGCGCGAGTCTCCCAAGCGGCGGACAAGGTGCAGTTCTCCTCTCTCTCTCTCTCTCTCTCTCTCTCTCTCTCTCTCGTCTCCCAAGCGGCGGACAAGATGATCGCGACCTAGACGGAGACCAACGCCGCAATGCCCTGCGGTCCCCCCTGTCCCTCGACCTGGACTTAGACCGGCGCCTCCGCTCCCTCGACCGGGACCTCGACCTGGACCGACGCCGCCGCGAGCGAGAGGGTGACCTCGATCGGGGACGGGGACCGCGAGCAACGGCGCGGGCGGGAGGGGGCGGGAGCAACGCTCGAGCGAGAGGAATTGGGTTGGGGATAGGAGCTAAGTGCCTGATTCACTGGTGTGAATTCTTTGCGGGATGAAACTGATGTGTTTTTTTCCCAGTTTAACTTCAGAGAAAATTGCAATTCCGATGCCAAATAGCTTGTCTGTTAATACCCTGAGATCCTTTTTAGGCATTATCGGTGTGACAAATTTGTTTCTCATGTTTGGATGGCCATGACAAACTTGGTCCATGGTTGACTCAACAAAGATTGACTGACAAATATTCATGCTTGTCTGCTATCTACTAAGATTCGCATTCCTTTCTTTTCTCCAGGTGCAACAAAGCAAGCACCTGATTCTGTGGAAGTTGTTATAGAGAAATCACAAGAAGGTTTGTTTTTAATAATCAGTTATGGTATTTTGGGTAGCTAATGCTTAGAAGAATAACATGCCGATATAATGTGTGTTTTTGCATGCGAGTATAATGAGCATATATGCTAATGAGTATTGGTTGTCATGTCCGTTTTCCACTTATTGTCCTCTTGACATCTATCTTCCAGTCACAACCTTTATCCTGAGATTGTTATGTCCTCATGCTGGAAACAAAAAACTTGGGATGAATAGTGTGTAATAACTTGCTTTGTGGATGAAAAGTGTGTAGATGGATCACTTCCTCTATCCAAGGCAAATTGGGATGCATTCTCGAATAGAGCGTTTTGCCAGATTTGTAAAGAGGAAGTTGAGGCTGGTAATAGACCCATGCATTGTTTGAGCACCACTGGATACAAGAACTTGCAGCTCAAGTTCTTTTAGAAGACAGGGAAAAAGCACGACAAAAAGCAATTCAAGAACCATTGGGAAACAATGAAGAAAGTGTACAGCTTGTGGAACGAACTTAAACTGAAAGCAACTGGGCTAGGTTGGGATCATGCAAAAGGAACCATTGATGCGTCTGATGCTTGGTGGGATGACCACATAAAGGTAGGCATTACAGAAATATCTTCATGTTTCATATCATAATCACTGCAAATCAATGTTGTTTTAATCATTCTTATTTATTTTGCAGAATTATCCAAAACATAAAAGTTTTCGTGATGGACCCCCCGAGAATCTAGCTGAGTTGGAAGTTATGTTTGCAAATGCTCATGGATATAGCTGTTCAAGCTGGCATGGTTGAAGGAAGTGATGAACACTTCATTGCAACAAGGCTATTTACTAAAAAAGAAAACAGAGAAGTGTTTGTAACTATGAAGACCGATGAGGGAAATATTAATTGGCTGAAAAGGATGTATGATCTCAAGATGAAGAACAATTAGAAAAATTTTGTTGTCCTTTTAAATTAGCGAATTATTCAGTTAATGATGGTTATGTAATGAAGTTAAAACTATTAGTGATCTGCACTAATATTATTCAGTTAATGATGGTTATGTAATGAAGTTCAAACTATTAAGTTGTGTTCATCAAGTCCTTTTAAA
This sequence comes from Dendrocalamus sinicus, assembly GCA_036346575.1. Classification (NCBI taxonomy): domain Eukaryota; kingdom Viridiplantae; phylum Streptophyta; class Magnoliopsida; order Poales; family Poaceae; genus Dendrocalamus; species Dendrocalamus sinicus. Next base: position 1,888,329 of record CM070641.1, read on the forward strand.
TGATCTTTTTTTTTGTCTGTAGATGAGTTTCATCAAGTGAAATTGATGGTTCGACAACCGCAAGCAATTCTAGCGAAGGTGAAGTTGAGAAAACAAATAAAAGGAAGTTACCATTTCACGATTTTGTTGCAGTAGCTGGTTACGTAGGTATGTACTATTATGAGACTTATCTAAATAAGAGGAAGAAGAGACAACCATGCATGACCGGATATGAATGGGTTATAGAGCAACTGAGTGATGACAGAGATTGTTACAGCATGTTTAGAATGAGTAGAGATATTTTTAATAGCTTGCATGATACCTTAGTTGCAAACTATGGCTTGAAATCAACTACACAAATGAGTTCTGTAGAATCTTTGGCTATGTTCTTATGGACAGTTGGTGGCCCTCAATCAGTTAGCCAAGTCATGAACCGCTTCAAGAGATCAAGTGAAACAATCTACAGAAAATTTCATGAAGTCTTGGACTGTTTGTATCGTTTATCTGAAGATACCATTAAACCAAGAGATCCAGAGTTTAATACAGTTCATCCTAAACTTCAAGATAGTCGCTTCTCTCCTCATTTCAATAATTGCATAGGTGCAATTGATGGCACGCATGTACCTGTTGTTGTGCCAGCAGATGAGCAAATTGCCCACACCGGTCGCCATGGATATACATCTCAAAATGTGATGGCGGTGTGTGACTTCGACATGAGGTTTACTTTTGTTGTCGCCGGATGGCCGGGTTCAGCGCATGACACAAGGATATTCAATAATACTTTGGACAAATATTCAAATCGGTTTCCACATCCTCCTGACGGTACTTTGCTTATATGAACCTATAATTAATTGCTAATATGGCGTTCTCGAATTGGATCATCAACACTTACATGTTTGTCATGTGTAGAAAAATATTATCTTGTTGATGCGGGATATCCCAATCGAAAGGGCTATCTAGCTCCTTACAAAGGACAAAAGTACCATCTACCAGAATTTCGACGGGGTCAACAACCGAGTGGTAAATACGAGGTGTTTAATCATGCTCACTCCTCCCTTCGAAATGTGATTGAACGTTCATTTGGTGTGCTCAAAATGAAATGGCGAATCTTATTGGCTATGCCAAGTTACAACATGGACAAGCAAACGCAAATTATTATTGCGTGTATGGCACTTCACAACTTCATCCGAGATAGTGCTTTACGCGATGAACTTTTTGAGAGATGCGATAATGATGAAGACTATGAACCAAACACTACACACGCTGGACCATCTGGAGGCAACAGCGGCAGTGCATCGGCAGTGGATGATACAAACATATGCGCCTTTCGTGAAAGTCTTGCTAATTCCTTGATGTCTTCAAGATCATAGACAGTAGGATAACTCATATTTATATGCAACTCATTTATATTGCAACATGTATCTTTATATGCAACTCATATTTATAGGCGCCTGTACGTCAGGATTTTCCTCGGCGCCCGGCATACATGTCTGTCGGGACACTTTTTTTTCGTTTCTGTCATAAACCGATCGATTGAATTCATGCGTAAACGAAAGGAACTGCGAATTGTATACGAACACAACAAATTGGATCGCGATGCATAATTCGTGCATCATAGATGATCAGTAGACAAACAAGCGGCCGTACCAAACATTTTCTCCAATTAATACAACATTTTCTCCCCGGATAACATATAGATCAAGAGGAACATCACAATATATCTCTCCTACAATTACTCGTTCGCAAGCACCTTGAAGAACAACATTTGCTGCAAAGTAAAAAAAAATTAAAAGAGGAGTTTTATGGCAAACAAGCGGTCGTTAATTGCATGGGAAATCATTGCGTTCCGATGGGTCGCCAACGTAGACGCACACATCTTGGTCTATCAACCTTCGTTTATAACCCACAAATATAATAGAAATTCGAAATAAAAAGTAAAAAGAAATTACCCAACTTATTTTTGTAGAACTACAAATTAAAACATGTACATGGATCCACATAGTAGTCGGAATGGTAATAAGGGTATTTCAGACTTTCTGGTAATAAGCCACAGCATTCAATCCATCAAAAAGTCAGGATACTAAATAGCCTAACTTGGCTTAAAAACTAACTGCTTTTAAGCTGTTTAAGCCAAAAAACTAACTTTAAACTATAAGCCAAAAAGTCTAAACCTAAACAAACAGCCCTCACTCTTCCAGCATTACACATTACACGACTTGCGTCTTGCTTCAAACCAGCTTTCTGTCCCTATACAAGAGTTCCACGTGGCATCTTCAAGCTTGGTGTCTGTGGACCTTGTTGTTGTTGGATTCTTGAAGGCCATTCTGGTAATTTCTCAATTAGAGGAAAGGAGAAAATGGGAAAAAGGAAATTGGCTGAGGGGCCCACTGTCAGCTGGAGGCAGCAAATGTTGAGGGGTTCAAAAACCCTAGTTCATTTGTGCGGACGCGTGGGGGGCTAGGTCTTCCCCGACCGTTTCGGCGGCTGCTCGGCAAGGCGGCGCTGGAGGTGAGAGTATGCCGGGCCTTTCGGATCCGGCAGTTCTCAGCAACCGCGTCGCACGATGCAGTGTTCCTCTCCTTTATATGAGGTGATCTTTTCTCCATTTGAGGGTGGACAGAAATCTAACTTTCCCTACCGATTTGTGCTTCTTCCTCTCTGATTCTTGGTTTTAATCATAGAGGGGATTTGAGGTTTTCGGGCGCCGCCGTTCTTAGCGATAAACCCTTGATCCTCTGTGCGCATATCCCCTCGGTTTCCCCTGAGTGCCGCATTATCTGTGAGGCTTGTGCTGTCGATTCCCGTGGAGGTCAACCTTGGCTTGGCAGTGAGGAGGAGTGCTGTGATACTTGGTGTTCTTGGATGCACTTGGCCGGTGCATCTTCGGTGGTTCTTACGCGGCATCCTACCCGTACCTCAACTTCTCTGTTTGGTGTGTCCTGAACGGAGAAGAAAGGCAATGTATCTCCGACGACCACGTCTTATCACCACGACACAGCAGGACGATTGGTTTTCTGGGTCAGCACCATTAGGTATGCCTTGCCTGTTCTTCTCGTTGGCTTTGAGTGCCATCCGCTCTGTAAGCATTTCAGTTTACATTTTCCACATTACCTGCATAGTGTGTTGTGCTAGTTATCTGTGATTATTGACTAGTACTGGGAGACTTTGCAAGTAATGTTTGTGGGCTCGGTTCACTAGCTCGATGAGGATATCTGTCATGTTATGAAATTAAGTATGATAATTGATCAGGCTTGAGCTAAGTTCAATTGTTTCTCATTGTTAGTTTGATTAAAAGGGACTAGCTTTTGGTGCTTTGTCTGGAAAGAATCAGTATTGTTGCTCTATGCTACAAATTGCCTTGATCTATCTATTCTGTCATTTTGCTTGGTAGATTCTGACAGATGTTCATATCCTTGGAGCATTTGAATGCTAATCTGTTGTACTGATTCATTTGCAAGATTGTTTCCTTAATCTTCTGTTATCTGGGGACTCAAGCTAGTTGCCAGTGAGAAATTATCTGAACTTTTGTGAAGTTTTGTCAAGGGCTCAAAGTCTAAACTTTAGATTATCACATTTAATTAAAGAAGCACATTGACAAGTATCGAGAAGGCCAAGAATTATTCTTGTGCAACTCTACATCTGAGAGCAATAATCAAATTAAAACTGAGCTTTATGTTGTTTTAATTGAGTTACTGCTCTGTGTACCGAGTGTTATGTTCAGTTTAACTGCTATCTTGCTCCATGTTTTAAGTCAATTATGTAGTTTAAATGGTATGGTGGATTTACATGTTTTCATGTTATTGTATCGTTTAATTGCTGCTGGAAATGTACTTTATTTATGCTGATTTGAGATATTCACATGATTCTTATGCTGGGCATAGCTTTCTGCTTGAATGACTTCAATAGTTTTACATGTATATGTGTTGATTAAGTCATTTATATACCTCTGGAATCATGTTTTATCTTTGTTTATATACCTTTGGAGTCATGTTTTATCTTTGTTAATTATGCTGGAATTAATTCTAAATATATGCTAAACCACATTAGTTCCAACAATCCAGAAAACCGATGTTTATAGAAATGGCTTCCTCGTCTGATGTCGTTAAGCTGGAAGTATTTGACGGTGTCAACTTTAAGCATCGGTAGGCTAAAATAAATTATGGCTGGTTGACCTCATACCTTTTTAGGTTATTTAAAATTCTCTAGTGTTCCCATTGGAAACCGCTGAAATGACGTGGTAGGAGGATGCGAATAATTCAGTCTTAGTCTGTTTGTTAGCCATCTTATCCAACTAGCTATTTGATGCATATGTTAAATCCAATGATGCCAAGCAACTCTAAGACGAATTTGATGGAATAATATTCCGAAGGCGATAACAGGAATGAGTCATTCATAACTGCTAATTACTTGAACTTTAAGATGGTAGAAGGACAGTCAGTGATGGAGCAGCTCCACGATCTACAACTCCATGTATATGATTTAAGTCAATACGACTGCATCTTACTAGAGAAGTTCCAAGCTAATATCATCTTGGCTAAGTTATCGCCTTTGTGGCGTAACTTTGTGACCGCTCGTAGACATATGAAAGAACATTTGACGTTCAATGAGCTGTCAGCTACTATTAATGTCGAAGAGCATGCAAAAGCTAGTGAAGTGCAGGAAAGGCTCAAGTCCAGACTCATCAAGCGAAGGTCAAGAGTGTTGCAGGTAGTGGGAAATAAAAGTTCAAGAACCTGTTCATAATAATATGTACCTCATGCCTTTATGGCAAGTCTATCAATTGATTGATGGATTGATACAGATGCTACTCTACTAGATATATATATATATATATATATATATATATATATATATATATATATATATATATATATATATATATATATATATATATATATATATATATATATATATATGTGTTGATCAATGTTATTTTTCTTTATTTATGGGAGAAGGGTTCATTGCAATAATGATTCTCATTGTAATAAAATTCATGATGTTTGGCAGTCTCGTGTATGTCATATTAATTTTGAAGCTATTGGCGGTTAAACAAATTGAGTTTAATTCCTAACTATAATTTTGAAAAGGGTTCAAAGTGTGAAGTGTGTGTGTGCAAGGTAAGCAACCCCAAAAACGTTTCATTGCGTTGAAGGGCAAAGCACCTCTCCACTTGAGCTAATTCATTCTGATCTTTGTGGGATAAATGGACTTTTAACTAAAGGTGGCAATTGGCAAGAGCTATTTGTTTACTCTCATTGATGATGCGGCTAAGTACTATTATATTTACTTAAGTCAAAATATGAAGCACTAGAACATCTTAAAATATACAAGGCCGAGGTGGAAAATCAACTAGAAAAGAAAATTAAACAGTTAAGATTGGATCGAGGTGGTGAATATATTTCTAAGGAATTCTCCCAATTCTGTGAAGGTGGAATAATATTTCTAAGGAATTCTACTAATTCTGTGAAGGTGGAATAATTCATGCAGTTACCCCACTGCATTCTCCCCAATCAAATGGAGTAGCCGAACGAAGGAACCAGATTCTTGGTAACTTGGTGAATGCTATGTTATAGAATTCAGGTATGTCAAACTTATGGTGGAGGTGAGACAATTCTCACAGCTTAAGGGTGCTTCTCTGCAACGACGAAGAAATATCGTATGAAGGATGGAAGGAGAGAAAACCGAACATGTCCTTTCTTCGTACTTGGGGCTTTCTTGCAAAAGTGCATGTGCCATTACCGAAGAAAAAGGAAACTTGGTCCCAGACTATCGATTGTGTCTTTCTAGGATACGCCCATCACAAAACAACATACAGATTTCTAGTGATCAAATTCGAGATTAGCGATATTGCTAAGAATGTCCTTGTGGAATCTCGTGATGTGACCATTTGAGAAAGTGATTCTTATGAGAGCAAATGAAGTCATTGACCATACTGGTTCAAATGAACACTCTATTTTTCTTAGTGTTCACAAACACTGCTCCTGAATTGGAGTTGATAGGAATAAGAGGCAGAGGACTGAAGAATCGCTTGACGATGACTATGCCACCTATGTCATGGACGATGAACCATGAAACCTTTCAGAGCCACATGCATTTCCGGATGTGGATCACTAGAAGGAGGCAGTCTGTAGTGAGATGGATTTCATCATAGCTAACAGACCATAGGAAATCACGGATCTTCCATCTAGATTCAAGCCAATGGGCTGCAAATGGATCTATAAAACAAAACGTAGATCGAATGGTACTATAGAAAGGTACAAGGCTCATTTAGTGGCTAAAGGTTTCACACAAAAGGAAGGAGAAGATTATCTTGGTACATGCTCTTCTGTAGCTCATTTACCCAGAATTTGTGTGCTTATAGCACTAGTTGCTGCATATAAACTCCAAATACATTAAATGGATGTAAAGACCACTTTCCTAAATGAAAAGTTGGATGAGGAGATTTATATGCAACAACCCGATGGTTTTATGGTTGAAAGGGCAAGAGAAGAAAGTATGTCGATTGATTAAATTCTTGTATGGTCTAAAGCAAGCTATCAAGCAATGGCATGAAAATTTTGATAATACATTGACTTCGATCAGTTTCTATGTAAACGAAGCCGATAAGTGCATATACTTTTGATTTAATGGGAACGAAGGTGTCATCCTTTGTCTTAACATGGATGACATACTATTGTTGGAACTAACATGGATGTAATCAATAAAACCAAAGTCGTTCCTCTCTTAGAACTATGATATAAAAGATTTTAGTGAATATGATGTTATTTTAAACATCAAGCTATTCAAGGGCGAGAATAAGATTATTTTAATACAATCTTATTATGTGGATAACCCTATAGCTACACCCTATGATCCAAATGTCAAGCTATACAAAAACACTAGACATAAAAAAGACCAGCTTAAAGACTCAAATAATTGGTTCCTTGCTGTATTTTACTAGTGCAACGAGGCTTGATATCTCATATGTTGTAAGCAGATTGAGTCGATACATGGCCAATCCAGAAGATGATCACTGGATAGTACTAGAAAGGGTACTTAGGTATCTAAAATAAACTAATAATTTGCGGATAAAATATTCTGGTTTTATGGAAGACCTTGAAGGATTTAGTGATTCAGATGATATAGAGGCTACGAGTGGATATATATTCTAGTAGGTGAGGTTATTGCGTGGAAGTATTCTAAACAGTCTGTCCTTACATGGTCCACCATGGAGGCTAAGCTAGTGGCAATTGACTTGGCAGTTGTAAAGGCGGAATGGCTCAAAGAGTTCCTTTCCGACCTACTGGTGTTGGAAAACCAATTCGAGCTGTCTTAACCAACTGCGATAACCAAACCATTCTGGTCAAGGCTAAGAGTAGTAAGGACAATATGAAGTCCTCAAACTTATAAAGAGACGACTTAAGTAAATAAGACATGTCAGAGAGACGGATGTTATTTCCATGGAATACACCCAGTCCGAAAGGAACTTGACAGATTATTTCACCAAAGAATTGGCGCAAAAGGCCAACCTTGCAGCGTTTAAGGGAATAGGGCTCATATTGTTGGATCTCAAAATAACAACTTTAGAACTCTCTGTGTAAATTACACTATCGCAGGAAAAGCTAGTGCACACAGGGTTAACAAGGATACATATCATGCATAACAACCAAACTTTATTAATTAAAAGAGTATGGCCTTATGGCCAAAGTCTACAATAAAGCGGCTCAAAGCCAAAAATAAAGTAAATCAATGGAAGATAATTATTAAAGGAGTAGCCCATCCTGCCTTTCTACAGGCGAATAACTGTAAGACATGGCCTATTCATCGCATTCCTCACTGTAGTCGATGAAACCATTCTCTGGCAACAAATTTAAGCAAGGTGAGTATATAAAGTACTTCACAAGTTATATCAAAAGATCTAACAGATATGATGCATGCATGGATATTGTCAAAGGAAAGCATAATAAGGTTATTTGTGCGAAAAAGCATAATTGAAGTAAATACTTTAAATTAAGTACAAAAGCAGAATTTAAAACAATATATGGAAACAACATTTTAAATAAAATACTATCGTTAGTGTAAGCACCAACCTAACACTAACTTAACCATGGGTATTCCATCTGGACCAATCGTTTTAAACATAGAGATGAGAGTAAGGTTTGAGGTGCGGAGAATAGAGGTCGGATGGCCTCCTATTCATAGGAAAAAACTTGACATTTTTTAAATTTTTGCTATTTTTTGAGTTTTTTTTACCTTCAACGGTCAGAAACGGATATTTTTCACGGGCTGTGCCGTGCCGTGCTGGCACGGCCTATTTACGCCTGTTGGAGCTCAGTCGGGCCGTGCCGTGTTGTGCCGCCACCTCGGCCCAGGCATGGCACAGTCCACCGGGCCATGACATCACATCCCACGAGCTAGACGGGCCATGTCGTGCCTAGGGCCAATAGTGATGGGCCATGGGTTGGCACATGAAGGCCCGGCCCATTGGACAGCTCTACAGAATGGTTTGGAAGATTATAATCAATGATGGCCAAGTTCAATTGTACAGGAGGTATTGTCCTTGCTGAGAACTTATCACGTCTTGGGCAAGTATATCAAGATTCTACTGGGATCACATACAAGGCGTTCTTTGTGACATTTGAAAGGATCTTGACTACCTTAACATCGATTGACTTTTCAGACAATAGGTTGTAAGGCACCATTTTTGAATCAGTTGGACGACTTGTTTCACTACGTGTACTGAACATGACGCACAATGCCTTCACAGGAAAAAAAGTCTAGCCCAACTTGGCGGCATGACTGATCTGGAGTCACTAGACCTGTCATGCAACCGACTCTCAGGGGAGATTCCACGAGCTGACAAACCTCACGTTTCTGGGCACCCTGAACTTGTCCGACAATCAGTCGGTGGGAAAGATACTACAATCACGTCAGTTCTCTACATTTGACAACAGTTCATTCGAAGGGAATGCAGGACTGTGTGGACTGCCATTGTCTAACCCATGTGGCGTTTCACCTTCTACTCAAGGTGAGGCAGATGTAGACAAGCATATCGATGTTGTTTTGTTTCTCTTCGTCGGGCTGGGTTTTGGCGTCAGATTTGCAGCGGCTATTCTGATGAGATGGGGTCGGATCGGCAAATGGTTAGTTAAGTCTGCAAGAGCTCCGCGGATTTGATCTGAACGTGAGGGAGACTGTTTCGAAGTGAAAGCATGCTTGCTTTCCTGGCTGGAAGGGAGCTATATATGAGGTATTGGGGAGTAATATGACTTCTACATATATTTCTACGACTTCTACCTATAGCACGCACAGGCTGGGTTATTTCTCAAGTATTGTAGTATATGGGTTAATCATTAGTACACCATGTGTGCAATACTTTTGTGTATCTACGACTTCTACACACCTTAATCTGTAGTCTACACTATGTATATATGACAGTATGTTGTTTCAGTTACCACTGTAATATACGAATGTACATCAATCCTGTTGCAGAATTGTTTTTCCTCTCTGCTTTACAAAAAAAAAAAAAAATGTACGCCCACGATCGAATTATTTTTGGGGATGCTTGTTAGGCGAGTCTTTGAAAAATGGCTGCGAGCTGTGGAATGCAAGATCAATGATAAGCAAATAGCAAAGGTTTCAACGGTACGATTAAATGGAACATAAATTACTACAAAACACGCAATGGTACAAATGAATCACGAATATGAGCTCAACCAACCAAATCTAGTATAGTAACTAAACAACTATGACATGACACGAACACAACAAATTACTAACTCACTAAGATCAGAATACACTCAGAATCACCACTGTGTGTATGCCTAAACTCTACGAAGCCATCCAATGTAGCCCTCCCATGAGAAAGTGTGACAAAAACATCCTCATACTCTTTTTTCATGAACAGGACGGAGGCGTAGAAGTGCTTGTCGTTACGATCGTTGTAGCCATCCACCTTGACCAAGTTAAGTAGGTCATGTACCTCTTGCCGAGCTTGATTAGATTGGGTAGTAGGGGTCGTGACGGATGGACAACTTGCCTGCAATGTTTCATACAAATCAATGAGACGCTCAATTGTGTCGTCCGTCCGATTTCTCTTTAATTTCTTCCCGTCCGGCTGTAGAAGGGGTTGTGATAGATTAGTAGTTTGCAGTGCAATCTTGTTAGACCATGTGGCTAGTTTTATAATATTTGTGATTATGAATAATTGACAATGTTGCTTATTGATGTTATTTGAGGCATGTGGTGTGTGTAGACTTATGTTGGTTAAGTTGGAAAGAACTTATGCCAAAAAAAGATGCTGCTTTGGTCTTTACATATGCAAGATAACTCAGAGGCGATCATGATCTACGGCGAGAACCGAGAGATAGCTTAGTGCGAAGTTATGGTCTAGAGAGTCAAGAATGCTGAAGCAGACGGTCGTGCTTGAGTTGGGACGCATGTAGATCATAGAAGGATGATGCATGTTGGAGCTACAGTGGTGCAGTCCGAAGACTATGACATGTGACAAAAGTGAAAAATCCGTGTCACGTAAGGGTTTTAGATTTCTTAGAAAGTAGTGGAATAAAAGCCTGGTGGAGGTAATTTGCCCGGCTTGCTAATAAGTTGGCTTTTGGTTCGGTGTTGCGACTGGATTGGTATGCGTGCCGTATGGAATATGAGTTGGTACGTGTGGCGGCTGGACTGTGTGCCGTGTGAGTTGATATGAATTAGGTTTTCTCCCTTGCAGGTTATTTTTGCAGCTTCTCAACGACTCCGTTTTTAGGCTATCCTTCACAGAACGGATTTGCAGGATTTGGTCGTGGCGGCCTCACAATATTTGGACTGTGCGGCCAAGGATATTTTCTCCCGGGCGTATGGATGGCGATCTAGTCTACGGATTGATAGTTATTAGATTTTGATTGATTTTGTTTGGTTTAGCTGTGTGTCTCCGAGCGAGGCAGAGGCTGGAAGTTTTTTATTCCAAGGCTGTGTATCATCTTGATGTACTGTTCTGGTTTATTAATAAAGTCTTCCGTAATAAAAAAAAGGTTTGTTACGGCTGCTATATGGGCTGGCCGTAGGTGATTGAGAGTGCTAATTAGGTTTCCTATTGGGTGAATGGATTTGTGGCTGCATGTGTTCACGCGCTTTTGGTCGAGACAATGTATAATGGCAAAAAAAAAAAAGTTTGGGCGGCTTGTGATCTCTAAAGGCTGCTTGCATGCATTGGTGCTCGATCATGTGTTTTGCCTGCAGGCATGAACTTTGACCGTTGGTTCTGGCCGAGACTTTGCATCGATTTTCCTTGATCGTATTGAGAGGTAATTAGTGCTAATTGTTTTTCCTGTTGAAGCGTAGCTTGCCGCTCGTTCTTGGTGATTAGGGGATAGCTTTATTAGCCCATAAACAAACGTTTTTTTTCAATCAGTCGGTGCTGGATATGATAGCCTATTTTATTCCTATACAAGTTATTGGTCGCTCAGTTCAGGAACTTCGTTTCAATCCAAACCTAATTACAGCAACCAAACCAATACTCGGATCTCCAGCTCTTTCGTGCTGAAACCCAAAAAAGGAAAGCACAAGTAACTAGATTTTGGTTCTTTGAACTTCGGAAGTTTTATCCCAAACGGATTCGAAATGTTCTCCAATTCACTTCGTGGTTGTACATAGATGTCTACTTGACTTGGAAGCTAGTCGAACAATCGATCTCACTGTTAATTTTCTCATGGTATATATGGTCTGTGGCTAGCGATAAGTCTGCCAAAGACTCAGGAGTGACAATTACGTATAACTCATGGCACACGTAAATAATGAAGTCTTGCCTGCGGGAGCTTTCCTTTTTAATTCTTGGTGCATCGACCAAACAACTACGTCTTTATTCGCGGCTACGTGGTGGTGGAACTGGTGGTGCAACCTGCAACACTAGATTTTTTTTTTTGAAGTCCGCAACACTAGATGAGTGGTTGCTACTAAAAAATCACAATCCAGTGCCACTCCGTATTTGTTGTTCGTAGGGGTGCAATCGGTTCGGATTCGAACGGATATTGCTTAAACCGTATCCTAACCCATATTTTTTCCCCGGATTCGAAATTGGATACGGTAAGACCGGATACGAATACGAATTCGGAATATTCGGAGTTTCGAATACGGTATCATCGGAGCGGATATATATCGGTTACGGATCGGAAGCGGATAATATAAGCGGATATCACGGACGTACGAGAAGGAACATTTTCAATAGCGATTCAAACATAGCAAGGTCACCAAGCGATGCAAGATAAAAGAAAAACAGTGTATGGAGAAATCAGAGAAGTGCCTCATTCGGTCATTCCAACCAAAATAATTTGCGCCACAGATGTTAATGCAAAGCAGTCGAAGGTCATATCAATATATCATCACTTAACAGATAGTATGCAAACTCGTGAATCTTGCACTAACAGGTAATTTGCACCACAGATGTTAATGCAAGGCAGTCTGAATGAACAATCTGTGGTTTCAAAATCCTACTCCGCTATCTAATTTTCACTATCTGTGCTACTACTGCATCTGCGGATCTGCCTGCCAACAACACAGAATCAGTGTTCTGTCTGTATCATTGATTCCTACAGAATGGAAAATCACAATATTATTAACCAAACCAAAGCGATTGAAATGAGAGAGAGATCTACCAATGCTCTAATTTATCAATTCTACCTGAGGGAGAATAGCGCCTATCAAGGATGCTATGAGAGCAAGAACAGCACCACTGGCTAGCTAGTTGGATGATCTCTGTTTTCCAGTACCATGTAAACTAATTAAGCCACATGCCATTGCAGCTATACAAATACAAGCAGAGCAGGTGCTAATTTCGCCGGTATCCATCGACTCAATCGTGCAAGCCTAGCTCCCTGTTGCCTCCAATTAGCAAGACAGTGAAGACTCAAGAGCACTACACTTGCCATCCATTCTTCACATCAACATCGTCTCCACGGATGATATGTTTCTCTTAATCTCTTCAGAGCAAAACGAGAACAACAAACCATTCTCAAGGAAATAGTAGTATAAAAAGCGAATATATGAACAACAGGACAAACAACTGAAATAGGAGGCACGCACAAGCGAAGGCGCACCTCGGCGGCGAGGTACTCGAGGACGGCGGCGAGGTAGACGGGGGCGCCGGTGTCGATGCGGCCGATGGGGAACTGGAGGCCTTGATGGAGCGGGAGACCTTCTTCCGTTCTTCGGAAGTTCGGCACACCGGATGGGGACTGGGGAGGATGGCTCTGGGGATCTCAGATCCGGATGGGGAGGATGGCTGGGGGCTGGGGCCTGGGGATCTAAGATCTGGATGGGGAGCAGCCGACTGAGCCGAGCAAGGGAGGCCGGGAGGATGGATTGGGATTGGGGATCGCCGGATCGGGTCGCCGACGAGACGAGAGCGTCGAGAGGAGGGGCAGGTGAGTCGTGAGTGGAGGGCTGCGGGCCTACGGCTGCCGCTGGAGCCTGGAGGTTTACTGGAGATGGAGACCGATCCGCCCATCCGCCGTTTGATTTAGGGTTAGTGGGTTCGGATATCCGACCGGATACTATCCGAATATCCGGCTACCGAAGCAATTCGGTCGGATATTTGCCATCCCGATTCCGAAACCGAATCCGACACATAATATCCGAATCCGGTATCCGATCCGACCGGATTTTCCATTTTCTTCCCGATTTCGGTAAAAATCGGATTCGACACCGGATCGGTCGGGATTAACCCAACCTATTTGCACCCCTAGTTGTTCGCAGCACCGTCAACTAACAATAACTGGTAGATCGCTCCTCCAAAAAAAAACCCTAATATATAGCTGTCTGGTTGGACGTATGGTGGAGGTCTAAAGGAAATATCTGTAAAGAGTCACAATTGCGTGCAACCCATCTCACACGTAGTAGCTTCCCTTTCTGAGGACTTCAGGGAAGACCAGCTTAAAACTTGAATTGATATGCCTCATAAATCCGTCACTACACTAGTACTTTTCCGATGGATTACTGGCTTTATTGCAGTACCAGAGTTTTTGTGTGTGTCTATATATGTGTGTGTTTTTGTGTGTGTGGACGACATTAAAGCACATCCTCGTTGCAGGTCGATGGCGGTACTCGGAAGGGTGAATGATTTTTGGAATTTTTTTTAAGGTATTTAAAATCTTCGTATGAGAGATATAGTTATCAAATTCAGATTATATCAACACGCTCTCATATCAAGCTTGTTAGTTCAGTACATATTTGTGTTAGACCAATGGCTTCCATTGGTTGGGCGCTACTACTCTTTCTAGCCACATCCAGTGCCCACGCTGATGCTAACCTCACTCTCCAGTGCCATCCAGAGCAGGCTAAAATAGCTGTCTGATGGCACGTATGGTGCATGTGCGACGACTTCCGATTTTCAAAATGAGACCAACTCCATGAGCTCCTATTTGTCGACACGGCTTCCGGGAAGCCTTGCTTAATCCGTCATTACGCATGCTACCTTTATAAATGCATGCATCCTGTTAGAGCTCAAACTTGCGGCAATAACCGAAGCAGATATCACTGAATCTATGAAGAGTTCCATAGTTTGTATTATACCAAAACTAAACATTTTAATCATAGATGGTCAATTATACATACCCATATCTAGCAAAAGTGAAACAAATAGGATCTGAATCTATGGGGAAAATGCATGCCCACAAACCAAAAGGGAATTTGTAAGCTCAACTACAAATAGTAAGATTACCTATTGGCAGCCAAACTTCTGGGAAGATGCAAATTCAGCTAACCAAGGAGCTGGTAACTCCGTCATCGTGATCTGGCACCATCTATATGCGCGTAAATATCAAGGGAGCATAATGAGGGAAAACATTAGATCAAATAACCTAATCAACATTGAGTTGAATTGATGAGCTGTCCGGCAGGAGGTAAACACAGATGAACTGATTAGAAAACTCCACTCCAAACAAGCGGTGACCCGCACACCTGAGCATTCACTTGAACTACTATCCTGTAACACCCCACGTAACCATATGGGATATTACCATGGAACATCATCGCAAAGTGAAGAGTAAATAAGTACAACAAAAGAAATCACAAAGAGTTTAAAACTTTATTAACACTTTAATAGAAAACCAACGGAAGCTGGAATAAATATTTAAAACATGGGACCGGTCCACTTCTAACCAAATAAAGAATGAATGAACAACAAAACAGTGGCAAACAACGGTGCTGAAAACTCGAGTGCTCCCACCCATGCATGATGCTATCACTCCACTGGCCTTTTACCTGAGACTGAAAGAGCAAGCATGAGATTTGAAAATCTCAGCAAGTACCCAATAACAATCGCAACACAAGAGTAAAGACAAGTAATGCAACCACGTGAAATAAAGGACAAGTATCACAAGTAAACAACAAGTACAAGATGAAAGCAACACACAATTGATATTGGAGATACTGTCATAAATAGGAGATGGATATCATGGAGACTGTGTATTAAAGATAGTTGTTATGTGACAAGTTATAGTAAGGGTGCCGGAGACCTCCTCCCACATACCCGGTTATACGAGAATAGCCAGGCACAACCTTGTCCTCGACTGTATAACTGCAGACGGGGTGTAATATCCTGTGTAACGAGAATGTACGCCCCCCCCCCGTACGTTACCAAGTTGGGTGGAAATGACCCCTATATGTGGGTAGCCCCGGCGTGATAACTCTTAGTTTGTTATTTAGTGAATTATCCATGATATAATTAGAGAGTTGTAATTGAGTTAAGGTAAAGTTATGAGAGTAAAGGATTGATACGATGTGGCCAGAGACAGGATTGGTGAAATTAGGTGATAAAGTAACTGATACATCTTGGACAGATTATATAGAGGAAAATTATGGTAATTAAGAGATGGCGATGATAAGGCTAAAATAAAACTATGAGAAGTGAAAAGATGTGCTAGGGTTGAAAATGGAAGGGCATAGTTTCTGATATGAGCGCGATGTGGAATAATGTTAAGATGATAGTGATATAGTAGTTAACCTAAAGAGGTATTATAATGTAACTCACACAAGGTTATCAACCAATCAAGTTTTATTATGTGATAAGTGATTATTAGTCAAATTAACATTTATTGTAATATATTGGTCATGACTCACACAAGGAACTATACCAATATTGCAACACGATATCGAAAAGATTAAACATAGAAGCTTTGGTATTTAAGGGACTGCTAATGAGTTTAACGTAAGTCTACAACATGATCACCCACTACCCCTACTAACGGTTTAAACATGAACCCTAAACATTACTTAAAAGCATGAATCGTAGAACATTATTAACAGAGTATTCTAACAAACCTAAAGGCATGTGAAATAAGATAACCTAGAACATTATGGTAGGAACAGAATATTAACAGTATAAACCCAGCAAGCATTAACAATATGATGATAACTAGGCTAGCATGATAATAACCAGGCAAGCATTAGAGATATGATAACAACCAGGGACCTTAGTGATATGATATTAGTGAGGTCATTTGGTGACATGATATTAGCCAGATAATCTAGTGATACGATCATAGCCAGGTAATCTAGTGATACGATAGCAACCAGGTAATCCATTAACATGATAATAACCAGGTAATTCAGTGATATGATAATTGTACTTAATGGCAATGGTAATGAGTAAACACGAACGAGGTGAAATGTGGGATTAAAGCAATTGGAGATAAGTTCATGCACGATTACAAGGAGTGGAAAGGGTTGCTGAGGTTGAAGACAGGAGATAAAATCAGATGGGAGATGAAGAAGGATAATACGATGATGGTAGGGATCCATGAATGATTCTCACCCAGCATTACAAGTTAACTCACACCAAGGGGTTGTCAAACAACTAGATTTTATTACGTGATAAGTTGTTATTAGTCAGGTTAACAATATCATACATAATTCCATCGAAACCAATCAAGCAATAACATACAAGTAATGAATCAGGGAACCGATAATTAAATATATCATTCCGAAGTTAAAGATTACTAGTGGTTAACCTTAAGTTGAAGTCACTCCTATACTACCCCAACCACAATTTAAACAACAATTATAATTAATAATTAAAGCTTGCAACTTACACATTAACCATAGCACTTTAATACATCTAAGTGTCTAAGGTATTAATTAACATAAAGCATGGAAAATAAGATAACCTAGAACCTCATAGTATGAATACAATATTAAAAGTACATAACTAGTAGGCATTAACATGTGACAACAATCGGGCAAGCGTTAGTAATATGATAACAAGCAGGTAACTTTCAGGATATGGAATTAATCAGGTAACATTCGTGATATGATAAAAGCCCGGTAAGTTTTGGTGATATGATCATAAACAGGTACGCTTTAGTGACATGATAGTGGGTAGGTGAGCGTTAGGTGATAAGATAATAGACAGACCAACTTTAGCGATATGGTAATGGTACACAATAGCAACGGTAACAAGCAATCATGGGAGGTGTAAAATATGAAATGCAGAGGTTATGGCCGCGAGGTACTTGCCTGCCAAGCGTTCGGTAGTTCGGTTGCACGAAGGATCAGAAATGCACAATTGCACAGACGCTCGCTCAACCGTTGTGTGAAACCTACACGATGGAATGGAGGTGAATCGGACAAGGGTTATGACAAAATTGTAGAAGAACATGAAGAGATTGTTCGGCTGAAAGGATTAGCATTCGCTGAGACGTCGTTGTGCGAATCGCCGTTCGGCACGAGCTAACAAAAACCCCGACACGAAACTTAATTCGGTCGTGCCCTCGGGCGGCCAAACCATGCGCTACAGTGCACAGGCCGCACTGCCGCCTCCGGCCATCGCCGGCCACCCGTTGCCGGCCATCGGCCGCTGCCGCTGCGCCGCCGCCGGCAAGACCGC
Organism: Dendrocalamus sinicus; assembly: GCA_036346575.1. NCBI lineage: Eukaryota > Viridiplantae > Streptophyta > Magnoliopsida > Poales > Poaceae > Dendrocalamus > Dendrocalamus sinicus. The sequence goes on from CM070641.1 coordinate 1,906,165, forward strand.
GTGTGGGCGGTGCGCGCCACGGCGCGCTGCCGCTGCGCCGGCCGATCGGTCGCCAGCCGCCGCCGCTCCATGCCGCGCCGCGCCGCCACGCCGCGCGCGCCATGGCGGCGCTGCTTGCGCAGCGTGCGCGCTGCGTGTGAGCGGTGCGAGCGCCGCGGCGCCATCGCTGCGCGAGCTCGCCGTTGGCCGCCGCCGCTGCTGGGGCGCCCGCGACTCTGCGTCTCATCGCTGCCGCGCGCGCGCCTCCCGCCGCCGCGTGCGAGCCTATGTCGCAGACGCGCGCGTCGCGACGCCTCCGGCCGCCGCCGCAATCGCGGCTATGGCGGGCGCACGCCGCAGCACACGTGCGGGCGTGTGACGCGACGTCGCCGCGTGAGCCACCACCGCCGGCCGGCGCCGTCGCCACCTCAGCCACCGCCGCCGACGCCAGAGAAGCCCCATGCATCTACATGTGTGAGAACAAGAGAGAGAGATTGAGAGAGATTAAAGGAGGGAGATCGAGGATGAAGAGATAACGGGAGGGAGAGAGTTATGCGGGGAGAGAGATATGCAGTTAGTTAGCTTTTCTTTTTTTGTGGGTGTTACACATCCAATGAGCGGGAGGGAGCACGCATGGATGTAAGGCCAAAGGGAGGGGTGCCTGTAGTTGAGTTGGCCGGAGTGCCACAGTGGTCGGTGCGGGAACGGAGGCTAATCGAACACCGCGAGGTAGATTTGAGCGACGAAGCTAGGGTTCAAGGAGGAGGCTACTTGGGGTCCTCTAGAGGACGCCGCGTCGTCTCCCTTAGGGCGGCCGTGGCCAGTGCGAGGTCAGTGCCTCCTCCGATGTAGGGGTTGGCCGGTAAGTCTCCGAACACCGCGGTAAAAAGTAACTATGTCAATTATGGTTTGTTTTCTTGTACTCAATTTACATTTAAGCAATTTATATTTATAGAATTAAATTAATTACTTGTCATCTTAGGATTGCAAATCTTGATATAGACTTAGGGTGTTGGTGCACTTAGGTGAACCTAGTTGATTTAGGTTTTATTTGTGCTAAACCAATTTGAGTTAAGCCTCTACATTATATACTTGGTTTAAGCAGATAATTGATATTAGTCAAAGAAATTTTAAAACCGCCTACTCAACCCCCCTCTTGTCGGCCTCCTCGATCTTACAGGATGGCTATGGCTTCTCTGTCATAAGTTTAAAGAGCTGCCGATGTCACTCTCAAAGTCTTGCTAAAGTAAGCAATGGGCCTCCCCTTTTGCATCAAGACAGCTCTAATTCCTACCCCACTAGCATTAGTTTCCAAGGTAAATGCTTCAAAAAAATCTGGCAGGGCCATGACTGGAGCTGAAATCAACCATTGCTTTAACTCTTCAAATGCTTTGTCTTGAGCTTCCTTCCAATCAAAGCCTCCCTATTTTAACATATCATACAAGGGTCTGCATATGAGTCCATAATTTTTAACAAACCTTCTATAATATCCAATCATGCCCAAGAAACTTCTTAATTGCGTAACATCTTGGGGCTTTGGCCAATCCTTGATAGTGCTAATTTTGTTGGGATCAATAGCTACTCCTTGACTAGATATGATGTGCCCAAGATATTCTACTTGAGAAGCAGCAATAACACATTTACTAAGCTTAGCATAGAGTTTGTGCTATCTCAATAGGTCCAATACAATGGTTAAATGATGTTGATGATCATTCTCATTTTTGCTATATATAAGAATGTCATCGAAAAAGATCAAGATAAATTTTCTTAAATACTTAGCAAAGATGGAGTTCATTAAAGATTGAAATGTAGCAGGGGCATTGGTAAAAACTGAAAGGCATTACTATGTACTCATAATGACCCAAGTAAATTTTGAATGCAGTCTTAAATATGTCTTCCTTGTTCATCCTGATAACCTGATCTCAAATCCAACTTGGAGAAGATTGCTGCCCATTGTAGCTCATCCAATAGATCCTCTATAACTGGTATAGGATATTTATTCTTGATTTTGAGCATTTAGTTTTCTGTAATCGATGCATAGTCTCCATGAGTCATCTTTCTTCTTAACCAATATCTGGGCCAAATAATTGAGGATTCCAACATGGTTTTGATTTGCTTTTCCATATCTTCCTTGTGCCAGTGTGGTACCCTGTATGGTCCCATGTTAGGTGGTTCGGCCCTGTCCTTGATAGGAATACTGTGGTCACATTCACGTTCAGGTGGCAGCCCTTGAGGCTCCTTGAAAATGTCTTGATATGTCTTAAGGAGTAACTGAAATGGAGGTTTTACTGTTGCCTTTTCTTCTTGTCTCCCTTTGGACTGAAGTTCCACAACATATCTAGAGATTTCTCTCATTGACATTTTGTTCAACTCCTTGGATTTTAAGAACTTAAGGGAAATTGTGTGGGTATGGTCATCAAAGGTCACTTTTGTACTACCCTCCTTCATAATGGTTAGTCTTATTGATTTAAGGTCTAAGCTAATAGGGCTATGTTGGTAAACCCAATCACATCCCAAGATGTAGCCCTGATCAACTCGGCTTCGGCTTCTGGCTTATTTTTCACTATTCATAAGTTTCGTCTTTTACTGAACTTTTGGCTTTTTGTTGAGCTTTTTTGCCGGTTCTTTTTTTTCCCGTATTTGTTTGTATTATATGTAATGGGCTAACATATTTTTTTATATTTTTTAAATTTAATTATGCTAAATAAGCCTCTGTCAGCTACAGTGCTTTTTTCATCCAGCTACAGTGTTTTCAGTCATAAGCCATGAGCTTTTCAGCCGAACCGATCATACCCCTTCAATGGAAGTACCTTAAATGAATTGTAGAATTTCTCTCCATTAATGCTATAACCAACATTTGATATGTGTGAGTGTAGCACTCCACATACCGATGTGAGATACTACTATGGAACGTCATCGCCAAAATGAAGAATAATGATAAAAGCAATAATAGAAATAATGAGAAAATTAAAACTTTAAAAGTACTTTAATAGACGACCAGCAGAAGATGAAATAAATGTTTGAAACATGGGACCGGTTCACTTCTAACCAAATAAAGAACAAATAAAACAAAAGATAGTGGAAAACTACGGTACTGAAAACTCGAGTGCTTCCACCCATGCATGGTGCTATCACTCCACTGGCCTTTTACCTGAGAATCTCAGCAAGTACCCAACAACAATCGCAACACGGTGAGTAAAGGACAGGTAATGCAAGCAAGATATGTAAAGGACAAGCAAAACAAGCAAGCAATTGATACAGGTTAAGTGCAATGAAACTAGATTATTGAAAACACTGATATGGGTCAGAGATAGAGATCATAGGAACAGTGGCATTAAAGATAAATGTTATTTAGCAAGTTATGACAATGGCACCAGCAATCACTTCCCACATACCCGGTTATACGAGAATAGTCAGGCACATCATCGTCCTCGATTGTATAACAGCCGACAGGGTGTAATATCCTGAGTAAAGAAAGTGTACGGCCCCCCGTATGTTACCAGGTGGGTGGTAATCTCCCCTATATGTGGATGACCCCAGGCCAGGTAACTGTCGTCTGATCAATCAGGATAATTGTTATTTAGCAAGTTGTGGCAAAGGCACTGGCGATTACTCCCCACATACCCGGTTATATGAGAATAGTCAGGCACAATGCTGTCCTCGACTGTATAACCGCAGACGGGGTGTAATATCCTGAGTAATGAGAGTGTACGGCCCCCCGTACGTTACCAGGTGGGTGGAAATCTCCCCTATATGTGGATAATCCCAGGCCAGGTAACTATTATATTATTAACATGTTATATGGTGTGAATTTAAGGGAACTAAGAGAAAGCTAAGATAAAATTAGGAGAGTGAAAGGATTTGCTAAGGTTGTAAATACAGAAAAATAATTCCCAATATGAGGATGATAGGGGATGATAATACAATGATAAGGTAACTGATACATCATAGATAGATTATATAATATGAATTTAAGGAACTAAGAGATGGCTAGGATAAGACTATGATAAATGGAAGGGGTTGTTGAGGCTGGAAACGAAAAGCTTAACTCCCAATATGAGGCGATATGGAATGATGATATAATGATAGTGATATAGGAATTATCCTAAGAGGTATTATAACATAGCTCAGACAAGGTTATCAACCATTCAAGTTTTACTATATGATAAGTGATTATTAGTCAGATTAATAGGTTTTATACATAATATCATGCATGGCTCATATACAACATCACACAAGTAATGGATCATGATATTAGGAAACTAAAACATAGCAGCCCTAATGTCAAAAGAGTGTTAATAATTTAACCTGAATTAAAACATGCTCCTATTCTACCCCCATTAACGATTTAAGCATGAATTCTAAACACTAATTAAAAGCATTAATTCTAAAATATTGTTAACTGAGCATCCTAATAAACATAACGCATGTGAAACAAGATAACATAACACATCATGGTATGAATACAATATTAATAGTCTGTAACTAGGCAAACATGAGCGACATGATAATAACCCGACAAGCACTAGTGATTTGATAATGACCAGATAAGCTTTAGTGATATGATACTAGTCAGGTAACTTTAGTGATATGATATCAGCCTGGTAGCTTTAAGAGTATGACATCAAGCAAGTAACTTTAAGGATATGGTATTAGCCAAGCAAGCATTAGTGATATGATAATTATACTCAATGAAAAGGTGACAAGTAAACTAATAACACGTGATATGTGAAATGGAAAGGTCACGGCCGCGAGGTACTTGCCTTGAGCACGCTCGTCGGACACGCTGCACAAAGGATTTGGAATGCACCACTGCACGAATGCTCCCTCAATAGCTGCGAGAGATCCTACACGATGGGATGGAAGCAATCGATTAGGCACCGATGAGTTTGATAAAGGAACGACATGAGTTAAACTTAATTAGAGAAGAAACAGGTTCGCTAGCCCCACAGCCAAGCGAAACGTCGTTTAGCAGTGCGAATGGTCGTTCGGCCTAAGCGGGACATCGCTCGGCCGAGCGGAACACCGTTCAGCCACGTGAAACGACAATCAGCCATGCGAACCCGCTCTTGCCGCCAGCAACCGCCAGTCGCCACCGCGCGCCCGCTCTCGCCGCCAGCAGCCGTCTGCCGCCAGTGCCACCAGCGTCGCCGCCGCTCACGGAGAGAGAGAGAGAGATGTGGGTTAGATAGGAGAGAGAGGGATAAATGGTTTAGATAGGAGAGAGATAAATAGGAGGGTACACGGGGGGAGAGAGAGAGTGAGTGAGTTGCTTAAATTAGAGATATTAGAGATTAGGGATAGACTCTCTCTCTCTCTCTCTCTCTCTCTTTTTGGGTGCTATAGTGAGCCAGTATGTAGAGTGCCCCCACCAGCCACTGTTACGTTTTGCAATGGGTTGTTTTGAATTCTGCAGGTTGTCTTCATAGCAAATTTCAAATCAATGAATGTATGAGTGCTACCACTGTCCACTAGTGCCACTCCTTTCTTTCCTCCAATGTTTACTACCAAAGTATAAGTATTAACACTAGTCAGCCCCTGAACAACTTGTATTGAAATTTGCATAAGTTGCTCTTCTTGCTTAGATTCAGGTGGAGGGTTTTCTATCAGTTCCTATGAATAATCCTCCAACGCCAGTTCATCTTGTGAAACTTCTTCCCCTTCTGAATCCATAAGATTCATACTCTGATGTTGCTTGCATTTATGCCCCAAAAACCACTTGCCCCCACAATATTTGCAGCTTCCAGGAACGAAAGGTCTGTTAAGTCCATCCTTCTTCTGAACATTCTACCCGGTTGGAGGTTTAATCTTGGCAGGAGTTGCAATGTACCCACTCTTCTGTTGTCTGGAGTTTATAGCTTGTGGACTCTTCCTGTAGCTGCCGCCGCCCCCTTTTCTATATCCTTAGCCATCCAATAAGCTTCACAAAGTGTTTGGGGATTCAAGGGTTTTAAATAATGCTTCATATCATTTCTCAACCCATGCACAAAACACTTAACAAAGAAGTGACTGTTTTGCAGGGGGTTTTCACTCTTGCATAATACCATCAACTTCTCAAACTTGTCAATGTAATCAGAGATACTCAAGTTGTACTGCTTAACAAATGGAAATTTTCCAATACCTCATACCCACTATATTGAGCAAATCTGTCACATACCATGTGTGGCACAAAAATCTGGCCAAGGGGGTGGATTCCACATTAGACCTGTACTTCTAAGCCACTTATCTGCCCTTCCAACCATGTAAATTTGAGCTAAATCAAACTTAGCTTCATTGGGTACATTGGCCATGGCAAAGTAAGTCTCACTTTGTCTAATCCATTCTAAAGGATCACGACCATCAAACCTTGGGAAATCTAGCTTAGGTCCCTTAGCAATAGATTTGTAAAAGCTGTTAATCCTTTCATTACTAGGATTTAGGTTCCACTGTTTGGCATAATATATGGCTCTCTGGAATGATTCATATGATCTCTATGAGCTGGATTCCACTGCTTAGCAAAGTGTTGGCCATGTTGGTAATTGAGGTGATTCAGTGGGGGACACAGGGGTAGGGTGTACTAACCGATTTTGGCCACAAACTGTTGGTGCTACAGAATACCCAGTAGATGGGCAGATAGGATTACCTTCATGACCAGCATTAACCTTGACTCCTTGCGTGCTGTTAAGGTTTATCTAGCCCAATTCTTTGACCTTCCTCATCATCTCCTAGTCCATTTCGCTTTGTGGAACCAAGTCTGAAACAATCCTAGTGCCATCCTCCTGCCTCACGTGAGGGGCATTGACTCCAGCATTGGGTTCAACCATTCGACCCTGAGATCCGGCGATTCCCTGCAGCAATGCTTCAATCTTGGTCATATGCACTTGCAGGCCAGCCACTTGCTTTTGCAGATCACCAACTTGGTTTTGTACCAGATCCGCTTTGTGGCTTGCCTCCTTTGCTTCTTGCCTAATGTCTGTCAGATCAGACATCTCTCCCCGTCATGCCTTAGGTGCCTAGCTAATGTTCTAGAGCTAAACTACAGACAGATAAATTTAGGGCATAACTTCTCCCCTACCATCTCATTGCTTCGCAGTTTATATAGTGTTTACAAAACCTGCTCTTAGGTGCTAATCAGCGATTACAAGTATAATCTGTTGACAAAACACTCGAGTAATTACATGCTCATGGTAAGATAAGCATGGATGACTTCAGCAGTAACTCCAGGAGGTCACATAGAGTCGTCGACATTGAATCGATGATGAAAGGGTATCCGCAAATCTCAACCGTCCAGTGACATTTACGTAGGAACTTACAGAGAGCAACTCTTCAGAAGATTTCAGGCTGCGGTTTCCTCGGTTCTGACATGGTAACTCCGTCATCGTGATCTGGCACCATCTATATACGCGTAAATATCAAGGGAGCATAACAAGGGAAAACATTAGATCAAATAACCTAATCAATATTGAGCTGAATTGATGAGCTGTCCGGCAGGAGGTAAACACAGATGAACTGATTAGAAAACTCCACTCGCACACCTGAGCATTCACTCGAACAACCATCCAATGAGCAGGAGGGAGCACGCATCGATGTAGGGCCAGAGGGACGGGTGCCTGCAGTTGAGCTGGCCGGAGTGCCGCAGTGGTCGGTGCGGGAACAGAGGCTAATCGAACACCGACACATAGGTGGAGGGGTGGATCTAGCCCGTCGCGCGATCGGACGAACAACAGCTCAGAGGACTCTAACGGAACCGTAAGGAACCATGAGGGTATTTTTTTGCAAAAAAGCAGGCACTGAAACCTTGGGCCCGTTTTTCAGGTTTTCACTCCAAACGCAATTACCAAACCAGTACTCGGATATCGACTCTTTCGTGCTGGAACCAAAAAGGAAACAGAATAACTAGATTTTGCTTCTCCCAACTTTGTAGTCATATCCCAAATGGATTCGAAACATTCTTTAATTCTGTTAGCGACTAAGCATAGGCTAGGCTTAATACTAGCGGTTGTAACAGTCCCGGCACCACCGGCTTCCTCTCCCACGATAGCCTCAGTTGTAGGATCGGCTGTTAGTGGGTTGAGGACCGGTTCATGTATATTACCCTTCTCTGAACGTAATGGAAGTGTGCGGTGTTTCTCCCAGTTCATCACTCTTACATGGTATCAGCCTTTCTTCGATCTTATCCTTCCTCTTCCGCTGCCTTCGGCCATGGTGAGCTCTCCAGGTTCGGTCGCCTCTGCCGGCACTAACCCCTTTGCCTCTCCCGCCGAACCTGTGCCTCCCCCGGCTTCCACCATCGTCCTTATCAACATCCATAGCCACGTCCCTGTCACCCTCAACACGGATGACGGGAATTTTCGCCAATGGAGATCCTTCTTCGAGCTTACCTTCAAAAAGCTCGGTCTCGTCAACCACATTGACGGCACCGTCGACTCGGCCGCCATGATCGATGATCCGGAATGGCTGCAGGTGGACGCGTGCATTGTTTCCTGGCTCTACTCCACGGTGTCCAAGGACATCTGGAGTGATGTCTACAAACCACGCACCAACGCCTACATCGCCTGGACCGCCATCACCGGCCAGTTCCTCGACAACAGCCTCCAACGCGTCGTCTACGCCCAGCAGGAGTTCCACAGCCTATTCCAGGGCGACATGTCCATCGGCGAGTACTGCGGCCGTCTCAAGCGTCTCGCCGACACCCTCTACGACTGCGGCGCCGCCGTCTCCGACCCGGCCCTCGTCATCAACACTCTTCGTGGGCTGAACAATAAATTCAGCCAAGCGACTGCCGTACTCTCCACCATGACGCCGCCGCCGACCTTCCTCTACACCAAGTCGTACCTGCTGCAGGAGGAGCACCGCATCAAGCACTCTCCTGTTTCAGTCCTCACTTCCACCCTCGTTCTGGCCTGATGCGCTCGCCACATCTACATACCTCCTGAACTGGCGACCGTGTAGACCACGCCTAAACTCCACACCGTTTGAGCTCCTCTTTGGCACGCCACCAGATTACGCTCACCTGCACGTATTTGGATGCCTTTGCTATCCCAACACAGCAGCCCTCGCTCCTCACAAATTAGCGCGCGATGCCGCCATTGCATCTTCCTGGGATATCCAATGGATCAACGTGGCTACAAGTGCTACAATCCGGAGACTAAACGCGTGATCATATCTCGTCACGTTTACTTCGACGAGTCTTGTTTCCCCTTTGTGCAGCTCTCTGAATCCGAACCAGGCACTGCCGCACGGTGTCCCCGTGCATCCAAGACGTGCTCCCCGCGCCCACGGTACGACGAACGCCTCTCCCTCGGGCTCCACCGCTGGCTCCTCAGCCACCCGAGGTGACCCCGGTACACTCGTCGCCGCATGATCCGGGAACGTCTCCGACGGCAACATCTCCATCAGCTGCACCACAGCCCTCACCGGCGCGTCATGCTGTGTCTACGCCAGACACACCGCTCGCGTCACCGACACCGGCACCGACGCCACGACTCCGCCAAGACTGCGCGACACGCCGACGTCGTCCACCGCGCCACCGCGGCACCCCATGGTCACCCGGGCGCGCGATGGCATCCACTTGCCGAATCCCAAGTACGCCAACGTCGCTGCGACTCCGACACCGTCATCTCCTCCATCCTCCGTCTGTGCAGCCCTCCGTGATCCGGAGTGGCGTGCGGCGATGCAAGATGAGTTCGACGCGCTGCAAGCCAACGCCACCTGGACTCTTGTTCCACGCCCGCCACAAGCCCATGTGATCACCGGCAAATGGTTCTTCAAGAACAAGCTCCACCCCGACGGCTCACTGGAACGTCGCAAGGCCCGCTGGGTTGTGCGTGGGTTCTCTCAACGGCCGGGGGTTGATTTTCATCAGACCTTCTCTCCGGTGGTCAAGCCGACGACCATCCGCACCGTACTGCACCTCGCTGCATCGCGCCACTGGCCTGTTCACCAGCTCGACGTCAAAAATGCTTTCCTCGACGACACTCGACCGGATCATGTCTGCCTCCTCGTCAAGTCCCTCTATGGGCTGAAGCAGGAGCCGCAGGCGTGGTTTCAGCGGCTGGAAGCGCACCTACGCTCCACCGGCTTTGCCCCCACAGGCTCAGACTCGTCGCTCTTCGTCTACCGCCGCGGTGACGCCGTGGCCTACCTTCTCGTCTACGTCGATGACATCATCTTGACGGCATCGAACACACAGCTGTTGCAGCGCGTCATCGAGGAACTCCGTCGGGAGTTTGCCATCAAGGACCTCAGTGTCCTCCGGTTCTTCCTCGGCATCCAGGTTCGTCGCGACGACAACGGCTTCTTCCTCACGCAAGAGCAGTACACGGAAGACATCCTTGATCGCGTCGGCATGTCGAACTGCAAGTCTGCTACCACGCCGGTCGACGCCAAACAAAAGCTGTCTGCTGGTGATGGTGATCCGGCGGCGGACGCGACATTTTACCGCAGCATTACAGAGCGCCGCAGACCGACGCGACCGCCGACATCGCCTACGCCACAACTGCATGTCAGACATGCACTCGCCACGAGTCGCGCACTGGAATCTTGTCAAGCGGATACTTCGGTACCTCCGTGGCACGATCAACAGTGGCCTCACCATCTCGACATCGCCCTCCAACGACCTCAGAGCTTACTCCGACGCCGATTGGGCTGGCTGCCCCGACACACGACGGTCTACATCAGGATACTGTGTCTTTCTTGGAGACTCGCTCATTTCATGGTTGTCTAGCGGCACCAACGGTGTCGCGATCCAGCACGAGGCCGAGTATCGCCGTGGCGAATGCAGCTCGCAGAGTGTTGTTGGCTACGCAATCTTCTTCGGAGCTTCACGCCCGTGTCGACAAGGCCACGGTAATCATCGTGACAACGTTTGGCGGTGTACCTCTGAAAATCCAAGACACCATCGCCGGACCAAACATGTTGAGTGGACATTCACTTCGTCGGGAAAAGGTCGCCTTGGTCGGTTCTGTGTTCGTGATATTCCAACTGAACATCAGATTGCCGATGTCATGACCAAAGGCTTGCCTACGCCGTTGTTCCAAAGTTTCAGAAACAGTCTATGCATTTGAACAGGTGAAGCTCAGACTGCGGGGGGGGGGGGGTGTTAGCGACTAAGCATAGGCTAGGCTTAATACTAGCGGTTGTAACAGTCCCGGCACCACCGGCTTTCTCTCCCACGATAGCCTCAATTGTAGGATCGGCTGTTAGTGGGTTGAGGACCGGTTCATGTATATTACCCTTCTCTGAACGTAATGGAAGTGTGCGGTGTTTCTCCCAGTTCATCACTCTTACAAATTCACTTCGCAGTTGTACATGGTTGCCTACTTGACTTGGAAGCTAGTCGAACTCACTGTTAATTAACTGATGATACATATATAGTCTGTGGCTAGCGATTAGTCTATCAAGACTCGAGTCACAATTACGTACAACCCAAGGCACATGTAAATAATGCAATTCTTGCGTGCGGGAGCTCTCCTTTTGATGAACCATGTGGAGCCATGTGGAGGTGACCACATGTGTATGATGAGTAATTGACATTGGTGTAGGTTAGTCGAGTTTGGTTTGGGCTGTTCGGACCATGTCGTTGCGTGGTGCAATAGACTCGGTCGGACTTGGTCATTCCTGGTCAAAAGGGTTTAGGTTGCATATTCTGATATTTTGACAGGTTTGGACTTCATCATGGTAAGTGTGATGTTCTGATGCTATTTACGCTTTCATGTATCGAGCGGTGCTATTTGATGTGTTTCTTGTCCGTGTGGATCGCAGGATGTCGAACGGAGTGTGGTGAGACACGAGGTGATCGGACTAGACACGAGGAGGTGTCGAGGTCAGAACGGTCGGATGTGTTGAAGACGGCGGAGATTCGACGTGGTTGCGAGTCGTGGACGACAAGGTGCGCGGAAGCTTCCCGGAAGGTGCACGAGGGGCGAAACGGAAATTTCGCAAGGCTGCACAAGCGGGAGCGGGCTCCGTTGGACTTAGCGGGCGTAACGGGGTGGAAACCCGTTAGCCGTAGGCAATAAATATGAGGTGGTGGCTGCATGCCCACTTAAACACTTGAAGGGATTTTAGGGTTTCCTTTAGTCAAAATAGGCTTTAGAGTTTGTTTTGGCTTTAGACTTTAGTTGTTGAGAGTTGTTGGTGGAGGTAGAGTTGTGTTCCCTCTGTGTTTCCTTCGATGGTTTCTTGAGAGTCTGTGTGTTCATCCCCTCTTCTTAAGCAAGCATGTATGGTTGAGGAATTGAGAGGGAGAGGAGAGGATTGAGTGGTGAATCCATGTAATCATTCCTCTTGTTCTAATGTCCATGCGTATCGGGACTCCTCTGTATCTTTTTTGATTCAATGAATGAAATCTGAAGTTTCTGTCTCGTGCTCCTCTCTGTTCTTCGTTCCTCTTTTGGCTTGATTGTTGAAATTTTGTGTTTCTTGTTGATTGCTGCTGGAGAGTGCTAAAATGGGTTGCTCCATGATGGGATAGTACCACAAGATCATTTGATCAATTAAAATCCCAAGAGCTCATTCTAGATTTCAGTTTTTGCTTTTTGAGTTGCTCTGTTCATAATCTGCAGTTCTAGGGTTTTAGTGTTGATTTTGATTCCCTTCATGAGATGGCCCGAAACTTGGCACGTTGAGTGTCAAGGCTATTAACTAGCCCTCCTCAAAGTTTCATGAGGCAAGGATCAAGGTTTGGAGAGTAATTTAGGTTTTAGTTCAGACTATGCAAGAGGTTCAGATTTTGTCATAATCTGAATTACTTGCTCTTGAGTTAAGATCTTTGCATTCCTCAAGTCCCAATGCTATTTAGTTTAAGGTCTTAGTCTTGTGGTAGGAAAAGTTTAGAAGATTTTCTCGTTTTTCTTTGATTGGAGTTTTATCTGAAATTTCCCTGTTGGCTGCGAAAGTCTTCGACCAGCAGTCCTCTCGGCTGCTTCAAGCTTTCTTTTGTCGACTGCTCTTCTGCTCTGTTCAGCTGTTTTCAGTGTTTAGTTTTATTGTTTTAGTCTGCAAAAGAAACAAAAAAAAGAGGCCTTCGGTTGCTACATACAGGCACTTGTTGGAGCATTCGGTCGCTGTTTAAGCCATTGATTTCGGCTGTTTTCAGTCTAGCCGACAGCATGGAGTATTTTCTGCTCATTTCTAGTTTCAGTTCTGTAGCAGCCACATGTATGCAGTACGGCAGTTTTTTTTATTGCTCCGGCCGGCAGTGCTAAAAGATCTACACGTTCAGTGATTCGGCCAAGCAAACTTTTGTCTTGTGCATTTCTTCAGTTGGCAGCCTAAAATTTCCTTCGGCCAAACGGAAGTCTCAGTTTTCAGTTCTTGCCATTTTTAGCATAGGCTATTTTCAGTTTTGATGTTTGGCCTCAAGCTCAGTCTCGGCAAACAGGAATTCCTCTCTGTAGAGATTGCTCCATGTGCTTCCAGTATGATGAACCACTAGTGCCTCTTTCTTTTTCTTTGTTGCTGATTTTCATCATTTTTGCATGCGATCCAGACGACGTTATTTTGAGCTGAATTTTTTACTGATTAATCTCTGATTTATGCTGAATTTGTTAGTATTGCATGCGTTCCAGTTTTCAGCAGAATTAATTTTCTGTGAGTTGCTTCGTTCTGCATCTTTTTGAAAAATCAGTGTACGAATTCTCGGGGGCGATTTTCAAGAGATCGACATTCACCCCCCCTCTGTCGCCATTTCGGTCCTACACCTTTCTTCATTCAGGTATCAATCAACGACATTGTTACTTGCAGTTATTTTGATTTAGCAATCAGCTCTTCTCCTTCCACCCGGTGGAGCTTTCCTACTCTCCTCTTGATTCCTTGCAGCACTACTTAACCACTGCCCTTAGTAAATTTCATTAGATTATTTGTGTAGATTTTCTATATTAATTTTCTGTAATATGAACTCGTAACCTATGGTTGTAATCACTAAGATAATTACGCTAGCATATTATTCCATCCTTAAATAAAGAAAAGCCCCTATCATATTTCCTCCGAGCTTCGCCACTGTAATGGTGACTAAGCTACTCCCAAATGCCGAAAAGGGAGCGCTGCTTTTTAATTTTACAACTACTATAAAATTTATATGTAACATTTGGCTAGAAAATTTTCTCGGCCACTAATTCAAATTGAAATACGAGAAGAGGAGAATGGTTTTACCACATTTACATGAATGTCCATGCTCATTGTGGATTATTTATTTGTTTTGAGATTAGTGCTAGGGAACTGGGTGGGAATGTATTGTGTATGTGTGCAAAGTAGCAGAATTATCTACGCAACTGCGTGACTAGATATTATGATATAATCATATTTAATATACAACTCTACTTCGTGTAATTGAAAGTATTTGTTATATAACTCTAATATTTATATATGATTAATCAGCACCGTTATAATCTGGCCCGTCAAAATCAGCGGTGAATATACTTCTCTTTTTCTTTCGATTAATGTCAAAATTTCTAGATTTTTTCTTTTTTTAAATTATTGTCTAACTTTTTTGCCCTAAAAAAAAGATGACTTAAATATCACTAGTTATTTTTATTTACCTCTATAAAACTATCCACTAGTGGCGTCCAAATAGGTGGCAGTACACAGCCTTGCAAGGGCTTGATATGGTATGGACTTGTAATGCACAACCCGATTTCCTGACTTATTTGATAGATTTGAAGATTTTTTCTAGAAATATTATTATTTTTAGTAGGTTTACTTTATTTCTAGTTCATATGATTATGCTTAGACTACAGTGCTACACTACTACCATCTTGTTCTTTTATTCCATGGGATACGAATGCTTAACACTTGCTTTTTTGCCAAGGAAGGATATTTCTAAAAAATCGGAGCCGGTTGTCTCCATATGGATTCGAGAACCAAGGGGGCATCAAAGGGGGCAGTAGTAGGTCTACTATTTCATTGGTTGCTCAGTTCAGGAACCTCATTTCAATCCAAACATAATTACAACAACCAAACCAATATTCGGATATCCGACTCTTTCATTCTAGAACCGAAAAAGGAAGCAGAATAACAAGATTTTGCTTCTCCCAATTTTGGAGTCTTATCCCAAACGGATTCGAAACATTCTTCAATTCACTTCGCAGTTGTGCATGGTTGCCTACTTGACTTGGAAGCTAGTCGAACTGTTGATCTCACTGTTAATTATCTGACGGTACATATATAATTTGTGGCTAACGATAAGTCTATCAATACTTGAGTCATAATTACGTATAACCTATGGCACACGTAAATAATGCAATTCTTGCGTGCGGGAGCTTTCCTTTCTTCGTTCATGTATCAATTGGTGGTGCTACTCACAATCGACAATAACTAGCAGCTCCTCCACAACAAAAAGAAAAGGCTAGTAATAGTATATAGCTCTCCGATAGCACGTATTGTTTCTGTCTAAAGGAAAAATCTGTAAGCGTCACAGTCGCGCCCGACCCATCTCACACGTAATAGAAGTCTTGTTTTACTGTGACTTTCCTCAGCTTCCTGGTCCATTTCATCAGCTTGCAGCTACTCCTACATCTTACTCTAAGTTGATGTTGATTTTTGGTGGACTTCAGGGAAGACCAGCTACAAACTTGAATTAAATATGCCCTTCTCACAAATCCGTCACTACACTAGGCCTTTTCCATTGGATATTGGCTTATGGCAGTACCAGTAAATATTTATGGGCCTGTTCTTTTTGGCTGAAGCTTATGGTTTTTGGTTGTGGTTTGTGTCTTTTAGGCTGTTCGTGCGAGAGATTACAGAGTAACAGAAACTCACGTGCGGTTTTTACCGATATAAATGAAGTCGGTATATTAGTATATACTATAATTAACTAGTAGACTATATCTTGAAAAGATATTCTGTTTAAAAATTAGTTATCGTAGAAAAATCGAAAAACAATTTTTAGATATTGAAAAGAATAGTTGCTATGTCTATCTGAAGGATTCGGCGCATCCTCTGTGGCTTCCATTGGTTGGGCGCTACTACTCTTTCTCGCACAACTCCCCACACTAGCGACATCCAGTGCCCCACGCTGATGCTGAATTTTTTGTACGGATAATCCATTTTTTATTCGAAAATACATAAATATACCCGCGACAAAATTTTTTACAAAAATAGTCTCCAGTCGCCCCCCCATTGGGCGACTTCTTCCTTCGCCCAACCGCAAGCGACACAATATCTGCCATTTGGTTCGGCAGCGATCGCGCAGAGTCGCTTTACCATTGGCGACGCCATGCATCGCCCAATGGATGGGCGACTTTAATGCATGATCGCCAATGGAAGGGCGACTTTACTCACTCCCCGTGATTTTGCAGAGTTTTGTCAATTTTGTAGTTTTAAACTGGAAAAAATATGGTGTAGTTGTAATAAAAGGTTATGTTTATTGTATGTTGTACGTGCATTAAAAATTGTGAGAAATTTTTTTTAAGAACAATTGACTGTAGAACGTTTGATATATACATTGGTAAGTGATATTTTTATGTTACTAAGAATTAGTGTACGAAGAAAACTAGTATGTTAATTATTGTTACATGATTTGGTATCTGAATCATTGAATGCGAACACACGAGATAATAACCTTATGTGAATTGAAATAAACTTCATAATACAGTTGGGAGTAACATGCCGCTTACAGTTTTATTACATACATAACATATAGCATGATATGCGACTAACCCACCCAACTGCTCGTACCACCTACTGTGTGGACCGGGGCCACTTTCCTCGCCACATTTTGTCTACTGGGTGTAGCGTGGTTGTTTCCCCTTTTTGTCGCGCCTTGAAGATGGCTCCGCTGCATCCTTCTTCTGTCACTCTTGGACTTGAGGGCTGCCTCACGAGCTTGAAGCTCTTCCTCCCGACGCTTGATGGTCGCTTCACGCAGACTTAGCCGCTCCCGCCTCCTTTGCAGCTCATCCTCCTTGCCCTTCGACGGATTTGGTCCACCCTCACGCGGCGCTCTTGCTCAAGCCGCGTCGCGTTCCACCTCGCGAGCCCGAGTCATCTTGACAAGGTATTGTCCTTTGTTTTCCACCTCCACCGCCGGTTATTTGGCCATGCCGCGCACCGATCCACCCATTCCATGAACCCGCAAGCCTATGTGTGGCATGGTAGATGTCATGGATCAAGTTGAAAACGATAACGGAAAAGAAATGATTTAGTTATGGTCGTTACCACGAAGTCGTCATCCGTGTCGGGACACTTGAAGAACCTACGGCCGTATTTGGCTCGTTGTACTCGATCATCCGGACTCCCAACATCGCCCTAAAACCGCAATGGCACTTTGGCGCTCATGCCACTCCGGCACTCCAAATGGGTCGGACCTCAGAAGACATTGTTGTGTAGTAGTATTGTGATGCCTTGAGGAGGAGATGTGGTATGGAAGACATAGGAGAGAGGCCTTTATGTAGGCAGTTATCAGTGCGATGGGCATAGTCCATGGAGAGGAGAGGATCTTTTCGCTTTTCCGGATTCCAGTGTAGCAATAAATGGCCCTATACAGCTTTTCAGAGACTATAATCTCGTAATAAATTCATAGTTTGTAGCCTTTTCAGAGATTGGACCATTCAAAGCCTAGAAGGCTAAAGACCTACGCCCTATATGTGTGCAGCCTACTGTGTCTACTCCTGTAAAGGCTAAAGACCTACGCCCTATATGTGTACAGGCCTACTGGTCTACTCTGTAAAGGCTAAAGACCTACGCCTATATGTGTACAGCCTACAGGCCTACTCTCGTAAAGGCTAAAGACCTACGCCCTATATGTGTACAAGCTAAAGGCCTACTCACATCGCGCAAAGCGGCATATGCTGCCCGTTTTCTCATGTCATCGAGCAAAGCTGCCCTCTTTGTCATCTCACTGAGCAAAAGCTGATCTCTTGTGTCATGTCCCTGAGCAAAAGCTGGGGCGTGTTGTCATGTCCCTGAGCAAAAGCCTCTTTTTTTGGTGGTCACTGCATTAAGCTACCCTGGTTTGCTATAAGTAGCAGGGTTGGGGTCGCATGACATTGTGAATCGAACAAAGTATACCCTCTCTTTCGTGTGGGTGCCACGAGGCTCGTTTGGCATGTAGGTAACGAGGGTTATGCTTGTGTCGTATTTTAGTTCATGTATTTGTTCATGTGTTGGCATGTAGAATTTGTGTCGTTTGGCATGTGGCGGTAGGACTGTGTGTTGAATTAAAATGTTGGGTGTACTACTTTTCATAAATTCTGTATGTGTAATGTATGTGTTGTTTCGTGTTATAAGTGCGTGACGCCTTTATTTTGTGTGACCTTCGTTGAAACTTCTGGTGTTAAGCAATACTGAGCATGAAATACAAGGTTACAACATACATACAAGGAATAAGTCCATTACAACATACAAGGATGTCCATTACAACATACAAGGATGAAATACCACCTACTCGCACTTCACAGATGTCCACGGAATAAGTCCATTACAACATACAAGGATGTAACATACAAGGTTAACAAATGGTACATTAAATTTAGCATGCATTACAACACCAACTCATCGATCGGGTCATGCATTGCATCGTCTAGCATGTGCCCTCCCGACCGCATCGCCTACAACGTGCACCGGATGTTCCAGCTTGTGATTCGTCCATGTCATTTCTAATACGTCGGCTCTGTCGCCGACCCTTCCCACCCTTCAAGCATGTTAATATCCGAACCCGGTCCTCGCTGAAATGTCCAAAGTGGTGAAGTTTCCCACCACGAACCCCGGAGCTCCCACACCAAGCTTGCAGATTCTCTCTTTGAAAAAGTACTCGGACATGAAGTTGGAAGGATCAATGCGCACGATTCCGCATGCAGCGAGGACATGAGAGCATGGCTGTGTAACAACTTAAGCTTGTTGCATGTGCAGCTAGGTCTGTTTGCATGATCTCCAAGGCATACCTCGTGAGTAATAAGTGAACGAGATGTCCCAAATCCGCTCACACGGAGTATCACCTCAAACGATGCTCCTGTTGCCCATGCAATGCATCGTGTGCAATTGAGCCTTCGTGCCTTCGTCTCCATGTACGCAGTAATTTTTGACGAATCTGGGGCTCCGGATTGGCCGCATGAAGTGCGGCACTCGCGTCTGTCCTCGAAGTAGCGGATTGTCTTGTGAAGAACACCTTCCACGATGGCGACAAGGGGCTGAGAACGGAGACCCCGAGAACCCAATTGTACACCTCGGCAAGGTTACTTGTCATTATTCCGCACCTTGCGCCATCCGTGTCGTGCAACAATGACCACTTCTCCAATGGTTCCTCGATCCACGCGAGAAGCACTTGATGTTTCGCGCTCCTCCTTCTTGGACCACTTGGGTTAGACTCATCGATTCTTTGGCAAGCATTGCGGTTGTGCCGCCCCAGAGTGACCGCCCTTGCTCCTCTCGTCGACGTTCTTCTTGGTGTGCTCATCCAGAACCCCATAAAGCATCAAATTTTCTCTCTTTGGTTCGCCTAGCAAGCCTCTTGAATAGCTTCATCAAAGATTGTTTCGGAATTGCTTGAAAAAGTTTGCCCTAAGTGACGCATCGCACCACCGGTTCCTCATGTCCGCCAAGGAACGCTCTCCGAGGGTCTTCTTGAAGTTTTCAGACGCTTTATAATACCGGCGTGGCGATCATGGATTACGCACACACCGGTAGGGTGCCTACAACTCAGTCTTCACATGTCTTAGAAACCACAGCCAGCTCTCATAATTCTCACTCTCCACAAATGCAATAGCGGCAATATTTGATTGTTACCACAACGCCTATGGCCGTCGGAGCGCCCTTTGTATTTGCTGTCAAGAAGGTCCCATCTATCGAGATCATCGGCAGCATGTGCTTGAATGCTTCAATGCTAGCACCAAATGCAAACAATGCTCTCGCAACACCGCAAATCTGGTGGACTTACGGACGGCTTTCGTGCGCGCGATGTACGTGCTCAGGTTCCTTTGTTGCAACACCTTAAGCATACGAGGAAGGTTGTCGACGCCTCGAAAGTGCCAAAACGTTTTTCCAACGCTTTTTGCTTGCACGCCACGCCTTCGCGTAGCTAATCTTATACTTGAATTTATTCTCAATAGCTAGCACAATATGTGTTGCCGCAACATCTTTTTCTCCACTATCTCCCGTACATCAAATTGGCTATAATCCGACGTCAGTTTCGATGCCTCGCCAAGACGGTGTTCGAATGCGGAGTGCGGCTCCACCTTGGACACAATCCAGTGAGTGTCATACTTGGGTCTCGCGTGCACCCTCCAAGGACAACCACCGCTCGCACTTCACGTTGTATCGCTCCGGCTTGATTTGACGACGCGAAATGTCCGTTGCATTGAAAGGGCCCAAAGCTTGATGGCATCTGCAGCGCTTCCTTGTCAACAAACACAGCATGCACCGAACCTTTGTCTCATGATACTCCCATGGTGATTCATGCTCATCATATGCGAAACACCCTCCGCATTAAACCGGTTCCATTCTGGGGATAGGAACTTCTTCATCATCGAATTGTCCTCCTCGCCGCCCTCTCTGACTTGCTCTTCATCCCATGCCCTCTCGGTCATCGATTCCATCCGCCGCACGATATACTCATTATACTCTCCTTCATCGCCTTGCCCAGTTCCCTCTCGGAGCTTGACGGCTCTAACTCTCCTCCATATACCGCATCGGCTTGCCCGATTCCCTCTGTATAGCTTGACGGCTGTAACTCTCCTCCATGTACCGCATTGCCTTCATCATGAGCAACTTCATCAGCCCGCCATCGTGCTGCCCGCCCGAGCCGCTAGCACCTCCCGAAGCATAGGCGGACGCACGAGCTTGCGCACTGCTTGTAGTGAGCACGGTTGCACAAGCAGACACACTCGTATCCACGGCGCGCACCCTTGCACAAAGCCCTTCCACGGCGAGCGCACCAATGTCTTCAACTCCCATCCGATGTGAGTGGGAGACCGCCCAAAGCCCTTGCACAACGACGCACACCTCGGGGTCCAATGAAAACTCGGGTCACCAATGCCGCACATCGTCATTGGAGCATTCTCGTCATCCGAAGTACGAGTGACTTGCGGAAAATCGCTCAAATCCACACCATTCGGACCTTCACGAATCATTCCAGCACCATAATACACTCTCAATGTAGTATCGCCATTAATGATGTACGCCTACATGTATGATTCAAATTTACGACGTGTCAAATATCATCGTTCAACACTAAACTAAACTTTCTATACTAAAAGAGTAGTCAAATTTCTATACTACAAAATGTTCCATACTACAAAATGTATACTACATCTACAATTTGTACTAACACTAATATTTCATCTAAATAATAGTGTAAATACAACCTAATTAACGAAAATACTGGATCCAAATCGATGGAATAGCTTGGACTCCTTCCTCCTTCACCTCCTCTTCTCCCTCCTCCTTTTCTTCCCGTCCTTCTCTTCTCCTCTTCTTTTCTTCCCTCCCTCCTCCTCTCTTCTTCTTCTCTGCTCTCTGCGAGAATGGGGAAATGTGGTTGTTTGGCGAGAATGAGGGGTAGTGGGCGGGAGTGGGTGGATATCCATTGCGATCGCCTTACCGTTGAGCGGCGCAATTGCGATCGCTCAACCATTGAGCGATCGCAATTTCGATCGCTCAACGGTAGGGCGATCGCAGTATCGCCCAACGGTTCAGATATTCCTTTTGTGTCGCTTGTCGGTTGGGCGAAAGGAAGGAGTCGCCCAATGGGGGGGCGACTGGAGACTATTTTTGTAAAAAATTTTGTTGCGGGTATATTTATGTATTTTCGAATAAAAAATGGATTATCCGTACAAAAAATTCCGCTGATGCTAACCTCACTCTCCAGTGCCATCCAGAGCAGGCTAAAATAGCTGTCTGATGGCACGTATGGTGCATATGCGACGACTTTCCGGGAAGCCTTGCTTAGTAAGTCCGTCAGTACGTATACTGCCGTTATATATGCATTTGCCTCTCTGGAAGTATGAGCACATCCTCTTCTTATCCTGTTAGAGCTCAGACTTTGTGTCAGACTAGCTTATGGCTCCTGTTGGTTGGGTATTACTACTCTTTCTTGCGCAACTCCTCACATTAGACACCTATGGCGCCCATGCTGATGCCACCCTCACCAACCACTCTGATTCAATCCAGTGCCATCCAGATCAGGCTAAGGCTCTGCTCGAACTAAAGCAGTCTTTCTTTGATTACACCACCACCACCACCCTTCCATCTTGGCAAGGCAGCGCCGACTGTTGTCTTTGGGAGGGCGTCGGTTGCAGCAACTCCTCGGGCCATGTCACCGTTCTTGATCTCGGTGGGTATGGACTCTACAGCTATGGCCTCCACCCTGTGATCTTTAATCTCACCTCCCTCCGAAAATTGGACCTTAGCATGAATTACTTTTACCGATACAGCTTGCCGGCTGTTGGATTCGAGAGGCTTACCTTGCTTACCCACCTCAACCTTTCCAATTCGGGCTTCGAGGGCCAGGTACCTGTTGGCATCAGCAAACTCGTGAACCTTATCTCCTTGGATCTTTCTCATCAATATGGTATCACTAGCGACGATGACGCAAGTGCCATTGTTAGTGACTACAGTACAGCTAGCTACGATGACGCAACTGGCATTCTTTCGTTCTGGGTGGCTAATTTTCAAACCCTTGTAGCGAACCTCAGCAATTTGAGAGAGCTCTACCTTGATAACGTGTACATACATAGTAGCGGAGAAGATTGGTGCAATGCTCTAGCTAAATCTGCTCCTCATCTTCAGGTTATTAGGTTGGAGTGGTGTGGTCTCTACGGTCCGATTCACCGGTCCCTTTCGAGCCTCCGCTCTCTAACTGTGATCAATCTCCAAGACAACCATGGCATCTCTGCTGGTCCGTTTCCAGATTTCTTCATGGATTTTGTCAATTTAAGTGTGCTTCAACTTGCTAATACTAATCTTGAGGGGTGGTTCCCTCGTAGAATCTTCCAATCGAAAAATCTAAGGGTCCTTGATTTGTCCGGGAATATGGATCTTTCAGGGAATTTGCCAAACTTTTCTAATGCAACTTCTTTAGAGACTTTGAGACTAGATGGGACCAACTTTTCCTATGCTAAACCGAGCTCTTCTAGCAGTTTCAAGTCATTGAAAGTGTTAACTCTTGATGGGAAATTTAATGGGACATTTTCATGGATCGGGGACCTCAAAAACTTGACAAGTCTGGAACTCTACGCGTGCGACTTCTCTAGCACAATGCCTTCATCCATTAGCAACTTCAAGGGCTTGAGAAGCTTGAGTATCATCGCCTGCAGCCTCACTATGCCTGTACTATCTGCAATTGGTAATCTCATGGACTTGCAAAGCTTGTATATCACGTTCTGCAAACTAGATGGTTCGGTTACATCTGCAGTCGGCAATCTCACGAAGTTAAGAAGATTGGGGATCGATTCTTGTGGGTTTTTAGGGCCAATGCCATCTTCAATTGGTAATCTCGTGAATTTGAGAAGCCTGAATATATATGATTCTTACTTTTCTGGGCCAATGCCGTCTGCAATTGGCAA
Source organism: Dendrocalamus sinicus (assembly GCA_036346575.1). Lineage (NCBI taxonomy): Eukaryota > Viridiplantae > Streptophyta > Magnoliopsida > Poales > Poaceae > Dendrocalamus > Dendrocalamus sinicus. The sequence goes on from CM070641.1 coordinate 1,929,621, forward strand.
TCTCAGTAACTTGGAACACATGGATTTCTCCGATTGTGAGTTTTCTGGGCCAATACCATCTGCAGTTGGGCAACTCAAGGAGTTGAAAACACTGTTGCTTTATGGAAACAGCTTTGCTGGGGGAATACCAATTTCAATTGGTAATTTGACTCGTCTGCTTATTTTGGATCTCTCATACAATTATCTCAGCGGTAAGATTAATTACGGGCCAGCTTGCATGTGTTTTAATCTAGTCAATTATGCTAATTCCGGTAAAATTTTGTTGTTACGGCTAACATAGATATACTTTGAACTAACAGTTATATGCAAAAGTAGAAATCAACGAGTACTTTTAAAAAATCACTGCAAACCCAAATAGAACCTTAATACTTTTGCCTGATAATCCTGATAATTTGATATTTCTCTGTCTACCAGTTAAATTACTCCAACCATGTTAGCGTGAAACTTACCAACGAATGCAAATGCATTGGCTGCTAATTAGTATACCTAATTTCGAATAAATGGATGAACTTGTTTGGTCTAATGGGCTAAGTAGAATTGCAAGTTTGGATATATGCCACTCAAAAAGATGACACTTTGAAAAATGCCACATTAAAATCTTAGAAATTTGCCACTCCAAAACTTGGTTTTTTAGATTTTTGCCACTCTTGAACGCTTTTGCCCCCTCCTCCCTCCCGGCCAGCCATCACCACCACTTCCGGCGAGCTCTAGCCGCTCCTCCTCGCTGCCCTCTCTTCTTATCCCTCTTTCTTCCTCCCGACCTCGCGGCAAGGCGAGCCATCTCCCACCAAGAAGCCCCAGCCACCGACGCCACTTCTCCTCCCTGTCTCGTGCGCAGCGGTGGATGTGAGGGACTCGGTGGCGTTCGTGCTGCGCGCCACAAAGCAGAAGCAGAGGTGGAGGGCCGCACAAGAGCGGTAGCACGAGCAGAGGCCCGGGCCAAAGAAGCCGAAGCAAATGGCAGCTGCGTTCATGCCATCGCCGTTGCCGGCAGCGCTGGCGAGCTCGGCGTTCTTGACGATGGCGCGGTTCGAGGAGGCCAGGGCAGCCGCCCGTGCGCACGGCGCTGCGGCATCGACGGCAACGAGATGATGCGCTTCCAGTGCCGCTTGGCGCAGGCGCGAGCGTCGACGGGGTCTTCGGCGCGGGCGTCGCCACCTGCCGGCTCTGCCGTGTGCACGTTTGTGGAAGCAGCGCAACCCACTCCAGTGCCGGCCCTGGCCCCGGGCGCAGGGCGATGCTGGTGTGCAGCATCATCGCCGGGCACGTCTGGCCCGCGTACGACCAAGCGCGCCACGCCTCGGACTACGACTCCGTCGACATGTGCATCGGCGAGCTCATCATCCTCGACAGTGGCGCCGTGCGCCCCTGCTCCCTGCTCTCCTGCTCATGGCGGTGGTGAAGGAGATGACGCGGCCCGCGGATCCGACTCGCCGTCGCCGATCTCAGGCTCATGAGGAAGCGTGGCTGGAGCTCGCCGGAGAAGCGGTGGTGATGGCCGACCGAGAGGGAGGAGGGGCAAAAGTGTCGAAGAGTGACAAAAATAAAAAAAAAACAAGTTTAGGAGTGGCAAATTTTCAATTTCAAACTCTGGAGTGGTATTTTTTAAAGTGTCAATCTTTTTAGTGGCATATATTCAAATTTGCCTAGTAGAATGGTCTATTGCACTAAAACAGGAGTGGAGCTAGGCAAAAGTGGGCTATGGTCCCTCTGGTAAAAATTGCTTAACTTTACCCTCAGGGCCTTTTCTTTAAACCAAATGCCCAACACAGGATTTTTTCTATAGGAATGGATTTCTTCAAAATTCGTTTGTTTATTCCTTCAATCTAGAGACGCCGCCGGGAGTTTCGCCACTTCCGGCAATTGGTTCGCCGCCTCCTCCTTCTCCTCTCTCTCTCAGATCCATGAGGGCGGCGAGGTCTAGGCAACGACGGTAAGGTCGGGCGGCAACGGCGGTGAGGCGAGCCACCACCGACGGCATCGTTTCCCTCCATCATCCTCGTCGATCCAAAGATGACAGGTGACTCGGATGAAATTTTTAAGAGTTCGGCTCCGGACTTTTTCTTGACAGAATCGGTTGGTCGAATGTAGTCCTTTCAAAACGGTTAAAACATAACATTGCAGCCAACTACAAGCAGGCCCGTCGAAGGCCAAGAGCGAAGTGAGCGACCGCTCAGGGCCCCCAAAACTGAAGGGCCCCCAAAAGTCTACGATGAAGGCCCATAGTAGGTTAGATTTCTCAATCCTCTCACCATACGGCCGGGCAAGCAAGCGCCGCGGCACGAGGCTCGGCGATCGCCGACGCGAAGACTCGTCGCCGTCCGCGTGCTGGCGCGCGCGCTGCGAATCGCGTCACCTCGCCCGGCCGTCCTTGTGATTCCTCCGCCGTGACACAAGACGGCTCGGCGACATGGCCGGGTGACGCAGAGCGCCGATCGACAAACTTGAGGTGAGCTCTTACGTACGTTGCAGTTGCATTATATATTTTAGGGCCCCAATTGCATTTCGCTCACGGGCCTCCAATTCCTGGAGACGGCCCTGACTACAAGTTATATTGACCTATACCAACTGCATGTTTTGATTTAGCAATCAGCTCTTCTCCTTCCACCTGGTAAACTTCATAAGTTTATTTGTGTAGATTTTCTATACTGATTTTCCGAAATACGAACCCGTAACCGATGGCTGTAAACACTAAGATGACTACGCTAGCCCATCCTTAAATAAAAAAAGGCCCTTTCATATTTCCTCCTAGCTTCACCACTGTAGTAGAGACTAATTACTCCCAAATGCCGAAAAGAGAGCGCTACTCTTTGATTTTACAATTACTATAAAATTTATAAGTAATATTTGGCTAGAAATTCTTCTCAGCCACTAATCCGAATTGAAGTGTGGGAAGAGGAGAATTGTTTTACCACATTTACATGAATGTCCATGCACATTTGTGGATCATTGATTTGCTTTGAGATTGGTGCTAGGGAACTAGGTGGGAATGTGTTGTGTATTTGTACAAATGCGAATCCATGGCATACTTGGCCGGACTTAGGGAAGAATAATGACGTGTGGTCCGTGCAAATTTTGAATCCAAATGTGTAATTTTTTCCCAAGGAAAATATTGAAGATGAAAGCCAAAAAATCAGCGTGTCTTTTTGGTTCGTGCAATTTCTTGAATCCAAAATGTTCAATTTCTTTCGTTCATGCGCTTTGAAGAAAATTTCTTTGGCTCACGTGCTTATGTAATATAATCCAGAAGAGAATTTCTTTGCTTTGAAGAAAATCCGGCCTGGACTCATGTAAGAGAGAGGGGAAATCTTGTGCATCTTGATTGTTGGATCCGAAGTTGTGCATATTGATTTTTGGTTAGTTGGATCCGAATTCGTGCAGCAAAAACAAAAATACAACAAATATTGTGAACCGAAAATGGTGTCGTGATTTCTTGAAGATGATATTTCGAAGTTCAAATTTTGAATAGCCATCCAATCATTCTATGTGAGGGATGAGAGCACGTCTTTCACTCGTCAAAATACAAGTGTTTTTTACGGCATTTAATGGATGGATTGTGCACCAATCTTTATGCATGATGTACATGCGGTTTTGCTTTTTCCAATTAGCAGAGATTCCTTTCTGATTTTTTTTTCCACTCTTTCTGCAGGGGAAATTCCAACGTCTCTTTTCACTCTTACAGTATTACACGAATTGAATCTTTATGGGAACCAGCTTTCTGGCCGTATACAAGAGTTCGACGTGGCATCTTCACGCTTGGTGTATGTGCGCCTAAGGATGAATGAATTGTCAGGGCATATACCCAGGTCATTCTTTGAACTCACAAGCTTGAGGTCTCTGGATATTAGCTCCAACAACTTGGTAGGTTCGGTGAATCTTACCTCGTTTTGGAGGTTAACAAAGCTCGATTATTTGAGCCTTTCAAATAATAAGTTTTCTGTCATGGATGGAGAATGCAATAACTCTTCCTCAACCTATCTCTCTGGACTTACCGGGTTAGGGCTTGCGGGTTGCAATATAACCAAATTTCCGAGTATTTTGATACGTCTTAACCATTTGTCTTATTTGGACCTTTCATGCAATAAACTCGGTGGGGATATACCAAATTGTATATGGGAGAGATGGAACGTTATATTTCCATATTTAAATCTTTCACACAACATGCTGACCGGTATGCAACTTAATTCATCTGTTCTCCCTTTCAATGTTGGACTGCAAACACTTGATCTTAGTTTCAATGGCCTCCAGGGGCCGATTCCAATGCCAAACCAGTCAGCACAAGTCTTGGACTATTCAAATAATAATTTCTCTTCAGTTCTTCCAAATTTCACTTTATATCTTAGTGGCACCGTGTGTCTCAGGATGTCCAACAATAGCATAAATGGACATATACCGTATTCAGTTTGCAATTCCAAGCTAGATATCCTTGACCTATCCTATAACAACTTTAGTGGCCGGATTCCATCCTGTCTGATAGAAAATGTTGGACTAAGCGTATTAAATTTGAGGGAAAATCAATTTGAAGGGACGTTGCCGTCCAATATTACAAATGATTGTACTTTCCAGACACTAGATTTACACGGCAATAAGATTGAAGGGCAGCTTCCAAGGGCACTTGCTAACTGCAGTCACCTGGAAGTTCTTGACATTGGAAACAATCTAATAGTTGACGCTTTCCCATCTTGGCTGAGGGGGCTTTCCAATCTTTATGTTCTTATATTGAGATCGAACCGATTGTATGGTTCCATAGGTGATCTTGTTGGGCATCACCAATCCAGGGAGAGGGAGTACTTTTCTAGCTTGCAAATTATTGATCTTGCCTCAAACAACTTCTCTGGTAATTTGAGTTCAGAATGGTTTGGGCGGCTAAAATCAATGATGGCCAAGTTCAATAGTACAGGAGATATTGTCCTTGCTCAGAACTTAACAGAGCTGAGGGAATTCTACCAAGATTCTATTGAGATCACATACAAAGGACAAGACATGACATTTGAAAGGATCTTGACTACCTTAACGGCAATTGACTTCTCAAATAATATGTTGGAAGGTAGCATTCCCGACTCAATTGGAAGACTTGTTTCGCTACGTGTACTGAACATGTCTCACAATGCCTTCACGGGAAAAATTCCGGACCAACTTGGTGGCATGACTGATCTGGAGTCACTAGACCTGTCTTGCAATCGTATCTCAGGGGAGATTCCACAAGAGCTCACAAACCTCACCTTCCTTGCCACCTTGAACTTGTCCGACAACCAGTTGGTGGGAAAGATACCACAATCACGTCAGTTCTCTACATTTGACAACACTTCATTCCGAGGGAATGCAGGACTGTGTGGACTGCCATTGTCTAACCCATGTGGCGTTCCACCTTCTCCTCCGAGCGACGCACATTTAGACAAGTCCTCAAAGCATGTTGATGTTGTTTTGTTTCTCTTCGTCGGGCTGAGCTTTGGCGTCGGATTTGCAGTGGCCATTCTGACGAGATGGGGTCGGATCGGCAGATGGTTCATGAAATCTGAACTCTCCAAGTGGAAGCATGCTTTCCTGAAATGGAGCCTATATATGACTATATGAGGTATTCAGGTGTAAAAAATATGCCTTCTACACTTCTGTAGCCGTTACTTCTCAAGTATTGTACGTATGGGTGTAAATGATATGCCTTTTACATTTCTGTAGCCGTTACATCTCAAGTATTGTACGGATGGGTTAATCATTAGTATACATTGTGCAGTGCTTTAATTCCTGTCTCAAGCCTTACCACCTTTTCTCTATTATACTAGTATACATTTGTTTGGCCTAGATGGCTACATAGTGGTGGATCCAAGATTAGATCACGTCCCAGGCTAAATTTGAATCAAGTAACAATCTAACATATTAGAAGTCTAAAATTATACAATGATAATCCAAAAAAAATACATCACAAATGCATCATTGATATGAAAATTTTGCTTAATACTCAATACTTCAAAAGTTCAAGTCTACAACACAAATCACAATAAAGAAAGTATATCAAACCATAAAGAATATACCCAGGCCCGTCGAAGGCCAAGAGCGAAGTGAGCGACCGCTCAGGGCCCCCAAAACTGAAGGGCCCCCAAAAGTCTACGATGAAGGCCCATAGTAGGTTAGATTTCTCAATCCTCACCCATACGGCTGGGGCAATCAAGCGCCGCAGACAGGCTCGGCCGATCGCTTCGACGCGAAGACTCGTCGCCGTCCGTGCGCTGCTGCGCCGCTGCGAATCGCGTCACCTCGCCCGATCGTCCTTGTGATTCCTCCGCCCGTGACACAAGACGGCTCCGCGACAGGGCCGGGTGACGCAGAGCGCCGATCGACAAACTTGAGGTGAGCTCTTACATACGTTGCAGTTGCATTATATATTTTAGGGCCCCAATTGCATTTCGCTCACGGGCCTCCAATTCCTGGAGACGGCCCTGAATATACCGTAATAAAGATACATCGAGTACCTAAAGTCCTAAATGATGAAGATTTGGTCACTATCCTACGCGACTAGTCGACCATTTCCTCTTTAATAGTAGGATAAAAATCAGAATCTACAAAAGCAGCATAAAAATAAAATAAAATATGAATATATATAAATTTAAAGAGTATAAATATTCCATTTGAAATAAATTAACTTACCACTTGTACGAGCAAGTTATTTTTTACATGACCTCTATCCCTTAAAAACACTATAAAATCTTCTTATCGTTAATACTTGCACATACATCTCACTTAATATAGTATACCATATTATGATTATATATTCATCATTTATCTTATTTTGCAAATCAAGAATTCTTATAGTCTACCCTACTCTATAATACACCAAAATTTTCTTTACTAAATCCACCCCCTCAACCACCCCCACAGTCATGCTTAATCTAAGTCCACCCAGATTTGTGTACCAAAGTAATCCAACTTCATACAAATGAATGACCTGGATCTCTCCTCAAACCTTCTTCTCTTACTCATTGAAGATCCTAAGGCCAAAATCATCCGGATCATGCACATCATTGAACCAGAACCCACCCCGCGCCCACGCCCCCGACGCTGCCTCCACCCCGCTCCTCCATTCCTCCGCACCCCTCATTCCACCCCTCATTCCCTGAAACCGCTCTGTCCTCGCCTGTCGCCTCCTCCGCAGAATCGCCGCCTCCCCTTCCCTTCGCCGCCTCGTCCCCACCCTACGCCGCCGCCTCGCCTCCCTCTCCTCTCGCCTCGCCTCCTCCTCCTCCCCACCTCCCGCCGCCGCCGCCTCCCGACCCCACGCTGGATCTAGGCCGGGCGGCGCGGTGATGGCGGGATCCGCGAGGCCGCCGGATCCGACGAGGCACCGGCGCCATGGGTGGCGGAAAGGTGTCTGCGGCGACAGATCTGGCGCATCGAGACCGGCAGTGACGAACCGAGGCGGCGGTGGCGGATCGGGCGGAGACAGCGGTAGGATCCGGCGGGGCGGCTAGATCAGCGTCGGGATGGAGTGGCATCGAGGCAGAGGCGGTCATGGTATCACGAGCCTAGGTTCATCACCTGATTCACCTTCCGCACCTAGCGCGCGCCTTCCCCGCGCGCTGCTCCATGGCTACACCACCCGCACTCCTCGCCGTGCCGCCTCCCTCCCGACGGCCGTGCCGCCGATGCTGCTGCTGCTGCCCTCAAGCGCGCGCGGAGGATGCCCGCGCCGCCAAAGAGGCCAGCGAGCGCGCGGCCCGCAACGCCGCTCTCGTCCGTGCTCAGAGGCCGAGCGCGAGGCTACCTCGCCACCGGAGCGCGATGCCACCGACGAGCGCCGGGCCCACGCGCGCCGCGCTGCATGCGATGCGGCGGCTGAGCCCGCCAGATGACGACGCCGCCGCCGACGCAAACAACAGGTTAACTGTCGTAATTAAAGACCCATTTTCACTACATTTGTATTTTAAACCTATTTTCACCACCTTTGTTAACTTTCTATAATGCTGTCAAATAAAACTCATGAGTAACTACTATTTTCAGGAGTCATTCAGTGGATCAAGCTGGACACTGGACTCGTTCACTGAAATTTTTGTGGCTAAGCTGAAATCATATCCTCCAGAATTTCTTTGGTAGATTGGATGTTTTTTCTTTATTTTTTAAGGACGAATGGATATCCTTAACTAAATGCTCACAGTTGCCAACAAAATTGTTGGGTTGAAAAGCATAGCTGCATATAGAAGTGGCTTAGAGATTGATCCCAGTGTTAGCAAGACAGATGCAGAGGATGGTCTTCGAAAGGAGCTAAAAGGTAAATGTATTGTTTGTTGGGAGAGAATGCCTAAACTGATAAAACATGTTGCTACCTGTGATTTAACTACCATATGTGATTATATGATCAATTTTACGCTTATACTCCTCCATTCTTTTCAGGTCGGAGGCCTCTTCGGATTACAAATAAGAAGCTGATTGACTATCTATTTACTTGTAGTCTTGAAATTGCTGTGTTGTATCACTTGCCAATGCAGATTCACACGGGGTGATAACAACATTTTAACTCTTAGTATGAAAGCACTGTTCTATTTTGGATGTTTCAATATCTCAAGTATATATGTCTCCCACACAATTTCAGCTTTGGAGATAAGGACCTAGACTTGCGAAAGTGCAACCTCTACATCTGCGAGCTGTTCTTGAGGACGAAAGATTCGCTAAGTGCCAAATTGTTCTTTTACATGCTTCTTATCCATTTTCTAAGGAAGCATCCTATCTTGCATCTGTTTACTCCCAGGTTGGTCCCCCATTTTATCCAATGATTTGTCCATTCTATTTGATTGATTCTAACCATCCTAAATAACCAACAAACAGGTATACCTTGATTTTGGCTTGGCAATTCCAAAACTTAGTGTTCAAGGAATGACATCATCACTTAAAGAGCTTCTGGAGCTTGCTCCCATAAAGAAGGTAAAGTATATATCTTGTGAATTACTGTTTCTAGAAAAGTTGAAGTCTTGAAGTCATTGAAAGGAATCCACATTTCGCTCCATGTTCCAATGGTGCGGAAAAACAGAACTGAGTATTTTTGTCCCAAAACTCAATATCATATTGTCCCCTATTCTACCGTACTACCATAGCTGACAACAGCATATCATTATCTTGTGTTGAGCAAGACGTGCTCTTTGTTCGAATAGTCTGGAATGATGCTTCAGGTCAACATAGATGCCGTGTAAGCATGTCTTTCCAATCACATACTGCATATCATTATCTGAAGTTGTTTTGTCATTGATCATTTCTCGTGGTTTTTTGTTTTGTCATTGATCTTTTGTCGTGGTTTTAGGGATTAAAACTTTATCTGTTAGACAACTTGTCTTAACTATAAACTGCTCCATATACCCAATGATTTATGACTGTATTTTTGTGTACAAATTTGTGAAATATTTCTATCTTCAACGTAGAATATATTTACTGTCAGTATCTTTTGCAATATTTGTTACTATTTCTAACTAGCAATGTTGTACCATAGGTCTGAAAGATCTTGAATTGCAACTAAGGGGTATAAAATCTGATTCTACTTTTGATCTTGTATGAAAGGTTGGTTCTCTATTCCATCATATTAGATCTGATACTAATTTTGACAGAGGAATTATCATAGTTTTTTTCCTTTATAGGTACTTCATGTCTATGAAGCTTCAGTGGCGAATGGATTTTTTATGTTTGGGATGGAACGGATACTCCTGCGATTGAGTTTCAAACGCTGTAGGGTTAGACATTGTCATCATTGTTTAACTTTCAATTTCAGCAATAGGCAATAGCTAATAAAATCCATTATAAAATCTAGGATGGTGCTATGGTGTTTTTGCTATGTATCAAGCCTTACTACACCTTGTCTGTAGTCTATAATATGAGATTATTTGGCCTAGATGGCTAGATGTACTAGCCTGTTGTATCAACATGCTCTTGAACACGATTGTACGGCCAATCCTGTCGCATAATTGTTTTTCCTCTCCTTTACAAAAAAAAAAGAGAAATAATTTTTCCTCTCTCCTTTACCTTGTGCAGTTTTTTTGTTTTGTTTTGTTTTTGGCATATAGTCGTTCTAAGAGCATTTTCAAGAGATACTCTATATAGCTCTTAATATTTAAATTTTAGAGTTGAAAGGTAAAAAGTAGTTCCAACAGATTCCCAAATAGACTCCCAAAAATAGAACACACCCAAAAAATAGGCTCTCGCTCTCTACTTATAGAGGATGATCTAGGCTCCCAATACTGTTTTTCTGGTTTAGGATATCTGTCGGAGGGAATGATTATTTTGGGATCTTATATCGTGATTAGGATCTGTAAAAAGAAATTTAGGGTGTGAATTTATTGGGCATCTCTTGGAGATGCTCTAAGTCCGAACAAACAAACACCTGAAAAACGCCTATTTGGAAGGAAATGAGTATGGTACATGGTTCTGGTACAGGTATTTTCGATACTAAAGCCACTAGTTTTCATAACTCCACCCAGAAAGTCCCTCTTTTCTTCAACTGAAAAGCAGGAAACAAGTTAGGATACACAGGTTGCTGTTACACTCCTGCTTAGACCTGGTTTTGCACCCTCTTGTTCGTTTACTCCATCTCCTGGATGTTGAACGCCTGGTTTCGCACTGAAGTCTACCCTTTTTTAACTCTTTTTTTTTTTTTTGCCAAGGAAGGATATTTCCAAAAAATCGGAGTCGGTTGCCTCCATGTGGATTCGAGAACCAAAGAAGTGAGTAGAACGATCGACCATTAAGCTGGACTGCTGGGGCATCAAAGGGGGCAGTAGTAGGTCTACGTCTCTAGCAAAAAAGGCAGATCTATTTCATTCCTATACAAGTTATTGGTTGTTCAGTTGACGAACCCCGTTTCAATCCAAACGTAGTTACTACAACCAAACCAATACTCGATATCCTACTCTTTCGTTCTGGAACCAAAAAGGAAACAGAATAACAAGATTTTGCTTCTCCGAACTTTGGAGTCTCCCAAATGGATGTAGTACATGGTTGCCTACTTGACTTGGAAGGTTTGCGTTATTTGGAGCTTTGCTTTATGTCAGGAGTAGGAGTCTCATGTTAAGGGTATTAGTGGTATTTCCTATTATATTAGGGTTTAGTCTTATACCTCTTTTGTATCCTCTATACACACACACACACACACACACACACACACACACACACACACACACACACACACACACACACACATATATATATATATATATATATATATATATATATATATATATATATATATATATATATATATAACTTATTGGGCCTCTTGAATATATATACAATATTAATAACATGGTATCAGAGCTAAGGTTAGGGTTTACTGTAGCCGCTGCCTCCTAGCCTCCGCTCGTCTTCCGTATCTGCTGCCCCCGGTCTCTCATAGCGCAGCACCGCCTCTCTGGTCTTTGCTGCCCTCGACTGCCGTCGGATCCGACCGCGCCTTCATGAGATCAATTCTATTATATGTCGTAACCATTCTATTATATTTCAGTATATCGACCAAGATCAATTACCGATTACTATCCTATCCTTTGGCTTGCTCGCATATAAATGGAGTACTTTCAATTTAATTATTTTTACACGCAATAACCCCTACAAACTAACATAAAAGAACTATCAACCGCCTCGCCGCCTCCGCCCTCCTCTTCGCCGCCGCCGCCCTCCGCCTCGCCAGTCGCTGCCTCCGCCCTCCACTCTGCCGGCGACCGCGCCCGCCGCGCCCCCTCCGGCCTCGGCCTCGGCTAGATCTGGGCTCTCGGCGGCGCGCTGGGCGGTTCGGCCATCCGCTCCGCGCCTCGCGGCAGCTTCGCGACTTCGCGCGCCACGCCTCGTCGCCTCGCGCTGCGCTCTCGCGGCGACGCCGACGCCGCACCACCGTCAAAGCAACCAGCAACTGCCTCGGTGAGTACTTCGTGAGATCGTGATCGTCTTTCGTGGCTCGCGTGCATCGTGCTGCATCGCTGTTCTTTGTTAAATGTTAATGCTGTAAATCTGTAATGTATGTGTAAAGACGAGCATGATGTTGAAAATGAAAATGAGCAATGCTTTTATGCTTGTATGTGAGTATCGAGTATGTCCGAGATTGTCGTTGTGGTTGCGACTTCGAATCAACAATCTTTTGTGGGAATTGGAGGAGAACGAGTAGTAATGTACCGCTAAAGAGCGTGTTTAGTTCACAGCTCCTCTTATATTGATTGCTTTATGATTAGCTAACACTAGCAATGTAGTTGCGGAAAGATAATAAATATTGAGTCAGTAGGCAATTTTTTCATGCATATATGCCTTGTATCATGTGGTGCTCATTGATTTTTCATGCATATACAGATTGTTGTTATGTGTTGAAAAATGAAAATGAGCAATGCTTTTATGCTTGTATGTGATCATGTCAGTATGTGCTTCATATTATTCATCAATGATCACACATTGCCCATTTGTCGAATCGATAATTTTAATGAATCTTGTAACACTTGTATTTTATGATTTTGTAGATCTTTGAGTTTTAAAAAATGAAGAAGTCTACAAATATGAGATCTTTGTAGGAGAGCTAGAAAGACACAGAAGATATCGTCCACCTCGATGGTATGTTAACTATTACTACTGTAGATTTTTATGTTTTGTACTGAAAAATATTTTTATAACTTCGAACACCCATTCCAAAATTCCTGCGTCCCCCACTGAATACTACCATTGTTTGTATGGCATAGAACACAATGGCAAATTTAAGCAATGACGCACCATATTTGTAATACAATGGCTTCATGCCTAGTCCAGCAGTGACATAATTTGTCTTAACTATGTAACTTTGGTGCTCAAGGCCCTACAGGCTCGACTTAGTTCACCCTGCTTGGTGCCATTGGATAATAATAATCAATTCGCATGATACATAGCAACTAAACAAATGTTCTGAATTTAGTAACTAAGCAGCACACATTTCACATCTTACCCTGCAACGTATCAGTTTGATGGTCTTTTGTGAAGGATATGAATTATTAGCTACATTTTGCGGTACCGATGATCCTATTTTGTACAACAAATGAAGAAAATATCAGTTGACTATCTTCGGTGAAAATGGATGGATCTTACAGGACCCTATATCCAGAATAAGTAGATACCTATCTAAAAACAAGATAATATAAAAAATTGTCAAAGAAACATAACGACATAGACTAAGAAACAGAAAACATACCACTAACACAACCACCACTCGGTCCATCACGGAATGTTGCATGATAAATAGGCCATCTTGCTAATTCATCAGCTTCGTCAAGTGACATCTCGAAGCTGTAAGTCCATTAGAGTGGGACCTAAATAACAAGTCTTGTTCAATTCACAGTCACGCCCGACCCAGGTCGCACGTAATAACAAGTCTTGCGTTATTTGGATCTTTGCTTTATGTCAAGGGTAGGAGCCTCACATGTGTAAGGCTCTACTTTAAACGACTTTAGTTTCTAATTTATTTTGATTTTCGGCTTATTTAAGTCAGAAACTAGTTGAAACATGTCGGCTTCTAATTTTAGTTTATTTTGGCTTTTAGGGGTTTTTTTTTGGCTTTCTTGTCTTTTCTTTTTTTCCTTTATTCCTTTGCATTGTTAATATAACGGTATTTTTATTTTTGTTCTTTATTTTTCATCAGCCATTACAGTATAATTTCAACTATAAACTAAAAGCTACAGATAAAAATTTAAGCTGTAAGTCGATTAGAGTGGGACCTAAATAACAAGTCTTGTTCAATTCACAGTCACGCCCGACCCATGTCGCACGTAATAACAAGTCTTGTGTTATTTGGATCTTTGCTTTATGTCAAGGGTAGGAGCCTCACACGTGTACGGCTCTACTTTAACTGACTTTAGTTTCTAATTTATTTTGGTTTGTAGCTTATTTAAGTCAGAAACTAGTTGAAACATGTCGGCTTCTAATTTTAGTTTATTTTAGCTTTTAGGGTTTTTTTGGCTTTCTTGTCTTTTATTTTTTTTCCTTTATTCCTTTGCATTGTCAATATAACGGTTTTTTTCATTCTTTATTTTTATCAGCCGTTACAGTATAATTTTAACTATAAATTAAAAGCTACAGATAAAAATTTAAGCCGTAAGTCGATTAGAGTGGAACCTAAATAACAAGTCTTGTTCAATTCACAGTCACGCCCGACCCATGTCGCACGTAATAACAAGTTTTGTGTTATTTGGATCTTTGCTTTATGTCAAGGGTAGAAGCCTCACATGTGTACGGCTCTACTTTAAATGACTTTAGTTTCTAATTTATTTTGGTTTTTATCTTATTTAAGTCAGAAACTAGTTGAAATATGTCGGTTTTTAATTTTAGTTTATTTTGGCTTTTAGGGTTTGTTTGGCTTTCTTGTCTTTTCTTTTTTCTTTTATTCCTTTGCATTATTAATATAATGGTTTTTTATTTTCGTTTTTTATTTTTATCAGCCGTTATAGTATAATTTTAACTATAAATTAAAAGCTACAAATAAAATTTTAAACCGTAAGTCGGTTAGAGTGGGACCTAAATAACAAGTCTTGTTCAATTCACAGTCACGCCCGACCATGTCACACGTAATAACAAGTCTTGCATTATTTGGATCTTTGCTTTACTGACCCATCACTTCCTACTTGACGTACGTGCATGCATGTGCGACGACTTTCAATTTTCAAATTAAGACCATCAACTCCCTGAGCTCTTATTTGTCGACAACTTCCGGGAAGCCTTGCTGGGCCTGTTTGGATCCCCTGTTCTAAACTTTAGAGCTCTAAACTTTAGACCTAAAGTCTCCAAACAGGTTGTCTAAAGTTAGCTCTAAACTTTAGCCCACCTCACATTAGAGCTTTAGATCTCAAAACTGAACTAAAGTGCTCTAAAGTTTTTAGAGCTCTAAAGTTTAGAGCAGGGGATCCAAACAGGCCCTTAATAAGTCCGTCATTACGCATACTACCGTTATAAATTACGCATACTACCGTTATAAATGCATGTGCCTCTCTCGTAGTATGAGCCCATCCTCTTCTTCGTATCCTGTTAGAGCTCATACTTGCGTCAGACTAGCTAATGGCTCCTGTTGGTTGGGTATTACTACTCTTTCTTGCACAACTCCTCACACTAGACACCAATGGCGCCCATGCTGACGCTACCCTCACTAACCACTCTGCTTCTATCCAATGCCGTCCAGATCAGACCAAGGCTCTGCTCAAACTAAAGCAGTCTTTCTTTGATTACACCACCACCCCCCTTCCATCTTGGCAAGGCGGCACCGACTGTTGTCGCTGGGAGGGCGTCGGCTGCAGCAACTCCTCGGGCCATGTCACCGTTCTTGATCTCGGTGGGTGCAGACTCTACAGCTATGGCCTCCACCCTGTGATCTTTAATCTCACCTCCCTCCGAAAATTGGACCTTAGCATGAATTACTTTAACAGATACAGGCTGCCGGCTGTTGGATTCGAGAGGCTTACCTTGCTTACCCACCTCAACCTCTCCAATTCGGCCTTCAGCGGCCAGATACCTGTTGGCATCAGCAAACTCGTGAACCTTATCTCCTTGGATCTTTCTAGTCGCTATGGTATCACTAGCGACGATGACGCAAGTGCCATTTTTATTGACTACCATAACCAGCTCTCGGTAGCTAATTTTCAAACCCTTGTGGTGAACCTCAGCAATTTGAGAGAGCTCTACCTTGATCACATTCACATACATAGTAGCGGAGAAGATTGGTGCAATGCTCTAGCTAAATCTGTTCCTCATCTTCAGGTTATTAGCTTGGAGTCATGTCATCTCTACGGTCCGGTTCACCGGTCCCTTTCGAGCCTCCGCTCTCTAACTGTGATCAATCTCCAAGACAACTATGGCATCTCTGCTGGTCCGTTTCCAGATTTCTTCATGGATTTTGTCAATTTAAGTGTGCTTCAACTTGCTAATACTAGTCTTGAGGGGTGGTTCCCCCGTAGAATCTTCCAATCGAAAAATCTAAGGGTCCTTGATTTGTCCTGGAATATGAATCTTTCAGGGAATTTGCCACACTTTTCTAATGCAACTTCTTTAGAGATTTTGAGACTAGATTCGACCAACTTTTCCTGTGCTAAACCGAGCTCTTCTAGCAGTTTCAAGTCATTGAAAGAATTGTCTCTTGATGGAAAATTTATTTCCATGGAGTTTCTCTCCTCATTCAATATGCTTGGGTCCTTAAGCCAATTGCAACTCTCTGGGCTGGGCTTCATCAGAGAGTTAAAATCAACATTTTCATGGATCGGGGACCTCAAGAACTTGACAAGTTTGAAACTCTACGAATGCGACTTCTCTAGCACAATGCCTTCATCCATTAGCAACTTCAAGGGCTTGAGAAGCTTGAGTATCATGGCCTGCAACCTCACTACGCCTGTACTATCTGCAATTGGTAATCTCACGGACTTGGAAAGCTTGTATATCTTGTCCTGCAGACTAGATGGTTCAATGCCATCTGCAATCGGCAATCTCACAAATTTAAGAAGATTGGATATCCATTATTGTGGGTTTTTGGGGCCAATGCCGTCTGCAATTGGCAATCTCAGTAACTTGGAACACATGGATATCTCCCATTGTGAGTTTTCTGGGCCAATACCATCTGCAGTTGGGCTACTCAAGGAGTTGAAAACACTGTTGCTTGAAGGAAACCGCTTTGCTGGGGGAATACCAAATTCAATTGGTAATATGACTCGTCTGCTTATTTTGGATCTCTCATTCAATTATCTCAGCGGTAAGATTACGGGCCAGCTTGCATGTGTTTTTTCTGTCTACTAGTTAAAACTTACCAACGAATGCAAATGCGTTGGCTGCTAGTTATTCTACCTAATTTGATTGAATGGATGGACTTGTTTGATGGTCTAGTGCCCAACACAGGATTTTTTTCTATTGGAATGGATTTCTTCAAAATTCCTCTGTTTATTCCTTTGAAGAAAATTGCTTTAGTTCATGTGCTTATGTAATCCAGGAGAGAATTTCTTTGCTTTGAAGAAAATCCGGCCTGGACTCATGTAAGAGAGAGGGGAAATCTTGTGCCTCTTGATTGTTGGATCCGAAGTTGTGCACATTGATTTTTGGATCCGAAGTTGTTGGATCTGAAGTGGTGGCTCCACTTGGGCATGGCCATGGCCACGGCCCCGGCCGCGACCTCCACGGCCATGTCCGTGTCCTCTACCTCTCGGCATCTTTGTTTATGACAGATAGCCAGTCACACAACTAGCCCACAAACATCCATCTCAACAGTACAAATCATCAACAAAGCTAGCGAAAAGCATAAATACATACAAGACCCATTCCTCATCCTATGGTGCACCAGAGTGTGTCAAATTTTATTATTAGGTCTAAGTCAAATTTTAGTTGAATAATTAAGCTAAGTATCAAGTTTCTTTATCACGATCTAACCCCCGCTCTGATACCAACTGTAACACCCCACCCATCCTCTGGGCCCAGAATGCTACCACCATCACATACTCTTATCCTTCCATCAACTACTAGAAAATTTTAAGCCAACACTAATTTATTTATGTTGCAGCGACCAGATACATCATAGCATTTTTTACTCTAGCATACTAGTAGAGTCTAAAATATACTGACAAAAGGTGGTACAAGGAGTGCTGCTGATTCGTGAAAATTATTCATGTGCTACTCCCGCCCGTGCATGACGTCCTCAACAGTCACCTAAAAAAATAAAGCAAGGGTGAGTCCACAGACTCAGCAAGTATAAAGCAAAATAGTAAATAACAGATTCACCAATCTGTCCATAACCATCACAGTTTCATTAACCACATTTTCCACTTAATCACTTAAAGTTCTTATCAACCATTCATCATGCATATGAACATGCACTTCTCTCTTATTTCTTTAGATGCTCACCCAAGCCTACCCTGTTTCCATGGGGGATCACAAGCCTGTCCTTTTTCATACGGGGACCTCAATCTCCACTCCCGTGGAGCGTCCACAGCAAGTGGACCAATGATACCACAACACTATCTCTTTTCATGATATGCATGTAATGCAAGTTCTCCATTTATGCATATCAACATGTCATGTCTCAACAATCATCATTCATCATTTCTCATCATGCATCCAGAAATAGTTAACTTACCACAGCATGATAAGCGATGCATCATCATTCATCTATTAGCAAACATTACCCGAATTTACTGCTTTACCATGCACTTGCCTGGTTAGTTTCGGGAACAATGCATGGACGACTCCGACTAGAGACCTCCACCTGAACAAGCAATTAATCCGACTCAACACATCATATTGTAACTAGAGCTTAAGCGAGCGACGATAATTCTACGCGCATAACCCTATTCTGGCATAAAATACCCAGGGTTAATGACCCCTCGCGCAGATACCAAACCCTTTTTTCCTTTCTTTTTCTCCTCTTTTCTTTTCTTTCTTTTTTTCCTTTTCCTTTTCTTTCCCTTCTCTTCTTTTTCTTCCTTCCTTTTTCTTTGCTCTCCCTCTCCTTCATTTGGCTTGACCTCTTCCTCCTCTTTTCCCTAGACCGCTTGGTCTGGCGATTTCCCAGGCGAGGCAGCGGCACAGTGGCGCGCAGGCTAGCTCAGGCTCGCCGACCCCGGGCTCACCGCCAGCCGACCTCCGCACGCCCCCACCTTCTCCTCACTCCTCCCCTATCCCTTCCTCTTTCTTACTCCCGGATCCAACCGGCCATGGCCAGATCCGGTGCCGTCTTCCCTAGATCCGGCTGGCCAGGGCCAGATCCGGTCACCTCCCTCGATCTTTGCCTCGGATATGGCCAACCAGGACTGGATCCGCCATCTCCCCTACATATGCACGGCGGTGAGGCACTGGGCGCTGCAGCTCGGTCAACACGGCCATCAGCCGCTGCCCTCGGCTGCCTCCCCTCCGGCCACTCCGGCTATTACTAGGACAGTCCTCCCTGTCTTTCCACATCAGTTCAGGATGCTACCCACTTGCACTTTCGTCCTCGCTAGCACCATAAACTGCTTCCCTGGCTAGCGTCCTATCTTTACTCACTTTGTTGTGGCCGTTGTTGGGTACTTGCTAAGATTTTCAAATCTCACGCTTGCTCTTTTCAGTGTCAGGTAAAAGGTCAGTGGAGCGATAGCATCATGTATGAGTGGGAACACTCGAGTTTTCAGCACCGTGGTTTGCCACTGTTTTGTTGTTTCATTTGTTCTTTATTTGGTTAGAAGTGGACCGGTCCCATGTTTTAAATATTTATTCCAGCTTCCGTTGGTTCTCTATTAAAGTGTTAATAAGGTTTTAAACTCTTTGTGATTTCTTTTGTTATTCTTATTTATTCTTCACTTTGGCGATGATGTTTCATAGTAGTATTCCATATGGTTATGTGGGGTGCTACAGTTGGTATCAGAGCCAAGGTTGTAGTTTCTGAAAAAAAGGTTTTGCACGTACACGGGGCTTCAGGTTAAGTCATCCATGCATGCATGTCTAGTCACTGGTAAATTACCATGAATTCATATCTAATTACTGTCTTGTTTATTCCATTGCTATCCTATGACATTGTTTCAATCCTACGCTTCCCTAAATCCTGATTCCATTTTTTCTGCATGGGCTGCTTCGGCAGTGCAAGACCAGCTGGTAATGCAACCAGCTTGTTTCTCACCTTCGTTCGCTGGCGATCAGAATGCGGCTACAGTTCCTGCTACAATTGCTGCCGTACCAAAGGGTACTGATGCGCATCTCTACGCATTGTCGACTCAAGAATGGTGTAGTTTATCACGTCTTACCTCCCTATTGTTATCCATCTTATCACTTACCTTTCCTCTTTCCCTTGACCTTTAGGGTATTGTTATCTTGAAATTTACGCCCTGCTCTTGCATTGTTGACTCGGGAGCTAGTTCTCCTTTTTGGGCATCTCATTTTTTCAGTAGCACCCTATACCCATCAGTATCTTGGCGTATTCTATGGTGGTGACCACTACTAATGGATCTTTGCTAGTAATCTTTTCTGTCTCAATGTTGCCGAGAGTTGAAGGCCACAAATTTCAGCATTAACGCAATTGTGGCGCCCATCTAACCCTTGACTTATTGTTAGCAGGGACTAGCTGTCTCTTCATCCCGTTTTTATCCATTGCTTGACCGCAAGATTTTTTTCCCTTCAGGATAATAAAGGGATCGTTTATCAAGACAAAAAGTGATGCCTCAATCACCTATTCTTGGCCTCCTATTTCGATCATCGCTAGATGACTAAGTCGGAGTGCCTTCTCGCCATGTTAGAGAAACCTATCATTGGACCCTTATTCAAAGATTTACCTATTGTTCGAGAACTTGATATCTTCTCTTTGGAGCTTCCAGGCCAGCCTCCAGTTAGAGCAGTTGAGTGTGCCATTAATATTATCCCTGGTACCACTCCTATCACCAAGTCTGAATCAAGACTGTTGCTATCCTTGAAGATAGCCTTCCGCTCTGGTTATGGTCTCCTTGAGTTCCTAGTGATGTCTTTTGGGCTAACCAATGCGCCGACCGTATTTATGGATCTGATGCATTGGGCATTCTATGAGTACTTATATCAACTTGTCATCATCCTTGTCAATGACATATTGATTTATTCTAGTATCGTGGGGAGTTGAGCCGCACCCTTAGATTGTACTCGATCCCCTTCAGAAGCATCAACCTATTGCTAAATTGAAGATATGTGCTTTTTGGCTTCCGTTTGTCAGTTTCTTTGTCCATGTCATCAGCAGCAAAGGTCTTCTGTGGATCCTTCTAGCGTTGCTGTAGTGGTGGGCTAGCCGAGATCTAGCAACGTGGCGGATATCTGTAATTCCTGGGTTCTACCTGAGTTTTACTGCCGTTTTGTCCAGGATTTCTCTTCCACTTCCAAATTATTGACTAAGTTGACTCCAAAGGGCAAGCAGTTTCTTTGGGCAAAGGAATATGAGTCTAGCTTCCAAACCCTATTGGAGCGCCTTTTCTGCTTTCATCCTTTCTTTGCCTCTAGATCCGGCACCATTATCTCCACGGAGAGTTGTGCGACATGTTCTCTAATCATAAGAGTTTGGCGTACCTTTTCACTCAGGAATAATTAAATGAAGGCATGCCGCCCATTTGAGCTAATCGAGAACTACGACCTCACCACCCATTACCATCTGGCAGAGTTATTGTGGTGGTTGACACCCTTAGCATTGAAGCAAAGCGAGGGTGAAAGTGCAAGTGGGTTGCTACATGTGTGTGGCCTATCCAGAATGTGGTTAGGTCTGAGCCGGTTTGGACCCTAAGGCGTTACAAATGATATCAGAGCCGACTCTCGCAGTTACATGGGCGCGTGCAGGTCAGGGGCGCGGGCATATGGCGCATGACGCGTGTGGGCCCGAAGTGGACACACGGCATGGCATATGTGCTGGCACTGAACGCACGGACATGTGCCAAGAGGAGAGATCCTTATCATTTGCCCCGGTATGGGTATGTTGGTCCGACGAGGACGTCGGGTCCTTTGAGGAGGGTGTATGTGACACCCCGGCCCATGTTGGCCCATGTGTGTGTGCACATGAATTTCTAGGTTAGTCCCACCTTGCTAGCTTACCTTGAGAAGCACTTACATATAAGCTTAGGAGTTCCAATGGTAGCACTCCCCAGTTAACTGTTTTGCGTGAAATAAGGACGAAAGTGTAAGCGGGTTGCTACGTGTGCGTGGCCTATCCAGAATGTGGTTAGCTCTGGGCCGGTTCGGACTCTAGGGCGTTACAGAACTTGGTAGGGAGGCATGCACCGGGGAGCATGCTCTCTCTTCCAAGGGCACACGGCGGCGTGTACGGGCTCACTGCCGAGGGTACGTCGCGGCTAAGCCGACTGTGGGGGTGCTTGTGTGAGGGGACCTACTTGCATTTGGTTGTGCTTGAAAGGAACGAGACAATGGCAAATGTCGGGGTTCCCAGCGGTTCTGAACGTCCCCTGCTGATGTAGATGCCGTCCTCTCGTGCTCAGCCCGTCTGAGCTCCTTCGGGTTGCCTTCGTTCTTGCCCTTCTCCTGTTCACTCTCTTTCTTGGCTTCTGTTGGTGTCTTGGGGGCTGTGGCTAGAATGGTGGAAGAGGTGAAATGGCTTTATGTTGGCTTGTCTACTTAAGAGGATATGGCCATTACTCTCTTTGTGAAATGCCACTTTTGTCCTTCCCATTTAGCCTTGGCTGGTTATGGGCATCATGGACCTTTTGGTCCAAAGGCAACCCTACATTATTTGGGGCTTTTCCACTGTGGCAGGTAAGTTGGTAAA
Organism: Dendrocalamus sinicus; assembly: GCA_036346575.1. NCBI lineage: Eukaryota > Viridiplantae > Streptophyta > Magnoliopsida > Poales > Poaceae > Dendrocalamus > Dendrocalamus sinicus. The sequence goes on from CM070641.1 coordinate 1,951,813, forward strand.
AGGTAAGATTGGAATTTCCTGCCGGATGATGAGAACCCAAACGCGAGATGGTGCCGACCTTCCCTGGACGGTCTGGGAACCTCTGAGAGCGCTTCTTTTATTCGGCTTTCTAAAAGTCGATGGGTCTGACGGCAAAACTCTTCTTTATCCCTTTTATTCTCCCTTGGATTGTTTCCATTATTCGCATTACTTCTCTTTTGCAATTTAGTGGTATTACACAAGTCCCTTTCGAGCCTCCACTCTCTAACTGTGATAAACCTGCGGTACAACTATGGCATCTCTGCTGGTCCGTTTCCAGAGTTCTTCATGGATTTTGTTAATTTAAGTTTGCTTCAACTTGCTGGTACTAATCTTGAGGGGTGGTTCCCTCGTACAATCTTCCAGTTGAAAAATCTAAGGATCATTGATTTGTCCTGGAATATGGATCTTTCAGGGAATTTGTCAAACTTTTCTAATGCAACTTCTTTAGAGACTTTGAGACTAGATTGGACCAACTTTTCTTATGTTAAACCGAGCTCTTCTAGCAGTTTCAAGTCATTGAAAGAGTTGACTCTTGATGGGAAATTTAATGGGATATTTTCATGGATCGGGTACCTCAAAAACATGACAAGTTTGGAACTGTACGAATGCTTCTCAAGCACAATGCCTTCATCCATTAGCAACTTCAAGAGCTTGAGAAGCTTGAGTAGAAATCAACGAGTATTTTTAAAAAGGCACTGCAAAGCCAAATAGAACCTTAATGCTTTTGCCTGATAATCCTGATAATTTGATATTTCTCTGTCTACTAGTTAAAGCTTACCAACGAATGCAAATGCATTGGCTGCTAGTTAGTCTACCTAATTTGAATGAATGGATGGACTTGTTTGATGGTCTAGTGCCCAACACAGGATTTTTGTCTATTGGAATGGATTTCTTCAAAATTCCTTTGTTTATTCCTTTGAAGAAAATTGCTTTAGTTCATGTGCTTATGTAATCCAGAAGAGAATTTCTTTGCTTTGAAGAAAATCCGGCCTGGACTCATGTAAGAGAGAGGGGAATCTTGTGCATCTTGATTGTTGGATCCGAAGTTGTGCATATTGATTTTTGGTTTGTTGGATCCGAATTCGTGTAGCAAAAACAAAAATACAACAAATATTGTGAACCGAAAATGGTGTCGTGATTTCTTGAAGATGATATTTCGAAGTTCAAATTTTGAATAGCCATCCAATCATTCCATGTGAGGGATGAGAGCATGTCTTTCACTCGTCAAAATAGTTTTTTTTACGGCATTTAATGGATGGATTGTGCACCAATCTTGATGCATGATGTACATGCGGTTTTGCTTTTTCCAATGAGCAGAGATTCCTTTCTGATTTTTTTTCCACTCTTTCCGCAGGGGAAATTCCAACGTCTCTTTTCACTCTTCCAGCATTACGCTACTTGAATCTTCATAGGAACAAGCTTTCTGGCCGTATACAAGAGTTCGACGTGGCATCTTCACGCTTGGTGTATGTGGGCCTATACAAGAATAAATTGTCAGGGCATATTCCCAGGTCATTCTTTGAACTCACAAGCTTGAGGTCTCTGGATATTAGCTGCAACAACTTGGTAGGTTCAGTGAATCTTACCTCGTTTTGGAGGCTAACAAAGCTCAATAATTTGGTCCTTTCAAATAATAAGTTTTCTGTCCTGGATGGAGAAGGCAATGACTCTTCCTCAACCTATCTCTCTAGACTTACCGGGTTAGGGCTTGCGCGTTGCAATATAACCAAATTTCCGAGTATTTTGACACGTCTTAACCATGTGTCTAATTTGGACCTCTCATGCAATAAACTCAGTGGGGATATACCAAACTGGATATGGGAGAGATGGAACGGTAGACTTCCACGTTTAAATCTTTCACACAACATGTTCACCGGTATGCAACTTAATTCATCTGTTCTCCCTTTCAAAGTTGTACTGCAAACGCTTGATCTTAGTTTCAATGGCCTCCAAGGGCAGATTCCAATGCCAAACCAGTCAGCACTAGTCTTGGACTATTCAAATAATAATTTCTCTTCGGTTCTTCCAAATTTCACTTTATATCTTAGCGGCACCATGTATCTCAGTATGTCCAACAATAGCATAAATGGACATATACCGCATTCAGTTTGCAATTCCAGGCTGGCTGTCCTTGACCTATCCTATAACAACTTCAGTGGGCGGATTCCATGCTGTCTGATAGAAAATGTTGGACTGAGTGTATTAAACTTGAGGGAGAATCACTTTGCAGGAACGTTGCCATCCAATGTTACACGTGAATGTGCTTTCCAGACAATAGATTTACATGGCAATAAGATTGAAGGGCAGCTACCGAGGGCACTTTCAAACTGCAGTTACTTGCAGGTTCTTGACATTGGAAACAATCTAATAGTTGATACTTTCCCGTCTTGGCTGGGTGGGCTTTCCAATCTTTATGTTCTTATCTTGAGATCCAACAGATTCTATGGTTCCATAGCTGATCTTGTTGGGGATCACCAGTCCAGGGAGAGGGAGTACTTCTCTAGCTTGCAAATTATTGATCTTGCCTCAAACAACTTCTCCGGCAATTTGAGTTCAGAATGGTTTGGGCGGTTAAAATCAATGATGGCCAAGTTCAATAGTAAAGGACATATTGTCCGTGCTAAGAACTTCTCAGGTCCTGTGCATTTCTATCAAGATTCTATTGAGATCACATACAAGGGGTCCTCTGTGACATTTGAAAGGATCTTGACTACCTTAACGGCAATTGACTTCTCAAATAATATGTTGGAAGGTAGCATTCCCAACTCAATTGGAAGACTTGTTTCACTACGTGTACTGAACATGTCGCACAATGCCTTCACTGGAAAAATTCTGGCCCAACTTGGCGGCATGACTGATTTGGAGTCACTAGACTTGTCTTGCAACCAACTCTCCGGGGAGATTCCACAGGAACTCACATATCTCACCTTTCTAGGCACCCTGAACTTGTCCAACAATCAGTTGGTGGGAAAGATACCACAATCGCGGCAATTCTCTACATTCGACAATAGTTCATTTGAAGGGAATGCAGGACTGTGTGGACTGCCATTATCTAACCCATGTCGCGTTCCACCTTCTCCTCCGAGCGAGGCACATGTAGACAAGTCCTCGAAGCATGTTGATGTTGTTTTGTTTCTCTTCGTCGGACTGGGCTTTGGCGTCGGATTTGCAGCAGCCATTCTGACGAGATGGGGTCGGATCGGCAAATGGTTCGTGAAATCTGCAAGAACTTCGCGGGCTTGATCTGAACGCGAGGGACTGTCTCCAAGTGGAAGCATGCTTTCCTGACATGGAGCTATATATGAGGTATTCAGGTGTAAATAATATGCCTTCTACATTTCTGTAGCCGTTACTTCTCAAGTATTGTACGCATTGTGCAGTTCTTTAATTCCTGTGTCAAGCCTTACCACCTTTTCTGTATTATACTAGTATATACAGTTGTTTGGCCTAGATGGCTACATGTACTTGCTGGGTAAACAAGCTCTAGAATATAAGCGTAATGCTGTGGTTTTGTTGCTTATTTCAGACTTTCAGTTACTACTGTGCATTATGGATGTATGGCCAATCGCATTGCAGAATTGTCAATAGCCTTGCGTAGCTGCGTGCTAACCCGGTGGCCGAGCCCACGCGCCGTGGACGTGAATGCCGGCCAGCGCAGAGGCGGAGCGTGCTGAGCCAGTTGGCTCAGCTTGATGTTGTTTTCATGCCCACTGGAAGGCGCGCCAGTGAGGATGTCTTGTCAGAGTACCACGGGGGACGTCCGTGAACAGCGAGCGCGAGTCCACGTCCGGCGATGGCGGTCTTTGGCAGCAAGGCCGCCACCTCCTGGTTTCGAAAAGAAAAGAGAAGGTTCGTCGTATTCCCAACCTGGACCAGCCGAATCTCAAATACTCGGCTCAACCGGGGCCAAATCTGGTGGAAACAGTTACACCTTGTGCGATTGTTGCCTCGCATCGTCGCCGAGCACGGGAACCGTTTGGGCCACGCTGATGCGCAGTGTGCTTCCGTATGCTCGTTTGTTTGTGGTTAGTTTTTATTGCTTTAGTATTTTCTTGGTCATTTTGATGAAAACATGCTAGTTTAGCAAGAATAAACATAGATTAGTGGTAGAATTAGAGTTGATACTTGTAGACCTCCGTGTTTAAGTGGTAATATCGCATGTAGTGTATTAGAATCTAGGTTGTTTGCCTATTGTAGCATGCAAACTGTCGCTTAGCCTGATTTGTAGATCGATTAGAGCACTCCCAATGCAGAAACTATGGATGGTTTCTATGATATTAAATAAGGTGTCAAGTAAGCAAAATGCTGATATGTCATTGGAGTTAAGGAGGAGAGATAAGGAAATGGTTTCTTAGGGCATGTCCAATGGTGACTTATGAGCTAGCTCTAAACATATTATTTCATATTTTAATAGAAGAGAGAGAAAAGCTAGCTCTTGATCAAGAGCTAGTCTCATACACACATTCCAAGATTATATGAGGATGTCATGTGGGACTATTCATGTTATGAGCTATGTGCTAAAAGTTAATATCATTGGAGAAGCTATCTTAGAGCTAGTAACTAGCTCATACCATTGTACATGCCCTTATATAGACACCATGTCTACACAGGAACCAAGATAGAAAAAGTTGTGATAGGTAGATGATAGGAGAGAGAAGATAGATGATTAGATAAAAATTTTATTTGTAGAAACTATCCATTGGGAGTATAGTTTCTATGGGTAGTGTCTACATTAATTGGCAAGTATAGAAACTATCTCATAGTTTCTGCATTAGGAGTGATAGGTTTAAATGCGTAGGAATTAGGGATCCAAATTGATGTTGTTTGTATGTTGTAGGGGTTTTTTTTTTGAACAACTCTAGCAATTCCAGTTGTGTTGTAGCATATGTAGGTCAAACAGAGAGTATTTCGATAGGCATGGTATGACTTATTCATGTGGGTGTAGTTTAATTCCCTTTTCATTAGGCACTGATGGTCTCTGATACCCTGTTGTGCCAAAAGTCCATGTCCCACACACGAACCTTGATGGCTTTGTACTAGAAGTCATACATTGCTATTGTGGTGTGCAAGCTAAATACACACCAGTCGGCGCAGGAAACCAGCAAGGCTACCTATGCAGGTACACCACAGGTTCCTGTAGGTTAATCTTCTAACAACATATTCATTCTACCTCTTTGAAATACCGCCAACGTGATCATCTATAGTAGAAAAGAAGAAGGTGCATCGGAAATGGAGACAACGTGATCACCCTATGCAGGCCGGTCAGACCGTTGTCTCCTATATAGCAAAATTAGAGAGCAAATGATACAAAATCAATCTCAAACATCGACAACAAACCACAACGAAAGTCAAATATGCATCACACACATAGGTGACTTCCACGTAGTCTCATAATCTTTCTCTTGATGAGCAATCTAATAAACACAAAAAAGTAAGAATTTGAGTTTGAATTTGAACAATAAAAGCAAACAAGTTGCAAGAGCCATAAATGGTTCATTTTGAAGAGAAGGAAATGAACATAACTAATGTGGGAAGATATAGAATGTTGCTATTATCCAGAAAAAGCTAGTCCACATTAAACACTTCTCAAATAGACATGTACCACGTTCAATTTGCAATCCCCGCATGCTTGGTGCCCTTGACCTTTCCTATAACAACTTTAGTGGGCCGATTCCATCCTGATAGAAAATGTTGGACTGAGTGTATTAAATTTGAGGGAGAATCACTTTGAAGGGACGTTGCCATCCAGTATTCAAAGTGAAGAACTTTTCACACATATGACCATATAACGATTTTTTTGGCCCCCTAATACTTTTTTTTTTACAAAAATAGACACCTTCCTGATCTTGGAAGGCACGACAGACAACACGTGTTTCCTACCATACCGCCCTAGCTTAGCAGGAGATCAAGCATGCGGCTAGGCGAGGTGGCGTGGTAGCAGGTGCAGCCGAGCTAGTCTTGCACGACAGGCGGTCGAGATTCCCACAGGTGCAGCACTGGCACACATGTGCGTGGGCACGAGAGTAGGCAAGTGCGCATGGGCACGGGGCTAGCAATCTCACGGGGTGCTCGTCCGTGCACGGTTTGCCTCCAAGAATCTCATGGTTAATTACACGATGGGATGCAGTGATGAGACATTATATTTTTGTTTAATTAGTGCATTAATTATGTTGTATTTGTGCATGCACATATAAAATGTGACCCTGCAGTCACATTGTTGCTAAGTGAGAGAGAGAGAGAGTAGCCAAGGGAAGGAAAGAAAAGAATCACATTACTGCCGAGTAGGAGAGAACGTGGCTAGGGGAAGGTAAAAAAAGAGTTGCATTGCTGCCAAACAAGAACGCAGCTGTAATCCTTTGCAGTTGAAAGCATTGTGGAACTAGTGAATACCTTTGAAAAAGGTATGCTAAAATAATTTTATGTATGTCTGCACATGTATATTTATTGGTCTCATGTGATTACAGAAATCTATAGAATATGATAGGTTTGTACGCACTGTGCATGCCTAATTAGTGTTGTAAGTATCGCTAATTGTATTTTAACTAGAACTAATCATAATTAATTAGTACTAATTGTGATAAATTAGTATGAGTGTGCATTTAATCAAAGTAGCAAGCTAGTGCAAGAAGAAAATTGCAATTTAGGCAATACGTACATACGTATGCGGCGTGATTATTCTCAGTTGTGGTCAGTTGTATTTAGCACCATTTACACTGATATATATTTTGTGTACCATAGGAAATGGCTACTGATAGTAGTCTCAGGGGTGGCATGTTACTGGACCCATCCTGGGACGCCTTGCATCGTTGTCAAACGTGGTCGAGCGGTGAAGGAGCGGCCCCCTTTGTTCTTCAAGGACCACAAGATGTCTGGCATCTCGATGAGTAGTACGTTCCAGTTCTGTGGTGGGCCGAGTTGCTGCCCATGGTGAGGATGATAGACATTGGGTGGTCCTTTGCATTGGACTCGTCACTTTTGTCGGCACTCGGAGACCCACACATTTCACTTTCGATGGGGGAGATGACCATCACCCTGCAGGATATTATATACCTCACTAGTCTGCCAATACAGAGTCATCCCGTGATTCCACCCGCTAGATCACCCGACTGGAAGGCATATATGTTGCACCAATTTGGTCATCCTATTCTGGATAAGTCATCTAGAGTGCCACATTCGTGGCTGCCGTTGTTCAGGCAATGCCCAGCAGATGTGCCTCCACATGCCATGAGGTCCCACCTAGTGGCTTACTTGCTATTCATGTTCGAGTGGATCATGTTTCCTACGACTCAAGAAGACTCGATGTACCCTAACTACATCTACATTGCTGAGTCCATAGTCAGTGCCGAAGATGATGATGATGTCTTAATGTACAGCTGGGGCTCGGCAGTCCTGTGCATGACCTATAGGGCTTTGTGCGATGGCTCATAGCATGCCACTGGCACCAACATCCATCCTTGTCTTCACTCAACACACAGGACACCACAGGCACCAACATCGATTCCCCCGTCCAAGACTACGAGGTGTTGTACGGCACATATGCACCCGCAGACCACCTGCATCTCCAGTAGTGTGATGAGTGATATGATCGGACATACGATAGCTACATGATCTACTAGTATGGCATGGACCATGCGGCATTGGGCTTCGCTGCAGCTAACTACCGTGGACCAGAGTACTCGGAAGATTCATCGTCCGCACAACACATGACACCGGTGCTTACAATTATGGGTTTCAGTTCAGTTCTACTAAATGTTGGCCTAACGAAACATATTTCCCTCTATGGAACACCAGCAATTACATGGACGACTAAGTGCAGCAGATGTTCAACGCACAAGAGATTGGGTCCAGTCAATTGTACGGTGCACCCACTCCTACTAGGCCACCATTGCAATATGACTTGTGCGATGTACGGCGCTATCCCAATAGGCTGACCTTCCCTCAAGACCAAATTCGCTGCCAGAGGAAGCAGACAGTGGGCAACCCTTGACCCACTCCTGCGTTCGGTGCTAGATCTTTAGTTGGGAAATTTTAAATTACAAATTTTTATAAGACAAATCCACTAGGGGACATTATTGCATCTCATCTTATTATATGAATTTAGGTGTATTATTATATTTATGTGAACCATCTACATACGTACACATATGGTTCCGCTTTATTTTCTCCCTAGGTTCTATGTCAGGCTACACATGGTCATGCATTTGAATCATAATTTTGAATACATAAACAATTGGGCACTATGCGTATTTTGATTTTGCTGTGTTCCTGATGGTTTGCATGCATTAACTCTGTGCGCCCTGGGCTTGATTAGCGGGGTGTACTGGTGACACAGATGAGCGGCAGGAGAGGAGGCCCTGGACATGCATAATTGTTTCACTATTTACACCTGTGTGTATTTGATGTAATAAACGATGAAAAAATAATAATCAAGCAAAAGCATGTAGCATAATAGTGAGCAAAAGCATGTAGCGCGCCATGGTCGAACCCACCTGCTTGCTTGCTAGGTGGCTATTGAGCTACCCCAGCTCAGCAGGCTGCTGCCAAGTAGCCACAACTTGACAGCCACACAGGCCTGCCTGCTGCTGAGCCAAGGCAGCTTGGCAACCACTCGGGCCTATCTGCTGCAGCGCTGAACGTTGCCCTGCCACACCAGCTCATCCAACCATGTGTCACCCTACCTGCCGAGCTACGACGACGCAGCAGGTGACACAAGTCGTCTGTCACGTCTTCCGAGCCCTGGAAGGGGTCCATTTTACAAAAAAAAATATTGCTACAGGGTTAGATATGTGAACAGTTCCAAAGTGAATGTACTTTTCGGATAATAGATTTACATGGCAACAAGATTGAAGGGCAGCTTCCGAGAGCAATTTCTAACTACACTCACTTGGAGGTTCTTGAAATGAGGAACAGTCTAGTAGCCGATATAGGGCCACTGAAGACACCTTTGACTACTGGGTTCTCGCTGGATTCAACAAGATTTTCGCCGGTGATTCCGACGAATTTTACCTCTCAAGAGACAAGGTCTGCAAAGGAGGCATTCAATTAGCAGGTGTACGACAGTCTCCTTGTGGGCTTTGTCTTTTGCCTCTTTTCTACCAAATGTCAGTGCCGGCCGATTCCACCATCTCTAGCATCTTCATCAACAACGATAGGTTAGTGCCGGCTGCACTCAATATATCTGGCAAAGAAGTTACTCTAAGGTCACCGCCGGCCATCCGCATCATCTCAAGCGCAGTTACTACTACATCCCTCTCGCCCATGGTTTTCTCCGTCGATGTAGTTCTTGTTTTCTTCAAAGAATGACCTGGTTATAATTTTTCTTTTCTTTTGTCCTTCTTAGTAATGTTAAGGATATTGTACTTTATTTGCCTCAATATATAAAGCAGGGTTAGGCTCTTATGGGCCATATTTCCTAAAAAACAGTCCTGTCTGTGTTTGCTTGCTCTGTGTTTAGGGGTCCAGCTCCTGGACCTATGGTGGCTCTTGACATTTTGTAGCCACTCTCCACTGTTGATCTCGGCAAGTATATATGCCATTGTAGAGCCACGAGTACATCTCTCTCTCTCTCTCTCTCTCTCTCTCTCTCTCTCTCTCTCTCAAGATCATGATGGTCCATATGCTCTTTGTAAGGTTTCGATTTCATTCTTTGTTCTCGTGACTGAAATTTTAAGGAAAATAGAAGGAACACGCTGGCCCCGACAACTTGGGCCAGCTTGTTTAATACTCGTCAACGGCCTGGCCAATCCATCCAGCCCGGCCTATACGGGGACACCGCAATTTCTGAAACCTCGAGAGTCTGGGGCCATCAGCCATCTACAATGCAAGCGCTCAGGCTTGAATAGTTAAGTCAACCACAGGAAAATTTTAGCTAATTATTGGTCCATTCCAAAACGGCTTTTAGCTCTTGTCTTATAACTTCTAGCTTTTAAAAGTCAAAAGTTATTTTGAATACGATGGCTTCTTAACGTTGTCGTGGAGGTATAACGGTTTTATTATCTTCTCTTTTTTCTTCGTTTTTTCTTTAATTGAATGCCTTAGCCAAAAGCTAATAGCCGCTAAAGTGTTATTTCAGCCAAAAAGCTAAAAAGGCATCAGCCGCATGCGGCATGCCGCTTAGTGGGCATCACGACAGTGGCGATGTGCGACACGCAGTGCTACATGGGAGTGGTGTGGCAGACCGATCGTGGTGGAGCCCCTTGTGAGTAGTTGGTTCAGGCCATCATTGGTGCGTTGTGTGGCTGTTAGTTACGCGCGTGGGCATCCCAGTCACGGTGTCAGTTGAGGGCCGTCCCTTCCTCTTCCTGAAGCTCTTGTTGGTTGGTCTGTTGTTACTTTGTACTAGCTGTGGTTCTACATTCTTTCATTGTGGCTTATAATGCTAGCGATTGCCGCCTGGTGTTGTTTTGGTGTTGGCGTAGTCAATAGTGTGATGTGTCATGGTGAGTTCACATTGGTGAACTATGGTGTGGCTATTACCGTGGTGAGCATCCTAGTATTGACGGCCGCATCTCAAGCCCCTGCAATAGTTGTGGTTCTCTAGTTTTGTGTTTTGCCTGGTGAATAGCTAGTCCTAAGCTTCGTTTGTTTGTAGGGGGAGGGTTTTTTTGTTGTTGCCCCCAGGGCCGGCTCAACGTTTTCAAGGGCCATAGAGCAAATTCGGCTCTATAAGCCTTTTACTATAATTTTTTTTCTACTTATAAAATATGCAATTTAAACTTTATATTGTCTAAAGTGACACAAATCAATAGTTCTAACATGATAAACTAATTAGGTACTAACTAGTTCATAAACCAAATGTAACTAGTAAGAATTAATTTACCTCAAATAGGAGCGACAAATATCTAATGTCTTTCATAAAAAGAATTTCTTCTAGCACTTCTTGATGCAAAATCATTAATAATAACATCGAGATCAATGTCGTCCAAGATATTCTTCTCAATGCAGCACATAGCCAAGCCATTCAATCTTTCTTGTGACATAGTCGACCGCAAATAGTTTTTCAGCAATTTCAATTTTGAGAAACTCCTTTCAGCTGAAGGTGTAACAGGGAAATCAGTCAATACACCATCAACAGCGAAGGCACCATTATCAATGAATGAGAGATATTCTGCTAATGGATCGTAGCTATGGTTGTAATCGAACGTAAAGTCATTCGCAAAATCGGCAAAGATAAATTTCCAACCCCGCTTTATGAGCATCATCAACGATCAAGTGTATGGTTGCAGATAATTATCTGCTGAAACAGCCGATATAGTGCTTGAACAAGTATCCCGGATGCAAATGTCTTGACAAATGTAAGATTTTTCAACATGGAACCATATGTTTGTTTCGTAGATGGCTCAAGAGTGGTCTCATCAAGAAAGTGGAACACAAGCTTTATTTTGTTATTAATCTTTCCGAGCATGCTGGTGAGGAAGCTCACTTCAGGTGATGAGATATAGTTAGCGACAACACGCTTCGATGAGAAGGATGTAGTTCCTCATGCTCAGATTGAATCGCCATAGAAAGCGTCATGCTGCAAATGGCACAAAGCAGAGGCTTTCAGTGTCAGCACAACTCCTACAACATAATCTACTGCATGTGAACAATATTCTTAATTGTACCTGGACATTGAGCCAAATTCCAGGAGGCTTAAACTTGGATGCCACGTCTTCAACAGCAAGTATTGGAAAGAAGCTTGGTCGCCGCAGCGGCCTCCGCGGCGCTCCCTGCGAATGAGTCAATGAGCGAATCGCACCGAACGCGCGTGGGAGTGGCGGCTTTTACAGAGCAGTCGAAGCGTCAAGCGTCGCGCACTCGCCGACTGCCTGACTCGCGCTTTCAGCTTTCTGTGGGCTGCGGCTTGCGCGCGCGGGGGTGGGCCCTCCCAGGGGCCCTAGGCCAGCGCCCCCCCCCCCCCGGCCTACCCCCAGAACCGGGCCTGGTTGCCCCACAAGATCCTTGTCTTGCGGCGCAGTTGATGCTTTGGATGGAGTTTCGGTTTAGGACTCATTTCCGATGTTGGTGTCCCCTATTCGGGGCCGGTGTTGGTGTTCTTATTAATTATTATACCTCTTCAGGGTCAGTGTCTTTCTCTTTTTCTTAAATTAAATGATTGAGTTCCTGATTTTGGTAGAAAAAAGAGCCATCAACCGCTGACGAATTGAACGGGACCAATGTAATCTGATGGTGCTGGCCTAATACTAGCACTAGTAAGTAGACATTGGTGACGGTTACGGGCTTATTGATTTCCTTCAACAGTTGCACTAGCAAGTAAACGTTTGTAATATTATGGCGTATAGACAACGGTTATTTGTAATATATATTCATATCATCTATAGATATGACTAATGATAATTCATACAATTTGTTGTTTATATAGTTATTTATAACGATCTTATATAATTAATGGATTGTCTATATAATTATATACACAGTAAAAAATATCTATATAATTGTATACACAGTAAAAAGATGTCTGTAAAATCGTTTGTTAAAAAGTAGATAATATCTTTCTTTTTTTCTCTATATCACCTAAAATCCTATATAACATAGACTTACAGACAGATAATTTGTGCCATTATACATGCCCTTCTTCACCAGTTGCTTTTGTAGCTCCGATGGTTAGAGCACCTGTTTAGTAAGTGGGAGGTCTTAAGAGTTCATTTCGCAATGAAAGCATTTCATGTGATTGAGTATGCTTTATTTTCGAAATCAATTACTATCTGTTTTATTTTGTCCCATGTCATCATTTTCAGTTCAAGAAAAGAATCCACGATAGCATCGACTCAAATGACCAAATCAAAACAATAGGCAGTTGTCAACTGGAAAGGAACACAATTCAGCAGACTCCAAAACGACAGTGTTCAATTCTCGCAAAAAAAATAAACTGACAGTATTTATTTTTTACTAAAAATTGATGACAGATCTTTTAGACTTATTAAGAAAAAAGAGAAATATATTAGAAATTATCACAAAAAAGTAAAATATCTAACTCTTAATTTAATGAACCTATGTTATAACGTTTCAGATTAAAAAAAGAGTTCATATCAAACACAATATCCTCCATGTTTCCTTTTCTTTTTTCTTTTTTTAAAAAAGAAAAGGAATGAAACGGAACAGAAACTTGCTAACTTCCGGTTCGGATCATGAACCTTCCTGACCTCGATTAATTTACCAATTTAATCGTAATAGCAATGTCCTTGATGAAGTCCCATTACAACCGCCGGACAGGCAGAAGAACACGTACGCTTAACCCCCACTGCCTTTAATAACCAGCTCAGAGACGATGGAACACAATGATCGACTAGCTGTACAATCAGGGGCGGAGCTACAGGGTGGTTCCTGTGGGCCGCGGACCACCCTGCGCTCGGCCCAATAAAACCCAGGCCCTAGACTCCCAGAGGCGCAACCGTGCAGGATCGAGTCCGCAGTCCGCACGGCATTATGACGGGAGTATGGAATCTGGAGTTCGCCTGTTCGCGTGACCGTGACGGCGTGAGATCTGAGATCGAGTTCGCGTGAGTGGCGTGAGGTGAGATCGAGAGTTCGCGTGTGGCCGCCGGCCGCGTATTCGTGTGATCGGTGATCGCGTGATTCGCCGTTCGCGTCAGCCGTCAGACGCCCGTTCGATTCCGGCCGTTCGTATTCTTCTCAGAATCTCAGTTCTCAGACGACGCCCGTTCGGCCGTTCGTATTCGAGAGCAGGGCGACGCTGCGACGCGGCGACGGCGAGCGCGGGCGCGGGCGCGCCTCCGGCATCGAGCATCGGCGACGGCGCGACGCCATCGAGCCAGTACGTATAACACGCCCCTTAGGCCTGTTTGGATACGCTTATCCGAGAATCGATTTTAATTTGATCAAGATTTTTCGATAAGTCGCGATCCAAGAATCGCGATCTGAATAATCTGAATAATCTCGATGGGGCTTGCGATACAGATTTTGGATTCTCAGTGCAAATGCTGATTTTTCCCACCGCGGCGGTTGAAAGAATCGAAAAATAATCAATGCGTTTGGGTGGGATTCTCGCTTAATTCTACTCAGAATCGGATTTTAAGCGTATCCAAACAGGGCCTTAATCTGCAAGCGCCAAGCGGTGCATCCGTGCATGACATTGACATGGAAACAAAGCTACCGGCCTTTGGACCGAGCAAATACTCTTGCAGATTTTTTAGTTGGAAATCATTCAATCACAGTGATTATATGTTTTTTTGTAGTATAAGATTATTAGTTTGATAAATTGAAACTTTATATAATTCTCTTGCAGATTCAGAATTTAAGTAAACAAAAAATAATAATTTAATTTTTATATGATTTTCAAAGTAACATCTATAAATAGCTAAAACTCACAATAATAATTAAACAAAAATACCAAATTAAAAGAAAGATTTCATGTCAAGTACAATCCAAATTAACTAAAATTTAAAATAAAATAAACAATATGAATTTTTACATGAATTTCGAACTAAACCTCTAAAAAACTAAATTCAAAATAATAACTAAAAGAAAATAAACAATGTTTTTTATACGAACCCCACTCTAAAATTAAAAATAAATCCATAACAAGTACGATCCAAAAACATGCAACATATGACTTCCAAAGTAACATCTATAAATAACAAAAATTAACAATAATAATTAGGAAAAACTTAGCAAATTAAAAGAAATATTTCATGTCAATTACAATCCAAATTAACTAAAATTTGGAATATAAAATAAAATAAAATTAGTAATTTTATTTCCATATGAATTAAAACTAAACACCTAAAAAACTAAATTTGAAATAATAATTAAAAAATAGAAATTAGTTTTTTATACGAATTCCACCGCAAAACTAAAAATAAATCCATGACAAGTACACTCCAAAAATACGCAAATTTGAAATAAAAGTTAAAAGATGATTAGATATTTGTTGTAAATGAATTTGAAACCTAAATTTCAAAAATATCAAAATTTGCAAACCTATACTAATTAGACACCCTAGAGAAGCTCACGTATTAACTAGAAAGATCTTGTCATATATCTCGTGGACCCAAGTTAGAATAATTCATATTAAAGAAAGAATCATATGTTAAGTGCAATCCAAATAAACCAAAATTTAAAATAAAGAAAATAAAGAAAATTAGCAATTTGTTTTCCATACGACATCTTAAGTAATATCCATAAACAACTAAAATTTAGAATAATAATTAAATAAAAATTAAGAAATAAAAAAGTCCATATCAAGTATAATCCAAAATAACTAAAATTTGAGGAAGAAAATAAAAACTAGCTATTTGATTTCTATACGAATTCCAAAGTAAAAAAACAAAATACATCTATTATATACTAAAAGTCGATCACATGAGTTTTACATTTGCTAAAAAGGAGAAATAAGCTAGAAATAATCTGGAAAAAAGAAAAACATCCATTCCTCCATTTAGTGAACCCTTATTATGGTCAGTAAATGATCATCAGTAGATGTCTTAGATAAAAAAGAAATATTATCAGACAAAACTATCCATTATAGATTCTAGATGACCCAACAAATAAAAAGAATCCTAGATGACCCGCACTCAAATTCATATACGAGAGGAAAAGAAGGATATTGACATACAAAATAAATGAGTAAATGACATGCATAAAAATAAGAAAAAAGTGACACTTGACAAGAAAAAAAAGGAGAAATAAAGAAAAGATAAGATCTATTCTGTGTACACACTTACCAATAATATGTGTTTCACAATTTTGATTTTTTTTCTAGAATCATCATCGATGTGGTGGAATTTTCTTGATCTATGAAAGTACGCATAAAATTGATTTGCACCGTGATATGTATGCATGTATAGTTTAGAAACCCTTGTATGAAATTAAGACGTGAGATGCTAGAGATGGAATTGAACTCAAGCAATCCACACACAGGAACAAACTTGCCTGTAATATCCATTATAATTTGCATTCTTTTAATTGTATTCATATGGATACAAATATTGTCTCTATTATTGAAGATGCCAATTAAAAATTATAAAGAACAAGTATTTTCTTCCAAAGATATAATCTATATTCTTTATTTTGACATATACTACTACTATACATTAATACCACAAATAAAACCAATTCTGCAAATATAAAAATTAAATCAAATTGATAATACTCTAAAATTCTAATATTTTAATTCTTTCATGTGATTGTAATCATTTCTTTTTCAGATGTAGTTTCTTTATTATTATCACATATGTTCCGCTAAACCAATTAAATATACTCTAAAAACCCGGCAGTTGCGTGGGCCACCATGCTAGTTTAGTGAATAATACTGGCGAACCATTGATACACAATAAGAATCCAGAAAAGTGCAAACTAACATATCCATCCCATTAGAGTTAAAATATGAGCAGCAACAGCTGCGTGTTGTTAACATTCTGAACAAGCCAAACAGTCAGTATTCAGAAGCTGCAAGCGGAGAGCAATGCACACACATCGCGGACAAAAACTTCAGATCGCTCACTGTCACTGAAGAAGAGAAACAAGAACAACACAAAACATCCACATCAGAACCCAGAAACCAGCACATCAAGAATGCATCAGAAGTAGGATTACTTTCTTCTGCTGCTCGCCGGACGATGAAGAACAGCACGCACGAGACCACGCTGAGAGCCAGAGAAGCGCCAAGAATGGCAAGAACGCTGAATATTGTTCCGTTCTCGTCAGGCTCTTCAGTACCCCCCTGACGCCATCGCTGATGGCAAAACCGGGTCTCGTGGAGGAAAACGTATCGCTTGTGGATTCTAAACGGCTGATTGCTTCCCGTAGCCCCCGAACACAAGCGGCGTGGTGACTCACATCCCTGATCTTGAAGCCCTCCATGCCGTGTTGACGCTGCGGCTGGTGCTGGCACTGCTGGCCGCGGGCGCCGTCGCCGTGACATTCCTCACCCACTCCGGCTTTGGTTCCGACGAGTCGCGTACCAGAGAAGAGAGGAACCTGTCGATAACAATGTTACTCCGAGGAGCCTTGGCACGGGCTCTAGCCTCGGCTTCCTCGGTGATGAAGTGGTCAGGGCAGGGTTGCGTCCTGCCTCAAGAAGGTAGGCGGTAGGACAATGAGGACGCCGCTACATCGTTCACGTTGGAACTCGCCTTGGCAGCCGCGGCATCCAACGCTGGCGAAATCGTTTGATCGGATGAATCAAACGGAAACTAATCCAAGGACAAAGCCCTTCGGACTTGAGAACTTACCGGAGCGAATCGTCGTGTGGAGCCCTGACGGTGACGGTGACGGCAATGTCGAGCCGAGGATGGCAGGGGGAGGTGGATCACTTGCGGCCTGTGCGCCGGCCGACGCTGGGGCTCCCGTGGAGAGGAGGTGCGTCGGGCCGGGTTGCTTAGGCGATAGGTGGAGGGCGGCGTGGCGTTCGCGGCCGTGGCCGTGGCTCCGGACACTGACAAATTGTTCTGCTCGGATGAATTAAGAAAGTAACCAAGAACAGAATGCTTCGGACTAGTGATCTTACCGAAGCAAGCCTTCCTCTCATTCGTGACCACCTCATCATCTTTGTTCTTGTGGCTGCCCGACGCGGCGCCTTGATCGCCATCAACCAAGGCCGAGGCGTCCTCAGGTGACCCTGGCACTAACTCTGACGACGATGTGCTCTTGGAGACGGCGGACGCAGCAGCTCCCGCGGCGATGAAATGCGTCGGGGCGTTCCTGCTTCGGAACGGCAAGCGGCGATAGGTGGAGGGCGGCGTCGCATTCGCAGCAGTGGCTCAGAACTCTGACAAATTCGTGGTCAGATGAATCAAGATAACCAAGAACAGAGGAGCGGAGCCCTTACCGAAGCGAGTCGTCACCGGGTTCTTGAACACCTCGTCGTCTTCGTTCGTGGTGCTATCCAACACGGCTCCTTGAACGCCATTGCCCACCGCCGCGACTCCCTCAGACTCCGGCAAAGGCTCCTGCTCCAACGAACAAAGAAGTAATTGAAGAACAGAGCATTTCGGGTTGGTCAACACCTCGCAGGGATCATGGCTCACCTCAAGACAGTGGTGGAACCAGGCCTCAGGCTATTTAGGCTATAACCCGAGGCCTGACAACTAAAGTTCATACAAAATTTATAAAAAATTATAAAAAACAGAGTTAGTTTAAGAATCGGCCTAAGAACAGGTGGTCCAGTCTGAGGCTTGGGTTGATTGTACCCCTGCCTCAGGATCTTTGTTCTTGACACACTCCGACGCGGCATCATGGTTGGCATTGTCCACTGCCGAGACACGCTCCTGCTCCATTGAGGCGGCTCAGCGCGTTAGGTTATCTATATCAGAGACCTCACCGGAGGGGCCCGCCGCCTGAGTAATGCCTCTGCAGTGCTCCTTCCCCTCGGATAGATGAAGAAACAAGTTCTTGTCTTGCTCCATGGGGGATTGATCGAGTTCTTGGCGTGGAATTCTTGGGTTTGCGGGAAGAAGCGGAAGCGAGGAGTGGAGGAAGAGGGAAGAGAGGCGTTTGAAAAATAGCAGAGCAGAGGCGAAGTGGGGATGGTGGATGGGTGGAAAAGGGCGCGAGCGGTTATAAACTCCGAAGCGACGCAGACCAGCTCGTTAGTCAGTTTCTGCTGCGTTGTTTGGACTTTGGGTGGACCCAGTTCACAGGAATGAATGGTGGGTTCTCCGCCTTTATGTGCCTCGAGATTCATGAAGTGCATCTTAGACTGCCACAGATTGCGTCGGTCTATGGACCGCATCGTATGAGTGGATAGAGAAGAGAATGGGACGGTAGTGGCTTTGACGTCAGAGATAGGAGAGGGTTATACGTAGGGGGTATAAATAAAGCGAATAATTTTCGTCCATCTAATTGATTGAAGGTTTGTGGAACGAATACGGAAAGGATAGATGGGTACCTAACACTATTTGTGTCCGACTCCATGGAAAAATATGAAATAGGATACGGATATTCACTTGTATATACTCATATATTAAGTGATATGAGGAAGTCCATTGTGACTTCTCCTAGGAACAAGATAACATATACGCAGATTGTCACATCTAAACAAGGGGAAGTACTGAATGTTCTTTTTTTAATATTTTAGTAATTAGTCTCTTCATATTCGCTTTGATTATACCATACTGTCTAATATCCTGTGCAAAAAATAGATAAATTCCGTCCGATTCTATGGAATAGAATATAAGATAAATAATATACATCTATATCAGCTCTGATCGCACCTAAGTTACACGTCGAATCTTGATGCGACGCGACGCCAAGTTAACACGAGCGTAGAAGGTTACGCCGCTCATGAGACGTGCCAAACAGGAGGACCAGTGACCCCTGTAATTCTGTTAAAAAAAATTTCTTCGTCATGCGGCCGGCACACGAATGAAACCCCGAGCGCGCAAAGCAGGAACTAACCGTCACATCGCGAAGGCTCCTCTGCCTTGCATGGCGTGGCTCGGGTTTTTTTTGGTAGGTCCCACATGGCAGTCACGAAACTGATAGCCAGGCGGTCGCGAGCAGCCACACGACGACTCGTCCGGCGGCGAGCGGTCACGTGACGACCGTACCCGCAGAACATCCAAACCTAGGAGAGAGAAGAGCAAGGTAGAGACGCTGCTCTGCTCGAGACACATCAAACTGACATGTGGGACACAGTCCTATGACCCACATGGCAGCTTCTATGTAGTGCATACCCCTCCGTACCGTTCGGTCAACCTGATCCCGTGCTCTCAGTTGCGAAGGCTACAGCGACAGAAACAGGACAAACGCAAAACTAAACAGAGACTGACGTGTGGGACTCCGTGGCCCATGTGTCAGTTGGTTAGTACAATCGGTCGTGTGGACGTTAAAACGTGCAGGTGGGTTGTGTGCGCGGTGTCAAAATGGATCCGGCTGCGTCGCGTTGCGTGTGGCAGCCAGCCCAGCAGCACGCTTCGCCGGACAGCCCAGCTAGCAGTACCTTTTTCCTTCCCCCTTTTGCCCTTTCCATACCGGCTTCTTTGCGTACGAGACCTTGGAACTATGCAACAATCATTAGGGAATACATCTGGCCATATCACTTTCCTTCATCGTATCACGTCCTTTCGTATTATCCTGTTACACGCATACACTGCTCAAACGTTGCAACTTCCAGAGGAAAACAAATCCCACATAATTTGAAATGGAACAGTTAGGTTTGATTTCTTGGATTGCATGTTGAAACAAAATTTTGATGCAATCAAATGCATGCTGAATTTGATCAAAGCTACAGATTTTGGCGACCACATGTTCCAAACCAAACAACCCTTTGTAGGTAAATTTACCATATACGAACATGTGATTCATTTCATACCCTTCCAGCATTTACCGGCCCTCTGAATACTCCGCTTGGCACTTGCCTATGCCGCGCTTAATAAAATTGTGAATCTGTGGTAGTCATTTTAGTAGTCTCTACTAAAAAAGGGGAACCACCAAAGAACTCGAAGGTGTTGCAGGCAAATGAAACACCGCACTCCATCCATGCAGTTGCTGAATGCAATTTACCACCATCCACGTCAACAGGGAATGAACACCTTTCCGCAAAAAAAATCCAAGAGAAATAGAAAACAAATTAATAAAAGAGAATTGCTAACTAATACTCAAGTGTTTCTTAGATTGTGCACTCAAAATTTTACGTATGATTTTGCCTCGAGATTCGGGCGTGGAGTCTAGTTAGGTTGGGCGGCGCCGACAGTAGAGCTGACAAAAAAGCTCGAGGCTCGCAAGTTACTCAGGCTTATAGCAGGTTTGGCTCAGCTTGGCTCGGGCTCGAAACATTACCCAGCGAGCCAAGCTGTGATCCCAGCTCAGCTCAGTAACAAGCCAAGCCTGAGCCGCTCGTGAGTGGCTCGTAAGCTCGATCGAGCCAATGAGTCGGTGAGAGTGTCTAGAGCGCTTGCGCACAGCACAACACCGAAGGCCAAATCACAGATCCGTTTTCTTTTCTCCCCAAGTATCCATCTTCATGCCCTTTGTGCCCTTCGCTCCCGATCCACCGCCGCCACCTCCCCATCGGCCCGCCACCGGCATATCTCCCTGCCCGCCCATCGCCGCCACCCCACATCTCCCTGCTCAACGCTATCCTCCCTTCTCCCCGTTGACCGCTCCTCCTCCCCTCTCCCGATCCGCAAGAGCAGCAAGCGGCGCACAGTGAGGCATAAGCTTCTACGCCTGTGAGGTTGACGTTGATGATGAAGCGCATTCTAACTCCGCTGGCTTCGACTTGTCCTCGCCTTACCTCTCCGTCCGCATCCTCTACCGCAAAGAGAACACTATCAGTATCCCTCTCACCCTCTCCTCGCCCATTCAGCCGTTCTTGACCAGTTTGATGCCTTCACCTATTGCTCCATGCTCTTCACAATCAAGTTTCCACAAGAGTTTCCCCTAGAATTTTTCATCGCAAACCAGGAGGTGCTCTCCGAGGCTCTTTTTATGCTTTGGTGGTAGCTCCGTTGGTGTGGACGACATTGCCAACGCTGCAAATCTCAATGAAGTGAGTTTCTTCTTTTGTGCATTATTGTAATTGTCATATCTACTCTACAAGATGTTTGTCTGTAATTGATCTGGCTAATTCGACCTAAAGAATTTTTTTTAGATAAAGGATATAAAGAAATTTAGACCTGTTGTTCCTATCTTAGTTGCTACAGATCTGTGAAGTCTAGTGTTCTAACTTTGGCATCAATTTCTCACGCATGCATGCAAAAACCCAGTTTACTGCATGCAGAGAAAAAACTATTTAGACATTAGTCCTTGAAAAATGGATTGGTACTTAGGGAAGACAAATCTGCACCATTGCGCAATTTACAATATTTTTCTTCCTCGTTGGATGAATCAAGTTAAGAATAACGCTTTAGATGGCCTCGTTTGGATAGGAGTCTCTGACGTCAGTTCTCAGCTTGGCTCGCGAGCCGGCTCGAGCCACACATTGAGCCGAGCCGAGCCTCCTTTATGGCTCGATACCTTAATGAGCCAAGCCAAGCCACAACACCGTGCAAGCTCGGCCGAGCCTAGCTTAAGCTAGCTCTACTCGGCTCATTTTCACCCCTAGCCGGCAGTTGCATCAAGAGAGCGGAAACGATGGTGGGTAGGGCCCGTCGACGGGCGTAGCGACGCTTACGACAGGGACGGCACGCCGGTGGGGGGTGCGGATCAGGAAAAGGATGCAAGTGGCTGGAGAGAAAACGACAGAGAAGATGAACGCCAATAGGCTCGCCGGCGTTAGAGGTGACACCGACGAGGCAACAAGGGAGGTGGCGAGTAGGGCGACTGGGGGAAGGGTAGATAGGGTAGAGTTTAGGGGTGCAATGAAGTGAGGAAAATGTATATAATTGTGGGAAAAAAATAAGATCCATCAGATCTAGATTCAAAAACTTAAAATTTAAATATTCTTAAACAAAATATTAGCGAAGTTTTTGTTTCCCTTAATAGAACTCTATAATTTGCCTCCACACACACGCCCCCGATATTTATTCATCAGAAACACCTACTATTCCCATTTATTTCTCCTTTCCCCCATACGTCCGTCGCCGAAGCCCACCTCCTCCCTCTCCTCTCCTCCTCACCACGTCCCACGCCCTCCTCCTTACTCCTCTCGCTGCCGCCGCAGCCCTCGAAGGAGCGCAGGATTACACCTGCGTCCGCGTACGTCGTCGCGACGTCGCCCGCGGCCATGGTGATCTCGGCCGAGCCGCCCCCGCCTCCTCCGCCGGATCCCGTCGCTGAAGGCGCTTCGGCACTGGCTGTGGAGGCGGCGTCGAACGCTCGACAGGCCGCGGCGCTGTCATCGTTCCCGTCGCTTAAGACATGGGGGAGCCACCGCGTCCTGCGGTGCGCCCACTTCAACCGCGCCGGCGACGCCGTAGCCACCGCCGCCAGGCGGTCCCCGGAGCAGCTCGACGAGGTCAGGGAGAAGCTTCTGCTCCACCTCCGCGAGGTGGCGGCCGGGAGCGACGCGGGTCCTGCCGAGGCGGAAGCGGCCGCCGCCCCGGCGGTGGCGGCGTATTCGCGGCCGTGGAAGCTGCGCACTCGACGTCGCCCCGCGGTGGTCCCTGCGGCTAGCGCGTCGCCGCCGCCCGAGCGGAGGGCGGCGAGGGCCCGCGCGGAGGCTCTCGACAGGCCGCGGTTCTCGGTGACGCTCACCAGTGAGGAGGTCGAGGAGGACATCTACGCCGTCACCGGCGCGCGCCCGCGCCGCCGCCCTCGGCGGCGGCCCCGCCCCTTGCAGAAGCAGCTTGATGTGAGTTCCGTCTCCCTCTCCTTTCTTCCCTTACACTTCGCCCCCAGGGACCCGTTTATAATTTCGTAAAACTTATCATCCCCAGCTGCTATTTCCCGGTGCCTGGCTGTCGGAGATCACCGTCGAGTCTTACCGGGTGCCGGAGGATCGGTGAGCTCACCAGGCTCCGACTGCCGGATCCGACAAGCTCCGTCGAGCCGTCCTCGTCCTCGCTAGTAGTAAGCAAGAAGGCGAAAGGCAAATTCACCAATCACAATCCATTGTGTTATTAGTTCTTAACTTCTTGTTCCTCCGTGCTCTGCTGTTGTTATTATGAGCTATTAATCGATTAATTGATCAAATAGAGTGGTACTAGTAAGCTGCTAGTGATGACTTGTTAGTAGTAGTTCTTATTAGCAAAGGACGTAGTGCGAAGTGCTAGTAGTGGTATTGTTGTCCTCGATGGTACATTTGTTATCAATTGCAAGGTTAATGCTACCTTCCTTCCATTGTTAGATCCTTCCTTCCATACTCAAAAGTTGCAAAGACTGACACGTAGATACATTCATCACAGAAATCACTACGTTTATATACAGTACTGCTTCATAAGAGCTATTTCTGCTAGTAATTTGTGGATTCCTAGGTTTTTTAAGCTGCTAGTAATTGTTATTTTGGAGTAAATTCTGGGTGGTCTGGCTTACGGCCGGGCCGCATCACGCATGGGCGCATGGCACGGCGCTGCCGGGCCCCCAGCCGCTTTTAGTACGAAGAAGAATTACAAGTGTGTTTCTGACAGGTGGGCCCGACCATCCCGGCGACCGAACAGTTTGGAAAACCCTGGCACCGCTTGCCGGTTTTTCGTTGCCTGTTTTGATGGTTTTTTTAAGTTGATGGCTTAAGAGCAACTTCAAGAGAAAAGCTAAATTATTTTCTAAAGGTAAATTTGGCTATTATTGGAGAAAAAACGTCTCCAATAGACTCTGTAAATGACTCTCCAAATTTAGTAGCTCTCCATTCCTCCTCCTTCGCTCTCTATTTTTGGATAGCCTACCTCGCTCACCATCCAGCCTCTTGGCGTGGTCGGCGTTTCCTTCCCGCACGCTGCGCCCTATTCCCGCCCGTACGCGACCCACCGCGCGCCCTCTAGTTTAGATAGCCTGTTGGAGTAGTCTTGTTTTTTTTGGATGAGATTCATTTTAGAGAATAGCTAAATCACTAAATTTAGATACTTCTTTTGGCTAATCTCTTGGAGTTGCTCTAAGACTTATAGTTTAAGACTTACAATTTAAACTAGTTACGTATCCGTGAGTTATAACGAAACTCGTTGAATGTATAAAAAATCGTACTATAGAAGAGAGTTGCTCTGATCAGTTAGAAAGTGAAGAATGGTAAGAAGTTGAGAGAATAGAGCGGTTGGAGGAGAATGAACCTACAACTATCAACTTATTTTTTTTTTATAATAGTAATGATATTTAAATTTTGGTTATTTATGAAAGATAGTACATAGAGGAGTCGGATGCGATTTTAGTCGGTACAGCTGAAGTTAATATATTTTTTACTACAATTTTCTATTGACTTCTTTTACTACAATTTTCTATTGATTCCGTCTTAAAAAATGTACTATTTAAAAACTAATTGTTATAGACAGTACAAAAATAAACCAAACTTAAATCTAAAAGAACATGATCCTACCTAGCGGGGCCGACCTGTCAGAGAGGCTCGAGTTCGTTGAGACGTTGACACGTATCTGATCCTCGGTGGTCCCGGTCGTGGACCGTGCCGTACGGTTTGTACGCTTCCTTGGAGGCCCATCGGTCCATGGTCTCGGTCCATGCACGCTGCTGACATTACCCGGTGGTTGTGTGCTGGGCGCCGTTGTTTTCATGTGTCAAACGTGTTGTTCTTCGTATGGATTGGTTCACGACCACGGTTTTAAGTTGATGGTGAAAACACCAGACTGTTGAGAAATGGAGGGCTTGGTTAATCGCTTAATGATCCTGGTCCTCTACTAGGGGTGGAAAATGGTATGAGATAATTCGTTTTATTCGATATTCGTATTCGAGAAAACGCGAATGTTGTAATCAAAATCCGTATTCAAAAATGTTCGTATTTGTATTCGAGAATATTTGTATCCGTATTTAAGAATATTTGTATTCGCATTTGTATTTAAGAATATTCATATCCGTATTCATATTCGAGACTATTCAGTTCGTTTCTAAAACCCATGAAAAATCTATACGAATTTTGTGATTTAAAATTTGAATTTAGGTGGTTTTAAAACCGATAACCGGTCAAAAACCGGTGAAAAATCGGCAAAACCGCTAGGAATCCGTTTTATCCGATATTCGTATCCCAGAAAATCCGTATTCGAAAATATCCATATTTGTATTCGAGAATATTCGTATTTGAGAATATTCAAATTTGTATTCGCTTTCGTTTTATAAATATGGATTCATATTTAAGACTATTCGATCGTATCCGATCCGTTTTCACCCCTATCCTCTGCTGCACCGGAGGGGTTGTAGGTGCGTACAAGCCGTCTGATTGGCGACGGATGGTCCGCTAATGGGACAGGATCGACATGCATGCAAATGTTGCTCAAGCAGGCCTAGGCATGGTAGAGAATACACCTCCCATGTAATGTAATTTAATTATGTAACCCCTTCGTCTATGTTGGTTGAGACTTGAGAAAAATATTGCCCTGGTAGTATCCGCCATCTTTTGTGCTGTTTTACGCTGTGGCGTACTTTCGTGCTTAGTTGTGGTCCAACCGTTCAGGCATGCGTTTGGTTCGGTTCGGATTCTGACCAAGACGAGCCAGTCGCGTTTAAGATTCAGAGGCCATCGAATTCTTTCACTGTATGTACCGACGACACGGTGGCGGCGGGTTGACAAAACAAAACCGGGTCGTATTTGATTCCAGGGAGTAATTGAGTGAAACAACCTGAAAAAAAATAATTGAATTATTTTGAGTTTTCATTTTGTTTGGGTCTTCACCCAATTTATCACCTTCCTCCACCATCCAAGCTTCCTATTTCCAGTCGAAGCATCCTCTCCATCCATCTGTCCATGGCATGAAGAGACAGTACTGTTCACTGTCTGAAAAATCACCGTCCATCTGGCCGCAGCTCGTTCGTCGCTGCCATGACCTTGTCGCTGCTGCCACGTCTCTGAACCTGAGTCCACACCCGTACATCTTGACCTTCCCGTCCCTGACAGCCCTTAATGATCCCTGGCCGCACGTCGGACCAACTATGACTTGATTCACCGCTGCCTTCCCTGGTTCGTCTCACCGTCGACAGAGGATGCCGCAAAACACATCGCTCACCCTGCCAGCTACTGCCAAACCAGAGTATGGCTTCCATGACACCTTACACCCACATTAATGAATGCAATCCCCACTTGATCAAACCGTCATGGCTATTTCATCACCGCCATCCTCTCTGCTCTCACACCCTCACAGCTGATCTGTCATACCATATACCCTTTTGACCGTCGTAATGCCCAGCCTGAGGAAGCACAAAAATCCCTTCAGCCTGCTGCACCACGCCTCCCCGCACCTTCCCGACTCTGCCACATGCCATTGCCGCCATAAACCGAACATTGTGCCAAACTGCCTTCCTCACCCTATTTAAAGCCATAAGTCCCTTCAAAGCAAAGCACCGGTACCTAGTGAGCCACCCCCATACCCCAATTGAGCCCTCGACCGCAACTTCGCCGGCGATCACCAAAAAACCCCAAGTAAGCCAATTTTCAATTCCTGTTATCTAGTTGATTACTTTTTAATTGCTTTTGCCCTAGAACCCTTATCCTCCCAGGAACACCACCGAACTATTGTCATAGCTTCCCGAGCCCCCTTCTTCTTGGTCACCGAAGTTCGCTATCCGGCTGAAGACCATCATCGTGGGTAGCCCAACTCAGAGATCCCCAACCCAAGCCGTCACTTCCCTAAGCCTCCTCTAACCCTAGAGATGCTTAAACACTAATGCTATTGTCCTTTTAGCTCACCATTACCCCTGTGCCATTCAAATGTCCCAAGGAGGAGAGGCCTCACCGCCGGCTGTCACCTGACTTCCAGCTGCTTTCGAGCCCAAAAATGGAATCCTCGTGGTCTCAGGAACTCACCCATGGTCACCAATTATTGTCTTCAACCACGGATCCTCCGACCGCTACATGCCCCGGAACCTCCGACCGCTCCTCCACTTGGAATCCCTGACCGCTTCGTAATCAAAAGAAACTTCAGTCGTACCACTGTGAGTCCTGGCCAAGCCGCTCAAATGTTGTGCGATGCTCCCAAGATGCTCGAACGTCATGTGATGCTCCCAAGCCACTCGAACGCCGTCCGATGCTCCCAAGTCGCTCGAACGCCATGCGATGCTCCCAAGTGAAAGCATCTAGGCCCCAAAAAGTTGATTTTGGTAATTAATGACATTATGAGAATATGGGACTAACATGTGTGCTAAGTGTTTGGAAGGTTTAGTCCCGAAGGCAGAGTGAGAGAAACATGAAAAAGGTTTCATGGGATTCAAAGAAATCCAAGACAAAAAGGTAAATAGTTTAGGATTCTTTTTCATTTTATCGGTCTTAGGAGAAAGGTTGGAAGACCGGATTATAAGATAAATGACGTACTGTTAAGAGAGATCATGGCTAGTTGCTTAATTGCATGTTCTTGTGCCTTATGGATCAATTTAGGATCATGCATACACTTAAAAATAAAATTAAATGCTAAAACTGTGCACTGTCAGAAAAATCAGAAGTACCGACGTTAAAACTGCGGAACTTCTGATCGGCCGAAATTTCCGACCTTAAGAGCGGTACGTTTTTTCCAGAGAGCGACCGCGAGAAAACTTAGTCTCGCAGATATCGGAAGTACTGCGAGTTCAACGGCGGAACTGAGCGGTATGTTTTTTTTCCAGAGAACAACCTTTTCAAAACTTAACACCGTAGAAATCGAAAGTTCCGGGGTGTCTATCGGAACTACCGGAAAATCGAAAGTACCGCATTAATTTCCAACGGATACCTCTGACACTCTGACATAGCCATTCTGTAGCTACAGTAGAGGAACGGAAGTTCCGATTTTTGCACAGCGGAACTTCCGGTTTTCCTGAATTTTCTGAATTGAGTTGTGCAACGGTTAGTTTTGGTTGGTGTGGGTATAAATTCGACCAGAACAGCACAAGGACATGTTGAAACGTTATTGAGCATTCTTGAGCATATAACACCCTCTCACACCTCATTTCATTTCTTGTTCATTCGTTTGAGGTAGTTGAGAGAATTCAAGAGTATTCATCCGTAGATTGATCCTTGGCGCTTGAAAGTGGTCAAGCAACACAGTGATTCATTACTCTTGGTGTTTGCCGACACCTAGATGGCTTGGTGGAGATTGCCCAGCGATCCTCTCAAGAAGTTTGTGAGAAGACCCGGCAAAGTTGTGAAGGTTGGAGTTCACCTACCCGGAGATGGGAAGAGCTGCCACTAGTGATTTGAGGTGTTTCGGCTTAATTCGTGGAGCCGATCCGATTTGTTCGGGCTTACATCAACGTGGACTAGGGAGACTAGTAAGTCTCCGAACACCAGGGTAAAAAGAGATTTTGTCATTTGTGCTTTGCTTTCTTGTGCTCTTTTTACATTTAAGCAATTTATATACTTAACATTATTTTGATTGCTTGTAAACCTAGAATTGCAGACTTTGATCTAGATTAGCATTGTTGGTGCACTTAGGCGAATTTGCTTGTCATATATGCTATTTGAGCAAAACCAAATTATTTTAAGCTTCCGTATTGTTTACTTGGTTTAGGCAAATAGAAAAAGTCTTTAATTGTTAGTATTAATTTGAAGAAAATTTTTAGACCGCCTATTCACCCCCCTCTAGTCAGCCTCCTCGATCTTACACCAAGCTGGTCGAACACCGTCAGATGCTCCCAAGCCACTCGAACGTCGTCTGATGCTCCTAAGCTGCTCGATCGTCGTCCAATCTCTATAACTACTCGGATGCCGTCCGATCTCCGTCGACTTCACGCTCGAAGTTGAACCTCAACCGTCCATTCGACCTTGTTATTCGTACGCGAACACACCCGAGTACTTGAGACTCCTCTGCTCTCTGAGTACGGTATGACATCCTGATAATAACTGTAGCAAACCGGACCCGCTGTAAATAATAAAACCCCACGATGAACAGTACCCAAACCTATTACTGTTCACAAAACCCTAAAATACACACACATATCCATTTTGTCTGTTTTGAACCCATCTACCCATTTTCTAGCCCCATTCACGGGTAAAACCCAAATCACTAAAACACTGTTTTACACCCAAAACCCGACAAGGTCCAAACTTTTACCATTCACCGAAACCTGTACATATACTCGCCTTAACCATTTTGAGCCGTAAAGTCCATTCTCAATTATATTTAGCTTGAATATACATTGATAAAACTCTAGTGTTACTTTGAGATTCGTGCGCAACTTAGATCCAACGGCGGTCTCCTATCCCGTCCGAACGCCATCTGAATGGTATTCCGTTCTTCAGTTTTTCTCATTAAAATAATATTGTCCTAGTTAGGGGAGAGAGAGTGTGTATGTGAAATGTCATATTTGCCCTCCATCCTCCTCCCTTCTATCCGCCTCATACCCCACCGATGCAGCAGCCTTCGACCAGATGACTTCCCCTCTATCCCTCTACTACTCCCTTTCCTCCCCACCCATGACGTCGCCACATGTCGCCACCTTCCTCGCACATTGGCTCACGGAGTATGTCGCCAAGAGCTTCTCTGGACCAACTACAACCAGCGACGATGAAGAAGACGACGGTGACAACACGAATGAGTCTAGATCCGGTGATGGCGACGACACATGAATGGAGACACAGGTGGGAAAGAAGACGATGTGGGCGATGACCTCGACGACAGCGTGGCCGGGACGAGGAGATCCAACAGTGGAGGAAGGGTTGGCCACCATGGACTAGCACTGGCCACCTCATCTACTTTGTTGCCGGGAGAGAAAGAGAGAGAAGGGGAGTGATCACTGACATTCAACCCACTTTGTAAGGTGAAGGGCACCAATCGTCATTTACAACTCATCCAAAAATGATATATAATAGCCTTAGTATTTTACAATAGAGTCACAAAATTATAGTGTGGTTCAGCAAACCATGATTTTTTGATGTTTTAGTATAAACACCACAAAATTAGAGTGTCCTATAACAAGTTCTCTTAGAACTATTTTGATTCTTATCTTTGCCTGTGTTATGTACCTGGACTTGTTCACGCCTTTTGGCCATAGTTAGGGTTACCTAGTCTGCAAAAATTCAGGCTTCCCTAATGCTCGTCACTCCCATGGATCTATTCCATTTCCAAGGATCTGATGTTCGCATCCATGAACAGGTGCTGCATCCTAATTTCTAGCGTCTCAAAAGTACTACTCCACAGGTAACCTAAGATAGAAGTGCTGCAGTATGCTCTATAGACTTGTGGAACAAAATCCAGATGTTTTTCCTCACAAGACTTGGCCAAGACGGGAAATTTAACTTTTTACCACTTTTAACATTGCCACCTACTCAAATGTCATCCTCTACATTGCAATTAATATTTTGTCACTCTCCAGCCTACGTGGCACCTAGTCACCGCCATGTCACGCCCGCGCCGCCGCGCCAGCCTCCGCGCGCCAGACTGCGCGCGCCTCGGCCTCCCGCGCTGCGCAGGGGACGGAGGCGCGGCGCGGGAGGCGGGCGGCGCGCGGGAGGCGTGGGCGTGACATGGCGGTGACTAGGCGCCACGTAGGCTGGAGAGTGGCAAAATATTAATTGTAATGTAGAGGATGACATTTGAGTAGATGGCAATATTAAGAATGGCAAAAAGTTAAATTTCCCGTCAAGACGGTCCAGACAGTAGGTTTAGGCTAGGTTAGTAGGCACAGGCTACATGAACAGAAGGTGCATAATAATAAAAGACAGTAAAAGATGGAGAAAACCTTCCAATGGACTGTATACACGACACGATACCACACACTTCTCCGGTCCTCCCCGTCGCAAGCGCAGAAGTACGGAACTGTCATAGAATTGACATTTGAGGAGACAAGGAGCACGTCGAAAGGCTCAGATTCGCGTCATCGGATAGCCTTTTCGGCTATCGTCCGACGGCAATAAGCCCCTTAGAGCACCTCTAAAAAATGGCTAAATTTGATCTTTTATAATCTCATTTTAAGGGACATACTAAAAAGTTGAGGATCAATATAACTCCTTTGCTCCAACAGTCATCCCCAAAGTTGGTCCCCTAAATATTTTAAATCTGCTACATGGGCTTATGGGCCATATTAGTTATAAATCGGCCCAGCTGCCGAGTCTGTTCACCACCAAGCGCCGCCCCTGTTCATGTCCTTGCAGCGCCGCCCTGTTCATTCCTTCTAGCGCCGCCCCTGTTCGTTCTTTGTAGCGCCGCCCATTTCAACCAACCTGCTCCTCCATTTATTTTATCATGGTAATCTCAACGAACGCCACTGCTTTTACTATAATCTCCACGTGCATGTGAACTAGCTAGCTTGTTGGAGCCTAAAATTTATTTTATCTGCTAGTGTTTTGTACAATAGATTTTTTGCTAATTTTAAATTTTGTACAGTATGGTTGTGCATACTAAAAAGGATATTTTTTAATTGAAACAGTTGTTGGAAAATAGAGAACAAACAAGAACTCGCCCAAAAATAAGTATCGCGAGTTCTCAAAATACCGATGAGAAGAGCTCGCCATAGTACTCCTACTAAAAACTCGAGGGGGATTTAAATAGTTCGATCAGTAGAAAGGGCATTCAAGAACACCGAAATGTACAAAAACGAAGAAGAAAAAATTGGGCGCGAAATCGCCTACTTGGAAGGGGCTCGACGCCTCTGTAGGTCTCATGCAACGCGAAGGAAAAAAATTGGGCGCGAAATCGCCTACTCGCGCGCGGCAACGGTGATTGGGGACGCGTGGGGTGAGGCCAAATTTGGCTCCGGTGAGGTGAGATATTGAGGGTGTTAAAATTTTTAGTGGTGGTTTTGAGGATCTTTTGGAGGGTGTTTTTTTTTCACTAATCACCAAAATTTGTTTTAGGGGATATTTTAGCCCATCTCTTGGAGTTGCTCTTATCAACTCACCTTATCAACTCAGCTTCGACTATGACTTATTTTTTGCTATTCATAAATTTTGTCTTTTTTTAAACTTTTAACTTTTTATTAAGCTTTTTGCCGGTTCTTTTTTTCCCGTATTTGTTTGTATTATACGTAATGGGCTAACATATTTTTTATATTTTTAAATTTTTTTAAATTTAATTATGCTAAATAAGCCTCTATCAGCTACAGTGCTTTTTTCAGCCAGCTACAGTGTTTTCAGCCATGAGCTTTTCAGCCGAACCGATCACCACCAAGATTTTTGACTTTCTACGAACTGATTTTTTATATAAAGTATCTTTTTAACACAAAAACTATAAATTAATTATACTAGAAATTAACCTAACTTTATCTATATCACTAAAATCACATTTAAATCTCTCTCTTCTTACTCTCTATTGGGAAAAATCAGAATCTAAAATTTTAAACTAAAAGCTAAAAGCTATAAACCATTGAAAAAAAAACCTACCCTTTACTAGGAGTTATTGCACGAGTATCCTGAAGAATATTGGATTTCCTACAACAAGATATGGAAAATTCAAGCCCAGTTCAGCTGGAGCATGTAAAGACATCGATTTGACGAATAGCCCACAATAACTGCAAATCAAAATTACCAACTTAATCGGTTTGGAAAAGGCTCCCTGCAATTTACATGTTAGGGTAAATATTGTTTCTCGCAGAGAAATGGAGTAGCACACCGCGCAGGTAAGGAGAGCAACACCTCATGGAAAGTAGAAATTAGAATCTTCAAAACGAACTAGAAATTAGAATGGTATTTCATGAACTAATACAACAGCCTTGGAAAATGACTACATCTGTTCTTAACTCAATAATTTTAGGTGATTTTTTACACGATACATTGACCATTTCCTTGCACTGCTCCTTTAGAGCCATCGCCCTATCAGCAGAGGCAATCCTGAAACCAAGAGACGTTTCTACTATAATGTCTGTAGTCATTAGTCAAGATTATCTCAAAAGAATTTATGGTCAAACATTAGAGAGCAAACCAAAGAGTTTAGGTGAAGCCTGTTGCTTTGGTATAGTTTCCATAATTTCAATAGGCAAGTTTTTGTCGTATATTCATCCAGGTACTTGTTATGTGTCATATAGCATGTGGAATGACAAATACAAAAACAAAATTTTAAAAATTGATCATGTTCATCAACCAAGTTCTTCAACTAACCAGAGATTTTTTTATGGGGGCAGGTACTTGTTATGTGTCATATAGCATGTGGAATGACAAAAACAAAAACAAAATTTTAAAAATTGCTCATGTTCATCAACCAAGTTCTTCAACTAACCAGAGATTTTTTTTATGGGGGCAATGAAACAATCAGTATGATAGTCACCAACTTGTCTAATTACAGAAGAATTCCAACCTTCATATTCCCAAGTAAATGCCATGGTTTGACTATTCATTCATGTACTTTTCATTAGCTAAGTTCTTTGACTGTAATTCATCAACAGGTATACAACCTTAGATTATTCATCACATCTATATGTTATTTTGAAATCAAAACTTAGATGGTACCATGGTTAAACTATTCCACCAAGTATCAATCCTGCTTCAACTTAGTGATATCATGGTAAATGCAACAGTTTGACAGTCACTGTAAAAGATCATCAATGAAAGTAAACAAATGCAGATTTCCAATTCTGATCTCCAACTATGCGCCTGTAGCAACGAAAAAACACAATTTTCTCTCAGACAGAGATAATATTCACCTCAATCATAGGGTGGAGTCCGCACAACAGATGAGTAGTAATGTGCCTCCAACTCCTTGAGGCTCGCTGCTGCCTCCTGCCCAATCCTCTCCAGCATTCTCTCTGTCCCCTCCGCCTGCTGATCTAGCACCTCAATCCTCCTATCCACATTCTCATTCAACGAAGCAAGCCCAGAAAAGATGGCTGTCCTCTTCAGTTCCGACACTAGTTTCAAGAGAGAGTCTGCTGAATGTACCTGAAAAATACAACACAGCATTAGCAACTGAAATTACAAGTTGAAGGGATTTGTTCAATGATACTAATTGCTAGTTTCATGGTATTATACAGTTAGCTCCTGTTCAGTAAAAAAAATCACAGTAGGTACAATGAGTGATTTTTTATGTTAACACAAAAATAGACAGAAAATCAGCTGCTACTATATAGTATGTGGAGGAAAAATGTGTTTTCAACTCGCTACCGTCGCCGCATTGATTTTGGTGACCAAACTAAGGTAATGTTCTCTTGACATATCCACTTGCCACCTGTATCTTTGGACATAGTTTTTTTTAAAAAAATCCATGACCATGAAAGGTCATCTAGGTTCCGATGCTCCAAATTTTGATTTATCCTTCTGAAATCTTACCCTGCATGTCTAGACTTAGTTCTCATTAGACCCTAATTCTACCTAACTGATCCCTGCTTCCATCATATCCTCATTGAATCTAGCTCCTACATTTTCATCTCAGCCATCTGTATCTTCGGATATCGGTTTTTCAAAATCCATGACCAGGAAAGGTCATCTAGGTTCTCATGCTCCAATTTTTGATTTATCCTTCTGACATCTTACCCCGCATGTCTAGACTTAGTTCCTCCTTAGATCTCACTTCTACCTTAACTGATCCCTGCTTCCATCATACCTTCATTGAATCTGGCTCCTACATTTTCATCCTAGCCACATCACATCCGTATAATTGTTCCATGTTAGGTCTCAACTCTACAGTGACCTCTTTGCACTGAAATCAACTTGCCAGATTTCAGGCTTTTGTGCTACAGCATTGTATGATTTAATACAGTGATAGCTTCTCCTACTTGTACTATCGCCTCCCTCATCAAATGTCACAATTACGAGCTGCCTTTCTAGTTTTACGGCCCAGTTAGATCTGACTGCGATTGAAGTCAAGATTATAGCTCCTAGGCGAATTACAACATATGGATAATACATCAATTAGCAGCCCATGGTCAGTGAGAGCTACTGGGGCCATTGCTCAATCTGACTCCTAAATGGCTAGATCCTAAATCCTAATAGAAGGGTACCAGGTTGAGCACGCCAGTGCTCACTTCTTCTTCCTCATGCACACTTCGTTTTTCATACCCAAACAGCATAGGAGTTATGACGTCGGCGCTAAAAATTAGGGTATCATCGCTCCAAATTTTGCCCATTCAAACAGTATATTAGGGCATGGTATAAACACAGTCCAAAGAAACAAATCCTCGAACAGTTGGTGGGCAAGGAGCGAGTTGATACCATGCGGGAGGCGTGCATCTCCATCTGGAAGGCCTCCTGCGAGTTGCGCACGGGCGGGTCGTTGACCTGAGATGGGGAGACCGCGAGTTAGGGTTAACTAGGAAGAGGGGACAACGAGGAGGGTGTCGAGGGGCACACAGACGTACGCGGGCGATGTTGATGAGGGAGGAGAATTTGTCGACGAGGGTGGAGACGTCGCCATCGGCCCTCTGGAGGAGCGACTTCTGCTTCTGCGCGGCGGTTGCCGCGGCCGAGGCCGTCGGCCCCGCCGCCGCGCCGGCGCTGCCGCCTGCCTTGCTCATCGTGGTGCGCCGCTGTTGGGTGGGCAGGTGTGCTTCCGCTTTGGGCTTTGCGGGAGACCACCAAACTTTTGTCCACTCCAAAATTGCTCTGCCTCCGTCCGCTCGGTGCGTACGGAGGCCCAAGAAAGGCCGGGAAAAACCGACGCTATTTCGTCCTGTGTTTCGGGCCCAGCTGACGCGGCCTGCCTAATCGACGCCTGTGGGCCTGAGAAAACTCGGCGTAGCACGGCCCGCTTGGCTAGTGTTGAGTTGACGGGTGAGGCGGACGCGGCCATGAGAAGACGGCACGGGTGGACCTGCCGAATCGACGTTTCACCGAAGAGAAATGGTTTGGTACATTCAGTTGTTCTCTGCCGTTCAATGTAGCCCATCTAACGGTTGTCATGGCCTTAACACCTCCAGTGCGTGTGAGTGGTGTGCAAAGGTGGTGCTAATGAAATGGGCAAATAAGTAATTTTGTCTGAGAACTCGTAACCGATGTATTGTTCTTGTATAAATAGTTAAACGAATAAGAATAAGAAGATTGATGCATTCGAAAGGATTGTATCCATTTGTGTTGATCCATTCGGTGATCCATTCGAGCAACCGCAGACTACACTTCAATCATTCTCTCGCGTGCGTGATTGAGTATCTGAAGCCTCTCCTTCCGTAGCGGAGGAGACAAGCGCAGTAACCTGCGCGGCGGTGGCGCAAGGCCTCAAGATCCTCGGCGCACAGACGCCGTTCCAAGCGGAGAAATCGTCGTGAAGCTGCTGCGGGACGTCATTCCAAGCCGAGATCGAGGTTCGGCTACTACAAGCGGAGGATGGTGCAAGAATGAGGCACGGCGACCGTGTAGCGCGCAGCAGTCGCGCGCGTAGGCGCGAGGCGCAGCCGAGCGGCGGATGGTCGTGGCGACACGCACCGCGGCGGGCGTGGCCGAGGCGCCAAGGCCAGTGGCGGCGGTGACTAACGTACGCCTCGTGTCTGACTTATTCTCTACAACAGGACGAAGTTAAATGACGGTAATGTCCCTAATTAATGGATGGTTAGATTTACTAGAGGTGTCAGCACCACCCACACCACTACATGGACCAAACCAAATCTCTTCACCGAAACCCCAAGAACGGACGAATGCGCACGAGCGTTCAGTGAACCTGACCGGAGCAGCGAACCTGGCGCGAACTGACGCTAGCTAGGCTCCAATTGGAGGAGCCCATTCCGATTCAGCACGAAAGAACCCAGTCGACTTCTGCTTCATGGCATGGCCCCTACATTTGCACGGATCTAGCTGCCCATGTCTCATGCATTGTATGACACTGTGATCCGCGAGCGCAGAAATCTGAACGAAAAAAAAATTCTCAAACAGGAGTTGACACCAGCTTCATCGATCCCTTTCCATGTCCTTTCCCCCACTTGCTTTCTTGCTACCCTTTCTTTTCCAGTGTTGTTGTGTGTTGGTGCCGCAACTCTCATTCTCTCAACGATTCATTTACTTTCTTACGTCACTGTTCTTCCTCTGCCTTGCCTTGTAACTCAAGCTGGATGGATGGCTAGCTAGCTCCGACAAGCGCGCTTTAGAGTTTAGATGCCTGCCTACAGGTCATGACTAACAAACCTAGCTGTGCTAGCAATTTAGCGTAGTTACTCCATAAGTGCCATTACAGCTAGTAGATAGCTCTCAGTAGGCAGTACAGTAAAAGGCAGCTCAATAATGAGATACCTTTGTGGCTTAATGAGCCAAGCTAGTGTTTGGACCCATCTAGTTAAGCCTCAAACCTACAGCACTAAGCATGCATGTGCTACACTTAAAGATTTGAACTCTATGAAATTTACAGCCCAGTGCCTAATCTAGAATAAACTAAAACGGGATCAAACCCAGTCTTGGATCAGGTCGCATTGCGAAATTCTGAATGCGCCTCCAACCAATCTAAACTCACCAGTTGACGCATCATCAGCATTATTTTACTAGGTGTGAAATACTACAAGCTGAAGTGAACATGAAAGGGAAAAGGGTTTCATCAGAAGACTATCAAGTTCTCCTCCAACCAACCAAAACTCACCAGTTGAGCCCTAGCCTGTGGAATGGAAACCTGGAGCAGATGTAGCTGTACCAGAAAAACAGGCAAGTGAAAGGAAAAAGTACAGATACCAATAAAGTGGACAAGCTTTCATCAGACCGAATGATCAGCAGCCCACCAATGAGCACTTTCCCTCCCCCTATGTCAATGTGTCAGCTTAAGCATGGCGTCTTCCTTCTCTACCTGTTGATCTGTGACTGGTTGGTGCCACAGGGCGGCCCCACCCCCACAAAACACCCCTCGGTCTTCCATGATTCGAAAGCAGACATTGACTCCATTGCTTCCCTTCTGGACCAGCTAGGCCCTCCTAAAAGAAAACGCAGCTTTCCTATTTCTCTCATGATTCTATCGACGTGATAAAGATCTAAAGTATTTTTTTGTTTCCCTTATATTTTTCTGATGCTCTGGATCTCCGTCATGTCGACGGAAATACAAGAAGAATAGAGAGAAGGGAACAGAAAAGTTGCGTTCCCTAAAAAAGGGGATTGACGAACTCCTAAACAAAAAGCAAAGTTGTTTCCTTCCCTAATGGAATGCATGCCAGTGCACTGCAACGATAGTTTTTCTTTTTCTTTTTGACACTTCTTCTCAGCTATTAGATGTCTGGAGATACATTCATTTACAGTAAACCATTGTTATTTTACACCGTTTAGTTTTTTTAATGTTCTTAATGCAACAACTCAAAATTGTTATTGCCAAATAAGGTTTCTAATTAAAAGTTAAGGTTCAATTCTTATAAGTCAAATGTCCAATGGGTTATTTGTGGATTTTTTTTTGTAGTCCATTGCCTTGTTCATTGAAAATCTGAGACAAGAAAGGAAAGACGAATATATATCACCAATAGTTTGTCGAATGTTACAACAGCTTATCAATTTGACAGTAAAGCAAATGTGGTGCACAGGTGAAGAGTCTCTGTTCTCTGCTGAAGACTTTTCTCCAAGGTGGTCCTTGGATACCCTCCTTTCATCAAGTAATTCTCAACCAAATTGGTCAATATTAGCATAATAGCACTAACTATATCATGGCTAACAGTGGGATGTTGAGTTGGAGCAGAGTTAGCATAGATGCAACAGTCAACTATGCGTCCATGTTTTTCAAAGCCCTAATTTGATGTGTTTTTATCATGTCCCGGTTCCACTAGAGGATGCATGCCAACTGAGATGCTTGCCCAAAATTGGGATATGCTTGAACACCACATAAATAATTATAGCATATTTGAGTTCTCCAAAACACACAAGCTGCCATCTTTCGGCGCATAATCAAGTCGAGGAACCCTACAAAACAACAAGAGGCCGGCTAGGGTCCACAATCTAATCACGTTGCATTTAGGATAAGGTTTCTTGACATAAAACTACATCAAGGGCTCAAGTGAGATTATAGCAAAAGTGTTTTCAAATCTCCCCTTTTGAGATCTTGTTTGTAGTTGGGACATCTTGGTGGTGGTGACACATGGGCCTCAGGCCAAAGGTTTTAGCTAGCATTAATTCTTTAACCTTTACTCCTAGGCCAGGGGGGAAAATATATATTTCTAGATGCCTTGTGGTAAGGGTATCAACTTAGCTCGTTTGTTGGGAAATATATGATGGTTCATCAGTTGATTGCTTCTAGTGGTTGGGTGTTCTACTTAACAAGTATGGTTTAAGAAAACCTTTGGGGCAAATGTTTGTTTGGTGATCATTCAGTTTGTTATGTCTCCTTTCAAAAGTGGTCACTTTTTCATAACAAAACAATGTTCATTAGTCATTAATTATTGACCTCTCCAACTAATGCATCCCATTACTAGGACAAATTATAATTATCAAACTATGTAGTTCTAATCCAACTAGTGACGTATTATTTTGCACTGTGTATACTAGGGATCAACATTTGCAACTGGCTAAGGATAAATATCAAACTACTAAAAGTACTAGTGGCTTAGGAGTAATTTTTTTGAGAGAGAATACAATGCGGACGCACACCACATCCACGCCCTAACCACGCCACACATGCGCACATATGCTCTACACACGCTAAAACTTTGCCGAGGCCCTAGGGTTTCACAGAGCGCGGGTACACACTTTACCACTAAACGTACACACGTATGTGTACTTTGATTAAATAGGGCACAACGCATCGATTCTAGGGATCGAACCCGAGTAGGTGCAAAGGAACACTCCCACTCCCACCACCAGGCCATTGGAAAGCTTCTGGGTTAAAAGTATGTTAACCGTGCAAAGCTTCCGATTGATTTTATACATAAATGTAAGCGCTCAAGCAAAATCCTCGTAGCATCAAAGGGGAAAAGAAGAAGAAAAATATGATGGCTTGGAATCGTGAGACCTTAATATACACTCCAGATAATTTATTTGATGTTGTTGGAAATTCAATAGCTAGTTACTCTTTTAGCAAGACAGGAAGAAATGCATTACCTTAACATTTCCTACAATTCTGTCCAAACAGAAGTTGATGAAACTAGACAATGCATAGTCCAAAAAGATCCTACAATTATGTCCAAACAAAAGTTGATGAAACTAGACAATGCATAGTCCAAAAAGAATCATACTCTTTGAGTGTCTTGATTCACAAAGGCATGTTTTAGTACCAAATTGGATTTAATATATGACAACCATGACAAAGTGATGCCAAAGACTGAATATAAGTGGTACCATGTGGTTCATCTCTGCATGTAAGAAAGTGAACAGAGCCTCTTTTGATCACGTGCATTGCAAGTTCTCTCGACAAAGAGTGCTAACTCAAGGCGGCAATGGCAAATGAGCATACATGCTTTCCGGGTGGAAACAATTAATTATCATAACCATCTTAAGACTTAAATAACTCATAAGACCGCAGATATAAATTTTAATAAATCCACAAACAAGAAATAATTAACACACATAACATATAGCTAGCAGTAGTCAGACAGCTAAGGTGACTACCAGAGAAGCATGCATGCTTTATTCCTTCCAGCAATTTTTTAGGGGAATACTTTGAGAAATATATTATGCACGTAGTGCAAACAAGTTTTTTTTTGTAGCATATATAATTTTCAAAGTACTAAATTAGTTCCAACTCAAGCTTACGCTGGTGGACTAAATGTTACTTTCTATGTGCTTAAAATTATTCGGTGCTATGAAGATCACAATTGCATCAGGAAATCGAAACAGGAAAAAGGACAAGCCCGAGTTGATATCAAGTTACAGATCTACCGACGCAATTTATTTATCAATATTTCTAGCTTTACATCACCTTTCCCATCACATCACCACCACAAGAATTTGGCAACTTGAACCCTAAGAAATGGCCAATCTCACATATTCTAGAAGGTGATTAAGTGCATATCGTCAATCCAAACAAATTAATTAAGGTTTGGCCATCCCTTTCAGCTAGGTAGCTTCTTAGCTAGAAATTTCTTCCCAATCTTGTGCAAATATTCAAGTACCCTAGCTCATCTCTATTTTTAGTCACCAAACAAACCCAAATAAAAATGGCCGGCTAGCTCAAAGTAAAATTAACTTGCCCGGTCTAAACTTCCAAGGCGAATTAAAACGAATTCTCTACACTAGATACAGGACTTCCCAGTTGCCATGCGTCACCTACTGCCTGTCCTTTTATTAAAAGACTTGGGCCACCAATTAACTAATCCCACAAGCAACACAAGATACCAAGATGAAAGCCTAGATTATTAAGGGTGGGTTTTTTTGGCTGTGACTTATGACTGAAGATTTTAAATTATGAACTGTTCGTAAGAGGTAGTAAGCAGAGGAAAGTAATCGCATGTGATTTTGACCAGTACAACTAAACTCGGTATAATTTATACTTCAATCTACCTGTAGACACTGTTTTAAAAAAATACACTATTTAAAAGCTAATTACTGTAGCAAAAACAATAACCCATAAGCCTGAAGTGGTGCCGAACCCACCCAAGTCCTATATCATGAAATTGCCAAATAGTAATCTTC
Source organism: Dendrocalamus sinicus (assembly GCA_036346575.1). Taxonomy (NCBI): domain Eukaryota; kingdom Viridiplantae; phylum Streptophyta; class Magnoliopsida; order Poales; family Poaceae; genus Dendrocalamus; species Dendrocalamus sinicus. The sequence goes on from CM070641.1 coordinate 1,993,673, forward strand.
GAGAAAAGATGATGATATCTCAATTAAGTCGTTAGTGACAGGTTAATTTTATTCGATTATTACTCAAGCAACCAAATTGGCCCAAAGAGATCCAGAGGGGCCAGATACATGTGTAGTTTTGTCAACTACAGATTTGTCGAGTATATTGAGCTGGTGCCTCTGTACATACACCCCATACGACAATGACAACTAGATTAACTAGGATTATATTAAACTAAGTTTGTAGAACCGAGAACGACGGCTAAATTGGTTGAAAAGATGCCAACACAATTAAAACCTTTTGCACATCTTTTTCTCAAAAGAAAAAACCACGGTTCTCGCACTTTAATAACTATAAGGAGGTATAAAGAATAAAGCCTAAACACTCACAAAAAACTTCAAGAAAAACCGAGCGAAATAGATAAGACATGTCTAGGCGGTCAGACCAGAGTGCAAAGTGTGGATTGACCGGCCTCAGGGGCGGTTGGACCGATTTCTCAGGTCAGAGCTGAAAATCACCATGATTTCGAACACGAAATTCCATATAACTATTGATCCATTGATCCAAATCACTTGAAACTTTTCACACACCTTCCCTAGAATATTAGGAACTTATTTCAGTTAAAGATCAAGAAAATCATTACCAAAACTTTAATTTTTTTCTATTTAAAGAAAGATTGCATCAAGATGGGGCAAAACAAATGAGCTTGATTTAAGATTTGCTCGTGGACAACTAATGGTCAAGATAACCTTGGATCTACTCCCATATGTCCTAGAAATTCTAATCACAATAAGAACACAAATCAAAAGACTTTAACCCAAATAACCTCCAAAATTATCCTTTCTTGAGCCAAATCGGGCAATTACAAGAAATTGCTATGGAATGTACTTAGATAGATGGGATTTGGTTTCTGTCGATGTTTTAATACCGATCTTACGTATAATTTGTTTAGATTCGGGGAAACTCTTAGAAAACCCGAAGTATGCACCTCAGAGTAGAGACACAGAAATTTTTATACAGGTTCGGGGCTTCTCCTAAGAGAATAATAACTCTAAGTCCTATGTGATCACTAATCACCAGAAAAGGATTACTATCTCCTCCTTCGATCCAAATCCCCCTCCCTCTTCGACGTCAACCTTTATATAACTGGTGAAGTGACAGCAATTGTCCTGCGCTAGAAGACGCCTTAATACTTCGGGTGATAACCGTCTGATGGAAGTTATTGTCAGATAGACGTAGTGATTGTTCACCGTGCAGCGGTTGTTGTCAGAGAGAGATCGTGTGTGGTTATTGGATAAATGCATGTTCCAACTGCCTTATCAGAAGAACCAACGATGCTATTGTTCATCGTAGACAAGCTAGTCGGAAATAGGTTGGTCACAGGAAGGTCCACAACCATAAGGTGGTCACAAGACAACTTACGACTACGTGATCATAGAAGGACTTACAATCAAGTAGTAGTCGTAGTAAGATTTACGACTACGCGATCGTAAAATGACTTACGACCAGAGAGTAATCGCAGTAAGACTTACAACTATATGGTCGTAGAAGGACTTACGACTAGGGAGTAGTCACAGTAAAAATTACGAGTACATGGTCGTAGGAGGACTTACGACCAGGGAGTAGTCACAGTAAAAATTACGAGTACATGGTCGTAGGAGGACTTACGACCAGGGAGTAATCGCAGTAAGACTTACGACTTCGTGGTCGCAGAAGTACTTACGACCATATAGAGTAGCCGCAGTAAGACTTACGACTATCCCAAGGAATTTCTCCTCTATTAATATGAGGTATATATTCAAGGAATATAATGACATAATAATTTGAGGATTATTCTATCCTAGTCATCTAGCCCCCCAACTTTAAGTGAAAGTAATTTATTTGAGCAAGTAAGGTTATAAGCAAAAAATGTGGTCGAAAGCAGAGCCTTTCCGACCTTTATCGACCAGGAATAGGCTTGGTCAATTTGGTAATTTTGCTTAAGTTGTAAAGACAGACATACATCAAGAACATAGGAATTCTAATCACTCCACCTAATTGATTCCTAAGATATCCATCGTAGAAGAGCTTACAACTATTAAGTAGATGTAGCAGGACTTACAACTACATGGTTATGGAAGAACTTACGACTATAGAGCAGTCGTAGAAGGACTTATGACTACGTGGTCGTAAAAGAGCTTACAACCATAGAGTAGTCATAGAAAGATTTACGACTACATGATCGTAGAGGATATTATGGCCATAAAGTAGTCACAGAAAGACTTACGACTACGTGGTCGTAGAAGATCTTCCGATAGTAGAGTAGTCACAAGATCATATCAAAAAAGAAAAGGATGAAAGGATAAAGCTGTCGGTGAAGACAATCCTCTACGGCAACATTAGTAAAACTCAAGGCTAGCACCAGATCGATCGTGACTTCGGCTGCTCTGAATCAGAGGCAGTGCGTCTGATCGAGGAAGTAGAACCTTTCGGCTGAAAGGTCATAGAGGAGATACAACTCGACTGTCCTTCTTCAGAATAGTTTATAAATCATAACTTTGTAAATACTTGCCTTTGGATGATGAAAGACCTCTTCCTTTTTCTGCAATTTCTCTCATTGAGTAGTTAGTGCTCGTAAGACAAAAAAGATAATAAAAGAGAATGGATTTATGGCTAAGAAATAAACTTATGTAAATAACTCTATCCTAGCCCTCGACTATTTACTTAGTTTATATGAATAAACTAAGCAAATAGTATAGAGTGAAGTATGTAGATAGCAAAGTGATTCATCCGACCATCGTTATCGAATTCGATTACACGTACTGGCAGCAAAGAAAAAGAATGAGTCGGCGCTAGGAAGTTTCTTCTAGTGAGCAGGATCACATACAGAAAGGAAAGACTTCGACTAGGAGTCGTTACTTCCCTTCGACCAGGTGAATGAAATCGAAGATGAATGATAAGAAGATAAATACTCGGAATTCCTTCTTGAACATTCATTCAATGTTTTCGTAGACAACTCAATTATTGTGTGCTGATAGCAAGAGTTAGGAATCAATCGGAACTAGGAAGCTCCTTCTAGTGGGTAGGATCACATGTAGAGAGGAGAGATTCGACTAGTGGTGTTCCCTTTTCCGACCAGTTAAACAAATTGGATGTGATAGAAGTAGTCGAACAAATAAACAAGAAGCTCTACTGAACATATAACGATAAAGATTTGCATAAACTGAAAGCTCTATTGAAAAAGTAAGAGATATTTACTCATAAATTTGCGTAATTAGTTGATATTCCAAGAGTTTGAGAGATTCTTGCCGTCTACCATAGCAAGTCGTACAGTTCCAGGGCGTGTGACTTCGACCACAGTGTAAAAACCTTCCCACTTTGGGGAAAGCTTATAGCAAGGTGCCTATAGCAAGGCTGCGAGGCTGGACCTTACGATCGTAGTACTTACACATGGCTTGCTGATAGACTACTGATTGGATTAAGGCTTGATTCCTCTTCTCTTCGAGCAGGTTGATGTCGTCCTCTCGAAGATGCTCTTGGTTGGAGTTGTCGAAGTGCTCGACCCTTGTCGACCGGATCTTTAGTTCTAGAGGAAACATAGCCTCGGCCTCGAAAACGAGGAAAAAGGGAATTTCTCCTGTCCCCCCACTAGGAGTCATGCAAAATACCCATAATACTTAAGTAATTTTTGAACCCAAGCCCCCGAGCGCTTTACAAGCTGCTCGAAGACTCGGGTTTTAATTCCTTGCATTATTTTGCCATTCGCATGCTCGACTGCCCCATTACTTTGAGGATGGGCAACCGAAGCGAAGCATAGTTTGGTACTTAATTTGTCACAAAATTCTTGAAATTTCATGCTCAAAAATTGCTTACCGTTGTCTGTAATTATTTGACTTGGGACTCCAAATCGAGTAATTACACTTCTCATCATGAGCCTTTTTGCGGCTTTCAGTGTTTTCCCAACTGATGGTTCGGATTTGATCCATTTCGTGAACATATTAATAGCTACGAAGAGGAACTCGAAGACCCCATCGCTCTTGAGAACGGCCCTAGGATATCAAGACCCCAAGTTGCAAAAGGCCAAGATGGAGGAATTGTTTGAGGAGCCTGAGCTGGTTGGTGTATTTGCTGGCTATGAAACTGGCATTGTACACATTTCTTAACCAGTTCTTTGGTATCATTGAAGGTTGTTGGCCAATAGAAACCTTGTCGAAAGGCCTTGTCTACCAACATTCTATATGAAGCATGTGCTCCACAGATACCCCAGTGTATGTCATTAAGTGGTTTTAATCATTGTTTTTATTATATACATCACATGAGAACCCCCTGAGTACTCCATTTATAAAGTACTCCATCGACAAAGGTATACATCCTGGCCTTGCGGGCAAGACGATCTACTTCTAGATCATCCTCAGGTATTGAACCTTTCTGAAGATAGTCGTAGATGGGAGCCATCCACATCTCTTCATACTCTAAAGAGGATGTCTTATTAGGAGTTGTTTCTGGTGCTTCGGCCAGAGACGGCTTCTGGAGTTGCTCCAAAAAGACTCCTAATGGTACTTGCAATCGGGAGAAAGCTATCCAAGCCAACTGGTCTGCAAGAAAGTTATCCTTTTGAGGGACATACTGTAACTTGAAACCGAAAAAGTATTTTCTAGCTTCCGGACTTCCAACAAGTACTAAGACATGGTCATACCCGAGCATCGATACTCTTTTCTGACCTGATTCACAACTAGTTGAGAGTCTCTTCTCACGAGTAGTCGATGAATCTTGAGCGCTTTAGCGGCTCATACGCCATCCAACAAACCTTCATACCCAGCCACATTATTAGAGGCTGGAAGTTTAATTGGATGACATACTTTAAAGTTTCTCCAGTGGGAGATTCTAGGACCACCCCAGCCCCTAAGTCACTTAGTGTAAGTGACCCATTGAAGTACATCGTCCACTCGTCGTGGGTAGCATACCATTGGGGATTCTGAATAGGTTCAGGATTTGTCTATCCAGCGACAAAGTATGCCAAGATCTGGGATTTAATGGCCGTTCGGAACACGAAATGGAGATCGAACGCCCCAAGCTCAACCATCCATTTGGGCCATGCATCCCGTTATTTCCCTGTACTGGAGGACCTCTCCTAAGGGAAACTCAGGTGGCACAATAATTTCATGCACCTGAAAACAATGCCTTAGGCTCCTCAAAAACATGTGGCCAGCACACCGCATGGAGTTCAGGCGTGAACCTATCAAATCCCAGGAAGGGGTATTTTGGGTTATAATTGTCTCTGGTTGGATAAGTACTCTGCGAAGGGACAAGTGAACTCATAGGGAGCCCAGCCACTTTCTTTACAGGTTCCACCAGATAGTTACGTCCATCAGTCGATGACAAATTCCCAGAATTACAAATTCCAGGGCTCGCTAGAACCGCTCGAGCGATCGTCGGGGGACTCGAACACTTGGGGGTAGGCCCATTGTCATGTTGCAAGTCCTGTTCATGCTCGGATTGACCCTTGCCATCAGGGGAACTGGTTCCTCCGTCTGGCGTATTGTTGCGAGGAATGAGGATCCTCCTTCAGCCTTTTCTGTAGTGCGATCTCTGAGATACCGAGATGGATCTCACGAGACGACGTCACCATTAGAAGCAAGCATCGTCTGCTCGTAGTCATAGTAGGCCTCCATGTCGATATCCGTGTAGTTGGTCAAGTCGAACCAGTTCTCCTCATTCCATTCATTTGCCATGAGGATATCAAGCAGAAAAAAGAGAAACTTGCCGACGAGAAAATTACTGAAGTCTGGGAAGAAGGATCCCCATGGACAGCGCCAACTATCAATGTTTTAATACCGATCTTACGTGTAATTTGTTTGGATTCGGGGAACTCTTAGAGGACCCGGTGTATGCACCTACAGAGTATAAGTACGGGACTTTTTATACAGGTTCGGGTCTTCTCCTAAGAGAATAATAACTATACGTCCCGTGTGATCACTAATTACTATAAAAGGATTACAATTGAGTGTAATTCGAATGCCTAGCACTATCTCCTCCTTCGACCCGAATCCCTCCTCCCTCTCCGACGTCAACCTTTATATAACTGGTGAAGTGACGACAGTTGTCTTACGCTAGAAGATGCCTTAACGCTTCAGGTGATAACCGTCTGACGGAAGTTATTGTCAGAGAGACATAGTGGTCGTTCATCGTGCATCGGTTGTTGTCAGAGAGAGATTATGTGCGATTATTGGATAAACGCACATTCTAACTACCTTATCAGATGAACCCATGATGTTGTTCATCGTAGACAAGTTAGTCAAAGATATGTTGGTCGCAGGAAGGTCCACGACCATAAGGTGGTCACAAGACAACTTATGACTATATGGTCATAGAAGGACTTACGATCAGGTAGTAGTCGCAGTAAGATTTACGACTATGTGATCGTAGAAGGACTTACAACTAGGGAGTAGTCGCAGTAAGATTTATGACTATATAGTCGTAGAAGGACTTACAACTAGGGAGTAGTCGTAGTAGAACTTACAACTAGAGAGTAGTCGTAGTAGAACTTATGAGTACGTGGTCATGGGAGGACTTATGACCAGGGAGTAGTCGTAGTAAGACTTACAACTACGTGGTTGTAGAAGGACTTACGACCATATAGAGTAGCCACAGTAAGACTTACGACTATTCTTAGGAACTTCTCCCCTATTAATAAGGGGTATATTCAAGGAATATAATGATATAATAATTTGAGGATTATTCTATCCTTGTCAGTTTTCAAAAGATATCTTTATCACCGACACATCCTTGGCACAAATCAAAATCAAGAGAAGAGAAGGAAATATCAAAAGCTAAGCCAAAATAAATTTTGAACACTTGAGAGAAGGAAATACCAAAAACCAAATCAAATTTTGAACACTTGAGCTAAGAGGAGAAAGATTTGGAGTAATTTTGGATATATATTGATACTTGGAGATGAATATTTACAATCAATTACAAAGCATAAGGATGACAAAAATTCAAGACAAACAACCTTAACTCATCTCTTAAAGGATCTCTTCAAGAATCCTAACTTTCCTCCACTTGGCTTCCTACAGAGCTAACCCTAACTCTCTCCACAGACCTCCTTATATAGTGTAGGCTTATAAGAAACCATAACCAGCACCTCTAGTTTGGTTTCATCTACTTATATAGGCTAAACCATTAACCTAACATCATACCAAGTTTTCCACTTCCATATGCACGTTTTTCAAATCGTACACAACCGTTAACCTGTTAGTGAATCAACATTTAATCTACCTAACATTTTTAGTATATCTTTGACCTAAACCACCTCCTTTGCACCTCCTCTCGCCGTGGTTTGATCAAGTCCCAACTTTCCAATTTGGGGCAAAAAGACTATTTTGCCCCGAAACCACTTTCTACGAAGCTTTATGCTTCCTTTCCCTTGAAGTAACCCCGTGTTTCATCTTCAACTCTATGTGGCCTCAATAACTTTTTACTAAATCTCTCATGCCTCTGGATCCCACCAAACTATCCTCGCTTGCACACAGGCCTAAGTCACTTAGCGCGCCACATGCCTCTCCGTGTACCATGATGGCACCTAGTTTCCCTGACTGTTCTGGGCCTCAACTTCTCCCTGAGTTTAGCCTCGATCCATCTTGTCGTTGCCTGTCATGTCCACCATTTGTAGCTTCTGCTTTGGTTCCTTATTTTCCCGACTTGCAACCATTCTGCTAGTCTCAATTATCTTCCGACGGCACCTTAATCGCTCTGGACCTCAGCTCCCTTAGCTTAGTCCCGATTCCTTCCGTCTCACCATGACATAGCTTTGGAGTCTTACAACCAACAATAACAAGCAAACCACAACGTAGCATCGCACGACAGATAAAATCATCAATTGACACAATCGATGAGCCAAGAATCCTTACCTTTAGCTTAAAGCATCTCCGCATACTTTGACACATAGCCCATAGTGCCCAATGACTAGCTATCATGTCTTCACGCATTCCGACTACCCTAAACCGTCTTTATACGCACTGGCCTCGTCACTTGGCGCAGCACATGCACCAACTCACCTCTTCATAATCCTTATCTTCTCTGTGCTTCCCGCTTAAGGCACATAGCCTTACCCAAACTTACATGACCGCTCGGACCTCAGCACCCCTGCCTAGCCTCAGTCCATTGCCGTTGACCGCTAGCATCCTCCAAGCCACCTACGCATTCAAAAATCAAAGAACCATATTGAGCATAAATTACATGCATTTGACTCGCATTAGTCAAAACAATGTATCATGCAACACAGTACGAAAAAAACACCAGCACCCATGCCGTGCACACACTCAACCATGCTCCTAAACCTTGCCTGGCCGGTCGAACCGCCAACCATTTGCTGATCTGATCGCGCCAGTCAACTCTGGCCAAACCCCGTTAATAGGGGACCCGATCTAACCATGGCTCCCTTGCCGATCTGACCACCTCAAAGCTAACGGTCAAACCGCCCTCATAAGGAATGGTCTGAAATAAATTTACCGCCAAGTACGGACCGCCAATATGGCCGGTTAGACTGCTTAGCACCTGACAGTAAGAACCAAAGATTGCAATAGACACAAAATCAAACGCAAACTTCGACAACGAAGCATAATAAAGTTAAATATTCATCATGCAAAATAGGATAACCCATACATGGTGTCACAAAGCTAGTTGCTTACCTGGAAACATCCTATCAAAACCTTTAATTTATATCTGATGATTCTTTGCTAAGTGAATGGACTCCATAATGACCTGCCTAGGACATTATGCAATCAATCATCATATTTTATTAGCTTCGAATAGTGTTAAGCGTTGTTGTCAATTTAATTAGCCCAGCTAATCCACTCGGTCGATCTGAACGCGATGCGAGTTTGATAAGCTACAGTCAGTCGACGCAACAAAGTAATCATGCTGGGCTTACATACCATCACTGTTTTCTGTGTAAGGTTTGTGACACTCACTTACCGGTAAACCTGAGCATATAAGTTACAAAGAAATTCTATAAGGAAAGTTTATGTTGTGCGCACTTAACTACCATTAATTAATTTATACGTGCAACACACTATATCACTGACAGTTGTGTCTTACAATACGGTCTGAAAGGCGGGAGAAAAAGGGGGCAGAAGGGGAGGGGACCCGACCACGCATAACAGCCGGTGGGTGATTAGAAAACTCGTCAAAGGCGAGTAGCCCTGCTTAATATAAGCGATACGAATCTTAGGATGATCTGTCATCGTCCAACCCGGCGTTCGCCACTACGCACATGTTGACTAGGTGAGCTTAGTTTAGGGACGCCCACCAATTAAGAAAACGATCGATTAAACCTCTGCTCTAATCACATGAACGCATTAAACAAAACCCCTGCGTAAAGCACGGTGGGGTCGCACTGGCTGCCATGTGTGCCTTTCGTACGTGGCCAGCGTTTCGGGTCGTGGCTGCTGTCGTCGAGGCGGCCAATGGGAGGCCAGGTAGTGCAGGTCGTGTGTCGAGCTGCCGTTGGCTGGAACGGTCTAATTGGAACCCGATACGTGGAGGCCGGTTTTTTGGACATGCTATGCCCTCGTCCCTTTCAGCATTTAGTTTCAACTTTTACTTTTCCTATAATAATTAATTTTTAAACGAAATATCTTTTTAAAATAAAATCTATTAGTTAATATAATACATACTGTACCGATTTCATTTATATCGATAAAAACTGTGTGTAAATTTCTATTACTCTGTAATCTCTCGCACAAATAAACTAACAGCTATAAGCTACAGTTAAAAACTATAAGTCTTAGCTAAAAAACAGGTTTATAAGCTTAGCCTACGTGGCTCAGACGGACCGGGTTGGAGGGTGCGTAGGGGCGTGGGACCCATCAGAATATCGATCAGAGACTTGCCGGTCATTACCATATATAACTTAAAGAAAATGTATGATAATTTCATCTATGTAATAACGGAGTAATTAAGAGATGGGTTAGGATCTGTCCATGTAGAAATTATCAGAACCTGTGATTTGATGCTTTCGCAGAGCTGGTCCACACATCACAAAACCATATGGCTAGAGGTTGTAAATATACCACTACCGTCGTATTAATTTCTTTTGCATCAATGAGAAAAAGAACTTTTTAGCTACAAAAGGAATTCGACCTTGCTCCACAGAAGGGCGGCTAAAAACAGCATCCACATGTGCAATTCAGATGTTTCATATAAGGTTTCCAACCGGGGAACGAATCTGATAGGTCAAATTGCCATATACGTACATATATCCATTGCATCTTGGATGGAGATCTAGTGTTCAAAAAAACCGAGTGCTCCTAATCCAAAAGAAAAACACTCAAGTGCTCCCTAGACACCACCAGTGTTTTTGTGGTTCGGAGTACTCATATTTTTTTAATGGGGTGCATATATGGGAGAATGAGGATTCGAGTGTTTTTTTTATAGTTCAGAGCATTCATAGTTTTTTTGAAGAGGGTGCATACATAGAAAAAAAATTTGAATACTCTAAATCCAAAAAAAACTCGAATATTGTTTAGCACTTCCCACCAAATTTTCTGGCTTATGTTCAGAGCTCTGGTTAATTACTTCATTCATTCACTCGTCAATGCTTATATAGAAAAATTAGGGAGCCGTTCATTTAGGCTTAAAAGCCCTAGTTACTTATTTTACACTATAACAACTAAAAATACATGGTAGCTGTTGGTAGTTTTCTGTCGTGATTAAATTTAAAATATAAAAAAAATTATATTATCATGGACAATGAAAAAAAATAAAAAGAGAAAAAAAGCTCAAAAAGTCATATCATTAGAAAAAATAAAAAAAACTAAATCTAAAATCAAAAACAGAAATTCTAATAAGCAGGGCCGAACGCGTGAACTTGTGGTGCTTAGATGTACACATGTTTTTGATATGTTTGCATGCATGTATAGTTACTTATGGTTCGTACAAATCGTCCTCTACCTCGTGTCTTCTTGACACGCAAGTGCAATATGCACGCAAAAAATCAGCGAATCACGCGGCCTCTTGGCTACGAGCAAAGGGCGCGGCACAGTGTCACATGCTTTTTGGTGGATAGAGTTGCACTCGGAACAAGATTTGTTACCACCTTTGGTGCACTCTTCAACACCTTGCGGTGCTGCGTCCAATCACCCAATGCATGCATCCACTCGCGCCAAATAAGCCGTGGTAATATCTTGCATGTGTTGTACAGTGCAAGCCCACGACGTAGCTCGCTGTAAGTTGTAATCTAGGGGTAACTATCAACTTGCAAAAGTAACTTTGGGTTAATTCTAGAGAGGTTAATAGCTTAGGTTATACAAATCTGTTTATATTGGCTTCTAACTTTAGTTTTTAGATTTAACTTATAAATCGTAGTAGCTTGTAGAGAAATACGTATATGTGATTTTGATCGATATAAATAAAGTCATTACAGTGTGTACTACAATTAACTAATAGACTCCGTCTTAAAAAACACTTTATTTGAAAGTTACGATCAAAACCTTGCTGCCATGCATGTTGAAATAGGAGTAGTTAATTGGGGGAACACATAAAGGGACAAAGTCTAAGGTTGCATCAGAAAAAAGGAAAACTGACTCATGGAGCACTCCCACAAAGGGGCCGGGTTACATACATCTGAATGCTCAATTAGAATACTTGCTTAATTGTCATACATATCCTTGGCAAATCAAACACGGCCTCGCTAATTTAACTAATTGGATTAATACAGCAACCAAAAAATGGGTAATTAATAGTACCGAAGAAAATGGCAGAGATGGCCGGATGCATGGATGGATCGACCAGAAATTTACAAGGCGTGCGTGCGTGGCCATCTCAGATCAGAACTAGAGTTGCAGGCGGCTTACATGCTAGCTGCCGCTCTCCAAATCCCAGAAGCTAAACATACTTTACTTAATTACTGCCTCTAATTACCTGGCCAGGGATCTTAGTACGGGCGTAGCTAGTAGTACGTAATTAATTCTTTTTTACCAAAGTAAAAGTAGCTCGCGCGGTCGTGTGGACGTCGACGAGGCGAACTGTAGTCGATCACAAGCCGGCGGGTGCAAGGCTGAGCTGCAGGTCCAGCCCCAGGGCGTCCTCCGGCACGGTGGCCACCGGCTCTGCCACCACCATCCCGGGACCTGCCATGCCAGGGTATCTCGCCAGGCTGGCCACCGGGCTCGCGTGGACCCTCCGGCCGTGTTGGTCGTCGGCCATGAAGGGGGCCGCGGCGGCGACGGAGGCCGTCGTGGTGTACGAGAACACAGCCGGCGAGGCGCCCACCGCGGCCGGGGTGGCGCGGGACGGGAAGACGCAGCCGTGGGAGACGTGGAACTGCTGCCCCTGGGCCCCTCCGGCCACCGCGGCGCGCGGGGAGAAGTAGACCCAGCTCGTGGACCCCGCGTCGCCGCCGCCGAGGAGGTGAGGCGGTGGCGCGAAGGCAGACACCATCGGGTTGGCGCGCGGGTAGAGCGCGGCAGCGCCGCCCGCAACCCGGCCGGCAGCCACGGCCGCGGCCTGCAGTTGGGCCCGCTTGAGCTGCTGCCGCTCCTTCTTGTGCGCGTTCTGGTGGCCGCCCAGCGCCTGCGAGTTGGCGAACTCACGGCAGCAGTACTGGCACTCGTACCTCCGTCCGTCGCCGGCCGCCGTGGCCGTCGTGGTGGTGGTAGACGAAGAGGACGAGTCCGAGCCGCCGCCGCCACCGTTCCCGCAGACCGGCGCGTTCTCCTCCTCGGCCTCTATCTCCGTCTCCGGCTCCTCGGAGACGTGAAAGCCGAAGAGCTTTAGCCTGGGGCTTGTCATGCTCATGACTGATGCTTAGGACTACTGTTAGACTACTTGTTAGTATAGGAGAGGAGAGGAGAGAGAGAGAGAGAGAGAGAAGAGAGTAGTAGTAGTAGAAGTGGCTGACAAATTGGATGTGCATGGGTTGGAGCTGTGTCAGGTGAGAAGTGCCAGTATATATAAGACCTGGAGCAGGCCGGATGGATATCTGAATATCTGATCGAGCGAGCTCGGTGAATGCATGATTTGAATACATGCGGGTACAGGGACTCCAAATAGTTTATCTCCCTTGCACTTTAGAGAGAGAAGGACAGTGAAGCTAGCAAAGGAGAAGGGTTTTGTTAAACATTATTATTTGGACGTTTTCTTCTTAACTATCATTTAAATTTAGGATCGTTGGATTAAAAATCCAATGGTCATGCATTCTCTCCCTTTCCCCTAGAATTCTACTCCCTTTTCTTTGAAAAAAATCTCCCCCTTTAAAAAAAAAGGGTCATTTGATTTTTAATCTAAAATTCATAAATTTAAATAATAATTAGAAAAAACATAATAATACCTAGATACTCTCAAAAAGAATAGAGAGAGAGTGATGAGTTGTTGTCAACAGGAGAAACAGGTCACAAGAGAGCGTTGAGGTCTAGATTGCACTTGTCTCGGCTCCATGTGGCACTATTTTATGTACGTGGCTTCCTCGTTGGTTTGTTACGATCGACACACGCGTGATGGGATTTTATATATATATATATATATATATATATATATATATATATATATATATATATATATATATATATATATATATATATATATATATATATATATATATATATATATCTTTCTCTAGCTAGCTAGCTCCGTGAAGTAGATTAGTACGAGTAGCATACTATGTGTCGTGTCACTAGCCTAAGCTAGGACTAAGTGGCCAACTAATACGTACTAGGGCGCTCTTGTTTAGTCAGTCTAAGTGATATAATTAAAAGATCGGTGCATGCAGCAGGATGCTCAATTATGTTGTTTGCGTGTACGTAATGCAATAGTTTATACTGATAGAGTCGTGGTGCTGTGTAGAGGTGGGCAACGCAACGCAACGCAATAACAAGGGTTCTTTGTTGTTTTGAACGTGTTTGGCGTTACAACTTCTTAGAATTAGTATTTAAATATATTAAAAATAATAAAAAGATATAAAATATGTATTTAAATGGTGTACTAGAAATAGAAGTGTATGTTTTAGGAGTACGAAAAAATTTCTATAGGAAAATGATTTTATATTTTTAAAGTACAATCTTTCACTTTTAATATATCTTTTTAATCGTATTGACATCTTCTCATAAATTTTAATAAAATACTTCAAAGTAAGTTCTATAAAAAAATTTCATTAAAGTCTAATTTTATAACATAATTTGTGTATATACTCCTTTTATACATGAAAAAATGTATATAACAAAAATAAAGAAGTTCTATAAAATGTTTTCAACCAAATCGTATTGAATTATTTTAGAATTAGTATTTAAATGTATCAAAGTGATAAAGAGATATAAAATATTTATTTAAGTGGTGTATTAGAAGTAGAAGTACGTACTTCCAAGAATACAAAAAGGCTTCATATAGAGAGAGAGAGAGAGAGAGAGGATAAATACCTTTTACTCCTAGGTGTAATTACACCCACCTCTAATATACCATTTAAACAAACTTGAAATACTACTTTATCACTTTAGGTATATTCGTATATTCATTATAAGATACTTCAATGTGAACCACATGAAAAAATTGCAAGGAAGTCCATAGTTTTTAGCTTATTTTGTAAATACCTTCATATACCCACATAAAAAGGAATATATTGATATATATATATACACCACCTCTGAAAAATTGTTTATACCACCTAGATAATCTTAAATACTCGTATACTACACATACATACCTTATGGCTCCATCCATGTATTTAGAAAGAGTTAAGAGGGACCATGCATGTGCAGGAGCTAAGTGGGTGCCACTTAGCTTGTGTGCTTGATTAACTTAATTGTGTGTTTGTCTAGCACAAACTAAAGCTGAAAAGCTCATGCGGGAGTCGGGCTAGCATATGTCATAAAGTTCTATTTGGAGTATATGCATGTATCCAAAAGAGTATATATTTCTATGTACGTACGTATGTGTTCATGATGATGGGTGACCTCGGCAAAGAATCGCTTTTGAGTCCCATCACTATAATTAATATTCGTCCGGAAGAAAATACTAGAACATGCTTTTTCTAATAGAATCCTGTAAAATGTGCTGATGACACAGATGCTCCCTATTGCAATTAAAAATATTTTGCCGATCAAAGTCCGAGAAACAATCATGAGGCTATGTTATTTCTTTAACATAATTGCTCAGAAGGTCATCGATCCCAAAGGACTAGATGCTCTGCAGGACGAGGTGGTGATGACTCTATGTCATCTTGAAATGTATTTCCCTCTTTCGTTTTTCAATATCATAGTCCATCTCATTGTTCACGTTGTGTGGGAGATAAAAATGTGCAGGCCCGTATTCCTACGTAGCATGTACTCATTTGAGAGGTTCATGGGAATTCTCAAGTCCTACGACGGAATCGATCTCACGGAGGGCGGCATCGTCGAAGGTTATGCAAGCGAAGAGGTCATTGAGTTTTGTGTCGATTATATGGCTCGAGACTCAAGCGATAGGTGTGCCTCAATCTCGTCATGAAGGGAGGTGAAGGGTATTGGAACTATCGGAAGGAAAGCAATCATGCAGATATTGACTCGTATACTCAAGCCCATTTCACGGTGTTGCAACACATGACTGAAATGACGCTTATGTCGACTCAAAGACAAGAATGTGCTTCGGCAATGTAATCCGAGCGGCGGATGTTTAGATCATGAGGCAACACAACAGTCGGTTCAACCAATGGTTGAAGGAGCAAATCGCTAGGAGCTCGCCAAGTGAGATGCTCACATGGTTGGCAAAAGGGCCAATATTTACAGTTGTGACATGGCAAGGACATGACATAAATGGGTACACATTCTATACGCAGTCTCAGGATGTAAAGAGCACTAACTGAGCAGCGGTGTCCGCATAGATGCGCATCAAGATCGATGGGTCGAGAAACTCATACTATGGGTTCATAGAAGAGATTTGGGAGCTCGACTACGTGCTTTTCAAGATCCCCTTATTTCGCTGCCGTTGGGTGCATCTCCCACAGGTGAAGGTTGACAAGTACGGTGTCACTACCGTGGACCTCCAACGTGTCGGGTACAAAGACGAACCGTTCGTACTCGCCAACCAAGTTGTTCAAGTTTTCTATGTAACCGACCCGGCAAATAAGAAACGCCATGTAGTTCTTCATGGAAAAAGGAGAATTGTTGGAGTAGAGAATGTAGTGGACGAGGAAGAATACAATCAATTTGACGAGTTACCTCCTTTGGAAAAGGCATAAGGTCGACGACGCCGAACAACGTGTGAAACTAGTTATGTACGCATTGATCATCATGAAGGGCTAATTTTTAAAGGAAATAAGCAAGTAGAATGAGAATGTACGACACACACACACACACACACACACACACACACACACACACACACACACACACACACACACACACACACACACATATATATATATATATATATATATATATATATATATATATATATATATATATATATATATATATATATATATATATATATATATATATATATATATATATATATAACAATATGCATGTGTGTGATGTATATCTAATTTACATTTATGTATATAACAATATGCATGTCTGTGATGTATTTGTGAATTTACATTTATGTATACAACAATGCATGTGTGTGATGTATTTGTGAATTTACATTTATGTATATGTGAAAATGTGTGAAGAAATACATTGTGTATATGTGAATTTGCATTTATCTTTGGTTGGTGTTGTATATGAATGCAAATGGTTAATTTGTGTTGTGTGTATAAATGCGCAAAGCACTGGTTGGTGTTGTCTTAATTACTACATCGGGAGGCTTATCACGCACGGTTGAAACGTAAGAACCGTCAGTGATATCCATATCACTGACGGTTCTATATTTAGAACCGTCAGTGATAGTTTGACTATCGCGCAGCGATTCTAAAAGTAGAACCGCTCGTGATAGTCATACTATCATAGACGGTTCTAAATGCGAACTGCTCGTGATATTAATATCACGACGGTTCTTACTTTAGAACCGCTCGTAATAAACCTCCTACATATACCCCGCCTAGGGTTTTCCGCGTATCTCGCACTTACTAAATCTCGCCGCCTCCTCGCTCCTCCGTCGCCTCCCGAGCCCGCCGCCACCTCCCGACCACGTTGCCGCCTCCCGAGCCCGCCGCCGCCTCCGGACCGCGCGCGCCTCCTCGAGCCCATCGCCTCCCCGAGCGCGTCACCGCCTCCTCGAGCACGTCGCCTCCCCCGACCGCGCCACCGCCTCCTCGAGCCCGTCGCCTCCCCCGAGCGCGTCGCCGCCTCCCCGAGCCCTCGCCGGCCACCTCCCCTGTGCAAGTTTGTTAATCTATACTGAGATTGCCTGTGGGATTTACAGTTGCTCGATGATGATAAATTCATATACTGAGATTGCCTGTGAGATTTACAGTTGCTCGATGATGATAAATTCATATACTGAGATTGGTTCATTCGGTCTTTGAGCTCTAATAGCTGTCAGTTCATGCAGTTTTCAGGTTATAGACTGAATTATTGGCCTGACAGTCTACCATAAAGTCGACCGACAATCGAGGCAGTGGCCAGGGCAAATCAAAGACGAAGGATGATGACGATATCCTGTACCTGCCATTGGCCCGCAAATTCGTGCTAGGCGAGCCGATGATATTCCCGGAAGAGCACCTCTTAAAACTAGGACTTGGTTGCCAAAGATTCCACGCTTGGTATATGGAACAGTCCAATAGGCCAGAGGCAGAACGGCGCTCAGGTATCACTGTCAAATTCAAGCCGGAACATTCGTGCACGAAGCTCACGAATGTGTCTTCCCGGTGACCTTTGACGATATATTTGAACTTTTCACGCTCAACGCTCTCGACGCCTCACTCGTTCGATCTTCGACGCCGTAAGTATGTACAATCACGGTTTCATTCACGTAATACCGATATATGTCACAATTTGTTGCTTTTCTGTGTATATATATAGATTCATGCTGACCGAAGCTAGATCATCGAAATCACCAATTGGTTTTCAGGACCCACGCTTGGTCGCCATTGATACCATCAACGAGGATGCATCCTTCGTCGAGAACTATATTACAAAAGCACTGCTGGCTCACCAAGATAAGGAATTTGTTCTTATGTCATACAATGAGCACTTCCATTGGATTTTAATTGTAATTATACCAAAATGGAACAAGGCTATATACCTTGATTCTCTAAGTAAGAACAAATCCAAGTACACAGCTATCGCCAAAATACTCGATAGGTACGTACATTGTACATTGTACTCTTTCTTTCCTTACGAATGACTAATCTAACTTTTTCGAATAACGAAGGTCGTTCGCCACATACGTTCAACAAACACGTGGCTCGACGACAGGGGCCAAGCCCTTCAAATATGATCGCAATTTTCGGGTATTCGCTAGCTACACATTAATTAATCATATACAATACTTAGTAGTAATGCCACTTGATTTAACACATTCTATTTTTGCAGTGCCACCAGCAGCAGTCGGGCAACACGTGTGGATACTACGTGTGCCGCCATATGAGACTACTCCTCGATTCCACCAAGATCACACATTCTAAGGTATGTCAATATTCCCACATTTATTTCATACATGTCAAGTTTTATATGTGCGCGCGTTGATATTCCTATCGACAGGCTACGCCCATCTCTACATCTGCATTGAAACAGCCGGACTTTGCAAAAATTCGAGGAGAGTTCATTTGGTTTTTGTGGACTAAAGTCGTAAGATCGGATGGAGAGTTCCACCGCCTGAATGATTTTTATTGTAATTCTAAGTGCAAATGCAGTGTAGATCTTTTGTAATTGTGTATTTGTTAATGGATATTTTATTTCGATTCAATTAATTGATTTGCGAAATGGATGCTTTATGTTTGTGAAATGAAGTGCGTTGTCAATTGGATGTTTTATGTCTATGAAATGAATTGAGATGTGAAATGTATCTGAAATGAAATGAGATATGTGAATTGTATATGTTTTATGTCTATGATTATCTGTTTGTTTCAGAGGGCATGGCTAGCATTTCCTGAGGCTAGCCAATAAACAGAATATATATTTAGGGGTTGAAGGGAATGCCACAGACGGTTTTTGAGTAAAAACCGTCTGTGATAGCTGATAATCACAGACGGTTTTTACTCACAGATGGTACGGTTTTTACTCAAAAACCATCTGTGATGATCAGTATCACAGATGGTTTTTAACTAAAACCGTCAGGATTATCGACTATCACGAGCGGTTTTACTCAAAAACCGTCTGTGATAGCTGATAATCACAGATGGTTCGAAAACCATCTGTGATGATCTTCGATTATCACTGACCCATAAATACAGACGGTTCACAAAACCGTCTGTGATGACGTTTTCGAACCGTCTGTGATGACCTTTTCTGTAGTAGTGCTACCCAATATAATAAGACATCATCATCGTTGGGTAGTATAATATGTATGAAAAAAGGGTATATAGCAAAACTAAAAGGCTTTGATAAAAACTTTTCAACCAAGTCATATTAGAGTATCTTAGAATTAGTATTTAAGTATACCAAAAATGATAAATAATTATAACACATTCGTTTAAGTGGTAATTAGAAGTGGGAATATGTACTCCCAGGAATACAGAAAAGGCTATCTTTACTATTATAAAAGGAGTTGGTGTTGGTCCGTCCTCTCCCACCCCTTGTCAGAAAAAAGCTAGCTGACGTGTGGGCCCCTACCCTCCTCACAAAACACCCTCTTTTGTGTTGTAGGGAATATTCTGAAATTTTGTTAAGAGGTAGCACTGAGAAAATGCACATAATTGTTTTGCTGATATTGATATTTATTATATGGTTTAGGATCCTTATATTTATAAATCATCTTTTTTTGAGATTCCGTTGCAATGCACAGGCAATATACTAGTGTGTGTGTGTGTATAATCAGCGCGTGCGCACATGCTACGCGCACGAGCATTCTGGTGCAGTTTATATTTAATGATAACTTTTTGTGCATGAGATAGTAACTTTGATATCTGTAAGTCAATCAATGATAATTTTATGTTCAGGAGATAGTAACTTGATTTGCATGCAGCAGGAGAGAGAAGAGAATAAATGCATGTAACTTATGATTTTTTACCTTATTTACAAGTTAAAAAATACAGTAACTCTTTCACCGAAAGTCCAATCTGTGATCCGTTTACATCATTGTATTCGAAATTATAAGCTTAACAAAACAAGATACATGTTGAATATGTTTTGACGCTGTGAAATTTGTGTCATATAAAGTTATTATTGTGTATGAGTGAAGTTACTGTCAAATATATGTAGAGTTACTGTCGGTTTTATAGTGTTATAATGGACAGTAACTCTACATGTGTTTGACAGTAACTTCACTCACACATGATAGTAACTTTTTTGTATGAGTTATTTGCTATTAACATGCATGTTTCTCTCTCCTTTCAATGCATGTATGTTGACAGTAACTTCACTGATACACGGCAGTATGTTGACAGTAACTTCACTGATACACGGCAGTAAGTTCATGAATTACAGATGATAACTGTAAGTAACTTCATGAATTGCAGATGATAACTTGATGTACATATGATAGTAATTTTACCATAATTAACAAACACTAGTCCATAGGGTGGGATGGTGGAGCAGTTAGCTGGTTGGGTCGGTCAGAAACGCACACTTATTCTATGCATAACAACTGATTAGTGTGTGTGTGTGTATGAAGCCTTTTTCGTACTCTCAGGAGTACATACTTTCACTTTTAATATAACACTTAAACGACTATTTTATAATTTTTTATCACTTTCAGTATACTTAAATACTAATTCTAAGATACTCCAATACAACTTGATTGAAAATTTTTCATCAGAGCCCTATTTTTTGCTATATACACTTTTTCATGTATAAAAAGAGTACATAGACAAATTATGCTATAGAAAGTAGACTTTTATGGAGTTTTCATGGAACTCACTTTCGAGCATCTTATAATCATTATTAGAGTATACTCAAAAGGATAAGAGGTATAACAATACTATTAAAGGGATATATTAGAAGTAGAAATACATACTCCTAGGAGTATAGAACCATATATATATGTGTGTGTGTGTGTGTGTGTATATATATATATATATATAATTAGGGGTATGGGTATGAACATTCATACTTTCCTAAGGAAAACTGAACAAACATCGTCACAATTTCGAAGGGAAATATATTATAAACACGTCAGAGGATCTTACAAACTATCTGCACATGCCACCTCCCTCCAAACATGTGGGGATGTTTCTCAAGGTTAAATTACACATTGCACTTAATCATCTCCTATGATTAATTCAAACATAACTGATGGGCCAAAAGTTGCTCCAAACTAACAAAGAGAACACACTATTTTTATTCAGATTATTACAAGAAGCACAAACCCAAACATATTAGCTCGGTGTGCAGAGGTGGTGGTCTCATGCATGGCCAAGCAGTGAGAATATGGGCAGGTCTATTAAGATCCAGAATGCGATAAATAATCTTATCCAGCTTTTGGAATAAGACATTAGTAGATCTTTAGTTTACTTTATACACACACACACACACACACACACATTATATGTATGCTTGTACCAGGGTAAAAGGATGAGATTTGTGGGGAAACGAGGGAGGATTGTGCAGCTAGCCAGGGCTTCACTTTTGGGGTGGAGCTAAGGGAAGAGGGTTCCAGCGCGCTTGTTTCATGAGAGAGAGAGAGGAAGGAGAAAGAACGTATTCCTCACTAACACTTTTTTTCAATTGGTAGATATACTTGTATTCTATCAGCCTATAATCTTATGTATTCCTGTGCTAAATAAATCGTAATGTGCACGTATATTCGCTTTCATGTACGGAAAAAGTTAGTACGAATAGATTAGAACGTATCCATGTGTAATAATACGCATGCGCGCATTGATGGAGTTCTATGGTCAATCGATCGATAATAGCGACTCAGTGGTCTATGATTCCGAACATGTTAAAATAGCTTTAGAGATATTATAAGGTAGCTAGAGACGGAATAAAAGTTCTCTTACATATAAATGTAATGATACATCATGTTGTAGTTAATATATATACAGAATCAAAACGAACAAAAGAATTGAGAATTCCAACGGCATTCAAGCCACAGGGCGCGGGCTTAGTTCCTCGAGCGCCTAACCGATTTACAATTCATATACTACTGATCAAGAAATTTTTTATAACGAAACCAAAAGGATTGTAACAAGCTCAAATCCTAATAATCACCAACCCTTGGTGGTGAAAGTAATAGCTCCTCTTGCTATCGTCTTTCTTTACCTTACGTGACCATGAAGCATGCATGGGATCTTTTAATCTTTTTTAGTTCGCAATACTCATCAATATTATTTGTTCTATTGTTCCATCTTCAATGTAAATTTACTAGAAGGAAAATATCAGGTGGTGGAACCGTCCTCTCATGTAAACTCCCTAGAAACTATATGTACAAAATTTTCCAAATTTTTCAAAAAAAATATCATATATAGGGGAGGTTATATTATACAATCATGTAAATTTTCAAAACCAAAACAAAAAAAAGTATATTCATTTTTATCTATCATGTTCGCTCTTTCCACATTTTCTGTCACTCGGAATGCACAAGCCCTGAGATACCCTTAGAATTTTCTTGCAGCAAACACGAAACATCTGTTCCATCACAATTCACATGTTGCAGAGAAAGTAACAACAATAATAATTGGCGTAATTGTTTTCCCAACGTTTGGAATGTAGTTGGGCAGAAGCATTTCAGCCAGCTTTACAAAAACACAAACACATATCTTACCATCCTAGCTAATCAGCCACGTTCCACACAAACACAAGGCAAATGAAAAGCTTTACAAAAGAAATAACTGAAGTATGAGAAGACGAAAAACATATCTTACCATCCTAGCTAATCAGCCAGCTTTTCTCAACATTTCACATCATTTATGTAATGAACATCAAGATCTGCTTCAATTATTATTAGTCTACTCAAGTGAAAAGAGTTCCACTTGTTGTACTACTACCATAAGTGGGAATTAATCAACAACGAAAGCTGGAATCAATGAAAGACATAACGAAAGCAACTATTCACAAGCTATAAGTTAAGAAATTGATCCATTGTACTGAAAGAAGTGGAAATTATGCCAATATATTAAAAAAAATGCATCTGACTTGTTTGACATAATTTTCTAAAGGGAGTGACTACTGCTTAGACGTCCTGTCCGAGCGCTAGCTCCGTATTCTCCCTTTCGCTATTCGATGCTGCACCAATGGTTGGCTGGACGACGACCCCCACCTGCTTCTCTTCCTCTATACAGAATGCCTACCACCAGACAAGGAGACACATGGATAATAGCGAGGAACCTGAGGCTTGGAGCTTGGTTCGCCACAGCGGTGCTATCAGAGGTTGCGTCCAGGCTACGGAGTGTAGAGGCCACAACTGACATTAGTGGCGGAGCTCGAGCACAACTCATGATGTTGTGGGAGCTCACAAATGGCACGTTGCCAGAGCTTGTGGAGCGAACTAAAAAAACAAATATCCACAGCAAAACAACTTAATATTGTAAGGACACAACTCAACACCATGATTCAACACATAAGAACTCTCAACAAAATACCTATTGCAACATAACAAATACCATCTGCAACAAAAATAAAAATTCTCTAGTTGCAACAAATCGACATAACTGATGCAACAAAGAAATATTCTTATTGTAACAAAGGAAAAGGATAGTTACAACAAATAGTAACTATAGTTAAAAACAATAATTTTCTTACCGCGGTTGGGAAGTTCCTATCGTACGCTTCCAATTACTCTCAAATATCACTTAAGAAGATCGATCTTAACCATTTGATCTTATACAACAAAAATTGATGATACTCAACACTGAGTAATTTGTTTATAACAAAAACTCACCTTGCAACAAAAATAGAAAAGACAATCCAATAATTTGCCACTGCTCACAGGTAGTGCTCACGAAGGCCACTGTAAGTAGCGGAGCTCAGGACACTGCTTGTTGGAGCCGTCGCATGGGGGTAGGAATTAGCAGGTATAGGCATGCAACGATAGAAAGGAGATGGGAGATGAGCATATGCAATCACTGTATGTTGTGATGCAAGTATGTATGTTGCGAATGCAACAAATTAAATCATAAATTCAAAGAAAATTTGGGAAAACAAAACTCAAGTTGACAACTTGCAAACTTGTTTATACTATACTTTCCATCTTACAAAAAAACCAAACAAACAAATCACGAACATTACAAAACCTCAACATAAATAACAATAGTCGCAACATTTCACAACCTTAGATGCAACAATAGAAAAATGAATCTATAACAAAATAATGAAAGGCTGTAACAATGGGACGGATTTTGCAACAAGTGAAGAAAGGACTACAATAAATTTGAGAAATGCATGAACAAAATAATAAAAAGCTGCAACAATCAGGATAGATTTTGCAACAAATAGAGAAAGGGATACAACAAATTTGAGAAATACATGTAACAACTATACCAGATCTAAGCTCACGAGAGGAGAAACGAGATGGCCAGCCCACACCACCCCCTCATCGCCGGCCAACTCCTAGATCTAGCAAGGTAAGGCCAACTTGTTGCCTCTCCTACATGTGTGTCCTTCCTAGCTCCTCAACATTGGTTCCTTCAAACCCGACAAGCTACAGGCACGGTGGTGATAAATCCGACCACTTGGCAAACTCCAACCACCATTGGAAGGGGAAACACCCTGTACGAGCTCCAGCCCCGCGGCAGATGGCCTCCCCTCGAGCGTAGAGCTTGCCGGTTCGGCATCTCAGAGAGGAAGGAGGGGGAGAGAGATTCATGGTAGGAGAGTGAGGATTGAGTGGATGACTAGAGCGACTATGGTTGAGAATGCATATGATGAAAAGTGCTAAACAGCTAAACATTACGAAGAAATACCCTTTTCTTAATCATGTACTGTTATATTCTGTCCTTGAGTAGAACGTTAGTGCTAGTTAGTGTGCACCGATCGAACAGTACTGCTCAGCTCATATAGAACAAGGACATAACCATCAGATACTCTAGTGCTTTTAAGTACTACTTTTCTTTTACCTCCGGATCAGTCATGTCTACCAAGAAAAACATGTAGCTTAAAAACTTGGCTAATGGGGCGGGTCTCCTTGTCGTACCTGTACTTGCCATCACCCTTCTTTGTGGTGAAAAAAGGGAGTTTATGAGGAGTCACTGACACTAATTATTATTTACGACCTTCTTAGAACGATATCATGTTTGACTTCAAAAGAAGGAAGCAACCACCATGCATTCAGTACACTTACTGCAAACTTTTGTAGTGTCCAGGAAGATCACATCAGGTGCTCGCACCCCTTACAGATCTCTACTGTAACTAGTGCGCAAAGATCGCCCTTCTATTGTTTGTGTTTTCACACGGCTAAACTAGTTGGGACAGTCCCATATATCAAGCCAGCATCTCCTATTCTCCTGCATCTTTTCGGTTAGACTTTTGCTTCAACCCGGTTGGAAAGAAATCTCTCCAAATCCTACTGACCCTAGAGAAAGCTAGAATTTTGCATCTTTTTTTCTAACGTAATCTCGTCTCCACCATCCAAGAAAGCTTCTTTGTGTGTATCTTTCACCCAAAGTTCCCTTCTTATCTCTCCTCTTTCTATAAAGTCTCTCTCAAACTTCTAAACAAGGCCCACCTTGTCCCCTAAACCTGGCTCGCATCTCTTCCTCTCTATCCCTTTCAAATAACAAAACACGACCTCTGAGGTCGCAATTGTTGCTATAAAAAAATCTGGTGATATCTTCAATATATTATCACTGGTTGTTCCTTGCAGAGTTGTGGTTATACAGATGTCACCTAAGGTGTGGCTTTATTCTAATAATATAATATTTTTTACTTTTAACCATGCTTAGATCATGGACCTTCACCTTACTTTAATGGTTTCAGGCTAGCCCAGTTGAGCAAACACTTGATTGCATCGGTGACCATAAAGTATATCTCTGAACCTTTTTATTCTCTAAACATGCATCCATCCATAACAAATCAAGAGTCAAAGAAACCGTTTAATAGGCTTCTGTGGGTTCTTTTGAATCCGTTAACCTGATAGCCCGTTTCATTGCAACAAAGCCACCTTTTATTTGATTTTGACATCTGTACCTCAAACATATTCTGTACAGAAACAGAGGACAAACATATGTATTAGGTGATCATAGACTTTGATATACTGACAGTACCTAGATCCTGGTTGAGACTAGCGGACGTTTAGATAAGAAAACTCACATGCATGGAATCTTCTCTTGCTCCCCGGCAGATCTGCTTTGTAAACGGTGCTACATATCTAGACGCCTAAATCAGCATTCAATAACCACAGATTCATGAATATATTAAACCAATTATTACCCACAAGAAAAGCTCATGCGTAGTTATCGGCTTGCAATGTGCTCAAGACTGTTTACCAACAACAAAAAAAAAACTAAAGAAAGCTTCCCTGTGAATTATTGTGCATGACACAAGTTTAAATTGTGGTTCAATTTCTCAACAAACGGACGTCCGATCAATATATTTCTAGAAGAATTGGAGGATCTAAAATAACCACCTCTCTTATTCAAGGAACGCACAGAATCTCCTACTAAACAATTCCGGTTACTGTAAATCAGTGTCCTATATTGCTACAGTACAAAGAACAGTGTAATTGCTACGCCAAAACTGAGGTTCGATTCATGTGAATTCCTAGATGCTATCGAGAAACAGAAAAAAAAAATAGAAAAGGTTACTGATCTGACATCTCCGACTGTAGCAAGATTTTTCAAGTCTGTAAGTTAGTGCATGGCAAATACAGGAAACATCACCATCTCCTCAAAAAGTAACAAGATATAACAAAATATGATGCACATTTCAGAACAGCAATCATGTGACAAAGGAAAGTCGTACACAAATATGGCCACCATGCATGCTATAATTGAACTATTAGCAACACTAAACTTGTTTGAGTCATATCTACAATAGTTGTTTTCCTATAAGAAACCCTAAACAGAGCGGTTGAGGCGTTCCTTTCATATAACATTCATATTTCTTCATCCTGATCCCTCTTCGGATTTAGAGACCCTACACTCTAGAGGGAGCAACTCGGCAAGATGACATGAAATGGACACCAATCGCCTTGATTCAGAAGGAATATTGGCAAGATTTGATCTCAATGACACGTCCAATCATCTAAATGTTCATTATTATTGATCAATAAATTTCTCCAAACAAAAACTATTTCACTTGAATTACATTACCTGGTCTTTCCATTAATTTATAAAAATGCAGCAAAATTATTCTATCAACCTTTGATATGATTGATAAAAAGGGAATTATCGCATATTTAATCATTTAAATTGGAACTAACATTTCATGTTCCTTACAATCAACTAAGTGACTAGCCAATTATCAAATAGAAAACAAAAGTTGAGCAAAAAATATTAATCCACCGTCTAAGGCCTGAATCGAGAGAGAACAGTAGAAGTTATTGGTTAATTAGGACCGATTCCAGCCCATCCCACATGCTAGTGGTGACCCTAGCAAAATCCAAAAAATGTAGAACCAAGTTGCTACGTTCTAATAGAGAAACTTTGGCTTCCTTAACTTCAAAAGTCCCCATCTACTTGTCCTTTCCTTCCATGCTCTGAGGCTCCTTAGCAACTCTAGGACCCCATAAAGATGCTAACTTCTTTTGGAAAATCTAATATGTTTTGATTCCAGGAGGAATTGTCTGAAAGAAGCTTGGACGGCTGGAGGGCAAGGGATCCTAAATGCTTTCCTCAGACTATAATTTGCAGCAAAGAACATGGTATTTTATTTTAATATACAAATTCTGCAGCACTAATATCATTAGCGTATGCCCGCCAAGAATCTAACATTCACTCTAAGCGACCGGCAATTACAGATGCATTGTATTATCACTTTCAAGTCTTAATGACTCATCAAATTAACTAAAAAATCCACACTGATATTACCAGAAGTGGATCATGCAACAATATTAGTACATGGTCATACTTTGTAAGGCAATTTCTGGAACTATGAATATTTGGATATTCTGGTACCAATTAAATTGACATGAAGCACAAGCTGTAGATGCACTTGATCATAATTCGCAAGTTGAGTTTGTAAAAAAAAATATTGCAATTACACTCATCTTATACAAATTATTAAAATTTGATCTGACAAGTGTAAGTACTCATCATAATCAGAAATTGGTGCTGGAAAGCGATATATCAGAACTGAACCCAAATAGAAGCATTGATCATAATTCATGCTTTGACTTATTTCGTTATTGTCACGGACCTTCAGTTTTGGTTTTAGATGATTTTTGTTGGACCTAATACATTGTATCCAACATAGAGGAGTCTCTAGGCAGTTCTCTGTCCATGCTGATCCCTAATTATTTCCCCCCTGCTTGATGATGATTCTATCCTATCTAACATGTAGGGAATCAAATGCGAGGTGCATATGTTTCCACTTCCTACTTCCTAGGTTATGACCAAAAATAAACATAGGGTTAGTGAATCATCCCGTTGTTCCCCTGATTAAAGATTACGGGCTATCCGACAAGGGACAACTTCATTTGGGTGTTGCATAGGTCAATAGCTTTTTCTTGCTGCAGTGGTCTCCACCTTGCACTGCAGAGCACCTCATCTAGACATTCTTTAACCCTCACGGCAAGGGAAACATAGCTTTTGTACCCTTGTTTGCTCACAAACTGTTGTCCTATGCCACTATCTATTCCACAGTTCATGGCCAGGAATATGATAGGTTTGAGATGGTTATGCATATTTTGCTTCTCTTATAGACAGGGTGCTTACTATCTTGCAATTCATAAAACAAAATTTGTCATGTTGACTACCCAATCATATAGCAAAGGAATAAATGGTTTTGATCCGAAATATGTGCTACAAAGCTACTGCACTAATGCTCTAAGGTAAGCCATCTGTTATCTCAAGGCTTTATGAAAAGCAGATAGATAGCATGTCACTAACTTGTGTGGCTCTCACAAGACTCCTTAGTCGGCGAAGTACCTAACACATGTGGAGCATTTAATCACAGCAGGGGAAAACAAAAGAACACTCAGTAACCTTGATGGGGTGCTGATAAGATACAATTGTATGTCACTTGCGACTTGATTACAAGCTAGACATGTCACTAGGTCCCAATTTTGTGTTTAGTTGTGTTGCCTCAAAGGCTCCTAGTCACATCCCCAACATTTTTGTTAGTTGATTGCAAGCACAAAGTTGGCAAAATTTAAGATCACCCGAATCCCAGCAGGGACCCGCGCCAAGTTGTGCTCTCAAAGGAAAATCCTTCTTTTTGGCTCATGATGACAAGTTTAGCACATAGTTTAATCCCCAGAATGACCTCACCCATTTTACTCCTAAGCAATACACACACACTAACCAACGCACAGGTGTAGAATACGTGAATAAGTTACTAACAGTTCTGAATGAAGTTATTGCCAAACATTCACAATGCTGAAAAGTTATCATCGGTTCTATATGAAGTTACCATCAGTAGCGAGTGAAGTTACTGCCAATACTTACAGTACGTAGCCGGTGGCAACTTGTATACATCCGGTGATAACTTTTCGAACAACCGGTGATAATTTGCTATAGCGCAAAACCGCGAGCAGAATACACAAGTGCTTTTTGGGCCACCACAAGAGTTTAAAGAATGGCTTGGCTTAATCATTGAGTTTGATGCCTTCCTTAGGAATAAGTTTGAAAGCTAGTTAACAAACCCAAGCAATGTGAGCAAGGACTCTTAAACTATGTTCTATTATTCCAAGTGACATTACCTACTCCATAAAAATAAGCACTTGAGATAGGGTGGATTTCACTTAAAGTCATGTGAAGTGATTCTCCAGTATACTTAATTATGCAATAAGGGATTAAAGAAACACCTAGAACAAAATCTAATAGTCTAGAATGTCTAAAGCTTAACCAAGTGCTACAATTAATCGTCACCGTGGAAAATAATTTAAACCTCAGAGATCCAGCGTAGCCCGCGAATTAAGCTAATACGGCTACGATTACGACACTTGGTAAATCTAACAGCTATTAAGCGAGTGATCCATACCCTATTTGTGCGATGGCTTTAAGAAAGAGATTAGCAAGTAGCTTAGGTAATGTGATGGTGGAGGGAAGAGCTTTAGATAATATAATCTTTGAAACTTTGGAATCCACTTGGTGATTAGAAAAAAATTAGGCATAGGGAATTTTTCTAGCAAAAAGTAGTGGAAATGAGGTTACGAGACTAATGTTTTTAGGTCGTGAAACCATAGTCAAAACTACGCCTTTGACAAATATCGTATCTTGGGTGATGTATTAGACTAGTCACCTGGTTGATATTGGTACCATCACACCACAAGTTACCTCTGGCTTTTTCTGGAATATAGGCAGCGCTGCACTCAAAACTAGCTCTTTCCTCTTTCACTTTTATGTTCTAGTAAAATAAAAGAGTAATTTATTCACAATAAGTTACCTTTTTCATTTTGTTATTACTTTGGCAAGTGCTGAACACATTTGGATCATCATAAGATGAAATTCACTCTTTACGAGATCGAGATGTAATCTTCTAAGTAGGTTGTTCACCGCAAGTTCTTGGAGCTGATCTGACAAGGTTGGCATGGGAGAAGGCAACTGCTTAACACATTGTTACTGAAAGCAGGTCTTTTGGATCAAGATAATAGTAACTCAATTGAACCAAATTTTGAGTGTGTGTTGCAGCTCTGTACGAAGTATAAAAAAGGAGCACCACAGTTATTATATCTTTCTTTCGTAAAGGGGTGTTTCTTTTGTTTTTGCTTTCACACACTTTGAACACTGAAAAAAATGGTATGTAAAACCTTGAATTTAATCAAGTATAGCCAATTAAGACTTAGCAAAAAAAAAAGGGCACCCACTCTTGTCAGAAACAAAATAGTCACCTTGTTTTACTATATTATGTTCTAGATTAAGGGACACCTATGATACCCAACATCAGTGTACAGGTCATTTATCCAACTATACGAGCTCCCAAAGCAATTTATGAAACTCAAAACGAACAAACAGATGGAGGTTGCCAATTGCCACCAAGCTCACCGATTAACAACATGTTTATAAAACCTAAAGCTTCACTAACTATATTGCCAAATCACACATTTGATTTTATAAGAAACATAAACATGTATGTAGTTGTTCCGTAAGAAAAGAAAACAATATGAAAATAAAAATACTCTATGGGAAACATGTATATGGTTGTTCTATAAGGGTAGCAAAAGTAAAATTCCACAAAATTTAACATATGCATGTTCCTTGCATGTAAATCATAGCGACACCAATTTCAAAGTGTCAAAACTTTCACACAAATGTAAATACACAAAAGGAAAATGGACTGTTAAATTAAACCTAGTTACATGTATGCTCTCATCTAATTATTGTTTGTTATGTCACAGTTAATGCTGTTCGTGATCTGTGGTAGTAAAAATATATGGCCCCGGTTCAGGAGCTAATCAACTCAATTCAGTACATTTTGGGCACGTATAATAGCAGATTACCATGCACGTAAGGATAAGATGACCGTAAAGAAAAAGATGGGTATAGCCATATAGGTAAACCAGGCATGACATGAAAACGTGATTCAATTATAAAAAAAACTCGACCTGCAGGGGTACAAGACACCCCCCGGCATTAGCTTAAGAAGAAAGATCCTCTCACAGATCGAAAAAATCCCCGAACCCTTGCCCCACCCTGACACAGCGGCATCAGCCCATGTGAGAGCGCCTAGGGGAGCTTAACGCCGCCCGACGACCTGGGCCCTGACCCTAACGACCAGCGACTAGGCGAGCCTTTCGGCCTGTGCTTTGGCTTATGGGGCAAGCGAGGGGATTTTTTTTACCCCCAGCCTGAGTCGAACCCAGGACCTGG
Source organism: Dendrocalamus sinicus (assembly GCA_036346575.1). Classification (NCBI taxonomy): domain Eukaryota; kingdom Viridiplantae; phylum Streptophyta; class Magnoliopsida; order Poales; family Poaceae; genus Dendrocalamus; species Dendrocalamus sinicus. The sequence continues at coordinate 2,025,553 of CM070641.1, forward strand.
GGGGTGCTACTAAAGCGTTCTACCACTACGATAGAAGCTCGTTCGCTTCAACTCGAACATCTTATCTCCACCTTCCTGTACCCTATCAACTCGAACATCCAAGGGATTCTGTCATCACTCAAAATAAATGACCCAAAGCCTAACAGATCTTGCCTCCTTGAATTATCACATAGCACAATGTTTAGACAAGTTTTTAAGCTAAGCTAGAGAATAGGTTGCAAGATAGTTGCAGATGGCATTTAACCATAAGATAACGTGTGCTAGTTAATCGCCAAAAGTTCTAGATTAGCCATGAACAATAGAAAACAAACTAGGGCTACATTTGCTTGGCTCTGCTTCTTCTAGGTCGTTGTATAGGTTAACTGATGCAAGAAGTTGTGTGAACTTTTACATGGCATAAGAAAGTTTTTCTACCTATCCACTGCCAGACAAGTTCAGACTGACATATCAGCATAAGAAAATAAAAATTATATTTCGTTTTCAGGTCCTTATCAAAGAAGTGCTAAGGATCTCCTATAATAATTTTCTTAAGGACGACGTAGAGGAATAGACAACTCTAACCATAACATGGCACACTACTAAACTTTACCACATCAAGTTGATGAAAACGAGTTGTACGTCCAGAGATAATCAATACATATATGATCACTTTGCAGGCAGATGATCCGCTTCAACAAGGACAGCTAGTATTTATTTGCATGGACGAAATTGCAGACTTAAGGAAAGGGGAGAATGAAGTGGTCTATATTTCCTCTTTTACATCAGACTCAAATGTCTTAGTCATTAACCTACAGAAGCAACAAGTATCTTTACATGGCCTTCGTCAAATTAACCTACTTTGTTTTCCGTTTTGAGTAAACCATGTGTTCTCTTTAGGAAAATGTGAAAAAGTCGTCTACCTTATGTACACCCTGCTGAGTTCTTAGCATCCTCAAAACTACAGGACACTGGTAGCAACCACGTGCAGCACTTCTAATAATAGGTGTGTATCAACGTGTCTTCCACGAGTAAATCCAAGCATCTAACGAATCCTCAAACCCTGTGGAACTTGTACTTCTGCACAAATTGAATCTCCGATACTTCCACTAAAACCCTTCAGCACGAGTACTCACAACATCCACTCCTTGCTCCAAAGCAGTGTCAATCTTGATCGAATTTACAGAACAGGTTTAAATCAGCATACAAGTAGCAACAACCATGTCACACAGACACAGAGTTCCTCCCAGAGAAGAGCGGGCCACTACAAAATGAGAAAGTTGAGGCTTAACTAACAACAGTGTTTCTTTAGGATGATGTAAAGCAGGTTCCAAATACCGGCCGGTTACTACCAGTAACCGGTTTTACCGGTGCCGACCGGGAGAAAATCACCGTCGGTTTTTTATTTAATTCAAATTTAAACATTTGAATGTAAAAATTAGTTTCTCTAATGATATTTACATTGTTTAACACTAATAGAATGTATTAAGAAGATACATACACTTCCCGTGCTTGACTTTATACTTTTTGCCATGAATGTATTAGGAATTTTCAAATTTTGAATGTAAAAATTAGTTTCCCGAATGATATTTACATTGTTTAACACTAATAAGATGTATTAGGAAGATCCATGCATCTCCCATGCTTAACTTCATATTTTTGCTATGAATGTGTTAGGAATTTCCAATTTCAAATTTGAAAAACCGGGTTTTAGCGGTTTTTCTCCAGTTTTTTGGGCGGTTACCGGCTGGTTTTTTCGGTTACCGATTTCAAATTCAGATTTTGATGCATGAAATTCAACCGGTTTTTTCGGTTACCGGCCAGTAACCGGTACTCCCGGCGGGATTTACCCTGTTAGCAGTATTTGGAACCTTGATGTAAAGGTTAAGTCCTCATGTTCTTTTCCAGAACCAACTTTGTAAAAACTTTTCCCTCATGTAACAGCAGCTTGTAATGATAACAATTAATAATACATATAAATTTAGATAGTCCCTTCATGTCAACAACTAAAGGGTAAAACCAAGTCCGAGTACTACTCAAAATGCGTATATCCAACATGGAACGTATTATTATACTTTGTATAGAAATAAGATATGTGCAAACACAATTGTTTGCTGCAACATTACAATTTACAGCCTACACCCAAAATTAATATGCATCAATTAGGATAATCCAACCAAATGATGGAAGATCTTTTATATTTTTCCTACAGCCAATGTTCGATAGAAATATCCTTACAGAATGGATTACTGCTATCAATGGAGAAATCAGCATATGATGTGTCATCATAAAGGGAAAAAAGAAAGAGCCCTTAGATGCAGTCAAAGTTGATAATGGCATTGGTTTTTTTATGGCTACTGGAGAGGGAAGGGAGGGATGGACTATAATGATCCTTAGATCATTACAGAGTAAACACCGTCAGGAGGACAGTCGGGCGGAGTCGACTTGATTGGGGAGAGACTTTAGAGGAGGAAGATAGACACAGACGGGGATAAATTCTTGTTTCTTCCTTCTTATTACTTAATAAAATGAGATTCACTTCTATTCTTATATAGATTGGATAGCTTGACCCCTAAGAAAAGTATCCAATCTAATCTTATCTCTAAGAAAACTAATCGGAGCAAATAGGTGGCTGCCATGTGAACAGTACCGCTGCCCATGACAACTTCTCCCCTTCTCAATGATCAACTCATCCTCAAGTTGCAAGGCGGTGACCACGGCTGCAAGCCTAGGAGACCCCACATTAACGAGAATGCATGAACTTGATGCCACATCGCGTGAGAGGAGATGAGCAAGGCCTCGATGATAATGGATGGCGATGGCGTGGGCACTTTAGCGTGGCCCGAGAAGATGCCCGTGGTGTAGGAGATTGGGTCGATGCAGCTGAGTATCTTCTGCCTCCCTAGAGGGCGACTATGGTGGGAGAGACGCGACGACAAGGTTATTAAGTCGTAAAGTCGAGTCGAGTCGTAATGCTACCGACTTGGAGATTAGTCGCGACTAATCCCGACTAGTCGTCGACTAGTCTACTACTACTTGCTTGTTGCCAGAGGAAAGAGAGGAGACTCGGCAGCTCGGCTACTACTATTATAGACTACAGAGTCGGAGGTCAGGACTCAGGCGAGGCAAGGAAGGACCAAAAGAAAGGAGATACTATTGCTGCCAGAGGAAGGAGGAGAGGAGGGAGTGCTCACTGGTTCGGGTCGGCGGAGGAGGGAGATCCGAGGCGGCGACGGCAGCATGGACACTGGACGGGGGTCGACGGAGGACGGGAGGAGGGAGGTCCGAGGCGGCGACAGCACCAAGGCCCGTGTCGGCGGAGGAGGGAGGTCCGAGGCGGCGACGGCACCACGGCTCGGGTCGGCGGAGGAGGGAGGTCTGAGGCGGCGATGGCACCACGGCTCGGGTCAGCGGAGGAGGGAGTTCCGAGGCGGTGACGACTATGGAGCACCGAGGAGGAGGTGGCGGCGGCGTTGTGGGCTACTGGGCTGAGAAGGAGGAGGAGGAGGTGCTAAGGCAGGGGAGGGCTGAGGAGGAGGTGGCGGCGTGCGCCGTCGGTGGCGTGGATGGGGGCGGCGAGGCTAGGGTTACCTCCAGGTCGCCATCGTGGGACTGGGTCTTCGATTGCATCCGAATGGGTAGGGTTTCAGCTGTACTCTGTATTCGCCCGTGTATATGTCGCCGCCTGACTCGGAGTCTCGGACCGCAACACTACAACAGTCGCCCGACTCGGACCGCACGACTAGTCCCGACTGATCGTCGACTAGTCGGCGAGTCGGCCGACTAGCTCAGCTAGTCGAGTCGACGGAACTAGTCGGACCTGCTGTGCCGACTTGCCAATTAATCGTCGATTAGTCGCGACTAATCGCGCGACTTAATAACAGTGCGCGACGATATCGCAATCCCACCCAAGGCACTCGACATGCTCCACACCTTTGAAGGCATGGACTTGGCCAGCAGCATGGAGGTGGTGGTCGTAGAATGGCAGCAACCTTCTTTTTCCGTGGTGGAGTCACTGGTCATGTTGGTGTAACCAAAGGCAACGCTGCCAATGCAACTTCACATGAGAGCTTCCTTCTTTTTGTCCCTCGCTGCTATCATCTTCTTCAACATGCTCTCTACATTCTTGAGTCCAGTGAGGATTTCTTTATAGTCAACAATAATCTTGCCATGCCACATGTTAACTCAACAGTAGAAGCCATAATGAATGGCTCTGAAACCAAATATAATGATCTTTAGATTACTACGGGGTAAACACCGTTAAGAGGACAGTCGGGCAGCGTCAGCTTGATTGGGGAGAGACTTTAGAGGGGGAAGTTAGACATATACGGGGATTAACTCTTGTTTCTTTCTTCTTATTGCTTAATAAAATAAGATACACTCTCATCCTTATATAGATTGAATGGCTTGACCCATAAGAAACTTATCTCTAATATTATAGAAATAAATTATCCTAATTAATCTAATCTTATCTCTAAGGAAACTAATTCAATCAAATTGGTGGCTGCTATATGAACAGTAACCGCGTAGTACTTGTCACATGAACAGTGTCTGCGCATGACATGGACATAAAGGAACAGAGAAGGAAATATCACAAGAAAAGGATTTTCACACTATATGGCATATGTTCTATGAAATAATTAAACATAAAGCGAAGTCAATACCTGCACTCATTCCTCTGAACTAAACTTCTGCAGAAGAAAAACCCGCCTGTCCATTTTGCCAGGTGGGCTACCAATGCTTATGTCAAACAGTCAACAGCTCAATGTTGACACTATGAATTTTCAGGGAAGGTACAGAAGAGTGAGGTGGTGAACATAGTAGTGTACCTATAGATAAACGAGGAAATTCCCGGCAGCCATCCAAATGCTCAATTACATTCTGTAGGCTGTTTTTCAGGGGGAATGGTTATTGTGGAGTGTGGGTAATGGATTGTGAAATCTAAGTAATGGCATTAACTATGAAGATCACAGAAACAGCTAGTTCAAAGCAAACTAATAAGTGATAACATAGAGCCTATCAAGAAAGTAATTAACATTTTCCCTGCACAATATAAAGTTTAGCAGAGGCCCCCATGTATTCAGGTATTCAAATTCAATACTGTAAAACATGACAAACCACTTTTGTTCAGTGTAATACATGTTCTGACTCTGTCCTGGCCTCCTGAGTAAACTCAGGTTTGTTGTTCTTGAGACAAACATGTCAACACGAGCTATATGTCAAACAAAATTCCGGTATGATATCGAGAATTTAAATCTCTATGTTACATTTGACCAATAAACCAGGCCAAGTTTTAGACTCTTAGTACATTAACTTCTACGTTGTCAACTCCAATGTTGTTCACTTTCTGAACTCCAGGTTGACAAAATGAAGTAACTGAACTAAATCTGCTGCATTTTGTATTTGCATGACATCAGCATGTTCCTACTTCCTAGTAAACCTACTAGTTGCTACAAATGATTTGGAAATTTGAATATTACCCATAATGGTGGCCATGACCATGTTTCCGTTGAAGTCACAATACACCATTGGGAAGACTCATCATAAATCTGAAACAAACATAAGTGATATCAGTTGCAAGCAAATGACACTGAATGCCAATGGTAGATCATTAAGGAGAACAATAATAAGATGTACCAAGAGGATGTGTCGCAACGGTATTTGGTAATAGGCAGCAAGCGGTCCAATCTTCACATGGTAGCAGGATCGTTATTCGTTAGTACATGAGAAATTACAGGAAATAAGGAAAATATTGCGTCAGAATAGAGATAGCTATAGCAGGTGCTCAACAAGTCCTGACACCAACTTATAGTAGCATGTTACCATAACACATGGCGCGTGATATTTTAAGCGAAATGGGGATTAACATATCTATGTGTAGATCTGATGTACTCGCATTCTCGCAAGATTGTCAACGTAATTGGTAATTTTTTCTTGTATCATGAACCCAATTAAAGTAACTAATGCTTATTGGAAACTTATTATTAATGCGAGAATGCTAAAAGACAGAGATAGAACTTGACGGTCCCTGCAGTTACATATGGTTCCTTATTAATTACTATATCTACCCTAGAATATGTTAAAACTCGACTTTGATCAAAGATTTATGAAAGAGATACATTTGCCTGAATCCTGATATACATTTTGTTACACATATTGCAAGAAGGCAGCATTTTGTAAACAAAAGGCATCAAAATTCATATTGATAGTTAAGTTGAGCCGAATATTTTATAAAAGGTTATGAATATCAAACAGAGACACTAAAATGGTATGCATGTAAATATATCACAATTTATTTTAGCATATAAATATATCACAATTTATTTTAGCAATAAGAAATCCAACTGTTCCAACAAGTAATATAGTTCCCGAGAAATGTTTATTTCAAGCAGCCAACATATTATTGTGCTACTATTCACGAGCTAATAACTTCAACTAAGAAAGGCCAAGAATAACAACTCACTACCTCCCTGCAGTAGTTCATGTATGATTGTGGCTTTACCAGCAACACTGGCACCCTAAGAAGCACCGATACTCCGTTGATCTGCCGTACCTGTGTCCGATACGTATCCGATACGGCGATACGTTCCGATACGCGGCGATACGGTATCGACGGAGTATCGGCGAATTTCAGCCCAAAAAAAAAAGAAAAAATGCCCCGATACGGCGCCGATACTTTGCGATACTGCAACGATACGTTGGCCCATAAAAAAAGTCAGCCCAAAGCCCAATAGAGGCAACCCAATACCCCACCGTGACCTACATCCGAAGATCGAACCAGCCCACTGAACCCACCCAGATCTGCAGAGCGCAGAGCGACGCGCCGCCGCCGGCTCGGGAAGCCTCGCGCTCGCCGCGTCGCCGTCGCCAGCTCGTGGAAGTCGCCGTCGCCGCGCCGTCGGTAGCTCGTGGAAGTCCTCCGCCGCGCGCCGCCGCCGTCGCTCGCGCGTCGCCGTCGCCGTCGCCCGTCGCCGTCGCTCGTCGCTCGCGCCGTCGCCCGACTCGCCCGTCGCTTCAGCTCAGGTAAGGTTTGTATCGAGATTTCTTTGTTGAGCCCGTCGCTTCGGTTCATTTGTTTTGAGTGGCAAATGGCAGATGCTGAAATTTTAATTATTGTTTGTACCATTTGCTCGTTTAGTTGTTTGTACCATGACTATATGATAATACTATCATATAAATTTTAATGTGAGATCTTTACTGTATGTGCCAACTGCAAGTGGTATGTCACTTAAACTTTTCGATTTTCATATATATTATATATATATTGCCGTATCGACGTATCCTTGTTTTTGAAAAATTTCGTATCGTCGTATCGCTGTACCCGTATCGCCGTTCCCGTATCGCGTATCGGGGCATCCTAGCTGGCACCTCCCCAATTGAACCTGCACTACAATTCCACCCAAAGGATGGGTGAAAACAAAATTAATAACAAGATTATGGCATTGTCTTCAATACACCATGCTGTTTATAACTATACTTTCAGTAACAAAATGTTCACTGGACTAGCCAAATTTTGATGCACAAGGGTTACTTTCTTCAGAAGTGATTGATGCATCAAACATACGCCACTACATGTATGTAGTACCTCCAACATATAGCCATTTGAACATCATGATTAACACCAAAAATCAGTATGCCATTAACAACACGATTTAATTTTCAATTGGTGTATGAGGGCATTTTCAAAGATGATCCTCTGCAGAACAATATGGATAGGGGGAACTGCATGATTCTACAGAATCAAGAGGAACAATGCCTGAGACCAAATGCAGATCAAACATGAGAAAATGGTGCTTCATTTTCTCTTGATAACTATCCAATTTACCATTTTAGACTTTTAGTGCAATATCAAGTGTTGACTTTTTCAAAGGAAAAATTCTGCAAGAGCATACTGTTTGTACCTCAACACAGGGCGTCACTTCAAAAATTTTCCCACCAACGGGCAGAACTGTACGCCTAATCGATCTTAGTAATAGATACCACACAATTAAATACATTCCAGGTAGAACTTTTTTCTTGTGACTTGTGCTAGTGCAAAATACAAGCCAGTTATTTGATTCATTTGATCTTAATTTTTAAGGAAACCGGTTTTTTTGTTAAATCGGATTCAGAGTCTGGCTATTTAAATAAAAGTCTAGACAATAAAATCCAGCTTCCCTGAAACTCAAAATTATTGAGTTTATGAAAAAGGACCATCCCAACCTGTTTTCCCATAAAACTCAAAGCAGAACAAGGTAACAAACAAAACGCGCTTTCAACAAACAACGTGTTCACTAAATACAATTTTAACCAAATAACAACTTCAGATGCATTTTGCTAAAACATGCACAAAAATTCAAAAACACGTTTTTACATAATCACACTCTAAAATTCATCATCCAAATAACTGGTAATAAGTTGACTTAAATGGGGGGTTTCCGCACAGATCATTACTTCAACTACCACTCTTTAGCTAGAATCTAGGTCTAGTTGCCGGTACCCAGGGGCGGATCTACAGTGGGTCAAAGGTGTTCAGCTGAACACCCAAAATTTTTGACAAAAAACCTAGTATATGTAGGGTATATTACATGTATATATATATAACTGAACATGTTTATCTATTTGCTGCCCAGCCCGACCGGCGACCGCCCGAGGGAATCCGTTCCGCGCGCGCGCGTCCGAGGGAAAGCCACCACCGGCGAATCCGCGCGCGCGCGCCTGCGCCTACTCCCGACCCCTACCCCGAACCCGAACCCCGGTCCCGACCCATTTCGAACACTAATCGGCTCCAGCCCTCGCGCTTCGCCGCTCGCCCGCTCGCCCTCCGGTCTCGCCGCTCGCTCGGGCTCGGCGCTCGCCCCTCCGCGGCGCCGGATTCAGAGTCGCCGTCCGCCTCCGCTCCGACGGCGGGCCCGACCGCGACACCGCACCGCGTCATCACCCGGCGTCTCCGCTCCGCCGCTCCAGCCGACCGGCCTCCTCTCCGCGCGACCGCGCCTCACCACCTCCGCCAGTTGCCCAGTCGGCCAGTGAGTACTTGAGCTGTTGAGCATGATGTATTGCAGTATTAATGTTGATTGTTGAGTTGAATTGTTGAAAATTGAAATGTTGAATTGTTGAGCAATGAGCATGATGATGACTGAATCGGTTGAGAAAATGGCAGTTTAGACTGGTGAATGGTGATGTCTCAATGTCTCATTGTATCAAGATTACATTTTTAGATGAAATGTTCAATGTTGAATTATTGTTGAATTTCAGAATCAGAAATATTGACTTTAGATGTCTCAATAATGGTTATGTGTTGAAAAATGAAAATGAGAAATTGAGAATGAGCAATGCTTGTATAGTTGTATACAGTATACTTGTATGTGATTCTGTGAATGTGGGTATGTGCATCATATTATTCATCAATGATCACATATTGTTCGCCGTCCAATTGATAATTTTAATGAATCTTGTAACACTTGTTGACTTGTATTTTATGATTTTGTAGATCTTGTAACACTTGTTGAATTGTATGTTAATTATTACTATTGTAGATCTTTATGTTTTGTACTGTAAAATATTTTTACAACTTCGAACACCCATTCCAAAATTCCTGCGTCCGCCACTGCCGGTACCAACATACTGAGAACACTGCCAACTTACAAGTTACAACGACAAATATCGCTGTGCAACTACACAACCTAGCATGAAGCAAAATATCTCTGAATCAATTAACAAAAGTCAAAAACAGGAGTTTACACCCAGACCAGATAGTCTGCCTTTTCACTAAGAATTTAGCTAACAATCAGGTATCCAGTTTGTAGCAATTCCCAGAGTACGCAATAAATATTAAAAAAACACGCGAACACGATTCAGGTAAGTAGGTAACTATAGCACCTAAGTACACTACTGCAAGCGAAATGCGAGCTAGTTACCAACTCCGAGCAGCGACTTGGGCTGGATCGTGTTCATCGCGATCCCCTCGTCCCGCGCGATGCGATCCACCATCTCGAACCCCACCTAATCACACACACAAAAGCGCGCGCGCACGCAAGGGAGTGAGAGGGGCCATCTCGAATCGGAGGGGAACGGGAATACGAATGAAGGGATGCGTCGGTGCATACGTTGTGTCGCGTTCCGCCGTACTTGTCGCCGGGTTTGCCGAGGCCGGCGATGAGCCAGGGCGTGTACTCCACCGGCCGCGCCGCGGGGGCAGAGGAGAGGAGAATGCAGCGGAGCGGGGCTGCGGGGAGGAGGCGCTGGGTTCGGGGGAGGAGAGGAGGGGTGGGGAGTGGGTGGAGGTGGGAGCCGCCATGGCGGCTTGGCGAGAGGAGGGGACGGGAATCCGGAATCGAACCGATGGGGCGAGGCTTTGTTTTGTTTTGGAGGGAGGAAAATGGAAATATCTCTAGCCTTGGGATGGCCTAAGTAGGCCGGAAGTACGCGTGGGTCGGGCTGATTGAGGGTTTGGGTTGGGCTAGATCTGTAATCTGTTGGGTTGCTTCAGACGAAGGCTCTCTATTTTATTTTTTTATTTGGAGTGACTATTACACATACGACTAAAATTTTTTATCTTTTAGTCACCTAAAGTTATACTCTCAATCATCTAAAGTTGTAGATGATTTTTTTTAAGTAAGAGCTGCAACTTTAAGTAATTGAGAATGCAACTTCAGTTGCACTCTGAATTACCTGAAATTGCAGATGATTTTTTTGGAGGTAGGCTGTAACTTCAGTTGATTGAGAATACAATTTTATGTGACTAAGAGGTAAAAATTTTCAATCGTCTATACAATAGTAAAACCGTTTTAGGTAAATAAAATTCAGTCATCTGTGCAATAGCAAAACCGTTTTATATTTTGAAAATTGCATTGCGGTGGACCAGATGGTCCACGATGTAGCGCTGATCTCTCGGGTGGACAATCCGATCGGAAGCACCACGAACTGCTGATGAACCCGTTTGATCTCTTTTAAAAAAACGAAACTGTTTGAGCACATGCAGATCCAGCTGCCCAAACACCAAGAAATGACGGGTCTCGGAGCATCACAAGCGACAAGAGTGAGAAGGAAGTCAGTAAGTCACTAGTTTGGCTCTATTTTCTGTTACAAACGGAAACGGTAGAACGGAAGGCTTCTCGGCACGATACCACTCAAAGCGAAATGATACACACCATGATGCACATATGGATCATACCGCCATTGATTCATGCTGATGAAAGGGTAGCATGCACAGGCTATCCCAATCATCACTCGCCCTACCTCTCTCGATTTTTGAGGAGTAACAGTTTTGGAAAGGACGCACGTCCTTTCGAGCTGAGACGACGAAAGCACGCGAGAGAAGAAGAAAATACTAGTCGCTGCAATCCCAGACTCGCACGTCCGATCTAATAGCACCATGAGTGCTAGTGCAGCGGACCACAAAAATGGATAGATTCTGGGCTTATTTTTTCTTTCGAAACTGTTGGTTTTTTGTTTTTTACAATATCTAACTTTTAAACGAAGTATTTTTTACAAGTTAAACAATATACACGTTAAAAGCCCAATATCTGTACTAGCCAAAATCGTAAGTGAGTATCTTTCTCTCTGTAATATGTACCATAAACAACCAAAATTTAAAAAAATTAGCCAAAAGTCATAAGCCGCAGCCAAACAGGTCCTCTTTTGCACCATAGCTTACATCTTTTAAATTTTATTTATTTATAAGTGAGGGTATGAAAAAAGATAGTTATATATTATTTTAACTAATATAACTAAAATTGATATAGTATCTATTATAATTAATTTATAGAAATTAATATAAAAACACATTATTTAAAGAAATAGTACTGTAACAAAGGTTAAAAAGCTATAGACGAAGCAAGAGGACATGAGGTACTGTGCGTGACGGTGCATGCGCGCGCGTCGGTGCTGCTGAGCCAGCCGACACTGTTGCCGCGTGTCCAGACCCTGTGGCTGCCTGCCCGTCATGGAGTCGCTTTTGACTAGTCCACGCGGCACGGCAGGCTGCTCCTCTGCCGGCCACGCTGGCAGGGGGCAGGCGTCGTCGCTGCACCTGCACGGACGTGACATGGTGAATAACTCTCCTAAAGTAATATGCTATTGGGTTTTACTGTGGGCTCTGATTTATTTGGGTTGATACTTTTAGTTTATGATTTTAGTTTTTCTATTTTTAGTTTTTATCTTTTCTTTTTTCATATGTTTTGCATTGTTTAGGACCGAAGAATTTATTTTTTTATTTAAAAATTTTTAATTTTAATTATACTGAAAAGTTTACATCAATTACAGTAAAAAAATATGCAAATAGTACTAAACAGTATCAAAAGCATAAGCCTAAATGAACACTCCATGATATGCCACTGCCGTCACTTCTTCGTCCAAACCCCTCCGTTAAATATTGAGAAAAGACCATTTTGCCCCTTAGTTGTCCTATTTTGTCAGATGTCACTCGTGCCACTCTGAAGTACTTGTTTCTTTATTTGCCATCGATCAGTTCTATGCACGGCAATTTGTGAATTTTTATCAATCCAATTGAGCTGGTGATGTAGGGCATATTTTTTTTGCTGAGTTTATAGTTTTTTGTTATAGCTTGTGGCTTTTAAGCTGTTCGTGTGAAAGATTATAGATTAACAGAAATTCACTTGTGATTTTTGCCGATATAAATGAAGCTGGTACAGTATCTACTATAATTAACTAATACACCTTACCTTAAAAGACACTACATTTAAAAACTAGTTACTATAGAAAAGTCAAAAATAGAAGCTAAAAGCTGAAAAAGAATATGACCATAATTTTTTCACATTTAACTGTAGGAAATTGACATTAACTTTTTCTTTTGCTTCTTATGTGTTTTAAATTGCCACCGAGTGGCAGTAGCATCCTATTCACTCGTAGGCTCTGGAATGGAATAATTTGCAGTGAAATAGCAAGAATTTTCGGCACAAGATGGTCTTTTCTTAGAGCATCTCCAAGAGAGACTCAATATTTTGTCCTTTAAAATTTTATATTGGGAGTCTTCCTAAAAAAATTATCCTCTAAATCTTTCTCCTCCTACAGCAGCTCCTCTAAACTTGGATCCCTAAAATTACTATCTAGGCACTGTATATTTGATGGTGATCCACCTCAATTTTGGAGTACCAAAATTATTTGGCGTGTTTTTAAGTATCTGTTGGAGGCTTGTTTTTAGCTTTCATACCCAATATTTGAAGATAGGAGATGAGAAAAAGCATCTTTTGGAGATGCTCTTAAGGCTTAACAGAGAGGTTTGGACAGAGAAGTAATAGCGAAGATATACTGTAAAGAAAATTTAGAACCCAAAAAAATATAATGAAGAAGAAGTTATTGGACGGAGGGGATTATTAGATGCCGTATAATGAATTTTGTCGGAAGTCCAGAATGGGAGTGGACTACAGCGCGATGGACACCTTCTGTCAGTCGCCTCAGCTGCACGGCTACGCGACCTGTCCCTCTTTTTCTGTCGGTCCGCCTCGAGATCCACGCAGACGCGGAAGGCGGACCACGCCTTCTCTCTCGACACACCTACGCTGCGACCGTGCGCACACTGGCCCTTCCGTCTGTCTCAGCTCCGTGGCCACTACGGCCATGTCTTGCTCCCCTGGAACGACAAACGTTGCTTGCAGATTACACAGTCCCCGGACGCGGCCAGCCGCTGTCCATGATTAAGCATTGATATGTCGTGGTAGTGATGGGTAAAACGAGCCAGTTCGCTCCCTGTCGGTGGCCCGACAGGTAGCTTTTCCGTCGATTCGGTGGATTTCTCCTTTCCATTTTCGTTGCTTTTTTAGGACCGTTTTTGGAGCTTTTGGCTGGCCACCAGCCCGCCACCTCCTCGCGCAGAAAACCTGAAAGACAGTTCATGACTTGCAGCTCTAAAGAATGGTACTTTAAAAAGAACGCAATTCATTATTTGCCACTATATGGAGTGATCAATCTATATTTTTGTTGTTTTTTTATATAGTTTTTGCCTCTACATGGATGTTTCCATCCCTCCACTTTCTCTCTCCTCCTTTTCTTCTTGCTTCAACACCGGTGATGGTTAGATTGTACCTTGCCGACGGCCATCCATGACCACCCTCCACTCCTCTCTTCTCTTTATCGCATCTATCGCTCCCTCCACTGCGTCCCCATCCTCTCTACCCATCATAGCCATGCCTCCCTCTACACGAGGCCGTCGCTGTTGTAGATGACCCAACTCCTCCCCTCCTCGCCATCTACTCTCCGTAGTCGAGGAGGAGGCCAAGCAGATGGGGAGGAGGTGGTGGGGCAGGGTCAGTTTCGAGAGAGGGGCGAAGCTGGAGCTCAAGCAACATGATGGAGATAGAGAAGAAGGTCGAAGGAGGGAAGGGGGTAGTAAGAGTAGAGAAGAAGAGACGAGAAGGTCTGAATTAGATCTAGCATAGAGGGACGAATTCTAATTACAATCTAGTAATGATAAATCCTAAAACACTATCATACAAAATGCGCGAATACTAAGTTGTCGTCCAAGAAAAAAATGAAAAACCACACGCTTCGCCTCTTATTAAGCCCTAGCATTGTACGAGGGGAAACCAAACCATGCAGGCTTGGCCATCTTATTAGCAGCTGCTAGCTTCAAGCACTCGACATCCTTGCTTCTGATCCATCCGTCTGAACTCTGAACAAGGCTAGCAACCGCCAGCGGGGAAGGCTACCAATTGCTTCCCTCTCCTGCCCTAATGAAGAAGTGCCAGTCCACCCCGCTGCAAACTCTTATCTCCCTACTCACCGTTGGAAAATGACCACTCAACTATTGGAAAAACGACCGCTCTAAGTCATTTATGACCATGTTGTGGTTTACGATCATTTAGCTGGTTACGACCACTTCTTGCTATTGTGCACGTACTCGTAACCGAGTATCAACCACTCTGGCTTAAGACCACGTCTTCCCGATCGACTCGTACTCGTAGCTTTGTTATGATCAGCACGTCCTCATAACAACCACGCCTTTTTTGCTGCGTACGTGCTCACGCAATGAAAAGTTACGACTTCGCAATATCTAATGGATACGACCACTTTAACACGTGCTCGTAGCTTCAACAGATTAGTCCTTGAACATTTTGACTTCTTTGCTTTGACTGTTCAATTGCTCTGCTCTCATAGTCTTTGATTACTTTGCGCTCAGAAGTCTTCAACCACTCCACTACTGAAGCTTTCGATCAATAGCACTCGGATGTTTCGCCCACGTAGCACCTTCGACCACGTAGTGCCTTCGACCACACGTAGCTCCAACTTACGACCATGACTAATCTGTCGCCTCTTCAAGTACTCAAGTCTTCTCTGGTCCTAACATATTCGAGTACGACATCAACAACTCAAAACGCAAAATGCGACACGCAATTGCTTTTCCTTGGAGCAAAGCACTCTACTTTTCTCTTTATTTCTCTCCCTCTCAGCTTCCGATTATAACCGATCGTTTCTCCTTCGCTTGTCCCTGATTACATGACTAGAGTGTGCCTTATAAAGGTTAGTTACAGGACTCATAAACGGACTCAACAACACGACTTGACTTTTACTACGGACTCGTACACTGTAACATCCTGAAAAATATAAATAATAAATTGTGGAGATTTTGGATTATTTTATTTGCTTTACATTTGAATTTGGAGTTTATTGGCTTTTTTTGTAAATATAAAGGAACTTCAAATATGAAAAGAGGGAAGAAAACAACACATAAAATAATAAACACATGAGCATCAAATAAAGAATCTGAAAAGATGATCCATAAAATAACAAAGGAGAAGTGTAGTTAAGCATGAAATATCATCCCTAGAAATTTTGGTAACCAAAATAAAAGCGTTAATAAATATAAATTCATGCGTATATATATGTATATATGCATACAACTATGCATAACAAGAAAATGGTCTCTACAGAAATTTAAGAGACCAAATAAAATTAGAATTATATGTATAAGTATATATGAATGTATATAAATGAAAATGCAGAAAATAGAAATAAAAGAAATGAGAAAATAAAAAGGAAAAGGGAAACCGGGCCGGCCGTCACCCCAGCCCAGCCTTCTCTCCGCGCGGCGCCGGCGTGCGCATGCGCCCATCGCCCGCGCGCGCGCGACCCACCTCCGCGTGCACTCGCTCCGTTGACGAGCGGACCCGCGCCCGATCGCGTCTCTCTCCTCACGCCGCCGCGTGGCGCGCGGCGTTGCCCGACCGCGTCTGCGCGGTGGCGCCTCCTCGCGCTTCTCCCGCCGCCGGCGCGCGCCTCCCGCTCGCTTCTCTCGGCGGTGGCCCGCGCCCACGCTCGCACCTCTCTTTCTTCTTCCCGCCCTTCTTCTCCACGCGCCGAAGTCGCGCGCTGCTCTCTCTCGCACGCCGCAAAGCAAATCCCCTCCCTCTCTCTCCTACACCCTGTGCAAGTTCAATGCATCTCCTTCTCTCTCTCCTACAAAATCTCTGAGGAGATTTAGTTCATCTCCCGCCAAGGCGTGCAGGCGGAGCAGATGGCGCCTCGCCGGCGCATCTCTCCCGCTATAAAACCACGCCGGGAGCCGCAATCGCGCCGCAACATTCCCTTCTTTCTTCCCCTGCGCGCAATTGAGCTCTAGTGCCCTCAAACCCCGCTAGCACCTCCGTCTTCCCCACGGCCGGCGACCGAGCCACCACCGAATCCGACCACCCTAGCCCAATCCCTTGCTCTCAGAGCATCGTGGAGCCCAGGTGAAGCTGACCCCCTCCCCCACGGGGTCTCCCGTTGCTTGAACATCGCCGGCGTCGATCCACCATCTTGAACCGTCACCACCGCTCGCCGCCGGCCCTCTTCGGTGACCTTCACCCCTGGCCGTCTACACCAACATCATCGTCGTCACCTAAGGATTACATATCACGAAGCAACCGGACATCTCCGGCCGCCGCTCGCCGCCGGCACCGTCGCCTTCTTCATCCTCTGCCCGGCCTCCCCCAAGACATACCTCAAAAGGATTCATTGCCCTTATATGGTAGGCAAAGCCTCCCCGCTCACTTGGTTACCAGCGTTATCTCTTCTCCCCCTCGCTCGCGCGCGTTCGAGCCCGGCTCGCGCGTAGCGGATGAGCGTTCTTTTAATTTTCCATTCTGGCGAGGTGGGCCCCGCTCACGGCCATGGATCACGCCCACCGATGACACGGACCCCACCGTAAGTGTCTAACGCCACGACATGTGGACCCCACTGGTCGAGACTCGAGATTAAACAAAATAATAAAAAGAAGATAAAAGATTAAAATAACCAATGGGCCCCACTGCCGTAAATTTAGTAATTTTTGGAATTAATGAACCGAGAACTTCAAATAATCATAACTTATTCATTTTAACTCCAATTGAGTGAGACAAATTTCTAAATTCATCTAAAATCAAGATCATCCAATGGAACTTAAATCATAATTTTTAGAGTTCATTTGAAATTCTAGTGGTACTCTCGATTAATATAAATGTAGCCAACTAAGATATGGTTGTCATTCCTATATCTTTAAAAGATACATAAATTGGTAGTAACCTTTAATCAAAAGGGTGTCCTTTAAGTAGAAATGTCCAGATATGCGTGGCAAGTATAATGAAGTATGACCTAAAGTATAGCATGCTTGGTTCTAGATAAATAAATTTACATAACAATAATAATAACGTCAACACGGTAATAATAATTAAAATATACGCAGAATATCTACGATACCTAATCTGAAGAGCCTCTTTAATTAAAAAGTCCTGTTGGAGTACCTACAAAAACCCCTAGGTAATCGGTAATTAAAGTAATTTTTGTCACCTTGTATTTTAATGAACAGGGTAATATTAGCGCAACCTAAAAATAAATACATCTCAAACCGCTAAAAATATAAGCTATAAGATTAATTCGACAAACCAAAAATCATAATACGTCGTGTATATAACTTATGCCCTAACTCCTAGAAAGTTGATATTGGACAAGACACTACCCTACACACCACTGCAGTCTTACGTCTACCCATAGGTCTAATATGGCTCATGGAACTTCCTTGATAAATATAAAAATAATAATAAAAAGAAGTTATTAAATAAGATGGGTTAACCCGTGGTATTCGGTGCCATCCTCAAATTCAAAGTAAGAATAACATCGTCAATATCCCTGTATCACGAACCCTCCTCAGCCTTTGCTTCGTCGAGTTTCCTTCTACCCAACCATCACTTCGTCCGAGCCTTATGTGACCCCGTTAATCCTCTGCACCCAATCAACATTGCCTCAAATCACTCATTAAATCATAATAAAACTAAATTGAGTTTATTCGGATTTATTGGACCTTTTGAGTTATTGCATTTATTTGGATTCAATTATTTAGCGCGTAATTAGAAATTGGAGCCCTGAAGATTCATTGGAGCAAGTGAGATCAAGATCTAGACAAAGACGAAGACCAGAACTCAAGCCATCAAGCAAGAAAGCTTTTGAGTGAGCTCAAGACCGCGGTAAACCGTGCCAGGCGAGTCAATACTTTGATCATGTTGAACCTACATTTTCTGCAAACTATTTTTGTTTAAATTATCAAATTGCATGCTGTTACTTTATATGCAAATACATGATAATTTAAGATTCTAGATATATGTCCGTCGTTTACCTTGAATAATATTACCCCTCCTTTGGAATATTTGAATGTGTGAACCTTGTCGCCCTAGCAAAAATATAATGGTAACTTTTGAAAATAAGTAACTAGTGATATGCTATGCTTAGTACTGCATAGATACTCAGGGGGCGCTGAAATGCCCCAAACATCATTGTCATTTTTAATCATGAGAAACTGGTTTGGACAGTCATGGTGGGAATGACTGGTATATTTTGACAGGATTATTTCATGCTCTCAAAATCCCCAACTTGCTTAAATATCTGGGCGGATTGGTTCGATGGTGTGAGAGTGTGGTGCAGCGGAAGCACAAAGTGGTTAGTGCTAGACCGCCCAGATACAACTAAGAACTGAATCTTGTCATGACCTCTTGTGTAAAACAGTACAACCACAAGTCTGTAAAGTACAACTTGGCTTAGTAGATTTACCGAACCCTGAAAGTCATCCTTCCAGGAGGAGGTGTGGGTTAGTGCAAGCGGCAGTAGGTGAGACGGCTTGAATGGGACACTCGCAGAGGGTGAAGTTCTGCTGTGGCGGGCTAGCAGGGGTGGGGAGCCAGCTGCTAGACGTTCAGAAGGAGGACATCCCGCACAACGTATGGGACCGACCGCAAGTGGGAACGACCCATAGGGTGAAATGATGGAAGGGGCGAGGTACTTTGAAAAGTCGCTGTGATGGTCTGCTCAACCACATGACTAAGGAATCGTGTGGGGCAACGAGTTGATTGTCTCTTGTGGTGAAAGTGTACAAACTCTGCAGAGTCTAAAACTATTCGAATAGCCGTGCCCACGGTCAAGGGCGGACATGGGAACTTAACTAGATATAGTTCTGTTTTAAAATATTGAAAATTGGGTATGAAAAGAATTGGAGGGCGAAGGACTGCCCTAGTTTGGAATTGTCCTGGGTGTCGTCCCAGTGGTAAGTTAAGTGGCTATAACGCTGAAGAATTGCTATATGGTGCAGATGCCATGTAACGGTGGATGGAATCTGGATCGCTATTATTATTGCATATTCTTGAACATTATGCTTTTGTTCAAAATGCTATGTCTTAGAAATTTTTAAGTAATTGTATTCAAAAGCACTCTACGTAAAAATAAAATGAACCCCAACCTTCTTTTGATTGGCCATGCATGTTAAAATATTGCATTATGTGTGTTGGCTCGCTGAGCACGGGGTCGGAGTGCTCACGCTCGCTTTTGCGACAAATTCAGAAGCAGGAAATCGGATCACTACGCTCAATAATACTCTTGGATCACGATGGCGAAGAAGATGAAGATGTCAGGAAATAGGTCGCAAACCTCCGGTTGGCTGCCTGTGGGCATGTCCTGAAGGTCCCACCTGTGTGCTTCATTCTTCCGCTGCTACAATTTATTGATTTCGGCCTCATCAGCCCATGTGTAAGTTTGTTATTATATTTACGCTTCCGCATGATATGTATTTTGATGTCCATAACTGTAACTGTGTGCACTATCTACTGATCCAGGGAATAGTGCAGTTAAACACAGTAGATTCCGGATTGTAAAATCTGGGTCTGACATACACGGACTCGACTCAAACACTGTTACAGATTCAGATATAACTAAATAAAAAATAAGATTAATTCCAACACTCACACCAGGCCCCCACTTGTTAGTCTATAAGTATCTCCTCCTCAGCCTTGTCCCTTCCCTACCTCGCTTCTCGCGCCAACCTCAGCGAGCAGAGAACGGCAAGACATCGCATATACCGTACAAGCATTTTTTTCCTCAAATATGGCTTCTGGATACATGATTTGCAAATTGTGCCCTTTCTGTGAATGTGGTAGCAGCAGTAGATGACATGTATCGCCTACTACGCTTACCTGTCACGATAGGTATAAGCACCGCCACCCGCACTATAGATGACCTACTGAGCTAAGTGTGCTCGGCAGGTAACTTATCGAGCTTAACAGCTAGGGAAATCATAGGTTTGTCACATCGGCTAAGCTTGGCAACAACCTACCTAGCTAGGTGAGCTCGGCAGCTCCACCACCTGTCGCACTCGGCCATCGCTTGTTGAGCTAGCACTAGCTACCATGATACTTGTAACCTACCATGATGGATGAGTGCAGCAAATGACACGTATCATTTGTGGCTGTTGATGTGATTGTAGAGAGCTAAATTTACAAAATCACGTGTCCACGGAGCAAATAAAAAGTTCCTACAGTTCTATATACGATGGATTCCGGAGAACGCTGCTGCTCACTTGGCTTCCTCGCGACGCGTGCTTCTCTTTCGTATCACACCCGTAAACCAACTAACTGACAAACGGGCCACAGTGTACAGAGCCCCGCACGTCATCACCCACCCCTCCCATCGCAACCAGACCGGGTCGCCACCTTCCCTCCCACTGACAAGTGGGACCACGCTCGATCCTGCTGCCTCCCCGGGACCTTCCTCCTCGCGGCGCGTGCCGAGGTGGAGGAGGAGGGGGCTAGCTGCCGTCGCGTGCCAGCTACTACAATCCCCGCTCCACTCCACGCGCACTTTTTACTCCCATATCGAGGCATAGATCGGGTAAAAAGAACAAGTGGAGGTTGATAGGAGTTACAAGGGAAGCGAGGCCGCCTGAGACGGAGAGGGTGGCAGGATGAGCAGCCTGGCCATAGTGGAGAAGAAGCCGCCGTTCGCCGGCGGCGGTTGCGCTGGTGGCGTGCTGTTCCACCTCCTGGACTGGCACCGTCGCCTCGCCCGCAAGCGCCGCCTCTTCTCCCCGGGCCGTCTCCTCCCTTCCTCCCTCCGCTCCTCTCCCCGCAGGCTCCCGTCCCCGCCTTCTCCCACCCTACCGCCTCCTCCCGCCCCGCACCCGGCCACTGGCGCCGATAGAGCCGCTCCGGGCGTCGTCGCGCGCCTCATGGGCCTCGAGGCCTGGCCCGCCACTGTTAGCGCGGCCGCGGCGCCGAGGCCGCAGAAGCAGAGGAAGGTGGAGGCATTGGCGCGGGGCAACGAGTCAGCGGTGGTCGTGGTGTTGCCTCCGAGCCGGCGTCCGCCCGCGCCCGCGAGTGCGCCTGCGCCGCGGAGCTACCACGGCGCGGACCTGCCGGCGAGGAGCCCGAGGCGGAGCCGTCTCGTGCACGCTGCCGCGGCGAAGCTGCTGGATCCGGGCGCGCGCTCGAGCTCGAGGGCCAGTGCCAGGCTAGCCCTCGCGTACGCCTGCTCTTCCCCGCAGCACCGCAAGGATGGCCATTCCGGTGCCTTGCAAAGCTCGGGTATGCCCGACGACTTCTTATCTCGCTCTGATAGCCTGCCGTTAGAGCGTTCCACACGAGTACAAACTCTAGTTCTACCGGCGGATTCAGATTGGGACAATGCCATTAGTTCCCGTAGGCACGAGAAGCTCTCCATTGACACCATGGCCAGTACTGCTGCTGTAGACGTAGTGAGCAGTAATACAGTGGTGGTACCAAGAACGGATTTTGATGATGCAAACACGAGTAGAGGCAGTTCTGATGTGCATGCCATGCGCAGGGATCAGAGGGTAAGAACTGAGGGAATGAGCAGTTGTGCCAGAATTAGATCGAGCGGTGCTGGTGCTGGCCTTAGAACTGCAGAAGAGAGACTGTTGCGCAAACGAGGAACCCCCTCTCGGCCAGATGTTGCTGGGAGTGTTGGGTCTGGGAGCTTGGTTAGTTCGACGCGGTCAGTTGGTAGTGCTCGTGAACTGGTATCTGGTGGTAGGAGGGCAGCACACAATTATTCTGGTTCAAGAAGGGAGTCGATGGGTTCGATCACTCCACAAAGAAGCACTCGCAGAGACGTGATCAACCGAAGTGGACTGACATCCACAAGCAGGAGTGCAAGCAATGCATCTGGGCCAAAAAGGGGATCGCGGAAGAAAGTTGGCCGAGATACAGCAGCCGGGAACAGAGAAGATAGTAGCATGATTGCATTTGCATCTAGTACATCCGTGAGGCCGGAGGTCAGGGCTTCATCACACACCAAAGTTTCAGAGAAGAGAGGGTGCCGAAGCAGAGTATCTGATACCACTTGTGTAAGAATGCCAGTAGTAGATGCCAAATGTATGGAAACTTCACCTTCTGTTGTGGTTACATCTGAGAAAGAGGAATTTAGCAGGTTGTTGAAAGCAAAAATTAATGAGCTTGGCCTCTCTGATAGGGTTGAATCAAGTGATGCTCTTTCAGGAAAATTGACTGTGTCAGTGCTCCAAGAGCTCATCTCTGCCCTTACTAATGACACAAACACTTCAGCCTCCCAGAATAGTAACTGCTCTGATTCATCAGCTCCCCTAATTAACGATGGGACTGAATACAATTCCAATGATCAATCGCCAGACTTTCGAAAGTGTTATCAGGTCAGTTTGGAAGACAGCTTGCTGCTTCAGTATATCAACTGTTTATTTTAGAGTTTTTTTATTTATCTTAACTTTAATAAATGTTGCTTTGATCAATCGTAACAATTCAACTTTGGTTTTTTATTCACGTCTCTCCTTTCCCATTTGTTCAGTAAACGTATGGTGAAATTGTAGTGCTTATACGGAACAACTTTTCTAATTGTTGACACTTCTAAGGAAGCACTTATATGAAAGCCATACCTGGTAAATTGTGCAGCATGCAGATCCATTTAGAAAAATTGTTCAAAAAATGTTCCACATGAATTCTAATGCAAAAAATGGCACGGAAGTTTTCTGATCCACAGACAAAAATCAAATCAATATATTGTTGGTACGGTTAAATCTATCATCATTTTGAACCATTCTTTTATGTGTCTTGGACAGTTGCCAAATGTATTCGAAATCTTTTTTGCGGGATATGTATAATTCATTTGAATCCGCATCCACTAATTGTCTTTTTAAAGTACAATTTTTTTCATACTGTGTTCACCAACAAAGTTCTTTTCAGTAGTTTTGGTTTAAATAATATGCATTTTGATTGGATTAGAAGAATTGATTTTAAGAAAGCTGTTGGTTGCTCCAAAGGTGGGTTTTTTGAGCTATGACTTATGACTTTTGGCTTAAAATTTTGAATTCTGGTTGTTCGCAAAAGAAAGTACACAGACAGAGATACTCGCATACGATTTTTGTTGATATAGATGAAGTCGGAACAGTGTTTATTATAATCGACTTGTAAACCCCATCTTGGAAAGACACTCCGTTTGAAACCTGGTCACTTTAGAAAGCTAACCCATAAGCCCAAAAGAACCCACCCAAAGTCTTTATTGAATTAATGTTTTACCAAAGTTGGTAGCTGTCCGAATACATTTTTACTGCTGAGTTGATGACTTGACATTCATTGTATTGTGATCACTGGTCTTTCTTGGCTAACTATTGAAATTTGGATGCCCTTTTTGTTCTATTTCTAGGGCGACCAAGAGGTTGATTCTTCTGCTACATGCACGAACAATGAGCCCAATCAGCCGAGCCCAACATCAGTCCTTGAAGCATGCTTCTCAAATGATACTTCCTCCTTAGGAAGTCCATTTGATAAGAATGGTAAATATTTGTATCACCTTGAATGCTGAACTAGAAGCTAATCTTAATCCATGTTGCTGAAGTAAACAAAGCCTCAAATTAAAAACTCTGTTTCGCATAAAATGCATTTGGCCACAAAACTGATTACTTTAGTGCATGTCTTGTCTATGTAATGTGAGCTGAAGGTCATGTATGACAATTAGTAAGAAAAGCAAAATGATTCCTTGCCTGGGGTGCAAATTCTCAATAATTAAACATCCTACATGTATCACTAGTACTTTTTTTTGAACTTTTATAACTTATAAGGCAGTGTTCTGTTACAATTGGATGTTTTAAATAGAGTTGACCATGTTCAGCTTAAAATAATTTGAGTTGCAAAATCGATTGAATTACTGGTTTTTTTTTCCATGTGTAAGCTTTGTCTGTGTAATGAGTACCTTTTTGTGTGATCGGATCTATCTTTTCCTTTTTGCTTGCAGAGGGAAAAGAGTTCTTCGTATCAATTGAGAACAAAATGGAAGATCTCTTTAATTTAGAATCAGACATTGTAGATTTCGCAATGTCTGTTGACACAACGAAGACTGATGCTGAAGAAATGTTTCATGGCAGTGGTAAAATATCATGTGTACAGAAGTTTGCAGCACATGATTTCAAGTTCTTAGAAGCCAGGCTCCACAACATTGGGGAAGCTATTTCAAATGCAGAACTGCTTTTAGGCAGTAGCCTTTCGTGTAGCACAACACCAAGTCTATCACTCCATTCTTTTATCATTGAAATGCTCGAAACTATTGTGGATGTATTTGGTGGATCAGAGAGCTTAGGTCTCACAGAAGAAAAGAACTATCAGCGTACCAACTTCCTATTCGACTGCATTGTGGAGTCATTGAATTCAAAATTCTGCAATGTGGGCAAATGTGGATACAAGGCCTGGTTGAGATTGCCTCACACTTTGAGCAAAGATCTGTTGAAGAGGGAGATATCCGAAGAGATCAGCAACTGGAAGGAAACGAGAGAGACTGCTCCTAATCAAGTTGCTGAGAAAGAGTTGGACCAAATGACTGCTAGGTGGGATACATGTCAAGTTGAAGCATTTGATATTAGCATTGCAATTGAGAATGACATACTTGAGGCGCTTGTTGATGACTTTGCATTTGACCGATGGTGAAAGGCCTCTAAGTATGGTTGATTCAAGATCTGGACAACTTGAGACTTCTGGTTCACATGATCACGTATAAATAATACTCTGCAGTATGTTTGTATTTCTCTGCAGGAAATTTTGTACAAAGTCATGTAAGATCGAAGCACCCCCAGTTCTTTTGCCTTTTGCACCTGTCTAATCGAAACGTGCTAAATCTATCTGCTCTGTTTGTACTCTTTGTAACATTTCTGCTCTTTTTTACTTACTGAATAATAATGGTAGAACTTGAAGGAATCTTACGCCAGAGTTGTAATAACAAGTAGAAAACCACTTTCCCTTGTGTGACGAAAAAGGGTTAAAAGCTTCGCTTTCTACTTGATCTATCAAACAGGAATTGGTAGACTGTTACTAGATCGTCTACATACCCTAGGATCGCTCTCATTTATCTCTACGCTTTTTGGCATCATGCCGCTGTGATTTGTGAATGGGTTGCCACTGAGCAAACTGGAATTGTTATTGCTATATTTCCTGGAGTTGCTCGACCTGTCTAGATAACTCGGCAGGAAACAGGCAAGGATTAGAGAACGAATCAGTGCCAGTTCTCGAAGAAGCATTCTCTCCTTGAAAAAGCCTTCCTCGATGAACATAATTTATACAGGAGATAAGGCCCTTTCACCTAGGAAATGTTCTTTGGCTTCCTATTCTCACATTGTATATAGCGAACTTCTTGCATGATTTGCTCTACCACTTACTCATCTGGCCGCGCTCCGGATTTCGAAATAAACAATGCATAAGCAATTCGAACAGAAACTATAATCTGTGCCATGACAAAAAGATTGCAGCAAGCCAAGATTTTACTCAACTCGACACTAGTGCACACTGCACAAAACCAGCACAAGAACAGTACAAGACATGGATAGATAAGACTAAGGCAGGGGAAACAAAACTATCCCCATCGATCACACATGACACAACTGCAACATGATGCAAGAAAGGAAGAACTTGAAACAAACTGCAGCTAAGATAGCGACAATTAATTCTACCAAGAGGGAAGCAGATGCACTGAGCCACTGAGGCTACCCAACACGCAGAGCTCTAGAGGAGATGCTGGACCAGCGACCTCTGCCTCTGCAGCCGCATCTCCTCGTAGAACCTCTCGATGAACCGCTCCGCGCGGCCGTCCACCTCCTCGTCCCCCTCCTCCTCCTCGTACTCCTCCTCGCCGTACGCGGCTTCGCCCTCCCACTCCACAGCCCGCGCATCCTCCTCGGCTCGAGGCAAGCCGTCCAGCACGGCGACATCGAGCTCGCCGCCGCCGCACAGGAGCGAGGCGAGGATCATCCTGGCCTTGCTCCTGCGCTTCTTGGCGACCCTCCGCCAGGACGAGACGCCGGGCGGGTAGGCGATGAGCGGGGAGCTGGAGGGGGAGAACTGGTACTCGCCGACGTAGGCGTAGTTGTAGTGGCGGAAGGGCTTGTAGCTGTAGGAGGAGCGGCGCTGGCAGGCGGCGCGCTTCTTGAAGAGGAGGAGGTTCCGCGCGATGGGGCCCTTGGCCTTGGATATCGGGGTGAGCGGCAGCGCCAAGATGGCCATGGCCCTGCCGAGGATAGGCTTGGAGGAGGAGGAGGAGGATCTCGGCATTGCCGTGGCTGCTGGTTGGTTTCCCTCTCTTTCTCACATTCAAATGGCTGCGAACGAGCGATCGAGTTGGTTGCTGCGGTGGGGTGGAGGAGTTTTATGGTGGTGGTGGTGGTGGGGTTCGGTGTAGCCGCTGCCTGCCCCTGGATCCTGTCGTGCGTACAGCGAAGTTGCACTGTACGTAGCTTTTGCTGCTGTAGAAAGAGGAAGTCGCGTGCACCTTTCCCGATTTGTTAGTCTGTTAGGCCCCTCAAAACGGCTTAGCCTGCCTTATAATTTATTTTTTATTATTCAACAATTTTTTTTGTTATTTTGGCTCTTTTTAAGTTTTTATCGGTTCTTTTTTTCCGTATTCGTTTGTATTGCCCGTGATGGGCTAACCTATTTTTCTATTTTTAATTTTTTTAAAATTTAATTACACCAAATAAGCCACCATTAGCTATATTGCAATTTCAACCAGTTACAGTACTTTTCAGTTAAAAGCCACTAAAAAAACCATTTTTTTAAGCTCCCCTAAAATGGCTACTGGAAGCGGGGTGGGTAATTCGCATCTAATGCTCTTGTCTTCGGATCCGGAGATGGCCATTATGGGTAAATTTATGGATTATGATCTGTCTAATTTATGGGCCATATATGTAGTGTGTTGACGTACTGATCGTGAAGTAATGAGGAGGAGTAGCAAATGAACCCAGGAAATCTGCTTCTGCGATATTTGGGAAAAGATCTACTAGTTGTTTGCTTCATGCACACGACCTAGCATAGTCTTACGAGTACGCTACCGGACGTCAAGGGGTTTTCAACACTGTGCTCGTATACCGCGTATGTTTTTGGTACGTTCTTTTAGGTTTTTTATTTTTTAAAAAATATAATAAATAAGGCCGTTTCTTCGATCAAATTCTCTAAACAACTTTTTGAGTCTAAAACTATGTGCGCTGTCAACGTCTCTGCCGTCAGTAGCGGAGCCAGAATTTTGATGATGGAGTGCAAACTTAAGTGACATGTGTTCTAACATAAGTTCAAACATAGTACGAAAGTTTAAATATGATAAATTACATGTGTTATACTATAACCAACATCGTAGAATATTTTTTTTAAATTATAGCTTTATACAACATTTCTTCGTGCTTTAGTATTCTACAAATATACATTTACAAATAGAAATAATGACTAAAGTAGATCAGACAAGATCAAGATTAAAAAAAGGAATTGGCGTTTTCAAACATCAAAATCAAAGCTTACACGGATGGGTGGCCAAGGTCCCGTGCACGCCTCCCAGCCATGCTTTGCCTCTCGCCGCCCGCCTGCCATTGCTTGTGGGCCAGATGGGTAGGGCAAAGTGTATGATGTGATGTAGCACATGGATTGGATTTGGAGATTGATCCCGAGCCAGGATGCTAGGGAGGTATCGATCTTGTGGCTTGGTGGGGTTTGTGTAGCTGGACCATTAGACTTGTTGGCTATTGGTCTATCGGTTTCGTGGGTTGTAGGTTGTCGAGACAAATCGAGGGAAGAGCGTGTATATCTTTTGTATTAGGGGTGTATATAATAGGTTTTTGGGTAAAAATTTTGGGGTTACAGCTATACCCCAAACATCTTCGTTAGCTTCGCTATTATACGTCGTCAGCTATCGTCTTAAAAAGTATATATAAAAATATTAGCTATAACTAAAAAGTATTAGTTGTAGTCCGAAAAAACACTATCTTTTTGCCGTTCCTGTTCAACGGCCATGAGGCCAGTCCGTGTTTGCACAGGGTTAATGTAATGCATGCACGTGAGTACGTGACTATGCCGGCTCTTCTAACCAACCAACCGTGCCCATGCCCGCGCGCTCCATGGAGGTGGAGACGGATACATCGCATGGTGGCATGGTGGGGTAGCAGCTGGAAAAGTGCTCGCCGAGGTCGGTGATTTTGTCGCCACGTCTGACGTGAGCTGGACCGGCCGACCCTATTCGAACTTGAAACCAAGCTAGCCGTTGGCGCCTCCCCTCTCGACCCTCCAGTCTCACGTTAGAATGATAACTCCACTCTAATAGTTTCTATTCCTTTTATTTTCAATTTATCTAAATTATAAACTACTTAAAATATATTGATTTCTAATTTTAATTTATTTTGACCTTTTGTCTTTATTCGTTTGTGTTATCTGTGACAATATGTTTTTTATTTTTAAAATTTTCTTTTAATTGAGTGATTCAAAAAAAGCTAATAATCGTTATAATACAATTTCACCCAATAGCCAAAACCAGAAGCTAAGCTCTTTGGAGCCGGCCCTGAACCCCATGTCACCCACATCGCCCCTTTTGCTCTAGCTGTAGCGCCCCGATTTTTTTTGAAAGGGGCCGTACAAAAAAATAGCAAAACCCTAATCAACCTTTAGGGCTATTTAGGGGTCTCGCTTTTTCCCCGTAAGCATACCTCTCTCCCCAACAGGTAAAGCGATCTCCTTTTTCCTAACCTTTCCAATCTCTCTCTCTTCCGTTGAGGGCTGGCTAGGGCCTTGGCCGGCGGCGGTGGCCGGCCGTTACGCAGAGTCGTCATGGTTTGGCTTGCCAAGGGCACGACCGAATCACGTGTTCGCGTGGGGTTTTTTCGTTGTGTCATGCAGCAGGGCATGATTCGCACGGCTGAACGACGATTCACACAATGGTGGCTTAGCGGACGCAAAATTTTTTTGGGCGATTGCACTTTCGCCTGTCTTTCCACAAGTTTACCTTGGTTTTGATCTGATCCGTCTCCATTCCATCGTGTAGGTTCACATGTAGTTATTAAGGGAGCGTTCAAGCAGTTGCGCATTCTAGATCCTTCATGCAGCGAGTCCGCTAAGCGTGCTCAAGATAAGTACCTCATGGCCATAATCTCTTCGTTTCACATATCACCTGCTCCATGATTAATTGTTGCCACTACCTTTGAGCACTTTTAGCACATTGTAATGTTTTTCTGGTTATATACTGCTAATTTAGTATTCATATCACAATGTTCTAGGTTAATTGGTGTTATATGCTTTAGGCTTATTAAATGCTCTGTTACAATGTTCTAGTATTCATGCTTTAATAGTGATTTGGATTAATGCTTCAATCTTTAATGGATGATAGCATATGAACACATTTTAATTTAGGTTCAGCCATTAGCACTTTGTTAGCATTAAGGCTGCTATGTTTTAGTTCCTAACAACATGATCCGTTACTTGTAAGATGTTGTATGTGAGCCATGATGGATTATATTTATAATATCTGTTAATATGACTAATAATCACTTGTCATGTAATAAAACTTGGATGATTGACGACCTTTGTGTGTGCTATGCTTTAATATTCTCCTTAGAATAATTTCTAGTTCACTTTGATGATATCATCATCCTACATCGCCTCATATCAGGAATGACGCCTTTCCGTTCCCAACCTTAACAAATCTTTTCACTTCTCCTAACCTTACCTTATCTTTCCCTTAGTTCCCTTAGATGCATCCCAGATAAGTCACTAATAGAAATAACGGTTACCTGGCCCGTGGTTACCCACATATAGCAGAGATTTTCACCCACCTAGTAATGTACAGGGGGTTGTACACTCTCGTTAATCAAGATATTACGTCCCATCTGTGGTTATACAGTTGAGGACAAGGATGTATCTGACTACTTTTGTACAATCAGGTATGTGGGAGGCAATCACTAGTGTCTTTGCCATAATTTGCTAAATAACAATTATTCTTAATTTCATCATTTCTATTATCTCTATCTCCAATTTCTATCAGTGTTTCTGGCAACCTAGTTTCAATGCCTTGACTTTTGTCAATTATTGGCTCGCATTACTTATCCTTTACACATATTGTTTGCAATCGTTGTTGGGTACTTGATGAAATTTTCAAATCTCACGCTTACTCTTTCCATTCTCAGGTAAAAGGCCAATGGAGTGATATCATCATGCATGGACGGGAGCACTCGAGTTTTCAGCATCGTGGCTTGCCATTATTTATGTTATTTCATTTATTCTTCAATTGGTTAGAAGTGGACTGGTCCTATGTTTCAAATATTTATTTTTGCTTTCGCTGTTTTCTAATAAAACACTCTTAAAGTTTTAATTTCCTTATGATTTCTGTTGTTGTTTTTATTATTTATTTTTTACTTTGGTGATAATGTTTTATAATAGTATCTTATATTGTTATGTGAGGTGCTACAGTAGATGACAGCGTGACGCCATTATTTCAGATCCCAGTACTTTTACTGGTTGGTTCCTCAGCGGTTTGGTTGCTCTGCATTCATTTCAGGTCCATGGCCATGCTGCTCCTTTGATGCTTTGATGACGGGGTAATCTGGATTTTCGATCGAGCAGCCAGCTACTGTAGCTACTAATGGAAAGGAAATGCAGATGAAAAGAAGATCGTTGCTACTGCTGATCGAATATCCGACAGGGTACACACATGCTTGCGGAATGCGATGAATTACTGATGGGTTCGAGGGGCGGAGAGGAGGCAAAAGAATATCGCCGGTGAAGTACGTGCTGGATCTGCCAGGTATTACTAGCATATACTACTACTACAACCGCTACGTCTGCCAAGATGATGTCAAAATTGGTGCCGGCGATACATCGTTTACCCTTCGTCAGTAAACTAGTGGTCCTCAGGTTTCTGTTTCCAAAGCCTTCTCTCTTGCCGAATCCGGCCATATGAAAAAAAATGCAAGTTATGACAAGAAGGCCTTGCTATTATTTTTTAGAGTTGGATTTATGCGCGTCTCCTGGTGGTTGTTTGACCATCAATGGACACGTTCTGACAAACGACCGTAGCAGGGATAGACACGAGAGCAAGAATTTCTTGGAGAAATATGAGGGATCGCAACGTCAGCCATAAAATTTTATGCTATCAACCTAGTAGTATAGTATATGATGTTGGGCACAACGTCTTCTTCCCGGCAGACGTGCCTGATGAATCATGTGCTGTGGACAATTTGGGTCTGACAGTCTGATTCTGCACAGTGTAAATCCCAGAGCAACAAATGGATCCTCTCAGGTTGGGTTTGGCTGGTCCTGGACTCTGGACACGGCCCAGTGGACATTGCTAGGCCGAGCTGAAATACCCAGCCCAGCCCAGTGATGCGATGGTGTCCTCGCGAGCCCATGATCCGTTGCTGACAAATGTCGCTAGCGCTTTTCGGCACTCCTTATCCGATGCACACGTCGTCGCGTGGGTCCCACCGCCGCGCCGAAAAAAAGAAGAAGAATTCCAGAGACAAATTCGATCTCATCCGCTGCCTTCCTCGCAGATATCGGATCTTGTTTAGACTCTTCTTCATCGTCGTCGTCTTCCCCATCTACTCTAATCTGATGTGATCCCCTCGCAAGAGAGCAAATCGACATCTCCACGCTCAAAGCTTCCACCCGAAGGTATAGGCTATAGCTGCGACTCCTCTGATTTTATTGGAGTTGTTTTCCAAATTTTCAAACATCAAGTTAGGAGTACTAGGCTCATTAGTCAACGCAAATTATGACGACTTTTCTACTACTTTTTTGACAAAAGTAATTTATGTGGTGGTGTGTGATCTCAGGAACTGTTAAGATGATGAGGTGCTCTGTGAAGGGTGGTGGGTACAACGTCGCTGCGCGCGGTGAGCGGAGGTCGCCGGCGATCGCCCCCCGCAGCGTGCGGATGCCGGGCGCTGGCAGGTTCTGCTGCGGCGTGAGGTCGCGGGCGGCGGATCTCGCCGGCGTCGAGATGGCCGGGCTGCGCGGCGGCGTCACGGGGCTCTTCCGCCCGCGCTACGGGCGCGTGCACGCCACGGCCGCAGGTGCGTCTTCCCGCGTCACAGATTGAGATAGGCCGAGCGGTAGGGTGGTTGCAGTGGATGGGTGCTTGCTTTTGCCGTTCGGGTTGGTGTGGTACGGTGATTCGGGTTCTAGGGGAGAGGGGTACTGCAACTACTAATTGCCGTTAGATTCCGCTTGAGAGGGTGAATATTAGATAGAGAATGTGATGGCATGTTGTGCTGGGTAGCATTTTTGTTGTGGATTGCATTGGAGATTGGTGGAATGGGGATGCATTTTCACACTCTAGTACCAGGTGTAATCGTCCTGGGTGGTGGTTGGCAGCGGACTTGCCATGCTTATTGTTTGTCTCAGATTCAGCTTGTGAGGCATCTTGATATATATGGACGTAGCAGGGTCCTTGTGTTGCATAGTAAGCTCCGAATCATACGGTGTATTGGTGAAGAGCTGTCTCCTTTTTGCCCTCCACCATGCACTGCAAAATTTATGCGGTTGTGTGTCCCACTGGTGATTAGTTGTACATGATGACCATGACAGCATATCACTGGATAATTTTTATACGGGGCTCAGTTTTTATTTTTTGGGGTATGAATTGGTATTGGTCTTGGAATAATGCGTTAGGTGAATGTATTACGTTTGTTCCTTGGGTGCTCAATTGTACAACGATTTATGGACATTGATGTCTCAAACGCTGCCGAATGACTTATCTGGAGTGTCTCAAACCAGCATTCTCTGGATTTTGTTTAATGTTTATCATATTCAGTGTGGAACAATTTGTCATGTGCATGGTTCCAATTATGTTGGGCCATTCGCAAACATATAATGCACTTCCTTTGGGAGATTGCATTTCTGTTTTTGTTGGGTTGGTTGATAGTTTTCTTAAAAAGATTATGCTCCAAAGGAATACTCATTGCATTGATTGGTACAAAAGGAATATCAAAACAATTTTTGATGCACACAGCGTGCGTGTGGGTATGTTTGGATGTCTTAAGCATTAGTCTTCAAATATGCTTTGGTATGACAAAAGAGTCTCTCTGCTAGTATCACATAGCCATTTTTCGTTTCTTTTTGGTGATACGTTGGTGATATTACAGTGAGATTATCAATTGCAATGGAGTTACCATTCATAGGTACAAATCAGGAATTTCTGGGGGGTTATGAACATATATATAGCATATATGCAATGATAGATCTGTGGAACATTTAATAGTCATGGCACATAGTAGTAAGCACAACATAAGAATTTTTTTTTGGGACAACCAGTTAAAACAAAAACCATGAAACAGAAGTTGCGACAGCCATTTTTGAATGTTTTACAAATTCTGTGAGAACCATGTAGTAAGATGATCTATAGACTGTTAGACCCTTGTGATAATGTTTGCAACCTTATAGTTGTTGTTCTTGTGCTCATAGCTTCGTTTTTACAAGTTGAAACTGGAATTAGTGTTTAACTATGTCTGCTAATCTCAACTCATTTACTATCTTATCCAGTTGATCCTGAGGATATTCCATTTGAGAAGGTTCAAACTAAATCTTCTGGAAGTGTTCTGCCATATGTTGGTGTTGCTTGCTTGGGGGCTGTTTTATTTGGCTACCATCTTGGGTATGTATTTGTCGCTGTTACTACAGAGTAGAGAACTTCCCATCACAAGGGGATAAACAACGGGTTCCTTATACTCTGAAATTTAACTGACGAGTAACAATCTCTAGCAAAATTGAATATTTCATTTTAAATGTATTTGCTGCAGTGTGGTCAATGGTGCACTTGAATATCTCGCGAAGGATCTTGGGATTGCTGAAAATGCTGTGCTACAGGGTGTGACATCCCTTTACCTGCTCAATATATAAGTCATGCTTTCCTTGCTGTACTTTTTAGTATGTACCCTGTTCTTGGTGTTTGTAAAAGGCACATCTGATGTTTTAGATCAATTATGAACAAAAAAATGCCACTGACTATTTGCATATTGCTTTTTGAAGGGGTAATAACAATGACTAAACATAAGCACTGAAACTTGATAGCATGGTTCTATGAGATATTCTTTTGCCATATGCTTCACAACACATCTGTTTGTCACTCAGGATGGGTGGTTAGCACAACCCTGGCTGGTGCAACAGTAGGTTCTTTTACTGGAGGGGCTTTGGCTGATAAATTTGGGCGAACACGGACATTTATCCTGGATGCAATCCCTCTTGCTGTAGGTGCATTCTTGAGGTGTGTGTGTTTCGAAAAATAATTCACTGTTATAGCTATCAATGATTCAATGTACACTATTTCTATCTTATGTAAACCTAACATGCAAAACATTTGCAGTGCAACAGCTCAAGATGTTCGCACAATGATTATTGGTCGATTACTTGCTGGAATTGGTATTGGGATCTCTTCTGCTCTTGTGCCCCTTTACATATCCGAGGTTGTGATAGATCAAAA
The DNA here is from genome assembly GCA_036346575.1 of Dendrocalamus sinicus. Taxonomy (NCBI): domain Eukaryota; kingdom Viridiplantae; phylum Streptophyta; class Magnoliopsida; order Poales; family Poaceae; genus Dendrocalamus; species Dendrocalamus sinicus. The sequence continues at coordinate 2,060,500 of CM070641.1, forward strand.
TTATTGCAATCACTGTTTAACGACTACCGCCTGTGATATTGAACATCCCAAACAATTGAGCTATTTGCACCTTGCAGATTTCACCAACTGAAATACGTGGAGCACTTGGTTCGGTTAATCAGCTTTTTATCTGCATTGGAATTCTCGCAGCTTTAGTGGCTGGGTTGCCTTTGGCAGGAAATCCTGCCTGGTGAGTTTTTTTTCTCCTGTTCGCTTTCTGCTTGTTCAATGCTTTTTGAATTTTGCTGGTGCTTGTGCAAACAATCATGTTGATTATCAACTTCTTAATTCTCAAAAGTTACGAAACCATGGATGTATTTAAGGGCAATGGCTTCCTAAATTGTGTGTGTGTGTGTGGGGGGGTGGGGGGGGGGGGGAATGATCTATTCCTTAAGTCATTTGTGATCAATGTCTATTCTGAGGAAGGATAATGAGGGCAATGGGCATGCTTTCAACCCATTTTATACATGGGAAAGAGCTAGACATGCATAACACAACAAACTTGGTATGATATACAGATAAATCATACTCATGCTGTTTACATTTGTATGTATTGTGTGTAACCAGGTGGAGGACAATGTTTGGAATTTCAGTAGTTCCATCCATTTTGCTGGCTCTAGGAATGGCTGTTTCACCTGAAAGCCCTCGCTGGCTATTCCAGGTCTGTGTTTTGCAAATTCTCTGACCGAATTTCCTACTCAGGCGGCAGCATAACACTTTAGAATAACCTTTTGTGATTAACCGCAGCAAGGAAAGCTTTCTCAAGCAGAAACAGCTATAAAAACACTGTATGGAAAAGAAAAGGTTACTGAAGTTATGTATGACCTAAAAGCTGGCGGCCAAGGTTCTTCTGAGCCAGATGCTAGCTGGTTTGATCTTTTCAGCAAACGCTATTGGAAAGGTAATTTGGTTGACTAAATCAGATTTGACTATTTTTGTTGCCTAAATTTTGCATCATTAAATGTTATCTTATTGTTTTTTCATACCATTCTATCGCAAATGTCTGACATCTAATCAAGTCAACAACTTGCTGGAAAAAACTTACTGATAAGGTTTGATGTGTCCTAGAATTCCTGAGTCTTGTTGGATGCAAGTGGTTTGTGGCAAAGCAACTTCCATCTATCATTTATCACAACAAAATAAATGCACATGAATGCTCAAAACAAATAATTTTGTTAATGGCTTTTTATGCTTTTGCATTTATTCACATGGTTGCCCGCTCCAAAAATATATCATCAGGATTAGCTCAGAACATTTCCTGACAAACTGTTGCTACCAAGCATGTTCTTGAGAGTCCACAATGCCATGAATTCCATGCACACAAGTTCGAAGTTGATTCTGAAGAGGCTAAATAACTTGTGTAGCCAATCTGCCAATGTATTATTATACTTGTGTAGCCAATGTATTATTATTCTTTTGATAGTCTCATTAGCACCTGTGACATAACTGATTATTATGATGAAAATTCTTCTACATGTGTCCTGATATATTTCTCATACTGCAGTTGTGAGTGTGGGAGCGGCACTGTTTTTGTTCCAACAACTTGCTGGTATAAATGCTGTTGTATATTACTCTACATCGGTGTTCCGCAGTGCAGGCATTGCATCTGATGTTGCAGCAAGTGCTCTTGTTGGAGCTGCCAATGTTTTCGGTTAGTTCAATGTTGGTAAGAATATTTCTATATTAACTCCACAACGCCTTTTCTGATCGTGTGTGTGTGTGTGTGTATATTTCTCCTAGGCACCATGATTGCATCTTCACTGATGGACAAGCAAGGAAGGAAGAGCCTTCTGATAACAAGCTTTTCTGGAATGGTATTTCTCTTGTCTACAATATACCATGAGTGTTTGTGTTTCTCAATGTGGAAATGAAGGGTTTTTATGTACAAACACACTTCCTTTTTCTCTTGAAGGCTGCCTCAATGTTACTCCTATCGTTGTCCTTCACCTGGAAAGCTTTGGCACCTTATGCTGGCACTCTTGCTGTTGTTGGCACTGTTCTGTAAGTGGTTTATCGTTCACCTAATATGGACTTTGGCTGATTGTCTTTATTAATTTGAACTCTTCGTAACTTGAATATAATTCTATTCAGGTATGTGCTGTCTTTTGCTCTTGGAGCTGGCCCTGTTCCAGCACTGCTCCTTCCTGAAATATTTGCCTCCAGAATAAGGGCCAAGGCCGTGGCATTATCTCTGGGCATGCACTGGGTAAGTCACTAGTGGACCTAGTGGTTACATCTGTGATAACTGTCATGCAGATGTTTGCCCAATCAATTGTGCTTCCTTTGCAGTATATCTTGTACACAATACAAGGTAGTTTTCACCTGTTCATTGGGTGAAGTTTGATCGATTTGTGGATGCGATAGACTGTTTTTATCATAATTAGTTTTGTCGCTGTTTTGGTCATTTTGTTTCATTGTGTGATAGTGTCATAGTGAACACTGAAAACAGACAATTCATTCCACTTGCTAAGATGAGCAGTATTGTAGGATAATTAACCTGTTGTGCTATTAACTCACCGACCGATATCAGTGAATCATTATCGTTTTTTCCCCTCTATTGGCAGGTATCCAACTTCTTTATTGGCCTGTATTTCTTGAGTGTCGTCAACAAGTTTGGAATTAGCACTGTGTACTTGGGGTTTGCATCTGTGTGTGCACTCGCTGTTCTTTACATTGCTGGAAATGTGGTTGAGACCAAGGGACGATCTCTGGAAGAGATCGAGCGGGCTCTAAGTTCGTCAAGTTGAGGTGCTAGTCATGCTGGTGACTTTTTGGTGACCGAGAAATGAGCATGCAATGCAAACATCCTTGGACCTGTTCTTTCTAGCTTTATGTAGTTCCCGAAATAAACGAGCGGCAAGATAACCTGATGCCAGTGGATTCGTTGCGGTTTAGAGGGTTGGGGTCAACTGGTAAATGTAAGTGCCTTGCCTTGTTCTGTACTTCTGTCATCTTTCAGAATCAAAGAACCGCCGTGTCTTTGTTTCTGGAGGTGAAAGTTTTCGTTGTTAGATTTCATCGTTTTCAGTGTATAGATGAACTTCCCTTCTTTCCGTTGGTAATAAAAGCAGTTCGTCGAGTAGCAAGCCACCTGTGTAAATTATTTACCGTCCATCTCTGTTTAAATAAAACGATTGGAACTGGGCATCGAATGAACTAGCCACATAAGCGCGGCGCACGCCGCGCTAGCTATCGTGTAGACCAAATTAAAAGAGGTGAAAATTCGCAGGGAGTTTCATTAAAAAAAATCGAGGACACATGCGTAATTTCAGAAGAATTAAAGGGTTTTTTTGAAAAAAACCGAGGACCTGTAAGGACCTGTACGTAAGTAAATAAGGACCTATACGTAATTTCGGAAACCCGCGGGGCGCAATCCAAAATTTTTTTAAAAAAACAAAACTTACAGGGACTTTTCCGCGAGAAAAAAGGACCTATACGTAATTTCCGAAAAACCGGAGGAAAGAGCCTCCCCCGGCCGTACGCGAAACCCGCCGACACGCGCCCGCCGGAGGAGCGTGGAGGGCGACGTGGCTAGGTGGCTGCCGGAACTCCCGGAAATGTAGTCGGTATGATTTTTAAAAACAAAACTTACGAGGACTTTTCGCGAGAAAAAGGACCTATCGTAATTCCAAAACCGGAGGAAAGAGCCTCCCGCCGCGACGCGAAACCCGCCAACACGCGGAGCGGGAGGCGTGGAGGCGGCGTGGCTAGGCTGTGTTGCCGGAACTCCGGAAATGTAGTCGGTATGATGTCCTGCTGTAGCACGTCACATACAGTCAAGCTGGGATACTACTATGAAACGTCATCGTCAAGAATCAAGAGAAATAATAAAAGATAATAGTTGAATTCATACATCAATTAAAACCGTTAAAGTACTTTATTAAATAACCAACAAAAGCTGAAATAGTGTTTGAAATATGGTACCGATTCACTTCTAATCAACTGACAAATAAAATAAATGGCAAAAGTTATGGCAAGCCACAGTGCTGAAATTCAAGTGCTCGCACCCATGCATGCTGCTATCAATCCACTGGCCTTTTACCTGAGAAGGGAAAGAGCATGCGTGAGATTTGGAAATCTCAACAAGCACCTAACAACGGTCGCAACACAAAAGTAAAGACAGGTAATGCAACCACGTGAAATAGAGGACAAGCATCACAAGTAAACAACGGATACAGGATAAAAGCAATGAACAACTGATATCGGAAATACTGCCATAAATAGGAGACGGATATCATGATGACTATGTAATTAATGATAGTTGTTATGTGACAAATAATAGCAAAATTATAGCAAAGATGCCGGTGACCTCATCTTACATACCTGATTATACGAGAATAGTCAGCCACATCCTTGTCCTCGACTGTATAACCGCCGACGGGGTGTAATATCCTGTGTAACGAGAATGTACGCCCCCCGTACATTACCAGGTTGGGTGCAAATCTCCCCTATATGTGGGTAGTCCCGGCGTAATAACCTTTAATTCTTTATTTAGCGAATTATCCATGATGAAATTAGAAATCGTGAATGAGTTAAGGTAAAGTTATGAGAGTAATGGTTTAGTACAGTGAGACAGGATTGGTGATACAAGGTGATGGGAACAAGATTTGTTGATAGAGAAGATACTAGTTGGAATTACACAAGGGTTGTCAATCGTACAATTTTATTATGTGATAAGTGATTATTAGTCAGGTTAATATACAACCACTAAATCAACTACAGCTCACAATTAATAGTCAACAGTTAAGATTCACAGAAGCAAGACATATCAATGACTGCCCAGTGTTAAAGATTACTAGTAGTTAACCTTAAATTTGAGCATGATTATTTGCAACCCTAATTACCATTTAGACGTTTATTTATATCTCTAACCATTCATGAATTCTATGGTTAGCATTATACTAATTACAAGCATTTAATACTAACTACCGCATCATAATAAGAATCTACTGAGGCTACAACAATTTATGACAGGCAATCAATATAGTGCAACGATCGAAAACCATGCTAAGGCAACAGGTAATTATGTGACATGAACGTGCAAAAGAAACAGGTTACGGCCGCGAGGTACTTGCCTTGAGCACGCTCAACGGACACGCTGCACAAAGGGTCTGAGATGCGTAGCTACCAGCTGCTCCCTCAACAGCTATGTGAGAACCTACAGGGTGATAAGAATGTATCATTACATCTGACTTATGTATTCGTACCAAGGCAACACATTTTGCTACTTCTAGAAATGCAAGATTAACAGCCTGATCCAATGTATGCAGGACTTTTCCATGGAGAAGTTCGAAGCGAGCTGTGGAGTACGTTTTGTATTCCGGTGGGCAGTGGCGTATGTGCAAGTCAGGAGCTCACCCGCTATCCTTGCGGCAAGTGCCCTCGCCGGTGGTTTGGCAATTGCTTATGCTCTCAAAATGAACAGTGGCAACCAACTGTAGGATTCTCCGAGAAGGTAATCCCCATCCTCTTGCACCCTTTTGTCCGAAACCTTATGTTTTGGGCGTGCCGAGTCAAATTATGAACTTTCAAAGTTAAAAGAGGACTTCGTTGGTGAGCTTTTGCCCCATCTATGCACAAGAGAAATTTAATTAGGCGGCGTTGGAGCACGTGTAATTTAGGGCCTATTGCTATTAGTAATTCTTACTCTAATACTACTACGTTTGACCCGGATTATGATCGATGGATCCCGATATATAAAAACAGTGAAAATCCCTTGCAAGTTATGGATCCTCGTTTACTGTACTTCTCCGGTTCTTCGTTGTGTCATTCCCAAGCTTCCTCTTTAGGCCTGAAGCCCTGATCAACTCGGCTTCGGCTTCAGCTTCTAGCTTATTTTTCACTATTTATAAGTTTCGTCTTTTTCTGAACTTTTGGTTTTTTGTTAAGCTTTTTTGCCGGTTCTTTTTTTCCGTATTTGTTTGTATTATACGTAATGAGCTAACATATTTTTTATATTTTTAAATTTTTTTAAATTTAATTATGCTAAATAAGCTGACCATTCCGTGTGTTATTCTTAAGCCTACGGCTAATAGATTGCTTCCTAGCTACAACACCAGAGCCCCTGCCAGCCAGGAAGTGCAAGCCGCGGTGTCCCGTGCGGCGGTGCAAGGAGACGCTCACCTTCTCCAACACCAGCGACTGCAAAGGGTGCGGCCAGAAGGTGTGCCTCAAGCACCGGTTCCCCGCCGCGCACGAATGCACGGGCGTGTCGCCGGCGGGGCCGCCGCAGCGAGGAGGGCCGGGGAGTGCGGGCGCGACTTGCAGAAGGAGGGCAGCGGCCGCGGCCAGTGGGCGGCGTCGCGCGAAGCTGTGTCTGTTGTCCAGGCCGTACGCGCGCAAGAAAATGGCGGAGCGTGCAAGAAAGTGGAACAAATCAGAGCGTCCATTCAGGACATGTACTTCATGGATTGATTGTTTTGACTTGATGCAAAAAAAAATCTTCTCTGTGTAATTGCGTGGCGTATTGAAACACGATGATAAATCAACAGTGATTTGATAATAAGTTAAGTCAGAGACGTCGAGAAGATATATCATCGTCCAAACTCAAGTAAGGTGAAAAGAAATCGAAACGTTTAGGAGATGTGTGACTGTTCTGTATAAAGTATGAGTTTAGTAAGTCGTAGTTGAGACTGACTGTCTTAATATTTTAGAATCTTTGCATCTAGATGGACTCGTACCAATTGATTTGAGTTCCTACATGTAGTTTGCATATAGAACACTTCATGTGGAGGCTTGGCTGGTAGTTCATAATGCATTGAGACTAAAACTAGAGTATGTCAAGTTAAGATTAAGGGGGATTGTTAGAAATAATCTTGACTTAGAGTTTAAGATGCCGTAGAGTCCGTCTTTGTGTGTAACTCAAGTTGAAGTTGTGTTCAACTTGAAGTCCGAATACGTGTGCTAGTAGGAGATTATTAACCTATATATTGAGGAGGCATGTAACCAGTTTTGTAAAGAAAAGTAAGAAAAAGAATGAGCAAATAAGATAATAGAAAATTTCAGAAATTTTTCTGTGTTCTCTCAATTTATTTACGACATATGTGTTTTCTTCTGTATCAAAGCTGTAACAAATGGCAACCAACTGTAGGATTCTCTGATAAGTTAATCCCCATCCTCTTACACACTTTTGTCCGAACCCTTATGTTTTGGGCGTGCCGAGTCAAATTGTGTACTTTCAAAGTTAAGAGGATTTCGTTAGTGAGCTTTTCCCCATATCTATACACGAGAAATTTAATTAGGCGGCGTTGGCGCACGTGTAATTTAGGGCCTATTGCTATTAGTAATTCTTGAAAAAACCCCAAAATTTTTGTGATTTTTGCTGCATTTTTGGGTGTTTTTCTGAAAACTTTCCCTTTCGGGAAAGTTTTCCCCGCCGCCGCTTTCCTCTTTCGGCTTGGGCGCTTTCCCTCTCCCTCCGACGCCCACTCCTTCCGTCTCTCTCCTTCCCAGCGCCCTCCCGTTCTCCCTCTCGTGGCGCTCTCTCTCCCGCTCTTTCCTCGCGCGCGCGTGCTCTGCTGCTGCTGTGCGCGCTTCATCAAGGCCGCTCTTGCCGCCGGCTCGCCGTCGCCGGCCGTCTCCCCAACCGCCTTTGACCCCGGTCCCCGCCTCCTGCCGCCGGGCCCCACTTACCAGCCTCTTTTTTCCCCCTCCTTCTCCCGCAAGCCACGCGCTGCACCCATGCCCGCGTCGCGCCGGAGCCACGTCTCGCGCCCCGGTTTTGCGCCGCTCGCGTCACGCCGACGTCGCCTGGTCCGAAGCGGGCAGTACCTCTGCGCCACGCGTCGCCACTCCCCTTTCCCTGACCCCACCTGTCAGCCGCCGTCTGTCCCTTCCGCCGCGCGGGAGCTCACGTGCGCCCATGTCGTTCGGCCGCCCACTCCCGTGCCGTCGCCTCGCCTTTACTCCCCTGTGCAGAGCCGTCACCGCCCTCTCCACTCCGAGACGACGCCCTGCCCACTCCGGTTGACCCCGGAGCCCTGCCCGTTGCCTTCTCCCCGAAGGCTCCTCTCCCTCCGCCCGGGTATAAAATCCCGTTCCTCTCCCCCTCGCGCTCCTTTGCTTCCCCAGCTCCTTCACTGCCCTCAACCGCTTCGCACCACTTCCAGGAGTCCCCAGGAGCCACTAATCGAGGCCTCGTTGCCCGAAGCTCCGTCGCCATTCTCCCCCTGCGCCGGCGACCCCGTGGGCTGATCTCCCCCTTTCTTCCTCCATTCCTCAATTGCTTCGGCTCAGAGTATCACTACTGCCTGCTGACTCTTTTGGTGTATTTCCCCGGCCAGGACTTCGCCTATGGAGCTCCGGCGCCGCCAACCACTTGCGGCCGCAACACCCTCCCCGAGGACAGCTCCCCTAGGCGCCTCCCAGTTGGAACCAAAGCTACCCCGGTGATCTCCACGCCTTGAAGATTGTGAAAACCCTTTCTTTCCCACCGAAGAGCCGCCAGTGAGCACCTTCGCCGCCATGAGCCTAAATCCTCCCCTTCTGCCGCCCGCCGCCGCCAGTGGCTCCCTTGCCTCCCCGTAGCCCAAAATGGAACCGTCTCGCCTGGTTCTACCCCCTGGTGCCCCTCCTTTCCTTCGGAGACCGCCGCTGCCGTCGGAGAGCGGAGGCCCCGCGCCTCTGCCCCTTAGTCGGTTGCGCACGGCGGGAGGAAGAAGATGCCCCTCCCCGTGACTTGGACACTCCTCGGCCATTCATCCCGTCCGCCACCATCTAACCCCCACCGTCGGATGGCACCTCATCGCTGCCGTCCGATCCCACTAAAGACGTCCCTCCACATCCACCCGATCTAGCCCTCCATAGCCGTTCCATCTCCCTCCCCGCTTTTGATCCGGGCCACCCGCACCCACCGCATCCGCGCCACCCGCTGGGCCACGCGCCCTCCATCCGCCTCAGCTGAGCACGGTGTGCGGGAGTGGGCCGTTTTCCTCACTGTTTCACCGCAGCAGCGCACGGGCCGTTGGGCGCTCGGCGCGTGGTGAATTTCCGCCGGCTGCATTTTTAAGTGAAAGGCCGGGCCTCTACTGTTCACATCAATTCTCCCCGATTTAACCTTTTCTAAAATCCAGAAAAATCCAAATAAATTCTAAAAAATCACAGAAATTCTAAAAAATCCCAAATTTCACCACTTTACTCCAAATAATGTCCTGAACCCATTTTTGACCTCCATTCCTCCAGATTCATCCCAGATAAATTCCTAAAATTCCCCATTTGGAGATTTATGCATTTTACTCCTTTTTAAATAGTTTATTTTTCCTCGCTTGATTAGTCTCAAGTTGGATTTAATTATTTTACGTGTTTGCGTTAGTTTCGGAGATCCCGGAAGTTCAAGTGCAATCTCAGGATCCAGGTGCTTCTACGTTCGAGCTAGCTGAGATCATCCGGATTGACGGCAAGTCCCAAATCCTTTGATCATGTTGCAACCCATGTTATTTAATTATGTTATTATGCTATTTGCATTGAGCTAGTTCTGAAATGTTAGTTCAAAAATAAAATAAAATGTTTAGAATGACATGTTATATAGTTAAACCTACCACCGACAAATGCCATGTTAAACTTGTAGCCATGCCTTGGTAACCCTAGAAATAATTATCTGTTAATTTAGATAACTGTAAGTTATTATTATCATCATGCAAAGTCTTACACTGATAAGGTCGTGGCTGCGGGCCAATAGAATTTGCAAACCCGACTCTAGGGTAGGGTGGTATGGGACACCGTGCCCTAGAGCGGAGAGTGCCGGCGTGCACAAGGTAGGGTAAGGGTTGGGGAAGAGCTGGCGAGTTAGTCTTCGCCCACCTCTTACCCTAGGATTGAAGTTAGGGTAAGAGTGTGGTGGGGCGCCGCGAGACGGCTTTCGGCCACCGCTTACCCTAGGTTGGGTCACGGGCCTGGCAAGGTTGCGGACCATGTGAGAATATAGAACTAGACCCTTACGCTGAGCAAATGATATAGTGATCGCTCAACCACAGGAGTTGACTTGTCAACACTGGTCTAGTAGCTGTTCAACTCAATTGAAACTCTACAGGTATTGTAAAGGCTTGGTATTGAGAAAGCGAGGTTAGGTAGGCCGTACTGCGGGTGCCTAACAACGGTAGAGTTCACTCGAAGCGGACGGGAGTTTATTGTGCCAGACCCGAGTGAATTCTACCGGGTAGAGCCTATATAAAGAGTTGAGCAGTGAAACGACCTGACTTTCTTAACCCGGACGCGGAAGTTAAGGAATCGTGTGGGTAAAGCTGAGCAAACTCTGCAGAGTCAAATAAATGGTATTAGAATACGCCATGCTCCCGGTTAACGGAGCTGTGTCACTTGGGTGATTCCAGCAGCGAAGCTTAAGTAGTTTTGTAAATGTTTAACTTGTTTAGGTTGGTCAATTAACTCTTCATGAAAAATCCCTGAGTTCTTAAGGAGTAGTTTTGGGTCCGTCTTATCAAAATGTTTGCAAATAAAACTGCATCCACTCAAAGTAATAAACCAAATATACTCCCTTCCTCCTTTGTTAATCCGTGCATGTAGTAAGTTAGAGTCCCTTTGGGGCTTGCTGAGCCGGTTGTTTGGCTCACGGCTTGCTTAATCCACTCTTTAGAGGATAAGACAAAGGTGAAGGTTTCCCCGTCGAGGACGCCTCTGAGGATCGCTTCTTCGTCGAGGACCCGTGGCTTTAGGTCTTGGCCGCGCTCAAGCGGATTCTGGAGTTTTTGTGATGTAAGTATACTTTGGGCTTGCACGCCCCGCTGTCAAAAAAATGGATGTTAATCCTTATGTAAAATATATGCTGGATCTTTATTGTAAACATGCAATGGTATACTCTTGCGCGACACTACATAACTGTTCATACGTGAATAGTTACGGAATACCGTGTCCATACGCACGCTTGGAAACGGGGGCGTCACAATTCTTACTCTAATACTACTACGTTTGACCCGGATTATGATCGATGGATCCCGATATATAAAAACAGGGAAAATCCCTTGTAGGTTATGGATCCTCGTTTACTGTACTTCTCCGGTTCTTCGTTGTGTCATTCCCAAGCTTCCTCGTTTGACCAAGATACTACATGTCTTAAAACTATGTACGTCAGTCGAATATAGAAACTTGACCATTCCATGTGTTATTCTTAAGCCTACGACTAATAGATTGCTTCCTAGCTACAGTTCCTTCTCAACGGATACTGACTTTTGCACGAACAAGCCATGTTACTTTGCATAGAAACCAAAGCCCAGTTGTGCATGCCTGCGTAGTCTCATCTCTCACGTTCAAGGTAGTAGTACAGCTCTCCCTCATCACTCAATGCTCCAGAGGCTAGCTGCTAGGCCATGAACAACACAAACATGCCCGTGCTAGTTTCTCATTCAGGCTGCAGCCTCCTCGGTGTGGCACCTTTGCTGCTGCTCTTCTCCTTGGGATTTATCCTGGGCATGATCTCCAATGCCAACTTCCCAAAATTCTACCTCCCTCCTTTCTTGCCTACACTGCCCTCTCCTGCGCCGTCGTCAACGCCGCCGTCGCCATCACCGGAGAGACCGTGCATCGGGCCACCGTTGCCCTCTCCTACGCCATCGTCAACGCAAACGCCACCACCGCCGTCGTCGCCGGAAAGACCGATCATGGGGTTGATGGGCTTCCTTGCGCCGAGCGGCGTCATGCACAACATGACCGACGAGGAGCTACTCTGGAGGGCGTCCATGGCGCCGAGGGTCAGCCGCACGCCGTACCGCCGCGTGCCGAAGGTTGCCTTCCTGTTCCTGGTGAGGGGGGAGCTGCCGCTGCGGCCTTTGTGGGAGAAGTTCTTCGCCGGACACCAAGGGCTGTACTCCATTTACGTGCACACGGATCCCTCCTACGCCGGCTCGCCGCCCAAGGACTCCGTCTTCTACGGTCGCATGATTCCAAGCAAGGTTAGATAAAGCAAACTGACTTTGATGCAACGCATGAAATCGGTGCCAAAAAAAAAAGAATGCGGTGAGCGTGGATCGAACACGCGACCTTCAGATCTTCAGTCTGACGCTCTCCCAACTGAGCTATCCCCGCTTGCGGCTAATTATGTTGCTTGATTAAGACCTGATCATATCATTAGATAACTTAAGCATTGTTACTCAGAGCGTTTCTGTCATGATCTGACGCTGGGATAGCAAACGCAACGTTTGCGGTGTGCGTGCAGAAGACGAGCTGGGGAGACGCGAACCTGGTAGAGGCGGAGCGGCGTCTCCTGGCGAACGCGCTCCTCGACCTCTCCAACGAGCGTTTCGCGCTGCTGTCCGAGTCGTGCATCCCCATCTTCGACTTCCCCAACGTGTACGCCTACCTCACCGGCGCCAACACCAGCTTCGTCGACTGCTTCGACGACTGGAACGGTCGCTTGCGCTACAACCCCTTCTTCGCCGGCCACAACATCACCCTGGCGCAGTGGCGCAAGGGATCCCAGTGGTTCGAGATGGACCGCGCCCTCGCCCTCGAGGTCGTCTCCGACGAGACCTACTTCCCGGTGTTCCGGAGCTTCTGCGACGAGCACAGGGGCTGTATCATCGACGAGCACTACATCCCGACGCTGGTGAACCTGCTGGGGTGGAACCGGCGCAACGCCGACCGGACGCTCACGTACACGGACTGGCAACAGCGGACGCCGCACCCGAGAACCCACGGGGGCAAGGACGTGACGGAGGATCTGTTCAAGAGGATGAGGGGAGGCGCGGGCGCCGGTGCGAACTGCAGCTACAACGGCGGGGTGAGCGAGATCTGCTTCGTGTTTGCGCGCAAGTTCTCGCCGGACGCGCTGGGTGCGCTGCTCGAGTTGGCTCCCAAAGTTATGGGGTTTGGGTGAGATCGATCGCTTGTATTTTTGTCGTGGATGCTCAGGTAAGTAGTAAGGATTACAGTACATCTGTTCCATGTCAAGAGGGAATTAGAATAAACCAGAGGCTTTTTCGCACCTTAATTAGCTGCAAAAACGGAAGAGATTCGCCATCGTATGGTAACCGCGCGCGCGCACCAACATCGCATCGATGGTGCGTGAGTTCGGTGATCGGCGGGGCCACGGCGCAACACACTTGAGGTGCACGTTCCACTCGCCCGCCGCATGCAGTCCAGCGCGCGGCGTCCGCGCGACAAGAGCACGCACGGGATTACGCTTTCGCAGTTGGAGGTGCCCCGGGTGGTAGAGGCGCTCGGGTGCTTGCTTAAATCGTTCTCAAGTTTGGTTTATGCTTGACTTTTAACTTCTATCTTTTTAGTTTCCTTCTTTTTTTCACTACTATAAAAAAAATTATGTTATACATCTCATCATAAACAATTTATGGAGAACCATATGTGGTTTTATAAATGATTTTATAAACGTTACCGTTTACCGTCTGTGATACGCAACTATCACAAACGGTTCGTGTTAATAACCGTATGTGAACTATTCACAAACGGTTAACCGTTTGTTAACTATCACAAACAGTTATTAACATGAACCGTCTATGATAGTTATAAACATCATATATGTTTATTAACGCAATCCATATGTGATAGTTCACGACGGTTATTAATACGAAATATATGTGATAATTATATATTATAGATGGTTCATAACTGAACGTGTCTGGGATACACCGTGTATTAATTAATACCTAGTCAAACTAGTCCCAACAGATCTGTCTTCATTGTGCTGCATTGAAGGAGATGGCTGGGTTTGGGGAGTTTGGTGAAATCATTCCACTTGTAGATCTAGCTAGCTGCTTGTAGATCGATTTGTTCTTGGTGATTAAAGGTTAGTATTTGCTTCTAATTATAAATAAAGAGAGATGATAGCTAGATTTAGATATAGCTTATATATTTGGTAGTTTGCTCCAATTTAAGAATGGTTCACTACTCCTAATTTAGTTCAATATATTATTGATTGATATATATTACTTCATGAATAATACGTAGCTACTTAATTTACATATGGACAATTTATTATAAAGTGAATGACAATTATGTGCAAGTATGTATTAGGCTATAGCTAACTATATCTCATACAACATATAACCACTGATCTTTGTCATCAAATTATCACATAACTCAAATTTATAAAAAATCTTCCATTCTTGCCAGCTTTCTACAAATTTGTAAATTCTAAATTTCAGAAAAATAATAATAGTTCATTCCAACAAAACCACTTTCTCTTATGTGGTTCTTCCAAATCGAAAATAAGAAGGGACATGTTTTTTTGGTTGCGGTTTATGGCTTTTATTTGTTTACACGAGAGAGTATAGAGAGATAGAGAGATTTTGACCGTTATAAACAAATTCGTTTTAATATGTACTATAATTAATTTGTATACCGTACTTTTAAAAAATAATCTATTTAAAAACTAATTATCATTGAAAAGCGTCTTACTGTATAAAAAGCGGCTTTTAAGCCGAAAACATGTCCTATCCCTCTGCAGTGATCATCTTCTTGGCGCCATAATTAACTCCGGATTGCACACATCACACAGCTCCACTCCACAGAGGGGAGGCTCCCCAATCCATGCAGCAATAATTACTCCGAGCAAAAGCCAGTAAAGGCCCGCCAGGACACCATCTCCAAACAATTCCTCACCTCGCTTTCCTTCGCCTCCCCCCTCGCTTCGCCCTAGCAAAGACCGAACGGAACGCCCCCACGGATGCTGCTCACGCCATGGCCCACCCGTCATCGACGCGCCCAGCCACCTCCGCCTCCCATCCGTGGCCACGTCCGCTGCCTCCGTACGTGCTACCCCCGTCGTCGTCTTCGTCTTCTCCCCACTCGAGCGACCAGTTCACCGTTCAACTATTCCGCGAGGCCGTTGCGTCTGAGCGGTGGGCCACGCACTGACGCTGCACCGACTTACTGTACCTGTGCGGTAAAGCTGTAAAAGAGGAGAGGGAAAAGGCCAGAAGGGCAGAGCGAGAGGGACAAGAAGAACCCCTTCGTCTCGCCGCTGTCCATTTGCTACTTGCAGCGGAGCGACCGGCGCGCACAAGCCAAACACCAAGCCCCCAATGAAAAAAAACATGCCTCTGCTGCTCTTCTTGCCACTGCTGCTGCTGCACCACTTGGTGTGCCATGCCAATGCCGGCTCGCTGGACGCCGACGTCGCGGCGCTCTCGGACTTCCGGCTGGCCGCGGACCAGTCCGGTGCGCTGTCGAGCTGGAACCTGTCCACCAACCCGGCCCCTTGCGGGACGTGGCGCGGGGTCACCTGTGCTGGGGGGCGGGTGACACGGCTGGTGCTCGAGGGTTTCGGCCTGTCCGGCGCGGCCGCGCTTCCGGCGCTCGCGAGACTCGACGGCCTCCGCGTGCTCAGCCTCAAGGGTAACAGTTTCTCCGGCGCCATCCCCGACCTCTCGCCGCTCGCTGGGCTCAAGTTGCTGTTCCTTGCGCGCAACTCGCTCTCCGGCTCGATTCCGCCGTCGCTCGGAGCGTTGTACCGGCTGTATCGGCTCGACTTGTCGTTCAACAGCTTGTCCGGAGTCGTGCCCCCGGAGCTGAACCGGCTCGACAGGTTGCTGACGCTAAGGCTGGACTCCAACCGGCTCAGTGGTGGGGTTGACGGCATTGTGCTGCCGAGGTTGCAAGATTTCAATGTGTCGAACAATCTTTTGTCGGGGAGGATTCCGGTGGCGATGGCGAGGTTTCCGGTTGGGGCGTTCCGCGGGAATGTTGGCCTTTGCAGCGCGCCGCTGCCACCGTGCAAGGACGAGGCGCAGCAGCCAAACGCGTCCGCGGCAGCGCCGTGCCCTCCGGCTGCAGCCATGGTGGCGTCGTCGTCCTCGGCGAAGCCAGCGGGTGCTGCAACACCCGGCAGCGGCAAGGGAAGGATGAGCCGCGCGGCCGTGGTGGCAATTGTGGCGGGGGATTTCGCCGTTGTCGGGCTCGTGGCAGGGCTGCTGTTCTGCTACTTCTGGCCACGCCTCTCCGGCCGGCGAAACACCAGGCGTCTCCGCGAGGGGGAGAAGATCGTGTACTCCTCCAGCCCGTACGGCGCCGCCGGAGTGGTCGCGGCGGCTGGCGGCACTTTTGAGCGGGGAAAGATGGTGTTTTTGGAGGACCTCAGCAGCGGCGGCGGGAAGCGGTTTGAGCTCGAGGACCTGCTACGTGCGTCGGCGGAGATGCTGGGGAAAGGCGGGTGCGGCACGGCGTACAAAGCCGTGCTCGACGACGGCAGCGTCGTGGCCGTGAAGCGACTGCGCGACGACACGGCGGCGGCGGCATCCAAGAAGGACTTCGAGCACCACATGGCCGTGCTCGGCCGTCTCCGCCACCCCAACATCGTGCCACTCAACGCCTACTACTACGCCCGCGACGAGAAGCTGCTCGTCTACGAGTTCATGCCCAACGGCAGTCTCTTCTCCCTCCTCCACGGCAAGTCCTCCTTTGCTTCTCACCTATCGACATTAATTGCATCGAACACTTGTTGCTGAAGTGAAACATCCGTCGTTACAGGTAACCGAGGCCCAGGCCGTACACCGCTGGACTGGGCGGCGCGCATGCGCATTGCCTCCGGCGCCGCGCGCGGCCTAGCCTACATCCACCACGCGAGCCGCCGCGGCAGCGGGACGCCCAAGCTCGCGCACGGCAACATCAAGAGCACAAACATACTGCTCGACAGGGTCGGCGTGGCGCGGCTCGCGGACTGCGGCCTGGCGCAGCTGGCCTCGTCGCCAGCGGCCGCTGCGGCGCGCTCCGCGGGTTACCGCGCGCCCGAGGCGCCCCCGCCGCCCAGGCCGTGGGCGTCGCAGAAGGGCGACGTGTACGCGTTCGGCGTGGTGCTTCTGGAGCTGCTGACGGGGCGGTGCCCGGGTAGCGAGCTCCCCAACGGCGGCGTGGTGGTGGAGCTGCCGCCGTGGGTGCAGTCGGTGGTGAGGGAGGAGTGGACGTCGGAGGTGTTCGACCTGGAGCTGATGAAGGACAAAGGCATCGAGGAGGAGATGGTGGCGATGCTGCAGCTCGCGCTGAGCTGCGCGTCGGCGGCGCCCGACCAGCGCCCCAAGATCGGGTACGTGGTGAAGATGATCGACGAGATCCGCGCGTGCGGGGAGGCGTCGACGTCGCACGAGTCGATGGACGAGTCTTCCGGCGTCTCCGACTCGCCCGCCGTGTCAGAAGGCGGCGCCGTTAGCCAGTGAGGAATCTTTACTTTGGACTTGCCTTGTGATTTGTGCTTTGGTTTTACCTCCTCTCTTCTTTTGGTTGCTTTGGTTTGTGGAGGATTAGCGTGGGCCGTTGGATCTGGTGATGGTGCTTGTATATGAGGAAAGCTCTGATTCAGTTCATTTTGCTGTTTTTGTAGCTCCCTTTTGGAATGATGTAAATTAGAATAGCCGCAGTACGTGTTGGTGTAAAAAAGTGAATGTGCGAATGGATCGAGGCTTTGTCTTTTTGGTGCATGGTATGGTTCTTTTGATGCCGCTGCTGGGACTTTTGGCACTTACAAAGACCCTATTCTCTTGATTTTTTTTGGTTTCTTAAAACAGTTAAAATAAATAAAATAGCTATCAGCCTAGAACAGGGCCATGCTACTTGCACGTCCTTGAAAAGACAAGTGCATCGCTGCATTGATATTAGAATCAAGACGCTGTGACTTGCAAGCTTCCAGCGAATGAGCAAAGGAGGTGGGTTGCTTGGGTTAGTGATGATTTTGTTTGCGAATGTAGTACTGCACTACTGCTACACTGTGCACAGCTTCCCTCTCCTTGAGTACTGGTAGGTTTGTGGTTACTGATCAGTGGAGCAAAAACCGAGGAATGGAGGCTGGTTTTGTTTAGGATGGGGGGCTGATGGACCGTTGGGTGATGATGGCACGGGGGTGGGAGCGTGGGGCGACCGTTTGCGACGTGATCTCGACGCGCTCCTCCTCGTCTTTGTCGCAGGCGCGGCCGTGGCTCCATAGCACGGCGGGCGTCTGAGCGGGCGACTGGTTAGCGGAGTGGTCACGGCGCCGCGCCCGAGGCCGATGGCCGCTTCTGCTTCCGCTCCAGCTCCTGCTCGCACGTTGGCGCAGACTGCGACAGACGTTGGGGGCATCATTGTGCCGCCCAGAACGCGTCCGTCTTAGAGCAGTACAACAAGGTTTAGTCAGCAGATTATAGCAAATATAATATCAACCAAATTTTATGTGATAGAGAGAAGGAAAGAGAGAGAAGGAAGCTGGCTACTAAATTATAGCTAGCTATAGCACGTAAAAATATGCATTTCACTCTCTTACACGTGGGGCCAAATAGTTATTGTAATAGCTACATTATTGTATGAACTATTTTTTTAAAAATTATAGATGAAATGGATAAGTGTTATAGTCATTAGTTAGCTGTACTATTATACTTGCTCTTATCGTCGCGGCACGCTCGCTGTTGCCTAGTGTTGCGGTTTGTGCCAATGCTTCTGGCTCGAGACCGGTGCCAGTTCGGTGCTGCGTGGCTTTGCATCGCTGGGCTTTTTCCGCCGCCTGCAATGCATTGCGTCGCCATGCTGCCCAACGTGATCGTGTTCGCTTCTCTCGTTTTGGATATACTACTTTGACTAGTAGCTTTCCTTGGTGAGCAGCTCACTATGCTCGAAGCAGCTTGTCCTATGTAACGTGTCTTGACTCCTGTTTGTGCTCGTGGACCGTTGGATTAGACATACTGCCCTTTCTTCTTTTGCATAAACAAAGTGTACGTAGACATGGGAAAACTACTCAACTACAACAGCTGTAGCACTCCAACTGTCCTGTGTAATTACCTAGCTAGTACTATATACATCGTTCTCGACTGAATGCATGTATCTGTGTGGGACGAAAAACTTGAACGAGAAGACATAGCATAATAAGACTATTACAGGCATATCACACGGTTACCACTATGAATGAGAAACAACAGACTGAGAAGTGGGCCCCCTGAACGCTGCGTGCCTGCACTTCCCCTGATCCAGCTAGAGCTGGGAATTGTTCACCGTGCTTCGGATCACTTCGTGCTGAACCGTGTTGGCCTGTCTTGCCTCCGGCTAGGCCCAAGCACGGCCTAAAATCCGTCGTATCGGCATTTATGCTGTGCCAGCCTAAACCCAGCTCGAAATAACTTTACACGACGAAGGCGGCGGCGACGATGGTGGCGGCCGCCGCTATCTTCCTTTCCTTCGTATCCGCATCGTTAAAAACTAATTAAAATTGAATTAGTTGTATAAAAATATGGGCACGCGATGACGTAAATATTTCAGAGAAAAGTAATTTTTTGATATTTTAAAATTATAATATTATTGTCTTGTTAAAAACCTTACGCCCCCAGAGTGGGGTCCTCCGAGTAAGAAAAAGAATACAGTAATAATATATGTACATACTAACTATAACTACATACGTATATAGTACATATTCATCAATATCTAGGTCGTTCATGCGTTCGAGGTCAGCATACGTCTGCACGATTTCGGAATCCTCCAATTGATGTTGTTGCCGCTCTTTAGCTAATTCTCAGTCTTTGGCGTATATGATTGCCTCCACCATCTTGTGTGTGAGGATGATCTCATTTCTTCAATTATTCTCCCTATCATGCTGAACAGTTTCTGAAGATACAGTGGACACCAACACTAAGAGAACATCCCGTGTGAAAATGTGACAACGCGGGAAATATTCGCTTGATGTTCTTTCATCACTCGAGCAAGTCTATCTTGCTTCCACCAGTAAAATTAGGATCAATATTTGCAAAATCATGTTCCAAGTAGTGATTCAGCTCAGAGACAAAATTTTACTTAGAGGCCGCCTGAGGCTGAGAGGACGAAGAAATAGATTTGCCCTTTAGTTTCTTCCATAAATGTTATGTCAAGCTTGTCTTTCTTTGTTGCATTTACTGTGAGGCCTCCGATCTTACGCTGCTGCCAAATTTGTCATGATACATACGAAAAACTCCTCTTTGATATGTGCGAAAGCTTCTAAATAAATAAGACCAATGCATCCACCTATTCTCTCCATACCAACCTGTAAACCTGCCAACTTTTTCCGTATGATCATGGGATGGCGACGAGAGGCGGAGGCTGGGCGGCCACGGGCGCTGGTGTGCCGACCATGCCCCCTATACGGACCATGCTCGCTGGACCAGGCTGATCCGAGTATAGCACGATATGCCGTGCCATGCCGTCCGACGGATCGACTTTCAAGATCCGGCTCAGCCCACTATTCATACCATGCCGAGACGGCCCGCCATACGGCATGTCTGTGCCATTGGGCCGTGCCAAGTCAACCGGATCTCTAGCTGGCATGGATAAATCCGATCCAATTCCAGCACTAGATCCAGCTCTAGGGCCATTGACGCATTAATGAGTTTGAGGTTAGTGGGATGTCCTTCACTAGTAGCAGTGAAGCAACCACTTCCCAATCCACCTCGTCGCACTAAAAGATTGTAGGGGCCCAGCTTAGCAGTTAGTCCAAAATGATCATTGCAACGCATTTGGGCATTAGTACGTACTCCTCCAACACAGCGCTTAACACGAAGGGGCGGCCGTTCATATAATCCTTTTGGCTACATTCTAGCTTCATCTTATAAATAGTAATAACTTTTTATAGTATATATTATGATTAACTAATAGACTCTATTTTAAAAAGACGTTCTGTTTGAAGGTTAGATGCCGTAGATAAAATATTTACTATAAAAAAAACAGATTTTAGATGTCAATATGAACCAGACCATATATACTCTAGCTGCTTACGACTTTTCTTTGTCATCAAACTGATTAGGCCTAACAATGGGAATTAGAGTGCAGTCGCTACAGTAACAAAATCAAAAGCTACTGCTTATAAGCTAGTGGAGGCTGATCACAAACAGCAAATAAGTTTGATCCTAACAATGCGAATTACACGGATTTTCCATGTTCCAAACGGAGCACTAGTGCTTGTCCGTGGAAGTTTGTAGCCATTTTCGTAGCACACTACTAGAGCTCGTTCCTAACAGTGCGTACTTGCGTGGAATGGACCTCCTTCAAGCACATATTATATAGCCATGCATGTAGTACAGATCACAAATCAATGCGTATCAAGAGAGAGGGGTACACGAAGGAGGCAGGCAGGGGCGTCGTGCGTACACATTACAACGAACCTACCATCAGTGCAGCGGATCGAGTGCACCAACGGTAACTGATGCCGGCCAAAGGTAAGGTAGATGTGGAGGTGCACGCACACAAGTAACTGATCAATGCCTCGTACATACATTTGCCATTGCCACCGTACCCCAGTGGTCCAGAGCAAGCAGCATTGCAAGGGCTCGCGTTCAACTGGGCAATGAGTGGGGTGGCCATGTACTGCATGCAGTACTGTTGGTACATGCGTACTAGTCTAGCTTGTTTATATCGACTTTTGATTTTAACTTATGAATATTAATAGTTTGTAAAAAAAGATTTATATAGAGATATTTATATATAATTTTAACTGATATAAAACTAGGTACTATGTAAAAGTTATTTACTGTGTAACATGGCCCAAGTGAAAAAAAGCATCAGCATCACAAGATCGATGCTGCAGAGAAGTGGTTAGCCGGGCCACCAGCTGCTCCTCGGTTCTGCCAAAAAGAAAAAGACTGAACCCGGCTTCCTCTGCTTGTGTCCATCTAGCTAACTCTCTCCATCAGGTGGGTTTGCTATCCGAACTCGCGAGTGGGCAGGCAACAATAACGAGCATCATACTTGTGGTTTGTAGCTCTGCCTCTCCGCCCTACCTTTTTTATTTTCGTCTGAAGACTGAAACTAGCTCTTCGCCTGCTTGTTCGTTCGCGTACTATAATGGCGGTTGATCGAGGCAGCATCGGTGAGAGAACTGAGCATAGAAGAGTACCAAAGCAACTATTTTAACATTAAGAGAAGTGCTTATCGCTGCAGGCATATCTCTACATAGCTAAGCCTCTGCTGATCTACAGCACCACGCACTGCAAGTGCAATGCAGCCGCTAGTACTCCACGTAAGTATGCAAGTAACACTCGTTGCATAGCATATCCTCCATTAATTAGCAGTGGAAGGTAGGCGAGGACTATTGATGTGCTCCTGTTCGCCCACATGAGCACTGAGCAGACCTCCCTTCCCATGTACTCTACTCTCCCATCTCGTCGAGCCCGCTGTGTTGTGTTGGTCCCCTGTAGTGAAGAAGGCTGCATAGCCACTCTAGCTCTGGCAGGCAGCAGACATGCATACAGACGCGAAAGATAGGCTCATCTGGCTCGGAATAGGAGCCGTGGACCTCACGGGCAAAAGGTGCGACGCTGCGGCAGCGATCGAGCAGCCAGACGGGGAAAAGGCGCTCAAATTTCCAGTTTGCTCCACAGAGATGGTGGCCGCGCAGCAGTACGCCAGTACCTGCGTAAGCACAGCGAGGAGCTTTTGTGTTTGTGCGTGCGTTTCTCTCTTACCAGTGGCAAGCGAAAGCCCACACGATAAAAAATGAGAAATTGGAGCTGCAGAGCCAAGCGCATGTCATTTTTTGATGAAAGGTTAAGGTCCGTCCAAAATTGCTTCGGTTTCTGGTTTATATCTTCTAAAAGCTATTTTGAACATTTGGTTTTTTAATATGATTTTTTCTTCTTCTTTTTCACTTTTTTCTTTGCATTGTCTATGGAACTATAAATATTTTTTTTCATTTTCTCTTAATTGAATGTTTCAACTAAAAGCTAACAGCCACTATCAGTCAAAATCCAACAACGGCAATCAAAAGCCATCCACAAAAGCTGTTTCGAATGGGACCTAAATCAGAAAGTGGTTTGGTAAATAATGTGATCGAATTGAATGGTATGAGAAAAGACGAAATGGGTACAGAAAAACACAGATCTCTTGTGACGCCCCGGGCCAGGAAGAAGACAGGCCCAATTGCAGCCGATACATG
Organism: Dendrocalamus sinicus; assembly: GCA_036346575.1. Classification (NCBI taxonomy): domain Eukaryota; kingdom Viridiplantae; phylum Streptophyta; class Magnoliopsida; order Poales; family Poaceae; genus Dendrocalamus; species Dendrocalamus sinicus. The sequence continues at coordinate 2,083,316 of CM070641.1, forward strand.
CTCTGTGAAATTACCAGCGACTCTCTGAAGAGACGATTCTCTGTGGCCTATTGGGCCCTTGATAAGAGGCCATTTTCCCCAAACATGTGGACCCAATAGCCCTAACCGTGCCCTGCAAAGATCAGATAGCAGCGCCTAGCACCAGTCGCGCCCGGCTTGTGTTCCGTGTAGAATCTTGGTACACGCCTACACCACACGTGCTAAGCGAATATTGACACTATAGAGGCCAAGCAGCACATGGAGACTTGGAAAAAAAATCAGCTAATGCCATAGTAAGCCAAATACTAAAGTCAACCAGTTGCGCCAAAAAAATATATACAATTTTCCGGATCGGCATCCAAAGACAGTTGTATCAACGGCACTATCTGCCGTATGCGCCTCGATTATTATTTCCTGTTGGAATATAGGGTCGGTAGGTATCGGGAGGAGGGAGATGATCAAGACATGAACTGGACGATCAACCAACCCAATCCATGATTGATGTGCCCTCCCTCTCGTTTGCACCTTGAGACGCCCCTCTGGACATCAGGTGAATTTTTTTGAGCTGTGATTTATAATTTTTAGCTTAAAATTTTAAATTAAGAGGGTAACCCACGTATTTATACAACTAAATTTGTTTTAAAGTTTTTAGGATCAAATAATATAGCTTAAATATTTGAGAATATATTTACATATCTTGTCGGCTATTTGGAATTTTAATATATTATAAATATTGAAAATGACAACAGAAACTTGAGGGAAATTGCAACTATACGAATGTAATTGAAGTATGAACTTGATGGATTAAGGTTCTTAAAAACGTGAACACTCTCCATCATACATAGATCATGTAGCTGCATGCTTATATTTTTTTCTCCATTAGTTACCCCTTTTTCAAAATGTGTGCATGCTCATATACCTTTATTTAAACTCGAAGAAATGTGTTGATTATATGTGCGGCAATCTTATTAGTTTACTTGGAATAAGAGTATATTGCTCCCGAATACACCGATACACCATATACGACCTAACTTGAACTTATAATCCTTCACACACCAATTACTTCACTGAACCATGTGTCTGTTATCTCTTCTCACAATTACAACTTTTCTGCTTTAACATCCAACAGCATGCCTAATTCTCAATCGATCCCTCTTAGTTGTTACTCATTCCAATACAATCTTGACGAGGATAGAATAATCCTCAAATTATTATGTCATTATATTCCTTGAATATACCCCTTATCGATAAGAGGTAAATACAACAGGATGGTCGTAAGCTTTTCTACGACCATATAGTCGTCTATGACAATATAGTTGTAGTCGTAAGCTCTTCTACGACCATATAGTTGTAAGTCTTACTGCGACTATCCCTTAGTTGTAAGTCTTTCTACGTCCACGTAATCGTAAGTCTTGCTGCGACTACCCCTTGGTCGTAAGTTCTTCTACAACCAAATAGTCATAAATCCTACTACGACTACTTCTCTGGTCGTAAGTCCATCTAAGACTATATAATCGTAAGTTTTACTGCGACCACTCTTTGGTCATGGGAATTTCTATGACAAATCTATCTCCAACCAACCTGTCTACAACAATGAACTACATTGTCAGTTCGTCTGCCAAGACGGTTAGAACGTGCGTTTATCTACTAACCGCACACGATCTTTCTCTGACAACAACTGCTATACGATAAACGACCTTTTACGTCTCTCTAACAGTAACTTCTGTTAGGCAGTTATCATCCGAAGCGTTAAGGCGTCTTCTGGCGTGAGACAGTGGCCGTCGCTTCACTGGCTATATAAAGGCCGTCGCATGATTCTCTGTTGTAAATTTTTTCTAGCGATTACCAATTACACAGGATGTAGGTTTGTTATTCTCTTAGGAGAAGGCCCAAACCTAGATAAAGATTCCCGTGTTTTTACTCTGCATGTGTATACTCTAGGTCTATTGAGAGAATCTCTGAATCCAAACAAATCATACATAAGATCGATATTAAAATATCGACAGTTGGCACCATACGTGGAGAATTTTTCGAGACCTTCATTGAAGACTCTAGTAATTGCCTTATCATCAGATCCTCCCTTCTTTCTTGCTAATGTCCTCATGGCAGATGAATGGAATGAGGAGAACTGGTTCGACTTGGCCGACTATGCAAGTATCGATATGGAGGCCTGCTACGATTACGAGCGGACCATGCTTGCTTCCGACAGTGAATGTCTCCCTGGAGATTCGTCTGGTGATCCCGGAGACGCCGCCGCTGGAAAGACTAATGAGGGATCAAAGTCTTCCACAGTAGTATACCCAATGGAGGACTTATCTCCCTTAAGTGGCAAAGGTCAACTCGACCATAATGAGGACTCACAATGCGACAATGGGTCTGTTCCGAAGCGTTCGAGTCCCACGGCGTCGCCCCATACAGTTTCAGAGAGTCCCAGACTCTGCCGATTGGGGAGCACATCGCCAACTACTAGTGGTGACTCCGGTCGACCTGGTGAAGGCAATGGGTGGGCACACTTCGTGTTTGTCCATATTCTCACAGGGAACAGACCAGGCTGGGGATGGTTATAACCCAGACTTCGCCTACCTGGCAGAGTTTACTCCAGGCCGCGAGATAATCTCGCTCGATGATTCTTCGGACGAGGGGGCATCCCTTAGAAGTGGAGATTCTAGACGGGAGGTTTTTGCCCTGCCCTTAAATTCTCATCACCCTCTCGGAGGAAGGCTTAAGGATGCTCCTCGACGATCACACACTCTCTCCTCTCTGGGAATGGTGACGAGACCTCCAGTGATGAGTCTTATCACCCTCTCAGAGGAAGGCCTAAGGATGCTCCTCGACGATCACACACTCTCTCATCTCGTGGGAATGGTGACGAGACCTCCAGTGATGAGCCCGATCAATACTCTGATGAGCGTGGGAGAAATCCTAGAAATATTCGCTCTCCTCTGAAGCAGCCCCAGTTTGCATCAAGGGTCAAGGATCCTGAGACTGCTCGGCAAAGGCGACTAGCCGCCCAGAGTGCTTTGCCTAGGCGGGTCCAAAACCACTCCGAAGAGGCACGAGAGCATCAACAGATCAATGACTTGCTCGAGAACCCGACTCAAGAGCTTACTAGAGCATCAGGCTACGACCGCTTCACTAAAGACATTGCACGAAGGCTCCACGACGTGATGGCCCGACTTGAGCAACCTCGCCAACATTGCTTCGAGAGTCGACAAGGTACGACCGCATCTAGTCGTTCACGAAGTTTGCCTCGCAGGAGTCGGTATAGTGACGGGGCACGTCGCACTACCGATTGCAATAACAACTAGAGGAGATTGCCTCGGATTGCTTTGAATCGGCAAGTCGACGCTCGGTCACCACTTCGAGCAAGGAACCTGCAGCAGCAGATAGACTACGAGTATAATCCTCGAGTGGACGAGACCTATTACAGGTCCGGTTCGCCCACCATCGGGCATCGCCGACTTGACATGGACCTTTTCTTTTAATCTAAATCGTTATAATCTGGAACCACCACAATCAACTATGTGGATCTTTCTCTTTTTGTCTGATTAATGTGAGAATTTATACCCCTTCAGAGTGAATGTGGTGACTCCTTTTGCCTTTGCTTTAACAGTATGATTGATTCTGGTTGTTCGTGAAAGAGAGATACTTGTATGCGATTTTGATCGATATAAATGAAGTCGGAACAATGTCTACTAAATCGTTTTATATATCACACCTTAAAAAGACATTTCATTTAAAAACTAGTTACTATATAAAGCTAAATCATAACCTATTTATCATATGATGCATTGAGTCTTAAAAAAAACGCACACACAGATACTGCATGGATCTTTCTTGGCTCGGACCACGTACAAGCTGAAGCCGCCTATCGATCGAGCGTGGCATCCGCCGGTCCGCATGGGTCGTGTCCAGCGATTGCGATTTTCCTTTTCAGCGCATGGCCCGCACAAGTCGCAAACCGCCGCATGCGCGCGGACACGGATGCGGTGGCGGCCGGGCCCGCGCTCCATCTCACGAGCTCACAAGTTGTGCGCTGTTCACATTCTTACATTAATCCTTTCTTATTCAAAAACACATCCAAACAACCGTCAGATTTCAAGTTAGTCATGATGATAGAGTCGTACAACTTACTCCATCGACCTATCAAACGATGATTCTACTGCTTGGGGGCATTTTTTATATACCTTAGTTCAAGCTAAGCCCTGGACGTCTCCAGCCAAACAGCCTTCTGTCCACGCAGTGGCGTAGCCAGGATTTATAGCTATAGTGATCTATTGTCTAAAATTTATTTAACCGCTATAAATTTAACATGTCGGTACACAAAACACAAGTATATGAATTACAAAATGCAATTAAGGTAAAAAGGACATACGAAGTACGTGAACAGTACAACTAGAAGAGTAGAAGTGATTGAGCTTTATACTTTGTATGGGTCCTATCAAGTTTGAACAGTAAGTAATTAGGGGTGGTAACGATTTAATTTTTATCTGTAATTTTTTAGGGTAGTTTCCGGATTAGAGAGGTGATGTGCGCATTTGTTCGGGAAAAAGGGTAGTAGATCGTTTTAGTTTGTTGTATCTTCATCTTGTATGATTATTTTTTAGGTATTTATGGTTATAATTTGGAAAATCCATCTACTAGAAACTTGTAGAGGGTCTTGTTATCTTTCAGTAGAATTTTGGTTCATGTCCATCGGATAAATAAATTATGAGTTATGAACTTTATAGTCCTGTTGTCTGATAAGATTGTTGTGTTTTGGACAGTACATGTTAACCTTTAGATTAAAAATAGTAAATGAACTAATTTGGGGATTTTGTCAACATGAAAATTGTAGATAATTTTTTAAAGTTTTCAGAGAATTTAAGAACACAATTTTTAGACGAAGAGTCTGCTGCTTTATCGATCGGGAATCGGGATTAGTATTTAGTCATTGAGCACTTTACGTACGTACCTCTCCTCCCACAGCCTCAAGACGGAAGGTATCGGCGTCGCCGCGTCGGCGCAAGACGCCGTGGCTTCGAGACGTCGAGTACGTTGAGACCCAGCTCGTTGAACGCTTCCAGGATAGAACTGCGTGCGAGTCTTGATGAGGAACCCGTGCCCTAGGGTTTCCACAGTGACCTGTGATGGGCGCTGAAGGCAGAACGCAGGCAGAAGGCTAAGCGTCACGCGGACTCAATGGGCTGGACCGAGCGTAGGGTGGTCCACGGCCCACAGAGATCACCCTGTAGCTCCGCCCCTGTGTCCACGGCCTCTCAAGCATCTGTTGAGCCTCCATAAATTGTGAGAGAGTTGTTTTATCTTATGTCTTATATTTTTCTTAAATAAATATATAAGATGATTTTTTTGTCGTTTTTGCTAAGTAGTTTATTAGGATAAATTTTTTGAAGCAGTTTATCGGCATTGTTTCATTAACACAAACGCTCATCTTAGAATAAAAAACTATCGGCTACAATTAGAAGCCATCGACCGTAGTAAAAAAGAATCCACCCCTATATTTGATGGGACTAGTAGTGACAAGCGGGTACTCGATCCATAGAGCCATAGGAGCAGTATCCAGACAAAAACCTTGTCTTGAACATAAAGAATCGAAGATCCAAATTAATGATCTGTTCATTAATTACCTTGAGTAAACAGTGGGCCTGTTCATGAGTAACATCAGCACGGCCACTTCGTGCCACTCTTCGAGTTCCGTATGTTTTTTAATGGAAATAAAACGCAACATGTCCATGATCCTGTTCAATCGAATGTTGTCGTTACATCGAATCACTGAACTTGGCATTCGTGCAGGACACTCTTGGATGGGAGTATAAAATGTTTCACTTGGACGGCCGGCCAGTAGACGTGTTCAATTCTCGCAATACCTGCGGCGCACAATAGCTGTTTCCAAACATTTTTTTTCGAAAGAGATAGAAAAAGATAATAAATCTAAATTAATAGACAATTCAATTTTACAACCAACTCGGATAGGAGTCGAAGGGAGGCGCATAGCAAATACATATTCAGATCTGGAGGAAGGAAGCTGCTGAGGGCGTTGACATGCGGAGGACAACGACACAAGGGAGAACGGCGGCGCCTTCAGACGCATCAGGACGACGACAACACAGGCAAGGAGGACGATAGCACCGAGCAATGGATCAGAAGGATGGCTGCATGTGTGAGGAGGATGGCAGCGGATTCTCTGGGGAAGGATGCTGGAGGAGGGCGGCCGTCTCTTCGGGGGAGGAGTTCATCGGCTACAACCGCCATGCGAAACCCAAGCAGGCCATCCATGTTGAGTTGGGGGTAGGACGACAGTGACCTTCTTGAGGCAAGACGATGGCGATGGGCACGGCTATAGAGGACAAAGAGATGGGGGAAGAGGATGGTGGCGTCAGGAGATGGGGCCTCCGGTGATAGCCCAAACCCTACACAGTTCGTGAGTCATGAGAAAGGTGGCACAACCTCGTACAGGTTGGAGAGGGGGGGATTGAGGAGAGAAATTGAATGAGGATTGACTTATATACCAATGGCATTTGCAGGTAATTTTAATGAAGTTTAGTGGCAAAGGGTTATTTTCATCCCACAAAAGTCAAAATAAGCACCATTTGGCTAGCTTTTGGTTTATAGTTATAGGGTGGTTAGGCTTTATGAAAAGTCTAGTTAAAAAGTTGGTAATTTGTTTACGCTTTGACTTTTTAGCTTTTAACCTAAAGAAAAAGCCTAAACAAACATGGTTTAAATGTTTGGGAGCGTTGTAGCGCTACCCACATGAAGCGACACTGTGGCACTATAGAAAATCTCTCGGAGCATTACTTTGGTGGTGCTCCAAACAAATGTAAGCTTATGGCTTCTTAGATTTCTTTTGCACTATAGCAGCTGAAAAACACTGTAGCAACTGAAATTGCACTGTAACGGTTGTTAGCTTTTTTTAGTATTTAAATTTAAAAAAATAAAAATTTATATCATCACAGGCAATGTAAAGGGATAAGAGAAAAAAGAAAAAGCAAAAAACCGACGTGTTCTAGAAGGAGAAGTCGTTTGGAGCGGGCATTTGTATGTTTCACCATGTGATTGTTGCCACATATCCCTAGGGCCAACAACCTTTTTTAAAAAAACAAAAAACATTCATTATAACTGCATATTTCCATTTTTATAAAAGTGTAAAATTGCAGACAATAATGACTGATCAGATGGTGAAGACGTCTCTCTAGAGTCCATTGAGACCAGCAATAGGTCTGTTCCAAACAGCTTTTGACTTCTGCCTTTTAGCTTCTAGAACAAAAAAAACTCTGTGAAATACATTGACTTCTTAACGTAGTTTTTTCTCTTTTCATTTGCATTGCCTGGGTCTCTTTTTTCTCCACCACAGTGTTATTTCAGCCAAAAAACCAAAAATTATTTTAAAAAAGTCGAATTGAACATGACTACAACAGGCAATGGCAAATGATCATGGAATATGAATGATATGGTCGAAAGCTGCGAGGGAGGATGGTGTTAGCGACGTAGCGGTTGTAGAGCTAGGGTAAATAAAGGAGGGGATCGATAACTTAGAGTGGCTAGACATCACTCATCAGGCGAGGAAATGGGCCGTCCTTAAGTCAAGAGCTCGGGGATATCTATACAAATAAAAATAACTGATGAGATTCAAGACACCTCATTATTTTAAAGGTAAGAAAATCATACAACAATCTTAAAGAAAAGGATAAATCCTAGAAATTCTCACATTAATCAAGAGAAAAAGAGGAGGGTCTATACCACTTATTTTGGTGGGGCAAGATTATAATAGTGCAGATGAATTATGTATAGATATTAGAAGTATAATAAATAATATTTGTATTTCAATTATAGGTTGTAGAGCTGTACATCAAAGACATTTGTATCGTAATATCTAGCCACACAATTTTACAGGTAATTCTACTAGTTTGCATAATAGTATAGAACATGCTATGTTTTATGTGCGTTCAACATGGTGGATTTTAACACGGCCCTTTCTTTTTAGCTTATAGCTTCTTTCAAACAAACAAATAAGGCGGTTTTTTCGTTGTCTTTTCAAAGGGCTTATCGGGATAGCTTTTTCGAAGCGGCTTATCTGTATTTAGTTTGTTCACACAAACACTCGTGTCAGAGTTAAAAATTATCAACCACAGCCATAAACCATAGCCGAAAAGAAACCACACTAAAATCTTCAAAATATACACTATGAAATTACTATGTAGATGACCCTTACATCTTTGCTTTGAAGCTAACAACCATGTACTAATGGTAAAAGGGTTGGAAGCAAAGCAACTTACCTGGAATGCGATGCTTCAAAATAACTACTCCTGGTACCAAAGGTCAGTATACGATTATTATAGTGTGTTTATTTGTTAAAAGCTACCGTGGAAATACGTCTGTGAAAATCAAGTATCTTACTTGCCAAATCTATTATATTAATAAAGCAAAGATAAAAGAAGCCACCCCATTCGCTTTCAAGAGGTAGAAATTTTCACATTAATCGAGAAAAAAAGAGAAAGATTTACACCATTGATCATGGTAGGTCCAGATTATAATGTCTACCTTAAAAGAAAGAGTTCATGTTAAATACAATCCAAAAAATAACTAAAATTCGGAATAAAAAGTATAATAAAATTAGCAATTGATTTCCATATGAATTACTAAGTAAAATTAAATAAAAATAATCTGGAATAAAAATAAAACAAAAATAAACAATTGGATTTGTACACAAATTCTAACTACAAAATAAATGAAATTCAGAATTAAAAAAATAAAACTAGCAATTTGATTATGATCTAAATTTTGAATTAAAATGTCTAAATAATTATAAATCATGATAAGAATTAAACACAAATTAAGAATTAGATTTGCATGTGAATTTCAACCAATAAAACTGAAATTAAAAATAGAAAACAAAAGAAAAATTGCAATTTGATTTCCATACTATCCAAAACTAAATCATTAAAAAATTAAAATTAAGAATAAAATAAATGAAATTAGCAATGTAGTTTCCAAACGAATTCCTAAGTAAATCCTAAAAAAATATAATTTGGAATAAAATATACTTCAATTACATATCTCAAGTTGTATTTTCTTCAAATTTCTATTATTATTTTCAATGTTTATGATGTATTAAAATCCTAAATAGCCTACAAGATACATAAACATATTCTTAAACATCTAAATTATATCGTTTGATACTAAAAACTTCGAAATAAATTTTGGCGCACAAATGCGCGGGCCACACTGTTAGTTAAATTAAAGTTTAATAAATTATATTATACTATAATTGATACCTCATTTTATTTTTTGTCATGTGGATTGTTCTTATGTAACTACTTTAATATCTTATGTTATTTAAAACATAACAATATCTCCATTTACAACGTGGTTAAAAAAGAGAGAGTTAGCCATGCAGCAAAACATTGGAAAAGTGGTTCGACCGAACGAGTTTAACAATGATCCAGCATAACGCCAGATAAAGACTAAGGTGGTGATCGGTTCGGCTGAAAAGCTCATGGCTTATGGCTGAAAACATCAGTAGTTGGTGAAAAAAGCATCATGGTGATGAGGCTTATTTAGCATAATTAAATTTAAAAAATTTAAAAATATAAAAAATATGTTAGCCCATTACGTATAATACAAACAAATACAGGAAAAAAAGAACCGGCAAAAAAGCTCAACAAAAAGTCAAAAGTTCAGAAAAAGACGAAACTTATGAATAGTGAAAAATAAGCCAGAAGCCGAAGCCGAGTTGATCAGGGCCTAAACATATGTTGTCTTAGAAGAAATGCGGTGATACCTTCTAACGGTTTGATCGTCAATTTGTAAAAACTACCTAGATGAACTGTACAAATATGGTACTGCTAGATTCTCTATGAAATTTATTTTATAAAATATAATTTTCCTAATTTATATAAATATATTATAAAATAAACTATAGCTTAAGTGTGCTTTTTAGATGAAAATTAATATCATTCGATTAACCGGAGTACATGGCTAAAAAATGCTTCAAAATGACTAACATGAAATTTTCTTGTCGATCAGTATTTACCTGTGGAATTTAAGGGGCCCCTGGGTTTTGGCTTCTAACTTCAGTTTTTAGTTTTTAGCTAAAATTGTACTGTACTGATTATTAGTTTTTCTTAAAAATAAGAAAAAATAGAAAATAATTAAGAATTTTTTAAAAATCATTATATCATTATAGACATTGCAAAGGAAAAAGGAAAAAAAGCAAAAGCAAAAAAGTTGAAAATAATAAAATAAGCCAAAATTAGAAGCTGATTAGTTCCAAGTGGCTTCTGATTTAAATAAGCTAAAAGCTAAAAAGGCCAGAATCTGAAGCCGTTTAGAGCGGAGCACCTGTCCTGCTGGACATTTAGCTAAACAACCAGAAACTAAACTCGTTTGGAGCAGGGCTTCTGCCCTGCTGGACGACTGATCACACCAGCTTTTAGGCATGTTCTTTTGGGCTGCAGCTTATAACTTTTGTCTGTTTACGAGGAGTATGGAGTGATATAGACCCGTGTGTGATTATAATAGATATAAATAAAGTCGATGTGTGTATTATAATTGATTTATAAACTTTATTTTGAAAGGATATTTTGTTTAAAAGTTAGTTATTGTAGAAAAATATTTACCGTAGGAAAATGATTTTTAGAAGCTGAATAAAAGGAGGGGTTTTAAAACCCCAGCCTCTCCCACGCTTCACAACTCCCCCACCACCTAAACACGACACACACCACTGCCGGCAATGGCGGCAGCGGCGGCGGAGTTCGGCGGCGACTACCTGCGGCAGTTCGAGGAGGAGACGGAGTGGTATAATGAGATCTTCCTGAGCGCGGTGGTGCCCGGCGATTGGTGGCGCGGGCTGCCGCATCCGCTGCGGTCGTGGCTGCGCAACTGCCTCGGCGGGTACCTTCTCTACTTCATCTCCGGCTTCCTCTGGTGTTTCGTCATCTACTACTGGAAGCGCGATGCCTACATCCCCAAAGGTCCCGCTTTTCCCTCCCGGCGCTGTTCTTCTTTGCTGATTTGTTCTTCTTTGAGAATTTAGTGGGATTCGCGTGCCTTTGTCATGTGATGTGAGTTGTTTTGGGAGGGGAAATGGCGGTAAGAGATTAGTAGCTGGTGCCGAAAAGGAACGGCGCTGCCTTCGATCCCAAATATCCCTGTCCCGTTTGGAAATTTATCACTTGAGATTTGGGAGTCTTCGTGCTGATCTTTCATGTGCTCGGCGCCGCGTCGTCCACAATCTATTATATTAGATTAAGGTGCTTGTGTGCATAAATGGCTGTACAAGATTTGGTGGTGCACCTTTCGCTTTGTATTTTCGATGGGCGCCTCTTTTACATTTTCCTTTTGGTTAGGGGATGAGGTTGGTTTGGGGATTGCGGTTTGGATTGGATTTCAGGCTCGCTGATAGTTAGAAAGATCACCTGGATAGATCTTGAAGGACAGAATATGACAATCACTGGACTAGTGGGCAAATGCCATTCTGCTTGTTAAATCTACATAATTGTTTACTGTTTCTTTGTAAAGATTTTGGGTTGGCTACGCTGACAGATTGTTTGAACCACTGAGCAGCTTATTGTTTGATCGAGATTGGTACCTCGTGTAATCAATCCAATTATATACTGGTTGGCTGAGGAGAGTAGCATCCGGTAACTAAGGATTGATAGTTTAACCAAACTATTCAAAAGATCTGCTTTTTAACTGGTGGTGCATTTTAGTACTACCTTCTGTTATTTCCATCTGCTCATGTTCTTGGCAAGGTCGGCCATCAAGTTTAGATCAATAGATAAAGGCAACGCTAATTAGAGCTTCCGCTTGTAGTTTTTGGCTTCTGGATTCTTAATTTCACTTTTTTCTGGCTTTTTTCTAGGTTTTTTCCTTCTTCTTTTTCTCCTTATTCCTTTGCATTGTCCTTAATGACATAATCTTTTTATTTATTTATTTAATTTAATTATGCTGAAAAAACTAATAGTCTAGTAAGTCATAAGCTTAGACTTAAAAGCCTAAATGAGCAACACTTTACAATGCCAAATAAGGCGTAAGCCCAGGCTTAAAAAGCCAAATGAGCAGTGCTGAAAATACTGATGTATTTGGATCATTGACTAAACTTTTCGTGTGTTGTTCCAATGTCTTGTCAGGGTTGCCGCATAATTAATTGATTACTTTGGCCTGCTTCTTAGCTCAATCACATGTTAACAAATGAGCGTTTCTACCAAATTGTCAATATTCATGTTTGCTTAAATAATTTAGATACTAGTTCGTTTTATGGGTTGTCCTCGGTATTTCCTAAAGTGCCCGTCCCTTAATATGTTGACACTAGGCAGCTTGCCGTTTAGGAATAGATGGGACACCTGGTACTATATATCGATGGAAAGGCATACGGCAATATGTACCGCATTACATGATATTTTGAGTTCACTCACATTTTCTGGACCACTCGACGACCAAGATGCTTTTGCGTTCCGTGGTGATGCAAGCGAAGTGGGATAGAACCTTTTGAGCTGGGTTTCTTGCCGAATTTTTTTGTATTTTAGCTCTTTTTTTGAAAAATATTCACATTTAGACCCTGATAGTTTTAATTCCGTTTTTGGACCCAGGGGGTCGGAGCCGTGACCCACGGCGCCGAGGTACCACATCTCGGCGCCGTGGTCCATGGCGCTGAGGTGCCAGGCCCGCTCCAGCGTGGTGGACTGCGTGGCGCCGACGTGGCAAGACCTTGGCGCCGTGGGTCGTGGCTCGAGCTCGAGCCGTGGGTCGTCGGCGCCGAGCTCGAGCCGTAGATCTTGGCGCCGAGCTCGGCACTTGTCCAGCGCCGAGCGCATGTCTCATTCATTCGCCGCCCGACTCGTCACCTCGCCTCCTTGCCGCCGCGCCTCCGCCGCCACCGCCTCCGGGGCGCGGCGCCTCGCCTCCCGGGCGCCAGTCCTCCCGACCGCGCGCCTCGGGCGCCTCCGCGGCGCGGCGCCTCCGCCCGCCTCCCGGCCGCTAACGCCACCTCGGCGCGGCGCCTCCTCGCTGCCTCCGGCCGCGGCGCCTCCCGCCCGCCTCCTCGGCGGCGGTGCCTCCCGCCGCCTCCCCGGTGCGCGCCTCCCGGCCGTCGCGCCTCGCCCGCCTCCCGCCGCGCGGCGCCTCCCGCCTCGACCGCCGCTGCCTCAAGGTGACGACTTCTCCTCCAAAATGTTCGTTCTATGAATGCCGTGCCTCAAGGTGTCCGGTAGTTTTGAGGATGTGATGTCGAGTGGTGATGTGTGGTGCTATGAATGTCGATGCTTAGGTTGTTTATCCCTTATTTATCACCGTCGCTGGGCAATGGTTGTAGAATGGAAGGATTGTGTGGAGTATTGGAGTCGCGATATGGCTCGCTATAAGTCAAGTTGATTCTTTTGCGATAAGAGGACTAGTGCTATATAAATGTGTTCTTTGTGATGTTCTAGGCTCGATAGGTTTTATCATTCTTGAACTTTGGGGTTGCAACAGATAATGAACGTAGTACTACCTTGTTCGTAGTGTTGGATTTGGATGGGATTGTAGTATTACCTTGTTACAACACGTGCGTCGATTACATCACGATTTGGATTGGAACGTTACATTAGCCACCTAGTGTATTAATAATTTGGCAAGAAACTTATTGGCGGGAGGCGTATGAAGTAATTAGCATCAATTTAGTTAGGTAATTAGCATCAATTTGAATAAAGGTAGCATTTAGTTAGTGACTAAGGACTTATTAGTTACTATCTAGTATCCAATTTCGATTGAAGGTATTAAGTTTGGTTTTCAGATGAACTAGATGGACAACCTAGTCACCCTATATCATGGAGGCGGTGTGACAAGTGATGATTATGGAAATGTTCGATTTGTTGAAATGCAAAGGGTGCCTCGATATTCGATGATCTACCGTCGTTTAGTGAGTTGGTTGCTAGGGCCGGAGGAGCTACATTGTCATGCAAACAAGGAGAGCATCAGAGTTGAGGGGTTACTTCACTTCGGTTCGAAAGACACAATTCTAAGGCGGTTGATCTTAATTGGTTGTGAGGATCAGTGGGACAAATATGTCAAATTGGTTATGAAAAATGAGTTCCAATGTTTGGACCTTGTTGTGCGGAAGGTGTCCATTGATCCCACCCCTCATGGTTATTCACTAGAACTAGGTGATCAGACACCCTTTGACCCTCCATTACCGGACCTTGCGGTGGATGTGGAAGAAGTGCCTGAGGTGCCCGATGCTCTATCTGTCCCGAACGAGATTCAGATTTCTCAACCAGTTCGAGTCGAATGTCGGACTGATGATGTCGTGGCGGCCCCTCAGGATCATCCCAGTAAGTGTCGAGCAACTCTTTAGCCTTTTCCCGTCATTCCATTCTTTTGTCTCAATCCCATCGTTTTCGTGCTTATGATGTAGGAGACATTCCTGATAATGTGGGTGCTCCTCCCGTTGCTCCATATGGCAACGTTGAAGAAGTCTGTAGGAACTCCAACAGTGTGGATGTTCAAATTGTAGATGATCTGGAACCTTACGAGATCGCAAGGGCCGTTGATTCTGATGATGACCGCCCTTTTGGAGAGCTGACCGAAAGTGATATTGAGCTGATCAGGTGGAACGACAGATGCGGCTTGAGCAAGAGCGCCGCGTGAGGGTGGACCAAATCCGTCTGAAGGGTAAGGAGGATGCGCCGCAAAGGAGGCGGGAGCGATTAAGTCTGCGTGAAGCGACCATCAAGCGTCGGGAGGAAGAGCTTCAAGCTCGTGAGGCGCTCTCAAGACCAAGAGTGACGGGAAGAATGATGCGGCGGAGCCATCCTCGTGGCCCAATAAAAGGGGAAACAACCACGCTACACCCAGAGAATAGACCCACGCTATCTACGGTCTATGTAATCCTATTATTATGCAATGTATTGTGTTTGCCTAGTCAGATCGATCGCACTTGAGACTACCGGTATGACGGTATTGCGTATCGGTGCTTCACAAAACTACAATTTAATAGAGTGCATAATGTTGCCCACCCATGCTTGCTCCAAAGAATGTCTGCATAATGGATTAGTTTGCATATAGAAAAGAACAGGGAAATCATGCCTACTCAGTTCAAAATTGTAAATCATTACATGGAAAATTCACATTTTCAAGCACATAAATGTCTGCAAAAGAACAACAAGACATTAAACTATATTCTCAACTTCGCAGATTATACCATGTGATTTGAGGTAGCGACATAATTACTTATGGGCAATATAATGGAAAAGTCTAAGGCACATAGGTTCTTACCTTGCCCCATTTTAGCTCTTTTGAATTCCATGAATAAGCAACTCCATTATCCCCTTCTCTAACAATTGGTGTTTGACCATCGGAGTTCCCTGCTTAGGAAAAAAGTTACAAACATTATTACGTTACTAGCACTCGAAATTTTCAGATTGAACACGACATCATCAAAAAATGTAGCAGGAAACAAAAATTATGTTTCACACAGTTCATCAATTTTCGAATGTTTGCAAAGCTACGGATTATTTTGAAGGCGCCGAGCAGAGCGCCACCGGTCACGGCGGCTGTTCTGAATTTTCACATCTCGGCGCCACGATCCACGGCTCCGAGCTCGGCGCCACGACCCACGGCGCCGAGCTCGGCGCCATAATTCACGACTCCGAGGTCGGCGCCACTGACCACGGCGCCGAGGTTTCGCCACGTCGGCGCCACGCAGCCACCACCACGGCAGTGCGGGCTGGCGCCTCAGCGCCGTGGAGCACGGCGCCGAGACGTGTTACCTCGGCGCCGTGGGTCACGGCGCCGAGCTCTGGGTCCAAAAACGGAATTAAAACTACCAGGGGTCTAAATGTGAATATTTTTCAAAAAAAGACTAAAATAGAAAAAATTCGGGGTTTCTTGCTTGTTTGGAAATTTAATTCCGTTTTGCTGCATGATACTATTTTGTGCAAAAAATGTCAGTCCAATTTGTTTTTCCATCATCACCGTTGTATTCAATGTGATTCGGTGTGTTGTGGTCTAAATGGATGGGACTAAATTATCTGTCTAAACATGTTCCACCCTAGGCCAATGTTTTGGCTGTAGGCCATTTGTCGGAACCAAATGATCACCTGGTCAGTACTGCTATAGATTATTATTTTCTGCACACAAATCATCTTATATTCATGTATAAAATTTTAATGGACCTGTTCTTTTTAGCTTCGCTTTATAGCTTTTGACTGCATCTTATAACTTTTGGGCTGTTCGTGAGATAATTGAGTAACAGAAATTTGCGTGTGGTTTTGCCCAATATAAATAAAGTCTCTACAGTGTGTACTACAATTAACTTGTAGACCACTGTTTTGAAAAGACACTCTGTTTGAAAACTAGTTATAGTAGAAAAGATGAAAGATAGCTTTTAAAAGCTAAAAAGCTAGTTACCCCATTTGAAATGCATCTTTATCCATACTTATCTCTTACCCTCCTGATTGATGACCTGCAATTCTGAATAGATAGCAATGCTGCCTATAAGTTTTTTTCTTTTGAGATGGAACTCCATGCTCCCATTAGACTGAAAGACCAGCTGAATCGCTGGCCACCAGGACTGATACAAATTAAAGCAGGGACCTCGTCCAACCAAAAGAGGTTTTCACCCTGAACTAGACTCCGCCCATTCGCTGCTAGCGCATGGGCCACCTGGTTACAACCCCGGGGGCAGTACACAATGCTATAACTAAGAAAGTTCATAAGAAATCTTTTAAGATCACGATACAGAACACCATTCGTCGAAAGCACAAAGGCGTCACTTTCTACAGCTTGTTTCAGGATCAGAGAGTCCGTTTCAATTACAATATGCCCCATACCTCTGCTCAGTGCTGCTTCTGCTCCTTTGATACATTCTTCAGCTTCCGCCTGTCCTGCATCTGATAAGTAGGGTAAAGACCCTGCTCCTGCAACCTTAACATCACCCTTGCTATCTCGGATTACAAAGCCCCAACCTCGCTTTCCGGATTCCTGGATAAAGGAGCCATCCACATTAATTTTGAACAAACTTTGTTCCGGCGGGGTCCAGTTGTTCTGTACCACAGTTTTTGGAACCTCCTCCTTCAGAAATGTATTGAGAAACTCCCCTGCATGCCAGTTGATCACATATGCAAGATCCATAGTCTGGCGTTTTGACCCTTCCTCCCTGACATTATTCCTCTCTGCCCACCAGGAAGGATCTTCTTAAGTCTATTCACAAGCACTTTTGAGACCAGCTTATAGATAACATTGCACAAGCTGATTGGGCAAAGATCTTTGATAAGTATAGGTGCTTTAACCTTCAGGATAAGGGCCACTATGGTTTCATTCCAACCCTCCGGCATATCTCCACCATTCAGCACTTGCAATACCTCCTCTTTACATTTGTTCCCTACTGTAGTCCAGAAATTCTTAAAGAAGATAGCCGGCATTCCATCACGACCCGGCGCTTTTAGGTCCCCAATTGCATCTAGGGTATCCTTAACCTCCTTTTCTGAAAAAGGTGCCAGCAACTCCTCATTCATAGTATTGCTTACACGCGGCAACACATGTTGTAATAAGGGGTTTACATTTGCACCTGCATGGGAATGAAAAAGATTATAAAAGTGGTTAGTAATCATCTGGTGGATCTCCTCTTCCCTCTGCACCCATCTTCATTCTTCAGTTTTGCACAAAGGGAGTACGTTGGATATGTAAACTTCTGTGTACATGTGATGACGGGTTGCTTTCTTAAAAGGGTAACATGCTATCATGGTCGCCTAAGACCAAATGAACAGTAAATTGAACTTTTAACACGGTTGGAACTAGCCCATGTCAATCCATGATGCGCACTTGACTCCTCGTTTTCGTTTCTCCAGTTCCTCCTATGGATTTATTGAGGACAATTCTGAAACCTTGTGTGTCTAGGAAACATGTGGTTAGACTTTGTAGGGTGTGATGCTGAAACCTTATGGCCCTTGATGCAGATTCTGTCCCTACAGTAGAAGCTATGAAGAAGCAAATAATTGTTGCGTCGAAGGCTATGCCTTTCTACTCTGCTCTTCCAACCATATCTGAGTACATGATTGAGAGTGGATGGACACGGTGTTTCTTTAATATAAGCGAAATTGGTTGGCCAATGTACCTTATTTATGTGGCGTTATATCTCATCGTTGTGGAGTTTGGAATTTACTGGATGCACAGAGAGTTGCATGACATAAAGCCATTATACAAGTACCTGCATGCAACCCACCACATTTACAACAAGGAGAATACCCTATCACCATTTGCAGGTAAGATTTCAATATCTTATCGAGCTTTTCAGTCTCGAATATTGCAAATGCATATTATATTTGTCTATGGTGCTAGATATAGAACTTCACCACAACAGCAATGAAAACATTTGCATTTGTTCTATATCAGTTGTGCCACTGAGATTTTCTGGATAACTGGCACAACTGATGTTGTATGAAAACATTTTGTTTATGTTTTGTTAATGTGAAATGCTGAAAAGAAATTCATTGTTGACTATTGTTCTTATCATGCTACCGGTATTTCAGTATACTACTATACTTTAGTATAGCAGTTTTATTTGTGCTCTACTAAATATTTGGAATGTTTTAAACACTAGGGTACTTCGATTTAAGGTTATGAACCTGGATGCTTGCCTTTAGATAAGATAATAAAGATATAGCGCTCCAGTGCCAATGTTTTACTTCTGATTGGTCAATTTTTTTATGTCAACTCCTATGGTGGTGAGAATTGTCTTTTCGTCCAATACACTTCTGATTTATGCATTATGTGCTTTCCAGGACTAGCATTCCATCCACTGGATGGGATTTTGCAAGCCATACCCCACGTGTTTGCTCTCTTCCTTCTCCCAACGCACTTCAGGACACACATTGCTCTCATATTCATAGAGGGTGTGTGGACAACTAACATCCATGACTGCATTGACGGCAAGGTTTGGCCGGTGATGGGTGCTGGTTATCACACTATTCACCATACAACTTATCGCCACAACTATGGTCACTACACCGTCTGGATGGACAGGCTGTTTGGCACCCTTCGTGAGCCAGAAGATATCCTCAAGAAGGATTGAGATATTCAACCCTGTTCTTTCTTTTCGTCTTGGTAACGCTGTGAAGTGTAGGGTTTTAATCTGTTTAGCCTGCTCAACTCTGTTTGTTGCCTTTTGTGTGCCAGTGTGCCGTTTCAGTCTGCTAGGTGAAAATAATGTGGTTTTTATTTAGCTTTGTTCCTCATGATGCAATGAAATTAAGAGATATCCTGGATTCCTGGGGTCCAGGTGTTTGTATCATTCGGCACCGTGGTGTGTTATGTATAGGTTAAATGTTTTTCCACCACCCGAGTTCATTGCAAATTTCCCGCATTTTCCCGTTTCTGACAAAGTTGTGTGGGCTGTGGTTGTGTATAGTAGTTGAACACTGGTATGGAATCTCTGTCCATGTTGCTGTTGTCTTAAACAGATTAGAACTGCTTTCCATGTCGATGAGTATGATGAACGAAAATGCAACCCACTCAGGGGCACAACATCACGCTAAGGAATCTAGCCAATTTAAAACAAGAGACTTAACCTGTTCTTTCACTCTATGCACATGTAGAGTGAGATCTTGCTTGAAGAGGTGCTTCCAATTTGATAGTGATGGTTGTTGATTCTCAAAAACTTTCACTTCATTTTTTCCAAATATGCCAAGCAGCAGTGATAAATACTTCCATAAAGAAAGGCAGATGAGAGCCAGCCCTTCTTGTAGCATGTTCATAAATTTTAAATGAAGATTGCAAGTAATGCCCAAAGCATCACAACAAACTTAGCTAAAAGGGCAGATGAAGAAAAGATGCTGTAGAGTTTCCTCAGAGTTAGTGTGACAAAGCACACATGTAACATCATTTTCTGCATTACAATGTCTCCTACGTAGCATATCTTTTGCGTTTAGTCTTATCCATGAGCAAGAGTCAGGCAACCACTTTCAATTTTGTAACACACTTACTCTTCCAGATACATTGAAATGGAGGCAATGCGATGGTACCTTGGTAGAGGAGGGTGTAAAATTTCCTGGAAGTGTACTGATTGTTACCCAATCCATTCCATTGAGTTTCAAGTTAAGCTCATTATATTCTCCATAGGCTTGAGTAGAAACTGCTCTTGTATGGATCTATGCTCAAGAAAAAAACTTAACTGAACAGTCGTTGTACTTAGCAAACGACAAGAGTCTTAGATTTTTTTTATATAATACAATGGAGGATGAACACTCATGCACACCACACTCACCACACATCACGCACGTGTGTGTCCTGTTATGAATAGCACTTGTATTCATATGAGGCCAATGGGCCGATATATATACACAAAGTACAGGATGGAAATATGCAAAGAACCCCTTATAACAATGGAGAATAACAAAACTATACATATATCTCTAACACCCCCCCTCAAACTCATGGTGGATCAACAACACTGAGTTTGGAGAGGTAGAAGCTATGCTGTGCTCGAGTCTGGGCCTTTGTGAAGAAATCCGCTATCTGAAGCTCTGAAGGCACATACTGAAGAGTAATCACCTGATCATGCACACAAGACCTCATGAAAGAAGCATCCACACCAATATGCTTGGTGAGCTCATGCTTCACAGGATCACGAGCAATACTGATAGCACTGCATCTTTGTCGACAAGAGAGGGGTCGATGTAGTGTGAAACACCAAAATCCTCAAGTAACCACCGTAGCCAAGTAATCTCTGCTGTCAAGAGAGTCATAGCTCGCAACTCAGCCTCTGCACTCGAACGGGACACTGCAGTCTGTTTCTTCGTCTTCTAGGCAATAAGAGAACCACCAAGAAAAACACAAGAAGCGAGATAGACCGGCGGTCGAGGGATCGCCGCCCAAGTAGCATCCGAATAGGCTGAAGTCGTAACGAGCTGGAACGTGGAAAGAAGAGACGGCGAGAGATAGTCCCACGAAGGTATCGCAGAACTCAAGAAGGTGGTCAGAGTGAACTGAGTGGGAGCTGAAACAAACCGACTCGAATATGAACTGGATAGTGATATCCGGACGAGTGACAAGAAGGTAGACAAGACTCCCAACAAGATGACGATAGCGAGTCGGATCAGAAAGAGGCTCGCCATCAGAGAGTCGGAGGTGAATATTGAGCTCCATGGGAGTCTCAACGATCTGATCGATGAGAGAGGCGCGATCAAGAAGATCCTGAATATATTTCTCTTGGGACATAAAGAAACCATCTAGAGTGGAAGTAACCTCAATCCCAAGGAAGTAACGAAGAGGACCAAGATCCGACATAAGGAACTGCTCACTAAGACGAGCCTTGACAAAGGCAATGTACTCGTAATCATCTCCGTAATGATCATATCATCAACATACAGAAGAAGAAGAGTCCGACCACGAGACGAAGTGTGGACAAAGAGCGCAGGATCATGATCACTAGCTGAAAAGCCAGCAGCAGTGACCACAGAGGAGAAGCGCTCAAACCAAGCACGAGGGGCTTGCTTAAGGCCATAGAGAGCGGCGAAGGCGGCGGACCATGCCCTCGAGAACAGAATACCCAGGTGGCGGATACATGTAGACCTCCTCACGCAACTCGCCATTAAGAAAGGCATTCTTGACATCAAGCTGAGAAACAGACCAGTGGCGAGCAGACGCCACCGAAAGAAGAGTGCGAACAGTGGTCATGTGGGCCACAGGAGCAAAAGTCTCGTCATAGTCAACACCATGCTCCTGCTGAAAGCCACGAGCAACAAGACGCGCCTTATAGCGCTCAAGAGAGCCATCAGAGCGAGTCTTAATCTTATAGACCCACTTACATGTGATGGGATGAGAATGAGATGGCAAAGGAACAAGATCCCAAGTACCAAGACGCTCGAGGCAGCAATCTCCTCGGCCATGGCAAGCTGCCACTCGGGGTGAGTAACAAAGATCCCGGTAGGAGACAGGCTCACGAGTAGCTGCACCAAACAAAGGAAAAACGGCGGGAGGCCGAATCGATCGCGATCGTGGAGAGCATAGCGAGGAGAAGATGACCCATCAGGGGACGATGGAGCATCAGAAGAAGATGGAACATCAGAAGAAGAATGCTCATCTGGAAGGTCCGCAATGCGAGGTCGACGAGTGTAGACGATAAGGGGAGGAGGAATCAGTGGGAGGAACTGCGAGTCGTAGGAGACGACACAGGCGGCGACAACGGTGAAGAGGCCACAGGGGGAATATGTGGAGACTCAGTGGAACAGGTGGACGAGGGCAAAACAGATATAGGTGTATCTGGAAAGGTCAAGAAAGACAGA
The DNA here is from genome assembly GCA_036346575.1 of Dendrocalamus sinicus. Classification (NCBI taxonomy): domain Eukaryota; kingdom Viridiplantae; phylum Streptophyta; class Magnoliopsida; order Poales; family Poaceae; genus Dendrocalamus; species Dendrocalamus sinicus. The sequence continues at coordinate 2,105,554 of CM070641.1, forward strand.
GGCTCTACAGAGGAAGCCGAAGGAGAGGCAGGACGTGGGTAGAATGGACGAGACTCGTCGATAGTCACATCCCGAGAAACCCGCATCCGTCGACCAACAGATCCCAAAGACCGATAGCCCTTGTGCTCGGCACTATATCCCGAAAAACACACTCAACGGTGGCGGTCGGTTTGAGTGCGTTCTCGAGGGCAAGGAGAACGTAGCAAACACGGCCAAACAAACGAAGAGCGAGTAGTCGGAAGAAAACCACGAGACGCTCAACAGGATCGCACCCTTAAGAGCGAGAAGAGGTCAGTATGTTGACGAGATAGGTGGCGGTGGAAACGACCTCGGCCCAAAAGTGAGGTGGAATAGAGGCGGCGATCATCGAGCATGAGCCGTCTCAAGGAGGTGACGATGCTTGCGCCAGCGACACCATTTCGAGCATGAGCACCGGGACAAGAGAACGAGCGAGAGTGCCTCGCGCAAAGAAGGAAGCTGCGCAGTGACGAGAGAGGTACTCACCAGCAGAATCACTCTAAAGACACGAATAGGAGTGGAGAACTGTGTGTGTATCATAGTGGCAAAATGTTTATAGATAGGTAAGACCTCACTACGAGAAGACATGAAATATATCCAAGTGTGGCGAGAGAAATCATCTATAAAAATAATATAATAACGATGACCCCTTTCAAACGAAGGAGCCGGACCCCAAACATCCGAATGAACAAGATCAAAGGACGCCGAGACACGTCTCACTATGAGGATAAGGAAGCTGAATCTGTTTACCTAACTTACAGCCCTGACAATCTAAAGACACGTCTCCTGAGACAGACTCCAGAAGACCACGACGAACTAAGGACGACAAACGGGATCCACACAGATGGCCAAGACGGTGATGCCACTGCTGGAAAGAGCCGGTAGACGAAGTGGCGTAGCGAGAGACCGCGCCGATGGTGGCGCAGAAGGAAGGTGAAGCCGTCAAGCTCCCGAGACGCGTGAGTCACGCGCGCGAGGCCGAACCAACCGAGCTCCGTGTGGCGATCCCGAACACAACAAGAGTCGAGTCGAGAATAACCCGATAACCAAGGTCGATGTCGCCCGCAGAAAGAAGTCGCAAGGTAAGACGAGGAACGTGAGCAATGAAGGAACATGAAAAGAGGAGTTGCTAAGAGATCCTCGACGAGAGACAGAAAGAGATGTTCCATCGCAGTAAGAACACCGCAGTGAATCAAGAGGTGTAATAGAAGACAGAGTGGAAGGATCGGAGTCATGTGAAAAGATGCTCCGAATCAAGAATCCACGGGAGGTACTGATCGTGTAGGAGGTGGTCTCGGTGCAAGAGTCGATGAGCGTAACTCGCAGAACTCGCCGAGGAGAGAACCGGCGGCAAGTAGGCGTCGAAGTCCGCTATCTCTCGCTCGGTGAGAGAAGTGCTGAAGAGGTCAAGGCGACGCCGTCGTAGAAGCACTAGTGCCGAGAAGAACGGCGTGAAAGATGCCGCTTCTTCTTATAGCACCGGGACTCGGTGTGGCCATCCTTGTTGCAGAGGAGCAGTGAGGACGGCCACCTCAGACGGAGGACGGCCACCACCACTGTGGTAGCCGCTGGAGGAGGCGAGTGTAGCAAAGCGGACGAGCGGCGAGCAGAGGAGAGTGGCATCGGACCAGCACCACTCAAACGAGTCTCCTCTGCGCGTATCTCGGTAAGAGCCTCCAGAGAGTGACACGAGGATGGCGTGCAAGGAGCCGAGCACGCCTTTGCTCGAACTTCGACGGCGGCGAGTAAGGAACTCGTAAACCCGCTGAAACTCCGGTCGGCCACGAACCTCGAGCAAAGCGACGGGACGAGTACGACGGCAAGCGGCGGCGAAGTGAGTCCAATCGCCGCGCATGCAGAGCTCGAGCGTAAAAGGCGTCAACGTAGCATCACCTGCTGAAGAGAGTGCTCTGGCGGACCACGGGCGATGTGCAGGGCATCACCGGAGGCTCGTAAGCGCCGGCGAAGATGAGTCCACATCCGAAAGCGAAGAGAGTCCCACAACCTCGTAAGAAAATCGAGGTGGACATCGGCGATGAAGACAAAGCAGCAGCGGCGAGCGTCGCCATCGTACCACCGAGTGTAGACGGCCGAGCGATCTTTGTAGGAATCGAGCCTCCGGTAGGCGGTGGCGGCTTTATCATCGCCTTCAAGACGCAGCCGCCTTATCACCGCCGGAGGCAATGCAACAGCGAGGCTCCGTCGAGGAATAGGGCAAGGCGGACAGTGACGTCGCGAGAGGACGCCCGAGACGAAGACCACGCATGTGAATGCGCATGTGAGACGCGAAATCGGTGTAATTAACACCATCAAAGATCACCGGCAGCGAGGAGGGAAACGGTGCCCATTGGTAGGCGGCGCCGACGGCGCGGCGACCAAGGCAACGGTCTAACAGCGGCGCCGGACGGCGCGCGTTAGAACGACGTTTTTCGGCGGCTAAAATTTTAAAGCGGCGGTGGGCCTCCGGCCACACACGCACGCAGCCCTTAGGGTTTCGGCGGCGGCGCAACGGCGGCGCGCGCGGCGGCCTCGGCGGAGTGGCGGCCGGCGGCCTCGGCGCGGCGGGCTCCTCGGCGAGTGGCGGCCTCGGCGCGACGAGCAGCGAGCGAGGAGCGGCGACCGCGGCGGCCGAACGCAGCGGCCTCGAGCGAGAAGCGGCTCCGACGGACCGGGCGGCGGCAAAGTGAGGCGGCGGCGGCGGCGGCGGCGGCGGCGGCAAGCGGCAGAAGGCTCGGGAGTCGGCAGACCGACGGAGTCGGCGAGCCGACGGCAGCAGGGAGGCCGGCGGCGACCGGTTAGGAGCGAGAGTCGGCGACGGCGTCGGCGAGGCGAGGCACGCGGGAGACCGGCGACAGCGCGGGGAGGCCGACGTCGGCCAGGGAGGCGAAGCGGGGAGATGGGATCTCTCAGGCGTCGTCAAGGATGGGAGGCCGGAGGCGGCACGCGGGCGCGGAACCCTAGGTAAACCAAAACCCTAGTTTTGGCTCTGATACCATGTTATGAATAGCACTTGTATTCATATGAGGCCAATGGGCCGATATATATACACAAAGTACAGGATGGAAATATGCAAAGAACCCCTTATAACAATGGGGAATAACAAAACTATACATATATCTCTAACATGTCCTACTGAAACGCATGCTAAGACTTAAATGGGGGTCGCTGGATAAATCCTTAATTTATCTAGTACCTCACAGAGTATGGACACACACTTTTTTACTGAACACACATGCGTGTGTGACACAAGATTTGCCGTTCCATAAATCATTCCAAAAAAGTTCTGAATTTCCATCACCCACTTGGCATGAAGCTATACCAAAGTAGTACAAATGCAGTCTAAGAATGTCTCGCCACCAAAAATGATCCTTTTCAGTTGTTGCATGTGGAACCTAACCATGGTAATATTTGTGCCAAATGAGATTTACCCAAGGCAAGCCATGTCTATTGTAGAACTTACGCAAGTTCTTTAAAAGAAGAACTTCATTGTGCAATCTGAGATTGATGACACCCAATCCACCTTTGCTCTTTGGTTTGCACACTTTACTCCAAGCCACTAAAGACTTCCTTTTTCTGCTGATATCTGAACCTCTCCAAAGACATTGACGTCTAGCTCTATCAATTGTTTCAATTACAGCTGCTGGAAGATGGAGAGAGCACATATAATATTTGGGTAGCAAGGAGAGAACAACAATAACCATTGTGAGTTGTCCACCATAGGATAGGTTTGCAGAGCAAGCAGATAACCTCCTTTCCACTCAAACGGTTAAAGGTGAAAAGTCTTGTACTCTAGGTTTTGTGGTTCCAAGAGGAAGTCCCAAGTATGTAAAAGGTAAAGAACCAGTTTTACATCCAAACAGCCCTGATAACAAAGCAACCTTTTCTTCAGAAACATTGATTGGAATGAGACAAGACTTACTCTAATTTACTCTTAGACCAGTGGACTGCTCATATGTTTGTAGAAGGCCCTCTAAACAAAAAAGCTGTCGGCTAGAAGCTTTCATAACCAGCAATGTGTCTCTGCATACTGAATAATTGGAAAATCTTGATCATGTGATGTTGGTATGGGAAGGTGCAGCAAACCTCTTCTGTGTTCCTCATTAACAATCATTTGGAGCAAGTCAGCCACTAGCACAAAGAGGGGCGGTGAAGGAGGATCTCCTTGTCTAACTCCCCTCTTGCAATGAAAACTTTTGCCCGGAACTCCATTGAGAAGGATTGAAGATGTTCCCTAATTAAGTATATGTTTAATTCAACTTATCCATTTATCACCAAATCCTTTATGCTTCAGAACTTGAAGAATTGTGTCATGTTCAACAATATCAAAAGCTTTCTCGAAATCTAGCTTTAAAATGATGATTTCTTCCTGAGACTAGTGACACTGATGGAGATACTCATAGGCCCAGGCCAGACAGTCTTGAATTATCCTCGTTTTAATGAAACCATATTGATTTTTTGAATTTAATAAAAATCACTATCTTAAGCCTATTCGCCAAGATCTTTGTTAGAAGCTTCAAGGATGAATTAACCAAGGAAATGGGTCTGAAGTCATTCACATTCTCCGGAGAATTATTCTTAGGCACAAGGGTGATGTGTGAAGTGTTGACACTTTGCAGGTTGACATTTTCATCATAAAAACGCTTGCAAAGTCGATAAAAGTCATGCTTGATGATCGACAACATTTCTTGAAAAACATCCCATTGAAACCATCAAGACCTGGAGCTTTATCAATTGAAAGAAAGTGAAAAGCCCCTAAAAATTTCAAAGTGAATTTTCTTGTTTTTGCTGGTTTTTGGGTGAATTCTAGGAAACTTTCCCTTTTTGGAAAGTTATCCCCAATTCCGCTTTCCCTTCTCGGCAAAATCCGTTTCCCTTCTCCTTTGGCGCCTTTCCCCCTCTCCCTGCTTTTCCCGGCCGTAGCGCCCGCCTTTCCCGCTTTCCCCGCTCCCGGCGCCTCCTCCTCCTTCTCTCCCGCTGCGTGCGCCGCCACCGCCTCCGCGCCCACGCCACCTCGCCGCCCGACCGCCCGGTCGGCGGGGCAAACATCTCCGCTCCACGTGTCGCCGTTCTTCGCCCCGACCCCACCGCGGCGGCCGTCTCCTCCTCTCGCGACGACGCCTCCGCCCATGCCGCAGCCTCCACCTACTCTCCTCCCGTCCGATCGCCATTACTCCCGGCAAAGCACTCGTCACCTCCATCCCGCGGAGAAGACTCCCACCGCCTCTGTTGACCTCTGCGCGCGCCTGCCTTCTCCCCGAGGCTTTCCTCCTCCCTCGCTCGGGTATAAAAACCCCTCCCCGCTGCTCTCCTACCCCCTTTGCTTCCCGAGCGACTCCACTGCCTCCATTCCCCTCCCTCCACCCTAGTGAAGCTCCACGCGCAGTCGATTGAAACCCCGTCGCCCCAGTCGCCGCCGCCATCCTCCCCTGCGCCGGCGGCACCATAAAGCTGATCTCTCCCTCTCCATCTCCATTCTCTGATTGCATTCGTCCAGAGCTTCCTTACCTTCCCCTAATCACTTTGCCGTCCTCCCCTGTCTAGGTGAAGCACTGTGGATCGCCGCCGTCGAGACTCCCTTCCAGCCGCCGCACCCTCTCCGTGGCCAGCGCGCACCGCAGCTTCCCAGCTCCCGCCACCACCGCCAATGTAATCCCCTTGGCCCCCTGTCTGTGTGGTCGCGACCAATTGAACCCTCTCGCCGCCGGTATCCCTCTCCGCCACCGAATAGTCAGAGCTGTTCCTTCTCCCTCCCGCCTTCTCCACTGATTCATTCACCCTCCAACCGCCCAAAATGGCTTTCCCTCGTCGAGACCTACCCATTGATACCCTCCGCTACCGCCGACGAGCCCCCTGGCGCCCGGGCTGCCACCGCCACAGTATCCTCGCCGCGGGGAGCACTGTAGCTGTGAGAGGAGGAAGACGACCCCTCCCCCCCGCGACGTGGCTCTTCCTCCACCATCCATCGTTTCTGTGCCATCTAACCCCGAGCGTCGGATGGCCACCCCTCTCCGCCGTCCGATCTCCTTAACCGCACCGCCTCTCGTCCGTCGGATCTCCTCCCCGAACCATTTCGCCGCCGCCCTTCTGTCCCAGCCGTCCGATTCCCCCTCCTCGCCTCCATCCGGACCGCCCACGCTCGCCGCCCCGCTGCCGTCCGCCCCGCCACGCGTCGGCCATCCCGACCGCGTGGGCGCTAGCGGGGCTGGCCGCTCTCCCGCCCGCTCGCTCCGCGCAGTGCGCGCGTGCGCTTGAAAACCTGGCTGGGCCACACTGTAGCAAAGCGGCCGGACCGACTACTGTTCATACTGATTTTTCTCCGGTTTATTAATTTCTAAAATTCCAGAAAATCCAAATAAATCCTAGAAAATCCCAGAAAATCCCAAAAATTCCCAAATTTCACCACTTTTCTCCAAATATTATTCTTGACCCATTTCTGACCTCCATTTCCCCAAATTCATTCCAGATAAATTCCTAAAATTCCTATTTGGAGATTTATGCATTTTACTCCTTTTTAAATAGTTTATTTTGCCTCGCTTGATTAGTCTCAAGCTGGATTTAATTATTTTATGTGTTTGCGCTAGTGTCGGAGATCCCGGAAGCTCAAGTGCAGTCGCAGGACCCCGGAGCTTCTACGTTCGAGCTAGCTGAGATCATCCGGATTGACGGCAAGTCCCAAATCCTTTGATCATGTTGTATCCCATGCCATTTAATTATGTTATTATGCTAATTGCATTATGCTAATTGTGAAATGTTAATTCAAAGTAAAATAAAATGTTTAGAATGACATGTTATGTAGTTAATCCTACCACTGTCAAATGCTCTGTTAAACTTGTAGCCATGCCTTTGTAACCCTAGACATAATTATCATTAATCTAGATAATCGAGGTTATTATTATCACTCAAAAGTCTTATACTAATAAGGTCGTGGCAATGAGCCAACAGAATTTGTAAACCCGACTCTAAGGTAGGGTGGTATGGGACACCGTATCTTAGAGCGGAGAGTGCCGGCGTGCACAAGATAGGGTAAGGGGGTTGTGGTGCATCGCAAGATGATTATTCACCCATCTCTTACCCTAGGATTGAAGGAAGGGGGGTTGTGGTGCATCGCAAGATGATTATTCACTCAACTCTTACCCTAAGTTGGGTCGCGGGCCTGGTAAGGTTGCGGGCCATGTGAAAATATAAGGATTGAAACCCTTACGCTGAGCAAATGTCATAGCAATCGCTCAACCACAGGTGTTGACTTGTCAACCCTGGTTTAGTACCTGCTCAACTTAAGTGAAACCCCGCGTTAGGTCCCCACAACTCGGACCCGAGGGTGTGCGGGATTATTACCTATCGGGTGAATTGTATACCAAGAGTTGAGCAGCGAAAAAACCCGGTTCCTTAACTCAGTCATGAGGGTTAAGGGTGCGTGTGGGTAAAGTTGGGCAACTCTGCAGAGTCAATAAAATGGTATTCGAATACGCCGTGCTCCCGGTTAATGGAGTTGTGTCACTTGGGTGATTCCAGCCGTGAAGCTTAAATAGTTTTGTACATGCTTTAACTTGATTAGTTGGTTAATGAACTCTTCGTGAAAAACCCTTGAGATCTTAAGAAGTAGTTTTGGGTCCATTTTATAAAATGTTTGCAAATAAAACTGCATCCACCAAATGTAATAAACCAAGTATATTCCCTTCCTTTGATGTTCCGTGCATGTAGTAAGTTAAGGTCCCTTTGGGACTTGCTGAGCCGGTTGTTTGGCTCACGGCTTGCTTAATCAATTCTTTAGAGGACCAAGACGAAGGTGAAGGCGTCCCCGTTGAGGAAGTACCAGAGGATCTCTTCTTCGACGAGGACCCGTGGCTTTAGGTCTTCGCCGCGCTCAAGCGGATTCTGGAAGTCTTTTGTAATGTAATTATACTTTGGGCTTGCACGCCCCGCTGTCAAAAACTGGATGTTAATCCTTATGTCAAATATATGCTGGACTTTTGCTGTAAGCATGCAATGGTATACTCTTGCGCGACATTCCATAACTGTTCATGCATGAATAGTTACGGGGTGCCGTGTCCATACGCGCCCCTGGAAACGGGGGCGTTACAGAAAGCTAATGATCAAATCAATTTCCTCTTCAGAGAAGGGCAAGGTGAGGGTGTCCAGAGGAGCTCCAGATCATGTACTCTTGTGAGCAGGGTAGATAAATCAAAATGCATTGTAGGTTGAGCTGAGAAACCCCTCCTGTTTCTGTAAGAATCCCATAGTGTAGCGGCCTTCTCGTAATGAGTAGCAACCGCTCTGCAATTCTGAGTGATTAATTGAGTAATAACATTTCTTCGATAACTCTTTGTAGCCAAGGCATGAAAGTATTCGGTATTTTCATCTCCTAACTTCACCCATCTTGCCGTACATCGTTTCTTACAGTATCGATTTCTATAAAATAACAGCTGAAGTATTGTGCTTCTCAATAATAACTCTGAAATTCCATTCCAATCTACTGAGTCACCTATGTTCTTCAACTTGATCAAAGAAAGAAATAACTTTGGTTGCAGTTGGAAATCAGTGAACTGAGTTGAGATATACTTTTGCTCCAAAATTTAAGAAGTCTTCTTAAAAGTTTGCCGAAATTATACTAGCACTGTCTTGAGCCTCCAGGCAAAGGCAACTACATGAAAACCTTGATGCTCAACCTAGAAATTATCTAATCGGAAAAATGTGAGCCTTTGGTATAGAAGTTTGAATTTGCATCATAAACGGGAGCTATTCCAGGCAACTAAAATGCCAACTGAAGCACCAACTGAAGGTGAGAAAGTGAAATTACCAAATCTTCGTGGGGCAAACTTCCTGAGATAAGAATTGTCAAAGTGGCTCCGTTTGGTTTCTTAGGCAAACCACAACACAACCACTCTCCTCTATCTTTTCTCTGACTGCTCTCCACTTCTCATCAGAATTTAAACACCGAACATTCCAGCTAAGAACATTCCAATTACGATATGTACTATTCATCGTTTTGGTCTTTTTTTCCCTGTTTTTTCTTCTTGTAAATACCTTCTTTTATTAATATTATTTGCACCTTAGGGGTCTCATGATGAACGGTTCTTGGCACCTTTTTGTATTGCAATGCATGTTTGCTTGATATAAAAAATCTCGTGTAATTTAGATGTCAAAATGGAGCATGTGCCTGCGCGTGCATCTCTAGTGCTACTTTCGATTGAAGTGGTATTCTCTTTGTATTATATCTCTTTAAGCACTTTATTCATTGAATTGAATTCAGTAATTCAGTGAAGCGAGAGAACGATGTTCAACAGCACGGCAAATGCCTTAGAGATCAACAAGGCAGGTGTTTTTCCCGGAAAAGAAGATGATAATTATTTTCCATCTATTTAAGCTTGCAAAGTTGATTGAGGACTGCACTTTGTCGGCACTCAGAGTACATCCCATGTCTCATGGCCACGACAAGTTGAAAATGAAACACGCAATTATTATTTTTGCACTTGCTAATTGCTATCATTATCCATATAACCGAGATTTTTTGAAAATCATCCATATGACCGAGATGCCTGGCTGAACGATCGTAATTTTTAGTTCAGACAACTGACATGAACTGTTCTTCAATTATACACAAAACATAAGTACCTGCAGGAAAAGGGCCAAACAGGCCCTGAAATGACCATCTATCTAGGCTTAAAACGAGTTGTTTTGGGGGAGTCCAGGCGATGCAGGCATGGTATTTTGGCCCATTACGCCACGCAGACGCTGCTGGGCCTCGGAAAGAAGGAGGAGATCGCGAATACAAAAGGCCCACCCTCTCATCATGCGCCGTGCGCTACAGAAAGCCGTGTTATGTTTACGAAAGGAAATTGTGCAGAGATATTGCTGTCGTTTACTATTGTCTATCTTCTATCATAATCTTGCTCTCTCTCGAAATAAAAATCCTTGATAATCTTGCTGTTTCTGCCCAGTTGTTGCTTGCTTCGTCGGTCCAGTTCCGTGCACACCAGCACCTGACTGCACCCGACCGTAAAATGAAATACAGATATATGGTCATCAGGTCATGCATCGACGGGGTTAAAAGGTCTAGCTTTCCCTCTTGTAAGAGCACGCTTGACAGTGTCATATTATGCTCCAGAATCGATCCAGATTCATTAGTCCCAATAGCTGTTGCTAAGTTTGTTGAATCAGAGACTACTCCACTTAGGATTGTTGAAAATAGAGGGGAATGAATGCATGTATCAAATGGACAGGTTAAGCCAGATTTATATGGCAAGTTCCACGCGGTTTGTGCCATGTCATGATAGAGACGAGCCCTACTCGGTTCGGATGAAAGAAACGAGGAGAAAGACCCGCGTGAGTACATCGAAATCGCAATCAAAGAATAGTCCGTTTTGTTTCCGGCCGAAAGAACGGTACACAAACAGGTGATTCGATTCGTGTTAGACATATGGTGGTCGAGTATTTAGTAATGATAAATAATTGATATTTGAGTTTTATTTGAATTTATGTTTGTAAAAATTTTTGGTCGATGCGTTTGTGTTGCTGAAGTTTTCATGGCAGTATTACAACTACAGCAGCCGCTCAAGGCAGATCGACCACAGTAGTCACTTAGGATGTGTTTGGTTGGTGGAATGCGGAGGAATAGGATGGGATGATTCCAGTTTTTTGGGTTGGGATGGAACGGGATGGTTCCGTCCATGTGTTTGGTTCATAGTATGGGATGGTTCTATTTTTTGTTTGGTTAGTGGGATGGAGAAGAATGGAACCGTTCCGTCTCTTGTTTGGTTGGTGGGATGGGGATGAAAAGTAGGATATGCTAACCTGCTTGGTGAGGTTACCCCTTTGACATACTTGGTGAGGTTCTAAAGTAGGATATGCATATTTATTAGAACTTTTTTCCCCTTGACATAATTTTGTTTAACTAGCACGTGATAGCACATTTAGAACTGAAATAAAGTGCATATAAATAGGTCCATTTCATAGATAACAACTCATAGAGTTTGCATCACATTAATCAATTCATACATTACAACACTTAGCAGTCCTAATTAACCCCTTAACAGTACACAAAAGGTCCTTAACAGCACAAAATACTACATAGTAGGATAATTGTTCCAGTACACAAAAGTCTTCAAGGTGAAATGCTTTCAGTACACAAAAGTCTTCAAGGTGAAATGCTTCTAATCCCAACTTCAAGGAAAATGCTTGATAACATACCTAGTAACCCAAACCAACTTTCCTGTCAAGCTTTGATCCATGAATGCCTTAGCAAGCCCAACATTCTCACACAAATAAGCATAATAATGAGAGAGATGTGCCTCATCAAAACCAGGTACAGATGCAAGACTGTCCCAAAGACCAACTAGGATAGTTGACTCAGAAGAGGTGCCCACCTTCTCTATAGCACTAGCTATCCTCTCAAGACCCAAAGTAATTGTTGGTAGCAACATATCATCATCAACAGATGCTGGGGCTGACACTCTAGCCCTTTTACGGGGTGGTTTGGTACTTGAGGACTCACCAACACTTGCATCTGCTGCCCCATTGTTCCCAATGTTAACTTCAGTTGGAGATGCCCCACCGTCAACATCAATTGGGTCATCTACAATGTCTGTAACTTCAGTGGCAAGTGGATCACTTGTGCCTTTGGCATACTTTCCTGTAGCCAAACAATTCCCAAATATTGTAGACATGGCATGATAGTGCTCAATAGGTTTGTTTAGCATGTCAGCATCACTTTTGTTTTTCTAGCAAACATAGAAAATAGAAATCAGATTGTTTGCAACATATATAGTAATTGTTGAATGTAAAATAGAACATAGATTGTTTCCAAATTGCAGAAAGCTTACCGGATGCTGAATGTAATTGTTGTAATGCTCTTCACATAGCAAAATAGAATAAGAATCTTCATCCCAGAGAGCCCCACTAATTTTTTTCAACCTCAGAACCTTTGCCCATACTATCCTCCATTTCTTTAGGTGATTTCTAACTTGCTCGCCAGTGATATGAATCTTGAAATGCTCACTCAATGCTTTACCACAATTATTTAGGTGCACTTTTTTAAAACCAGATGCTGTCCTAGTGCCACCAGCCACTAGGTTTGACAGGAAAGTAAGCATATATGTTGACATAGCACCTGTCCAAACCATTGAACCACTGCCCCCATGGTTTACCCCAATTGTTTCCCCATGCTGTTCACTGTCCATTTCCTAACATTTCAAAGCAATATGTTACAACCAAGGTATAGGACATATAATCATGCAGTACATCACAAACAATTCATAATTATTTGAAAGAGTGCATACAGGACAATTAGAAATAGTACAAACAGGACATTGTAGCCATAATTATTCATACAGGAGACAAATTGCAAGAGTTCAAACAATTCTAATACAACAACAGGCTAAATAATTAATTCTCAAGGTAAGCTTGACGATCTGCCCACATGGTGTTAGCCAAGTTTTGCCTAAATTCAACCATTTGCCTATGATCATTGGCTGCTTGTGTGGACGAGCTAGCCGTGGAGGATCTGGGTTACTACTCCATCGAACTTCGCACAATAAATCGATCAATCCTCGTGATAGAACCCAATTGTGCAGGATGCAACAAGCTATAACAATATCAACTTGTACAGGAAAAGGAAAAAATGGTGTGGCATCATCAAGAATTTCGAAACGCCTCTTGAGTGATCCAAAAACACGTTCTACTGTCACACGTAGAGAGGAATGTCTAAGGTTGAATAATTCAGGGGCATCTTGAACAGGATTACTCCCCACTCATTCAAGTGGTACCGCTTTGGGAAATGGAGGCAAAACCGAGGTTTAGCTCCGTATCCAGCATCCACAAGGTAGAATTTTCCTAATATGTGAGGCAGAAATTATTGCTCAGGTGAGGCAGAAATTTAAAGCTTTAACTATAGACAAATTAATCTAGAGTGGAGCTATTACCTTGTGGGACACGTAAGCCATTCTCACGCTCTAATGCATCTGCTAAAACTGTAGCATCATGTGCAGTTCCCTCCCAACCAGCCAACACATATGTGAATCGAAGATCAAAATCTACCGTTGCCATCACATTTTGTGTAGCAAATGACTTCCTACCACGAAAAGAAGGCTCCATGGATTTACTAACGGTTGCCCTTATGTGTGTACCATCAATGGCTCCAATACAATCCTATTTTCAAAAAATAAAAATTAGTAGCTAAATAGTTGAGCTTACATCTCTAACAAACAATTGGCAATGTCATACCTTGAAATATGGATCCCATCTTGGATTCTCTGCAATTTTGGTTGGGGTCTCTGAGGAAGGTGGCCTAATAAGTTCACTTCTAAGCTCTCCTATGGCATGGAGTACAGCTCTAAAATATCGACTAACTGTTTCAGTGGACCTATCAAAATTAGTGTGGACTAACCTATTCCTTAGGTTATGCCCCACAATATTTAGGAACATTGCAACTTGCTCTTCAACACTAACATGTATGGTATCTCCAAGCAAACCACGACCTCTCAAAACTTCACATAAATGGAAGAAAGGAGCTCTAGTAAGCCTTAACATTTTTTGGCAAGTTGAGTCATCTCTATAAATTTTCTTATTTAGATAATCAATTCTTGCTCTATCTCTTTCTTCCATTGGACCAAAGGTAATACATGTTCTTCTTTTCATTAATCTAGATCTGACATACAAAGCCACCATAGCAATGACCACTAAAGCAAAGAAGACACCATAAAGCACACACTTTCTCCTTTTAGCTAGTCTCCTGTCCATCTACAATATAAATAGCACAATTGATAACATCACAATATAACATATTTCTCATATTTCACATATTCCACAGATTCCAAACACTGCACATATTTCTCATATATATTTCTCACAAATACCGCACATATATCTCACCATACCTTCACTGGAGCTCCCGCCGACCTCGGCCGCGCCCACGCAGCCTCCCGCCGCCGCCGCACCGGCCTCAGCGCCGCCGCCGCGCACCGACCTCCCGCCGGCCTTCGCGCCCGACCTCCCGCGCCGCGCTCGCGTGGGCGTCCGCGCCGCCGCTCGCGCGGGTCCCCGCCCGGATCTGGATCTGGAGTAGGGAGGGGGAGAGAGAGGGGTGAGAGCACGGGAGAATGGGAGAGGGTGACAGAACGCGCGTGAGTTTTCTGTGGGATGGAGTCGTCCGGGATTTTTTGTGGAATGGCATGATACCGAATTTTGAGGAATATTCCTTTGGGAGGGACCATTTGCTTCCATTCCATTCTCCCCCATACCACAATCCAAACAGCTGAATGATCTCAAAATTGGAACAGGACCATTCCATCCCTGGGTCATCCTAGCATCCAAACACACCCTTAATGCATGTCGACAATGGCTTTTCGAGGACGACTGGGCTCAACCACGTTTAGTAGTTGGTGGTCCGAACGGCTTTGTATTGTTGATCCGAACAGCTCTGTGCTTGGTGGTTCGAACGGCTTTGTCCGATCGGCAAACTTCGACCAGCCAGACTTCGACCACGGTAAGTCGAGCAGTACAAATTTCGACCACATCAGACTTCGACCATGTCCGGCTTCGACCACGTCTGACTTCGATCATGTCCGACTATGACCACGTTCGGCTTTGACCACGATAGCCTTCGACTACGGACTTTTTAACCATGGCAGAACAACCATGCCAGGTAATCGGCAAGCTTCGATCTCAATCAGCAAACTGGTCGTAGCTACAATACTTTTTCATGATCGTAGCTACAGTTCCTTATCTATGGTCGTAGCTATAGTAACCGGTCGATAGTCGAAGACTTTACTGGTCGATACTCGTAGACTTTTATGGTTGATACTCGATAGTCATAGCCTTTTTGTGGTCGATACTCGATACTCATCGACTTTACTGGTCGATACTCAACAATCGTAAACTTTACTGGTCGTACTCGATAGTCGTAGATTTTACTAGTCGGTAGTCATAGACTTTATTGGTCAGTGGTCTTAGACTTTACCGGTCGGTGCTCTTAGACTTTTTGATCGGTGGTCGTAGACTTTACTGGTCGGTGATCTTAGACTTTTTGATCGGTGGTCGTAGACTTTACTGGTCAGTGGTCTTAGACTTTTTGATCGGTGGTTATAGACTTTACTGGTCGGTGGTCTTAGACTTTTTGATCGATAGTCATAGACTTTGTGGTCGGACGTCGAAGACTTTGTGATCAATTGCTGTAGGCTTTACAGTCTGTACTCATAGACTTCATGGTCGGTACAACTGTTTGCTATCTTTGAGTACTTCGAGTACTCATGTTAGGCCATCGGTAAGACTGACTAGTGGTGATCAGTGAACAGTACTTGAAGGATTCGATACTCGTGAATGGTAATCTGTGCGGTACTCGTAGATGGTAGTTTGTGCGATACTCGGTGATAAATGGTGCAGCGAATGATTGGAGATCGGTAGTTGTGGACTTAACGATCTGGTGCTTTACTCATAGCGATCGGTACTCGTAGTCAGTACTCGATGATTCTGTGGTCGGTAGCGACACTTGCTATTCCCGAGTGTTTTGAGCGAAGCGGTGGAAATTCCCGATTACTTGTGATCTTCAAGTGTCTGATGAGCTAGCGGTCGTAATGAGTAGTCTGAGGGTGTTTTCTAATAGCGATGGGATGTGTGGTCGTGGACAACTTGTGTGATGCTGATGAATGGTTAACGGTGTGGTTTGTGTGTGTGTGTGGACTGATGACGGTCAAGTTGTGAAAAACTTGTGCCGAGTAAAACTTTTTTGGTTTTTGCATGTGAAGATAGGCGTGGAGACGATCATGGTCGATGATAAGGAGAATCGGGACTAGGATGGAGAAGTCTGAGATCCAAGCGGTTGAGGATGTCACACGAGGTGGTCGAGCTCATGCTGGAGCACGTGGAGATCAAAGATGGTAATTCGTGGAGAACCTACGGGCGGTGTAGTCCAAGAGGCGTGGACATAAGTGAGGATGATGCGTGGAGAAGATATGGGATGTGCATTTTCGGAGGCTTTGACATGCGATGATGGTATGTGATGAAGATGCAGGAGGTGCTGTCCTGGAGGTTTCGTCGCGTGGAGAGTTAGGAGTTATGGAGAGAGTCCATAATTTGGAAGAGGTAGAGTTTGGTTAAAACCCGTGTTCAGAAGGGTTTCGGGTCTCTTGATTTTCGAAAGAGATAGGATTGCGTGTCCAGGTAGTTATGGATACGGTTTGAGATGTCCGTGTTTGATATAAACATGGTTTAGTGCTCTAGCATATAAAAGTATGGGAGATACTAAGGGTTTAGTCGTGGCTTTGAGGAGATGTTTTGTGCTAGGGTTTTTAGGGATGCCGTGAGAGCGCTTTATAGCCATATACATGATATAAAAATAATATATTAGATCTATCCCAAGAAAAGTTAGGCAGCATCAGCGATATGTGTTCTGAGCATGATTTTCTTTTGCCCTCAGAGGCGGTGTGCTAACACATCTTGATCTTGCGTGAAACGAGCACGGTGTTGTCTTCAATGTATTCTCATTTGAGCAGCTGAAACTTTCGAGCGGAGGAAGACTTAGACTACGTGCAAAAGCGGTCAAAACGAGCGATCGAAGTGTTCTAGTGGTCGGAGTGCTAGAGCTGTCGAAACAATCAAGTGGTCGAGGAGCGGTCAGAACCTCCATCGAGCCCGTCGAGCGTCTTGCAGTCGAATTCCACGTCTATAAGTTAGATTATTTATCGTGTGGTTTGGATTCGATTTCAGGTACCGAGAAGCGGAGGTAATCATTCACACCCTTCTGAGTACACTATACGATCCTACAATCTGAATGAGTTTTTGTCCAAGTTGCAAAAGTAGCAGTATCTTCTCTAGGTGCAGAAGTAGGATTTAGAAATGAGAATAACCAAATAATGTAATTACATTCGATAAGAAGGCCAAACAATACTAACAACAATAAAATTACTTAAAATACATAAAATTACAATATAAATTTATCTAAGCATGAAAGAAACCTGACCCCTGTCACCCCTTCACCCTCCGCCCCTCGTCTCCCCGCTTCGCTTTTGCTTTGCTACCTTCTTCTCGCTCTCGTCGTCGTCATTCACTCGGTTGGCCCGTCAACAGAACTAATAGCAAAATAAGGTCCCAACTCCCAAGTCTACACGCGGTGACTGACGTGTGAAGAGGATTCTCTAGCTTGTCCGTCCCTTGGTCGAGACAATGATACTATCATATTGATACATCCCTCCTCTTGTTTGTGCCAACTTTATTTTTCACTGTAATAACGACTTGCCGATCGACGTGTCTCAAGCTGCATACCATGGGGAAAAGAACTCGTTTTTGCCTGTTCGACCATGACGCCTTAATTTCTGGCTGCGCGGCCGCGTAGTGGCGATGTGCAGTGTCCGGCCCGCTCCGTTGGGTTGAAGGTGGTTTATTTAATGTAATTAAATCTAAAAAGTTAAAAATAGAAGAAAAAATTGCTAGCTCAACACGGATAATACAAACGAATACGGAAAAAAGAACCGGCAAAAAAGTTTTAAAAAGTCAAAAGTTCAGAAAAGGACGAAATTTATGAATAGTGAAAAATAAGTCAGAAATCAGAAGTTGAACCTGAAATGAGCGGAGAGTTTAGGATGTGAAGCCAAGTCTGATGGCTTGTCGGTTGTTGTTATACTAGTATGATTAGGTTGGTATCTTTCGTTATCTTGGAGTGAGTGTCGATCGGGTACATGCAAGGCGTCGCAACTTGAGAATTTGGAGATCCAGCAAGGAGTAGCTTGTTCAATTCTGTGATGCCTTCTCGTTCACATATTCCACGATCACTGCAGCTGCTTATCTGCATCCGTACCTTACGCAGTTACGCATGACAATTCTCAAGCGCCGACGACCGGGTGCATGTCAACTTAAACTTTTGGCTTCTAACTTTAACTGTCGATTGAAATTGCACTAGCGTTTGTTAGTTTTTTAGTTATTTAACTAAATAATTTAAAAAATTTAAAATAAAAAAAAACTGTTATATTGTCATGAACAATGTAAAAGGAATAAGAAAAAAAGACAAAAAAAACTAAAAATAAGTCAAAAATAGAACCGATGTATCTCAAATATCTTTTAACTTAAATAAACAAAAGCTAAAATATCAGAAGCCAAAACCGTTTAAAATGAAAAGTCTTAGACTTATAGATCCGTGCAGCTTAAATTTCACCGTGGGCAGGCATGCAGAGATCTTTCGTTTGATCAACGCGACCGTACAAGTCATCGTGACTAATCACTGTCTCTTGGCGCAAAGTTTGATTTGGATTGCAAAAAGTCGAGGGACAGCCGACTGAAATCACTCTCTCTTGGCGCCAAACAAGACACCGAAATATTTTTCTTTGAACTTTTCCTGATAAATATGTAGTAAGCCCAATTCATGTATCTACGAAAAACTTACGGATATCAGGAATGTACTTAGTGAGCTATACTGTGACGTCTATTTTAAGAATAGGACCATCGTATTTCACATAATAAATTAGAAATTCAGTTGCAAATATAAAGGGTATCACGTCTACTCACGAGTATTTAAAAAGAATTAACATGATTAAAATATGATCTAACGGTCAAATTACAATAACTTTACGAGCGTCCAAACTTAAATCATAACTTATAATAAGAAGAACTAATGAAATCATATAGGAATACTTGAGTACGCTTGTTCTGATGAAAATAAGTAAGTTTAAGTATACTAGGTACTTAGCAAGTTATATGGAAATGCTATTTAACTACCATGTAAGGTATTCAATTGGATAAAGTCATGGGTTGTAATCTGATAAGATTAGATGTAAGTTTGTCGGTAGAGAACTTTGCAATTGAAATAATAAAATAATATTTAATTAGCACGGGTGTTTTGTTATCTATAATTTTCACATTAAGATAATCCAAATTTTACTTATGCCATCTTACAGGAATCATCTATGAAATACAGCTCTATTAACCGGGAGCACAACGTATTTGAATACCATTTATTATACTTTACAGAGTTGACCAACTTTACCGACAAGATATTTTAGACTCATAATATCAAGCTGTAACCACACAACATGATAGCATACGATTAAGCTGAGGCAACAAGGTCATTTCATTGCTTTTTTCGTTCTAATTTCTACCCAATAGGCACAAAATCATTCAATCACCTTTGGGAATCTACTGGCTAGTGCGAAAATCATGACCTGACATTGAGCGAACCTACTGTTGTGAAGATTGGCAAGTGACACAATAGGCCTAACTTCTATATCACCCCTTTTTCCTCGCGGGCTATCCAGATGAAACTAGGATAGCCATCACCCTGCATATGTTCGATCTAATTGAGCAGTGTAGTAGACTAGGTTGATAAGTTAAGCTTGTGGTTGAGCGAGTTCTGTTTTATTTACTTGGTACATCGGTTAGTCCTTATTTGCTCCAGATGAGGCTATCTTTCACATACTATGTGCACACTAGCATCATACCAACATATCCAAACCAGAGCCCCAATCTTCGGGTGAGATCGTGGACTCTAACCACCCAGTGGTTGCCCACCAAGAATCCTCAATATTTAGCTTTGTTTCAAAGTCTGTTGGTACTAGACTGGATAATTCTTAATAGTATCTGTAAAGCATTTATGATTTTCTAATCTACCTAATAATTACCAATAGGGTGATTTCATTTTATAATAACATTTATGGCTGTCAAGGTTAATACAGCTTACAAGTAAGAGTATAAATGAGATTTTCATTGGTTGGATCTAACTATTTATTATGTCATTCTAAGTTATTATTTTTATGAAAATAACAGAGCTCAAATAACATAAATAAAAGTAATAATAATTAAATAATATGGGATCAACACGATAAAATAACATGCTACTTGCCTTCTCATCCAGAATTTTTGATCACTTCTTCATAGGCTTCACGTTTGACACCATCTACTTCGGTTACTCTAGTTCTTCATTGGCCAACTAGTCGAATCCAGATGCTAGCACAAAAAATGAATACAAATAAGTTCCCACTTTGTAGAATACAAGCTGAGAACAAAATAAGATTAAAAAAATCCAAAAAAGGATATAAAAGAAGGTAAGTTTGGATGAATAGAGTTCAAACTAAGTTTGGTTATGTTGAACGTGGTTGAAAATATGTTAGACAGGCTTGAAACGAGTATGAACATGATTATCGGGTTTTGGATAAATAGTAACGGGTCGGCGTACAGTACTGGGTTTGGTACTATTCCTAGTGGGTTGGGTTGGTGAATAGCAATGTGTTTGGGTTGAGATTAACGGACTGCATAGTGTTGCATTCGGCTATGAACAGTGTTGAGCTACACAGACCGGCTTGCCTGGTTGGCCGATTGGGCCAAGAGCTGGTTCAGGCTGGCTTTGCCAGTCACCTTAGTAGTGCAAGGAGTTTGTGTACTAGCTCACTTTCATGGCCATCGAGACAGGGAAAACAGCAGGGTTGTCAAATTCGACGACGACGACAAGCGGTGGTGCGATGAGCATGAATAGAATGTGAGCAACCCATTTTGGGCACACGCATGGGCGGTGGCGCCTTAGAGATGGCTGGTAATGACAAGGCCTTGTTGGAATAGGGCACAACACAGCGGAGTTGTAGTGAAGCTTCAACCAAATTGGTAGTGGCTCGAGTATCTATGAGGTCAGAGAAGTTTTATGGTGGTGATAGGTTAGCTCGGGGTGGCCTGAGGAGGTTTGACAACGGTGATCATGGGTGGCGGTGAGATGGCGGGCGACAACGCAAGCTAGTGGCGGCGAGGTTAGGTGGAAAGGTAGGGTTAGCTTCGTGGTGATGAGGAGATGCTAAGGACACATGCAATTTGATTAGAAATGAGGCAGAGGTGAGGAATCGGAATTGAGCTCATCAGTGGAGATTTGGGTGTCGACGATTACGGCACAGCGTGACCGGAGTGGAGGAAGGAAGGATGGTAGTGGGTGTGGGACGGTGCGGAAAGTGAGTGAGGGGTTGTCAAGCTTGGCTATATAGGCAGCGAAGACGGTGGTGCCAATAGCAGTGCGGGAGCGCACTTAGCGCGTGGACGGGCGAGCGGCTTTCGCGTTGCAGCGGTGGAGCTGGCGAGTTCGCTGATGGCGGGAGAGGCGCTGCTTCTCACTGGCGTGAGCGTGTGAGTTGGCACGGTGAGCAGGGGCGTTGCGATGCGTGTGGAGCAACTGGTGATGGGAGGTTGTAGCGGCATGAATCGATGGTGGAGTAGCACAGTGTGTGGTCAGCGACGACATTAAGGTGGGGTACGGGTGGTCGGCAAGGTGACGCGAATACTGTGTAACTTTTGACGTGGGCGTTAATGATGGGCGAGCAAGGCAGTGCCCATGAGCACGAATGGTTTTGGCCGGCATTTTTGGATTTGGTAAAAAGTTCAAATTCAAGTAAAAGTTCAAATAAATTTAAATTTTTTTAAAATTTTGTAATTGTTTCATATACCTGGTATAAGAGCTCTTTTACGGTGCTCCACTTACCTCCTAAGATGTAAGAGTATAGCTCTTTTACAGTGCTCCACTTACCTCCTAAGATGTAAGAGTAGTATTTAATCTTAGTCATCCATTGATCAAGAGTAAATTTGGCCATATGAGCACTCTATGTATGACATATTACTAGGTATGTTAAGAAGGGGATGTTTTAAACGAATTTGATTATCTCTTTCCAAGTTATCGACTCCCATATATACCACGTACCTTGAAATACAACTTTTCTTTTCTTTTTCCTTACCACGTAAAACGGTTTGGGTGTACTGTAAGCTTTCCCTAGTATAAACCTTTCCTTTCATTTGAGTGCAGGAAATCGAATGCAGACAACGATAGAACAAGCAAATGTGTCAAGCCGTGCATATTGTCAAACGCAAGAAACAAAATTTTAATCGCGTACACGTAGACTACACGTAGCAGGCGTGCGTTGCTTGCTCAGCACGCTCGATCTGCCCGCCGGAGTCCATGTTGGGAGCGCACGGTCGGCTACATCTATCGAAGTCGGTCCTGCGCTTGATTGGGACAAATTACGATTGATTTCACGCACTTTTCGGTCGCAAAAGTCTCCGGCCATCTAGTTTTCAGTACAAGGTAGACAGCACGTATTCAGCGTATACCACATACCACCATTCACGTACACACGTCTTCTATATACGATAAAAGTTTATTAGAGATACCATACTCTCGTAGAACATAGATACATACTTTATCATTAAACTCATACATATTTACTTTACATAGATACATACTAATGTTTGAAACTCGAACATTAGTAGGCTAGATACATGCCTTCCCCCTCTCTCTTTCGTTATCGGTAGCCTCATGAGCGTACTAGTGTACAACGCAAAGTACCTGCGTACTTGCTCGCTGCCGTGGCTGCTGCTATCTATGCTTTTGGAATGGCCCTACCTGCCGAAAGCTACTAGTACATATATCACACTTTCAGTCCGACTAGGAAATTATATAGAGCACTAACAGTTGATTTGGTTGTCCATCACACTGGAAAATGACAATTAGGACACGCGGCGTTGAAGAACTAACTGTATTTATAATTTTTAACCATAACTTATTAAGTTAATAAATAATAATTACTAAACACTGAAGTCAAAACCGGCTGGGCTGTGTGGCACTGCGTCCGCATGTGTCTGTACTTGCGTGGCACCGAGGTGGTGAGTGCTGCATTGAAATGGCGACATGTTGATTTGATATGATTGCAAGCAGTCTCTGTCGTGAGCACTGTTTGGACCGAAAGGCCAGTTCGAAACTTCTTCGTAATATTCACCATCAATCCTTGAAAAAGTTGCTCTAATATTCACCATCAGTAGAGTAGAGTAGAGTAAAACAGTGTTTGGTTTACTACTGATCTGAAGCATAATGTGAATCAAGCCGTACAGTATATACTCCGTTAGTCTTCGCCCTAACAATATTCAGTGATCATGGTTCTTGGCAAACGGAAAGGTCACTGAACACTACTAGAGACCGAGGACTAGAACAAACTCTTCTTTTGGCTCAATTATTTAGGGTTGATCTTTCCGACTATGTCTGATGTCTTTGTCCATAACATGAGCGTTCATACCGAATGTCAGTAAATTGAGAAACCATTTTGAAAAGACGACGAAGAAACCTTCGAAGAAAGTTATAAGTTATAACCTGGAAAGACATATGTGCATGTTCTATCCGTCTTTTAAAATCAGCTTTTGGCTTTTTCTATATTACCTAGCTTTTAAAAAAATTATTTTTTTAAGACAGAGTCTATAAGTTAATTAAAGTATATATTGAAATCCTATCATCTGTACCAGCTAGAATCAAATGCGAGTATCTCTCCGTAATCTCTATCATAAATAAAAAATATTTTAAAAAATTCAGTCAAAAATCATAAATCAGAACCACAAAGTACAGGTACCAACTTTGTGCCCTTGCCTATTCTTAATGTTAGCCTAACAAGACCTTGGCATTCTCTGAAGTACCCACGAATAATGGTGCTTGATCTTGTTTAAATTGACACAGCATGACAGGCCCATAGCATGACAGGTTGAATGGACTCTAGGGTTTTCTTTTCCTTTTCGTTTTAATTTTACCGGAGTAAGGTGCCCCTTCGAGATTCCCGGTGCATTATTTCGTGATTGATTCAGCAGTCGTTTAATTTGTAAATTCTGCAGACGTGTGACGAATTATTCGTTCTATTCGTTCGGTTCTTTGCTGCTGATTCATTTTACATTAAAAAATCCAACAGGAAGCGATCGGGATATCTTTCTAAAAAACAAGAAGCGAGACGTGCACCGCAACGAATTGATGGATGCGCATCGAGTCTACACGCGTCGTAAGACCGATTTAGATTCTGTACAAGAGAGTGACTGACATGCATCTGATCGAGCAGGTGCATGGCCTCAACCACCCCAACGATGAAAACGACTTTGTCCATAGGAAATCCAAACCACAGATACCTGTCCACTGTGCACGTAAATACAAATCCAAATATGTTACTATTTAAAGTTTCGGCACTATTTATGTGTATCATTTCTAGATCTTGACTTGTGGGATAATACAAGTCTTGGTACGCGTTTCGTGACCGAAGCTTCTCGGGCTAGGGGGCTGCTCCAAAGTCCAAACGACTTGTAGGCCCGCTCCAAACAACTGAAATTTATGGTTTTTGCTATAGATATTAATTTTTAATTAAAATTATACTGTAATGGTTGTTAGTTTTTTAAAATCCTTCAATTAAAGAAAAATAAAAAAAAGAATGAAAACACCATACAATGGAAAGGAAAAAAATCAAAAACAAAAAACAAGCTAAAAAAAGCAAAAATTAGAAGCCGATATGTTCCAAGTAACTTCTGGCTGAACCCGTTCAGAGTGCATCCTTAAGCTCCGGCTTCCGACTGTGGCTGTTAGCTGAAATTACACTGTCGTGGCTGTTAGTTTTTTCTGAACCATTCAATAAAAAAAAGAAAAACATCATTATATCTCCATGGATAATACAAAGGAATAAGGAAAAAAGAAAAGGCAAAAAAGTCAAAATTAAGAAGTCGATGTGTTCCAAGTTTTGGTCTGTGAAAACCAGAAGCCGAAGCTGATTGAAGCAGTACCAGATCTTCTGTTCCTTAAGAGCAAGGACTCTTTTTTTTCTGAATTTTGGGCATTTTTGGCCTTATGCAGCACAACAATATCATAAGTAACATCCGGTTGTATGCAATGCCATTTCTGGCCCCCTCCCCAAGCGTAGGACTCTGCTTGGTCAACGCGTGCGTAGTCCCGCACTTCGGCATCATAGCACCCGAGTCATACGGTCCAGGAGTGCATGATATCCCCGCATCGCGCTCCTCTCTTCCCGAGCCCCAGCGTCACTTCAGTGAGCAATCACCGCTGCTCGGAGTCGCCTCTGGCTTCACGGACAACCGTGTAAGCTTCACCACACCTGGGGATCACCGTCGATCACTTCGCCAAGCTTGGGCACCGCCAAGCTCAGGCACTGCCGAACTCTCCGACTGCCAGAGCCAAAGCGCCGACGTCACTCTCTCCTCGTGGCTCACGACCACGGCTGCGCACGACTGCAGCCGCTTCGACCACAATCGCCTTCGACCACTGCCTCTCTTGACCACATCGTCTTTTGACCGTTACCGCTTTTGATCACCTCCGCTTCGATCATACCCATGTTCGACTACTACATGTTCGACCACTACCGTATTCGACCACGACAACCTTTTTGACCACATACAATATTAGACCACTGCTGGTTTTGCTGGAATCATGTGCTTCCAGACCGCATAATTTGGGTGTTGTTGTGGCGGGGTGTAGGACGGCGCGCGCATCAGTCGGTTGGAGTCCCGCACTCGGGGGGCCATAAATGATATTGCATATACTAAAGGCTATTTCTGATATTACTATGCTGCAGAGGACAAAAATACCAAAAATTCTTTCTTTTTTTTTTCTGGCTAGCTTGACAATGCTCCATCCGTTTACCTTTATTAATACTGTGACTTCGTAACTCGTATGGTAACGTGTCGAGTTTTGAACGAAGGAAAAGAAAAGTTGTCGGACTGTTCTTATCATAAGGTTTAGATTTAGTTTGCAACGCAAGAATTTTTTAAGGGGGTGATTATTTGGGTTTTTTTTGTGGCTTATGGCTGAAAAGCACTATAGCTGACTGGAAAATATTGTAGCTGACAGAGGTTTATTTAGCATAATTAAATTTAAAAAAATTAAAAAATATAAAAAATATGTTAGCCCATTACGTATAATACAAACAAATATGGAAAAAAGAATCGGTAAAAAAGCTCAACAAAAGGCTAAAAGTTTAGAAAAAGACGAAATTTATAAATAGTGAAAAATAAACTGAAAGCCAGAAGCTGAAGCTCTTTTGATCGCCCCTTAAGACATTCACAGGAATACAGTTTAATTTCTGTATCCCGATGTGGCTTTAATGTGCTACATGATTGGATGAAACCACCGGTGGTACCAGAACCCGGTCCGCATGCTCGTAGCATCAAAGAGGAAACAATTGATGGCCACTCGCTGGGCCACAAAGTGGGGACTCCAGCCTCGCAGTAGTACTGACAATTAGCAAGTCAAGGTCTTTTCCTACGTGTAACGCGTCTCTCATTACAATATTGAAATATTGCAATAGGGGCATATATTGCACCAATCAGCCGCCGCTGCGTCGTGGCAAGTAACCGCGTGACCCACCAAGTTTCTACTTTTCTTTTCTCTTTCTTTGAGGAAGACTTGTATTTTAACAAATTAAACCACTCAGGTCTAAATAAATCTATCTCGAGAAGTTTAATTTATTTGATCATTTAAAATAGTCCTTGCTATTGTCACGGCTTCTAGCTATTTAGGCCTACTCATTTCAGCTTGAGCTTCTAGTTTATTTTTTACTATTTCTAAATTTCATCTTTTTCTGATTTTTTAGTTTTTTTTGCAGGTTCTTTCTTTCCTGTATTCGTTTGCATTGTCGGTGATGGGCTAACCTATTTTTTCTATTTTAATTTTTTTTAAAATTTAATTACACCAGATAAGCCGTCATCAGCTACATAGCATTTTTAGTTAGCTATAGTAAAATTTCAGCTATAAATCACTTTTTTCAGTCCAAATAAGCAGCACCCTAGTCATGGTTTCAAACTGTGGCATAGACTGAAGTGTTAGTTTAGAGAACTTGAAGTGTTATTTGGAGTAGTATTGGCCCAGTTGCATTACAAAAGGATATTCAAGGAGTGGTCTACACCTAATGGCGGTCAAACGCGTCTTTCCTGCACCACTTGCATCCAAAATACAAGGAGGATCAAGCCTGCTTATTTAAGGCTTTTGGCTTCTAATTTTTAATTATTTAATTTTGTCTTTTTTTTTTTAGTTTTTTTGCCTTTTCTCTTTTTTCTGTATTCCTTTGTATTGTTAGTGATAGGCTAACTTGTTTTCTATTTTTTTATTTTTTAAATTTAATTACACCAAACAAAAGCCATCAGAATCTATAGTGTAAAATAAGCCAGCTATAGCGTTAAACAGTGAAAAATAAATCATAAACCACCAAAAAAGCCCAAATGTGCAGGGCAGTCACTAACTCCTACATTAGCAATGTAAAAAAAATAAATCAAATTCTCAGCATTTGATGGATCTTATATATCGTCGTTGGGTAGTTGGCCCAGCAATTAGGAAATTATGGAATATTTAGAGCACAGAACAAGTAATGCAATATGCTTCACTAGAGTATCATGTTTGCGCTCAAAACAATGTTTTGGAGAGTTGTTAGTGCAATATACACTGAGATCCACAGTTGAAGCGTACCACCGGTAGTAGTTGCAGACGTGGACGCTTTCAGTTAAGCTATGTTAGTTTAGGCCACGCTTTAAACAATTTCAGCTTCTTAATTTTATCTTTTTTAGTTTTTTAGAATATTTTTGTTTTTTGTTTTATTCCTTTGTATTATCCGATATAATATATTTTTATTTTTATTCAAATTTAATTAGTTAGAAAAAGCTAATAACCGTTACAGTGCATTTTCAGCCACTATAGTGTAAGAAAAGCTAGAAGTCACGGCTTATAAGCCACATTGAGCAGCGGCAAGACCACCGGATAATTTGGACGTTTAGTTGATCAGTGGCAAAATTAAGACAGGATATGCCACTCTCTAATTGAAAACGGTTAATTTCCCAGAAATAAAAGTTCCCATGCATAGACACCTTCTTGACAATTTCCCAATTTTGCTATCGCTGTACTTTGAGACTTTTGTGGTTCTTGTCCCCTTCAACTGATGAACACATCTTGAGCTCCTAGCCTCCCACTCAACTATACTTATTGAAGAGAATCTGCTGCTCTAGATAGCTAAAATTTAGCCATATGTGCAATGTTCAGATCAACACTTTACAAACAGGTCATTGGGCCTTGCTGATATACACATTCTCAGAGTACAAATCAGTGATATTTTACAAATCAGTACGAATATAGGTGGTGTGCATGTGTGGTATATTTTACATGCGCGCAAAGTAGCACCGAACAAAGTCTTCTAAAAAAATTCTTAAAAGTTTATGCAAAGCCAGGCGGAGAGAGATGTCGTGCGTCTCTTGCCAAAATACGGACTGCAAAAACATCAGCACTTAGGCCTCAGAAGTTGAGCGTCATGTGTACTTTCCTGAAAGTTATCGGTGTCATATATGTAGATGTAAAACAAGCGAACAAATTACGCAAAGAACTATTTGTTAGCAGCAGGTTGATTTATTTCTCACATGTAACGTAGATTCTGTTCTTCTTGTGTATAGTTTTGTTCCGTTCTTCAGCCATATATCAGAAAAGAACAGAGTTAGAACCAAATACTATCCCATCAAAAAGTAAAAAATACAATGAGAAAATTTTGTTTTCTGTAGAAATTACGGCAGCTAATGCTCGCTTTTTAGCCGCAAAGAGTGTGTATATTGAGGCGCCGGAGAAGCGAGACGACGGAGAGCGCGAGTATGTCGACACCTGCGAGTCTCTGACAAGAACATTACATCCCTCGGCTACTACAAACTGAAGTAGCCTCCCTTCCTCTCACCTTCCCGGAATCTTCCGCTCAACTTCCCATCCGCTCACTGTTGAGAACCGGCATTGCGGCTGCTATATATAAGGCAGGAGCTGCTTCGCACTGCACCCCTGCACAAACCACCCCACCCCGTACAACCTCTCCTTCCCGTCGAACCAAATCTCTTCTCCTCTTTCCCTCTCAAGAAAATAGCTAAGCAGAAAAAAAAAAGAACACTTGCACTTGGATAGCAGCAATGGCAGCGAAGCGGCTTCACGATGGCTTCGAGGAGGACCCCGATCAGCCAGACGAGAAGAGGATGCGGCCGTTGCCGTCCTTCTCGACGTGAGCTTTCTTCTCCTTGCAAACTCTCTTGTTGCTCTTGTGTCTTGTTCATGGAAGCTTGCTTCTAAAGGCGTGTTTGGACATGTGCTTTTCGATTCCAGGGTGATCCGGGAAGCCATGGTGATGAAGCAGGTGCAGAATATCTTCATCATGTTGGAGCCTCTCTTTCGCAGAGTGGTAAGCAAGAGATTTAAAATTGCTACTTGTTCTTACTCGATGAGTCACGTATCCTGATTGCTCTGTTTCTTGATGACTTGCAGGTGCAAGAGGAGATCCAGGCAGGACTGGTGCGCAGCCCGCGCTACATCGAGAGGTGAAATTTTGCAACAGCGCAAGCTACAAGAATAATAGTATAGCATGAGGACCGATTGATCTATAACATTGCTTGATCGACACTGTTCAGGTCGCCGGAGATGCCATCAATTGAGCCGGCGACGTGGAAGCTGGAGTTCCGGAACCCTCCGGTGCTCCCGATTTTCACCGGCAGCAAGATCGAGGACGCCAATGGCGACGCCCTCCAGATTATCATCGTCGACGTGGGCACCGGTTTGACGTTGGCGCCCCCGCAGCCTCTGCGCATCGAGCTGGTCCCGCTCTTCGGTGACTTCCCGCCGGAAGACCGCGAGGAATGGTCCGCCGACGAGTTCGCGAGGGGTATCGTGAAGGAGCGTGCCGGGAAGCGCCCGCTCCTCACCGGCGACGTCAACCTCACCATGCGGGACGGGTGCGCCACCGTGAACGAGCTCCAGTTCACGGACAACTCGTCCTGGGTTCGTTGCCGCAAGTTCCGGATCGGCGTGCGCGTCGTGCCAGGCAGCTACGACGGCGCGAGAATCCGCGAGGTCATGAGTGTGCCCTTCGTGGTCAGAGACCACCGTGGTGAACGTACGTTGTTGGTCTAATCTTCACCATACCTCTGTTTTGCTTTGCTGTGAACTGTGCATGATCTGAGTTCTGATTTTTTTGTGGTGCAGTGTACAGAAAGCACTACCCTCCTGTCCTTGGCGACGACGTGTGGAGGCTGGAGAAGATTGGAAAGGAAGGAGCTTTCCACAGGAAGCTGGCGCAGCACAACGTCAGGAGCGTTCAGGAGTTCCTGAGGATTCTAATGGTGAAGCCCGACGAGCTGCGCGCGGTAAGCTTCTAAATCAAAGACTGTACTGTTTATAGTAATTAGCTTTTAAACGGTATATTTTTTAAAGTAAAATCAACAAAAAAATTATAGTAAAAAGTATTTGACTGGCGAAGCTTCGTTGGTTCTTGTCGGGCGGGTTCTGATTGCTCTGTTCTGCCGCATCAGATACTGGGCGACGGCATGACTGACCGCATGTGGGAGGCGACGACCAGCCACGCGAAGACCTGCCTCCCCGGCGATATGGTGTACGTTTACAGCGGGGAGCACGGCACCATCTACGTGGACTCTATCTGCCAGCTCGTGAGGATCGAGTTCGGCGGCGTGGCGTACGCACCGCAGCAGCTGAACAGGGCCCAGAGGGTGAGTCGTCCGCCTACTTTAGCCTCGAGGACGCCAAACATGTCATCACACCGGCAAGACAAAGTTTTTTCTGACATTTACCATTGCGTGCAGATGTACGTGCATCAGCTGCGGCTGGAGGCGTACGAGCAGCGGAACAACCTCCAAGTGGCCGATGCGGCAATGCCCCATGGCCACGCCATCAACAACGTCCCACTGCTGCAGAGTATGCGTCTGAACAGATATCCTGGCCAGTTTTTATGCTTCTGAACTGTTCTGTTCTGATCTCTCGTGTTTGCACAACCTTCAGATGCAGCACTGCCAGCGCCTGCGGAAACACCGCTCTGGTTTCCGAACAATCAAGAGATCGACTTCCAGGTCGACGAGGTTCCCCAAGCCAACTATGCCTTCCAGTGGCCCGCTGGCCAAATGTTCAACATGCCAGGGTAAGAACCGCATTGTGAAGGCTAAATCCGCAGCAAGTAAACCTGCAGGAGCAGGGGAAGATCGCCTGAAAAGTTTCGGCTATAGGTTGTACATTAACCAATACTATGTACTTACGTACTAGTAAATGTCTACGCAAGTATGTCTGTGTGTTCAAGTAACACGAAGGTCTAAGGGTAGGTGAACTTGAGCGGCCCTCACTGCTCGCAGCGAATGTGGCGAACATCGGCGAGCGGCGAGAAGAGGCGCAAGTGCAGTATTCTTTGGTTTAATTCGTATCCTTGGTTGTAATTTCCTTTTGCTAAGTTAGTGTTCTGCTCCCAAGTGTTGCATGTAATGTTGGGGTTGGCAACTTGGGGGCAGGAAAACAAGTCTGATGCCTACAGAACTTGTAGTAAACAAACAGTTCTGCTTTTTAACATTTCCTAAAGCTTTGTGTCTTGTAACATCCAAGTCGCAATAAAGAAAGGTAAATGCCTTTTTGTAGATAAGTCTTTGGCTTCCCAAGCTTTACCGTTGTTGTGAAATGCACAACATGGATGAAGCCTCAAGGTGAGACAAGGGCTTGACTTGCCGAGTTGCAAGGGCTGCTACGGTGAGAGACTTTAAAAAGGTCTGGGATGTCTATTTATAAGGTAGCTTATGCCTTTTGAAATAAAAGTCACAAATTTAATTAACTAACTAATGGAATTACTCGTGCAATTGCGGCGGTTAGTTATTATGATATAGTTGTTTTTGATGTACAACTCTATTGTCTATAATTGAAATACAATTGTATTTATTATACAACTCTAATATCTATATATGATTAATCTATATCGTTATAATCTGATTCCACCAAAATAAGTGGTATAGATCCTTCTCTCTCTTTTTTATTAATGTGATAATTTCTAGATTTTTTCTGTTTTAGGATTATTGTAATATTTTTTGCCCTCAAAATAAAGGAGATGTCTTGTATCTCACAGTAATTTTTATTTATATAGATTATATCAAAATCACAATCAGACACACACATCTCGGAGCTAATCCGAGACAAGGGAAATCAACTTAGAGTTGGATTAAAAAAAGTAACTAACAAATAGCAAAACTGAAATTTTTTTTACCATCTGTTAATCGTCCTCTCCTTGGTAAACACTTTGAGCAACCAAAAGATCTCTAGTAGCCAGGTCGTCTAAAAAAACAGTAGCCAGGTGGACGCGCCAAGTGACGTGGTTGGAGAATTCAAAGTCTCAAAGATAAGAGTTTGCGCGTGAAAGGTCAGAAAGGGACCAAGGCTGTTCTGATTTTTCCGGCTCCTTCCTCTTGGGCTAAAAGAGAGTAGGAAAGCAGAGCATCCGGGATCAGTTCCAACTCCGCACAGTCAGAAATCAACGAAGCAAACGATTCGTAGCTCTTTTTAATTTGCCGGCCCCATCCGGTATATGTGACTGTGATCAGTACCTTTTGATTTTAGCTGATAAATAATAATAAGTTGATAGAAAAGACGTGAGAGAGTACAGAGTAAGAAGTACGGTTTTGACCGATATATATATGGATGTGTTTTTTTGGGTTAAGATTATGGCTGTGATTTTTGAATTTTGACATGTTCATGAGAGGTAGTACGTAGAGAAAAATATTCGCATATGATATTGGCCGGTACAACTGAACTCGGTATAATTTATACTATAATTTACCTGTAGACCTTATTTTGAGAAAAGCACCATTTAACAGCGAGTCACTGTAGAAATTAAAGTAAAAGCCTAAGCATAAGCCAAAAAAAGAGCCATAGTTGAAGTAATTATATTGTCTATTATAATTAATTTGTAGATATCATATTAAAAAGATATTTCGTTTAAAAATTAGTTATTAAAAAAAATATTGTACTATAAAAAAACTAAAAGTTGAAGCTCAAAAGAATTGGGCTACACGATCTCCTTAACAGTGGTCCGCTAGGAGCCCATTCCAGTCCAATTTAAAGGCCCATCAAAGCCCACAGTAAAGTTCGTTTGGTAATAATGCACGTGTACCGAACTCGTTTTGCTCATTCACGAAACACGGTAATCCTAAATCTACCCTACTCTATAATACATCAAAATTTTCTTTACTAAATCCACCCCCTCAACCACCCCTACAGTCATGTCTAATCTAAGTCCACCCAGATTTGCGTACCAAAGTAATCCAACTTCATACAAATGAATGGTCTGGATCTCTCCTCAAGTCTTCTTCTCTTATCTACCCTACTCTATAATACATCAAAATTTTCTTTACTAAATCCACCCCCTCAACCACCCCTACAGTCATGTCTAATCTAAGTCCACCCAGATTTGCGTACCAAAGTAATCCAACTTCATACAAATGAATGGTCTGGATCTCTCCTCAAGTCTTCTTCTCTTACTCATTGAAAATCCTAAGGCCAAAATCATTCGGATCATGCACATCATTGAACCCAGAACCCCACCCCATCACGCCCTTGCGTCCCTCCTCCTGAACCGCCCTCCCCACCCACCTCTCCTGAACCCGTGCGCTCCTCCCCTCGGATTTCGCCGCCGCCTGCCTCCCCCCACCACCGCCGCCTCCTCCCCTCCGCCTCCTCCCCCGTCGCCTCCTCCGCCGCCTCCTCCCCCGTCTCCTCCTCCTCCTCCCCCACCCCTCCTCCGCCTCCTCCCCTCCCTCCTCCGCCGCCGCCACCGGCCTCCCCCACCGAACCCGTGCGCCTCATCCCCTCTGATTTCTCCGCTGCCTCCTCCCCCGCTCCTCCGCTGTCGCCGCCTCCTCCCCCGCTCCTCCACCGTCGCCGCCTCCTCCTCCTCCCCTACCCCTCTGCTCCGCCGGCGCCTCCTCCTCCCCCCACCCTGCGCCGCCGCCTCCTCCTCCTCCCCACCCCGCGCCGACGCCCGCGACCCCTCGCCCGAGCCGCAGCCCTACGACGACCTCGAGGACGACCTCGGCGACGACAATGAGGCGCCGCTGGAACGCGACCGCTCCCCACGCCGTGCACGGCGGCGACGGCGGTGGCTCCTCATCAAGCCGGAGCGCCTACTCAAGAAGGCCGTAGGCGGAGGAGGCGGTGACGACATGACCGGTGACGGGCTAGATGACTGGGGGGAGGAGGCGGCAGCGTTGGCGGATACGAATGTGGATCCGGAGGTCGACGCGGCGAGGAAGAGAAAGGGCTCGTCGGTGCTGAGGGACCTCGCGAGGGGCGGAGGCAAGGAGAAGGAGAAGAAGAGGAGGAGGGAGGATGGCGGGGAGAGGGACAGAGGGATGGGGATGGCGAGGGAGAAGAGGGGCTCAGGAGGGAAGGGCGGTGGCGGCCACGAGGAGCAAGATGAAGGGGAGAGGGAGATCCAAGAGCTCTGGGACACCATCGCTGGGGGTGACTCTGAGGTAACAATTGCTTCCGATGTATTCGATATGTTCGTCACCGGTAAATTACTGTATGTGCTTTGTATGTTGCATTAAAGGTCACTCTTTTTAGTTTGTATACTGCTGCTGATGGTTCATCCAGTTGCAATGGATTGGTTTGCTATGGAACTCAGATTATTCTTGAGGTGTTCCATGTTAAGGCAGTATATCCGGAGAATATCGTATTTTTAGATGATAGGCAGTGGCAGGCTTGTTTGCTGATACCTTCCTCATCTCCATGATAATTGAGTTTACTTTTGCTCTCAATTCTTGCAGTTTTTTCCTTTAGGGAAAATTGCTTGCTCAGGATGGTAGTATTTAATGTGGAATCTTCCATTTGACAAATTGAGTCAGATTTTTGGTATTGGTTAGGTGTCCTGCATTGTTTTATTTAGCCTGGCATTCCTCTTTGACCTACTATTTTCATAACCTTGGACAAATTAACGCACTCTGCTAACATTTTTGTCTTGTGGAACAGGATGATCAAGAAGGTGTTAGAACTGTAGATGATGATAACTTCATCGATGATAGTGGGGTTGACCCAGCTGACCATTATGGAAGCGATAATGATGGCCACTCTCCTCGACATTATCCACAGGTATTCATTCTTAATTGCTCAGAAGCTGTAGGTCATTCTTTTAGTTCCTTTTTTTGACAAATTATCATAAAGGCTAAGTCAAAGGTCTGTTTGTTGGAGGTTAACCGTGGGGATTAATGACTTTTTATCCCTTTTGTTAACCAACAACAACAAGAACAACCCAAAAAAAAATTTGAACTGAAACCGAGTAGTTGAATGGGGACCGTTCATTTGTAAAGGCATGAAAACAAAAGGAATGTGTCGTATAATATTTGTGTTGTTACCAAAGTATCCTTTGTGGCCTGTGGTTGCTTATGGTCATGTTTCATATCGATGATTGATTATAGTGAGTAGTGACTAATACCAATATCCATGTTGGTAAGATTATGGACTTCCTCAGTGAATGTAAATATGTCATGTGCTAGGGTTCACCTAAAGAATGCTTGTATTCAGTAATAGAGGAATTTTGTTGGTATGTTACAGGCCTATTATATAGCGCCATAACCTTGCAGGAGTATATTGTAGTTTTAGGGGATAAGGTGCAGTGTTGATGAAGCTCTGACACCTTGCCACCGAATTCAAAATATGTTTTTTACATGGGAAGAATTGCAGAATATTTTGTTGATCCTCATTTATTTCTTGTCTTTGTTAGTACTATGTGAACTAATTCTCTTTATTACAGGCAGAGGAAGGTGAAGAGGATGATGAAATTGAGCGGCTCTTTAAGGGTGGTAAGAAGAAGAATGATCGATCGCGTGCAGATATTGGTCTTATAGTGGAACAATTCATTGCTGAGTTTGAAGTAGCGGCTGAAGAAGATGCAAACCTAAATAGTCAATCAAAACCAGCCATTAATAAACTTATGAAGCTTCTACTGCTCATAGATGTTCTCTCAAAGTAAGATTCTCGGATGTAGCCACTGATACAACATAACTTTGCCTCTGGTGCCAATCCATTTGCCGTCTGGTAAGAATGCTGCATAAAGTTACATGCTCTATTTAATTTGAATGAGTAATGTTTTTTGTATATGTCACATTGCTTTGATGCTTTGTATGCTAATGTGACATTTAGTGATATGAATATAGCAGTCACTAGCTGCTAAGGCTTGCTAATAGACAACTGTTCAATATTTGCAAGTAGCCTAGCTAACATAAGAGTGATGGACTCTTGTAGATAACATACAGTGCTTTGTAAATAATTAAAATGAGACTAATATGGCTGGGAACAGAGGATAGCATATATTACACATTTGTTTTTCACAATATTAGAGGTAATAGATGCTTCTTGTGGGGTTAGTCGGCCACTTCGAAGGCCACTTGGAAAATAACTGCCATATACAGTCCTGAAGACCATCCAATCCTTTTCTACATCCAGTGACCTGAACGGTAGGATATACAGTCTCTCATTTGACATTTGACAGCACAATGTCGATTTCTTGCTCCCTCACACGTTACTGTGCTTAATTACAACCACAAAATGCATTTAATCCACGACGTGGTCAAAAGCCTCAATGTGGTCAGAGGCCATGATCGAAGATCACAACGTGGTCGAGAGTCAAACCGTAGTCGAAGCGGCTGCACGGTCGTAGAGATGACCGTGGTCATAGATCACCGTGGTCGAAGATGGCTGTGGACGAAGATAACCGTGGTCGAAGAAGCTCGTGGTCGTAGATGGCCGTGGTCGAAGATGGACGTGGTTGAATGCCCATGGTCGAAGATGCCTGTGGTCGAGTCAGTGAGCGTGGTCGGTAACGACCACGTTGTAAGGGGTCATTACGATCACGTTGAAGCGGGCAGCCACGATACGACCACGTTGTAAGATTGGTCGGTACGACCACGTGAGCATGTTGTACATAAGTTTTAGGTTTGTTTACAAATTTTATCTTGTTTTGTATTTTACCGTAGTGTTAGCACGGACACACTACTAGTGATAGTAAAAGGACAAATCGGTCGTTTATTCACTGCAATCCAAATGCAAAGACAGTACTTTTTTTCTTTAAATGATAAAATGGCAACCATACACTTCACCGCTCTACATATAATCCCAATCAATACCCCACGTATTGTCAGATGTACGTACATGCGTATCGGTATGCCGTGTCGCCGTAGACACCACCACCACCACGGTGTCAACCAAGTTACAGATCCAAGTCGAGCACGAGCCTTGTCACGATATATCCACTCTCGCCGGACGCCCGGGTACCTGCATGTTGCACGGCAAAAACACACGAAAAACTGCTCATGTCCAACCATTCGATGGTTGTCCACGTACGCCTCCCGCGTCCGCGCGCAGCGACTCGTCGCACGCCGAGACGTCCAGCTCGGTGATGCACACGGGAAGCTCGGTCGCCGGCAGCTTGTCCAGCTAGCGCAACGCAGATCACGTACGTCGCCCACCGGGTGCGTCGCATGCCCCCTGCACGCCGATGCCGCCCACGGACGCGCGCCGCTTCTGCAGGTCGGTGATCAGCTCCACGTACTTCTCCGGCGTCGCGTTCGGGTCGTTGCCTCGTTGGCGCTCTCCACGTAGTCTTTCACGAGCAGCACCGGCGCTGGGTCGACCCGCGCCGTCTCGCGGAACATTTGCGCGTTGATGTCGCCGCCGAGCCTCTCCTG
The DNA here is from genome assembly GCA_036346575.1 of Dendrocalamus sinicus. Lineage (NCBI taxonomy): Eukaryota > Viridiplantae > Streptophyta > Magnoliopsida > Poales > Poaceae > Dendrocalamus > Dendrocalamus sinicus. The sequence continues at coordinate 2,142,838 of CM070641.1, forward strand.
GAAGAAGGCGCCGTGCAGCATCTCGTTGCTCACCTCGTGCTGCGGGAATCTGCCATTGTAGCACGACATGAGGCTCCTCAGCCGGCCTTCCACGATGGCGTGGAGCTGGTCGTCGTTGAGTGCCCAGACCCACGGCTGCATGGTGCTTTTGAAGGATCATATGAGAAGATGCATCGTACTTGTAGCACCCTCGAAAGGAAATCCCGCATATCTCTCCCCCATTACCTCTCTCTAACCTTCCTAATCTCTCTTTCCCTAACTAACTCTCTCTCTCTCTCAACATCTCCATCTCACGTATGAGGTTGCATGGCCTTTCTCTCTCTCCTCTCTACCCCTCTATCTCTCAAATCTCTCTTTCTCTCTCCCCGTCCTGCATGGGCCGCATGGGCACGTCGGCGGCGGCGGAGAGCGGCGGTGGCGCCGCTGCGCTGCGCGCACGCTACGCCACGCTCGTTCGCACGCTGGTCGGGCGTCGGCGGCGTTAGCGGCACCGCCGGCGGCGCGCGCACCGCACCGCCGCGGTCGTCTGTGCGGCGTGCATGTGATCGCATGCGCGCGGCTGCATGGCGCGCGGAGGCGGCCGGCGGTGAGCGACGCCCGCAGCGGCGGCACATGGCGTCGGCGGCAGTGAACGGCTCGGTGGTGGTGGTCGGCCCGGCGGCGGCGTGAATCGGCGACCATACGCGTGTGCGCCACGGTTTGCTCAGCAGCGGCGCGGTGGCGGCCGGTGGCGTCGTGGCGGCGGCCGGCGGCAGCCGGTGGCGGCTAGCGACCGCGCAGAAGCATTGCCGTTCACGCACCGAACGCGCGTTCGCGCAGCCGAGTATCGTTTTCCCGGCTGAACGACCGTTCTCGCGGATGAACACGTTTCGTGTGGCTGAACGGTCGTTCGCTCAGTCGAACGGCTATTTCTTTCCAGTCAAATTTATCACCTGTCATTCCTTATCCAAATTTATCATATCTAATCAGTTGTCTCCCATATCATCCTGTGGGTTCTCACGCATTGCCGAGGAGTAGCGGGCGATTGCGTTCTCGGATCCATCGTGCAGCGTGTCCGTCGAGCGTGCTCAAGGCAAGTACCTCGCGGCCGTAACCTCTGCATTTCACATTTTGCATCTCCCATGATTGCTTGTTACCGTTGCTATTGAGTACCATTACCATATCACTAAAACTGGTCTGTCTATTATCATATCACCCAACGCTCGCCTATCCATTATCATGTCACTAAAGCGTACCTGTTTACGATCAGATCACCAAAACTTACCGGGCTTTTATCATATCACTAATGTTACCTGATTAATACCATACCCTGAAAGTTACCTGCTTGTTATCATATTACTAACGCTTGCCCGATTGCTGTCACATGCTAATGCCTGCCAGTTATGTACTTTTAATATTAGATTCATACCATGAGGTTCTAGGTTATCTATTTTCCACGCTTTATGTTAATTAATACCTTAGACACTTAGATGTATTAAAGTGCTATGGTTAATGTCTAAGTTGCAAGCTTTAATTACTAATTATAATTGTTGTTTAAATTGTGGTTGGGGTAGTATAGGAGTGACTTCAACTTAAGGTTAACCACTAGTAATCTTTAGCTTCGGAATGATATATTTAATTACCGGTTCCCTGGTTCATTACTTGTATGTTATTGCTTGATTGGTTTCGATGGAATTATGTACGATATTGTTAACCTGACTAATAACAACTTATCACGTAATAAAATCTAGTTGTTTGACAACCCCTTGGTGTGAGTTAAGTTGTAATACTGGGTGAGAATCATTTATGGATCCCTAACACCGTCGTATTATCCTTCTTCATCTCCCATCTGATTTTATCTCCTGTCCTCAACCTCAGCAATCCTTTTCACTCCTTGTAATCGTGCATGAACTTATCTCCAATTATTTTAATTTCACATTTCACATCTTTCATGATTGCTTGTTACCATTGTCAATGAGTACAATTATCATATCAATGAATTATCTGGTTCTTATCATATCACTGAATTTACCTAGCTAATATCATGTCACCAAGTTACCCGGTTATTATCATCTCTCTAGTACTTGCTTGGTTGTTATAGTAGTATTCATGCTTGCCTAGTTATGATCATATTGTTAATGCTTGTCTAGTTCTTATCAAATTATTAATGCTTGCTTGATTATTGTTAATGCTTGTTGATTATATACCCTTAATATTGTATTCCTGCCATGATGTTCTAGATTACCTTATTTCATATGCCTTTAGGTTCATCATAATATTCTGTTAATAATGTTATAAAATTCATGCTTTTAAGTAATGTGTAGAGTTCATGCTTAAACCGTCAATGGGGGTAGCGGGTGATCATGTTGTAGGCTTAGGTTAAAATCACTAGCAGTCCTTTAAGTATCACGCTTCTGTGTGAATCCTCTCGACATCATGATGTATTGCCGGTACAGTTCCTTATGTAAGTCATGATCGTTACCCCTTAATAAATGTTAATTTGACTAATAATTATTTATCACATAATAAAACTTGATTGGTTGATAAACTTGTGTGAGCTACATTATAATACCTCTTTAGGTTGATTACTATAGCACTACCATCTTATCATTATTCCACATCGCCTCTTAACAGAAACTATGACTTTCCATTTTCAAGTCCTAGCATATCCTTTCACTTCTCATAACTTATTATAGCCTTATCCTCGCCATCTCTTAGTTACCTTAATTTTGCTCTATATAATATGTCTATGATGTATTAGTTACTTTGTCACTTAGTATCACCAATCATGCCCCTTCGGTCTCATTGTATTAAATTGTTACCCTCATAACTTTACCTTAATTCAACCACAACTCTCTAATTATATCATGGATAATTCGCTAAATAACAAACTAAGGGTTATCACGCCGGAGCTACCCACATATAGGGGTCATTTCCACCAAACCTGGTAACGTACGGGGGGCCGTATATTCTCTTACACAAGATATTACACCCCGTCTGCGGTTATACAGTCGAGGACAAGGTTGTGCCTAGCTATTCTCGTATAACCAGGTATGTGGGATGAGGTCGCCGGCGCCCTTGCTATAGTTTGCTATAACTTGTCACATAACAAATATCTTTAATACATAGTTCTCATAATATCCGTCTTCTATTCATGACAGTATTTCCGATATCAGTTGTTCATTGGTTGCATTATGTCCATTGCTTACTTGTCATGCTTGCCTTTATTTCACGTGGTTGCATTACTTGTCTTTACTCTTGTGTTACGACTGTTGTTGAGTACTTGCTGAGATTTCCAAATCTCACGCTTGCTCTTTTCAGTCCCAGGTAAAAAGGCCAGTGGAGTGATAGCATCATGCATGGGTGAGAGCACTCGAGTTTTCAGCACTGTGGTTTGCTACTGTTTTGTTGTTTCATTCGTTCTTTATTTAGTTAGAAATGGACCGGTCCTATGTTTTAAATATTTATTCTAGCTTTCGTTGGTTTTCTATTAAAGTGTTAATAAAGTTTTAATCTCTTTGTGATTTCTTTGTTGTTCTTTTTTTTCTTCACTTTTGCGATGACGTTCCATAGTAATATCCCATATGGTTACGTGGGGTGTTATAGTACTGTTATGATGAACCATTGCAATATTTATGGAGTGGTCAATTGGTTTTATAAAGATTGCATTTGATTTGGACTATTTTCTAGAAGTGTCAGAAAAATCAGAAGTACCGCAGGTATTAGTGGTAGTATCGCTCGGCGGAAGTACCGGGTTGAATTGCAGTACGTTTTTTCTATAGAGGTCTAGGTGAGGTTTTCAACGTGTGGAAGTACCTATAAAAGAGGGTTGGGATGGAGACATGTAAGGTTAACCATTCAACCCATCTCTCGTGCTCGTTTATCTAGGTTTAGGGTTTGGGTTAGAGAGTGAGTAACTTTGGTGCTATTTGTCCTCTAAGGGGGTGGCTGTAAAATCTACCTTCTTAAGTAAGCAATACATCAAATGTTGTGCAACTCTTGAGTCTCCCTTATTTTATTTGATGCGCTTATGATTTTAGTTGGTTTTGATCTCTCCTCTTCCCTTCTTGTGATCTTACTGTGCTAAGAATGTGTAAGAGATGGAGATAATCCTTGCAAATTCATCTTCATCCATCTAGACAATTTGATAGCAAGATTCCTAAGAAAACTCGATTTTTCTTGATTTTGACCTATTTGGTCCACCTCTTAATCTGATGGTTTTTAGTTGGGATTCTTCGGTGTTCTAACTTACTATGGTACGTGAGAATACATTTAGAGATATCTTGGTCATAATCTACCCACGAGCAAGTTGTATTCATCGTTTGACGTTTTGGCTTAGTTTTGGTGTAACATTTTGACAAACTGAAAAAGGACACAATTTTAACTATGATTTTCATAATCGTTTGTTGAAATAGGTTATCAATATCCTAGAGTAGAATTAACTAAAATATGTAGCAGGACCAACAGAGACGTAATGAGTTTGGGTCATAATCTACTAGATGTTTATGGACTGTATAAATGAATTTGGGTCATATTCTACTAGATGTTTTTGGACTATATGAAAATATCATGTTCATATGCCCGCCCACGTTGCATGATAGCACAATCATCACTATGTTACATACGGGGGAGCTCCCGGCCGTTGGCTTGTGCCACGTCACGTTTTATGTGAAACCCCCCCCCCCCCTTGAATTTTCCCTGCCAGGCCCTCGGTTGTTGCAAAAAGGTCCCTGCCAGGTTTTTTCTTAAAACCCCCTCCACTTCACCGAAATTACGTATCCTTTGCTAGATAGCACCCCGCAATTTTCTAAAATTACGTACGGGTCCTCGTTTAGTTACATATAGGTCTTTACAGGTCCTCGGTTTTTTTGTGAAAAAACCCTTTGGTTTTTTATATTACATACAGGGGAGTTTATGGCCGCTTGCCCATGCCATATCACGATTTATGCGAAAAACCCCTTGAGATTTCCCTGCCAGGTCCTCGGTTGTCGCAAAAAGGTCCCTATCATGTTTTTTCGAAAACCCCCTCCACTTCACCGAAATTGTGTATCCTTTGTTAGATAGCACCCCGCGGTTTTCCAAAAATTACGTACGGGTCCTCGTTTAGTTACATACAGGTCATCGGTTTTTGCGAAAAAGTCCTTTGGTTTTTTGAAATTACGTATGTGTCTTGATTTTTTTAAGAAACTCCCTGCGAATTATCGTTTCTTTTACTTCGGTCCGCACGGTAGCTAGCGCGGTGTGCCGCTGCGCTTACGCTGCTAGTAGGTTTGACATACAGCACATACAAATTCTCTTCATTTTCTAAAAAAACATATTCTAAAATGGGTTTTGTTAAATATCATCCGGATGTTTTCTTTCTAACTATTATCCAGATTTAGGACTGTTAGATTAGAGATCCAATGGTTATAAATCCTCCCCCTCCCCCTTGAATTCTACCCCCTCCCTTTTGAAAAAAATCTCTCCCCTTCAAAAACAAAAGGCATCTTGATCTCTAATCCAAAGATTATAAATTTAGATGATAGATAGAAAGAAAATATCCGGCTGATATGTAGACACTCCTTCTAAAAATTTTAAGACTAGCCTGTGCAAATGCATGGCCACCCTGCTAGTTCATCAGAAACCAGAACATAACACACCACTGCTGAACTGCACATCAATACCGTTTTCTATAAAACGAGGAATAGCTCGTTCACTTTATTCATCTCCATTAGCTTTAACCTCATTTAATACCTATAGACCTCATTTAAAAAAACACCATTTAACAGCGAGTTACTGTAGAAATGAAAGTCAAAGTCTAAACATAAGTCCAAAAAAATGAGCCATAGATGAAGTCATTACATTGTCTATTATAATTAACTTGTAGATCTTATATTAAAAAAATATTTCATTTAAAAATTAGTTGTTATAGAAAAATATTATACTATAAAAAAACTAAAAGTTGAAACTTAAAAGAATTGGCCTATACCGATCTCCACCTTACATCTCGCACTGCAGTGGGCCACTCGAGCCCATTCTAGTCCAGTTTAAAGGCCCATCAAAGCCCACAGTAAAGTTCGTTAGGTAATAATGCACGTGTACCGAACTCGTTTTGCTCATTCACGAAACACGGTAATCCAAGGACAAATCGGTCGTTTATTCACTGCAATCCAAATGCAAAGACAGTACTTTTTTCTTTAAATGATAAAATGGCAACCATACACTCCACCGCGAAAAAATTACAATTATAGAACAGCAAACAATGCGTTTCGCAATTATAGGACTCCAAACATCGACTTCGTTAAAATGACCCTTGAAACGTTGACTTCTTGTTTTTCATGACATTTGGTGTATTAAGTCTCTTTTCTCATCTAAATACATGTATTTGTTACCCAAAGTGACCCTTTTGCCCTTCACAAAAATAAATATCTATTGATGGGTTGTTCTTATCATATGAAATGACCAAACGATACGTAATGGCTGAAGGGCAAAAGGGTCACTTTGGGTAACGAATACATATATTTAGATGAGAAAAGAGACTTAATACACCAAATGTCATGAAAAATAAGAAGCCAACGTTTCAAGGGTCATTTTAACGAAGTCGATGTTTGGAGTTCTATAATTGCGAAGCGCATTGTTTGCTGTCCTATAATTGCAATTTTCTCCTTCACCGCTCTACATATAATCCCAATCAATAGCCCACGTATTATCAGATGTACGTACATGCGGATCGGTATGCCATGTCGCCGTAGACACCACCACCACCACCACGGTGTCAATCAAGTTACAGATCCAAGTCGAGCACGAGCCTTAAACTGCGCCCTGCTAGTTCATCAGAGACCAGAACATATTCTAAAAATGTTAAGACTAGCCCGTGCAAATGCATGGCCACCCTGCTAGTTCATCAGAAACCAGAACTGAACACACACTGCTGAACTGCGCATCAATTCCGTTTTCTATAAAACGAGGAATAGCTCGTTCACTTTATTCATCTCCATTAGCTTTAACCAGTACAATACCTTCCTTTTCCCGTACAATACCCAGATGTAGAAATGTAAAATTGTAATTGCTGTATGTGGTACAATTCCTTTGCCCTCCGTTCGATCAAATTAATGTATGTATGTGTGTATGTATGTATCAGTATAACTATATAAAATAACCGCAGTAACCGTCAGACGTCCATATCCAGCACCAGAGGGGTGTCCCCCTTCTCCACGGTGAACGTCCTGTGCATCTTCCCCGTCGCCGTCGTGAGCTGCACGATGTACGTGCCGTGGAACCCCCTGAATTTGAATTGGCCGTCGTTGTCGATGTGCCCGCGCGCGTGCGACGTCCACTCCCGCCGGAGATCTACGAACCTGCAGTGCAGAGCAGAAGCGTAAACACATCAAGAATTAAAATTTTGTGCCGAATCAATGAACGTTCCTTGCGTTCGGGTCGACGTGTTTGTGAGTCGCTATTTGTGACTGACCTTTCGCCGGCGTCGTTGACGGTGCCGTCGGAGTTGACGAGGCAGGCGTCCTGGCGCCACATGTGGCCCTGCATGAACCCCCAGAAAATGACGCCCTCCACGGCCGGGTGCGCGTAGGCCTCCCGGAGCACCACCTCGAGGTCGTCGGCGCGGAGGTCCACGTCGGACTCGCACACGTCGAGCTCGGTGAGCCAGATGGGCAAGTCGGTGGTGGCGAGCTTGTCTAGCGCGTCGCAGATGACCTCCCCCGCGGGGTTGGTCACGTGCCCCTGCAGGCCAATGCCGCCCACCGCCGCGCCCTTCTGCTGCAGCGCGTTGATCTGCTCGATGTACTTCTCCGGCGTCGCGTTCGGGTCGTTGCCGCACTCGACGTTGTAGTCGTTGACGAAGAGCGTGGCGCCCGGGTCGAGCCGCGCGGTCTCGCGGAACATGAAGGCGTTGATGTCGTCGCCGAGCCGGTCCTGGTAGAAGCTGCCGTGCAGCATCTCGTTGTTCACGTCGTAGTGCGGGAACCTGCCGGCGTAGCGGGTGAGGAGGCTCTGGAGGCGGCTTTCGACAGCCGACATGAGCTGGCCGTTGTCGAGGTTCTTGATCCACTGCTGCACGACGTTGTCGACGGCCCAGAAGATGCAGTGGCCACGCACGGGCTTGCCGTAGCGGTCGCAGAAGTCGAGGAGCGCGTCGGAGTCGTTGTAGTTGAGCTGCCCCTCCTGCGCCTCCGTCCAGTACCACTTGAGCTCGTTCTCGAACACCGCCCAGTCGAAGTGCTTGGTGAAGAAGTCGACGAAGGCCGGGTTCTGGATGACCCCGCCGTTGATGCAGGCGCCGAAGGGGAAGCTGCTGTCCATCTGCATGACGCGGATGGACGCGCCGGATATGCCCGACGCTGCTCCTGCCCCGCCGAACTTGAGAACGACGTCCCGCTTGCGCACCTGCATGCAAGTATAGTAGAATTAATAAAGCGCCATCTCGATCAAATGATTGGCACGCACATCAGCACATGGACTTTGAGGCTGCAAAAATGTTGTTTGGTGTGGCCGCGCGTCCTTCTCCCGACGTGTAAGTAATGCCTCTCCAAGTCGCTACCTACGTTCATGTACAGCGAGGTGCTACTCACTTCAAGAAATATGGCCATCGTCCTAAGTTTTTCCATCAAGTATGGTCGTGGCAAAAATCGTATATGGAGTTGATGTCAAGGTGCTCACTTGTCAACAAAAACAAATGGCGATCGATGAAATCTATCGACTAGCTACTGAATGGTTTTTAATTCGATGCAGATCGAGTGATGTGAGAGCTCACCTTGTCGGTCTTCTTCTTGAGTTTCCTGAACCGTGCCTTGCGGTCCGTCGCAAAGATTTGGAGATCCATCACCTTCACGTCGATGCCGGCAGGCGCGCCCTGGACATAAACGGCCGCGCCACACGGGCTCGTCTTGAGCCGGAATGCGCCCTTGATCTCCGTCCACTTGCCGGCTTCGGCGCAGACCGCCCCGCCCTCGACCAAGCAGTCGTCGTCGTCCATGCGAAGATTGACGAGCACCGGGTGTCCCCCCTCCGCGCCGTCTCCCAGGCTGATCCACCCAGCCACCCGGTACGTGACGCGGGGCTTGAGCGCGCCCGAGATCGCCTGCCACAGGCCGTCCTTCTCGTCGGCGCGGCCCGCCGCGAGAATGTACCGGCCGCTCGGCTGGTAGTCGTCCCCCACGTTGTTGATGGTCTCGGTCGGGACCTTGGTCGGGTCCTCATTGTGCACGGACAGCGCCGTGCACGAGCCTAACGGAGCCCAGCCGGCGAGGCCGTCCTCCAGCGTGCTGTTCTGGATCAGGTTGGCATCGAACACGACCTCCTGAAATGCAACAAGAGTTGAAGCATGAGTGCAAATGAAGCGACGCAAATGGATCTAGCTTCTCCTACGTACTTTTGGAAAGAAAACGAGCTGGCTAGAGCTGTACGTACCTGAGTGCAGGCCATAGCACCCGACGAGGCAGGGAGCAGGTGAGGGAAAGGAGACTCGTTCGCCGGCGATCGGTTTTGCGGTGGTGAGGGGACGGATCACGGCGGTCGGCCGTATATAAAGGGGCCGATTGGTCGGCCGTCAAAATCATCGCGAGATGGTTGTAAAGCGTACCGAACACCAAAATATTGTACAAGCTCGAAGCAACCACCACGGACATCTTCTCTCTCTCTTTGCTGCTTTTGAGTAACAGTAAAGCTTGCGCAAGACCGGGTGGTCGTCTCGTGGGGCCCAGAGAGTGCTGACACTGGCATGTGGGGACGGCGGCGTCGTGCCCGGCGTGTCAGAGGGAGACGCAGACGGCGGAATGCGCGACGGGGCGGACGCTTCGATAAGCTGTTCTTTTTAGTAAGCATCATTACCAACACCACAAGCATCTGTCGAGGGTTGGGTCCGTGCTTTTCTTGGCTTTGGGAAGAGACAACTAAAAGCGCTTGATCTTAGCTTGTTTAGTCGCTGGTGGCCAAAACAATGGAATCATCAGGCCACAGGCCCAATGGGATGTTAGATTCTACGTGAACTTTTCAATCCGTTAATCTCGATTGTTTAGCGCTTAACGCTACTGCTACTGGAACTACATTAACAGCTTTGATGAAATACTAATGCAGTAGTAAATATTTGCACGAGGATCTCGTATTATCATGTCATTCATGCTGCACCATTATTTACAAGAAGAGCAGTAGTATTAGGGCCTGGCGCCAACGTTGGACTTGTTCGTGGCGATGGCGATCGACGAGAGTGTGACGTGTCCAACCTGCGGCCGCCCCACTACACCACACCACGACGACGATAATGGACAATCGTTTACGCGTAGGGAGTCGAAATACAAAGCTTCAAGACACGTACATCGGCTAAAAGTGAGGTTTGGTGATATGTCGTGTGGTTGGAAATGTAATATAGGCCGAGAACCAGTCCAATAGCAGCACTAGCTGATGTTATGATCTTCTCGAATCTTGGCTCAATCGATCTCAACTAGAGGTGCAATTAGATCAGATATAAATAGATATTATTTATGTCATATCTTAATCTATTTTTTTCTGGATTCGAATACAAATTTAGAGTATTAGGAGTTTTGGATATGATACCATCGGAATGGTTACATGATAGTTTCAGATCAAAAAATGACGCATGCGAAAAGGAATATAGCTAAACCATACTACCATCATTTCAAACCTTAAACTATCCATCCGACCACAAGGCCACATTAAATATCCATCCGTCTTTACTTCGCCAAGGCCACGTTCGTACTCGCACTTGTTGGCCCAATATCTGCACGCATATAACCCAACACACAGTCCACGTGGCCCACACAACACACTGTACCTATACCTACACGCACGCACACACTCACTCAGCACACGCATAGCAAACACACAACACCACACTCTCTAGCTCTCTCTCCATGGCGCCAACCCTCTTGTGTTCTCCTCGATTTCATCGGGTTTGGCTCACAACTGGTTGTCGGCGTTCGCTAGTCCCCCGCGTCGCTCACTAATTCCCACGGTCCCACAACCATGGGCGATAGCTTCTTGGGCTCGGCCATGGCACCACCAGCCTGCTGGCTCCTCCAGTCGGTCCCTGCGCTTCCTCTCTTCCCCCTCCGATCAGATCTAGTGCCGATGAGGTCGGATTTGGCATGTCTCTGCCGAACTGGGCTCCCCTCTTTCTACTCTGGGATGTCGTGCTTCCTGTATGGGGAGTCCAGTGGTGGCGCCATCGCGCTGTTGCTGCACACCTCCAGGACAAGGAGAGGTGGCGTGACAACGCGGTGCTGAATGGCACCATGTGCAAGGTGAGCCCGCGGCTCAAGCCACCGTGGCCGCTAGAGCATCTGCTATGTGGTGGCGGTGTCGGCACGCTTGTGCCACTGTGCGTGTGTTGTGCCGAATATCCAGTCAGATATTATCTGGTTTATCACTTACCAACGTTATTCGGTTGGATTTTAGCTCTCTCAATTTTGCTACCAAATTCAAGAATAGCTATTTGGTATCGATACTAATTTCCACTAGATCGATCAGAATTAGCCTGTACCATTTACACCCCTAGTCTCATCTCACTATGCAATGGCTGTGCGCATGCGTGGAAACATGATATTTCAATCCATACATCCTTACGGCACAAACAAGGCACCGATCGAAAAAGCAACCGAATCCAGGTGCATGGAAAGGGCGTGCTCTATCCGGATTTCGGAGCCTAGGATTTGGGATCGCTCACGTTTGTTCAGTGTGGAATATGGTACATTCACAAAGAGGAAAGCCAACCAAACGTCCCTCTAAAGTTACGCCTACGAATTGCCACATGTTCAGTTTAGTTCAAGGTTGATGATGTAATCTATTGGGCTTAGGACCACGTTTTACCCCGAGTATTATAGTTGATTTTAATTTGGGCTGTGAAGGTTTAAATTGGGCCCCACTACATACCGGCCTAGTTTGGAGCCTAAGACGGCCTGCTCTGACAGTCCAACGAGGCCCGGCCCAGTAACAAACAATACCGGCATTTCCCCCTTAAAATGTTACATTCCCCAAATATGGTGAGATTCTTTTCAGCTACGGTAGATATCTTTTGGATCTAACATCAATGTTTTTGTAAATGAACCAAACTCTGTTATGCCATTAAGCTGCTTTAAAAAAGGTTACCTCAAAAAACGACAAAAAAATTGTCCCGTTTATTTGTTTGGAGAAACCATAAGCCAAACTTGGACCAAACAAAGAGAATAATTACACTGCGATCACCACGAGATCTCTTCATGCTGGACCTGATTAGTCAGTCACGAACTCGGACAGAAATGTCGACGATGTCCTTGCATCGTCCCGAGTTACAAGGCCACAGATTCAGAATCCGACTGAAACTGACACGCTTGCTGGCCCATTGCCGGCCTCCAAGCAGTCAATCGCAGCAAAGTTGTTCCCACAAGGGCATGGCTGACTTCAGCTGTTCCTCCTCCCCGCATGTGACCACGTTTCTACGAACGCAACTTCGTGTTGAAATTATGGATTACCTCCTCTACAACCAGCTTGGTTTCTTGGGTCAGTGGATAATTTGTAATTAAGCTCTTCAGTTCCTCTACTACTTTCTCTTGACCACCGCCAAGTATCCTGCAAAACAACCTGTGTATGCTCATAACTCAGACATCGTAATCCGTTCATCATGAAAAAACTTTACATATATTGTCGCGATGCTGCACCTGCATGCACATAAGCAAAGTGTAAATAATAGCTTCTTGAACATACCCATTGAGCTTGCAGGCGAGGTGGGAATCTGCAAACTGCTCGCTGCTGCGGAGGCCGAGGGCCTGGATGAGCATGACGTTGTTCTTCTGCAAGTAGTATTTCTGATGCCGGCTCTCCGCCAAGTAAAATGTGCTCGAGCTCGCGCATGACAGGATTTTTGTGACAATTCTCTTGTCCAGCCTCATCTGCTTCTTGACCTTGGATTCTTGCGCCTGCTTCTTCTCGTCGTCGTCAGCATAGAAGATGCCTGATCGGTAATGCGTGCCAGCTCCGAAGCTCTGAATTTACATGAAGATCAGTAACATCACAATGTTAAGCCCAAGTTTCTAAATCTAAATGTTCATGAGATCATGTAAGCAATTGACTTACAAGATAGTCCTTGGCTGTGGGATCATGGCTGGACCAGAAGATCTTGCACAAGGCTCTGTAAGCAACCTTCCTCTTGTCGTAGGTCACCCTCACCGCCTCGGTGTGCCCGGTATTCCCCTCTGAGACCTAGAAAAACCCTAGCTTAGTTTAATGCCTCACCTCTGTTTTGCTGCAAAGTTTTCTTTGAAGAATGCCATATGATGAGATGAAAATTAGTTTGTGAAGTTAGCTACCTGTCTGTAGCTAGGCTTCACAGTGCTTCCACCAAAGTAACCAGTTGCCGTCGTCACAACACCATCAACTAGCCCAAACGCTGCCTCCAGGCTATAGAAGCTACCTACGAAGATCAAAACAGATTCATCAGTAGTAGGCAATTTAATTGTGACATTTAACTAACTAAGAATTTCAAGAATTGTATTTACCTGCTGCGAATATAGCCTCTCGGAGAAACTCCGGTGGAACCATGGTCGTGCCAGACTCCGATGAGCCGTCCGAATCATCATGGATTTGGGATTTGGCCAGCAGTATGTACCTCATTTTAGATGGGGAAAAGAACTGGTTAGATCACCAGTTGGTTCTGAAAAAGCATAGGGAAAGCCTTGGTATGCTGCATATATATACGGGAAGCAAATCAGTGGGTTTGAATATGGAATTTGGAGGTGTAGAACTTATGTTTGTGTTCCCATCTGCTGAAGTTCACACCTTGGTCAACTACTCAACTCAAACATTGTGGGTTGGGTTTCTGGGTTTGGTTCAGATGCAATAATTGAGGCAGTGGCAATATTTTTTTGTAAACGATAGTTACAATATTTATATTTACAATTTAAACCATACTGGATGAAATGGACAGTTCGTTGAGTTCTGTATGGCACTGTCCTCTATTCATGAATTTAGTCATGGTACGGGTGCATGTTCATGTTGACATTCCGTTGTGTTGTACATAATGACTAACTGAACGAACTGATTAAGAGTAGTTTCTTTTGATGGTAATCTTAGTAGTAGTAGCTTGTAACTTTTAACTACAGATGACGGTATGACACTACATGTTGACCTCTCGAGTTTTGGATTTTGGGACTACGGAATAGAATCTCTAACTGAAGATTTTTTACGCTTGCCCAACTAGTTCTGCTGCCCAAACTGCGTATTGTTTGGTGGTGATCATTGATCAAGGTGCACAACTATGGAGAATCCACATCCAGTGGCGCTTGCCGGCCCAGTAGATTAGCCTATTTGGCCGGTGCATGCATGTGCAAACGGATTTTGAGCCACAAACAGATTTGACTATGCGCGCGATGATCACCACTTCTCTTTCATGGAAGCCGGTTGCTTTAACAATTGCCGGCTGACGGTTGATCCAAGAGAGATCTTTACAGAACAAGTAGGAGTAATTTATAGAACCAAGGTAACCAGTTTGGACAGGAGCACTGTATTATGACAGTTTGGAACTCCAATGCCATTTAATTGTAGAGTCCCTTTAAGGCTGTAATGTGAACCAGGTGGATTAAGAGTTCAACGTCAATTGAATTTATCAAGCTAGCGGACGAACATCAGGTCTCAAATTCAGATTGTGGAACATGTTTGGCAAGGTTGATCTGGTTGTTGACAAAACAGAGAAAGGTTCACCGACACCACCACAGTCGATGCTTCAATTCAACCACAGAGTTGCTAGTTGCTACACGCATAAATGAGTTGTTTTCTGAAGTTCCAAACATCTGCTCACGTAGTCACATGTCCAAACTGTGGCCATTACTGCTTGATAGCGTTATTACTCTCGTGTAGAAACTTTTTTTTGAGACCCGTGTAGAAAAAGTTGATACGACGTCAGTGAAGAATGAACTGATAGATTTGGTTGAAGGTCTACACTGTTGCCTCTCCAGTCCTGCGTTCTCCAAGTGACCAAGTGGCATTTCTTGCTTGCCACTTCCTACAATTCTATATGCTGTCAAATCGATCGGGATTTAACGCTGCTGAATCAACCGATACTAATGCTCACTTTTTTTTTGTGGACGAACTTTTTAATTTGATAAGCCACTTTCTGGGCTTCACAATGGACGTCAAAATCAATTAAACACTACATTCAGAAATAGGCTGAACCACCAGAGACTAAGGCAAGTTTGAAACACACACACACAAGAAAAAAAAAATCACGGTTTCTAAGAGAAAAGAATTTCAGTATGAGTAGGCGGAGTATTTCTTGTCATATAAAAACCGGCCGGGCCCAAGCGTCAAATCGCAATGTTAAGTTGTGAATATCGAAGAAAAATTCAAGCGGGTCAAGATCATAAAACACATCTGCAAATCAATGTTCGGACATCAGTAATTGTTGGGCATTCGAAGCGCAAGCAGGCTATCGGCGGTGAGAAGTCGGTGCTGTATCATTAACCATGAAATTTTTTTGCATTTTTGCGGCGCCCATGTTCCCAAATTATGGACTCGAAAGGCTTATTTACTGAGCCGAGGAACTGCGGCTCATAAGCCGGATTTGGTGGTGTAGTCGCCATTTGGTGTCCACTTCCAGAGAATCTCATCCGGCCTGTCTGGTGTTAGCGTGACCTGCTGAATGTAATGGTCTCATTGAGCGTCTATCTGTAAACTATTAACTAACGAGAACGGAAAGGAATTCTATGGGATATGACCTAAAGTTTTACTGCTGTTGAAGGTCCTATCTCAGATTTTGCCGCGTATAGCATAATCACCAAACTTGAAGCTTCTTGTCTTCCCCATCCTCCCTCCAGTTTCTACGAGGCAGTCCTCCATTGTTGCCAAACAGTGAGTTCCTGAAATCCCCCCTCTCTCTCTTCCGTTCCCATCCCCCCTTCCTCTCCCATCGGCGGCGAGGTCACCGTCGGGGCCGTCAGGCAGGGGGACGCAGGGCAAGACCGCGCCCATGGCCACCAAATCCGTCGTGCTCGGGCTCATCGTGATGGCGGGGTCATTGCCACAGGCAAGGCCCCGGCGAGGTCGCAGCGAGGGGCGAGGGTGGAGCTAAGGTTGCAAATGACAGGGTGGTGTCTGTTGGATAAATCTTGTGTGTAGTCGTGGATGTGGGTTTTAGCTCGATGCACACGTTGTTCATGCTAGAGCGGGTCGTAGTGGCGCTATACACGAGTAGTTCGTTCGTGGCACGAGTCTAAGAAATCACACATGCCATATTTTATGCATAAAATCCTTTAAATTCAGCAATATAAGTTGAAAAACGCTGCGGCCTTATAGCACAAAACTTGTTATTCGTATTCGAATGTGTTCAAAACTCGATTTTTTTCTAACGGTGTCGAGGGACTAGGGTGGATCCACCAGCGTGGTACATGGCCATGTGCGCGGTCTTGCCCTGCGGAAGCACGCCAGGGTCGCGGCCCATGGATCTGGGAGGCAATGGTGAGACACAACTGTTGGCCTCGCCCTCGCCGAAGAAGTCGCCGGTGATTATACAAGGATCCTTCTTTATTCCCATTTAATTATTTCTAGGTCAAATAATGCTAAACACACACTCCACTTCCCCCTCGTCACACCCCTCACTCCTCCTTGGCCTTGTCAGGGCCGCCGGCTCCGGCGCCCTCACGGGACATCATCTTCTTGAACTCCTCGAAGCCGACGCAGCCGTCGCCGTCGACGTCGACGGAGGCAATCATCCCCTCGCACTCCTCGACGCTGCAGCCCTCGCCGATCCGCCCGAGGACCTTGCTGAGCTCGGCAGCCGTGATGCGCCCGTCGCCGTCGATGTCGTAGACGTCGAAGGCGGCGCGCAGCTCGGCCTCGAGCTCGCCGTCCCGGCGGCCGCGGGCGTGGAAGGCGGCGAACTCGCCCAGGTCGACGAAGCCGTCGCGGTCGGTGTCGAGCTCGTCCATCATGGCGGCGACCTCGCGGCCGCCCGCGGAGGAGCTGGGCGGCGGCGAGATGGCGCGGGAGACCGCCGCGAGCTCGGACGGGGAGATCCGGCCGTCACCGTCGGCGTCGAACCGGGAGAAGACCTTCTCGATCTCGGCGTCCGAGGCGATCGCCGGGGGCTTCTGGCTCTGCTTCTCGGCGGTGTTGGACATGGCTCTCCTCTCCTCTCTTTGCCTTGCTGCGACTGCGAGTGGGAGTGAAAGAGAAGCGCGTCGATGTAGTGAGCAAGCACTGTGTGAGAGCTGGGATATTAATAGCCGGGCACCGGCGAAGGCGGCGAATCGTGTGTACTGTTGGGCACACGCTATTGACGCGCACCGACTTTTCTATCGCCGTGCATAGCCGTACACGGGAGGCAAGTCATGTTCCTGCTGCGTCGGGCGGCGTATCTGCCAGGAGTCGTCTCGTGGTTGGGCCACGCGGACCGGGGGATCGGCGCCGTGTGTAACGAGGCAAGTTTTCTTCCTCTCGCCGGTGGTTTCCTCGAAGCTCCAAGCAAGTAGGCCGTAGGCGGCCTGTAAATCAAAAAAAAAAAAAAAAAGTAGGCGGCCTGAATCACCGGCCACGTCTGTATCGTACAGGGTTTTTTAGTGCTGCTCCGCGTCAAATAGGTTAGGCTGGGAGCTGTCGTGGGCTCAAGACGGTGCCCACGCACTATCGTGTCGGTTTGGTGAGCACATGCTGTTACTACCTTTCTACTGGCAGTGGTATCTCTCATGCTATGGTAAATCACCGTGAGGCAGCCTACGACAAAAATTTCTTTGCGCCTCCGTTGGACGCGAAGTGCACGGCATATACACCCACGTTTGTTGTCGTATCAACCGGTTGGATTTCCGTAGATTGCGGCGAACTATCTCATACTATATTTTTTAAATAATGATATAGATATTATATAGCTCAAGTCGAAATTAATATGACACTAACCATCTCACGACATAGCGTAAGATATTGCTCAATAAAAATAGAGGCTAGATCCATAGATACATGCCGTGGGGATTTATTTTTCGATATCAACAGATTTCTGTTCAGTTGGTAGATATCTCTTGTAATCTCAAAGCTTACGTGTCGACTGAATTCGGATTTTTCTTCTTCTTACTACAAATTACTGGCACTATTACTGTTCAGTGATTATCGATGAACCTTTTTCTTGTTTTTACCAATATGCCGCCACTGAAGTATACTTCATGTCCAATGCCCAACAGAGTCTGCTTACGTTGGACACAAGCCTTCAGAACGATTTCAGGTAGCAGCAACACACGCATTATGAAAATGGACGATACAGCAAATCACATTTCCAGCAAAGTTTATGAACATTTAAAATTCGACAACTATGCAAACAGGAAAGTATAAATCATCAACACAATTTTCTCATTCCAGCAGCTCCAATTGACACCAGTTTGAGTAACCTTCAGGAATTTAACTGAACGTCGATACACCAATACACAGGAAATGCCCCAATACAACTTTCTGAAGCCTCTCCAGCTCAACCTGAGATCGAATGCAAAGAACATGATTGCACAAAATCTGAACACAATGCGCTCAACCTCAAGCACTCCTGAAAGTGAAATCGTGACGCGTGAATCGGAATTTCTGCTAAAAGACTTCAAGTAGGAAAGCGCTTTCGGTTCTTAAAAGGTAGTAAGACTGGGAAAACATATAGCTAGTTAATACAAGTGTGATGTCAATTCAAGTGATCTGCAGTCGAGATGTCAATCTGCAATGTAATTTTTACCGCCTTTAGTGAATGTTATATACAACCACCGTATGATAAGCATTAGGAAAAATGAATACTTGGTGATCATTTGGACTTATTTTTGATGGCTTATAGCTGAAAAGCACTGTAGCTGACTGGAAAAAATACTGTAGCTGACATAGACTTATTTAGCATAATTAAATTTAAAAAATTAAAAAATATAAAAAATATGTTAGCCCATTACATATAATACAAACAAATACGGGAAAAAAAAGAACCGGAAAAAAAGCTCAACAAAAAGCCAAAAATTCAGAAAAAAGACAAAATTTATGAATAGTGAAAAATAAGCCGGAAGCTAAAAGCTGAAACCCAACCGATCACCCCCACAGTAGTTTGTCAAATGATATAGAGTTGTCACTTAGTAGGATTGTTGATGGCAATCAATGAGATGAATGATTGTAATTTATAGCGAAAATCCTTTTTACAAACCTATTGTATTATGCTCTTTTCATCTACCAACTCAGCACCAACAGGAACACAAAAGGGCAGGAAAAAGGAAAAAACATTTTCTCTCTCTTGTACTGTAGCAACACTATATGCGGTATTGTAGCGAAACATGATTTACCGTAGCAGATTAAGGCCCCGCTCGGTTGGGCTAAAAAGCTGCGGCTTATGATCGAAATTACACTATAGTGATTGAAATTTCACTGTAACTGAAGGTGACTTATTTGGTGTAATTAAATCTAAAAAATAAAAATAAAAAACATATGCTAACTCAACACGGGCAACACAAACGAATACGAAAAAAAGAACTAACAAAAACTCAAAAATATCAAAATTTTTGAAAAAAAACAAAAATTTATAAATAGTAAAAAATAAGTCAGAAGCCGCAAGATAAACGAGCGGGGCAAGAATGTTAGAAACGTTGCTTTCATCGGTACTGTAGCGCCGACTAAAAAATTGGTGAAGTTGCTTTCACTGGATGCAATCTCACGTGACACCCCAATCCTTGCATGCAGCCACCCTACTCACCGCTAATCCCAAAAGGTCTCGGCACCTCACAGATGCCATGTGGTCAACACCAAGTACAGCCGAGTTCAAAAAAAAAAAACACCAGGTACAGCCGAGCCGAGTGCCCTTCACCGGTTACAACGCAAGAAGAAAAAACAACTCGGCCAAAAGCATACCTGATCATCAATTCTCGGTACAGCCCCATGCAGCCGGCCACGATCACAGGCCGCCGCAAATTTTATTTACCGTATGTTGCTATCAAATAAAAAACATATTACAAGCTTCAAAACTCTTAAAATATTTTATATTTCAGCCTAATATTTTTCCATTTCAGTTATCTTATCTTTTCCAAATTACACTTTGGCCTCACTTTTATTTTGCAAACTATATAACCACAAAAATAATTACAACAACGCCACCTGTTTCTACAAAATCTTGCATCTAGAGGTAGCAGCTACTTATGTGTATGTTTCATATAATCTGTACATGTATTCTACGTCTGTAGTTGTATGAACCTACTCAAATTTGCATATCTCAAGAAAACCTAGGAACATCGTTCAAGGATAAACTTTCACTATATAAGAGAACATAAATGTATTTCATAACATAAAAAGGCAATTAGATTCTAACTCACCTGTGTCAAATCTAAGATCTCAACATCATCACCAATCTTAATTGTCCCTATTCAACAGCTCCACGACCCTCCAGATCAAAAACAATTAATCGATATTACTATTAGTACACAATGGTGAAGTTGATGTTTTCATAAATATGTGTTGTATGCTTGTATGATTCCAGAAATTTTGATATTACACATGCATGGAAATTATTATGCAATTTTCACATCAAATGGATTTTCTCATTTTGAACTGCATCAGCTGCACAGATACCCATTTACCTCAGAACATGCATGTAAAGAGGACAACAAAGATGCATGTCTGAGGTGTTCCAACAAGAGGAACCATTATATCTGCAAAAACTTGAATTCCTTAGTTGGTCATGGCAATAGCAGCTTCAAAGATGCCGTGGGCTTGCATTTCTATTAATTCAGGATATGACATACCAAGCCTGCAATATTTAGCATTACCAACATTAGTAAAGGTAAAAAAGCAGATATTACAAATTTTTAATATTTACGTAACAAGACAGGCTGTTGTAGAACTACAGAGAGGAGAATAGCCAAGCAACTAATCAGGAAAAGAAAAAACAGATTCAACAGTGAATAGAATAGCACAAACAGATTCCTTAGTTGGAGCTCACTGCCCTCAAGAGGTTGCCCTGCAGCATCGTGTTGAGCTTCACGCCTTCGATCCCCAGCTTCCATAGCAGTTATTCAGGTCTGGAGAGTTGGTTCGCTTCGGTCAACTGCAGCTACACCAACCTCCCTCTCTTTCGCACAGCATTTGGGGATGGCGAGCACGTTGAGGCAAAGCTAGAAGACCACTTCTGCTACACGCATGCCATGCGTCTCCGTCGGTCGCTGTCCTTCGATCGGAGCGGCGGTCTTGTCCAGATCACAAATGCTACTCTTTCTGTGCCGTCAGCAAGCGTCTCCAACTCAAAGGATCTTGTATCGTCGCCGGATTGCGCTTCCTCTTCCGTTGGAGGTAACACGATTGATCTTCTTAATTAGTTTCGAGTAAAAATGCTAGCTAGCACTGTTCTTAATTTTATCTACACCAATTTTACTCCCGTTCTTTTGTTAGGCGGTTTACCTCCATCTGTTCTACTTTGTTTTGGACATCGGCGTGATTTCCAGCATAGATGTTTGACCATAATTTTCTTTCTAGTTTTATGTTAGAAGAAACTACTAAAAAATAGAAAGAAATGTTTAAATTGATGAAAAATCTACTAATAACTTTTCCGTCATGCAAATATAAAAATTTTGTACATATTAGTGGTCAAAGTTATATTAGTGATCAAAGTGAGATAAATTTGAGGATGGAGGCAGCATTATTCTTTAGACAAGAGAAGTGCTCGAACCCATACAGAGAGAATGCTTGCCATGCTGCCAGGACGAGTTTGGCCCATCAATATAAACACCTTGGTTTTATTAGGCCCATGAAGGCCTCGCCGTAGGGCCGTACCAGTCTTAGGCCCACGAAAGCTCCATCTGCGGCGTCCTCCCAAAAAAGAGGGGAAGAAAGTTATCTGCGGCGGCTCCGACGGGGTGGTGACGGCCGCGGCTCCATGGCCGCCCTTGCTGCCCCGCGTCCATACTTTTGCCATGGGAGCGTCGGCGGCGGGCGGCATGCCAGCCCTACCCGGAATAGAGTCTAGAGGCGTGCTTCTTGAGTCTAGAGTCCTTGTTGTGCTCGTCATGGTACCCTAGACTAGAGGCTTTGCCCGAAGAAAGGATTCGGCGCTCGACGCCTCGTTACCGGGGCATGGTTTCTCCATCATCATGTCGCTCTGTGCCGCATAGCTACTTGGCATGTCAATTTTCCCTCTTACCTGGCTAAGGTATCATATTCACATCCCAACGGAAACATCAACAAATTTTCTTCCTTTGTAGATTCAATTAATTCATGTTTATCTGCAGATGGAGAGCATGGAAAGAAGTCGGGCATTAAGTTGATCGTGACAGGTAAAATCTTCGCTCTCACTGCTAGCAACCGCAATCTTTTACCTTCTGAATTCTGGTCGATAGCTGAATCCAAAAAGGGGGGGAAAGTAGCAGAGCAGCTATCGGAAAATAACTAGTCAATTGATGTGCGCTGCGGTATTCCTTACATCGCGTTATTCAACATATTTATGTGATCAATGTTACTTCTTGCTGTGGTGTACTGAGTTGTATTTAATTTTCCTCTTCATTTCTTTAAATTTTTCAGTGGCAATGGTAACTTCTGGGTTGCTTTTAGCATGCTTTTACGTTGCGATGAAGTTATTTTGGATAATATCCTTCACTGTTCGGAAGAAGAACAGTGATATTAAAGAAAATATTGAGCTGATACCATCCAAACATGGGATAACCCCCCAAAGATATAAGTACACTGAGCTGAAAATGAAAATTAGATCTTTCAGTGGAAAACTAGGGGAAGGCGGATACGGCATGGTTTTCAAGGGTACTCTTAGGGATGGACGCCTGGTTGCCACCAATAACTCGAGAGGCAATGGAGAAGAATTTTTTTTGAAGAAACCTATGGAGAATTTGTCAATGAGGTTGTAAGCATTGTCAACACCTATCATGTTAACATCGTTTGCCTACTTGGCCTTTGTTTGGAAGGATCAAAGCGGTGTCTGGTGTATGAGTACACGCCAAATGGATTATTGGAGAGGTACATCTATTATGAAAATCCAAAATCAGCACTAGGGTGGGAACAATTATATGAGATAGCAATTGGCATTGCACGAGGGCTAGAGTATTTGCAGAGGGTGCAACACACGCACAATCCATTTTGACGTCAAGCCTAATAGCATCCTTTTAGATGAGAACTATTGTCCAAAAATTGCTGATTTTGGTCTGGCCAAACTCTGTAACCCCAAGGAGAGTATCGTCTTGATGGCTGGCGCACGAGGAACCATCAGCTTCATTGCTCCAGAAGTTTTGGTGTTGCCTCAACCAAGTCGGACATTTACAGTTTTGGAATGATGCTTTTAGAGATGGTTGAGGGCACGAGGAATGTGAAGAGAAACGCTGACAAATCTAGCCAAGTCTATTTCCTGAAATGGAGTCATGATCATTTAGCTCAAGCTGGTAGATTGGAAACATTTGAAGTGACAAGCACAACCGAAGAGTTCGCGCGAAAGATGGCTTTCATTGGTTTGTGGTGCATACAAATGATGCCGGAGACTAGCCCTCTGATCACAAAGATATAGACATGCTAGAGAGCAATGTTACTTAGAAATTCCACCAATGCAATGCTTACCTTACCACTCAGAACCATCAATCAATTCGACTTCTGGAGAAGCTACTTGAACCTTCAGGCCATTCTTCTTATCACTATGAAACGAAGCAAAAGGTGTGTATTCACTTGTTTAGGATGACAATTAAGTATCGTGTTTCGTCCGGATTTGGTAATCAGTCTATTCACTGTCTTTCTAATCTTCTGTTGCTTGGCCTTTTTATAATGTACAAAGATGACACTTTTTTGAAAAAATATACAGAAATGATAATGAAATATTTCTTTCTAGTTGCTGACTTGCTGGCGCCTCGCAAGTTGCATTCACTTGCCTTTTTCTAGAATTTGATTTGCTTTCACTTCATAATAATATTGTTTTGGTATTTCTTAGCCCCGAAAGTGATTGTACCGATTTGATCGTTATTAACGTGCTCTTTTTTTCCTTTTTGAAGCTGATGAATTGTATCATTATTACTGCTTCTGTTGATCGATTTGGCAACTGATATGACGAATTTGTCAGATAATGCTCTGCATAAATCTGCAATTATTTCCTTCAGTGCTAAGACACCAGCCGTATAGAACCTTGGAATCGATTGACATGTAATAATTATTTCTTCGCGTGGCTGCTAAGTGAATTGGAATTTTAGTTCCGGAAAAAGACTGAAAACTTGACACGGAGTACGTTTCCTTCTGTCACAAATTCAATGCAGGATGGCACCCTTGATGTCTCTGGCCAATGGCCACCAAGCATTCCCCGGACCAAACCCTAGCCAAACGATAAGACAAAAAAAATCTTCCTTTACCTACTCCTATGAAACTCTGAATGCAGTAATTAAGGAAGAAAGAAACTGCGAGCTAGCAAGCAGTGGCCGTTGATCGGTACCTCTCACGGAGGAATGGTCTATTACCTGTCGCTGGGATCGCAAGTTTTTCGTGGCCCAAATCGTCTTCCCGGCACGAAGAATCTGCGGTGCTTGGACTGACTTCTGTGTCCATGGAACCGAAAACGAATCACCACTGCTGCACAAGCGTACGTGCCATCGGATCAAGAATCGACACTTCGGACCGGCGGGGCACGGTGGAAAAACGGGGGCCCTAACGCTTTCGGCCGAATTATTGACTGGCTCCCTCTTCCTCGAGCGCTCCGTTGCCGCCTCCGGCGAGGAAGATGCTAGTGGATTGCACCCTGGTCAGATGCGTGCGTTGAACAATGGATTGGTAGGTTGCGAATTGCGATCTACTTACACCACAGCAACAGCGACACTGGTCGATCGTAGCTTAGTCCAGATCAATCTCGTACGAGCACACGATGGTACGAGCAGAGCCAGTCGAACAGCAGGTTTGAAAAACCAGAAAGCTGAAGACGCAGAAGATCGCCAGCCGCTGACGGCCTTCTTCCAAACAAGGCGTCGACGACTCACCTACCGCTCCAGTACCACGAAAAAGTTAAAAAGCCCAAGATCTGTGGCCGGTGCGTGCAAGCATCACCGTTTACCAGCGGTAGCAAATCGTAGCACCTTGCGTGGTAACGAGCAGACCAAACCGAATACCTGTGGCCATTAAATCTTCCAGCGACTCATGCGTTGCCTCAATTCGAGAAGATTATAGATGGCAGACGAGTGTGAACGGCTGGTACATGGAGCCCTAACCGACGGACGGCGACCGTGCAGCATCGCACTGCACAATCCATGGACTTTTTCCGGCCGGCACGTCAGGGACACACCAACAAGGTACCTGCAGCGCGACAAGTCGTGCGTACGTCCACGCCGGATCTCTCGCGAGGCGAGGTGACGCGGAAATTAAGACGTCGCGGTCGGGATGGTCCAAAAAGTGTACTGGTAGCGACCGCGCTGTATTATGGAGCAGCCGAGCTCACGTTCACACGCTGAAGCAAACGTGTGCGTTGGCGACGCGCGGCTGAATCTCACGTGGAGCTTGATTTCGCCATCTCGCGTTAAGTCCAAGCGCAGGGCTACAAGTTTGACCCGTTCACACCACTAGCGCAGCAGTACACTCGAGCAACAGGGAGGATGTAGGGCAGCTCGTGTCTAGGGTGTTGCAAAACATGCAGTTTTAGCCGAATAAATTCGGATTTAATTATAAATATAAAAGAATGATTTCAACAATAAATAAATGACATGTGTAAAATATATACAGTTACATAACTCTTTTCTATGTCATCTAACAGTGAAATTATACTCCATATGTTAAACATAAGAGAATAAACAATAACATATTGCTCATATTGTTATGTATTTAAAAAGGAAATAATAGTACTAATTAATTTTAATTGTAAATACCGCACAATCAATTAACGGGTATATGATATAAAAAAAGGTAGTGTCTAGGTAGCACTCGAGTGTTTTTTGTGAAGCACTCAGATTTTTTAGAGAGGGTGTATACATGGGAGAAGGAGGATTTGAGTGTTTTGTGGTTTTGAGCATTCATATTTTGTTTGAAGAGTGCATACATGGAAGAAGGGGGATTTGAGTGTTTTTTATGGTTCGAAGCACTCATATTTTTTAGAGGGATGTTTATATGGGAAAAAAAATTAAGTAGAGGATGGTTGCGACGCCAGCAATCATCTACAGTGAAATTGCTCAAGAGGAGGGGATCGAGTTCACGAGCCCCACCCTTCTCACTCCACGGCTAGATGTAGGCAAGCTTCCTTATCCCTCCCCCCCCCCCCTCTCCCCCCTCTAGGTGGGACCAGCTCCTCTCTCTCCTAATTGTTTAAACTGAAAATCAAATTGTGAAAAACCCAAATTGCCCTTAGGCTTAACATGGTGTTCGTCCATATATAGCCGGTGCCTTGCCATTAGCCGAGCAGCAGCTCCAAGCATAGTCTGTAGTTGAAGCTAGCTATAGCATTAGAGAAAGAAACACACTACTAGGCTGATACATATTGGCAAGAAGCTAGTGCACGAGCAAGTTTCCAAGGATGTCTCTGGTAAGGCTCTTCGACACGCTCGCCTTTGATACGTGGAACCCCTTCAGCATCTTCGGCACGACGGTGGCCGCCGACGCGTGGCTGGCCAGCGACACGTCGGCGTTCGCCAACACCTACATCGAGAGCCGGGAGACGGCGGAGGCGTACGTGTTCAGCGCGAACCTCCCGGCGGGCGTGAAGAAGGAGGAGGTGAGGGTGGAGGTGGACGACGGCAACGTGCTTGTCATCACCGGCGAGCGCAGCGTGCGGAGGGAGGAGAAGAAGGAGAAGTGGCACCACATCGAGCGCAGCTGCGCCACCTTCTTCGGCAGGTTCCATCTGCCGGAGGACGCCGTGGTGGACCACGTCAGGGCTGCCATGGAAGGCGGCATGCTCACCGTCACCGTGCCCAAAGTGGGCGCGGAGAAGCCCGAGGCGAAGGCCATCGAGGCCGGCCCGTGCTGATGCCGACGCGGATGCAGTATATGATCTGCTCGATCGGTTCCTCGACTTTCGAATGAATGGTGTCACTACAGCACGTACTCTGACTGTGAGATTAGTCATAAACGTTATGTGTAAAGTACGACCTTGCAAGTAAGCTGCTTGCTGTACTTTCATCTGTGGTTTGGTGTGAACTGCATGCCTGCATGTAAGAGAAATATATCTGTTTGTGTTACTTCTCTCTTTTGCGTTCATGGGTAAATTAAATGAAGAACAAGCTAGAATCTATCTCAATGTTTTGGCAAGGTATAATTTCTTGACACGTTATGATTTCAAGAAAAAATCTTGACACAGCATTAGACAATACACTGGAGTTGAAAAGCATAAACCTTTTGAGGCTAAAAAGTTTGACGCGGCATGCACTATGGCAAGTACCAGTTGGTCCGGTACGGTGATGAACTGCTTGCAAGTTGTAGCACTTAGCGGGAGAACAGGCAAGAGATAACGCACCCCCCATTAGCAACCAACATGCACGGCGGCACGACGAGGATAGGCACTGCCGGGGACAAATACTATTGCGAAACAGCACTGACAAAAACATGGAAGACATTAGAAGTTGGAGTAACGATAAAGGCTGATGATCGTCAACTGACCCTAGCGTTGGCCATGGCGAAAAGGCCACGACCCTTTTTGCACGCACTACTGCCGGCAACGGGCCAAAGCACAATCGCCGCCGATTCACTCTCTTCTTGCATAGGTCGGGATGAAGTGTAAAACGGGATTGGCCCATCATAAAACGGGGCTTGATTCACTCTCTTCTTGCATAGGGAAGCCAACGGCTAGCAACAGGTTTCATGTGGTTTCAATAAGTTTCGTAAAACCATTTGAAAAAAATCATTTCTGGCGAGTTTTGTAAGTTTTTAGAAGTTTCGAATAAAGTTTTAAGCTAAATGTAGGATCGAGTATGACGATTAGAGAGAGGTGAATGAGAGCCCAAATTCAATTCGAGTCTTTTCAAAATCTTTTCCTTTGAGCGGAAACAACACTCTTCACTTCAGTAGCTATAGAAGCTATGAAGATCAAAGACAAATAATCTCAAGGGAAGATCTAATTAAAACGGAACAAAATGTGCTTTGAAAACCCCTGACGGACTGACCTCTACATACAGAGTGGCCTGACCTCCATAAAAGGGGCGGTCTGACCTCCAGAGCGATCAGACCGTTGTACCGCCTTCCACGAAGCTTCCCGCTTTCTTTGCCACGAAGCATCACCCATGCCTCACTATCTTCCACGTGGCCCCAATGACTTGTTGTCAAGTGTCTCACGCATCCGGATCCCACCGAACCATTCTCGCTTGCACACAACCCAAGTCACTTGGCGCGTCACATGCCTCTCCTCATGCATGAAGGTACCCAGCATCCTTGACCGCACAGGATCTCGACTCCTCCCTGAGCTTAGTCCCAGCCCACCTTGTCGTTGCCGGTCAAGTCCATCACTGGTAGCTCCCGCTTCGGTTCCTTGTCATCCCAGTTTGCAACTACTCCGCAAGCCTCAATCATGTTTGGCATCTCCCTGACCGTTCTGAACCTCAGCACCACCCTGTGCCTAGTCTCGGTCCTCCTACACCTCACTATGACTTAACTTCAAAATCCTGCAACCAACACAAATAAGCAAACCATCACGTAGCACCGCACGATACACAAATACATCAATTTGCGTAGTTAATCCATACAATCCACAATGCAAAAAGTATGTAACCAAAATACTGATCCTAAGCTTAGGACCAGACAATAAACCCATATGTACACAAACAACAACACCCAGGTCAAACCATGACTCAAATTCTATGCACTCTAGAAAACAACTTCAAACCACCAAGAGAGACCAATCTGACTGCCATGCATAGGCCGGTCAGACCGCTGGCTGGTCTGACACGAATAGTCAAGATCAACGATAGCCAATCGCAATGCCTATGACTACGACTACCGACTATCGACCATCTATGGTCGATCAAGCACTATAGCTTTCAACCATCGACCATCGGTCACAAAGCCTACAGTCTATCGATCGCACAGTCTACGACTACCAACCACAAAGTCTACGACTATCAATCGCAAAGCCTTCGACTACTGATCGTAAAGTCTGTGACTATCGACCGCAAAGTCTACGACTATCGATCATAAAGATAAAAAAAACATTAATGGAAATAGTGTAACAAAATAAATAAACACGAGGAACAAAAAAATCTACTAGGTCACAGCAGTTAATTAGCCTAGCCTCGTTAAAAAAAACTGCAATAAATGAAAAGAAAAAAAGAAAGAAAATAGCAGTTAATTAGCCTAGCCACCGAATAGTTTCATTTCCACATATAGCAACAAGGGGATAAGGAATGTGCTCACGGCCCGATCAGCTTCTCCCATACACGACGAACGCCACCCACTCCACAAAGGCCACAAGGCTCGATCAAACATGTGGTGGAAGCATGCCGCAGGGTGTGCGGCGGTTTGCTATATGCCGTGCGCGCGGCATATAGAATTTGCTTGTGCACATCTGGACCTTCTCTAATGTTCAAATGATCGTCGGAGAGCGCTTGCGCTCGCGGCATCTCCGCGTCGGCACCGTCGCCCGCCGCGTGGGGCATCATACGCCTCGGCGGCGTCGCCACTCCGGACGGCTAACCTCCTCGCCCCGCTCATCCATATTTCTAAATAAGCGTTAATTTTAAAGGCATTACTAGTTTATCCATTTGCTCCGTAATACGGCAATTTTGTGTCGTCGTTTGTTGGACACGAACATGTGAAAATTATGGTCAGGGTTTTTTCAGAACGTGTGAAAATAGAGGCTTCGCAAAATATAATTCTCATAGCTTTCGCAACATATGGAAAACCTCTTTATTTATTTTTATTTATTCGTCCATCAAGCAGAAGACGATTACATAAAATTAAGTTCGGAACAAGGGAAGTACAGAGTACTAGTAGACAGCACAGCACATTTGCAGCAAACCATGCACCAAACATGCACGACTAGCAGCGGTACATCGTCACACCGTCTTCAACTATCACGTCCTTGGATGCTTAGCCAGAGATCTCGATGGCCTTCACCTCGGGCTTCTTGACCTCGGCCTTGGGCACGGTCACCGTGAGGACGCCGTTCTCCAGGCCGGCCTTCACCTGGTCCACCTTGGCGTTCTCCGGCAGGCGGAACCGCCTCATGAACTGGCCGCTGCTGCGCTCGACGCGGTGCCACTTGTCGTTCTTGTCCTCCTTCTCCTTGCTGCGCTCGCCGCTGATCACCAGCACGTTGCCTTCCTCCACCTCGACCTTGACCTCCTCCTTCTTGACGCCGGGGAGGTCGGCCTTGAACACGTGCGCCTCGGGGGTCTCCTTCCAGTCGATGCGGGCGTTGGCGAAGGCGGCGGTGTCGCGGTCGGACGACGCGGCCGTCGGGACGAGGGAGCGGAAGACGCCGTCGAAGGGGTCACAGAAATCAGCGAAGGGGTCGAACACGTTGCTGCGCCTCACGAGCGACATTGTTGCTTGCGTTAGTTTCGAGTGGATCGGAAGTGTTTGATGTGAGCTCGATCGATGCTTCTACTGATCTGTGCGCTCTTCTCGATGGTTGGAGGTTGGGAGTGAGGCAGGGTATTTATAGGTTCGTCAAGAACTCGTCATGAACCCTCTGGAGTTCTCTCGATCTCGTCAACTTCTTTCTCGCCTTGCGTCTAGAAAGGGAACCCACCTTGCGTTCTAGAGAACTCTCGTGCTTCTTATCCTCGACCCTATGCCCCATCTTTCATTTCCCCATTTCTAGCTGGATTTGTTGCTTTGTGAATTGATCGAGGGAGGGGCGGTAGAGCGGTGTCGTGATCTCTAGATGAAAGATAGCTTTTAATTAAGTAGCCTTTTATCCAACGAATGATTTCGTCGACAGGGAGAAACGTCGCGAACTGATGGATTGCCGATCGGTGTGGCCCTCTAGCAGATGGGGCAATGCTTATCCTACTCAATACTCATCGCTGGGGGACGTGCCAAAGTTGGCATGGCCACAATACGCCAGTTTTCCTTGTACAACGAAATATTGCTCTGCTACCGGATCAATCGACTGTATCATCTTAGCTATAGTTCGGAGTTCGGACAGTAGACTAGGAATTTATTCGTGAACCATCCAAATTCTGGTCTCGGCAATTCATAATGGCAAATGAGCTCGCGTCAATTTACTGCCAAATAGGAAGTAATCGTCCAAAATCAACCGCAATTTGTCAACCTTTTTTTTTTTTGGAAAAAAGGGGCGAAATGCCAGCATAAGCAGGGTCCAGAGTACATACCTACATGGCCCATGCTTCCTTGAGCCCACAAAAATTCGCAACCGTGATGGCCTTTCCTGCCCACGTAGCCCACTGTACCGGCAGTGGCAGGCTGCCATCCTGGGCCATTGGCGCGGACCTGTGGACGAGGCTCCCGGCACGGGCCTCAGCCTGCAGCTGACCGGCCGTCCCGAGCGCAAGCCCGTCTTTTCTACACACCTCCCCGCATGGGCCAGCAGGCAAGCTCGTCCTTTCTCTCCACCTCCGATGAGAGCTCTGGCGGCGATTTCAGAGCATCTCCAAGAGAGGCTCAATATTTTGTCCTCTAAAATCTCATATTGGGAGCCTTCAGCAGCTCCTCTAAACTTGGATCCCTAAAATTACCATCTAGGCACTGTATATTTGATGGTGATCCACCTCAATTTTGGAGTACCAAAATTATTGGGTGTGTTTTAGAGTATCTGTTGGAGACTTATTTTTAGCTTTCATACCCAATATTTTAAGATAGGGGGTGAGAAAGAGCATCTCTTGGAGATGCTCTCAGCGAGTTAAAGTTAGGGTGCAAATTAAGTTCACTAGACCCCCCCAAATTTAGGAGATCGGAGGCCATGGCAGACCAGCGTTGGGGTGGTGAGGCAGTAGTGGTGCCGCCTCAGCCACATGCCAAAAGAGGGTGGTGAAAGTCGGCAGGCACGACAAGCGGTGTTAGGAGGCGACAGATCCAACGGTGGTATCCGCTGGAGACAAGGAAGAAGGACGGCACGGGGGATTTCATCAAAAAGGAAGAAGGTAGGTGTATGGAACAACTTGTCGAAGAGGAGGAAGAAGGGCAGCGCGGAAGGGAGGCATGAGCGACAGCGGTGGAGGATCATTAATGAGCAGTGCTGGCCCTAAACACAATGATAGCGCGGCAACGGCGATAGTGGGGAGGACCGATGGCTAGGGTTTGAGGAGAGGAGAGAAAGAGGAGGAATATATTTGATTTGGAAGAGAGATGAGATATTTTAGATCTAGATTCAACGGCTTAAAATTCGTATATTCTTTAAGAGCAACTCCAGCAGGGCCCCTACTTGAGCCCTCAAGCCTCATATTTGAGAGTCAGAGCAAAAAACTGAACTCCAGCAGGGCCCCTACTTGGCTCTCAAAAATAGGAGGCCTCTCAAATGAGGTCTCCAAGCCCTCATTCCTAGGGGCCCACTACTCCGGCTCTCATTTTTCAGCTTTCCTCGTTTTTTGTGGAACATTTGTGCTTTCAATTTAAATTCGGAACAGATTTGAATTTAAATTTGAATATTCGTATTTGAATTCATATTTGAATTCGGAACAAATTTGAATTTAAATTTGAATGTTATGTGATGAACTTTGTGCTTTCAATTTAAATTCGGAACAAATTTGAATTTAAATTTGAATATTCGTATTTAAATTCGGAACAAATTTGAATTTAAATTTGAATGTTATGTGATGAACTTTGTGCTTTCAATTTAAATTCGGAACAAATTTGAATATTCGTATTTGAATTCATATTTGTGCTTTCAATTTAAATTCGGAATAAATTTGAATATTCGTATTTGAATTCGGAACAAATTTGAATGTTATGTGATGAACTTTGTGCTTTCAATTTAAATTCGAAACAAATTTGAATTTAAATTTGAATATTCGTATTTGAATTCATATATTTAAATATTGTCCCTCATTGTGAAATCATAAATATTTTATTGTGTATTGTGATTTTGTCCCATACATATGCATATAGTGTGTGAGGAAATAGAGGGAATTGAGAAGTAGGGGCCCTGTTTTGAGGGCTCTATTTGAGTCAACCCAAAAAGCAGGGCCTCAAAAGTAGGGGGAGCTCTCAAATGAAAAGTAAAGGCCCTGTTTTGAGGGCTTAAGCTGGAGTTGCTCTAATAAAAAAAATACTCATATATTCCTAGACACCCCCTTTATTTTTCATTTGTTCCTTCAACTAACCGGAAGGCGATTACACACGGATACTGACCAACATGAAGCTAGACTCCACAAGACCACGGCATATCTGTAACAAACCATGCGTGCACGTACTCACAAACACACATGAACCAAACGCAACTCGCTCACTGTGCTCTTTTGTGTGTGTGTTTTTTTTTGTGCTTTTTCTTGGTGGGTTTCAGCTCAAGTTCGAGGCGATGTATTTTTACGATCGTCCACTCGTCACTCTTGAGGCGTCTCGAGTTCTCTAGTCTTTTCCACGGCATGTTTTTCCTTTATAGGAAGGGCCCACTTTCCATTCCAGAGCAGTCTCAGTCTCGCGATTTTCTTCTGATTTGTAGCCTATTATCATTCCATTTCCTTTATTACTTTCCGATTTAGAAATGCCGGCGTGTTTTATATTCCAGAGTTTTCTCAGAGCATGATGGTAAACCGTCGCCCATCTGCTACGTTAATATGCTGTCCCTTTAACTCAGTGACAGGCAACCACTCCTAATCAAGCAGCTGCACAAACCAAATGTGTCAATGTGACGTGGTTACATGCCAAAAAGAGAGGTGTACAGTAGGTGCACTATACTCAATTTTAACTCAGTCTTTTCCTTACATTATATTCTCTACCCTATGCATTACTAAAAATAAACTAAATTGGATGTTAATCATCTATACTGTAATTATGATAGTCATTGGTAAAGGTGTTTATATAAATATATCCGTTGAAGTTTTTACTAGTGGAGATAAATATATTATTTTCTTGGTATAACCTACATAGACCAGTCTTTTAGTTATATATATATATATATATATATATATATATATATATATATATATATATATATATATATATATATATATATATATATATATATATATATATATATATATATATATATATATATATATATATATATATATATATATACACACTTAGACTTATATATATGATGATACTTAGACTGCTTATATATATGATGGGTTGAATAGGCTAAGATGAGGACTACCCCCACCAGGATGCTTGTGTACAGTTACAAGCAAACCTATGAAAAAAGGACGTCACTGGAAGCAAAATTACGGGAAAGCAAAAAAGAAAATTTTCTGCAAGCAAAATAAAGGAGAGCACCCAGGCTCCAGCACGTAGGAGACTAATCCAGAACACAGTGGACCCTCCCAAGGTTAAATTCTATCCTATCATGGTGGCATAGATCAGTATATGTAATAAACCAATCAACATCTGATACGAGATATATATGTACTGTAGCAATGCTGTAGCAGATGTGTTTATATGCGACTCTGCGCATACTACAATGTCACTGCAGTGTACATATGTCACATATTAGATGTTGATTAGCTTTTTACATATCCTGATCTGTGTCACCGTGATCACGGATAGAATTTTTTCCCTTCAAAGACAAACGAAGTGGGGAACAAAGCTGAGCTGGAAAGCAAACGAAGAAAGCGGTGGGTGGAGAGAACTCGAGATGCTTCAAGAGCAGCCCTTGACGAAGCTATAAATACCTCGCCTCGCACCTCCCATCCCAATCCAGTGAGAAGATCGCAATCGCATTAAGCAAAACACACACTTCTTCCGATCCACCGGTGAACTTTCCCCGCACACACCAAGCGTAAGTAACGATGGCGCTCGTGAGGCGCGGCAACGTGTTCGACCCCTTCGCCGACTTCTGGGACCCCTTCGACGCCTTCCGCTCCATCGTCCCGGCTTCCTCCGACCGCGACACCGCCGCCTTCGCCAACGCCCGCATCGACTGGAAGGAGACCCCCGAGGCGCACGTGTTCAAGGCCGACCTCCCCGGCGTCAAGAAGGAGGAGGTCAAGGTCGAGGTTGAAGAAGGCAACGTGCTGGTGATCAGCGGCCAGCGCAGCAAGGAGAAGGAGGACAAGAACGACAAGTGGCACCGCGTCGAGCGCAGCAGCGGCCAGTTCATGAGGCGGTTCCGCCTGCCGGAGAACGCCAAGGTGGACCAGGTGAAGGCCGGCCTGGAGAACGGCGTGCTCACGGTGATCGTGCCCAAGGCCGAGGTCAAGAAGCCCGACGTGAAGGCCATCGAGATCTCTGGCTAAGTGCCTAAGTCTGTTCGACTCGGTGCTTCTTTCACTTTGGAGGCGGCGGGGTACGAAGCACGGATGTGATGATGTGGACGGGTGTGGAGTAGGCGTATGAATCATGTGTGCGCTACATTATATGTTCTGTTTGGTATATTTGGTGTGTACTAGCGTCGTATCATGCGGCTTCGTCGCAGTATTAGTGATGTGTTTTTGCTCTGTACATAGAGAATAAAAATAAAGCACTTCGTATGGGTATGTATATTTAGATGTTTGCCCCATTCGCTCATGTACATCATTTGGTTTGGTCTTCTCCCCTATACAGCTAAGGCACGAACAACCTGACTTCGTGTGGTTATTATTTAGATAATTGATTACAATAAGATAGAACGCCTCTTGAGTAGCTCCCGGGCAACTCGAAGGCGATTCAGCCGTCCCAAAAAAATAACATCTTGTCACCGCGTTTCCTCCCTCACGCAGTTGATGAGTGCGTTTGGTGGGCCACACAGTGAATTGGCAATGTGGGCTAGATCTATCCACCTTGACAGATCTAGTCGGGAACAGAGTGTTGGTGTGAAGCCCAGCGGCTAGAGGTAGGGGCCAGCATCACCTTCGGCTTTTTTCGTCACGCGCAGACGGTCATGGCGCAGAGGCGCTGGCTTGGGCATGCACAAGCGTTGATGCGGGTAGGGGCAGGTGTTAGTGCGGGCAAGCATGATGATGGCTGTGGTCGGCGTCGGCATTGGGCTATACGTAGCGCTGGTCAGGGGCACAGAGTATCGTAGCCATGTGTGCTGCGTGGTGGGTGGTGCGGTAGTGCTTGGTGGCTCCAGATTGGCGGTGCCTCCATGAGGTTGGAGGTTCAATGGAGGCTGGGTGGACCAAGAAGGAAAAAGGCGAGCACTGAAGTTCCCCGGGAGCAGCCGCCAGAGTTGGATGGAAGCGACGGGGTCATAGTTGTAGAGCTAATCTTTGTTGCTCCTTGTTGGATCGAGGGTCAGCCGGTGCATGGCCGGGCATGGCTATGGCCGGCTGGCAGGCAGTAGTGTGGCTGCTAGTTGGCCGCGGAGGCGGACGGAGTTGCTAAGTATGGAGGCCAGCGGGCAGTGCTGCTCTTGGGCTGGGCAGCCTTGTGAGGTGATCACGACCGGATTGTGGCAGGTGGCGGGCTTGTCTCAGGTAGTGCGGTGTTGTGCTTTGGGTAAAAATGCTAGATCTGGCTCTCTTTAGCAGGATCCAACGATGACGACATCCTTGGGCGTCGTTTCCCTCCTTGGAGGCGTTGTCTTGGAGTTGTACCTCACTCACCACGGGGTCTTGTGGCATTTGTCCAGGGTGAAAACCTCATATCCAGTTCTTGCTGGGTCAGGTGACGGTGACGCCTTCGGTGTCGTTCCCTTCTTGGAGGCATTGTCTTGGACCACCTGACCCTACCCTCCTCGTTTTTTCTGCGTGTGCGTTTCTTTCGCATTGACCGGTGCTTGCCCATCGGCGGCGATCGTCCTCTCGGTATCGTTTTTCTTCCCTGGTTGTGGTTGGGCTGTCCTCGCTCGGTGTTCGGGCCAGATCTGCCCTTCTTTTTGCTAAGTCTGACTCCTCGCCCGAGTGGTAGGGTGGCCTGGTGCGGCTCTCGTGTCATGGTGGTGCGGCGAGTGGCGCCTGTGCGTCGACGGCTCGAAGCCAGCCTTGCCTAGCCGTGAGGTTTTACTGGCAAGTTAGCGTTCATCAGCGGATGCCTTTTGATGTGAGGTTGTCGCTATGTTGATGCGTGCTGTCACGAGGTGTGCCACAGTGAAGTCGGAGCAGCCGGGTCATGGGTGCAATGGTTGGCAACGATAACATGTGTTAGGTCGAGTGGTGGTGCTTATCAATCGCGTTCGACA
This sequence comes from Dendrocalamus sinicus, assembly GCA_036346575.1. Lineage (NCBI taxonomy): Eukaryota > Viridiplantae > Streptophyta > Magnoliopsida > Poales > Poaceae > Dendrocalamus > Dendrocalamus sinicus. Next base: position 2,179,889 of record CM070641.1, read on the forward strand.
TTCTTATCAATGTTGGATGTGTTTGTCATGAATGTTTGTCTTGTTAACCACCTCTAGGTTAAAAAAACTAAGCACCTCCAGATTAAGCCCGGTAAAATAAAACTTATCTTTTTTGGGTCTTAAAATCGGGCCGAGCATTCGCCAATCTGTTTGACAAATTCAGCCCAAGTACTGGCCGAGACTCCATTGCCCAATCCCAATTTGTATAATGTAACATGTGCGAACAGGGCCAACAGGATAATGGCCGGAAGTTTAAATTTTCACACTGTAAGGGGCTTAGTTTTGGCCCAAGAGAAGAGATGAAAGTGACTTTTTGTGCTGCGTAGCTGAGCCCAGGTGCAGACAGCCTGCTGGCTGCTAAGCCGAACCCAGAACAAACTATCCATCTAATCGAAAAAAACAAATCCAAACAGATACGACCCAGACTTTCTCGGCCGTTCTCGTGAAAGCAAAGCAAGCTTGTAATTAGGGATGGCAAAATTATCCGTGGAGTCGGGTATCTGCGGATATCTAACCCGAAAATAGTGGGTTTGGATGGCATTTTCTATCCATGCATAGTTCGGGGCGGGTACCCGATAAGAGTTCGGGTTGGATTTGGAGGGCAAACCCTACCCATGGATATCCATGGATACCCGAAGTGTGTATGATAGGGCGGTGGTGGTGGAACCAAAATGACAACCTGGGTATCCAAAACTCGAAATTACTATCCAAACCCGGAGATCTCCGGGTTCTGCTCTTAATCTCCGGGTTTGGATAGTAATTTCGGGTTTTGGATTCAGGGGGGGGGGGAAGAGCAGAACCCGGAGATATCCAACCCGTTGCCATTCCTACTAGTAATTTTTTGTTACGGTTTATAATTTATAATTATAACTAATGATTTTTAGTTATAATATAAATATTTATATGAACAAATCGAGTACCGATAAATCATTTCGAATGGACTATTTCAATAAATTATTTCGAAAAAAACAAATTTATATTCTAATTATTTATTCGAAAAGTCATAAATAATAAACGATAATTTGAAAATAAAAAAGTCCTTTATCAAGGAGACATTGCCAACGAACCAAGTCTGATCGCTTTTTAAATTTACTCTATACATGTATCTCGAGAGTAACAAAAGCTGACTAATCATTGGATTTTTCTTTATCAAAGACCGAGCTGCGGACCACTTCACTGTACTACAGTCCATGCCTAGTTGATTTGCTCATCTAGTAAGTAGTGCGTCGCAATGTTGAGCAAAGATTTGTTTATGTACCGACATTATTACAAAGTAGCAGAAGCATCAGCAGCTCGTTACATACTACCACAGCAAGTAACGAACAAAGAACAGAACTGAACAACACGCAAAGCCACACTGGCATACGCATATGGCAATTGAATCACACAGGATTTCCATTGGTCGATCGATCACTCCGGGATGGCGACGAGCATCGGCTGCCACGGTCTCCTCATGAGAAGCCGACGCCGGAAGCCGCCGAACATGAACCTCCGGTGCACGGCCACACCATCACGATAGCCACCTGCCGACGACACGGCCGTGGCCTCCGGCTGAGCCACCGGACGCTGCAGCCCCGGTAACAGCACGGGCTGACCGTCTTTCTTGGCATAATACTGCGACGCGCACCGGCAGGCGGCGGCGCCCCCATCCCTCGCGCCGTCGTCCGACTCCAGGAGCTTCTCCAAAGAGCTTCTGCCGAGGAGTCTGCTCTTCTCCCCATCTTCCTCCCCCGCGGCCGCAGGTGGTCTGTAGCTCTTGCGGCGCAGAAGGCGGCGCACGAGGAGCCAGAGGCTCTTCACCCTTGGCTTGTAGAGCGTCCCGGCCATCCTCCTCGTCGCTCTTGCTACTGATCTCTCCTAGATATGGCCGTACGGTTCTATACTCGCCGTTCTTTCTGGCTGTGGTTGGTGGCTGTGGCTCGCTTTGGATGATCTGGGATTCTATACTTGATCCTGAAATAATGGTGCTTCAGACTCTACCGCGCCTTTAAAATTTGTCATAGGGGAATCTTCTACTGTAACGATACTTGTTCATGTCAGACCTTGACGTATAGAATTATTTCACCACGGCCCCTGACCAGTGCAGCTGCCTGGGCGAGTTGAGCATAACGCGAGGATGGCGAGGTGCAAGACTGAAAAATGGCACGATGCATCCTTGGTTTTCTTTGTTTATGCGTGGCTTCTGAGAGCCGCAATGCACAGCGCGCTGCCATTTGGAGGCCGCGAGAGCAGGATGGGGGAGGTGTCTGCCCTGTGGGCAAAACAAAAAGGCGAGCGTCCGCATCAGTGTCACCGTCAGACGCTAACTAACCGGGCGCTAAAGGACGCGCGGATTTCGGTGCGATCAAGAGGAGGCCTCCTGCTCGAATCAGCTGGATGGGCGCTTCGCGGCTTCGCCTATGGGTACTCGGTCGTAATGTAGTATGCATGTACATGTCCCCTTCGGATCCCAGTTCGGTTGGGAGTTGGGACAAAACAAAACCATCCATGTGCCATTGGTTTAAGGTGGGGGGGGGGGGGGGATTTGACGCCTTCGTCTGTAGCAGTAGAGCCGCACAGCGACTGCTTCCGTCTGACATGGATTGGTCGAGCTTTTTCTTACCTCATACGTGTGTCGTCTTGCTAAATGATCTTTGGGCACGCTAAGGGGTTTAAGTTTTGGGAGAGTATAGGCATCATTCAGATGTTTTCTTCTTAACTATCATTCAAATTTGTAACTCTTAGATAAGAGATTAAGAGCTCCCTTGGTTTTGAAGTGAGAGATTTTTTTCAAAAGGGAGGGGGAAGAATTCAAGGGGGAGAGGGAGAATTCATGGACATTGAATGTCTAATTCAACAGTCATAAATCTGAATGATAGTTAGGAAGAAAACATCCATGCAATACTCAAACACTTGGGGATCCACTCAAACACTCGAGAACTCAACACAACTTCTCAGTACTTGAACACACCAAGTACTCGGCACAGATTATGACGGCAATACAACAAGATTAGTTCCAACACTCACCCCCTAATCTTGTTGTCTTTATTTTGAGTACCTTCTCCGCCGAGCATTAGATCAGCGTCAGTTCATCATCGACAGTAGTCGAAACGACATGCGCCTCCTCCTTTGGCTTCTGGCATTCGCTAGCAAAGTGCCCTCGCATACCATAGTTGAAGCACTTCACCTTCTTTTTGTTGGACCTCCACTCACTGGTATGCGAGTCGCTGTCAATCGTCGTCCTCATTGTCATTCCAATGACCACGACCATCTTTAATGCGGCCACCGCCACGATCACAGGTCTTCCTCACACGTTGCTTGACCCTTCATTCTTCCACCTGTTGAGAGTCTCCCACTGCAAGCGCGTGAGCAACAGATACTCGCTCTGTTTTGCGTCGATTCTGACACTCTCGTCATAGGCCTTGTACCGCCCGACGAGATCTTCAACTGTGAGGGTTTTCAAGTTGATGCACTGCTCGATGGAGGTTACAAGTTGCATGTAGCGTGCCGGGGCGGCCTGAAGAAACCTATGAACAACGACAATCTCATTTCCTGGATGCTAGAGACGACCAACATTACCCGACCGGCGAAGTTTTCGACGGACTCCCTTTCCTCTATCTTTAGCTCTTCGAAGTCTCTCTTAAGAGTCTGCAGCTTGGCTTCGTGCACATGCTTGTGCCCCATGTGCACCGTCTTGATCGCCTCCCATGCCGACTTGGCCATGTCCTTTCCAGCGAGAGAAGACATGACCTCTTCCGACACCGACTGGTAGATGGTGTACAGCGCCATCCGATCCTTTTGGTACTCGGTGGCACCAGGTTCAATTGCTTCCCACACACTTTGAGCCTGAAGCGCCACCCGCATCTTCATCGCCCAGACGGTGTAGTTCGTGTGGATGAGCTGCGGGTATGATAACGTCACCACGCTCTCCCTCTTTATGGCCACCTGCGATCTGGAGGTGGACGAATCACCTCGAAGCAGACCGCAAACCGCTGGCGGAGACATACTCCTTCCTTCTCTCGGCATCTTCTCGACTCACGGGAATCACCGGGTCTTCTCCTCCTACACACGGAAGTGTTCATCGACTTCTTCTCTGACAAATGAAGAACACCAAGTTTTGATACCAATTGTTGGCCCTGGGACAAAACCAAACGCACGTACGCGATGGTCGTAGACTCACATGATCACCTCTGCACAACTCAAGACACACAGGAGATTTGTGCTGCGTCAATCCGCCACTTGCTTTTCTATTTTCTCATATATTTATAGACTCTGATTACAAGTATATATGCTAAAACTACTCGACTTTTTCGGCCACGATCTCCATGACTCACACACTTCCCATGACTTGCTCCACTAAACATCACACTCGGTTTAGTGTACATGACCTGTCACATGCAAACTAACTGCAATCTAGCATGGTCCACGACCGCATACAATCCTTTGGGTCCTCTTCAGGCTCTCCTTCAAGTACTTCAACCATGTCCTGTCGACCACAGTGCCTCGACTATGTCTCACGACCACGGCTGCTCGATGCCTTTGACCGCATCAACGATTATGGCTTGTTGACCACATCTTTGACCATGACTTCTTCGACTGCTTTACCGACCACGGCTTGTCGACCAGCATCTCTGACCAGACAGGTCTTCCGATCACCGACCGGTTCACTATAGCTTACGAGTACCGACCATCGACTACTGTAGCTATAACCACTGTAGCTACAACTACGACAACTTGCTACAGTACTTTTCCGAGTACCAACTGCTACAGTACTCCTATTAGTATTGACTTATGACTACGACCACTGCGTAGTTCGACTTACGACTACGACCACTACGCAATTTGATTTACGACTACAACTAATGCCTAGTTTGATTTACGACTACGATCACGGAGTACTCGAACACACCAAGCACTTGATACGACCACGCAGTGCTTAACACACGAGTGCGACCACACAGTAATCAAACACTCGGGGATCCCTGTACTCGATATGACTTCTCAGTACTCGAACATACCAAGTACTCAACACCGACTACGATAGCAATACAATAAGATTAGTTCTAATAGAGAGCAACGACGTGCGATGCCATCTTCCTCTCCTTTGCTCCAAAGGAGTTCCCCCTTTAGCGGCTCCTACTGGAAGCACAAGCTCATCTTCCCACCAAATTGAATCGAATACAAAAACTTTCCACCAAATTGAAGGCCAGGAATAGGGGAGCAAGATTTAGAAGCTCAAGAATTGTCTGCCAGATTAGTTGAGAAGAACCCGACGCCCCTTCTCCTGTGCTTTCTTTCAGTACTGCATCCTACCTTGGCTCTCCCTTCGTAACTCCAGCTTCATCTGCCACCACGAGCTTCCCTGGCGCTAAAATAGGAAGAGAAAGGAAGAAATGAAAGTGGGGAGAAGGACAATAACGCCTTTTTCCTATCCAACTTAACGGCAACAATGCAATAAATGGTAGAGAAAAATGGGCCAGGAGTACCGAATAGAATAAAAGTTTGGATGGTAGATCAATGAAGCATGCAAAAGTCCGATTATAATGCGCCTCACCTTATTCGTGTCCAAAAACTTTTTTTCTATAATAAATAATTTTTACAGTATATAACTTTTAAACGAAATGTTTTTTAAACGAATTCTACTAGTCGATTGTAGTATATAATATAGTGATTTTATTTATATCAACCAGATGCATATGTGAGTTTCTCTCTCTGTACGACTTTCTATAAACTATTACTATTCCTAAACTAAAATTAAAAATCATTAATAAAAGTTAATATAAATGGATCCTCAAGAGTTTTTGGATGACAGATCAGAGAAGCATGCAAAGTCCGAATAGAATAAAAGTTTTTGGATGGCAGATCAGAGAAGCGTGCAACTTGCGTGTCAAATACGATATTTTCTCGTAAAACAAAGCGGCTTGCCGGCGTGCTGTGCACAAGGTGTGCATGCCACGAGGCCGAGTAAGCCCAGATAGATTTTCTTTTTGAGCAAAGAAAGCCCAGTTGATTGCAAAACATTAATGGGCCTCGACCTCCGACCAGCAGTAGGGTGAAAATCGGCCCACCACACGTACTACCATTACACAGTACACACGCCTTTTAGGTTGGAAAACGTCAAAACGCCGCAGCGGCCCGGCACGGCAGCAGTCGGCGAACCGCGCGCGGCCGCAAAACCCGAGAGACCGGCCGGCGAGTCCCACCCGAAGGCAAGAATTAGGTGCCACTCAGTTATACTGAAATAAACTAATTTATGAATAAAATTACACTATAATTAATTGAAATTAAACTATAACTGACGGTAGCTTATTTGATATAATTAAATTTAAAAATAGAAAAAATAGGTTAGTCCATCACGGACAATGTAAACGAATATAGGAAAAAAGAACTGGCAAAAAAAGCTCAAAACCAGAAAAAAATGAAATTTATAAACAGTGAAAAATAAATCAGAAATCCGAAATTTAAGTCGAAATGAGCAGGTAGGATGGCCCGGCCGGGGCGCGGCCTCAGCAGGTGGGCAAGCTGCGAAGAAGAGCCGTCGACGAGCGACGGGACACCACGGCGCGGTCAGCGATAGACAACGCGGTTGCCTGTTGCCGCGCACGTACGATGCCCTGGTGAGAGGGAGGCGGTTGCCAGCATCCTATATGTAACATGCAGTCAGGTACACGTGTGCTACAACTCCCCTGCATTCAAGCGTCGGTACAGTCTCAAAACTGTACCAGGAACAATCCAAGGTGCAAGTGGGGCGGGTTGCAGACAACCCGCGCCAACCCGCTCTGGCCGCTTAGCAATTGCAGCTATTGCTGGCCCGCAGAACACTGGCCATCCATTTCTTGCCAGCAACTGTCCCGCATACATATACATACAAAGCCCCGCTCGGTTAGGTTAAAAAAATAGTGATTTATGAATGAAATTGCACTATAACTGACTGAAATTACACTGTAGCTCTATTTGGTTCTTAACTTCTTGATTGTTTGGTATAGATCTGATATCTCGAGTCTAAAGGTGATTTTTTTTATCTGGTCTTCTTGGAAAGGACACATGTGGACCCATGCATACACGAAATTCCAGATTTGGCCCCCCCGGAAAAAAATTCCAAAACTAGACCCCTTTTGAGCGCGGGATCACGCGAGGCCGACACGTGGCCCGGTCGTGCGGACTGGTACCGCACGACCGCACTGTTCATCCGGTCGTGCTACTTATACCAAACGAGACAACTTGCTGCATTCACCTCAAACGAATAAAGGGCGGTTCTTCGCACGAGCGTGACATAACGGAGCATCTTTGCTCGAGAGATGATGAAGCAGTGCGCTTTGCGATGAAATGACAAAAGAGGCGGCTTTGCTCGGTGACATGACAACAGGCGCTTTGCTCAAAGAGATGACAGAGGACGACTTTTCGCGGTGAAATGACAAAATATGCCGGCTTTGCTCGGTGAAATGACAAAAGATGCGGCTTTGGCGATGACATGACAAAGCGGGCAGCTTTGCTCATTGGGATGCCAAAGATGCCGGCTTTGGGCGATGACATTACTAAAGAGAGTAGCGTGCTCGGTCAAATGACAAAAGAGGTCACTTTGCTCGGAGAGATGACAAAACATGTCGGTGTGCTCAGAGACATGACATAACAGGCGGCTTTGCTCGGTGAGATGACAAAAGATGCCACTTTGCGCGATGACATGATAAAGCGGGCGGCTTTGCTCGGTGAGATGACAAAAGATGCCGGCTTTGCGCGATGACATGATAAAGCGGGCGGCTTTGCTCGAGACATGACAAAGCGGGCGGCTTTGCTCGGTGAGATGACAAAACATGCCGGCTTTGCGCGATGACATGGCTAAGCAGCGCGGCTTTGCTCGATGGGATGACAAAACATGCTTTGGGTAGTGAGTACTAAAGAGGCGGTGTTCTCGGTGACATGACAACAAGAGGTTAGCTTTGCTCGGTGAGATGACAAATCGAGGCGCTTTGCTCGGAGACATTACAAAGCGGGACCTTTTTGGTGATACGCGGCACTCCCATCTTTACTCTTCGCTACGACCACGCGGACCAGCTTTAGGCGTCGAGTAGAGACAAAGCGGCCCCTATAAATTGGTATGCATTCCATTTTCCAATGAACATTGCACATCCAACCCCATACTACATCGCGCTTCCCTTACCCAACCGGGATGGACAAAGGCAAGAAGAAGCAATGGGACAAGATGGTGAAGGATTGGGAGGAGACCCGTGACATAGCACGGTCAGTGCGCCCGCGATGCCGCACGCGATGAGAAAATAAGGCGTCTGAGCCGGGTAGAACAAGCCCATCGTGCTACGATGAAAGGTCCCCAGGCGCCCGCGTAGCAACAACCCCATCCGGACGTCCCCACCGGCGTTCGCCACAACTACCACTGAGGGAGACACCTCCCTTTGTTGGTGCGGGGCGTGTGCAAGTTCTTCAAGTCTAAGCAGCATCGTCTAGGTATGCGTTCTGGGGTTGCGCAAACTACTCGATGACTACCCCAACCACCGTTTTGACACGCAACCTATCTGGCCGGTAACAATATCTTTTCTCCTTTTCCCTACCTTTTCTCTTTCACAAGACGCACTAACAATATCTCCCATGTATTTACAGTCTCGGAGCCCTGTGGCTACCGCAAATGGATCGATCTTGAGATCCACCACGAGACCAATGGACCCTCAACCGAGGAGTGGAATGTCACAAAGGAGAAGGAGTTCTTTGGAGGAGGCGCGCAAGCACGAGCACACCTGCGATATCTGTGCGAGACGCAAGCTCATCTTGAAGCGTGCACGCGTAGGAGCGGGAGGCTCGCGAGATGGAGCGCGAGAGAAAGAGGAAATTGCGGCTAAGGCAAAAGAGGCGCGGAGGAGTTCAACGTCGGCGGGCAAGGAAGGAAAGTGGCCCGGTCCACACGATGAGGTCGTCTGGCGGTTGGGTCGATTAGTCGCATATCATGCTATATGTTATGCATGTAATAAAAATCTACGCGGCATGTTACTCCCAACTGTATTATGAAGTTTAATATCTCGTATTTTCGTATTCCATGATTCACGTAGCACCTCATTTAACAATATTAACATAGCGGTCCTCACCGTACACGAATTCTCACTAACATTCGAAATATCACTTACCACTTTACGTATCGATCGTTCTACGGTCAATCGTTCCTAAAAAAAATTTACCAATTTTTTTTATGCATCTACAACTTACAATGAACATAAACTTTTATTACAACTTTTTCTATTTTAACCCAGTTTATAACTACAAGATTGCCAAAACTTAAAACAATCACGGAGATTGCAAACCCTAACAACAGACCAAACCCTAAACTTCACTTACTACTGTATGTATCGATATTACTACACTCAATCGTTCCTGAAAAATTTTTAGCAAAATGTTTTATGGATCTACAACTTACAATGAACATAAACTTTTATTACAACTTTATCAAATTCTTTCCCAGATTACAACTACAAAATTGCCAAAACTTACAAAAATCACGGAAATTTGAAACCCTAACTCCGGCCAAACCCTAACGCTCACGCGGCGCGGGGCGGCAGAGCCAGCGCTCGGGCGGCGATCGCGCGCTCGCGGCGTATGCGAGCGATCGTGCGATGCGGTACCGCACGACCGGATGAACGATCGCGGATCGTCGCGGTACCGATCCGCACGGCCGCCACGTGTCGGCCTCGCGTGATCCCGCGCTCAAAAGGGGTCTAGTTTTAGAATTTTTTTTCCCGGGGGGGCCAAATCTGGAATTTCGTGTATGCATGGGTCCACATGTGTCCTTTCCAAGAAGACCAGATCAAAAAAAAAATCACCTTTAGACTCGAGATATCAGATCTATACCAAACAATCAAGAAGTTAAGAACCAAATAGGGGTAGAGAGATGGAACAACTAACTAGGGTCTTGAGGATTTGAGGAGCCATGCAACGGAGGGTCGGCGCCGGTAGCCTCACCGGTTGACGGTCTGTCAATTCAATGCGTCAGAACGCGGACAATGACAGGGATGGCAGTGGTTAGGGTTCTTGTGTTGTGTGACTATGCGAAGAGAGCAATGCGAGTGTTTGCTATGCTGCGTTGCGGTCTTATGGTGTCCAGCCGCTTGCGACAAATTCCTACATGCTGGGTCAACAGTAACTCTGTAAGCCAACCAGAATATTATATTGATCAATTCATCACGTGAACAGTATATATATTACAATATTTACCCCGGTATTTGCTCCTAGCACATTCACCTACCATTTGAATCTCTGCCAAGCTCAAACTGCAGAATGCAAGCATGAGCTTATACTTATTAGTCAACAAAGAGGGAATAACTCACCCAGATGAATCACCTCATTAGCAAACTCTGTGCTATATACAACTCATCCGAAAGGGCCTTATTTCTTCAGAACCAATACAAAGTACTCATCATCATCCGCTAGCATTTGATGCTACCGAGTGGTTAGTAGACTGACTATGGAATCTATGGATAACCGAGTCAGGCGAATACTGTAGGCTATCCTTCAGCAAGTGTGTGTCTTCCTTTGGAGACGCGTTCTTACCCATCTTTTTAGTCGGACACTCCCCATTCTTGATACAATTCAGGACCTCCACTACCTCCTTGATCGGTGGCCTCAGATCCCTGTCTAACTGCAAGCACTGAAAGGCCAGCTCGGCTACAAGATCTATCATTCTCTTTGTTTCGCTGTCGGTCTCATAGCCCAGCTCCGGGTCGACCAACTGATCAACTTCATGGTTCTGAATCCTGTTGAGAGCCATGTTGCCCAAGTTAATCTCGCTGTGGCTCCTGCTCATGTCCACGGCTGGTTTTGAGGATATTAGCTCTACCAACACAACACCAAAGCTGTACACATCACTCTTATCGGTTAGCTTGTAGCACTGGTGGTACACAGGGTCAACATATCCTGGTGTGCCTTGTGGAACAGTTGAGACATGGGTGACTTCAAGAGGGAACAGACGCGATAACCCAAAGTCTGCAACTTTGACATGGAAACCGTTGTCCAGCAATATGTTGTTGGTCTTAACATCACGGTGTATGATTTCAACTGCATGGAGGTATGCCAGTGCTTCAGCCGTTTCTATGGCTATGTTCATCCTTACCGGCCATGTGAGGCCTCGTTCTGCCACACGGGATCCATGAAGATGGTCTGCAACTGTCCCATTTGGGATGAACTCGTACACCAGGAGAAGGTCACGGCTGCTACGAGACGTGCAGCCATATAGGATGACAAGGTTCTTGTGGAGTAGGCGGGACAGGATGTCCACCTCATTTAGGAATTGCTCAACTCGTTTGTAGTTGTTCTTGTATAGGCGCTTCACTGCAACTACTCTCCCATCCCGGAGTTTTCCTGTATGACAAAAAGGTCACCTTGTCATTGCCAAGTCGACAAAAACAAGACATCTAACAAAGAATATAGTTGCCTGGAGCTCCTATCGTTTACAAGTTGACATGTCAATGCAGAAATAGCAATATGGCTTGATAAGGAATTATGCAAAACTGTTTTTTAACCTTTGTAAACAGTTCCAAAACCACCATCTCCAAGTTCCCTTGAGGCACTAAATCCATCAGTAGCCTCTTCAAGTTCCTCATAAGTGAAGATATGGGGAGAACCACCCAACTCAAGGTCTTTGCTGTATGATTGCATTGAAGATCCACTACGCATGAACTCCTTTGGATCTCTAGCTTGTTTCCTCCTCTTGCGCTTGTGCCAGACAAAAAGGACGAAGCATACTATCAATACACCGCCGACTCCTGCTCCACAAGCTGCCCACGTCAACAATGCAACAACATTAGCAATATGCTACAACCAAGAGATCTGATGAATTCTGCAACATGGGATTTCACCCCCTTTATCTTCCTAATTCTGCTTCAATTTGGAGGTGCAGGAAATGAGAACCAAGGGAGTACACAAGCTGGGCAGCTTGAGGGTTGATACTCACCTATTCCAATTGTCAATCCCTTCTTGCTGCCTGCTGCATAAGAACAGAGTCTGTGAATAACTAGCCATTTATGAAGTAATAAATAGGTGCAGTAGTCACTCAAGAAATTTTTAAAAAAATATATGTAGGCTAAAATAGTGTTGTCATGACAACTCTTTCAGCTTTAGTCTAAAGTTGAACTCCCTTTTGCGACTGGTTAATAAGATTTAACAGTATATACTATATAGGAGCAGCAGAAAGCCAGGAAGAAAAATCAACAAATGAATGATCTCACCACTTGATTTCCAGTAATTACATCATTGATCATTGTAAGTCTAGCATGGGCTATTTTGTATCTCTCTGCGGGATGAGAGGATCAAGCTGTAATCCCTATTAGCATACATACAGAACCATGTGGTGCCATCACTGTTTTGCGCCTTCACTATAGGATGACAACAAACTCAATTATAACAACGGGAGTTCAGGGGCACGGAAATGACTAGGGAAGGGCTAATATCCCTATATTGCTGTAGGAACTAAGAACATTCTGATATCCAGAACACTTATGAAAAAGGTGATCAGTCAGAAGTTAGCAAGTAATAGGTATGAATGTCGGGAACGTAATAGGTATGAATGTCGACAGTAAGGGATGGTATGTGCAAAGTTGAATATGGTAGAACATGGAAAATCAAGCAACAGCTAACTTTGAGATTCCAAATTGAATGCCGTATCATATTAAGAAACATAGACATTTCATAGAAGCCAGTTTTGACTTCTAGATTGTAACGATGACACCAGAATTAACTGGTTTCATACATATGTGGTCGGTGGTCAAGACTCATACGAGTAATTGTAAAAAGGAGGTCTACATCTAAAACCAATGGAATTGTCACCTCAGAGTTTTCATCAGTATAAACTGAATATAGGTATGGCATTCGTTAAAGAAGCAAACATTTCAGATAAGACAATGAACAATGATCTGAGCACAACATATGGGATAGGTTAAATGCTCTAGCACAAAGGTTGGATAAGAGCAACTCAGCACCTCGTCTGGTGAAACTTTCTTCCCTTATTGCCATTGACTTTGACTTTGTCTAAAGACTAAAGAGCTATAAAATTCTAAAGTCATGGTCAATGGCCCAACTTTGTCTATATATCTTCACCAGCAACTGGCAGAAAAGTTAAAACTTGAAGAGTGACGAGGAACTTCGGTGTATTTCAACTGTACAACTACAGAAGTACATATATATGTTAGGAAATAAGAGTTCCTAATGGAGAAAAAAACTGAATCAGATTCGGATACGCTAGCCGTTGTCACATCTAACACGGCTTGGCGCATGCACAGCTTGGCACTACGTCTGGCATAGTGTCCGACATAGACACGATGAAGAATTTGGATGACACTTTAACATACAATGTTCGATTCAACTTTACACCCTTAATTCCCTCAACAAACAGATGCAAATATATCTTGTCCACATGTTTGGAACACAAGGAGTACGGCTTAGTAAAGGAAAGCGCATGGATTGGCAATGACGGGAATGGTCTTTGGTCAGCCATCAGAAGAAGAAGAACGGGGACAGGGACTATTGGTATGGCATCTTTATCAAAATAGCACAGTTGAATAATTCAACGAATGCATTTGACTTGAATTCGATAAGCCCCATTGTCTCCATCAATGGAATAACTTCACTAACTAACAAAAACAACAATAATTTGCAGGCAGCTCAGGCAAACACTCCATAATTTCAAACAAAATATCTGCACCCAATCAGCATTTTATATTCCTCCTAGCAACGACCACGCCAAAACGCAATAAACACGGCATTTTCTTGATAGCAAATCTGTCACTTGCAGTATCATAAATCATAGCAGTTATCGGGTTCACTGAATCCGTTGGTACCGACCACAATTGGGGTTTGACTGGTCAAGGTGGGGGAGAAAGGACGGTGGCCGAAGCGGTTTGACTGGTCATGGTCCACGCGTTGATTACCCCTCTTTCTGTTGTGTTTGCATTTCCGATTTAGATTGTTAGTATCCCGTTGGTTTCCGAGTCGCCCAACGGCAAGAGCGGCCATTGTTGGGGACGACGACGGCCTTATCAATCAATCAATAGATACCAAATAGGTTTCACTGGCTGATTGCCAGGCTCGATGGGTTGACACCAGGTTGTTCTCGAGATTTTTATGGACCTCACCGAACGCATGCAGCACCGCTCTCCCTCCCGACGAACTTGATCAAAATTTGTAATTTGACGAGTGAACTTACCTGCAGGCGGCCGCGGCCCTGCAGGCGGCCGCTGCCATGTCAAGAGGAAGCCATCACTTATGAGCTCCTCGTAGTTGCTCGCGTTCGCCTTTCCAGACGTCCCAAGCACCGGCATGACGGTAGAATTGCAGCCCTCCAAATAGTAGCTGTCGTAGCTGCCCGTCTCGTCGTAACGTCCTCCGACGCGGGCAAACGTGTTGAGGTGACATTTCGTCTCCACAAGCCCCCGTTGATGCCACTCCGCCGGCGCTTTCGTACAATTGTAGAAGATCAGGTTCTGATTGACAGGGCTGATCGAGAACGGAGGCCCTTGTTTGGAGGTGGTGTTGATCATCGGGGCGCGGCAGCGCTCCTGGCCTGAGCTATTGAAGTCTCGGAGCTTGCCGACATCGGCGACGAGCAAGGAGCCGTTGTCGTAGAAGATGTCAAGGATCTGGAACGAGGGCCAGCCCCAACTGTACCCGAGGTATGGAGTGCTTTTCTCGCAAACAACCTGGAAGCCGAACAAACCACACTTGGTCGCCGCTGCCTGCTCGGGGACGACCTCGAACGGGAAGGAGATGGTCACGTTGCCGCATAGCTGCGGCAAGCAGCCTTCTTCTCCCAGCACGTCTGCCGCTGCGAGCATCCAGGCCGCCCAGACCGGCGAGACGAAGAATAACAACAAGGCGCGAACCATCGGAACATAAGAAAGATTTCCGATGAACAAAAGGGTTGTGACTTGTGAGGAGAAAGACGCAAGAGAAGAGTAGTATGATTGAAGAACGGTACATATGGGGATGGTCGGTGAGTGAGGGAGTCCTATGTAGTAATGGCCGAAATATTTGACTGGTCATTTGGCAGTCATCGTCCACGCATGCGAAGAATTTCCGGCGTGCCCGCTGGATGGGTAAGCCATGACCGCCGTGACCGGTGTGAACCAGGATGTATCACAGGTGCGCTAACCCTCTGGGTAAAACTCAGGGAATCACTTGTTTGTTAGCCACTGCTGTTCTAAGAAATGCATAAAATTCCTTCATACGTACGGACAAAACAGGGCGAAAGTTGAAAAAAATAGGAACGTAGAGCCATAGGCCGAAAGTAGTTCGAAAGCCTTTTTGCGACTGGGCTAGTCTAGTCATAAGCGCACGATGCTAAGCCTATATTTTTTTTAACTATGATTTATAATTTTTTAGCTATAATTTATTAGTTTAATAAAATTTTTACTATATTTTATATATAATTTAGTGATGAGATATTAGTATTTTTAGAATCTTTTTAAAAATGATAAAAACTCTTTAGTCTAAGAACAATGACCGCTACAAAATCAAAACAAAAAAATTAATTGAAAAGCAAAAAAACATACCTAAAGTGGGCCACAATGAGTAGACTTGGGACTAGGCGCTAGCAGAGCCGCTTGTCTTGTACCCCCAGTTTTGGTTTGGTACGTAGTCGCCACTTACATTAATGAACGTTATGCAGCACCAGAATCATGCTACGCGTTTACTCGACAACCAATCATGCTACGTGGTCAATGGCAGCACCAGAATCTACTCCTACTTATCGAGTCGTCAACGTCACCAATTAGGCAAATACACACAAAAAATAACCATATCTGTCTAGCCGCCTGTATTTCTACCCCAGAAATTGAGGAAAGCCAAGGGTTCCGACGATACGTATGGTATGGACAGTGAACACCAAATCTTACATAGGACCTACGAGAGATCGGAAGGACAGGGTTAACGCAACGCAATGCCGCGAGATGCAGTATACCTTGCCGCGAAATGCAATGAACCAACAAACTCATGTAATTGGCCTATTTTTCAGTTGCGGCTGTTAGGAGTGGCCTGGGGGGATGATATGAACAATATATACAATTATAAATTTAAAAAGTTGTTTGAGAGAGTGCTTTCGAGAAGTCGTTTAAAAAAACTGTTTTATTTATTTTAACTTTTGAAAATACTAAAATTAAAAAACAACAAAAAAACAAGGTGTTCCTATGATTTTCTCACCAGTGATTTGCGTAAGTTTTAAAATACGATGAATAATGAATAGATATTACTTATCTTTTCATATGTTTTGATATTAGTGTTATTTTTATTTGTAAGAAAAACATAGAAATACTAAAAAAAATTACGCGGCAACAAGCATGTGACAATTTGGCCCTCCGCGCAGACGAAAGAAGCTAGCAAGTGGCACTCACCGGCGCATGCCGTCCCGCGCACCCTGCCGTCGGGGCAGAGGCAAGCGAACGACGCGGAGTCGTTGTTATACCGGCACTGCCCGCCGCTCGCATTGCAAGTGGAGCAGTCGCCGATGCCACCCCACTCCAGGACGAACCCGTCCCTCAAGAGCCGGCTGTAGTTGGCCGCCGTCATGGCCGCCGCCTCCGACCCAAGCACCGGCAGGTACGAGTAAGTACACCCGCCTGTCGGGATATCCGGCAGATTGTCCCGGTCGTAACTCCCGCCGAGGTACGCAAAGATGGCTCTATCGCAGCTGGAGGTGGCATTCACAAAACCGCGCGGCACAGTCCCGCTCCCGTTGCAGTTGTAGAGGAAGCACATGACCTGGTTGCTGCGGCTAATCTTGAACGGGCTGAGCTCTACGCTGGAAGACATGTTGAAGTCGGTGCGGCACACGCCATCGTTGCCCACGGCGACCCTGGCGTGGGAGGCAACCAACGATCTGTTGCTGTAGTCGATGCGGAGGGCTTGAAATCTGGAGCCCCTCAAGGAAGCCAAACTGCCGTCGTGGCTACACCTGATCTCGAAGGCCGGGTGACTGCAGGATAAAGATGAAGAGGACTGGTTGGTGCCGCCGAGCCAGAATGGGTACTTGACGGTGACGCCCCCGCATGTCGCCGGCTCGCAGTCGGCGCGCGCGCGGTGACGGAGGAGGAGCAAGGAGGCCAAGAGCGGGAGGAGCACTAATGTCGGACGCATCTAGCTATCCAATGGAGCGGGTTGCTAAACATGGGAGATGCTAGACGATATAGAAGAGGAGCCCGTGGAAGAGAGGACAAGGGCGAAAGACTAGTCTTTACGATTTGTTAAGACTTTTTTATCAACAAAAGTGGCAAAGTCAATGTTGTCTTTGTCTCTGACTTGTGCGGGGGCTCAATCTTATGTGGTTCGAAATTTCTTTCTTTCACAACTTTTGAAGAAGGTGGTTCGAAATTTCTAATTGCGATGTTTACTGCATTTTATGTTGCCTGTAAATTATTGGGGCTTATGTCATACATGTTGTATGGATAACTATCATAGTATCATGTGCGGCAAGTAAAAAAAGTTGGTGATGTTTGTGATCAGGAGAAGGCAAAAGGGTCATGGCTTAGTTACTTGGTGGAACTATCTTGGTTCGGACTTGACCGCCGTAGAAAATTTGGGCCTTCCGAGCTATTCTTACTGTTACGTTAAAGTTTAAGTATCTAAATGGGACAGCTAAACAACTCCCAGGGCCTTTTGGTGCAGCTGATTTATAATTAAAAGATTCTATTAATTGTTTGTTTGAATTCAATAGATGCACAAAGGATTGAGACTGGAAGAAAGAGGACAGAGACAGAGATATTAGTTTCAACTTTCAACAGATAGGGTTGGAAAGCCAGAAAGATGACAGAAGAGAGGACTGTGTGTAGATCAAACATCATACAACAGTGGGGAGACCGGCCGGGGGAGGAAGATGAACAGGTGGCTGAGATGTTTGGCCAGTGCTTTTCTTTGGTTTGACTTTTGCACAAGGTAAACAGTTCACGATGACAAATGCCTTCGGTTCAGTTTGGCCTTTGATCACCGGATATTTGTTGGGGTTAACGATCAAGATGGAGCCTTCTGTCATATGGGATTTTGTCATTTTGTGTGACTGGGTTTTTCCTCGTCCTACAAGTAAAAGATACTATTGGAAAATTATTTTATCCATCACTAACACATGGATTTTATTTTTCCTATTGAACGGACTAATGAATGGATCAACGGATGGACATTTCGAGAGTTGAGACGTGATCTGAATCGTATTGGCATTCGTGCGCTGACTTTGCCGGTCAGACTGGTGCATGACTCGGTAGGTTATTCTACGGTTTCAGCATTTTATACTCGATCATTTCAACTTTCGACTGCTACCTGCACTCATTTAGGTACTAGTATAGATCATCTAAAGCTAGAGTTAACACTAATCCCTTCGAGCTAATTCTAGTTAATTGTCAGTATATAATCTAGACTATATGCGGATGAAGTTTGAGTTTTTTTTGTTACTGCTGCATCCTCGGTAAAAAGAATGCACGCAGGAGTTGTAACGAATCACAGGATCAGTAACTCACCGCATATCGTCGGCTGTAGGCGGCCGCTGGGGCAGAGGCACCTGAACGCGTTCACGCCGGCCTCATACCGGCACTGCCCGCCGCTCGCGGTGCACGCCGCACAGTCCCCGGGCACCGTCCACTCCAGCAGGAACCCGCGCCTCACGAGTCCCGTGTAGTTATCCAACGCCCTCAGCTCCGACCCGGGAAGCACCGGCACGACCGAGTACTGGCAACCCAGCGACGCCATCGGCTGCACGAGGTCGCCGGCCGGCTCGTACCTCCGGGCCAGGTGCACGAACCATGCGCCGTAACCAGGGCAGTTCATCTGAAGCGACCCCGAGGGCGGCGGCCCCGAGCAGTTTGCGCACAGGAAGAGCTCCCAGTTGGCGCTGCTGACGGCGAGCAGCGAGAGCGCGAAGCTGGTGGACATGTTGAAGCGGGTGGCGCTGCAGGCGTTTCTCTCGAGGTTGGAGTGGAAGGCCACGACGGAGCTGTTGCTGTAGTGGATTTCGAGGATGCGGAGGTAGGACCCGTTCAGGCTGGGCGGCGTCACGCCGGTGGGGTCGTCGCACGTGACGCCGAAGGTCGGGTAGCCGCAGTGGGATGGTTGCTTGCCGCGCAGCCAGAACGGGTACTTGATGATCAGGTTGCCGCATGCCGCCGGCGAGCAGCTCGCGTCGCGCGGTTGGGCATGCAGCACGGTGGCAAGTAAAGAAAGGAGTGCTAGCACTAGCACGGTGGGAGCATGCATTATGATATTGGAGCAAACGCCGAAAGGAGTTTACATGTTCGCTCTATATTTATGGTATTTCATTTTATTTTCAGATTGGAAATGAGAATCTGTAACTTGTAAGCAGGGACGATCGATGAGGTGGCGGATGAAGAGGGGAGCCGATTTGTCTGACATTGGACACTTTGTTACGAAGGATACACACTGTGGTCGGCAGGCTAATGTATATATGAAGATATGCTTTTGATCAATTCTTACGGCATTATTTAGTAGTATTTTTCATCTGACTTTCGTGCACGCTGAACGGTGAGGAATATGTCTTAGACCTGCTTAGAGCGTAGGAATCTCGTTTGATATGATTTCGTAAGAATCTTACAAAAAAATAGTTTAAATCCTGAAAGAATTCGAAAATATTTTCATATTCCAAACTAGACATGAAATTGGGGGAGAATACTAGGAAATAAATAAAAGAAGTATTCAGTCCAACTGTCCTGATTTCTAACTCTCAGATATACTTCAAATGGTATTTTTTAAAAAAATATTTTCAATGGTATCTCTACGAATTGGCAATCCAATTATCCGTCCGTTCAAATATTTTTATACTATTCGTTACCGAATAGTTGGGCCACACATCATAGAAACCATGCCATACTGCAACCCTGACACTGCAATTTTCTTTTTCGGCACTTAATATTGTCTACGTGTCACCGGTGTTTTACTAGTAGTGGGCTACTACCAGAGTGAGCATTCTATTAATCAATGTCCAAATTCTCAAGGTTTTCTTTCTCTTTTTAATACAGGATGGGAACAATTGACTAGCGTGGTCATCTTCCTCCTGGCAACCCGCATGTCACATATTTAAATCCTAAAAAAATTATAGTAGAAAATCCACACAAATAATCCACCTAATATATGGTCGCTGATAATCAAACTATGACCATTAACCGAGATGAAGTTGTTAGGTTAATCTTGTTGTGTGTGTGTTTTACTTGTGTGTCGAATACTGTGTAGTTGTGTGTGTCGAGTACCTGTGGAAGTCAATAGTCGTAGTCGGAGCTGTAGTCTAAGGAGTACTGAAGTGGTCGGTGCTCGGAAGACCAGTGCGTGGTCGAAGTGTCGCGGTCGGTGCTCGGACGACCTACGTGGTCGAAGTGCTGCGGTTGGTGTTCGGACAACCTGCGTGGTCGAAGTGTCGTACTCAGAGGACTCGACGCCTGTGTGTGTGGTCGTGGCGCCTATGGGTGTGGTTGTGGCGTTTGTGAACGTAGTCATAGAAAACCGATCGTAACTGCACCGAGTACCATAGATGTTATACTCGGAGAAGTACTGTAGACGTCATACTCGGTAGCGGTCCCTATAGCAGCCATCAGCAGGTTCCTGTAGAAGTCGACGGGCACTGTAGCAGTCGGCGGTGGGTTCCTATAGCAGTCGGTGGGCACTATAGTAGTTGTCAGCATACTGCGCGGTGTCGGTGGGCGGCGTGGTAATTAAGGCCGAAGAAACCAGATTTCAGTCGGTCTAGTGTTTTGTAGAAAGAAAAGGAGTCGTGTAGTGGATGAGTGGCTTGCTGTGAGGCCCGGTTGTATCTATATATATATACCTTATAAATCTTTGAGTGAGTTGAGCCACAGAATAACAAAGAAAATACAGAAAAGGTGCGACTAGTTAACACTACAATCTCGTGACTCAGTTTTGTTACGCTATGTCATGATTGTTTGAAGTTTTCTTTTAACATTTTAGAATTTTATTACCTCGATTTGAGTTTTAAATTGTTGATGGATGACATAAAGGTGGACATGCAACTGTTGCTTTCCATTGACTTTGCACAAACACACGTGATTATTATTTATCACCAAGTTGGTTGGTGATGAGAATATCTTCTGAAACATAAAATTCTAAAGAATACTTGAGCTAAGACCCGGTACTTGCGAATAAGAATATTATGAACTCACGTTCATATGGACCAACAGAACTGTCAACCAATCTTGGAGATCTGTTTTTTTATAATTTCCAAATTAGTTTGATAGGACATAAATAAGGAGAGAAAAGTACAATTTAACAACATAAACAGTACATATAGCTGTACCTCTAACAATTATCTCTCCCTATCCTCCCGTTTCTCTGTGATCCACTCATTCTCTTAGGATGTGTTTGGTTGGATGGATGGAGTGGAATGGGATGGAATAGTTCCTTTGACCAAGCCTATCTGTGTGTTTGGTTGAAGGGATGAGGTGGGATGGAATGGTCCAAAGTGGGATGAGCCTGTGCAAATTTAGAGAATATTCTTTTTAGATGCTGGACTATGTGGTTCTACTTTTTTGTGGAACTATCTCATCTCATCCCACCCCATCCCTCCAACCAAACACATCCTTACCGCCCACCCTCTCTCCTCTCTTTCCATCTGTTTTGATGACTTCGCGGCTGCCATGGTGAACTCAACAGAGGGGGTGTCGAGTTCACCAACAATGGAGAAGGTGGTGGCTGTCAAGGAAGTCGAGAAGGCATTGGCGTGGCAACCGGTGATGGAGGCATTGGCACGCTCTAAATTGGAGTGAGGCAATGTGGCGTGCTACGGCCCTACCACCATTGGATCTAGCTGGCCATGATCCTTCCACTGCTTTGTTGCTATACCACCCACAGTCTCCATCGGTGACGACCGGATCTTGTCGTCATTGCCGGTTCTCTAGATCTAGCTGGCAAAGGATGCTCCAGATCTGGCCATGCACCTTGTCGCTACTCCACTGGTCGCTTTGCCGGGGTCCGTGAGGTGCTCCACCTGAGTTGATGCTCCGCTTCTTCCTCAGCTCTGGTGCACCATCGACGTTGTCGTCCTCATTGGTGTACAATCATCGCCCCATCGTCTTCGTCATCACCGGTTCACCTTCTCCTCCCTAGATTGTACGTCTTCCTCATGTCCGGTGTATATTGCACCACTACTGTCATCTTTTTCGTCGGTGCTCAACATCCCCAAGGCACACTTGCTCTGGTGCAACACTGAGCATCACCTCCGGTGCTGGTTGTTCTTGATGTGCACCGCTTCCGCCCTTGCCAACGTCATCCCCAAGGTACACCTCGTGCCACCTGTAGCAAGTGCTCCGTTGTCCCTGGTGCACCTCCCCCTCCGGTACACAATGGACTACCGCTCATCCTTACAGTGCCCCTCTCACGTGTATTTTACAATTTCATGTATTTCATTGGGATATTTTGTATTTTGCTTCATGTATTTCTCGAATTTTAGCGGATTTGGTACATATCACTTTTGCCGTTTGGTGGGCGGGCGGCAACGCCGAATTTTATAAATTTTTTAGCAACATTCACAATGGATAAACTTACCCAAAAATTACATATCAAGTATGTTGTGTTAGAAGACTATACATAAATTTCAACATTTTTTGAGCTTATTGATATATTTAAAAATTCTAACAAACACTAAAGGAGAAAAATTAGGGCATGTAATTAAACCAGCTAATCAGCCGGCTTAATCACCTGCCGTCTCCTCACCGGGCGGCAGGCTGCCTGTCGTCTGCTGGCGGCCCCCCCCACGCGTCACCTCACCGGCGCTGTCGCCCGCCCACAGACGGCAAAAATGACATTTTTGCAAATACGATGCGTATATTGCTACTTTTGTAAATTCCGTCACTAATACTGCCAAATCCACTAAAAAGTAGTATTTGTCTCTTTGTACAATACAATGACTACCTCTCTTGTATTTTGCTTCATGTATTTCACTGAGTACATTACAGAGTATAATAATCTCTTGTACCTATATCTCCTGATGTATTTAACAATGTCTAGTACTCATGTATTTGTTGGTATTGTACGGTTTTTCTTGTACAACTAATTTGCATTGTACAGTCAACATGATGTATAACGCGTGTATATTACAACATGTTACATATAATACATGAGTAGGAATATGGACCCGCTCATTTCGGTTTCAGTTTCTTGCTTATTTTTCATTATTCCTAAATTTTATCTTTTTCTGGCTTATTGGCTTTTTTGAGCTTTTTTTTGCCGGTTCTTTTTTCGTATTCGTTTGCATTGTCCGCGATGGGCTAACCTGTTTTCTATTTTTAATTTTTTTATGACAAATAAACCAATATCAGTTACAGTGTAATTTTAACTATAAATCAATTTATTTCAATCTAACCGCAACAGCAGTATGTTTTGTTGTACGATTCTTGACCGGTGTACTGTGCATCCATTCAATTTTGAAAAGAGGCAGTTGGGAGGGATGTGAGTTGGCAGTACATTCAAATTTGATGGGACTGATATATAGCTCATTTCTTTTGGCATATTTCTCCATATTCAAATGTGTGGTTTGGATTGTGGGTGTACGGTGCACATGAACGTGGGTTCAGATTGGCATTTCCGCGGTACTTACCCATTAAAATACAAAACGAACAAAGACTAGTACGGTCAGTTTGTCCGTTAGAAAAGGAGGGCAGTTGTTTGTAAATCGTCTATTTAGCCTATTAAAGGTTACTAGCTTCTTAATGTTTGTTGAAGAATTAGGCCCCATTTGGCACAGCTCCATCACCGACTCCTGGAGCTATTTGGAGCTGTTTTATGCCAAACGGGGTACAACAAAATAGCTCCACCCAAGGAGTCCCTTAAAACTTGCTGAGACAAAAGTAGCTCATTGGGTGGAGCTGAAAAAAGTAGTTTCACCCAGCTTCACTTGTGAAGTAAAAAAAACAGCTCCACTTATGAAGTGGAGCCGTGCCAAACAGGACCTTAGTTGGAAGTAGGCAACTACATGATTTGCTTTCCTGGTCAATATTTTGCACATCTTGGACAACCTCTGTATACGATCAGATAACTGGGAAGGAGTGAAAGTCTGAATTAATTTTAACCATGCCAAAAGGGTATGTAGGCTTAGTGACTTTACCTATTTTTCTCACGGGGTGAAACTAGTTAATACAATTATTCTTCAAGAACTGAAAGATCCTTAACCCTCGACCACCGAAAGACAAAGGGATCGAATTTAGAAAACCGACAAATATTAGGGCCCGCTTTAAAGAGCTTAAGCTGCTTTGGCTATTGGCTTTTGACTGAAATTTCACTGTAGTGGCTGTTAACATTTTTGTGCTATTCAATTAAAAAATAAGAAAGAAAAAATAAAAATTGTTATATCATCACAGATAATGTAAAGGAATAATAGGAAAAAAAAGAAAGGCAAAAGGCAAAAAAAAACAAAATAAGCTAAAAGTAGAAGTCGACGTGTTCCAAGTGTCTTCTAATTTAAATAAGATAAAAGCAAAAAAAATTAGAAGTTGAAGCTGTTTGAATCATAATCTAAATCTACTAAACGTGTAGTTAGTGGGACTCAAATCGTGACCTTTGTCACATGGCATGAGTACCATGCTGGTTGGACTAGCCATCGGTTGTATGTGGCTTGCATATTTTAACTCCGAGAGTGACTATAGTACATAAGACTAAATTTTTTTTATCTCTCAGTCACCTGAAATTGCACTCTGAATCACCTGAAGTTACAGGTGATTTTTTTGGAGGGAGGCTGCAACTTCAGTTGATTGAGAGTGCAACTTTAGTTGCACTCTGAATCATCTGAAGTTGCAGGTGTTTTATTTGGAGGGGGTTGCAATTTCAGTTGATTGAAAATATAATTTCAGATGACTGAGAGATAAAAAAATTTCAATCGCATGTGCAATAGCAAAACCGTTTAACTCTAAATCAAACATGACAGGCAATAAAAATGTACTAAGGGAAAAACACGAAATCTCCACCATAAACAAACTTACTGCAGATCTCCGGTGACACGCCGTCGGAGCAGTGGCACTCGAACCCATCGTAGATGACGTTAGTCCGGCACCGGCCACCGCTCTCCATGCAAGCCGAGCAATCGCCCGCCGTGTAGTCAAGAAGAAACCCACCCTTCATTAGCCGCCCATGGTCGTCCCCCGCCGCCCCCTCGTAGCCCAACACCGGCATCATCGACACGATGCATTTTACCGGCAGTGGCCTCCAAATGTCGTCGGGCTTGTACTTCCCAGCAAGCCAGGCGAACGTATTGAACGATTCCTCACTCGCACAGCTCACGGGCGCCCAAGAAGTTGGAACCTGAGGTGCCTTCTGAGAGCAGTTGTAGAGGAAGAAGAGCTCCTGGTTTCTGCGGCTGATCGTGAACGGTGCAAGGCCGAGGTCGGTGGAGGCGTTTACATATAGCCCAAAGTCGCACGTACCGTCCGACAAGTAGACGTTGGTCACTCTGAAGGAGCTGTTTTGGTAGAAGATATCCAGGATTTGGTACGGCCAGTAGGAGTTCTGGAGGAAAACGTTGCTCTGGTTGCACATGACCTGGAAGGCTCGGCGGCCGCACTCGGGCGGATGCTTGCCGCTGAGCCAGAACGGGTAGGCGATGGTGAGGCTCCCGCACGCCGCCGGCGCGCAGGGCGACGTCGTGTTTACGGCGTCAGTGGTGGAGCTAGCTAGGAGAGTGAGCAGTAGCATGGCTGAGCAGAAGACAGCAGCTGCAGGAACAGGAAACGGATGCATCTTGCAACGCAAAAGAAGACTACGGGATGCTCGAGCTAGGCTCACAAGATTTGGGCAGCGCAGAGAAGAAGGTGATGCATGCAGCGGTATTAGATTAGACAAGAAGCACGGAAGATGTTGCCGGATATATTGACAGTTCCTCGTCTCCATGTTTGACTATGCTGGAGACTTGGAGCAAGATAATGAAGTGGACATCAGCGAGTGAGATTTGGGTTTGAAAAATTCGGTACCTACCCGAGAAAAATAACGGTCCTTGGTCCCTACTGATGACTGAGGAGTCTTAACTCTTAACACGGTTGGAGAAAATACAGTGGGAAGTGAATCATTCTACGTAGTATATACGTGTGAATTTTGTCACGCAAAAACGACTGAACGAAGTACCGAGGAAGTGGAAAGGTTTCGCGCGTTGCGGCCGTCTCCTTTCTCAGTCTCGTAGTTTGACGTCGACGAGAACGCGATACTTGGAATTTCCTTAAATGTTAAGTCTCGGTACGTCGAGTTGCGATTTCGATAGAGCCAAAGCAGGCGGGCGCACTCGCGGTCGCCAGATGTATGTAATTTGGTGTGCGTTTGTGATGACGTGTGCGCGCATTAACGTGCACTTCTGCCTCGTAACATATATCAAAAAGAAAAGAAGGAAAAAGCAAGTGGGCAACATGGTCGAAAGGTTCGAAACGTGCCGCTTGATCTTCTTTTCAAACAAGCTGGAAAACGAAAGTTACACCAACGAGTAACTAATTGGATGCGTGCGTTCAAACACGACTTAACCCCATAACTGCTTGTTCGACTAGCTAGAGAATACACGCATATGTGTATGTGAATTTCTACGTCAGTACGTACAGAGTTGGGCAGTTAGTTGGCCTTGGACGGACGTGCATGGTTGCACCCATGTCCTATCCATACTCTGTTGGTCCATACTCCATGGTGACCTTTACGCAAAGCATATGGACGATAAGACAAGGTTGAGCCGACGCCGTTGGCACGACAAGGTTGACGAGGAGGAGAGGCCTGTGCGGCTACACAGTGTACTGGCCTACTGGGGCACTAAGCAAATCATACCGCAACGAGCAGTTTTCCTATCCTTGAGGAGGTACCGAGAGGTACAAGGTAACAAGAGGTACCAAATTAGATCCAGTCGTTCAATCAGTGTGATCAACAGCTCAAAATTTGGTACCTCTTGGTACCTCGCGTCCGGTACCACTAGGTACTGTCAAATCTCAGCCGTTCGATCAGTGTGATCAACAGCTTAAATTTGGTATCTCTTCCCCCTCAAGGATGGTAAAATTTCCCTACCGCAACACAAGGGATTTGGGCTTGTACCAATTGGCTATTGGAATATCCAACGTTCAATCCATTACTTTTCAGTTCTAGGCTAGGCCTAATATACGTAGCCCACCTATGGTCCAACTAGAATTCTAGTGTATAATGTACACAGCTTAGTCGAGTGATAGGCCTAATGGGCTTGTACCCGTTCTTAAGCCTATTAGGCTATCAGCACCTCCACTCACAAATAAGACAACAAAATAAATAAAAAAAGGTATTGATAAATATCATCTGAATATTTTTTCCTAAATATCATTTAGATTTATGACCGTTAGATTAAAGATCCAATGACCATGAATTCTCCCCCTCCATAAAAACTTTCCTCTCAAAATAAAGAGGCTATTAGATCTCTAATCTAACGGTCTCAAATTTAAATGATTGTTAGAAAAAAAAACATCTATGTGATGCCTAGACACACCCAAATTTAGGAAACTTGCAACTACAATTAAGTGACGCAACTGAGAATGCACGTGTGTACGAAGCGCAAACAATGTGCTCGCGTCGCGTACCTGCAGATTTCGGAGCAATCCATGCAGAAGTCGTCGCGCTCCGGAAGCACGTGAAGGTCCAGGGCTCGTGCGCCCCCGGCCGACGGTGGCCGCACCAGCCGCCGGCCTTCTCGCAGTAGTCGCACTCCCCGTTCTCCTCCGCCGACCGCCAGCTCAGCTCGAACCCCATGTTGAGCGCCGGGACGACTGCGTCCAGCGGGCCGGCCCCCATCCCTCCGGGCAGAGACCTCCTCAGCACCGGCATGCCGACCACGTCCTGGCACATCCCCGCGTACCCGTACGGCGTGCGGTCGTCCCCGTCGCGGAAGACGTACGAGTGGTGCAAGCCGTCGCCCTCAAGGCACGCTACGAGGTGGGTCGGGATGCCCATGAACGAGCAGTGGATGAAGAAGGTGAGGTTGGTGTCCCTGGCCGTGAGCGACAGCGGGGAACCGGCCGGGAGGGACAGGTTGCGGCCGACGAACGGGCAGGTGTTCGACCGGGAGAACACCCCGAGGTCGAAGAGGGAGACGGTCCTGTCGCTGTACAGGATGTGGGTGACGGCGTAGTCCCCCGACGGGAGCGGCAGCACCGGCGTCTCGTGGCGGCATTCCAGCCGTAGGCTCGGGTAGCCGCAGTGGGAGGCGTTGGCGCTCGTGTCGTCGTCGATCCAGAACGGGTACCGGATGTCGACGGCGCGGCCGCACCGGTATGACGGGCAAGAGGACGTGGTGATGCTTGGGATCGTTCCTGTGGCCGCAGAGGCGGCCGAGATGAGGTTGGAAAGGAAGAGGAAGAGGTGGAGAGGAGAGGATGGCGATGGCATTGTTGCCTGGGCGAATGGTGAGACATGCACACTGCCGCTGGTGTGTGATTTTGGCGAAAAATCCTTCGACTGGTGAAGCGAGAGATCATGCACAATTACATGTTGCAATTTTTGCGCGAGTAACTCCTTGTCTTGAGGACGGTTCATCCAAGATGCGTGAAGGTAGCTACCGAAAGCCTGCAAAAGCACCAATTGAAATAGTATGTGCAATATTCAAGTGAAGTGCAGGGAGAGTTCTTGTCGGGGTAATTTGGACGTGCAGAAAAACATGTTGGGTTTTATTAAACGTCATCCGGATATTTTCTTTCTAACTATCATTCAGATTTAGGATCATTGGATTAGAGATCCAATGACCATGAATTCTCCCCCTTCCTTTGAATTATACCCCTTCCCCCTTGAAAAAATCTCCTCTCTTTTAAGAACAAGTGACCTCTTGATCTCTAATCGAAAAGTCACAAATTTAGATAATAATTAGAAAGAAAACATCTAGGTGATACCGTTACACTCCCAAACATTTTTGGTAGTTGAATAAGTAGATAGGTTTTTCGTTTTTACGTTCTAGAACAGAGATTGGGCTGCTTTTCTGAATGTGGCAAGCCATGGCCAACAAATTAACCAAACAGCGCCACAGAAGTTCACACCAAATTCGTTTTGCCGCTGAAGTGTGAACATAGAAGCACCGCAAAATGATTCTTCTCAAGCACTATGCAAGAAGGTGTTCCACGCAATCATTCCGACCATGCTAAGCACTTCATTTGGGGAAAGAAAATCAGAATCTTTCAATCTTTTCGACACAGAAATTAACACTGAACCCCTGAACAAAGTGCGTGATGAAAAAAAACATCCGAATGATGTTTATCAATACCTTTTTTAGATAATGGAACAAAGTTCCAGCTTCTACTTTCTAGGGAGAAAGTACACAGCTGTTCAATACAAAACCGAGCACATAGGCTCCAACTCCACAAGAAATCAAACTACAATACCTAACACGGGTGTGTATAGGTATCACTCGGATGTTTTATTCCTAACAATCATCCAAATCTCAAACCGTTGGATTAGAGATCCAACGGCCTCTTATTTTTGGAGGGGGGGATTTTTTTTTGAACGGGGTGGGGAGAATTCGTGACCGTTGGATCTCTAATCTAATGGTCACAAATCTGGATAATAGTTAAAAAAAAACATCCGAATGATGTTTATCAATACCCAACACTCTCTTCCACACTTTTACGGTTTAACTATTGCCATTGTGCTACAGCACACAACTCTGAAGTATGGACATTTACGGAGTTTGCACACAAGAAGCCATCGGCAACAACCTCTGAACCCTCAACTGCTGTTATTGGAAGTCGTGGTCGTCGACGGGCTCATCCACTGGTACATGGTGGTGTCACTGTCAGGCGAGCCGTCACTGCTCCTCTTCAGCAAGCCCACGTCATCCTTGGCACAACCAACCTTCTCCATCCTCTGGGCCTCTCTCAGCACGTCCAACACCTCACTGATCGGCGGCCTCACGTCCTGCTCCGGCTGCAGGCACCGGAACGCCACCTCGGCGACGAGATCGACGGTCCTCTTCGTCTCGCTGTCCGATCGGTACCCGAGCCGCGGGTCCACCAGCTGGTCGATCTCGTAGCACTGTATCATGTGCACGGCCATGTTGGCGAGGTTCACGTCGCCGCCGGTCCGGTTCATGTCCACCGCCGGCTTGGAGGAGATGAGCTCGACGAGCACGACGCCGAAGCTGTACACGTCGCTCTTGTCGGTCAGCTGGTAGCACTGGTGGTACATCGGGTCGACATACCCCGGCGTGCCCTGCGGCGCCGTGGACACATGCGTGGCGTCCGGCGGGAACAGCCGGGACACCCCGAAGTCGGCAACCTTCACGTGGAACCCCTCGTCGAGGAGGATGTTGTTCGTCTTGACGTCGCGGTGGACGACCTGCGGCTCCACCGCGTGGAGGTAGTCGAGCGCGCTGGCCGTGTCGATGGCGATGCTGAGGCGGGTGGGCCACGAAAGGGGCTGCGCCGCCTCGCGGGCGCCGTGGAGATGGTCGGCGAGCGTGCCGTTGGGGACGAACTCGTAGACGAGGAGGAGGTCGCGGCAGCTGCTCTGCGAGGTGCAGCCGTAGAGCGTGACGAGGTTGGGGTGGCGCAGCCGCGACAGGATGTCCACCTCGTTTTGGAACTGCTCCTTGCCCTTGTAGCTGTTCTTGTACAGCCGCTTCACGGCCACCACGCTCCCGTCGCGGAGAGTCCCTGTGAAACACAAAATTCTCTTGATCTGAACTGATCAAGCTCTGAAGAACAAGCTATAATTTTTGTGACTATACCTTTGTACACTGTCCCAAAGCCACCGACGCCGAGCTCCCGGGCGTCGCTGAAGCCGTCGGTGGCCTCGTCGAGCTCCTCGTACGTGAAGATGTGTGTACGCGGCGAACCGGTGAGACTGAAATCTTTCCTTAGCGATGCCAACGGCGTCTCTTCACGGATGAGGCCGTCCAACGATGCAGATCGCTTCCTCTTCCTTGGGTAGTATAACAGAATGCAGCAAATGCTCAGTATGGTCAGACATAGAACGGCCGTTGCGATTCCTGCTTGTGACAGCGGTTACACCACAAGAACAAAAAGAGATGAGTTGTAATCATAAACCTGTCATGTGGTACTTTCGTTTTGCGTTAAGGTATATAACCAGGTTAGCTTGTGTTGATAGTAAAATTTTCATTTACCTACTCCAATCTTGATTCCCAGTTTTTCTCTGCCTGCATGTCAAAAGTGCAAATGGACGCGAATCAGAAGATGAGAACAAAACTTGTAACAGAAAAAGAATTGCAAAGTGTCTTATAGAAATCAAAAAGAAAACTTATGCTAGTTATTCTGCCAACCACCAATAATGGTGGTGTCTAAGGGTACTCAAGTGTTTTTTTGTGATTCGGAGATTCAGTGTTTTTTGTGGTGGTTCCGAGTACTCACATTTTTTAGAGTGGATGCATAAATGAGAGAAAAATCTGAGTGCTCTAAGTCCAAAAAACACTCGCGTGCTGTTTAGCACTTCCTAAAAAATAATTAGAATAAGATGTTGGTGATGTCTAGAGAGTACTCGAGTGTTTTTATGTGTTCAGAGCATTCAGATTTTCTCCTATGTATGAAAAATATTGTAAATATGGACGAAAATGTTGCATATATGGAAAAAAAATCTAAGTACTCCAAGTCGAAAAACACTCGAGTGTTGTTTAGCAATTCCATAAGATGTTTCAGGTTTAGTATATCTACAAAAATATGTCAATTAGTTGGACTGATCAAGGTTACAATGGCTAATTATTTTTTAGATTTATAAAAAAGTCGAGTATATTAATTCTCTCGACCGCTTTTGTATGGTTGCACCTCTTTTTGTTCTACTCTAGATTTCAGAAAAAGAGTCATATTTGTTTAATTAGTAAACTATGATCATAATGTCCTAATCTTTCTAAAACATTTTGGAAAAGATTATGCTATCTAGTCTGAAATTTCTTTTAAGAACAATCTAGTCTGAAAGTTTGCACGAATCACTATTGCTGAGTAGGTAATTTGTCAATAGAAGTACAGCTTGTGATAGGGTTAGATGGGAAATATTCAGTAACAGAGGTAGGGAAAACAGAGAGAGCGATAACATAAACATTGACATGAACGCTACAGGACAGACAGACGTTGGAGAAGATGAGATTGTAGCCCACAAAATTTTGCGAGGAATCGAAAGTATCCACTTGTGATGTAGTGATGTGACATATGCAAGAAGAAAGAAGCCAAAAGTTCAACGGCCACGGCTGCATTGTGCACAAAGTCTTCAGAAGATTCTTGGCCTTGCATGACAGGTCTTTTTTGGTTTTAAAAAAAGGACCAAAATGAACGGTAATCTTTCCCTGGAAGACTTGGGGAAGACTTGCAGATTAGGTACAGGTTGTCTGCATACTAGCTTGTGGTAGTAGGGTCACTGTTTCTGTGGATCTCATTTGTTGTGTATTGGTGGTTTAATAAGTACAGATACGCAAGGTGAGGACTGATAACAAATAGCCGTGTTACATGTTAGTCAGGGAGTATAAGAAAACGATTTGTGTGTCACAATTGACTGCACAACTTGATACCATGACTGAATGCTAACCATAGGTCTCAGGAGTTGCTAAGGTTTGTTTTGCACGTTGCGGTTAGCGCTAAGAACGACATGAATATTAAACAATTTGCCGTTAATGATAAGGTTCAATCAACTCAAATGCAGTTAGAAACTTTGAATACACAAATTGACCATTTCAAATGGTGCGAGCTAGCAAGGGGAAGTATCATTATTCAGACCGAGATGTATCTGTTGCCATTGTCCTTTTTATCTGCTAGCTGAAAAACTCGAAATTATGTACACGCAAAAAAAAAAAAAATCGGGTTTGTAAATTTTGTTTGGAGTGGTCGTGTAGATTAACTTTCGATATTAATTCTTCAAGATGTGAAAACAATCGAAAGCAAAACAAGACCACTGACAAAATTACTAGACACCATATATAACTCCACTTTATCTCCATAATCGGGGGGAAAAAATAACTCCACTGTTTAAAGAAACATAACGAGAAAAAGGGTAGCATGGTGAGAGACTGAGAGCATATCAATGTACTTGTCAAGACGCACATATGCAAGCAAACCAAGCTCTCTTGATCCTTACCTCGAGAAGTCGTTGAGCACGGCGATCCTTCGGGGCAGTAGCAACGGAACGAACCTTCGTCGTACCTGCACTCCCCACCGCCGTGATTGCACGCACGGCAGTCTCCCAGCTTTTCCCATTCCAGGAGGAAGCCGTTGCTGATCAGTTTCGTCCAGTTGGTTTGCTCCGCTCCATCACCACGTACAGGCACCGTCAGATAGCTACAGATCTCCGGCACCTCGGTCATATTTCTCTCGCCGCTCTGGGTATGGGAGATGAAGGCTTCCATTTTCCGGGTACCACACGACAGGTGCCATGGCTTGTCACTCCTTGGAATTGTATGAGCGCAGTCATAGACAAAGATGAGGTTCTTGTTAGTGTCGCTGATTTTGACCGGTAAGAGGGCGAGGCCGGAGGAGACGTTGAAGTCGGGGAAGGGGCAGCTGTCGTTGCCGGCGAAGGTGGCCTCCACGGCCATCACCAGCGAGGCGTTGTCGTAGGATATATCGTGGATGTGGAACATGTGCTCCCTTAACGTCCTGTTGAGGTAGGCGCGGCCACCGTCGCACGCCAGCTGGAAAGCCGGGTAGCCGCAGTGGAGCGGCTGCGTGCTGCCGAGCGAGAAGGGGTAGGTGATGGACAAATTCCCGCATCTCGCCGGCCCGCATGTCGTGTTGCCGGTCTCGTTGCTTGCGGTCGTCGCTACATGCAGCAAGGAGACGAGGGCCGCGAGAACCAGCAAGGCAGGATGCATCGCCACAAGGCAGAAGAGAGGAGGGGATTAATGGGGAGGGGTGGGGGGTCTCTTGTTTGCATCCGAGTATCTGACTGTGCGCGTGTGGAGCTAGGGATGGATGAAAAGGGGGAAGCTGATGCTGTTGCAGTCACGGTCAGATCCTTGGACCGGAATTTGTTCCAGGTTTCCTAGAACGACAGGGGATGGATGTAGAGTACGAACCGTTTGATCATTGATCAACGCTCGGAACATGGTATGAGAATTCCAAGCACCAGGAGAACTCTCAAGACTACTATTCCACCTTATCAGTTCTTAGACTTCTCGTTTTCCATTTGGAGATTCCACAGAACAGGGTGTGTGAACTTTTGAATGATTAGGGTTGATCCAAATCCTTATCTGTACCCATAGGTTTAGATTTAAATTACACCTTCTTTTTTCTAATTAAAACGTGCTGTGTTGAAACTATGAAATGCATTGCTGCGAGACTGTGACTTGGAAATTTATCTTCCCGCTACAGCGAGTGAAGATGCCCAAGACTATGGTGTCTACACACCGGTGAAGTCTCTCCAAACAAAAAAGCTAATTATAACTAAGCAAGGAGATAATCATGCCCACAGTTCCACGCCAATTTTTTCTCCGTTCGCGCGCAAAAAAGCCAATGACTAAACAAGGAAACAAGGCTGGAAACCATGAAGACGAAGTTTCGGACTTGCAGCAGCCGTCTCCATCGCCTCTTCCGTAGCAGCGACGGCGTCGCGGCATGCAGCCGTTCCCCATACGCATGTCCCCGTGTGCACCAGCTCCGCCCAACGAAAAATCTCTTTGAGACCGCTATGACCACATGACTTCTCTGCATTTTTTATAGTACCCTTCTAGATGAGTGTGCAGTAGTGCTTCACTTTGCGTGTGTTTGGTTTTAAGGCAGTAAGGATAGAATAGCTCCATCTCTATTTTTAAGGACGGGACCGTCCCCGTTTTTTATTTGGTTGTAAGGGATAGGACCGTCTCTGTTTTTTGTTTGGTTCTAGGACATCAAAATATGGGATGAGTCATCCGACATGTGAGGCCCTTTTGTCATCCTCTTGTTTTTGAGAGGTGAGGAACCCCTCTTTTTGGAGGGACGGGGGCATTCTCGATTTAGGGGAATATTTCCGGGATATTCCCCAAAGGGGATGGACTCTATCCCTGCTGACTCCAATCCAAACAGGTCTAAATCTGGGATCGCCCTGTCCCATCCCCTATTATCCCTAGTATCAAACACACCCTTTGTTTCCCCGTGGAAAAACTGTGCATCGTGAAGACAAAAACTGGCGTTTAGGAGGGTAACTTACATGGGAGGACGCCTTAAAGTTCTTTCCATGACTTCTTTCATCAACCATAGAGGCATTGGCCATCTAAGCAGCATAGTCAATGCATACAAGTCCTCTGTTTTTTTTTTCTATTAAGCTCTTACGCGAAAATGACACGTAAGAAGTGCTACATGAGCAAAATTTGTTGTCTTCGAAAAAGAGCCAAGATTCCTTAACTAGATTGTATCAAATAAATTAAAGAAATATATTTACGAAGGAATCGGAAAAATCAGAATACAAAAATTTGCAGATCATCAGCTCAATCACGAGCAAACAATTACACCGTTGGCCCCGATACAAGACGTACCACGTATTGCCGCCGGTGATCAACATAGAACACATAGACTCCCGAGCAATGCTAGGCCCCGCTAGAAACAGCTTTAATTTCTTACATATTTTGGTTTCTAGCTTATTTAAACAAAAAATATTTGGAATATATTGGCTTCTAATTTCAATTTTTTTGGTCTTTTGGTTTTTACTGTTCTTTCTTTCTTTTCCTTTCCATTGTACTTGCAAATGTAACAGTGTTTTTATTTTTTTTTCTCATTTTTATTTAATTAAATGACTCAGAAAAAGCTACTAACTAATTTTAACCTTAAGCTAAAAGTTATACTCATAAATCGAAGCTTTCACACCAGTTGGAGCGGCCTAAAACTCAGGTATCGGCTGATTCTTGCTAGTAAAGTGCACGCGTCGTTAATAAATCATATAATAAATCATAGTCGGCATGAATCAGTGATAACTCGGACAGAATCGGGCATCAAACCGGCTAGTTAGCAAGGACAATTCAGATTTCGGAGGAGTCTGCGTGGGACCCATCGGAAAACATTAGAAACCCATCGGAAGACAGCCGTGGTCAAAACCCATCGAAAAAAACAACCGTGGTCAAAACCCATTAGAAAACATCCATGATCGAATACAGTAGTCAAAACCATCGGAAGACAGCCGTGGTTGAAATCCACTATGGTCAAAACCCATCAGAAAATGTCCATGGTTGAAAGGTCACAGTAGTCGAAACCCATCGGAAGACTGCCGTAGTTGAAACCTATCGTGGTCGAAACCACTCGAAAAATGCCTGTGGTCGAACCCATCGGAAGACAGCCGTGGCCGAAACTCATTGTGGTCGAATGCATAAGGAAACATCCGAGGACGGAAGTCATCGTGGTCATAAAAAATGCTGTAGCCCCATAGTCAAACATCACGGTATCACTGTGGCCATAAGGTATACTTGTAAAAGTACTGTGGTACACTGAGTTGAACGAGGCACTCATGAAGCCTAGTCGTAGGGGAGTACTTGTTGGAGTACTGAAGCACCATGATCGGCGATCTATGGCTGAAGAAGTAGGTGTACCACAGGTGGTCAGAGGGGCTTGACTCTAGCAAGTGGTCATAAGCGTTTGTCTTTGAGGACTAGCCATAGGCGTGTGGCTTCGATGAGCGATCGAGGCATTTGGCTTCGAGGAGCGATCGGAGACAACTTTGAGGAGTGGTCGAAGATCCAACTTCGGCAAGCGATCGAAAAACCCTGACTTCAGCAAGTGATTATAGATCCCAACTTCGACAAGCAATCGGAGGCCCGACCTTGAAATCGACCGGCAACAGACGGGGACTTCAACTTTGTGAAGTGATCAGAGACACCTACTCACAAGAACAATCCGAGGAATTCAACTTTGTGAGCAGTTGAAGGGCCTAACTTAGGAAGCGATTGGGGGCGCACGACTTCGAGAGCGATTGGTAGCAGTTGAGGATTTCAGCTTTGTGAAAGTGATTGGAGATACACACGACTTCAAGAGCGATCGGTGACCTCGACTTTGCAATGCGATCAGGGACACGCACGACTTCGGGAGTGATCGGCAACGATCGTGGTTGCTTGGCTTTGCGAAACGATTAGAGACAAGCTTTGCAACACGATCGGAGACACACCTGACTTTGAAAGTGATCGATGGCGATCAACTTTGTGGGCGGTCGAGGGGCCTAACTTGGGAAGCGATCGGGGGCTCACGACTACGGAAGCACACAACCACTAAGTGTATTCAATAGAAGTGTTTTAGGTTACAAGAATGGCCTCCCCTTCCCATTACGTGAGGTCCTATGTATAGGGTGGGGGGTAGGTAAAGTTACAAGTTTACCTTGAGGTCTAGCATAATCCTAGGGGCGTTTACGTCATTTGCTCCATGCGGGCCCTGTTGTGCCTGGGACCCTAAGGTGGGTTCGTGGCTGGTCTCGGACTTCATTTGGGGTTGGCCCCAGACCCCTCCGGGGGTTGGCCTCGCGTACCTTGCCTGGAGTTGGCCCCAGACCTCTTCGGGGCCGACTTGGTCCCGAACCCCTCCAGGGGTTGGCTAGGGGACTTAGCTCGGTGTAGGCCTTCTATCGGGCACTATCGCTCTAAAATTGTTGTGGGCATAAGGTAACAAGGGACGCTCCCCCAACAATAGCACCTTGCCGATCTGAACAGTCGTTAATCACCCGCCTAGGCTGGTGCACTGACCTATAAAAGAGGTCAGTGCGTGGCCTCGGGCCAACAATCTCCCCAGTGATCTACAATGATTTGGTAAGATGTTACCTTGGCACATGAGGGGGTTCAGAGGGATGATTCACAAGGAGTCCAGCTTCGGTTCGGTGCACCTCAGACTTGGGGGCGTCATGCGGTACGAGGCGCTCTCGTGTGATTGGAATCCCCCAAAGGAGAGGCATCGAATGCCTCCGGTCCACGACGGACCAAACTCTGTTGGGGGTGCCGAGCGGACTAGGCCCACCGTGGACTAGGCCAACCCTATAAATACCCCTTATCTCTTGTTTACTCCTCCCTTACCCCATTTCTTCATTCCTCATTTCCTCCTCCCCCATTTCACTTCTTCCCCCACATGGGTGTTTTTGTCTCATCCTCCTCGGAGCCACACCTCGCCTTCGTCCTGGTCTAGGGCTGCCTCCGCCTTCACTCGGGGGGTTGCCTCTACCCCCTCCCGAGGCTGCTATGCCTTCACTCGGGGGGTCTCCTCCGGCCCTACCCGGGGCCAACTCCGCCTCTGCTTGGGGGGCCGCATTCGCCCCCGTCTGGGGCTGATATGCCTTCACCCGGGGGTTGCTTCCACCCCACCCAGGGTTGTCCATGCCT
Organism: Dendrocalamus sinicus; assembly: GCA_036346575.1. Lineage (NCBI taxonomy): Eukaryota > Viridiplantae > Streptophyta > Magnoliopsida > Poales > Poaceae > Dendrocalamus > Dendrocalamus sinicus. The sequence continues at coordinate 2,218,080 of CM070641.1, forward strand.
CCACCCCATGGGTCGCCTTCGCCCCACTGGGCTGCTACGCTTTGCTGGGTCTCCTCCGCCCCTGTGGTGCTGTCAGATCTGCCAGGGGATCGCCTTCACCCCTGCTTGGGGTTGCTACGTCTTTGCCTGATGTCACCTCAACCCCCACCCAAGTGTAAGATCGAGGAGGCCGACTAGAGGGGGGGTGAATAGGTGGTCTTAAAAAAATTCTATTTCTATTAATTCCCTTTTCTATTTGGTTAAACCAAGTATATAATGCAGAATCTTAACTCAAATTGGTTCAACACAAATAACACCTAAATTAATAAAGTTAACCTATGTGCACCAACAATTCAAAGGCTATATTAAGGTTTGCAATCCTAAGAAGACAAGCAATCAATTTAATTATATGAATGTAAATTGTTTGAATGTAAATAGAGCACAGGGAAACAAACCACAAAGATATGGTTCCTTTTTACCATGGTGTTCGAAGACTTGTCGGTCTCCCTAGTTCACGTTGAGGTAAGCTTAAATGAATTGGATCAGCTTCATAAATTAAGCCCTCCACCTCAAATCCACTAGTGGTAGCTCTTTCTCGCTCCGTGTAGGTGAGCCTCAACCTTCACAACTTCGCCGGGTCTTCTCACAACTTTCTTGAAAAGATCACTACACACGAATGAATTCCACTGGGTTAGAGCACCCCGTGTACTTGGCAACTTCAGGCATCCGGAAGTGCATGGGCCACGGGCTAGCTCGCAAGCCTGGGCTCAGCAGATTTGAGTGGTCAGTGAGGTGGGCCACCTCACAGGCAGGAGCTCCTTGAGGTGAGGAGCTGAGAGGGGGGCCAGCGTAGGATTGGGCATGAGGTCGTACGCCTGGCTAGCCTGAACAGGGTCAACCTCTTGGTGTATGTGGCTTGTTCCCGTGCCCCCCATTGAGGCTAGGGCTTCCCTTCGTACTTGATTGATCTGTGCCCGTAGGTCATCGGCTTCTTGGGCCCCAACCGAAGGTTGCAAGTTCACCCGAGCATGGGCCTTGCCTAGATCAATTCAAAGGGTTTCAATCTCGGGGGCCTCGGTGCGTGTTGCCTCCCGTGCCGACGCACGCACTTCCTCCAATTGGCTCTTTAGCTCCTCGGCTTCTCGCATCTCAACGGTCAGTAAGAGTCATGCCTTGGCCCACGCCTTCTCGAGCTATGCCCAAAGCTCCCTTGCCTGATGGGCTTTGGCTGCGAATCGCAGGGCCTTGGCCTGCGCCTTCCTCAATTGCCTTCAGAGATCCTCCAACTCCCTCTCCACCTCCTCGTGGATTCTTGGAAGGTCAGCCTCTCGAGAAGCTGTGGTCTCACGATGACTTGAGCCTCCATAGATATGTCCAGCAGTGCCCTCGACCTTGAGGCAGCGCGGGCTATAACCCAACTTGACTTTGGCCTTGGAGGCGTGTTCGCACCCCTAACCTCGGTGACCTTCCGTGCCTTCTCCTTCTTGGGTGGCATGGCTTCTTGCTCATGATCCCCACGGTAGACGCTAACTGTTATCGCTACAAGTTCGGATAGTAAACTTAGAAGCATCTCCGGTCAAATGCAGAAAAAGTGTTAAGAAAATATGGATCTCTTGCTCTGAAAAGGTAGAAGTACTCGGAGCTGAAGAAAATAACGAGATCATTCAAGGAAAAGCTAGGAGAAGGTGGGTATGGTGTGGTATATAAGGAAGCCTACAAGATGTCAGGATGGTTGTGTGAGGCCTTAAACATTATGCACATAACATTCAACCACTAGTCTTGCATTAGAACACCTAGAGTTAATTAGATCGGGAGACTTACGGTCGCCGATGAACGCCATGAGAGCGAAGACCTCGTGCCTGCGTGATGCAGGTGTGGGGACGAGTCGGTGCAGATCGTCCAGGGGGTCGCCGGTGATGTCCTGTAGCAGCGGCGGCGACGGTCTTCCCGTTAGGGTTTATCAGGGGTTTGTGACTCTCACGGGATTGGAACGGCGTGACCCAAAACGTGAGGCCGGAACCCCCCTTTTATATTGCGCTGCGCAACGGGGGACCGTAACCAAAAACGGTTACGCACCCCCGATCAGGGCGCGAGAACGTGGGGTGAGCCCATGTCTTCCTCGTCTCGGCCGTTTGGCCTGAGATCAAAACCTAACATTCTCCCCCTTGATCGTAAGGCTAAACATCATAAGCCCTCTCTCAATAAAAGTTCACACCAAAGTAATGTTTCACAACAGTCAATTTAGTACCGCTGGACATCAGTACTTATAGTGCTCCCTTCTATATTGATCGGATAACATGATACTTCATGGGAGTTGGTTACTTTATATGGTCCTCTTATTCCAGGATCACAGGCTCTCCATTAAACCCATGCCGGCAACATGATCACGAAAATTATTGGGTGGTAAGCCTTTTGTGAGCGGATCCGCAAGCATAAATTTAGTTCCAATATGCTCAACCTTAATTGTTTGATCCTGGACTCTATCTTTCACAACATGATACTTTATGTCAATGTGCTTGGCAGCTACACTTGACTTGTTGTTACTCGAATAGAAAACTGCGGGTTGATTATCGCATACAAAGCGAGTGGTCTAGAGATCCGTCTACCACTCTCAATCCGGGATAAAATTCTTAAGCCATACTGACCTGCCGGTAGCCTCATAACATGCCACAAATTCAGCTGCATTGTCGACGATGCGATAAGTGTTTGCTTTACACTTTTTCCATGAAATCGCTGCTCCTGCGAGGGTGAAAATATAACCTGATGTGGACTTCTTAGTATCTTTACACCCCGCAAAATCAGCATCAGAATAACCGACAACCTCAAGGTTATCGCATATTCTATATGTGAGCATGTGATCTTTAGTGCCTTGCATATAGCGCAGGACTTTCTTGACGGCTTTCCAGTGGTCCGATCCTGGATTTGACTGATATCTGCCAAACATCCCGGTAACAAAAGCTAAATCAGGGCGCGTACATACTTGAGCATACATAATACTTCCGACAGCAGAAGCGTAAGGTATAGCCTTCATCTGATCAGATTCATAGTCATTCTTTGGGCATTGAAATTTCCCAAACTTATTGCCCTTAACAATAGGAGCAAAGAGGCGAGCATTTATGCATATTGTATTTCTTTAGTACTCTGTCAATGTATGCCTTTTGTGATAATCCTAATGTTCCTTTGGACCTATCTCGGTGAATTTCAATACCAAGAACATAAGATGCTTCACCGAGATCCTTCATATCAAAATTGGACGAGAGAAATCTTTTAGTTTCTCGCAGCATGTCCACATTGCTGCTGACCAATAATATATCGTCCACATAAAGAATTAAGAAGGTGTAATTACTCCCCCTGAATTTAACATAAGTACAATTATCAACATCATTCTCCTTAAATCCAAATTTCCTTATGACTTCATCAAACTTAAGGTACCATTGCCTAGAAGCTTGCTTCAGGCCATATATGGATTTCCTTAGCTTACATCCCAAATGTTCTTCGCCTTCCACAACAAAACCTTTCGGTTGTGTCATGTAAACGTCCTCATACAAGTCTCCATTCAGGAATACAGTTTTAACATCCATTTGGTGCAACTCTAAGTCGAAATGTGCTGTGAGCGCCATTATGATTCTAAATGAATCTTTGGTTGAGACAGGCGAAAAGGTTTCATTATAATCAATGCCTTCTCTTTGTGTAAACCCTTTCGGTACAAGTCTCGCCTTAAACCTTTTGATGTTCCCTTTGGAGTCACGTTTTGTTTTGTAGACCCATTTGCAGCCTACTGTTTTGGCTCCATTAGGAATTTCCACTAAGTCCCATACGCCATTAGCGCCCATAGACTCAATCTCATCTTTCATGGCATCTAACCATTTAGATGAATCCTTATTCTTCATTGCTTCCTTATAAGAGCTAGGATCATCGCGCTTTCCAAGATCATCCTCATTCAAGTAAACCTCATAATCACTTGGGATAGCAGATCTCCTCACTCGTTGTGATCTCTGACAGAGTTCATTAGTAGGCTCATCGGGTTGTTCATTAATTGTCACGAGAGAGGGTGTGAAGGCTCAGATTAGGTATTGCACTTGTATTTTCAGAGCCCTCAACGAAGGAGTAGCCACGAATTAATCGGAGATGCAACAGAGTTGCAACTACAGATCAGCTGTGGGCACAACCATTTGGGGCATGGGAAAATCAGTCTGTCGGATTAGCGGTGAAGCAACATAAATCCGCTTCTCAAGATCAATTTTCCTAGGCTCCAAGTTACCACTGATGCCATCATTTTCCAAGAACACAGCGTGCCTTGTCTCTACAAATTTTGTGGTACGATCTGGACAATAGAATCAGTACCCTTTAGACTTGTCAGGATAGCCAATAAAATAGCAACTCACAGTCTTGGGATCTAATTTCCCAATGTGTGGGTTAAACACCTTAGCTTCAGCTGCACAACCCCACACATGGAGGTAGTTCAAGCTTGGTTTTCTCGATCCATAATTCATAAGGTGTTTTAGGCATCGATTTCTGGGAACCCGATTGAGTATATGTGCGCGGTCTTTAATGCTTCCATCCATAACTTTCTTGGCAAAATGGAGTAACTCAACATACTTGAACCATATCCATAAGTGTGCGGTTTCTTCTTTCCGCTACTCCATTTCTTTGGGATCACGGGCATTGAGTCTTGGGCAACTATACCTTTTCTTGTAGAAATCGGCAAAAGGACCAGAATCGCCCATAAGTTGCGTGTCGCCCATAATACTCTCCCCACGATCCGAGCGCACTACTTTAATCTTTAGATTGTGCTGATTTTCAACTTCAGCCTTAAATATCTTAAATTTATCAAGTGCCTCCGATCTTTCTTTAATAGGATAGATATAACCATAACGTGAGTAATCATCAGTGAACGTAATAAAAGAATCATAACCATCCACTGATGTCACAGGGAAAGGACCACATATGTCGGTATGAATTAATTCCAAAATCCCTGTGCTTCGAGTAGCACCTTTCTTTATTTGCTTTACATACTTGCCTTTGATACAATCAAGACAATGATCATCCAAATCATTAAAGTCTAAAGGGTGGAGAATTTCATCTTTAATGAGACGTTCAATTCTCCCCCTCGAAATGTGGCCCAAACGACAGTGTCACAATTTTGACGAAGTCTCATCAATTCGCTTGCGCTTTTTATTCACATCACATACATTCTTGGATATAGGAGAATCTTGCAGGGATAACATATAAAGCTTGTCGTGTCGGATGGCACGACCAACATTATCATTATTAAAATAAATCAAACACATTCCGTGTCCAAAATTACAAGAATATCCATCATTATCTAATAATGAAATGGAAATCAAGTTTCTTCTCATCGAGGGAACATAAAGAACATCATTAAGTTTTATTACAAAATCATTATTCAAAACTAAAGAAACCGATCCAATAGCTTGAATTTTGGTTTCCATCCCATTAGCCACTCTTAGGCTTCTTTCCCCTTTGAGACTTCTCAACATATGGAATCCCTGCAAGGAATTCGTAACGTGCACAGAAGCACCAGAATCAATCCACCAAGAATTTATAGGAAAATCAGCATAAAATGCTTCATCAACATAAGTGATTTCATAAGTACCTTTCTTGGCGAGCTATTTCAGCCATCTAGGACAATCATCTTTGAAATGGTCCTTCGACTGACAAAAGTAACATTCACCACTTTTGTTCTGTTCATTTGAGCTCCCAGATCCTGAAGCGTTTTTAGGCGCCTTAGGATGCTGTGGCTTCTGATAAGAGGAGTAGGTTTGCTCCTTCTTTCCCTTTCCTTTGTAGCCACCTCTATTTCTAGAGGGACCAGCCTTATTTGAGGAGCCGACTTGATTCACAAAATCAGTAGCCCCCTCAGCCTTGAGCCTCTCTTCCTCCTGTGAAACATTAGCGATCAACTCGCTCATGGTCCACTTGTCCTTAATGGTGTTGTAGTTCACCTTGAAAGCTTCAAATTGCTTGGGAAGAGACATCATAATGTAATGGACAACAAAACCATCAAAAATAGCCATGTCCATTGTCTTAAGTCTGACAGCAATATTGATTATGGTCATAATGTGCTCACGAACATTTCCAGTACTATTGTACTTGGTGTTCATGAGCCTGTGCATCAGTGTGGTAGCATAAACTTTAGAGGACCCCTTAAAGTGATCCTCGATGGAGGACAAATAGTCCTTTACCCTTTCCTTTTCAGGGATTGCTCCCCTTATGGCCTCACTGATGGAGTTTTTCATCACAGCAAGTGAAACACGGTTAGACCGCTGCCACTTCTCAGCATTAGTTTTATATTCCTTCATTTTGTCATCATAATTGTCCTCCCCTTCAGTAGGAGCGACAGGCTCATCAAATCTGAACGCGTAGTCCAGATCCAAGAGCTAAAAAGTCGTCATAAGTGTAAACTTCCATTTCTGGAAGTTACTACCATTAAGTGGCTCAATTGCATTAACATGAGCGGAAACGGAAGCAGCTGAAAAAATTTAAAATTTACATTAGGAAACGCATAATTAATTTGCATGAAAATTAATCTTACGTTGGTATGATTAACAACATGCTCATAAGAATTTTTCGCATCACCGTTGGGCAGAAGCGAAAAATTTAACATAATTTGTCGCATGCAATTACAATTAACGTTGGTCAAAGAGTAATAGCATGGCGAAAAATAAACATAATTGATTACATGCAATTACAATTAACGTTGGTCAAAAAGTAATAGCATATAAAATTAAATACAGCCCTCCAATTGAATTTCCCGTTGGTTCCATTCAATTAGGGGCAGAACATTACGCAGCGGAAAAAAAACATAATAATTTTCAGCAACTTAGCAAAATTATCCGTTAATAATTTCATAAGAGCCATCATAATCATTAATTAAACATTTAGCCCATAAAACCCTCGGGGCCCAAACTCCCGCACGGGCGGCCCAAAAAATCCACGCGCGCGCCGGCCCAGAAGACGCGCGCGGCCCAGCGGCAGCACTCACGCGCGCAAGCCGTTAGATCGCGATCGGACGGCTCACGCGCGCGGCGGCCCAGCTGCACTCCGGCCCACACAGAACGCCGACCGTTCGATCTGATCGGGCGGTTGAAAACGCGCGCACAGCGGGGATATCACCCCCGAAACCCTAACCCTAATCCTCATATGTGCCGGCTCAACCCGAAAAACACGGCCGATGCAGCGGCGCGCGCCAGCGAAGCGGTGGCTCAGCGCGGCGGCGCGCGACGCGGCGCATGGGAGGCGGCGGCGCCATCGGGAGGAGCGGCAGGCACGCGCGCGCTGGGCGCGAGCGAAGCAGCAGCGCCGCCCAGCGGCGAGCGGCGGCGCCTCAAGACGGCGCGGGCGCCAGCGGCTCGAAGTGGAGCGGCGGCGGCGGCGGCGGCGGCGGCGCCCGTAAGCCCTCCCCTTTCCTTTTTTTTTCTTCTTGATTCGTTCTTTCCGATCCGAAGATCCATAAGGTTTGCATGATTTGGGGATTTCTAGGGTTCGGAATACATCAAATATTTTGGGGAAAAACTTTAGGGTTTGCTGAAATTTTGATTCCCCTCCTTCTCCCATGCTAGCCGAACCATTAAAACATCAGCCTTAAAAAAAACCGGACCTCTAGATCCGAGACATGAACATGCGGCTAGGGTTCTAGGAGACTAGTAGAGGTCGCCGATGAACGCCATGAGAGCGAAGACCTCGTGCCTGCGTGATGCAGGCGTGGGGACGAGTCGGTGCAGATCGTCCAGAGGGTCGCCGGTGATGTCCTGTAGCAGCGGCGGCGACGGTCTTCCCGTTAGGGTTTATCAGGGGTTTGTGACTCTCACGGGATTGGAACGGCGTGTCCCAAAACGTGAGGCCGGAACCCCCCTTTTATATTGCGCTGCGCAACGGGGGACCGTAACAAAAAACGGTTACGCACCCCCGATCAGGGCGCGAGAACATGGGGTGAGCCCACGTCTTCCTCGTCTCGGCTGTTTGGCCTGAGATCAAAACCTAACAGGTTGCAGTGAAGCTCAAAGCATATTTATTCAGAGTTCAAAACTAGCTATTGGATGGGAAATGTTGCTAAAAATTACAATCGTTATTGCACGAAGATTGAAGTATTTACACCAGGGTTGCAACACTCGCATCATCCATTTCGATATCAAGCCTCATAACATCCTTCTAGATCATGAGTTTTGTCCAAAAATTGTAGATTTTGGTTTGGGAAAGCTATGCCTCCTCAAGGGCAGTGTCCTTTCAACGGCCGAAGCTAGAGGGACCATTGGTTTCATTGCACTAGAAGTGTTCTCTAGAGGTTTTGGAGTTGTCTCCACAAAGTCAGACGTTCATAGCTACGGAATGATGCTCCTAAAAATGGTCCGAAGAAGAAAGAATCTAAAAGGAAATGCAGACAACTCTAGCCAAATATTTTTTCCACGTTGGGTCTATGATCGACTGGTGAGGGAACTGCAAGGCTGTGAAGTGGCATATGGAACGGAAGAGATCTCAAGAAAGATGACCATCGTTGGCTTGTGGTGCATACAAATGACCCCTGAAAGTCACCCTTCCAATCCATGAGCAGAGTTGTAGAGATGTTGGAGAGAGGTATCAATGAATTGGAGATGCCGTACAAACCGTTCCTCTGCTCTCCCTTTCACCTAACAAATGTTTGATCTTATATATCTATGCAAATCCAGATGTCTTCATCATGATATGCATTAGGTTATGCATGCATGCCAACAAGATATTTTTAGCTTTTTTTTTAAATCTTTGTTGGCAGGTGTGTGTTTGTAATTTTTCAGGGTTACAATCTTAAACTCCATTTTTTGTTGTATTTTGAGATGCATGGATGTAATCCCTTTGCTGTTTCAAGAAGTTGCATTTGAGCGGATGTTTTCTCATCCAGTTAAACTTCACTGTAGAATGAAATCTTCAGAGCATCTAGAAAGTTTCTTCTCCAAATGTAATGGTCAAGGGCAAAGACCTTCCCCGCACGCCTCGGAGGATGTTTTCTCATCCAGTTAAACTTCACTGTAGAATGAAATCTTCAGAGCATCTGGAAAGTTTCTTCTCCAAATGTAATGGTCAAGGGCAAAGACCTTCCCCGCACGCCTCGGAGGATTCCGCTGAAGTCTGAACCACACTGCAATACAATTAGTCAGAGAAACTTCACGCGATAGCTGCTTTTTTTTAGATAAAGGATATAAAATTCGGCCTTTATATTCACGTGAGATATATACAGCCAAAGCGTTACTAGCTGGTGTTGCTATTCAGCACTGGGCACATCGCCTCGCGGACGGTGGGTTGTGTGGTGAAAGCAGCACCAGTAAACACTCTGCCCTGATCGCATTCAGTCAGGAGTCAATGCTGGCACAGTGCAGTAATTATATAATGGGTTTTTTCGGACTCCAACGCTAGCCCATATCGAATGTTGATATTGGCGACACAATTTCCCCTCTAACCAGAGGACTGAAAGGATATACGTGCTAGCGGACCAAGAGCTCTTTGTAAATAGTCACATAGAGTAACAAAGAATGCTCGTACCGTTTTACGGTTGATTTCGTCCGTGAAAGACTGTGTGAGACTTGACTTCGGCCAGTGCTCCCACGCTGGAATGTCCCATGCACCCGCCAGGACGATCACGGCAGCTGTCAGTCTGGGACTAGCTAGCGGTCAGGATTGTGCGTAAAAACGTTGATCCTGAGAAATTTAGGGCACATTTCTTGGCCCTTCACCCCTGCAGCTCGGTCTTCGTGATCTGTGCAAAGTTTCTAGTGCTTTGGAGATCAAACCCACCTATGGAGTGCTCCGGACGGAGAAATTTTATTGTGTAATGGTGACACAATACAGCTTGTGTCATAAATGAATCGGAACGCAACACATGGCACAATAACACTGTAGCAGTATTGTAGATTGTACGGAAAAAATTGATTTTTAATACTGCTACAACGCTTAGTTGTATGAAAAAAATAATTTTTAATAGCTGCTTACTGGTCGGAAGCTGTGGTCGTGAGCCGTGGTTATGAGCGTGGTCGTGAGTTGTAAGACGTGGTTGTGAGCGTGGTCGTATAAGCTGTGGTCGTGAGTGTGTAAGCCAGAAGCCGTGGTCGTATATCGACTTACAACTATGGTTTGCAACCAGTAAGCAGCTATTAAAAATTATTTTTTGTACAACTGAGAGTTGTAGATGTATTAAAAATTAATTTTTTCCATACAATCTACAGTATTACTATAGTGCTACCATGCCACGTGCTGCTTTTTGATTCGTTGGTGAGCCTTTTGCTTTACACGTGTCAATGATTGGTTGGATCGTTACACAAATAACGCTGTGCAACTGTGACAATAAAATTTCTCCTCTGGATGCTCGACAGCTCAGCAATCTAGATTTGGATCGGCTAGTGTAGCCTCAGACATCCAAGTATTGAGTTGCATGCATTAATCAGTTCACCCAAAAATTTAAACTAATGAAGAAAAACGGATAATTCATTTATACTTCAACACTCCCTCTCACATGTAGGCTCCCTCAAGAGGTGCTGCTTATTTTGGCTTATTTTTCACTTTTTAGTACTGTAACTGGCTTATTTTGCACTGTAACTGCTAGTGATTTTTTGGCTAATTAAATTTTAAATATTTAAAATAGAAAAAACAGGTTAATTCATTTATCCGATTTTGCTGATTTTTCTTAGGTTTTTAGCATCTCAAATTGCTAATTTTTGTAGTGCTTTTCTGTCCTAATCTTTATAGGTCTATAGCTATTGAAATGAAAGATTTATGAATACTTAAAAAATTTAAAAGACACTATTCATCCTCTTCTATTACCATATTCGATCTTTCAGTTCTCTTGCAAATCAGTTGACGGTACCACAGAAGACATCGCATAAGTCCTCTTAGACAAGTCATGGCAATCCTGCGAAGGACTAAGGTGCTGATAAAGATTGGACTAGTTGGCCGACAAGACCATGCCGACCACACTTTCAGTCTCAGTGCGGACGCTCTAAACTTCAGTCGCATGGCACCTCGGTGGTCAAGACGTACCCTTCGGGCACCGCACCGCTGAATGATCGGCAAGTCAAGTCCTTCGGCCTCCTTATATTCGTCTCCGTCTCCGTCTCCACACAATTCATCACCTGCGTTCCGATGTCCCCAATCAGCTTGCTATTGCTGTGTTTATCTCTCTCCCAGGTAGCAGCCATTGAACCAGACGAGCAAGGAGCTAACTGCTCGCCCAAGATATGCGGCAACCTGACTATCTCGGACCCATTCGGGTTCGTCCCAGAGCAGGCAACGGATACGAAATGCGGTCGGCTGGGCTTCGAGGTTCACTGCAACAACAGCATTCCATACCTCGGGTACTATCGGCGCAAGTACCGTTTCCAGATCCTCGACATCTTCTACGACAACAACTCCTTGCTCGTCGCCGATATCCACAAGCTTGGAGACTTCAGTAGCTCCAGCTCCAAAGGCTGCCATGTTCTGACCGCCAACACCTCATCCAAAGTGGGGCTTCCATTCTTGATCAGCCCTGTTAATCTGAACCTCATCTTCTACAACTGCACGAAGACACCGGAGGCAGCGCGGCAGGATAGGGGGCTTATGGAGACGAGATGCGGCAGCGACTTGTTTGTTCGCGTCGGAGGGCATTACAACGCCTCGAGCAACTACGAGCAGTCCTCGGTAGAGGGCTGCAGCACTACCCTCGTGCCAGTGCTGGGGACGTCTGGCAAGGAGAACGCAAGCAGCTACGAGCAACTCATCAGTGATGGCTTCCTCTTGACATGGCAGCCGCCGTCTGGTAAGTTCACTCGTGAGATTTTTAAGATCAATTTAATAGGGACAGCAATGCATGCATTTGGTACATAAAAGTTCAGATTCTATTTGCGCAATTTAAAATCTCCAAAAAATCTGATGTCAACTGTAGTACTCCAGTAGAACATTCAACAGACCTCATTGTACACTTTCTGATGGCGCCTGGCGACTACAGACCTCACATGTGAAGTCATGCTCGCCTACTTAATTACTACTAAGGATTTAATAGGAGTTAAAAATTACCTATCTGCTAAGGTTTGCCAACCTATTAGTACAAAAGTAAAAAAAACTATGCAATTCGCCCTGTAAATTCTATAATAGGTGGCATAAAGCTGTTTGGAGAATAGAATTGAGTATATGATGTATGATTTCAGCGGTGCCAGGGCAGATGATAGAGATGTTAGATTAGACGGACAAGTAGTGCTTAAAAAGGACATGTTTCGTTATTTGAGATCGATGCTACAGTGAGATGGTGAGATTGATGAAGACGTGAGCCACATGATAATAGCAGGGTGGGTGAAATGGCGCCAAGTATCTGGTGTCCTGTTAACAAAAAAGTCCCTAAAAAATTAAAGAGTAAGTTCTATAGAACGGTGTCAAACCCGTGATGCTATATAGAGCAGAATGTTGGGCGACTAAAAGACAACATATACAGAAAATGAGTGTAGCGGAGATGAGGATGTTACGGTGGATCTGTGGTCACACAAGGCGGGATCACATCCGCAATAATGATATATGTCATAGGGTGGTAGTAGCACCAATTGAAGAGAAGATTGTTCAACATCACTTAAGATGGTTTGGACATTTCTAATGAAAGCCTTTTGAGGCACCGGTATATAGTGAAATTGTAAGACGTACTGAAAATGTAAGAAGAGGCAGAGGTCGACCAAGACTGACGTGAGAGAAAGCAGTTAAAAGAGATTTGTGGGATTAGAATACATATAAAGAATTAGCTTTGGATAGGAGTGCATGAAAGTTAGCGATCCACGTATTGAAACAATAAGAAAGTTAAGGGCGGTGTTTTAGGCTCTCGGCTCAGATAACAGGGTGTACACCTTAGGATTTTAGCATTATAGGTTTTCAAGACTCTCATCTCTTTGACCTTAAGAAGGTTTCATTCTTAACCTACTCCTAACTTATTTGTGAGAAATGGATTTATTGTTGTTGTTGTTGACAGTCATTTCCTGTGGATATTTTTTCCATTGCAATTGAAATTTTGTTGATTCCAATCATAATCTATTGCAGATGGGAGGCGTAACATCAGGTTAATTTTGATAGGTATGTTTTTCTGTTGGCTATTAAGCTACTCAAGCATGCATATGTCTAAAGTTTCAGCTGCAGCTAAGCCTCATGCTCGTTAGTTTTGATAGGTGTGTATTTTTGTAGGCTATTAAGCTATTTGAGTATGCATATGTCTATATGTTTTTTTGTTGGCTATTAAGCTATTTGAGGATGCATCTGTCTAAAGTTTCAGCTGGCAGAGAAGCCTCATGCTCATGTGTGATAATAGAATGATGTACCCTAGTGCCATTTTCTTTCAGTTTGCAGATTGCTAAATCAAATATTTTTTTTGAAACACTCTAGGAGTCTAGGGACTTGACTGAATTAATAAAATGACACTATAACGTTTTCAAGAACTTGTACATTTATAAATGGAAATCTTATGTACTGCCAGCATACATTCGCACGGGAAGTTCTCAATCATTTTCCCCCTAACATTCCAGGTTCCTTGTCTGCTACAGCCGGCTTGTTTTTAACATGTCTTGTTTGGATAATACACCGCCGGAGGCAAAAACTCAGTATTTTTATTCTCCAAAAGTATGCTGGGAACAAAGAAAATACAGAAGAGATATTAAAAACATATCAATCTCTGACTCCAAAGAGGTACAATTACTCAGAGCTGAAGAAAATAACAAGATGTTTCAAGGAAAAATTAGGAGAAGGTGGCTACGGTATGGTATTCAAGGGTAATACACAGGATGGCCACATGGTTGCTGTTAAACTCTTAAAAGGATCTAAAGGCAATGGAGAGGATTTCCTAAATGAGGTCACTAGCATCGGTAGGACTTCTCATGTTAATATTGTCAATTTACTTGGTTTTTGCTTAGAGGGGTCTAAGCGGGCCCTTGTTTACGAGTACATGGCCAATGGTTCTTTGGACAAGTATATTTATTCAGAGAATTCAACGTCAACTATTGGATGGGAAAATTTACAGAAAATAGCAATTGGCATTGCACGAGGATTGGAGTATTTGCATCAGGGCTGCAGAACCCGCATCATCCATTTTGATATCAAGCCTCACAACATCCTTCTAGATGCAGACTTCTGTCCAAAAATAGCTGATTTTGGATTGGCAAAACTGTGTCAACTTAAGGATAGTTCCCTCTCAATGGCCGAAGCAAGAGGCACTATTGGTTTTATTGCTCCAGAAGTATTTTATAGAGGTTTTGGAGTTGTGTCGACCAAGTCAGATGTTTACAGCTATGGAATGATGCTGCTAGAAATGATAGGAGGAAGGATGAATTTTACAGAAAATGCTGAGGATTCTAGTGAAGCCTACTTTCCCAACTGGATTTATGACTGTTTACTGAAAGATTTGCAAAGTCAAGAAATCACATGCGAGATGGAAGAGATTGCAAGACAAATGTCCCTAGTTGGCTTGTGGTGCATACAAACAGCCCCAGGAAATCGTCCTTCCATGAGTATGGTTATAGAAATGTTGGAGAAGAATATCAATGAATTGGAAATGCCACCCAAGCCATTCCTTTCCTGTCCCTCACCCAGATCATATATTTCATCTTAGTCAAGCCTTTTTTATTGGGAGTTGGGATGCTTCATTCTGTTTACGTTCCGTAGTCTAACTCAAAAAGCAAATGAACGAAAGTTTTTTTTATTACGCTGCCTTTGGATTTACTGTTACGATCTTTCCACGAACGAATCAATCTTCACAAAAGCTGTGAATCAATGTGCTATATCACATTTCTGAAAAATGGACAGCAAATGCATATAACCGCACTTCTTACACATCGGATATTTGATTAGTGGTACGTTTTCCATATTAAAATTCTCTCGTGTAATATTATGTCTGAATTCTGCACCTCATTTAAAAGTTAGTACACTAGCATCACTCTGAAAAGAGAAGATGTTGATATAGTGTACTTTTGCGTGTCGTTAATATGAGACTAGTCGATGATGTTCAAATTGAAATACAATTTAATAAAGAACAAATGTACTTTCATTTGTGTTACTCAATTTCTTAGTCCTCCTTATTGGCTCCTGTATCTGAAGCCTAGAAGTAGAGCCTAGAGAGTATAATGGGGTAAAGGGCAGAAGCATATTGAACTATGGAGCCGATCATTGTCTAGGGTTTTTGTGTTGCGTAGGCATCAAATTCTTCGCTAAGGGCATACTTATTCAAGATAGGTTTATGTGAGTGAGATCATGTGAATGTCACTCTATAGTTATAATAAGTAATTGACTTTGGTTCAAGAGTTTGTAGAATTTAAGTTTGGTTTTTGAAAATTTGAAATTTTTTTGGTTGCTTCTGTTGCTGGCAGTATGACCATCATTGAAGCCACGGTCATACCGGCTAGGGGCAGTCAGACCAGCTTAAGGTTGACGATCAGACCGACGGTGGAGCTGCGGTCAGACCAGCATAGGAGCCACAGTCTAATTGGTCGGGTGTGGTAGTACCAAACTTGAATGATGATCGGACTAGGGTTGCGGTACGATCGGATTCTAGTTGGCGGTAGTTTTTTAACCAGCGACCTAGTTTTGGGGTGAGCACAAGCGGTCATACCGAGCTTTGTACTACGGTAGTATTAGGGTGGTACTACCGGCATTGTACTGGCAGTATGATCGGCGTTAGGTGGTATGACCGGCCTTTGGTTAGCGGTCATGCCGGCAGAGGTGATGTTGGCGGCCTTGTTGGTTTGAGTTAAGTTGGTTGAGTGTGGGCATGGTATGAATGTCGTTGGTTATGTGCACAAGGGTGCATGGTGCATTGTATGGATTAATTGTGCTAATTGATGTTTTTATGTATTGTGCGGTGTTACATGACAGTTTGCTTGTTGTTGTTGGTTGTAGGACTTCGGAGCTACGTTACGGTGAGGTGGATAGGACCGGGACTAAGCTAGGAGAGCTTAGCTCTAAAACAGTCAAGGGATCAAGACTATGCTCAGAAGAAACCGAGGTCCTGACAATTAAGCAGCCACCGAAAATGACCGAGGTTTATGGGGTGGTTACAAGCTGAGATGACAAGGAACTGAAGCAGAAGCTAGTGGTGGTGGACATGACAGACAGTGGCAAGTTAGATTGGGACTAAGTTTAGGGAGGAGCTGAGGTCCAGAGCGATGAAGGAAATCGGGTGCCATCATACACGAGGAGAAGCATGTGGTGCACCAAGTGACTTATGTCGTTTGCAAACGAGTATGGTTTGGTGGGATCTGGACATGTGAGAGACTTGGCGGCAAGTCATTGGGGACACATAAAAGATGGTGAAGCATGGGCGATGTTTGGTGGCAAAGAAAGCGGGAAGTTTCGAGAAAGACGGTAAAGGGGCATTTTGATAAATTGTCCAATACCAGAAAAGTGATGGTATGTAAAATCGCAGTGTTGGCTTAAGTGGTTTAGGTCTTGTATGTGTTAAAAATGTGAAGTAGATCAAGTGTTGATTCACTAATAAGTTAATAGGTGTGAGCGCTTTAAGAAACGTGCATGTGTATGTGTAAAACCCGATATGGTATTGGGTTAATGGGTTAGCCTATGTAAATGGATAAAACCCAATTAGAAGTGTTGGTTAGTGTTTTTCTTATAAGCCTCCATATATAAGGAGGGAGAGACGTGGCTAGGTTAAGCTTTTGGTAGAGTCCATGACTAGCCATGAGAGGAGTTAGTGTTCTTGGAGTGAACTTTGTGGGAGATGTGAGAGGCTATTGTGGCTGAGCTTTTTGTCATCTTTAGGCTTGTGAAGTGGCTAGGGAGTAGCTGTAAATATTCATCTCTAAGTATTAATAGAGATCAAAATTCATCCAAGTATCTCTCTTTAGCTTTTGTGATGAAATCTTGATTTAGCTTGGATTTTGGTTTTTCCTCTTCTACTCCTTATCTTGTTGTATGCCAAGGATGTGTGAGGGATGAAGATGTGTCTTGGAGATTAGATCTCATTCATCTAGACACTTGTATTTTCAAGTTCTTGTGTTTGCTCGATTTTGGCGCAAAAATGGGTGATTTTGAGGTTTTGGTGTTGTGAGGGTTTTGAGTTGAATTCATACTGTGATTTAGCTTTTTATGGCATGTGGGAACTCATCCATGGTCATCTAGATCATTTAGGACTCACAAGTAAGCGCAGATCAAGATTTTCCTTTTTTGCTTGGTTTTGATGCTCCCTTCAATCAATGGAAAAATATCAGAACTTTAGCAACGATTCTCTCAATCGTTGATTGAAAAAGGTTCTTGACATCCTAATGAAGGTGCATGCCAAGTTTCAAGTCATTTGGATCAGCGGATCAAAAGTTTCATCGATTTTTGATTTTAAAATCGTGCTGATTTTACTATTCCTACGCTGATTTTATTGTAGCAGCGGTACTAGGCCACTATAGAGGCACTACCAACTCTACTGTAGCACTATAGGAGAAGACTACCATAGTCATTGTAGCAGTATTACCGATTTTGCACAGTTTGTTTAGGTCTTTTTGTATAGGTGATTAGTCTCTAAACTTCATAATTTCTAATAGTTATTGGAGTGAAGAATTTACAGTCGTGCTTCCACATTGAAAAAATATTTGAAAAGATCTTACAATCTCGTCAGCTCCTATTTATCTCCCTCTAATCACCATATTCGGTCCAACAGTCCAGAAAACTAGGATTGAATTCTTCCTTAGCACACGTCTACAATAGAGACTAGAAATAAATCTACCTCACAAGTTCTCTTGAAGCTCACTCACAAGGGCACAAGATTTGAACCCAACTCCACCATCCTATATCAACAGGTGGTTCCTATTTTTGATAAACAGTTAACAGTAAGTCATTACCGCCGAGGAAAGCCAAAAAAATCATATATCATTTCCCTGAACCTAATATGTGGAATTGCCCAATCGAATTGAGTTACCAATGTAATGTCAACCGAAAACCGCAGTGTAGTAGTAGGTATTCATCGCATGATCAAGAAGCAAGCGTTTACTTACTAGGGGTCCTTGACGGCTTGCTAAGCTGAAAGGGCATTGGAGAAGCATGCGCCTTCGTCGGCACCCCCCGCCGCGCATGGATGCCAATGCTTGTCCCGCTTCCCTGCCTGCACGCCCACACTGCTGCGCCATCCGCTGCTGTTTCCTTCACCTTGATACGGCACGACTTTATCGGCCTCTTCAGTGATGGCGATTTGGCATGTCTGCCGCATTCCGATGGTCCGTACAATCCTGGATGCCGCAATCCCCCAAGGTTGCTGTTGCAGTTATGCCTCCGCCGGGCTCACCGCTGCAGCAAGACGGCGGCATGGAGGCGGCTTGTTCGGCGGCGACGATCCATGGACGACGGCAAGCGTGCCGCGGGATGAGACGGAGGCGGCGAATGGGTGAAGTAAGCCTGCCGGCCGCCGTCTCAATGACACCCTCGAGAGCGTTTGTACCTAAGTGGGCTCCTTCTGTAGACCAACCCAAACACTGTAGAAGAAAGAGAAGTTGAGCGGGTGAGGCCCACCATTAAAGATGAAGATTGAAGTAGACGCAACGCGGTACCCCGCGACTGCAGGCCTAAGAGTAAGGAGTGGTTTTTGGGCTACGGCTTGTAATGTATGACTATAGTTTATAAATTTTTTTGTTCTAGTATAAGTCAACCCTGGGCACAAAAAACCGAAAACTGAGTACCGAACCGAATTTACCGAGAACCGAACCGAAAGTACCAAAACCGAAAATTTCGGTTCGAGTTGATTCGAGTTCTCAGAACCGAATTTACCGAGGAAATTCGGTTCGGTGCCTCGGTTTACTGAAATACCGAACTACCGAAATATTATGTATTTGTGGCTTTTTCTCTGTATGATTTGGCACTTATTCTATATGAAATCATGTTACGTTTATGTCAAAATTGGCTATTGAACTTGATGTTACATGCTGCTGTACCCTGTTCGGTAATTTCGGTAAATACCGGAACCGAACCGAAAGAACCGATACCGAATTTCTTCGGTACCGAGATTCGTAGGAACCGAATTTGTATGGGTACCGAGGAACCGAACCGATCGGTTCGGTAGTACCGAACGCCCAGGGCTAGTATAAGTATTCATGAGAACAAACTAAAAATCGATAAGTTGATAGGTTATTTTTTAAAAAAAATCTTGATAAGTCATTTTGAAACGACGATAGAGAAACCGTCATATTTATTATTATTCAATAAAAGTTATATGTCATAAGCTAAAATAAGCCCTAAACCAAAGCACACCTGAACGAAACAAGCAGCCCAACGATTTCCTAGCCCGTATGCATTCCCTTTGCTCTAACGGCAGGTGCATGCATGTCCCACGGCCTGACATGAGCAGGTGAGTTCATAGCTTTTTCTCTTTACTTCTTACATCAAAAGCAAGCAGGTAATGTCCACATACAGTTACATGCGCGCCTGCAAATTAACTCGCGAATCTGCTCCTAGTAGAATCATATGCATGTCATTTACCTATCCTACCTAGTTTCAGGGTGAAAAAACCCGTTGCACACGTCTGGTCGACTTTTTTTTTCAAGAGTGGTTCTGATCAACTCGGCTTCGACTTCTGGCTTCTGGCTTATTTTTCACTATTCATAAGTTTCATCTTTTTCTGAACTTTTGGCTTTTTGTTGAGCTTTTTTGCCGGTTCTTTTTTTCCCGTATTTGTTTGTATTATACGTAATGGGCTAACATATTTTTATATTTTTAAATTTTTAAATTTAATTATGCTAAATAAGCCTCTCACATTCTGATGCTTTTTCACCACTACAATGTTTTCAGTCATAAGCCATGAGCTTTTCAGCCGAACCGATCACCACCAAAAACTTGATTTCCATTCAACTCCATCTTAAAAAGTCACTGCAGTATATACTACAATTAACTAATAGATTCTATCTTAACAAGGCACTTTATTTAAAAATTAGATACCATGAAAAAGTTATTTATTATAAAAAAAATAATTTTTAAAAGTTAATATGAAAAGCAGCTAATTCATGGGCAACACTATTAAAAGCCCCAGGGCAACACACCACACAAAATTCCAAAAAACACGCGTGAGAAGAAGAAACTTCGCCTCACGGAAAAGATCTTCGTTTCTTGCCAGATAAAACTCCGTACTCTCCAAAGCATGCTTCAAATTTATTGCATCACTCTCTAGGCCAATACGGCCCTTACCTTGTTCAATGGCAACCTTTAAATTATCGCATCAATCTCAGCCCGGTTTCTTTCAAATTTAAGAAAGTATAGTCAGACTGGTTTCTTTCACAGAACAACTAGTTAGACTAGTATAGTGTCCGTGCTAACGCCACAGCGACATTTTAGGGATGCACACGAAATCAACCAAACGAATTTTTGAATGACCATACATATTTTGTTCCCTGCTTTCAAAGTCAATTTTTGAATGGCCATATATGTTTCCGTCTCGTCCGCCCCGCCGCGCCCCGCGTCCACTGCGTGCGCCCCCGCACCATGTGGACGCGGGTCCGCTGCGTCTCGTCCGCACCGCCGCGCGCGCGTCCGCGCGCGCGCGCGCACCGCGCGGACGCGGGTCCGCCGTGTCCGTCTCGTGAGCCCCGCCGCGCCCCGCGTCTCATATATTGTATAACCAAATATTTTTGTCACAAAATGAATGTCACATAAATACGTGACCGGTCGGAACCACCCCACACGCAATGCTCAAAAGCCTACGACCGATTCCCAGGCCTTGCGACCGCTTCGCGAGACCATACGACCGGTTAACAGAAGCTACGACCGTTTATCACGTGATTTAAACACCTTCCCGACCACATACAACACTTTTCGTCGTGGTCGAAGCCACTTCCGACCATGTGCACCGAGTTTCGCGCTGGTCGAAGCCCTTCCGGACTACATACAACACTTTTCGTCGTGGTCGAAGCCCCTTCTGACCACATACATGGGCTCACATCGGTTTTTAATTCGTTCATACGAGCGCTCACACTAAAACCAAAATCTATAAACTATAACCGAAAAGAACCCATTCACCAACGTGATGACTTGCTACATGTTGGCCAAAATTCTTTGAACATTTAGAGCACTAAAAAAATAACCAGAATCGACAATTTCATATGTAGAGATGCTATGAAAATTATTCCTCCATACATAATACAAGTGACCAAAGCATTGAAGCGACATGTACATCACAAAAAAAATTGCAACAACACAGACGGTTTGCAATGCAATGCGCATCATCCATGTTAAATATCATGCCGGCAATGAAACCACGGTGAAGTCATCATCACCGTAAGGATCCATCACATTTAGCAAGCAATAGTTCACCACTTGGACATAATCCACCACTGAGATTGTCAAATTTCTGAAGACAGGAATGGCCGCGGCAGTGGCAGTTTCATGCCACAGATTTGCAATACTGAGAGTAGGCATTCCATGCGGCCAGTTGAAGTAATAAGTTACAAAATAGCTTCTCATTTTGAATAAAAAAGAAGAAATGGCTTCTCTTTTTTTAAAAGAAAAAAAGCTGACCTAATGGAAAACTTCCAGAAATTTAAGAAATCTATCTGAAAATGACCTGTACAATCCCAGCTCTGCATATAACATGTAATCACCACCAAATTAGTAAGGCAGCCAGATATACCATCAACTCCTGTTTGAACAAAAGAATCAGCAAAACTAAACAGAATATCTTCTGATGGGAAATAACGGACATTCTCAAAAAGATCACTAAACAGATAATACATCACGGGTGCAGTGATGGATAAGAAACATAAGATCTTAGCATGGTACAACAGAATAACTCTCTTCTACATACTGCAGGGGCACATTGCACTCTGGTCGTAGTAAGAAATAATTACCTGTCTAGCGGTAATCCACCGCACCAGCACCCAATGTGAATGGAAAGGTTAGAGAACCTGTGTTGCAATTAGCACCATCAGTATGTATGTGGCAACAATAAAATTTTACATGGGAACATAATCATACTTAAATAAGTACCATCAGCAGAGCCATTGATAAAATTAGTATGACTGTGTAGACCTTGTGTGACAATATTGTCAACTGGATTTTGAGTTCGGTCACAGTTAGCACCAATAATAGCAGCTATGTCAGGGGGCCTGGTTTGGAGAACTTGTTCTACTTGATTCATAAGTATGCTTGATTGGCTTTCCATATATGCAAATGACTCTGCAGAGGTTGCAGCCCTAGCTGCTGCTATACTGAATATCCGACACAACAAAGTGTAACGCTTTGTCCGATCGATCGAGGATCACCATCAAACGGAATGCATAGCCACCATGTGATGATCCTGTTTTGCATCTTTCCTCCACCTCTTCAAGATGTACCGAGGAGGAGGTCCTTCTGAATCAATCAATCAAAATCTCTGCTGGATGCCCTTCCCGCCCACCATTCATATACCGAATGCCGGAATCGTGGAAGTGATTGACAAGCAAGAGTACAAGACAAATGCGGTGGATGTTAATGATTTCATGACCAAGTTAAATGGAAACAGAGAAGAGCGCTTTGTTCTTCTTGTCTGTCTTTTCGTGGAATGCTAAATGAAGGAACATTACATAAAATTAATCGCATAACCATTTGGTCTTCAACACCATCGGTTGAAGAGTATTCATTCTCTCAAGTAAATGGTGAACCCACCACCTATGCACATGGTACGCACCATGCAACACCGACGTCTTGCTGATTTGAATGGGCCTCAAATAGCTTGAGCGGATTCAACATAGATACTGTTGATCCAACAAATCCAACACAAATGATGACCTTGTTCTCATGTCCTACTTGTCACCCCATTTGTCCAACCTAGGCTATACCTCATGCTGCTGTCAAGATAGCCCACCAAGAATCATGACCTACATATACAAAGACACGACAAACACCCAATGTCATCAACATTGCCATAAGGTTAACAAATTTTTTCACAATGAACATAACCATGTATCCTTCACGGTGATAGTAAATTTGTTAGTGAAATGATTTGCCAAGCCCGCTAAAACAAGAAAAGCTCGGACCATCGATCGAATGGTTATCATCAAAATGCAGCCACATGCAGGAATAAGTAGGGCTAATTTACTGGACCTCCATGGGGAAAATTAGGCAGTATCCTATAATCTGCCTTTTTACAGATGTAAATGTAAGAGTTAAAAATGTAATCAATGCAAGTATATCACAAAGAGGAGTTTTCCATGCATGCATTGTTTTAATAAGCAATAAGTCAATGGTGTATTTGACAACTAAAATAGAAATGAAACAATAAGAACTTTGTGGAACCTTAGGTCGGGAAACTCTATGGCATACAGGGATGTTGGCCCAAGGGTAAAATATAAAATTAAGCATATGGATAACAGATGGGGGAAAGGCATGGAACGCTGTCCACTATTATAAATAAGCTTCCCCCACTTAGTTAACTCATAATTAATTAACTTCCCCCAGAGATGATTGATGTCTCTTTTCTTTTCCTAAAGCAAATAAAGCATACATAATAACAGCGCAACCATGACGGCGTAGAAGTCAGTGGGTTAAGTTTCTCTAGTTGAGGCCGGCTCATGGAGAAATTTAAGCTTCCATTTTTTGAACTGGATCACTGTATAAATATCATAAATATCATTGTTGGCGCAGATGAGGGATGCGATGGCCTTGGCGGCGTGGAGGTTCTAAATATCATAAATATGCAAAGGATTTAATTTACGAAAAGGGAAAAGAGAGTTTGTGAGAGGAAAAGAGAGTATAATCGTAAAATGAAGCAAAATTCAGAGTAGCAAGGGACAGGAAAAGAAAAGTTATTATACTCGTATTATTGATAGTTTGAACACAAATTATATCATGCCTTGTAAAGTGTACAATGAAATATCAAAGATGAGGGCTGGTCTAAAAAGCATACACCACAAATTGAAGAATTTTCGATCGTCCTGTGGCTGAAATCGATGTATCCAAGTGCCACTCATTTGAGTTTACCTGCCAATTTTATTGCATGATTAAATTAGTGCAGTCACGATTAAAGAATTCAGGCACTAACAAGCGACTATCCATCTAATGCAAGAATGAGCAAGACTATATGACTTCTACAGAGCAAGTTAGAAACATACAAAGAAAGGAATATCTCGTGCTAAGGACATTGCCACCCGGTTTATCATCGAATAAGAATAGGACGACTTGGTGTGGTACAAAACCTGAAACGAAAGGTGCAGTGGTACAGTACTTATTAACATAGGCACCTGCACAAGAGATGAAGGAAGCTTAGACCAAATAAGGCAAATATACACCTGACTCTCTATATTGATATCAGCACCTCACCTAGAGATTTCAAGTTACAAGAAAGGTCCATGGAGAATGACCCTACCAATGGTTGACAAAAAACCAATCACAGATACATCAATACATGAAGAACACGATTACCAACTATCAAGGGAAAACAACAAAACGATCATATAATCATACAGCTATCATCTACGAGATTTAGACTTAACTTCGTAAAGAGTCAAAGATAACATTTTCATTCTGATTGTACAGTACCATTTGCCAACATTATTAATATGCTAGGACAATGCAAGCGCCCAGTGGGTGAGAATACGGAATCCTTGATTCCGAGGAGTTTGATTCTGACCTCAAACTAATGTCAATCAACATACCCAAAGAAAAGGGTTTAAAAAAAACATACCCAAAGAAAAGACATGTACCCCAAAATCATATCCTTGCGGAAAGAAAATGAGTTCACAATCCCCATTTGTTCACATAGTTCACCTAGACAACATTAACATTCGCTTCCTATCGCCGGATCAAATGAGAGGCCACCTCTAACGGACCACAATTCCATGATAAATTTCAGGGTACTTTGTAAATAACCATTATCTCTCTCAAAATTTAACGAACATTTGCAAACGCAGAGACATCTTGGCCCAAATCGAGCACCACAAGAAACATTTCGTCAACAATTCTAGCATTCTCTAGATACCGTCACACGCATCCGGAGCAATCCAAACAACCAAGAGCAACAGCGAGAACGAAGCGATCAAATCGTGTCAGCGAAAAAGAATCCCCGATCTCGGATCGTGGTGGGCCGGTGCGGGCAAGGTCAAGAGGGTCTTACCAGGCGCAGAGGCTACCTCTGTGCCGGACACGAGGAGGCGGAGGCCGGAGAGGACACCGCGGTTGAGAGCCATCTCTTCCGGTGGTCGCCGTCCGGTACTGCGCGACCAGCTCGCCCACTGCGCGCTTTCGGCGCTCGGCGGCGGCGCCATTGGTGGCGGACGGAGCTGGCGTAAGATCTGGGATCGCGCGCGGCGGGAACGGCGGCTGCGCGAGGCGCGCTTCTTGGAGCCGGGTCCGGGCGCGGATCTGCGGGCGGAGGAGGAGGTCTCCATGGGGCGGCGAGGCGCGCATGGTGGGCGGCGAGCTAGGTGCGGGAGGCATGAGGCGCTTAGGGTTTGCAGAGAGAGGAGAGGCGGCTTGGCTTTGGCGAGAGAGGTAGGGCTGCGGCTCGGGCGAGGGGTCGCAGCGTCGGCGCGAGGTGGGGGAGGAGGCGGCGGCGCGCGGGGGGGGAGGAGGAGGCGGCGGCGGAGCGGAGGGGGGGGGGAGGAGGAGGCGCGCGGGGGGGGAGGAGGAGGCGGCGGCGGAGCGGAGGGGGGGAGGAGGCGGGCGGAGGAGGGGGGGGGGGAGGAGGAGGAGGCGGCGACGGCGGAGGAGCGGGGTAGGAGGCGCACGGGTTCGGTGGGGGAGGCCGACGACGGCGGAGGAGGAGGGAGGGGAGGCGGCGGAGGAGGGGTGGGGGAGGAGGAGGCGACGGGGGAGGGGGCAGCGGAGGAGGCGGAGGGGAGGAGGCGGCGGTGGGGGGAGGCAGGCGGCGGCGAAATCCAGGGAGGAGCGCGGGTTCAGGAGAAGGGTGGGGAGGGCGGTTCGGGAGGAGGGAGGGGGAACGCAAGGGCGTGTGCGTGTGCGTCGGGCAGTTCGGGGGAGGCGGAGGGAGGGGCAGCGCAGGTCGAGCGGGGTGGAGGGGTACTGCAGATCCATTGAAGGATGACCGTCGGATATGGTTGGGTAAGGAGAGAGAATAGAGGAGAGTTAATCTGGTGTGGACGTTTTTATGATGGTGTAATTATGGGTGTATATTGTGGTGTGGACGTAGTTAAGGTCATGACTGTGGAGCAGGTAATTGTTGGGTGGATGTAAAATAATTTGAACTGGTGGATTATTAGTTTAGATAGATGGGTCATGGCAGCGTGGGAGTAGACTTACTTAGGCCATGTATTGGCTTTTATTTAGAAAACTAAAAAACCAATACAAAGAGTTGATTTCTCAAAACGGTTTCTCCACTTCTCTCGTTATCGTCTCACTCCAGAGATAAGGCAGGAGTCACGGATGTATCACTCATCTCACTCCTCTCGTTCCTGTCATGCACACGCATCTCTCTCTCTTTTTTGCACCATCGGCGCTCTCCTTCTAAAACCCACTTCTTTCAGTTACTACTATTTATTTTTAGCCAAAAGACATCAACAAAAGTCAATACGAATGCCCCCTTAGCCACTCTTGATGCACCCTCCCAGCTCTCGCACGACCACAGCAGATGCTTGCATCTCCCATCAGTCTAGGGGTCTGTTTTTTAGACTATGGCTTATAACTTATGGTTGCAGTTTATGACTTTTGACTCTAGTGCAATTGCTCGTGCGAATAAACCGAAAGTCAATAAGCTGCTTCTAAAAGACTATCCCGATAAACCGCTTCGAAATAGCAACAGAGAAATCGTCCTGTTTATTTATTCGAGGGAATTCATAAGTCATATGCCACAAGCTGAAGTAAGCTAAAAAGAACAGACCCTAGATTAGACTTGCATGCGTCAGTCAACGGGTCAATGTAAAACTTTTCTCTACTACTTAAAAGAGAGAGTTGGTGATGGTAGTTCATCTACTTCTCCCAACTCCCCTTTGGACCTCTTTGAAAAAAATCTCCAACAAAAATTAAAAAAATCTACCAAAAAAATTTTGCACCTTAAAAATTCTCTAACAAAAAAGTATAGCTTTACCGAGTGCACAACAGACATGAGGGAATTGAGATACAACACACCTGAGTGTGGAGGCAGAGCTAACGATGTGAGCTAGGCAAATCGATCTCAACAATGTCGACTCGATGTACTAGGATAATACTTATTTATCCATAGTAAAACACGAACATACCATTAATTTTGGTCTATATTTTACCTCATCGGTAATGATTGCTGCGTAGATTTCTTTGCCTTTAGCTCTTTGGCCTCCTCCACCCCATATCTCAAGTTCGTTGATTCATTGACATCCCCCAAAATTGCAATGCTCCAGTGTCGTTGTTTCTCTTCCAAACCATAGCCTTTCTGCTACAGTTATTGAAGAACCATGTGATGAGGTCTAGCATTTTATTGTGATGAATCACTATCATTTTGGAGGAGTGAAAATTTAAAATTCACAAATTTATAGATTTTTTGGACAGCTTGTAGAAATGGATGATTTTAGAAAATTTGAGTCATGAAATGATTTATTTTGACCCAGGTTAGTGCTTATATGTTGTATGATGTATGTTACAACCAACGTTGCACAAGTTGTGAAAAAACTTGTGCCTGAAAATAATTTTTTACTTTTTGGATGTAAATGGTCGCTTGGAGTTAATCATGATGAACGGCGAGGATCAGGGCTACACTCATGGAGGAGCTGAGGTCTAGAATGATCAAGAATACCGTGTGAGATGGATGAGCTTAAGCATGGCACATGGAAGGGAGGAACATTGAAGAGAAGTTTGAGCGACGGGTTGCACTATGTGGCTTAGTTGGTTCAAGTGAGCCGTGGTCTGGTAGAACCGGAACGGAAGAGACTTGCTGACCTGAGGCAACCTAGTGGTGCATCTACACATGACAAGTATGGTGCTTACTTACAATGAAAGATAAAGGTTGGGTCAAAAAAGGGTATTTTGGTAGATTGACCAAAATACTGAAAACTATCTTGGATCAAAACTGCAATACTTGGAAGAGTGATTTAGGTTAAAGAGAAGTTGAGAAGATTAAGTTGACTTAACGGATTTGGGTTTACGCGCTTTGTAAAGCATGCATAAGCGTATTATGTGAGTTAAAAACCCATGTATATAGGATTATCGGGTTTTTCCATATATGCTAAGTGGATAGTATCCACTAAGAGTTAGATGGGGCTAACCAACCTATCTATTTAATGAGTTAGGATAGAGACTTGTTAGTTAGCCATCCAACCATTCTCTCATTGAGCTCATGAGTTCTAGAGTTAAGGTTTCAGAGAAGTTAACATTGTAGTGTGATATTTTGTCATTTAGGTGGAGTGACTATAAAACCATTATCCTCAAGTAGCAATATATCAAATTTGTTCATCTCTCATGAATCCCTCTTATTTTGGTTGATTTGCTCTTGATTTGGTTGTTTTTAATCTTTTCTCTCCTTGATTTTGTTGGGTGCTAAGAACGTGTAAATGATGCGAATATCCTTTGAAAATCAATCTCCATCCATCTAGACATCAGGTTTAGCAAGTTCTTGAAGTTACCCGATTTTTGCTTGATTTGACCTCTCCAAGTGATTTTCTTGATCCAACTGCTTTTAGGTCAATTTCTTGGTGTTCTAGCTTGCTGTGACATATGGGAATACATCTAAAGCCATCGTGGCCATCATTCACCCACGCGCAAGTTGTATTTACTGTTTTTGGTTTTTGCTCGGTTTTGGTGCATCCTTCGTTTAATTGGAAAAAGATTAGAATTTTGGCACCGATTCTCTTGATTATTGATTGTAATAGATTCCTAACACTCTAGAGGAGATGCATGCCAAGCTTCAAGTTATTTAGATTTATAGATCAAAAGCTACATGAATTTTTGGTTTTCAAATAGTGCTAATTTTATAATTCATAAGGCTAAATCCACTATAGTAAGAATATCAGATAGTATAGCATTACTATCGTAGTCACTGCAACGATGCTACCAATTTTACTATTCATCCCTCGGATTTTTAACTTTCTAATTTGTTGGCGTTTATGTTGGGTTTCTATTCTTAATCTTCATAGCTTTATAGTGATTGGAGTGAAGGATTGACGAATACTTTGAGAAAAATTTTGAGACATCATTCACCCCACTGTTGCCTTATCGTCCTACAAGTGGTATCAGAGCTCGATTAGCTCTTCTCATAGATCTTAACCTAACTTAGAAGCTATGATTAATAGTATTTGAATATGCCGTGCTTCCGGTAAATGAAGCTATGTTTAATGGGTGATTCCAATAGCAAAGCATAAGTAAGTTTGGAAACGTGGAAGTCTGGTAATCAAGTTTTGAAACCCTCAAATACCCTAAGAAATTTATGATTTGATATTTTATGTTTAGAAGCAAATTGTTTACAAACAAAATTGCATCTACATAAAATAATAAATTGATTTACCTCGTTCCATGGCAATCTCTTGCATATAGTTAAATAGCATCTCCCATGTGACTTGTTGAGTACGGTTGGTTGTACTCATACTTGCTAAAATCATGAACAAAGAATGCTTGTCAAGAAAATGAAGGAGTCTATCAAGACGACGCCGAGCTCTACGATGTAGACGCCGCCTGGTGTTAGGATTTATTCTACACTCAGGCCTGCCTGTGGAGTTTCTTTTGTAATGTAGCTTTGGGTTGCACGCCTCTCTGTGTAAAACTTGGGTGCTAAGCCTTAATTTTGTAATAAATTTTGTTTTTATGCTTAAGCTTGTCTTGGCAATGGTGTACACTCATTTACAGTACTCGTAGTTGAACAATCCTGGGCAGTTGTGAGGGTAACCTAACGTCCCCGGAAATGGGGGTGTTACAATGCTCGCAGCGGCAGACAAGAAGGCTGCTCGCTGCAGCTATGCGGCAACATGACCATCTCCTTCCCTTTTGAGGTCGTCCCCGAGCAGGCAGCGGCGACCAAGTGCGGTTGGCTTGGCTTCTAGGTTGTTTGCGAGAATAGCACTCCATACCTCAGTTACAGTTGACGCTGGCCCTAGTTCTAGATCCTTGACATCTTCTACGACAGTCGATGCTCGCTGTCGCCACCTTACCGTTGGGCAACTCAAAAACCAACGGGATATTAAAAATCTAAATTAGAAATGCAAAAACAAAAGAAAAAGGCGTAATCAGTGGCGAATCCACCGTGGGTGCTTGTGGGTGCTCGAGCACCCCCCTCCTCCCACGGTGGAAGAAGACCCGGCCAGCGGTTGTCGGTCTGTCGGAGCCTCGGAGGATGAAGGACTCGGTCGCCCGGTTGAAGAACTCGGTCGTCCAGGTTGAAGAAAGCTTAAGCCATGAGGCCAGCCTAGTCGAAAGCCCAATGAATCCTGGCCCAAAACCCAGAACAGTAGATAAGGCCGAGGAACTGAGGAAGATGAACAGCACGAGCCCTCAACAGTAGATCAGGACCATCAGGTCATGGAGAGGCCGAGCCGCCGTCGAGTCGAAGAGAGAGTAGACTCACCGTCGTCCGCAGCCCGGCGGAGGGGGAGCCGGGGAGGGGGAGCGGCCGGCGCGGCGAAGGGGGAGCCGCGGAGGGGGAGGCGGCGCGCGCGCGAGGGGGAGTCGGGAGGAGGAGGCGGCGACGCGGCGGAGGGGGAGCCGGGGAGGGGGAGGCGGCCGACGCGGCAGAGGGGACGAGACGACAAGCGACGACGCCGATGAAGAGGCGAAGAGCTATTCCCCGTTCGCCGTTTTGCCGAATGCCCGAATGCGTTTTGATTTCTGCTGGAGACTGGAGACCATTGGTACTCATGAGGCATGAGCTGTCTGCCCGAGTGCCCGTCGTCTGCCCGTGATTCTCCATCAATTCGCCACTGCTTGACTGAGTGCGTGACCGAGGGCGCTCTTGACTGCCGCACTGACTGAGTGAGTAACGAGTGATTGTTCAAGTAAATTATTGTTTGATCGATTAATATCTCATTTTTAGTGACTTAGTGGTATGTGTTTATTTTATTTTTAATACTTATGGACATTCAAAATTTAATACTATATCACTACATTTGATTTTTTTTTCTTATTTACAGATCGTTACTCACATATTTATGAACATTTGGGGCACATTATCCATTACCAAGGTACTAAATTTATTGTATTGTACATTTTCAATTTGTTCTTTTTCTATTTATGTATGAATTTTATATTCCAATGGCAAAAAACTAGTAGATATAGTTTTAGTATATTTATATTGTGCTATAACCTCAATAGTAGAGCTCCCCCTCTATTTTCCTCCTGGATTCGCCACTGGGCGTAATCAACGCGTGGACCTAGGGCCTGTTTGATATGGCTGTGGTTTATGACTTTTGACTGAAATTTTTGAATTTTAACTATTTGCGATAGAGTTTACGGAGAGAGATATTCGCTTACGATTTTGGTTGATACAGATGTTAGGCTTTTAATGTGTACTACAATTAACTTAGGGTCTGTTTGGTTGCCTGCATGAGCTGATGCAGCTGCATGAGCGTGGCCAGGCTGAGTAGAGAAGGTCCTCAGCCGCGTTTCTCCTCAGCTTGGCTCCAGTTGATTTTTTGCATCCGCTCGTGCAGGCTCTCACCCCGATGCAGGCAACCAAACACCATCTCCCTGCATACGCTGGTGCGAGCCACCCCGATGCAGGCAACTAAACAGCCCCTTACAGACCGTATTTTGAAAAAAAATATTCTGTTTAAAAATTAGATGCTATAGTAAATACCAAAAATCACTTTTAAAAGTCGTTAAAGGACAGGCCCATAGTCATATCCCGGCTCGTCCTTCCGTTCCGTTCCTCTTCTTACCCCATTATCTATTGTAATTTCTCTAAACCTTCACTCAGTCGGCCGGCTACGCTAGGCGTCTTCTGCTTCCGAGACTACAACTGGTCGATCAGACGCCGCTTCTTCAGGGGATGAGCCTGCTTTTTCTCCCCGTGGGACCTGCTGGTCCCAGCCGACGTGACGCCTGATAGCTGCGCCTTGCCTTGCGCGAAGGAGCCGTCTGCTCCCTGTGCCCTCCCGCTGGATGTGATGGAGTAAGCACCAAGAAGCAGCACTACCTCCTGTAGTTTTGTTTTCACGTATGTATCGTTCTTATATCATACTAATATAATCTTCTCTTGCGTCTATCCCCTCACAAGTCACAACGCTTTTGTTCGTTACTGCAATCGTCGGAAATCTGTAACGCCCCCATTTCTGGAGACGGTACGGAACATCATAACCGTACTGGATGTACAGTTATGACATTCTAGGGTTACATGTGATCATCATAACAGCACCAGCTTACATAACGTACCACATTTATTACATCATTATATTGTTGTTAAGGTACACAGCGGGCGCATAAGCCCATACACTACCACATACACACAAAAGGATCGACGGCCTGAGCGTGGCTAAAACCTAAGCCCAATCTTCCTCAAAGTAGACTGGTTCTTCAGGAGCGTCTTCTTCTATCGCGTCATCTTGCCAGCATTGGCCTTCTGTTGATGATGTTTAGCAAATCATGAGTACCACTGTACCCAGCAAGTCACAGGGGTAAACCCTGGTTTACTATATGCATGGTGTTTCAAGGATGGGAGTATATTGGTTATATTACAGTGGGTGGATGCAGTTTTATTTGTAAGCAAGCAAAACTTGAAGATGTTTGCTCCTTAAGATCAGGGGTTTTGATTAACAGAATCAGTTCATCAATTATCACATTAAATCATCTCCAATCCTACTTATGCCTCGTTATTGGAATCACCCAATTAACACAACTTCATTAACCGGAAGCACGGCGTATTCGAATACCATTTGTTACACTCTGCAGAGTTGCTCAACTTTACCCACACGATCCCTTAACTCCCGCGACAGAGTTAAGAAAGTCAGGTCGGTTCACTGCTCCCTCCTTTATATAGACTCTACCCGATAGCATCACTCAGTCACGGCTACAATTGCACATATACTCTTCTCTAGCCGTTTGTGAGTGAATACTACCGTTGTTAGGTACCCGCAGCATACCTAACTCCCCGTCTACCTGTCATCACAGCCTGTAGAGTTTCAATTGAATGGAGCAGTTACTAGACCAGTGTTGACAAGTCAACTCCTGTGGCCTGAGCGTTGACTATGTCTTTTACTTGGCACAAGGTTCTCGTCCTTACATTTTTCACCTGAGGCATCCAACCACATCCCCCTCTGTGCCCACTGGCACCACCACCCATCCTTACCAGCCTCTCACTCGGGTAAGGTCGTGGGCGTAGATCACCGCGTGATTTCCCACAGCACACCCTTCCCAGTCTCAATCCCCTAAGGTAAAGTCGTGGGCGTAGATCACCACGTGATTTCCCACAGCACATCTTTACCTTAGTATCAGCTTTGAAATCCTACCAGCCTGCGGCCAACACCTTAGTAGTACAAAACTGTTTAATGAGGCGATCATGGTTACTTTAATACCTTATTTTATTTCTTACTAAGGTTGTCAAGGTGAATATGGCCATCAAGTTAAACGGGGCTTTTTATCAGTGGTAGGATTATCTAAATAGCATGTCATTCTAAACATTTCATTTAAGCACATACATTTCACAATTATCCATAATGCAAAATATGCTAATTAAGTATTGTAAACATTATGGGATTTCAATATGTTCAAAAACATGTGACTTGCCTTGCTGGTCTGGAATCTCTACTATGTCGTAGATCTGAGCAGTCGGCTCCGGCTCCGGAACTGAGGCTTCAGCTACGTCGGATGCTAGCGTAAACACATAAAATCATAACATAAGTTTTAATTCCAATTGAGTTCAAATCAAAGCAACCAATTCAAAAAGAACCAACTAGAATAATATCTCAGCCCAATAATTCCTAAGCGTGTGGATAGACATTTTTCTAGGAACGGTATTCTTAAATCGACGAAATTTGTATTTGGGATATTTGGATTTAGCAAAAGAGAAAAATTCAAATTTAACAAATTTGAATTTGGAGGAATAGAGACCAGATTTGAACTCAGTGAAATTTTCTGGTCAAGATGGTGTATTTTTGTATTTTTGGGAATTTTCTAGAATTTTCTATGATTTTTGGGGCATTTTCTGGATTTTTCGGGATTTTGAATAGTAACGGCTCGGCCGTGAGCGATGCCCAGCCCGCCGCGTGTGCTGATCTGGCGGCGGCGGCTTCCGCGGCGGCTCGGCGGCTGTTGGCCCGCTCCGCCGGCGCGGCAGCCGAGGCCCACACACGCTGCGGCAGAGCCAGCGCGGGCGCGGTGCTCTGCGGATCGGCGACGCGTGGCGGTGTCGGCGGCGCCGATGGGGCGGGCGGCGCGTTCGGATGCTCGGATGGAGCGAAGGGCGGCGGACGGCGGGATTTGAACGGAGGCCGACGGTCGATGGAACTCGATCGGCGGCGTGCGTCGTCGTCTTCCTCGCGTCTCCCGACTTCGGCGGAAAAGCGGAGCGCAGCTCCGTTGCGGGAGGCGGAGGCGATGGCGCCCGGGGCGGCCATAGCCAAAAGGTGCGCTCACGGGTGCTGGTTCCATTTGTGGGTAGCTGGAGGAGTTTGGGTGTACGGGGATGGTCGCGGGCCGTGGGGAAGGCGACGGTGTGTGCGGCGGCGTTGGGGAGCTCCGGTGGCGCTGCAATCCAAATGGCTGCTGTTTAACCATCTACGGGCCCCCAGTGACTCATTGGCGGTGGCGGTGCAGCTCGGGGAAGGATGGAGTGGCCTAGCCACGGTGACGGCCTTGGGGTCGGCGGCGAGCTTCGTGGCCCGGCTGCTAGACTCCCGCTCTTGCTCTGGTGATCGCGTCACTGTGTTCAGGGAGTAGAGGTGCACGTGCCAGAGGGAAGAATTGGATTTTTATTAGCTAATTCTCCCGATTGCGGTTAGGGCTTACGGGCTCGGGCGCGGCTTGCCGCGGTGGAGGCGACGAGGCGTGTCGGTGGAGTGGGAGAGGAAGGGGGCTACCTGGAGGCGATCTACAGTGGAATTAGGCTTTTATACGGCGTGTACAGGTGGCGCAGCTGCGAGGCGGTTCGGCGCCCGTTCTCCCGCGAGGAACGGGGGAGGAGGGGTGAGCTGGGGCTGCGCCGCGCGAAGGAGGGCGAGGTGGCGAGGTGAGTCTGCAGCACTCGAGTGCTTATTCGTCCTCAGAGGGAGAGAGGCGACTGGACTGCTTGCGCTGGCGCCGGCGAGGACAGCGGGCTGCCGGCGTCCTCCGCCTGAGGAGAAGGGCGGGCGGCGTCTCGGCGCGTGGGGTCGGCGCCTCGCGGCTTGAGCTGGAGGGCAGCCTCCTGTTGCGCTTGGGGAAAGCGGCGGCGTGGCGCGGCGGCCGGAAGGAGAGCGAAGCGGCGCGCGCGCGCAGATGGCGCCGGCCAGGAGCGAAGGCGGGAAGGGGAAAAAGGGAAAGCGTATTTTCCATTTTCTTTCCAAATTGGGCAAGTTTTCCATTTTCCATTTGGATTTCCAAAAAATTTTAAACATGCCCAAAATTTAGGGTGTTTCAACCTACCCTCCTTAAGAAGAATCTCGTCCTCGAGATTCATCTGGCCTTGTAAACAAGTTGGGGAAGTCTTTCTGTAGTTCTGACTCCTTTTCCCATGTGGACTCTGTTGGTGTATGATTCTTCCATTGTACTCGGCAAAACTTAACATTCTTGTTTCTGAGCTGTCGTTCAGTTGTTTCAAGTATCTGTAGAGGCTCCTCTGGGTATGTCAAATCTTTGGAAAGTTCAATTTCTCCCAATGAGACTTCTTCTGTAGGTTGCCTCAGGCACTTTCGGAGTTGGGACACATGGAATACGTTGTGTACTCTGGTCATGTTGGACGGTAATTGCACTTCGTAGGCTACTTCTCCCACTCTGTTTGTAATTGGGAACGGTCCAACATATCTGGGTGCTAACTTTCCTCTGACCTGAAATCTCTTGACTATTTTGAACGGTGTGACCTTGAGGTATACGTAATTGCCAACTTCGAAACTCAAGTCTTTTCTTCTAGTATCGGCATAGTTTTTCTGACGGTCTTGAGCTACCTTTATCTTCTCTCTAATGATTCTCACATGAGCTTCTGCGTCTTGGACTATCTGGGGTCCAATATATTGCCGTTCTCCTGTTTCTGTCCAGTTTAGTGGAGTTCGCACTCTCGCCATACAACGCTTCAAATGGGGTCATCGAATCGGCTTGATAGCTATTATTATAGGAGAACTGTGCAAATGGCAAACAAGTGTTCCATGCTGCTCCATAGACTATAGCACGTGCTCTCAACATATCTTCTAGGATTTGATTGGTTCTTTACATCATCCATCGGTTTGTGGATGATAAGCCGCATCTTGAAAGATAAATCTGTGCCCATTGCTTCATGCGCTTTTCCCAGAACATAGAAGTAAATTGTGCTCCTCGATCGGACACAATCCTGCTTGGAACACCATGATACACTACAATCTTGGTTAAATATAACTCTGCCAACTTATCCTTCCCGTAAGTTTGCTTAATAGGAAGGAAATGTGCTACTTTAGTCAGTCGATCCACAATGACCCAGATAGCATCATATCCTTCTTTTGTCTTGGGTAGGCGGTGATAAAGTCCATCCCAATCTGTCCCATTTCCATTCGGGTATTGGTAATGGTTGCGATGAACCTGCAGCTTCGGTGATCAACTTTTACTTTTGGCGGACATCACATTTGGCTACATATTCCGCTATCTCTCTCTTCATGTTATTCCACCAAAATCTTCTTTTTAAATCTTTATACATCTTGGTTCCGCCAGGATGTATTGAGAACTGTGAGGAGTGAGCTTCTGATAATATTAAATCCTTCAGTTCTTGTTTATTTGGTATGCAATATCGCCCTTTAAAAGTCAGAATTCCTTGTTTGTCTTCAATAAACTCAGTTGATTTCTTCTCTTGGCTGCTCTTTTTCAATTCTTGTGTTTCTTCATCGTCATCCTGAGCTGTTTTGATTTTATCTGTTAGCAATGGCTGAATATCAAGGGCTGCTAACATTCCTTGTTCAACCACTGCTAAATTGAGCTTCTGCATCTCTGTTACTAAGTGTAGAGGTTGGTCAATCTCACTGACCATGCTGTGATACACTCTTCTGCTTAAGGCATCTGCTACTACATTTGCCTTACCTGGGTGATATTGCAAATCGATATCAAAATCCTTGATCCGCTCTAGCCATCTTCGTTGTCTTAAATTGAGGTCTGGCTGAGTAAAGATATACTTCAGACTTTTATGGTCTGAAAATATTTCACAATGGTTACCCAGCAGATAATGTCTCCAGATTTTCAATGAATGGATTACGGCAGCTAGCTCCAAGTCATGTGTAGGATAGTTCTCTTCATGTGGCCTTAACTGTCGTGAAGCATATGCTACCACTTTTCTATCTTGCATCAGCACACATCCTAATCCTTGCTTGGAGGCGTCACAGTAAATCTGAAAATCTTTCTCTGGATTTGGAAGGGTTAGGACTGGTGCAGTTGTCAATTTGGTCTTTAATTCTTGAAAACTTTCTTCACACTTCTTCGTCCACTCAAAAGGTATCTCTTTCTTGAGCAATTGAGTGAGTGGTCGGGAAATTTTCGAGAATCCTTCTATGAATCGGCGATAATAACCCGCCAATCCTAGAAAGCTTCTCACTTCCGTTACATTTGTGTGTGGCTGCCATTCCATTACTGACTTAATCTTCTCTGGGTCAACTTTGACTCCATCTTCTGAAATGATGTGACCCAAGAATGAAACTTCTTTCATCCAGAAGTCACATTTGCTGAATTTTGCATCTGGTGGTGTTCCTAAGCTTGGACAGAGCGACATGTAAGTGTTCTTTGTGTCCTTCTTCATTCTTGGAATAGATGAGTATATCATCTATAAACACTATCACAAATTTGTCCAGCTGTTCCATATATACCATATTCATGAGGTTCATGAAATATGGCGGTGCATTGGTTAACCCAAAAGGTACGACTGTGAACTCGTAGAGTCCGTACCTAGTTGTAAATGCAGTTTTCTCCTATCCCGCTCTCGGATTTTCAAGCGATGATATCCGGCGTAGATCAATCTTTGAGAAAACTTTGGCTCCTCGGAGCTGATCAAACAGATCATCTATTCTTGGTAGTGGGTATTTGTTTTTGATAGTCACTGCATTTAGACCTCGATAGTCAACGCACATCCGCTGACTTCCATCTTTCTTCTTCACAAATAGCACGGGGGCTGCCCATGGGGAAATACTTGGGCGTATGAACTCTTTTGCTTGCAAATCATCTAACTGTTTCTTCAGTTCCTTCAGCTCCACTGCTGACATTCTGTACGGATGCTTCGTAATCGGTTGTGTGCCAGGGACTAATTCTATTGCCAACTCTATTGGTCTGTCCGGTGGCTTACCCGGTAGTTCTTCTGGGAACACATCAGGGTATTCTTCCACGATTGGCACTCCTGTTCCTTCACCCGTTACGACACTGTGTATACCACTCTTCATCTTCTGAAGTAGCTCATGGTCTGTGTGGACCACTATCTCTTGGCCATCATCCCCAGTCAAGGTCACTGTTTTGTGCTCACACCTTACTATGGCTTTATTCTTGGTTAGCCAGTTCATTCCCAATATAATCTCTAGTCCCTTCATGTCCAATATTAACAAGTTTGCCTTAAATTTTAATCCCTGGATTTCTAGTGTGAGATTACCACACCCAAATCGGGATTCCATTTTTATGCCAGGTGTTTGAATGGCATAAAGTTTTGGCAAAGGCATGACAGCCATTTGATTCTTTGTCACAAACTCCATAGATATGTAAGAATCGTAGCACGGGATCAAACAAAACTAGTGCGGTATGGAATTGACAAGAAACATACCTACAATAACGTCATTTGATCCTGCGGCATCTTCAGCTGATATGTGATTGACTCTTGCTTGGAGAATGAGGTTGCCTGTTCCCTTGCCTCTTCCTAGCTGATTGTTCAACGATGACCCAGCAGGCACAACTATCACATTCCCTGATTGATTTGGTGCTCTGGTTTGCTGATTATTGTTTCTTCCTATCTGTGGGGAAGCCCCGGCTTGAATTCTTGTTGTCTCCGATGGCAAATGTTTCTTAGGACAATTGTTTCTGAAATGTCCCGGTTGCCCACAGTGAAAACAGTTATTCGT
Organism: Dendrocalamus sinicus; assembly: GCA_036346575.1. NCBI lineage: Eukaryota > Viridiplantae > Streptophyta > Magnoliopsida > Poales > Poaceae > Dendrocalamus > Dendrocalamus sinicus. The sequence goes on from CM070641.1 coordinate 2,257,091, forward strand.
TTGAGGGCAATTTTGTTGCATGTGGTTTCCGCCACATTTGAAACACTTGAGTGGTTGCTGCTGGAATCTATTGCCTTGTTGGGGAGCATTGGCTGGGCGTCTTGGCACTAGCATCACTTGACGATTAGTGAACTGCCGGTTTTGAGGTGGCGTCCAGGTTCTTGACTTTTGTGCATTGGAAGACGATGTAAATGGGGTTTGCATCGCCTTTCTCTTCCTATTCTCCTCCATCTGTCCTCTGGCCTCTTCAGAATTGATTAAGCAGTCTACCATATCGGATAGATCCCTGAAGCGCATCGCAGATATATGATACTTCAGGGAGTCTTGTAGACCTGCCCTGAATCTCTCCATCTTCTTATCTTCAGTATTTACATCATCTTCTGCATATCTGGATAGCTCATTAAACTGGTGTACATACTCCATGACATTCCTTCTACCCTGCCTTAGCGCCAGGAACTCTCTGCGCTTAGCCTGAATCATTCCATCAGGAATGTGTGCTTTTCGAAAAACTTCCGCGAACTCCTCCCAGGTGAATTCTTTATGGTTATGCATAGTCTGGTAATTAATCCACCAAGAGGAGGCTTGTCCTTGAAGCTGATGAGTTGCATAAAGTACCTTTTCACTATCTTCACAATGAATGATTTTTAGTTTTCGCTCAATGTCTTTAATCCAATCATCGGCTGCCATGGGGTCCGCCGAAGTGGAAAAGACCGGTGGTCTAGTCTTTCGAAGTCCGCCCACTTCATGGCGGTGGTGCTCTGCTAAACTCGTCCTCGTGAACCACTCGAGTACGGGGTTCTCGTCATGATCTGCTCTAGCATCTTGGAGTGTTGTTCTATAAGTTTGGTCTGATTCAGCTCGGCTTGGTGGCGGTTTTGCTCCATCACTGCTAATATATTAGCAATGGCATCTGTCCCGATTGCAGTGTTATTGGGCCTGTTGTGGGTTACCTTGATTTGGTTGATGCTCGACATCTTGCTTCGCATTAGATAAGCTGAATTACTTCACCGCTTTCCTCCACTTGTAGAAAGATAAGCGAAGACGAGTTTGGAGACAAGTCCAAGTAACTAAAGCCAAATTAACGTGTGCCACAAAGACATTCTTTTAAAGATAACCACCAAATATAGTATTAACAACCAAAGAGCCAAGGTAGCCAAGATACATTACATGCTGCACATATACAAACATAACACCATTACAATACCACGGTCTACTCTGAGTTAAGTAGGGCACTTCACTACTTTTATTCTAGCTAGATCGCCTCCTTTGTACAACCAAAAGTCAACCATCTACTACCAAGACCTAGCTACATCCTCGAGTCCTCCAACGCTCACCAACCCTCGGTCGGTGGCTTTCTTTGTCGATGTAGCGCACAACCTCCTCGGGGTCCTCCTCATCCCTAGCTGGTGGCGCTGGAGCACGCGCCGGCTGGAACAAGGAGCGATACTCCGGAGCGGTCATGCGGCGTCGAGGCTGTGAAGGACCGGGTACGTCGGGATCCCCACGTGGGCGGGATGGACCTGGCACATCCATGCCAACGGGAATCACCGGGTACACAGGAACTACTGGAGCCACAAGCGGCTGGAGAGGGACCAGTGCTGCGGGGACATCTCGAGAATCTCGTGTCAACTTATCGAACCTGGCAATCAGTCAGCGAAACCTATTTGGTATTTATTGATTGGCTAGGCCGTCGTCGTACCCAACCGCCACCAATTTCCTCCAAAATTCATTTGAATATATAATTCCCCCACTCGTGCACAAGCGCAAGCGCTCAAGCCCACACTCAGTCCGCAGCCACGGCCGCTCAGCCAGGGTCGAACTTACTGAATCGGGACTTGCTGAAGTATGATGAAATATTTTCCTTGTGAATGCTGAACATAGTTTGATTGAAATATGAAGAGCAAGGACAATTCTTTCTTTCTTTCTTTCTTTCTTTCTTTCTTTCTTTCTTTCTTTTGGGATTAACTGGTTTAATAAGTGAACTCGTGTTCGGTATGATGTGGAGCAAGATGGTGCATATTGCTTTAGTTTGTTATTTGTTCAGGATAAAAAGGGGCTGGGTTTTAGAATTTGGAACAACTGTCACAGATTTGACAAACATGTTGGTAGCCTAAGAAGCGTTCATACCCACCGTTTGGCTCGTGCTACAAAGGACTCAGTGCCGTCAAATATTGCGCAAGTTAGGCAACAGGGCCACGTCATCGAAGACTTGCTTAGTCCTGGCTCGGTGACTTTTCCTTCCGGCTGTGCTTAATGATAGGCCCATCAAATTCTTCCGCCTCAGTCTAAGAGCCTATTTGGGAGAGCTCCATCATTGAAAATGTGGATCTGGAGCAGCAGCTTCACCGTGAATCTAGGATCCCACCATAGAGTGTTTGGCTTGTACAGCACCTCTAGATCCACGAAATTGAGGTTTTGGTGGGAATGGTCATTTTTGGTGGGATGGGGTGTGTAACCAGTGGCATTGGTGGGTAATTATCACTCAACTCCACGGTTGAACACCCCTTAAGGAGCTCCATGAAATCCATGGATCTGGCCCTCAGATCCAGGATTTTGGTGGATCCAGATTTCGCGGAGCTGGAGCGTTTGGGTAAAATTTCGTGGAGTGGAGCTGTTTTTCGTGGATCTGGAGCTGGTGGAGCTTTCCCAAACAGGCCCTAACACTCTTCCTGAATCCCGGTCTCCAATTGTTCTGTTTCTCCCAGTAATTGTTCTGTTGTTCCCATCTATTTGCCGGAGCAGCAACTGCAACACTGAACCAAGGAGCAACCTGCTCGCCCAGGACAGCATCTAGAACATACAATTAAGTTCTAAAGACTTGATCCCAATAATAATATGCCACTCAATAATTATAGGAGGACATCAACACTAAAGACATAAGAGCAATACAGCATTCTGCTAGCATTCACCTCAATTTGGCTAGCTTAAATCAAAGGAAGTCAGGATCGGCATGTTCACGTTTTTAGCAGCCCAAGCTGTGCTGAACAAAATGCATACTACTGTTTATTTTCTTTTGTTGTTGCCCCTTTCTGTATTTTTTTCTTTGCGGTTGATCCAGATTGGAACTTATTGCAGATAGTAGGCACCTCATCAGGTTAATTTTGTTAGGTACGTCCTTTTGTTGCCTTTTAAGTTACTTATATATGGTTATACTTAGTCACACCTGAAGTGTTTATTGATTTTTCTTTCATTCCCCAGTTTCCTTATCTGCTCCGACCAGCTTGCTTTTGGCATGTCTTGTTTGGATAATTCACCATCGGAAGCAAAGTCTCAGTTTGTTCAACCTCCGACAGTACACTAGGGATGAGTCAGAAACAGAAGAAATATTAAAAAAAATATCAATCTCTGTCCTTGAAAAGGTTCAAGTACACAGAGCTAAAGAAAATAACAAGATTTTTCAGGGATGAACTAGGAGAAGGTGGCTATGGCATGGTATTCAAGGGTAGCCTAAAAGATGGCCGCATGGTTGCTGTAAAACTCTTGAAAGGATCTGAAGGCAATGGAGAGGAGTTTCTGAACGAGGTCATAAGCATCGGTAGCACATCCCATGTTAACATTGTTAGTCTACTTGGATTTTGTTTACAAGGATCCAAGCGAGCCCTTGTTTATGAGTACATGGTAAATGGTTCTCTGGCGAAGTACATTTATTCAGATAATTCAAAAGAGACTATTGGGTGGGAAAAGTTACAACAAATAGCAATTGGCATTGCACGAGGGTTGGAGTATTTGCACCGGGGCTGCAACACCCGCATCATCCATTTCGATATCATGCCTCACAATATCCTTCTAGATGAAAACTTTTGCCCTAAGATTGCGGATTTTGGTCTGGCAAAACTATGCCATGCCAAGGATAGTGCCCTCTCAATGGCTGAAGCAAGAGGTACCATTGGTTTCATTGCTCCAGAAGTATTTTCTAGAGGATTTGGACTGGTGTCAACCAAGTCAGATGTTTACAGCTATGGAATGATGCTGCTAGAAATGGTAGGAGGAAGGAATAAGTTTGAAGGAAATACTGACAATTCTAGTGAAGCTTATCTTCCAAACTGGGTTTATGATCATTTAGTAGAAGAGTTGCAAAGGCATGAAGTCACATGCGAGACAGAAGAGATAGCAAGGAAGATGACCCTAGTTGGCTTGTGGTGCATACAAACTACCCCAGGACATCGTCCTTCCATGAGCAGAGCCATAGAAATGCTTGAGAGGAGCGTCAACGAACTGGAAATGCCACCTAAGCCATTCCTTACTTGTTCCTCACTTCCGTCATATTTTTCACCCTAGCCAAGATTTCTTTACCAAGATACTTCTTTTTCTTCTTTTGTTCAGCTGTGCAACTCAAAAGCAAATTAAAGGCATCAAATTCTTTTTCCCTGGGCTGACTGAATCAAGAAAGGCATGCACAATTAGGTTTACAGTCCCCTCTCATTCTCTACGAAAGGAACATCGTGTAAGTTCTAAAAAGCACAATTAAAAATACAGGTAGTTGGTGCCGCCATTTATCCAAAGTTGCGATTTGTCTTTGAACATCAGTAACATGTACCGCCAAGGAATGCCAGGATTCAAATATCATTTCCACTAACCAAACATATGAAATCACCTATCAAATTGAGCAGCCAATGTATAAAACTACCAGGAATATTAATAATGGTTAAATGCATGGTATGCACACACTTGATTGGGGTCATCACTCATCAGTATCCTGCTCTCCATAGCCCTTGAAGGGATGATGGATATACGTGAGCTGCCTGCCTCTATGCCAAAGTGAACGTGTTGGGCTCGAAACACGGCACGCTTTTCTTCTCTTTGCTGCGGCAAGACACTACTGGTCCCCCCGGTGAGGGAAATTTGGCCAGTCTCTGATGCATTCCGGTAACATCAATCCTGGATGCTGCTCAACTCCCCGCGGTTTCTGTTGTAGTTCTGCCTCCGCCGTGCTTCACAGATGGCGGTATGGAGTCTACTTGTTCGCGGCCGATCAGCCGATGACGATTCCCTCCGCGACGGCAATCCTGCCGCTGGAGGCGAACGGGTAAAGTAAAACCTGCCGGCCGGCGGCCGCCGTCTCGATGCAACAACTTTAAAGAGCAAAGGGCGGATCTACGTGGGCTGGTTCTGAACGGCCAGCCCAAATACTACAGAGAGGAGAACAGGTTTAGTTAAGGTCCGTACGATAAGTTCGTATCCTGCAGCTGAAGGCCGAGGACTATAGAGCAGCCCAACAAAATAGAAAAGATGGTGAAGTTAAAAAAAATACCATCTAATATGCTACTGATAGGTACTGTTGAGCCTCACATGTCATTTTCACAAACTATGATATTTTTTAGCTCCGTATTTTTTGCAATGGTACTGAACAAAATAATTCAAATAGAAATCCAAGCTAACATGGAGCGGCCCAACCCCTTTCATAGCCCGTGGTTTTTACGGATTTTGATATCATACTACTATACAAGTGGTAACTGTATCATTTTACATTCGTAATTATTCCGACGTCATTTGTATGGCTGATTTTACTGTTCATATGGCTGAATTCACTGCATAGATAACACCGTATGTTGCAGCATTACTGGCGAAGGTACTGTAGCAGTACTACCGCGTTACTACTGATTTTACTGTTCATCCATTGGATTTTTAGTTTTTTGATATGTTGGCGTTTGTGTTGGCTTTTCATTCTTAATCTTTGTAGTTTTGTAGCTATTGATATGTAGGATTGGTGAATATTTTTAAAAAATTTTAAACACCGTTCGTTCTCTTTGTTACCATACCAATCCTACAATCATCAACAGCCAAACTGAAGCTACAGTACTGCCAAGCTGCTCGCCCCAAGGCATGCGGCAACCTGACCATCTGCTACCCGGCCAAGTCTAAGAAGCATCCTTACCAATATATATATATTTTAAGAAAAACTGATGTTCAAACATCTTTCCAAGCCTTGGTATTGGACTCCTCTAAAGAAAGCCATGGTATTGGACTTTAGTCGTTACGGGACATTGATGTTATTTGTCGCGTGTGCGCCACCAGTCTAATTATTGATCCACCGGAGTTCTTGTATGATTACCTTCTCGCAGATTGTGATTCTGCTATTCATGAATAAATTAAGATCTAGCTTCTGTTTCTCAAAAAGAAAAAAAGAAGTCCAACTTAGGCGCAGAGGCACCTTAACTCACGGGCGCACTTTGCTTCTCCGCGTCAACTCTTGCGGCCTCCTCGTTCCAAACTCCTCACCGTCATCTCGTCTTTGCAAGCTTAGCGATGCCTCACCCGTCATCTGGAATGCAAAATTATATTTTTCTCTTTGTATTCAGACTTGTCAAGTTGTTCTTGCGACTAAAGCAGGGCAAGAAGCATGCAGTCCAAACTATCAGCTTTCGTTGTACTCAGACTTGTTATGAAATATGAACATATTTTATCTTTGTGTTTGATGATTTTCATTGACACAACGTTATAATTATTTTTTGCAGGTAGGGGTAGGAGGCACCACATCAAGTTAATTTTGATAGGTATGTTCCCTGCTGCACATTAATTTACTTGAGCATCTGTAACATGTAAAGTTCCAGCTAGTTCCATGCTCCTATATTTTTAGATTAAGGAATACGCAATATTCCGGCCTCCAGCATTCACACTCGAATGAGTATAGCCGTTCAACAAACACCCTTGTAGCACTTAGACCACACTTCACCACATGGTGATACAAAAGTTCAAAATACTACTCAACAAAGAGACTCAAACTTCTATCCTATTTCTATTTCCCCAACCAAACTTGCTGAAGAGGTCCATCACCGTGATCTCCATCAAACGACATCCCTCCTTTAATGGCTCTCTCTCTCTCTCTTTCTCTTTAGATAGCTGCGACCATTGCTTGATCCAGTAAGTCCCCTTGAAAATGACCTGCAAGAATGAGTGAGATGTAGACCTTTTGAAAACAACGTCATTTCTACTCAACCAAATAGCCCAACAAAGTGCTGCAATCCCAATTAAAATCTGATCTCTCAGCTTAAAAGAAAAACTCCTAAGCCAAGAACCAAACAAATGAGATACACTACTGGGTGGTTGAAAGTTAAAAACAATCATGACTGAATTCCAAATGGACCTTGCCACATGGCAATAAAAAAAAAAGGTGTTGAATTGTCTCCTCAGAGCTACAAAAACAACATGTAGTGCATCCATCCCAACGCCTTTTAACCAAATTGTCCTTAGTTAAAATCACTCCCTTCTTCAAATACCAAAGAAAGACTTTAATCTTGAGAGGTAACTTAGTCTTCCAAAAAACATTTTTTTCTGGTATCCCTTCTCTTTTCATAATATCTTTGTAAAAAGATTGAACGGAAAAAGAACCATTCTTATGTAAATTCCAAACAAAGACATCCTTATTTCCATTCAAGGAAATCGGCACTATCAAAGAAACCAGCTCAAGCCAAGCCCCCAGTTTCTCCCCATTCAAAGCTCGTCTAAACGAAACATTCAAAGGGGTCGTACTTAGTATTTGTGAAACTGTGGCATTTTTCTTTCTAACGATTCTATACAACAAGGGTATTTATCCATTAACGACTCTTTTCCTAACCAAAGGTCTTCCCAAAATCTAGTTTGACGACCATTATTGACTTTGAACCTGCCCCTTGCCAAGAACTGGTCTTTTACATCTAAAAGCCCAGCCCAGAACTGCGAATCCCCTGGTTTCTTTTGTACTTGTGACAACGTTTTATTCTTCAAGTACTTTCTTTTAAGCAAACTTTGCCAAAGACCATCTTCATTCATGAGCTTAAACAACCACTTGCTAAGAAGACATTGATTTTGAGCTTCCAAATTTAAAATACCCAGGCCTCCCATGCACTTAGGTTTACAAAGTATGCTCCATCTAGCAAGCCTATATTTCTTTTTATGTTCATCACATTGCCAAAAAAACCTAGATCTGTAGTAATCCAGTCTTTTAAGGACTCCTTTAGGAATTGCTAAAAAAGATATCATAAACATAGGGAGACTAGATAGCACCGAGTTGATCAGTACTAGCCTACCCCCCACCGATAACATTTTACCTTTCCAACTACTCAGTTTTTTCTAGAACCTCTCTTCAACTAACTTCCAATCCTTATTCAGAATCTTGCGGTAGTGCATAGGAATTCCAAGATATTTAACGGGAAAAATTCCATGCTCCTATATGATGTCTCAGTCCCGTTAGAAATAACTCCTGGCTTCATAAGCCACAATCTGTCTAAAACGCGTTAGTTTTTTAACATGTCTTCTTTTCCTTTTTATAGTACCTCAAATACCAATATGAGATACTATTATGAAACGTTATCGCTAAAGTAAAGAATAAAAACAACAATAGAAATCGCAAGAAATTAAAACTTTAAAAATACTTTAATAGAGAACTAGCGGAAGTTGAAATAAATGTTTGAAACATGAGACCGGTCCACTTCTGACCAAAAGAGGAATAAATAAAATGTCATAAATAGTGTTAAGCTACAGTGCTGAAAACTCGAGTGCTCCTACTTATGCATGATGCTATCACTCCACTAGCCTTTTACCTGAGAGTGAAAAGAGCAAGCGTGAGATTTGAAAATCTCAGCAAGTATCCAACAATGGTCGCAACACGGTAAGTAAAGGATAAGTAAAGTAAGAAAGTAATTGACACAGATTAATTGCAATGAAATTAAGCTACTAGGGACACTGATACCTATCGGGAATGGTGATAACAGAAATGTGGAACCAAGGTAATTGTTATTTACCAAGTTATGCCCATGACACTGGCGATTACTCCCACATACCCGGTTATACGTGAATAGTCAGGCACAACGCTGTCCTCAACTGTACAACCACAAGCGGGGTGTAATTTCCCGAGTAACGAAAAAGTACGACCCCACCCCCCGGTACAGTACCAAGTTGGTAGCAATCTCCCCTATATGTAGGTAACCCCAGGCTAGATAACCGTTAAGTTATTAACATACATTGTGATTAAAGATTGGAATAACTGAGCAGAATTCAGGTAAGGATACGATGAGCGAAAAGGTTGCAAGGGCTGAGAATGGGGAAGCATAATTTCCAATATGAGTCGATGAGAGATGATACTATGGTGATAATGAGATAAGAATTATTCCAATGAGGTATTATAAAATAGCAGACACAAGGGTTGGCAACAATCCAAGTTTTATTATGTGATAAGTGATTATTAGTCCGATTAACAGGTATTAAATACATCAATCATGACTCACATACAAAATCATACGAGTAATGGATCATGATATGAGGAAGAATAAACATAGTAGCTCTAATGTTAAAAGATTGTTAATGGTTTAAACCTAGATTTGAAATATGTTTATATGCTACCCCCTATTAATGATTTAAACATGAATTCTAAAACTCTAATTAAAGGCATGAATTCTAGAGCATTATTAACTAAGCATTCTAATAAACCTAAAAACATGTGAAACAAGATAAACAATATTAGAAGTCTATAACCAAACATGTATTAGTAATATGATAGCAATCAAGCAAGCATTGGTGATGTGATAATAACTAGGTAAGGTTTAGTAATACACTAATAGCTAGTTAACTTTAGTGATATGATATTAGCCAGTTAACTTTGGTGATACGATATTAGCCAGATAACTTTAATGATACGATAATAACCAGGCAAGCATGAGCGATATGATAATTGTATTTAATGACAAGGTGACAAGTAATCTGGAAACACGTGATATGTAAAACGGAAAGGTCATGGCCATGAGGTACTTGACTTGAGCACGTTTAGTGGACACGCTGCACAAGGGGTCTGAGGTGGGCAACAATCCGAACGATTCCTCAAGGGCCACGTGTGAACCTGTAAGGAGAAGATGGAGGCAAATAGGGCGAGGGTTAAGATAAAACCAAGGATGGACAGGAAGAGATTGTTCGACCAGAAGAAATCGCGCTCGCTGGATTTCGCTGTGCGAAATGTCATTCGGCCGAGAGAACCACTTTCGGCCAAACAAACAGCGTCCTGCTGCGCGAATCAGCAAAACTCCCGTGCGAATCTACATTCGGCCATGCTCCAGCCAGCCCAGCGTGTGGCCACCGTGCCACAACCGCACGGTCACCTCTGCCGCCGCCGGATGGCCACCACCACCGTCAGTCGACCATCGCTGTTGCCAGCCGCCATCGTTTATTCTGCGCCGTCGTCCGCCATGACAGCCGCTGCCCGTGCGCTGCTGCTCCTAGCCGCTGCCTCCACGTCCTTGCTGGCTGCCTGCCCGACCACCTGTGCCACCCGGCCGCCATGCGCCCGCCACTCCCAGTCGCCGCCGCCTCCGATGTCGCCATGCGCCTGCACTTACATTGTTGCTCGCGCACCCTTACGCCGCCTCCGCATGCCTCTTGCGCTGCCACTCCGCCACTGGCTGCCAAGCTGCTACCACGCTTTGGCCAAGGCACCTCGGCCAACCGCCTACTGACCTGCTCATGCACCGTCCGTCGCACCTGCGCGCTGCCACTGTGCGCCAGCCAACGCTGCCTGCCACCGACACCACCCCACGGCTGGCCGCACCACCTCGGCTTGCCACACCGCCCATGCGTTGTGCACGTCGCTAGCTGCACCGCACGTCGGCCCCGCGCGCCCCGCCTGACCGTGCCTCTGGCCAGCTACATGCCACCGCCTAGCCATGCGTCCCGCCTGGCTACACGCCGCCGCCAACCGTGCTGCCTGCCCGTGATGCCGCTATTGCCTGCCGTGGCGATGCGATTGCTGTCGCCACCTGCCATGGCAGGCCACTGCTTGTTGTGGCGTGTTGCCGCCTGCCGTGGCCAGCCTGACGGGAGAGGGAGAGAGATTGGATGGGGGGGAGAGATAAACACGGGAGAAAGAGGAATAGATGGAGAGAGATAAGGATAGAGATGGAAGGGAGAGAGGTAGAGATAGAGAAATAAGAGGGATTTTGAAACACTGCGGTAGTTCGTAATTTAGGGTGCTACACTTTTTCTCTTTTTTCTTTGTATTATCCATGGATATATAACAGTATTTTTCATTTTTCCTGTTTTTTTATTCATTTTCTTTTAATTGAATACTTTAAAAAAACTAGCAATTGCTACCATGTTATTTCAGTTAAAAGTTATAGCCAAAAGCTAGAGCACTTTTGAACAAGGCCATAAACTCTATTGTATTGACACAATTTATTGAGATAACTAAAATAAAAAAAGTACTATGGCATTTCCTTAAACATTCACATTGGAACATCTTGTATATTGCCAATGCATGTTGGAACCTAAGTGTTACTCATTTCTGTTTATTTCAGCTTCCCTATCTGCTACAACCAGCTTGATTTTTACGTGTCTTGTTTGGACGACATGCCGTCAGAAGGAACAGCGCAGTTTATTCATCCTCCAAAAGTATATCAGCAATGAGTCAAATATAGAGAAAATACTAAAAAAGTACGATGATTGCCGAAATGACCAGTCAAATGTTTCGGCCGTTATTACATAGGACTCCCTCGCTCACCGACCGTCCCCGTATGTATCGTTCTTCAATCATACTAATATAATCTTCTCTTGCGTCTATCCCCTCACAAGTCATAACCCTTTTGTTTGTTACTGCAATCGCCGGAAATCTTTCTTATGTTCCGATGGTTCGCGCCTTCTTGTTATTCTTCGTCTCTCCGGTCTGGGCGGCCTGGATGCTCGCAGCGGCAGACGTGCAGGGAGGAGAAGGCTGCTCGCCGCAGCTATGCGGCAACGTGTCCATCTCCTTCCCGTTCGAGGTCGTCCCCGAGCAGGCAGCGGTGACAAAGTGCGGTTGGCTCGGCTTCCAGGTTTTTTGCGGGAATAGCTCTCCATACCTCGGTTACGATCGGCACGCGCGTCGGTTCCAGATCCTTGACATCTTCTACGACAACGGCTCCTTGCTCGTCGCCGATGTCCACAAGCTCGGAGACTTCAATAGCTCCGGCGACGAGCGCTGCCACGTCCCGAGAACCAACACCTCCTCCAAACTCGGGCCTCCGTTCTCGATCAGCCCTGTCAATCAGAACCTGATCTTCTACAATTGCGTGAAGGCGCCGGCGGAGTGGCGTCACCGGGGGCTTGTGGAGACCAAATGCCGCGGCAACACGTTTGCCCTCGTCGGAGGACGTTATAACGAGGCGGGCAACTACGACGGCTACTCTTTGGAGGGCTGCAATTCTACCGTCCTGCCGGTGCTTGGGACGTCTGGAAAGGCGAACGCGAGCAACTACGAGGAGCTCATAAGTGATGGCTTCCTCTTAACATGGCAGCGGCCGCCTGCAGGTAAGCTCACTCGTCAAATTATAAATTTTGATCAAGTTCGTCGGCGTTTGGTGAGGTCTATAAAAATCTCGTGTCAACTTATCGAACCTGGCAATCAGTCAGCGAAACCTATTTGGTATTTATTGATTGGCAAGGCCGTCGTCGCACCCAACCGCCACCACTTATTTGGTATTTATGGATTTACAGACTTTCCTCCAAAATTCATTTGAATATAATTCCTCCACTTTTCCTTTGATCCGGCAGTCGTGCCACGCGAGGTCACCTCGGTTTTAGAAGTTGGAACAGCTGTCACAGATTTGACAAACATGTTGGTAGCCTAAGGTGGTGATCGGTTCGGCTGAAAAGCTCGTGGCTTATGTCTGAAAACATCAGAATCGGCTGAAAAAGCATCAGAAATGATGAGAGGCTTATTTAGCATAATTAAATTTAAAAAAATTAAAAATAAAAAAAATATGTTAGCCCATTACGTATAATACAAACAAATACGGGAAAAAAAGAACCGGTAAAAAAGCTCAACAAAAAGCTAAAAGTTCAGAAAAAGACGAAACTTATGAATAGTGAAAAATAAGCCAGAAGCCGAAGCCGAGTTGATCAAAACCTAAGACGCGTCCATACCCACCGTTTGGCTCGTGCTACAAGGACTCAGTGCCGACAAATATTGCACAAGTTAGGCAACAGGGCCGCGTCATCGAAGACTTGCTTAGTCCTGGTTCGGTGACTTTTCCTTCCGGCTGTGCTTAATGATAGGCCCATCAAATTCTTAAGCCTCAGTCTAACACTCTTTAACTTCCTGAATCCTGGTCTCCAATTGTTCTGGTTCTCCCCGTAATTCATCATCACGTGATCTCCAATGTCACCGACCAGCTTGTTGCTGTCGTTCCATCTATTTGCCAGAGCAGCAACTGCAACACTGAACCAAGAAGCAACCAGCTCGCCCAGGACAGCATCTAGAACATACAATTAAGTTCTAAAGACTTGATCCCAATAATAATATGCCTCTCAATAATTATAGGAGGACATCAACACTAAAGACATAAGAGCTATACAGCATTCTCCTAGCATTCACCTCAATTCGGCTAGCTTAAATAAAAGGAAGTCAGGATCGGCATGTTCGCGTTTTTAGCAGCACAAGCAGTGCTGAACAAAATGCATACTACTGTTTATTTTCTTTTGTTGTTGCCCCTTTCTGTATTTTTCTTTGCGGTTGATTCAGATTGTAACTTATTGCAGATAGTAGGCACCGCATCAGGTTAATTTTGATAGGTACGTCTTTTTGTTGCCTTTTAAGTTACTTATATATGGTTAGTCACACCTCAAGTGTTTATTGATTTTTCTTTCATTCCCCAGTCTCATCTGCTCCGACCAGCTTGCTTTTGGCATGTCTTGTTTGGATAATTCACCGTCGGAAGCAAAGTCTCAGTTTGTTCAACCTCCGACAGTACACTAGGGATGAGTCAGAAACAGAAGAAATATTAAAAAAATATCAATCTCTGGCCTTGAAAAGGTTCAAGCACACAGAGCTAAAGAAAATAACAAGATTTTTCAAGGATGAACTAGGAGAAGGTGGCTATGTTAAAGATAGCATGTTACGTTAAAGATAGAAAGTAGTGTTAAAGATAAAATCTCTATAGATGGATAGAATTGATTGTAATCCCGTACAGAGTTCCTTTCTTGTTTCTTAAGTTACAGACTTAAGAAACAAGAAAGGAACTCTGTACGGGATTACAATCAATTCTATCCATCTATAGAGATTTTATCTTTAACACTACTTTCTATCTTTAACGTAACATGCTATCTTTAACACCCTCCCTCAATCACAACTTTGCCAAGTTGAGATTGTGTTTAAATTCTTCTAAATTTCGAACAGAGAGTGCTTTAGTGAATCCATCTGCGACTTGGTCTTTAGAGGAGATAAATCTGATATCCAAAAGCTTCTTAGCAACTCTATCTCTGACAAAATGAAAATCAATTTCAATGTGCTTCGCTCTTGCATGAAACACAGGATTAGCTGATAAGTATGTGGCACCCAAGTTGTCACACCATAAACACGAGACTTCTTGTCTTTCAAAACCAAGCTCAGCCAATAAGGACTCAATCCAAATGATTTCAGCTGTAGCATTTGCCAAGGCTTTGTATTCAGCTTCAGTGCTAGATCTGGACACTGTTGCCTGCTTTCTAGCACTCCAGGAAATAAGGTTAGGACCCAAGAATATTGCAAAACCACCTGTTGATTTTCTATCATCTAGGCAACCTGCCCAATCAGCATCAGTGAATGCACTAATTAAGGAAGAAGATGACTTCTGAAAAGTTAAACCAGTATTGATTGAACCTTTAACATATCTCAGAATTCGTTTAACTGCTGTCCAGTGTGCTGTAGTGGGTGCATGCAGAAATTGACATACTTTATTTACTGAAAAGGCAAGATCAGGACGAGTAAGTGTCAAATACTGTAACGCACCGACAATGCTTCTGTATTTTGTACTGTCCTCTGGTCCCAACAACTCTCCTTCTTGTGCTGATAGCTTCTCCGTTGGAGAGAGTGGTGTTGGAGCTGACTTGCAAGTTTGCATGTTGACACGAGCTAAGAGATCAGAAGCATATTTTCCTTGAGTCAATACAAGATCATCCTGATTCTTCTTTACCTCAATGCCCAAAAAGAAATGAAGATCTCCCAAGTCCTTGAGAGCAAAATCATGACTCAGATCTTTCAACAGTGCTGCAACAGCTTCACTAGAAGAGCTTGTTACTATGATATCGTCAACATATATAAGAACAAACATGGTTATACCTTTTCTATTGTATATAAACAAAGACATATCTGATTTTGACGTATTAAATCCAAGACTCTGAAGCTTTGCACTCAATCTGGCATACCATGCTCTAGGGGCCTGTTTTAGACCATATAGTGCTTTGTCGAGTTTGCATACATGTAGAGGTTGCTCGGGATCTTCATATCCAGGGGGCTGTCTCATATATACTTCCTCTTCCAGAACACCATGTAAAAACGCGTTCTGTACATCTAACTGTCGCAAACACCATCCTCTAGAAACGGCTATAGCTAGTACAAGACGAATGGTGGCAATTTTTATAACAGGACTAAAGGTATCTTCATAATCTATTCCATACCTTTGTTTGAATCCTTTTGCCACTAGTCGAGCTTTGTATCTATCAACAGTGCCATCTGCCCTCCTTTTGATTCTGTATACCCATTTGCAATCTATAATATTTTTACCTTCTTTGGCAGGAACTAAATGCCAAGTCTTATTCCTTACAAGAGCTTCATATTCATCATCCATTGCTATTTTCCATCTTGAATCATCAAGTGCCTCCTGCAAATTACTTGGTTCCCCTGTAACACACAGCAAACCATAACCATACGGTATAGTACCATCAGCAAATTTTCTTGGTTTTCGGATACCGCTTTGCAATCTTGTTTGTGGTCGAAGTGGAGGAACAGATGACGCCGGTGAGCTTGGTGGCATAGAGGATTCTCTGAAGTCATTTGTTATAGTGCCAGAGTGAATGCTCCCGTGCGGCTGCTGCACACCACTTCCGACCAGAGGAGACGTAGCACCTTCTAATTCAACCGGCGATGCAATTTCTGCACCGTCTTCACTGTTTTCTGCTGCATATTCTTCACTGTTTTCTGCTGCATTTTCTTCACTATTTCTTTCGGAGAAAACCGCATATTCTTCACTGTTTTCTGCTGCATTTTCTTCACTGTTTCTTGCAGTGAAAACCTGCGCTTCAGAAGATATACTAGTATGGTTGTTGTTAGGCATTTGATTAGTACATTGCTCACCCCCGGAATCAAATGACGTTGGGAAATATAGAGAATTGGGAAGCAAAAGGATTTCTTTTCTAAGAAGAGCACCAGCATTTGGATGAAGTTGAGCAAAGGGAAAAATAGACTCATCAAAAACAACATCTCGTGATATGTAAACTCGACCGGAAGAGACATCTAGGCATTTAAACCCTTTATGTAGAGCACTATAGCCTAGGAAAGTGCATTGTAGAGATCGAAAGGCAAGTTTACGTTGATTATAAGGTCTGAGATTTGGCCAGCATGCGCATCCAAAAATACGGAGAGAAGTATAATCAGGTTTCTCATGAAATAAACGTTCAACGGGAGTCTGAAAATCAATAACTTTACTTGGTAAGATATTGATTAATTTGGTGGCAGTAAGGAAAGCTTCATCCCAGAATTTTAAGGGCATGGATGCATGTGCAAGGAGGGCAAGACCAACCTCAACAATATGTCTATGCTTGCGCTCAGCCGAGCCATTTTGCTGATGAGAGTGAGGACAAGAAACATGATGTGTCACACCAATCTTTTGGAAAAAAGAGTTTAACTTCTCATATTCACCTCCCCAATCAGATTGCACAGCAAGAATTTTTCGTCCAAGTTTACGCTCAACAAGATTTTGGAAATTATGAAAGACTTGGAAGACATCAGACTTTTTCTTAATAAGATAGATCCATGTATATTTGCTATAGTCATCAATAAAGCTTACATAGTAGGAATATTTGCCAACTGAGTTAGGAGCTGGCCCCCATACATCTGAAAAAATGAGTTCTAGAGGAGCTGTAGACCTACTAGTAGATTTGGGATAAGGTAGTTGATGACTTTTGGCTTTTTGACATGAATCACACACAGAACTAGGACTGAGCTTACTGGAACATGAAAGCTTATTTGTGGTAAGAACTTGTTGAACTACAAAGAAGGACGGGTGACCTAAACGACTGTGCCATCTATCAATGGAGGGTGTGACAGTACTAAAGACTTGCTTCCTTGGACTTGATGACTGGTGCGCAAGGGGATAGAGACCTCCTTCACATCTGCCTTGATGAATTATTTTCTTCGTTGCTTGATCCTTTATAGAAAAGAAATTTGGATGAATTTCAACAAAAGCACTATTATCTTTTGCAAGACGATGAGCAGATACAAGACTTTTGGTGGCACATGGAACATGGAGGATATTTTTAAGATGTAAATTTCGAGAAGGGGTATGAACAATGGTACTACCAATATGCCTAATTTCCATACCTTTGCCATTCGCGCCATGAACTTGGTCTTGCCCATGATATTTGTCACGCACCGTGAGCTTTTCTAGTTCCCCGGTGATGTGATCCGTAGCACCTGAATCAATGTACCAATTTGTGTCGACGCCGTAGACAGCATTGGCTACTTTTGCTTCGGGCTGGTAGTCTTCTTCGAATCTCCACCAGCACTCAAGAGCAACATGCCCTTGCTTGGAGCAGATCTGGCAAGTAGGGCGAGAATTACCTTTGCTATTCTCTCCCTTGTTGAAGTAGCTACGTCCTCCGCCACTGTTCTGGTTGAACATGCGCCCTCCGCGATTATTACCGCGGCCACCTCGTCCACGAGATCCTCCTCGGCCTCGCGAAGTGAAGCCACCACGACCTCGCATGGCGGCGTTGGCAGAGGACTGAAAGTTTCCTCCTTGCTTGGAGTTGTGGTATAGCTCTTGGCGCATGTCGAAGTTTTCCATCTGTGCATACAAATCTATGAGAGTGACAGGATCTGTTCTTGCATCAACTGCAGATACTAGTGGGTTATAGTCGATGTCGAGACCCGCTAGTATGTATGACACCATCTCGTCTTCTTGGACTGGTTTACCGGCTGCAGCGAGCTCGTCACCAAGTGCCTTCATCTTTGCGAAATAGGCTGCCGTTGTCATGTTCCCTTTCTCAGCGTTTGCAAGCTGGATTCTTAGATTGTTGATTCGAGATCGTGACTGAGAGGAGAACATTGTCTCAACTGCAGTCCAGACCTCCCGGGCACTTGTCATGCCAACCACCTGAGTTAGCACTTCTTTGGATACAGAATTTAGAAGATATGAAAGAACCTGTTGATCCTGCGCCAGCCACTGGGAATACGCTGGATTGATCTCGACTGTCTTGCTTTTGTCAGCATGCTCGATGGTGATCATCTTTGGAGGTTCTTTGGCAGATCCATCCAGATATCCATCAAGCTGTGCTCCACGCACAGCAGGAAGGATTTGTGCCTTCCATAGGAGATAGTTCTCCCTTGTTAGCTTCTCAGAGACGCTGCCGCCGAGAGCCGTGGTCGTCGTCGTTGTTGAAGACGCCATTGATTTGTTGATCTATGTGGAGAATGATGAGATGGAAGAGGTAGGCTCTGATACCAACTTCCAAATCCTGTAAGCCACGCCGTGGGGCTGTTCCCGGTATATAAGATCAACACGCAGCTGCGGCCTCAAAAAAGGGGGTTGAAACGCTTCACCAAAGTTTCACAGGCTATGGCATGGTATTCAAGGGTAGCCTACAAGATGGCCGCATGGTTGCTGTAAAACTCTTAAAAGGATCTGAAGGCAATGGAGAGGAGTTTCTGAACGAGGTCATAAGTATCGGTAGCACATCCCATGTTAACATTGTTAGTCTACTTGGATTTTGTTTACAAGGATCCAAGCGAGCCCTTATTTATGAGTACATGGCAAATGGTTCTCTGGCGAAGTACATTTATTCAGATAATTCAGAAGAGACTATTGGGTGGGAAAAGTTACAACAAATAGCAATTGGCATTGCACGAGGGTTGGAGTATTTGCACCGGGGCTGCAATACCCGCATCATCCATTTCGATATCAAGCCTCACAATATCCTTCTAGATGAAAACTTTTGCCCTAAGATTGCAGATTTTGGTCTGGCAAAACTATGCCATGCCAAGGATAGTGCCCTCTCAATGGCTGAAGCAAGAGGTACCATTGGTTTCATTGCTCCAGAAGTATTTTCTAGAGGATTTGGACTGGTGTCAACCAAGTCAGATGTTTACAGCTATGGAATGTTGCTGCTAGAAATGGTAGGAGGAAAGAATAACTTTGAAGGAAATACTGACAATTCTAGTGAAGCTTATCTTCCAAACTGGATTTATGATCATTTAGTAGAAGAGTTGCAAAGGCATGAAGTCACATGCGAGACAGAAGAGATAGCAAGGAAGATGACCCTAGTTGGCTTGTGGTGCATACAAACTACCCCAGGACATCGTCCTTCCATGAGCAGAGTCATAGAAATGCTGGAGAGGAGCGTCAACGAACTGGAAATGCCACCTAAGCCATTCCTTACTTGTTCATCACTTCCGTCATATTTTTCACCCTAGCCAAGATTTCTTTACCAAGATACTTTGTCAGGGATGTGGGCCTTGGGCTCAAAGCCTAGTCAGTTTATTATTAGGAATTAGAGATTGGTTTCTATTTGAGTTAGAGATTAGTTTCCTTGTGTTAGAGATATAATTGGAATTAGAGTCTATCTGTTAGGGGGAGCCCATCTATATAAAGAGGGCTACCGCATGCTATTGGAAGCAATCAGAGAATTATCAAAGTCTTCCTTGTCTAAATCTCTAGTCTCTCTCCCTCTTGTTCTACGCCGACGTCATCCGGCCATCTTCTTGGTGGTGTTTACCCCGGTTCATGACAACTTGGTATTCATGACATACTTCTTCTTTTGTTCAGCTGTGCAACTCAAAAGCAAATTAAAGGCATCAAATTCTTTTTCCCTGGGCTGACTGAATCAAGAAAGGCCTGCACAGTTAGGTTTGCAGTCCCCTCTCATTCTCTACGAAAGGAACATCGTGTAAGCTCTAAAAAGCACCATTAAAAATACAGGTGGTTGGTGCCGCCATTTATCCAAAGTTGCGTTTTGTCTTTGAACATCAGTAACATATACTGCTAAGGAATGCCAAGATTCAAATATCATTTCCACTAACCAAACATATGAAATCACCTATCAAATTGAGCAGCCAATGTATAAAACTACCAGAAATATTAATAATGGTTAAATGCATGGTATGCACACACTTACTTGGGGTCATCACTCATCAGTATCCTGCTCTCCATGGCCCTTGAAGGGATGATGGATATACGTGAGCTGCCTGCCTCTATGCCAAAGCGAACGTGTTGGGCTCGAAGCACGGCACGCTTTTCTTCACTTTGCTGCGGCAAGACAGTACTGGTCCCCCCGGTGAGGGAAATTTGGCCAGTCTCTGATACATTCCGGTAGCACCTATCCTGGATGCTGCTCAACTCCCCACGGTTTCTATTGTAGTTCTGCCTCCGCCGTGCTCCACAGATGGCGGTACGGAGTCTACTTGTTCGCGGCCGATCCGCCGATGACGATTCGCTCCGCGACGGCAATCCTGCCGCGGGAGGAGAGTAGAAAACATGGAGGCGAAGGGGTAAAGTAAAACCTGCCAGCCGGCGGCCGCCGTCTCAATGCAACACCCTCAGCCTCAAGGGCAAAGGGCCCCCCTGTTCTGAACGAGAAATTTCGATATTTGACACTGAATACGTGTGCCTCTCAACTTTTAACCCCTAATTCGCACGCCTTTGAAAATTTAACCCTGTCACTGCGAATTCTTTTGATTCAAGGGATTCTCCTCATTTTCGCAGTGACAAGTGTCAAAATATAAAAGGAGAGAAAATGAGGAGAATCCTTGAATCAAAAGAATTCCCATGTGTGGTTAAATTTCCAAAGCGTCTTGAATTGGGGTTAAAATTGAGAGGCGCACGTATTCAGTGTCAAATATCGAAATTTCTCGTTCTGAACGGCCGGCCCAAATGCTACAGGAAGGAGAGCAGGTTGAGTGAAGCCCAGTAGAATAGAATGCCCAGTTAACATGGAGCGGCCCATTGCATACCTGGACCTGGACCACCTGGATGTTTGATAATCGGATAGAATACTTCCAGCGGTAGTGGCCAAGGCCGTCATAATCGGATGTTTGATAATTGATAAGGTAAAAGTGAGGTGTTATAATTGTAATGATTATGGGTACTTTGCTTCAGAATACTCCAAGCCGAGGATGAAGAAAGTGTTTCTCGCTAAAGCGCTCAGCGATGATGAACCAACACTGCTCTGATGAATGTTGGAGTCAGGGACATCGAGAAGATGTGTTGCCGTCCAAACTCAAGTAAGATGAAAAGTAATCGGAACATTGAGGAGACATGTCACCGTT
This sequence comes from Dendrocalamus sinicus, assembly GCA_036346575.1. Classification (NCBI taxonomy): domain Eukaryota; kingdom Viridiplantae; phylum Streptophyta; class Magnoliopsida; order Poales; family Poaceae; genus Dendrocalamus; species Dendrocalamus sinicus. The sequence continues at coordinate 2,278,326 of CM070641.1, forward strand.
CTATATCAAGTATGAGTTTAGTAAGTCGTAGTTGAGATCGACTGTCTCAATGTTTTAGAATTTTTGCATCTGGATGGACCCGTACCAGTTGAGTTTGGTTTCTACGTGTAGCTTGCATGTAGAACGCTTCATGTAGAGGCATGGCTGGTAGTTCATAATGCATTGAGACTAAAACTAGAGTATGTCAAGTCAAGATTAAGGGGGGATTGTTGGAAATAATCTTGACTTCGAGTCCAAGACGTAGTAGAGTCCGTCTCCGTGTGTAACTCAAATTGAAGTTGTGTCCAACTTGAAATCCGAATACGTATGCGAGTAAGAGAGTATTAGCTTATATATTGAGAAAGCTTGTAACCAGTTTGTAAAGAAAAAGAAAGAGAAACAAGTAAGAGAATAGAGAAATTTAGAAATTCTCCTGTGTTCTCTCAGTTTATTTGCGATGTATGCGTTTTCTCCTGGAATAAAGTTAACAGTGTCGCACAGACTACAACATGTCCTCCATCGTAGAGCTCAGCCCGTTCGAGATTAGCCGCAACAACCAGGTCATGTGCTTCCTCTACAACTGCAATGGGAGCGGGATTGTGCCGCGCGGTTTTGTGAATGCCACCTCCAGTTGCGGTAGAGCCATCTTTGTGTACCTCAGCAGGAGTTACGATAGGGATAATCTGCCGGGGATCCCGACAGGCGGGTGTACTTACTCGTACCTGCCGGTGCTTGGGTCAGAGGCGGTGGGCATGATGGCGGCCAACTACAGCCGGCTCTTGAAGGACGGGTTCGTCCTGGAGTGGGTTGGCATCGGCGACTGCTCCACTTGCAATGCGAGCGGCGGGCAGTGCCGGTACAACAACGACTTCGTGGCGTTCGCTTCCTCTGCCCTGACGGCAAGGTGCGCGAGACGGCATGCCCCGGTGAGTGCCACTTGCTAGCTTCTTTCGTCTGCGCGGAGGACCAAATTGTCACGTGCTTGTTGTCGCATTATTTTTTTAGTGTTTCTCTGTTTTTCTCTCTAATAAAAATAATATTAATCTTAAAACATATGAAAATATAAGTAATATCTATTCATTATTTATCGTGTTTTAAAAATTATGCAAATCACTGGTGAGAAAAACATAGAAGCACTTTGCTTTTTTGTTGTTTTTTAGCTTTAGCTTTTCCAAAAGTAAAAATAAATAGAACAACTTCTTCAAACGACTTCTCGAAAGCGCTTTCTCAAATGATTTTTTAAACTTAAAACCGTATACATTATTCACATCAACATCTCCATATTCCACCCCCGATAACTGCACCTTAATAATAGGCCAATTACATGAGTTTGTTGGTTCATTGCATTTCGCGGCAAGGCATACTGCATCTCGCGGCATTGCGTTGCGTACTTGCGTTAACCGTGTCCTTTCGATCTCTCGTAGGTCCTATGTAAGATTTGGTGTTCACTGTCCATACCATACGTACGTCGGACCCTTGGCTTTCCTCAATTTGTGGGGTAGAAATACAGGCGGCTAGATAGATATGGTTATTTTTTGTGTGTATTTGCCCAATTGGTGACGTTGACGACTCGATAAGTAGGGGTAGATTCTGGTGCTGCCATTTCCCGTAGCATGATTGGTGGTCGGGTCTCGTTTCGGCTTTAACTTTTGGTTTCTGGTTTATTTTTTACTATTCATAAATTTCATTTTTTTCTGAACTTTTGGCTTTTTTGAGCTTTTTTGCCGGTTCTTTTTTCCCGTATTCGTTTGCGTTATCCGTGATGAGCTAGCATATTTTCTATTTTTAATTTTTTAAATTTAATTACGCCAAATAAGCTATTTTCAGCTACAGTGAAATTTCAGCTGCTACAGTGCAATTTCAGCCATAAGCCACAGCTTTTCAGCCCAATCGAGTGGGGCCTAAACGCGTAGCCCAAGTCCACTCATTGTGACCCACTTTGGTATGTTTTTTGGCTTTTCAATTATTTTTTGTTTTGGTGTTTTTAGCGGTCATTGTTTCTTGGATTAAGGTCTAGCTCATTTCGGTTTAAGCTTCTAAATTTTAGCTTATTTTTTACTATGTTTAAATTTTGTTTTTTTTTTACTTTTTAGTTTTTTTGCCGGTTCTTTTTCCGTATTAGTTTACATTGTCCGTGATGAGTTAGCCTGTTTTTTCTATTTTTAATTTTTTAAATTTAGTTACGTCAAATAAGCCATCATCAGTTACAGTGTAATTTTAACCAGCTACAATTCAATTTTAGCCATAAGCCAGTTTATTTCAGACTAACTGAGCATGTACGCTTATGACTAGACTAGGCCAGTCGCAAAAATGCTTTCGAACATATGGCCTAATGCCTACGTTCCTATTTTTTTCAACTTCCGCCCTGTTTTGTCCGTACGTATGAAGGAATTTTATGCATTTCTTAGAACAGCAGTGCCTATCAATCCGAACTGCTTCCGTTTTCTCGTTTCCAAGTCAAAGGCAAATAGCAGTGCAATAAAAACCAGCCCGAAGAGAGCAAAGCAATTCAACAGAGAGTGGATCCAAGACAGTAAGAAAAGTCACCAAGAGAAAAAAAAGAAAAAAGCGTAGTTTTTTCTCCATTCCCTTGGTCCAATAGCAGCTCCAAAGTAGCCCGAGATCTTGATCCATGCTCAACATCATGTCGCGTTCTCCAGGAAGTGGTGTCACCGGTGATGAGGCATCATCCAGTATGATGGTGAAGGAGAGTTCCGCTGTCTCGCTGCATTATCCGATGCTCACAACGAGCAATTATGCAGTCTGGGCAATCAAGATGAAGGTGTACACGAAGGCTCAAGGAGTGTGGGATGCGATCAAGAACGGCAACGTCGATGTGCGCAAGGATCAGATGGCATTGGCGGCCATCTATCAGGGCATCCTAGAGGAGACGCTCTTCCTATTGGCCGAAAAAGAGACAGCCAAAGCGGCTTGGGAGGCGTTGAAGACGATGCATCTTGGTGCTGATCGTGTGAAGGAAGCAAATGTACAAACTCTCAAGACCAAGTTCGAGGTGCTACGTATGAAGGAAACGGAGTCAATCAATGACTTCGTCGTCCGGTTAACAATCATTGTCAACAAGATTCGGGCTCTTGGCAAGAAGATGGAATAGTTGTATGTAGTGAAGAAATTCCTTCGTGTTGTTCCCTCACAGTTTATCCCGATTGTTTCGGTCATAGAGTAATTTGGAGACCTAAAGACAATGACCATGGAGGAGGTCATTAGTCGTCTTAAGGCGTATGAGGAACACATCCGTGACAATAGTAACAACGGTGATGGACAGGTCTTGTTGACCCGTGCTGAGTAGGAGATCCGATCATCGAAGCGTGAAGTCAAGAACACTTCCAGTGGTAGTGGCCAAGGCCATCATAATCGGATGTTTGATAAAGCAAAAGTGAGGTGTTATAATTGTAACGATTATGGGCACTTTGCTTCAGAATGCTCCAAGCTGAGGATGAAGAAAGCGTTTCTTGCTAAGGCGCTCAGCGATGATGAACCAACACTGCTCTGATGAAGGTTGGAGTCAGGGACATCGAGAAGATGTGTCACCATCTAAATTAAAGTAAGGTGAAAAGGAATCGGAACGTTGAGGAGATGTGTCACCATTCTATATCAAGTATGAGTTTAGTAAGTTGTAGTTGAGACCGGCTGCCTCAATTTTTTAGAATCTTTGCATTTGGATGGACCCGTACCAGTTGAGTTGGGTTCCTACGTGTAGCTTGCATGTAGAACACTTCATGTAGAGGCATGGCTGGTAGTCATAATGCATTGAGACTAAAACTAGAGTATGTCAAGTCAAGATTAAAGGGGGATTGTTGGAAATAATCTTGACTTCGAGTCCAAGACGTAGTAGAGTCCGTCTTCGTGTGTAACTCAAGTTGAAGTTATATTCAACTTGAAATCAGAATACGTATGCGAGTAAAAGAGTATTAGCCTATATAGTGAGAAAGCTTGTAACCAGTTTTGTAAAGAAAAAGAAAGAGAAACAAGTAAGAGAATAGAGAAATTCAGAAATTCTTCTGTGTTCTCTCAGTTTATTTGCGATGTGTGTGTTTTCTCCTGGAATAAAGTAAACAGTGTCGCACCGACTACAACATGTCCTCCATCGTAGAGCTCGGCCCATTCAAGATTAGCTGCAGCAACCAGGTCATGTGCTTTCTCTACAACTGCAACAGGAGCGGGATTATGCTGCACGGTTTTGTGAATGCCTCCTCTAGCTGCGGTAGAGCCATCTTTGCGTACCTCGGCAGGAGTTACGACGGGGACAATCTGCCGGGGATCCCGACAGGCGGGTGTACTTACTCGTACCTGTTGGTGCTTGGGTCGGAGGCGGCAGCCATGACGGCGACCAACTACAGCCGGCTCTTGAAGGATGGGTTCATCCTGGAGTGGGGTGGCATCGGCGACTGCTCCACTTGCAATGAAAGCGGCGGACAGTGCCGGTACAACAAACAACTCCGCGGTGTTCGCTTGCCTCTGCCCCGACGGCAGGTGTGCGGGACAGCATGCGCCAGTGAGTGCCACTTGCTAGCTTCTTTCGTCTTCGCGGAGGGCCAAATTGTCACATGCATGTCGCCGCGTAAATTTTTTTTAGTGTATCTATGTTTTTAAAAATAATACTAATATTAAAAATATATATATATAAATAAGTAATATCTATTCATCATTTATCGTGTTTGAAAAGTATGCAAATCACTGGTGAGAAAAATATAGAAGCACTTTGCTTTTTTGTTATTTTTTTAGCTTTAGCTTTTCTAAAAATTAAAATAAATAGGACAGCTTTTTCAAATGAGTTTGTTGGTTCATTGCATTTCGCGGCAAGGCATACTGCATCTCGCGGCATTGCGTTGCGTTAACCCTGTCCTTCCGATCTCTCGTAGGTCCTATGTAAGATTTGGTGTTCACTGTCCATACCATACGTACGTCGGAACCCTTGGCTTTCCTCAATTTCTGGGGTAGAAATGCAGGCGGCTAGATAGATATGGTTATTTTTTGTGTATATTTGCCCAATTGGTGACGTTGACGACTCGAAAAGTAGAGTAGATTCTGGTGCTGCCATTGACCGCGTAGCATGATTGGTTGTCGAGTAAACGCGTAGCATGATTCTGGTACTGCATAATCAGACGTTCATTAATGTAAGTGGCGACTACGTACCAAACCAAAACTGGGGTACAGGACAAGTGGCTCTGCTAGCGCCTAGTCCCAAGTCCACTCATTGTGGCCCACTTTGGTACGTTCTTTCGGCTTTTCAATTATTTTTTTGTTTTTGTTTTTTAGCGGTCATTGTTTCTTGGATTAAGGTCTAGCTCATTCCGATTTAAGCTTCTAAGTTTTAGTTTATTTTTTCACTATTTTTAAATTTTGTCTTTTTACCGATTCTTTTTAGTTTTTTTTTGCTGGTTCTTTTTTGGTATTCGTTTACATTGTTCATGATAGGTTAGCCTGTTTTTCTATTTTTAAATTTTTTAATTTTAGTTATGTCAAATAAGACACTATCAGTTACAGTGTAATTTTAGTCAGTTACAGTGTAATTTCAGCCATAAGCCAGTTTATTTCAGACCAACCGAGCAGCACCTAAAGAGTTTTTATCATCTTTAGAAAGGTACTGACGTTTCGTCATTAAATTACATATAAATTATAGTAAAAAAATTTATTAGACTAATAAGTTATAACTAAAAACTATAAACCACAGTAAAAAAAAATAAACGTAGTATCGTGCGCTTATGACTAGACTAGCCCAGTCGCAAAAAGGCTTTCGAGGCCTAATGCCTACTTCCTATCTTTTTCAACTTTCGGCCTGTTTTGTCCGTACGTATGAGGGAATTTTATGCATTTCTTAGAACAGCAGTGGCTAACAAACAAGTGATTCCCTGAATTTCACGGCGGCCATGGCTTACCCATCCAGCGGGCACACCGGAAATTCTTCGCATGCGTGGACGATGTTGCCCAAATGACCAGTCAAATATTTCGGGCATTATTACATAGGAATCCCTCACTCAATGATACTACTCTTCTCTTGCGTCTTTCTCCTCACAAGTCACAACCCTTTTGTTCATTGGAAATCTTTCTTATGTTCCGATGGTTCGCGCCTTGTTGTTATTCTTCGTCTCGCCGGTCTGGGCGGCCTGGATGCTCGCAGCGGCAGACGTGCAGGGACAAGAAGGCTGCTCGCCGCAGCTATGCGGCAACGTGACCATCTCCTTCCCGTTCGAGGTCGTCCCCGAGCAGGCAGCGGCGACCAAGTGCGGTAGGCTCGGCTTCCAGGTTTTTTGCAATAATAGCACTCCATACCTGGGGAACAATCCAATCTGGCCCAGGTTCCAGATCCTTGACATCTTCTACGACAACGGCTCCTTGCTCGTCGCCGATGTCGGCAAGCTCCGAGACTTCAATAGCTCAGGCCACGAGCGCTGGTGCTTCGTCCCGACGATCAACACCACCACCAAAGTCGGGCCTCCGTTCTCGATCAGCCCTGTCAATCAGAACCTGATCTTCTACGATTGTACGAAGGCGCCGGCGGAGTGGCATCAACGGGGACTTGTGGAGACGAAATGCCGTGGCAACACGTTTGCCCGCGTCGGAGGACGTTACAACGAGACGGACAACTACGACGGCTACTCTTTGGAGGGCTGCAATTCTATCGTCCTGCCGGTGCTTGGGACGTCTGGAAAGGCGAACGCGAGCAACTACGAGGAGCTCATAAGTGATGGCTTCCTCTTGACATATCAGCGGCCGCCTGCAGGTAAGCTCACTCATCAAATTATAAATTTTGATCAAGTTCGTTGGGAGGGAGAGTGGTGACGTTTGGTGAGGTCTATAAAAAACTCGAAACAATCTCATGTCAACCCATCAAACCTGGCAATCAGTCAGCGAATCCTATTTGGTATCCATTGATTGATAAGGCCGTCGTCGTCCCCAACAGTGGTCGCTCTTGCCGTTGGGCGACTCGGAAACCAACGGGACACTAACAGTCTAAATCCCCGTATGTGTCGTTCTTCAATCATACTACTCTTCTCTTGCGTCTTTCTCCTCAACAAGTCACAACCCTTTTGGGAATCGGGACTTACTACTGATTTGGGAATCGGAAAATATTTTCCTTGTGAATGCTGAACATAGATTGATTCAAGGTGGTGATCATTTGGGCTTTTTTTAGGTGATTTATAGCTGAAAAGCACTATAGCTGACTGAAAAAACACTGTAACTGACAGAACTTTATTTAGCATAATTAGATTTTAAAAAATTAAAAAATATAAAAAAAATGTTAGCCCATTATATATAATACAAACAAATGCGGGGAAAAAAGAACCGGCAAAAAAGCTTAACAAAAAACCAAAAGTTCAGAAAAAGATAAAATTTATAAATAGTGAAAAATAAGCCGAAAGCCAGAAACTGAAATCGAAACGAGCACACCCTCAAATACGAAGAACAAGGACAATTATTTCTTTCTTTCTTTCTTTCTTTTGGGATTAACTGGTTTAATAAGTGAGCTTGTGTTGAGTATGGCACTATGACGTGGAGCTAGATGTGCATATTGCTTTTGTTTGTTATTTGTTAAGGATAAAAAGGGGGTTAGGTTTTAGAAGTTGGAACAACTGTCACAGATTTGACAACATAGCTAAGAAGCGTCCATACCCACTGTTTGGCTCGTGCTACGAAGGGCTCAGTGCCGACTTGATTAGTCCTGGCTCACAGCGCAAGTTAGGCAACAGGGCCGCGTCATCGAAGACTTGATTAGTCCTGGCTCGGTGATTTTACCTTCCGGCTGTGCTTAATGATAGGCCCATCAAATTCTTCCGCCTCAGTCTAACACTTTTCAACTTCCTGAGTCCCGGTCTCCAATTGTTCTGTTTCTCCCCGTAATTCATCATCACGTGATCTCCAGCTTCTTGCTGTGGTTCCATCTATTTGCCAGAGCAGCAACTGCAGCACTGAACCAAGGAGCAACATACAATAAGTTCTAAAGACTTGATCCCAATAATAATATGCCTCGCAATAATTATAGGAAGACATAAACACTAAAGACATAAGAGCAATACAGCATTCTGCTAGCATTCACCTCAATTTGGCTAGCATAAATCAAAGTCAGGATCGGCACGTTCGCGTTTTTAGCAGCACAAGCAGTGCTGAACAAAATGCATACTACTGTTTGTTTTCTTTTGTTGTTGCCCCTTTTTGTATTTTTCTTTGCGGTTGATTCAGATTGTAACTTATTGCAGATAGTAGGCACCCCATCAGGTTAATTTTGATAGGTACGTCTTTTTGTTGCCTTTTAAGTTACTCATATATTGTTATACTTTTTTTAGATAAAGGATATAAAATCCGGCCTCTATATCCACGAGGGATATACACAGCCAACAGATACACGAGCTCTTAGGCTCAATTCCTCAAAACCTGAGGAGCATAAAACAACAAGAAATAAAGCTTAAGGACTATAAAAAAAGCTAGAAAGACTAAGCTTCAAACTTCTTCTCCGTCCTTAATTCCAACCAAGCCCCTATCCTTTTCCGACCGTTCCCTCAAACCTTCGGTCTACTGTGCGTGAAGAAGGACCTCCGAGACGACGCCTCCAAGGAGGCGACGAGAGTCGCCGACGCCGCCCGCCTCACCGAGGCAAGATTTTCACCTGGAGATCAGTAAACATGAGGGCTATGGGGTACCATGACAACACCTCCAGGAAGGAAAATGGCGTCCGAAGGCGTCATCGTTGTCGAGACCGGTAAGATCACCGGTAAGGCTTTCGCCAGCACCTCCACAGCACCCCACGTACTACCCACTCACAAAATAGACCGCCACCAACCCGCCGGGGACCTGCGCGCCTCAAGGCCATGGCATAGCCACCCTTGAACTCTACGACGAGTCGCTCCCTGCAATGTCCGCCACTGAAGAAACCACAAAGCGACGCCTATGCGCCACCACTGAGCAGATTCAGGGAAGAAATCTCCCACGCACGGAAAGCGCGCCCAGTGAGGAAATCCAGGTGCGGCTGCGAACGTGACTTGCACAGCCCACTCAAATCGATGCCTCGTCCGGCGGGCACCCCTTCTCCTTTCATGACAGCATCATCCGCCCAGCGTCCTCAATCTTCCCGCCTTACGGGGCGAGAGCAGACCGCGAGATCTTCACACTGCGGGCACGATCTCTTCTTGAGCATTTCGTCGAACATCTTGAGCGCATCCCCGACATGCGCGCTTGCACACCCGCCATGATCACATTGTACGTGACCTGTTGGCGCGCAGCGCAGATCTCGGCCTTCCTCGCGCGTCGCGCCACGCGCGCCGCGTGCCCTCGACGTGGAGACCGACCTCGCCGCCGGCGTCGCGCGCGAGGGCTCCGGCTGCTACCTCGCCGTCCTCGCCGATCCGCCGCGGCGCGGGCGCGCCGCGCCGAAGAAGCGCTGCGGCAGCGCCGCGAAGCCGCCGCGCCCTCCACGCCACCGTCGAGAGGACCATCTGGCGCCTTCCGCCGACGGATCGGCCTCTCGCGCGTCCCCGCCGGTGATGTTCGGGGCACGGGACTACGGCGCGCGCTGCGCGAGCTGCAACAACATCGTGCGTGGTACCTCATGCGCACCGCGGCGGCGGATCCGTGACGCCCGCCACGCCGGAGCGCGAGGGCCCGCCTCTGTGGTCCACGCGGCCCCGCTCGCGGCAGGCCCGCCCCGGGTGCGCCCTCCGCACCGCCGCCGGAGAGGATCATCCTGAAGCGCCTTCCGCCGACGGATCTGGCCTCCCTGGCCGCGCCCCCCCGCCGGCGATGCTTCCAATGCGCTCCTCGCCCTCCTCCTCCGCGCAGACCTCGCCGCACCAAAAAAAGCGCCCCGCCGTCGCCCTCCTTGCGTCCACCGGAGACCGGTGGCGCGCTCCGGCGACGGCGAGGAGGAGAGATCCGGATGGGGGGTGGGAGGTGAAGGGACGGGTGTTTTAGATAAGCAGGATGAGGTTGAATCAAGAGAAAGTAAGGCGGAGATGAAAGGAACTGCTCACCACGAGCAAGGTTAAGTCACACCTGAAGTGTTTATTGATTTTTCTTTCATTCCCCAGTTTCCTTATCTGCTACGACCAGCTTGCTTTTGGCATGTCTTGTTTGGATAATTCACCGTCGGAAGCAAAATCGCAGTTTGTTCAACCTCCGACAGTACACTAGGGATGAGTCAGAAACAGAAGAAATATTAAAAAAATATCAATCTCTGGCCTTGAAAAGGTTCAAGTACGCAGAGCTAAAGAAAATAACAAGATTTTTCAAGGATGAACTAGGAGAAGGTGGCTATGGCACGGTATTCAAGGGTAGCCTACAAGATGGCCGCATGGTTGCTGTAAAACTCTTGAAAGGATCTGAAGGCAATGGAGAGGAGTTTCTGAACGAGGTCATAAGCATCGGTAGCACATCCCATGTCAACATTGTTAGTCTACTTGGATTTTGTTTACAAGGATCCAAGCGAGCCCTTATTTATGAGTACATGGCAAATGGTTCTCTGGCGAAGTACATTTATTCAGATAATTCAAAAGAGACTATTGGGTGGGAAAAGTTACAACAAATAGCAATTGGCATCGCACGAGGGTTGGAGTATTTGCACCGGGGCTGCAACACCCGCATCATCCATTTCGATATCAAGCCTCACAATATCCTTCTAGATGAAAATTTTTTCCCTAAGATTGCAGATTTTGGTCTGGCAAAACTATGCCATGCCAAGGATAGTGCCCTCTCAATGGCTGAAGCAAGAGGTACCATTGGTTTCATTGCTCCAGAAGTATTTTCTAGAGGATTTGGACTGGTGTCAACCAAGTCAGATGTTTACAGCTATGGAATGATGCTGCTAGAAATGGTAGGAGGAAGGAATAACTTTAAAGGAAATACTGACAATTCTAGTGAAGCTTATCTTCCGAACTGGGTTTATGATCATTTAGTAGAAGAGTTGCAAAGGCATGAAGTCACATGCGAGACAGAAGAGATAGCAAGGAAGATGACCCTAGTTGGCTTGTGGTGCATACAAACTACCCCAGGACATCGTCCTTCCATGAGCAGAGTCATAGAAATGCTGGAGAGGAGCGTCAACGAAGTGGAAATGCCACCTAAGCCATTCCTTACTTGTTCCTCACTTCCGTCATATTTTTCACCCTAGCCAAGATTTGTTTACCAAGATACTTCTTTTGTTCAGCTGCGCAACTCAAAAGCAAATTAAAGGCATCAAATTCTTTTTTCCTGGGCTGACTGAATCAAGAAAGGCCTGCACAATTAGGTTTTCAGTCCCCTCTCATTCTCTACGAAAGGAACATCGTGTAAGTTCTAAAAAGCACAATTAAAAATACAGGTAGTTGGTGCCGCCATTTATCCAAAGTTGCGATTTGTCTTTGAACATCAGTAACATATCTATACGTGGCTGAGTTAGCACGAACGTGTGCAGGATTGTACTCTCAAGTGACAATGGTTATGCAATAAATATCGCGTACCGTGAATCTATGATTGAAGCGATCGAGTGGCCAGAGTTATCTGGCTGACGAGACCCGGGCGTCAAGTCATCGAAATCACTGACATATAAATGATACTAATCAGTGAGGTGGATTTTCCACAAGTCAAGTCAAGTCAAGTCTTCGCTGATATATAAATGCGCTGTCGTCAAGTCTTCGCCGGTGCGGCGATTTTCCACAAGGCACCACGCGTGGCTCACTGCCAAAGTGGATGCGATGATGTGGGTGCGGCTCGCCCGGTGGTCGCGATCCGAAAGGGCTGCGGCGCCACCTCACCGGTGATGCGATGATGTGGGTGCGGCTCGCCTGGTGGTCGCGATCCGTGCAGAAGCGCAAGCGCTCAAGCCCCGCAGTCCCGGCCGCTCTGCCAGGGTCGGACTTGCTGAAGTATGATGGAAATATTTTCCTTGTGAACAGTAGAGAAGCTAGGATTTAGTTACACTTTAGATTTAGTAGAGAAATAATCTAGACTATTTGAGCTAGATCATAAAAATGTTACCTAGACTAAATTGAATTTACCTAGATTATACACTGGATATTTTTCCACATCCTAAGCTAAAACCTACCCTGTCTAAGGTGTGGCTCCGCCCCTGCTTGTGAATGCTGAACATAAATTGACTCAAACATGAGGAGCACGGACAATTCTTTCTTTCCTTCTTTCTTTCTTCCGGGATTAACTGGTTTAATAAGTGAACTTGTGTTGAGTATGTTGTGGAGCAGGATGGTGTATATTGTTTTTGTTTGTTATTTGTTAAGGATAAAAGAGGCTGGGTTTTATAAGTTGGAACAACTGTCACAGATTTGATAAACATGTCGGTAGCCTAAGAAGCGTCCGTACCCACCGTTTGGCTCGTGCTACAAAGGACTCAGTTCCGACAAATATTGCACAAGTAAGGCAACAGGGCCGCGTCATCGAAGACTTGATTAGTCCTGGCTCGGTGACTTTTCCTTCCGGCTCTGCTCAATGATAGGCCCCTCAAATTATTCCCCCTCAATCTGAACACTCCTGAATCCTCGTCTCCAATTGTTCTGTTTCTCCCCGTAATTCATCATCACGTGATCTCCAATCTCACCGACCAGCTTTGTTGCTGTGGTTCCATCTTTTTGCCAGAGCAGCAGCTGCAACACTGAACCAAGGAGCAACCTGCTCGCCCAGGACAGCATCTAGAACATACAATTAAGTTCTAAAGACGTGATCTCAATAATAATATGCCTCGCAATAATTATAGCATTCTGCTGGCATTCACCTCAATTTGGCTTAGCTTAAATCAAAGGAAGTCAGGATCGGCATGTTCGTGTTTTTAGCAGCACAAGCAGTGCTGAACAAAATGCAAATTACTGTTCATTTTTCTTTTGCATCAGTCGAAAGAGGCCAAAAATGCCATTCCCAGTCTTCAATACTTTTGCGTGGTGTTCGCATGCCTCTGCCCCGACGTCAAGCTGAGCGGCTCTAAAGTCATAGATCTTAAAGACTTAAACTGCCGATCAACACCAAAAAATAAAGATTCTTCTCGTTGACCCCGATTGTAAGCGTGTGATACTAGTGTGTGAGAGAGATTCCACACGTCAAACAATAAAGCTTTCAACTTGGGCTTCCAGAAGTTGAATTCGGTGAAATCATTGGCTATATTTCTTGTAATTCATGGTTTGTCCAACTGCGGCGCCTTCTCGCTTGCTCTAGTTCCACACTTGCAATAATCCGATACCTGTACGTTGAAATATGCATCCATGGCCCTTTCCTGCTGCCTTCTCCTCGTTCATGCTCATGCTCGTACTAGTCACTGTCCTAGCTAGCTCCACTACTCACGCCAAAGACACGATGTCTTGCGCGCCGGCGGCGTGCGGGAGCCTCAACATCACCTACCCGTTCTGGCTCTCCGGCACGCATCAACCGTACTGCGGCTACCGAGCATTCGAGGTTGCATGCGACAAGGGCAACGCGTCTCTTGGGAACGCGTTCTGGACGTACCAAATCCTGGATATCTTTGTTGGAAGCCGGCACCGGATCAACACGTCCAAATACTGATATATAAATGATACTAATCAGTGAGGGGTAGTCACTGTCCTAGCTAGCTCCACTACTCACGCCATAGACACTATGGTGGTGATCGGTTCGACTGTAGCTTATGGCTTATTTCACTGTAGCTGGCTGAAATTACACTGTAGCTGAAGGTGGCTTATTTGGCATAATTAAATTTAAAAAATTTTAAAAATAGAAAAAACGGGTTAGCCCATCACGTGCAATGCAAACGAATACGGAAAAAAAAGAACCGGTAAAAAGCTCAAAAAATCCAAAAAATCAGAAAAAGACGAAATTTAGGAATAGTGAAAAATAAGCCAGAAGCCGAAGCCAAAACGATCGGGCCCAGCGCACCGACGGCATGCGGGAGCCTCGACATCACCTACCCGTTATGGCTCTCCGGCACGCATCAACCGTACTGCGGCTACCGAGCCTTCGAGGTCGCACGCGACAAGGGCAACGCGTCTCTTGGGAACACGTTCTGGACGTACCTATTGTAAAATATGCGATATAAGTATAATTTTTAATTTAATTTCAGCAATAATAACAAGTATACAAGCATGACAAATATGGTATAGAAATGACTTAACCAACATATTAACATATGAACCATACAAGCCATTCCACAAGAAACATATGCTCAACATAAATGTCATATAAGAGTTCAAGACTAGCATGGCCTGAAGTATACAAGTACATTCAAATGCTAATCTCAATGAAACCTCAACTAATATTACCAGATTCAGCATATGTTCAACAAAATGTATTTTCTTAAGTGCTCTCAGAAGGCTAGTTGCACAAGATTTAATCTTGGTCATCTCCGCCACGACAAAATCTAATCTTGATTATATATGACAGTTATTAGATCTTGAGCTAAAATTGAATCTTGCTACTGCCAATGACTTACAGATCAAGAAAACAGCTAACTGGACAAAGCAAAACTCTCCTAAAATCAATCTTGCATGCACTCACAGAGAATACTATTGATTTAACAGGTTATGAGCTTTCAGCACAGATCAGAAATGAGAGAAACTCACCACTGCCCAAATCTAAAACAGAGATTATCAAATGGACAACAAGTTCAAAGATCAGTGAAAGAAAAATAGCATATTTATCTAAAGCTGAAGATCAACTTACCATCACATTCATATATAATCTCAGTGTCATATCACTTCATCACAGAGCAAGCAATCCACAGAAAGACCTTTGCAATTTCTAAGCCAGTGAAATAGATACCAAAATTGCAAAGAACTAGCAGCTAATGTACTCACAACAGCGGTGATATTCAAAATCACCGTGAAGACACCAGAAGAGGCAAGGCACGCTTGCAGCGCTGTCCCAGAAAACCTAGCACCCCTCTTTGCTGCCGCAGAAGAGGAGTGTGGCTATCGAAGATACAATGTCCACTCCAACCTCGGGTAGCCAACACCGGAGACAAAGGTTAGGGTTGATGCTGCACAAGACTGACGAGAACTCCGGCCGAGAACGCTCGTGAACACCAAGAACAGGTCACAAATCTCCCACAAAATTCAGCACGAGTCCGAGCCAAATCAACCTCTAGATGTTAACCCACATCTTTCCTCTCGGCCAAATCGAAGACGAGGCTCAAGGAAACCGCACAGGAAAACCCTAGAACGGTGATTTGCGCTCCTCAGCCGACGTCAATAGAAGAAAACCCGGCCGGCGGCTCTCAAGACTCAAAATCGAGGAGCCACAATGAGAGATTTGAGATCGGAGAGGGGAGGACTTACTGCTTCTTTGGCCAACATAGAAAGGAGAGGCGCCATATAAAGGGGAGAGGGGCGGAAGCCGGCGGGCTGCAGCCACGGCTGGCGCTGAAGCGCCCGCGCCAGACCCGGTCGCTCGGACGACGCGGTCGAAGTTGCACCGCTCGCGAGAGAAGACGCACGCGCACTTGAACTAGTCACGTTATTGCCTCTGCTGGCCCATCAACAAGTGGGCCCCATCTGTTTTTCTCTCTCCTTTTTTGCTTTTCAATTGGAAAATTACCAAAATATCCTCGCAGTATTCAACCATCCCTATCAATTTATCAATTGATAAAAGGTGTTGATCCACCGTAGTTCTTGTATGATTACGTTCTTGCAGATTGTAATTCTGCTATTCATGAATAAATTAAGATCTAGCTTCTGTTTCTCAAAAAAGTAAAAAAAAAGAGTCTAAGTTAGGTGCAGAGCCTCCTCGTTCCAACTCCTCACCTTCATCTCGTCGTTGCAAGCTTTGCAATGCCTCACCCGTCATCTGGAATATCTTTTTCTCTTTGTATTCAAACTTGTTAAGTTGTCATGCTTGCGACTAAAGCAGGGCAAGAAGCATGCAGTCCAAACTATCAGCTTTCGTTGTACTCACTTGTTATGAAGTATGAACATATTTTATCTTTGGGTTTGATGATTTTCATTGACACAACGTTATAATTATTTTTTGCAGGAAGGGGTAGGAGGCACCACATCAAGTTAATTTTGATAGGTATGTTCTTTGCTGCACATTAATTTACGAGCAGTTTTCCTATCCTTGAGGAGGTACCAAGAGGTAGGAGGTACCAAATTAGATCCAGCCGTTCAATCAGTGTGATCAACAGCTCAAAATTTGATACCTCTTGGTACCTCGCGTCCGGTACCACTAGGTACTGCCAAATCTCAGCCGTTCGATCAGTGTGATCAATGGCTCAAATTTGGTACCTCTTCCCTCTCAAGGATGGTAAAATTTTCCTTAATTTACTTGAGCATCTGTAACATGTAAAGTTCCAGCTAGTTCCATGCTCCTGTATGATGTCTCAGGCCCGTTTGAAAAAGCTTCTCGCTTTATAATCCACAAGCTATCTAAAACGCGTTGACTTTTTAACGTGTTTTTTTTCTCTTTTTTTGTATTATCTATGAAGATATAATAGTATTTTTTTCTGTTTTTATTCATTTTTAATTGAATATCTTAAGAAAGCTAACAATTGTTACAGTGTTATTTCAGTTAAAAATTATAGCCACATGCTAACCACTTTTGAACAGGACCATAAACTCTACTGTATTGGCACAATTTATTGAGATAGCTAAAATAAAAAAAAGTATTATGGCATTTCCTTAAACATTCACATTGGAACATCTTGTATATTGCCAATGCATGTTGGAACCTTACTTAAGTGTTACTCATTTCTGTTTATTTCAGCTTCCCTGTCTGCTACAACCAGCTTGATTTTACATGTCTTGTTTGGACGACGTGCCGTCAGAAGGAACAGCGCAGTTTATTCATCCTCCAAAAGTATATCGGCACTGAGTCAAATATAGAGGAAATACTAAAAAAATACGATGATTGCCGAAATGACCAGTCAAATGTTTCGGCCGTTATTACATAGGACTCCCTCACTCACCGACCGTCCCCTTATGTAGCGTTCTTCTGTCATACAATCTTCTCTTGTGTCTATCCCCTCACAAGTCACAACCATTTTATTCGTTACTGCAATCGTCGGAAATCTTTCTTATGTTCCGATGGTTCGCGCCTTGTTGTTATTCTTCGTCTCGCCGGTCTGGATGCTCGCAGCGGCAGACGTGCAGGGACAAGAAGGCTGCTCGCCGCAGCTATGCGGCAACGTGACCATCTCCTTCCCGTTCGAGGTCGTCCCCGAGCAGGCAGCGGCGACCAAGTGCGGTAGGCTCGGCTTCCAGGTTTTTTGCGATATTAGCACTCCATACCTCGGGTACAGTTCGTTCTCGCACTTGTTCCAGATCCTTGACATCTTCTACGACAACGGCTCCGCGCTCGTCGCCGATGTCCACGAGCTCGGAGACTTCAATATCTCCGGCCACGACATCTGGTGCCTCGTCCCGATGACCAACACCTCCTCCGAACTCGGGCCTCCGTTCTCAATCAGTCCTGTCAATCAGATCCTGATCTTCTACAATTGCGTGAAGGCGCCGGCGGAGTGGCGTCACCGGGGGCTTGTGGAGACGAAATGCCGCGGCAACACGTTTGCCCGCGTCGGAGGACGTTACAACGAGACGGGCAACTACGACAGCTACTCTTTCGAGGGCTGCAATTCTACCGTCGTGCCGGTGCTTGGGACTTCTGGAGAGGCGAACGCGAGCAACTACGAGGAGCTCATAAGTGATGGCTTCCTCTTGACATGGCAGCGGCCGCCTGCAGGTAAGCTCACTCGTCAAATTATAAATTTTGATCAAGTTCGTCGGGAGGGAGAGCGGTGCATGCGTTCGGTTAGGTCTATAAAAATCTCGTGTCAAATTATCGAACCTGGCAATCAGTCAGCGAAACCTATTTGGTATTTATTGATTGGCAATGCCGTCGTCGTACCCAACCGCCACAACCTTGCCACAACCGCCATCACTTTCCTCCAAAATTCATTTTAATATAATTCCTCCACTTTTCCTTTAATCCGGCAGTCGTGCACCCCACAAAAGGCCACAAGAAAAAAAAAAATTTTAGTTACTAAACACATCTTTAAACACTTGCGTTGTAGGAACCGAACGATAGCTTAGTGGTATGTTTGGATGTTACAAATTTATTACTCTCTAGTTCGATCATAGAGGATCGAATAAAGAATTTTCTACAGTTTTCCCTGAGCTACGTCTTGAACAGGAAAGTACATGTGCATATGACATGTTTTGTGATTAAAGCGTGTGGGCGTGCTTTGTGAGATTTAGACATTCTTCTAATTAGTTGTGTGCTAATGTATATATGTATACGTGGATGAGTTAGGACGAACGTGTATACTAATCAGTGAGGTGGATTTTCCACAAGTCAAGTCAAGTCAAGTCTTCGCTGATATATAAATGCGCTGTCGTCAAGTCTTCGCCGGTGCGGCGATTTTCCACAAGGCACCACGCGTGGCTCACTGCCAAAGTGGATGCGATGATGTGGGTGCGGCTCGCCCGGTGGTCGCGATCCGAAAGGGCTGCGGCGCCACCTACTTCGGCCTCCCGTGCACAAGCGCAAGCGCTCAAGCCCACACTCAGTCCGCAGTCACGGCCGCTCAGCCAGGTCGGACTTGCTGAAGTGTGATGGAAATATTTTCCTTGTGAACAGTAGAAGAGCTAGGATTTAGTTACACTGTAGATTTAGTAGTGAAATAATCTAGACTATCTGAGCTGGACCACGAAAATGTTACCCATTTGAGCTGGATCATAAAAATGTTACCCAGACTGAACTGAATTTACTCGGACTATACACTAGATATTTTTTCACATCCTAAGCTAAAACCTACCCTGTCTAAGGTGTGGCTCCGCCCCTGCTTGTGAATGCTGAACATAGATTGGCTCAAACATGAAGAGCACGGACAATTCTTTCTTTCCTTCCTTCCTTCTTTCTTTCAGGATTAACTGGTTTAATAAGTGAACTTGTGTTGAGTATGATGTGGAGCAGGATGGTGTATATTGCTTTTGTTTGTTATTTGTTAAGGATAAAAAGGGCTGGGTTTTATAAGTTGGAACAACTGCCATAGATTTGATAAACATGTCGGCAGCCTAAGAAGCGTCCGTACCCACCATTTGGCTCGTGCTACAAAGGACTCAGTGCCGACAAATATTGCACAAGTTAGGCAACAGGGCCGCGTCATCGAAGACTTGATTAGTCCTGGCCCGGTGACTTCTTCCGGCTGTGCTTAATAATAGGCCAGTCTAACACTCTTTTAACTTCCTGAATCCTGGTCTCCAATTGTTCTGTTTCTCCCCGTAATTCATCATCACGTGATCTCCAATGTCACCGACCAGCTTTGTTGCTGTGGTTCCATCTTTTTGCCAGAAGCAGCAACTGCAGCACTGAACCAAGGAGCAAGCTGCTCGCCCAGGACATCATCTAGAACATACAATTAGGTTCTAAAGACTTGATCCCAATAATAATATGCCTCGCAATAATTATAGGACATCAACACTAATACATAAGAGCAATACAGCATTCTGCTTGCATTCACCTCAATTTGGCTTAGCTTAAATCAAAGGAAGTCAGGATCGACATGTTCGTGTTTTTAGCAGCACAAGCAGTGCTGAACAAAATGCATATTACTGTTATTTTTCTTTTGCATCAGTCGAAAGAGCACACATACCCTCATGTGCGCACACACATATAGGTTAATATGGGCCTAATTCTACATGGACCGAGGTGTTACATACACCCCTCTCAAAGGACCCGACGTTCTCGTTGGCCTAACATACCCACATTAGAACAAATGATCATGATCTTCCCTCTTAACACATATCCGTGCGTTCAGTGCCAACACATATGCCATGCCATGTGTCCACTCCGAGCCCACACGCGCCATATGCCTGCACCCCTGACCTGGACACGCTCATGTAACCGCAAGGGTCGGCTTTGATACCATTTGTAACGCCCTATGGTACAAACCAGTTTAGGCTTAACCATATTCTAGATAGACCACGCACACGTAACAACCCGTTTACACTTTCGTCCTCGCTTCGTGTAAAACGGTTAACCGGAGGTTACTATCATTGGAAGCTCTAGGCTTATATGTTAGTGATTCTCAAGCTAAACTAGTAAGTTAGGACTAACACATACCCTCATATGCACATACACATATAAGTCATCATGGGTCTAATTCTACATGGACCGAGGTGTTACAAGTATAGGCCATCTGCAAAATATTGAACTCTTGATATTCCTTTTGTTAATTAACCTTATTTGCAGTTGCAGGCAGCAAGAGGATTGGTGTGAGGATAATACTAATAGGTATGCTAAAAGCATTTACACATTGATAACACAAAAATTTAAGCAAGCGAACTCTTAATTTGTTTCATCTGATATAAGACTGGTTGTTTTGAAGTAAAATTTGTGGACTTTACCTTGTTGGTGGCTCTTGCCACCTTGTACCTTTTTATGTAAAAAATTAAAAAGCTAATTATGCTCGTGGAAATCTAAATGCCCATAATGTACCTTCCAATTTTGTAAAAGAAAATAACACCTGCTTTAATCTCAGTTTTGACAGCAGCAGCTGCAAGCTTGCTCTTTCCATGTATTTATGTGCTGATGTGGCATAGGAAGGGGAACAAATTATGCTGCCTCCTTTGCACAAACACTAGCAGCACCACGGAAACGAACATTGAGGGCCTAATAGTATCTTATGGATCCCTAGCTCCAAAAAGATACAAGTACTCAGAGGTAACAAATATAACGACTTTTCTCAATAATAAGATTGGTGAAGGTGGCTATGGTGTGGTTTTCAAAGGAAGGTTACATGATGGTCGTCTGGTTGCTGTGAAATTCTTGCATGACTCCAAAGGAAAAGGGGAGGAGTTCGTGAACGAGGTTATGAGCATTGGCAGGACATCTCATGTTAATATTGTTAGCTTATTTGGGTTTTGTCTGGAGGGTTCAAAACGAGCTCTTATATATGAGTACATGTCCAATGGTTCTTTGGATAAGTACATTTACTCAGAGAATCCCAAGGAAATTTTAGGATGGGAAAAGCTCTATACAATAGCAATTGGGATTGCTCGTGGGCTAGAATACTTGCACCATAGCTGTAATACACGCATCGTCCATTTTGATATCAAGCCTCAAAATATCCTCCTAGACCAGGATTTTCGCCCCAAGATTGCCGATTTTGGTTTAGCTAAATTATGCCGTACCAAGGAGAGCAAGCTCTCAATGACTGGTGCTAGAGGAACAATTGGATTCATTGCTCCAGAAGTTCACTCTCGAACCTTTGGAGTTGTTTCAACAAAGTCAGATGTTTATAGTTATGGAATGATGCTGCTAGAGATGGTAGGAGGCAGGAAAAACGTGAAATCAATGGTTGAAAAGTCTAGTGAAAAGTATTTTCCGGATTGGATTTATGACCACTTTGCTCAAGATGATGGATTACAAGCTTGTGAAATCGCAAGTGAATTTGAGCAAATCGCCAAAAAGATGACTTTAGTTGGCTTGTGGTGTGTACAAGTATTACCGATGCATCGCCCTACGACAACCCAGGTTTTAGATATGTTCGAGAGAGGTTTAGACGAATTGGACATGCCACCGAAGCAAAACTTCTGTGAAATATTGTAAGATACTTTCTCTACACATTTCTAATGCTGTTTGGTACCATTTTCAACGAATTTGATATGTGCTATTTCTCTTTTCAGTGAAGATTCAGCCCACAATTTGAATGCAGAAAGCACAAGTTCTACTAGTCCTGCCAAAGCACAATCTCTTCGTGAAGTCCTAAAGGTTGAGGAGATAAGCCTTGTGAATTCAAAAATTCTAAGACGATTACCTACTCTGTGAAAAGATTAGCTACACTAGAGTATCATAAATGATAAGCAATAACATATTCATGTAATTCCCTTGTATGAGGGTGGCAATCTGAAGCTACTAGGATTTTCATTTTGAAAAGAGGCTACAATGTTATCTTGCATTGAAAGTAGTACATACTATTATCTTGCATTGAAAGTAGTACATGCTAAGACTCTAAAATTAGAAAAGAATACCAATTAGCAAAGTATAATCAAATAATTGTCATCAAGAAAATCGATCCAAACTTTCTATTGATCCAAAGTGTCCAGCTTCCCTTCTCTCACACACCATTACGCCAACAGTAATCAGACCATGAACCAAATACTAATATCAAATATGCACCTTTGTGTCGGCATCAAGTTAGGTACACAAATGCCACCACAACACATTTATGGAATGAAGCATCTTCGAGCAGCATCAAGTAGTTAGGCTTGATGGCTGATGTCGGATACATATTACTCTCTTTTTTTTTTTTTTGAAAAACCTGGATACATATACTTTTACTTAGTTGAGAAGCGGAAGAGGGTATGGTAATGTAGACAAAAGGGCTGAGACGTGTAGAAATATAAAACTGATCGCGGTCATGCCGTGTAACATGGACCAGGTACGGGCATAAGTTTTGCTTGGATATTTGGATGTTCCAAAGAGCATCAAAGTCATTCTCAGGAGAGGTCGTTTAGGGTCTAAAAGTCGTCCTGGAAATTCAGGTACCCGTGCATCATTTCTGAACTCTGATCAGTTAAACTCTTTCCCCCTTAACAATAATGTACTGACAACGATTCGATCCCGAAATTAAAACAAGTTTCCCATCAACCAAACATACGAAACCACCTAATCAAATCTATCTACGTGCGTGACAACTAGAAAAATCACATCAATTGGTAAATCTACGACACAACCAAAGAGAACGTTCTTACTTGGTAGCCTCCTCTGAAGAATCAGTGAAGCAGCAGTAGTCAGCTTGGTAGCCTCCTCCGAAGAAGCCTCTGCCCAATCGGGACATACGATTGTTAGAGATATATGTATAGTCTGTTATTCCCCATTGTTATAAGGGGTTCTTTGCATATTTGCCCCCTGTACTTTGTGTATATATTCCGGCCCATTGGCCTCATATTGAATACATGTGCTATTCATAACATGGTATCAGAGCCAAAACTAGGGTTTTGGCTTACCTAGGGTTCCGCGCGCCGTCGCCGACTCTGCACCACCGTCGCCGACTCCCGCGTGTCGCCTCCGCCGCCTTCCGGTCGCCGTCGGCCCTGCCGACTCCCCCGTCGGCCCCGCCGACTCCTCCGCGCGCCGCCGTCGACTCCCCCGTCCCCGGCCTCCGCTGCCACCGGCTGCTCCTAGCCACCTGGATCTCCTCCCGAGATCGGGTCGCTTCTGCCGGCGTCGCGGTCTTCACCCGAGGTCGCCAGGTCGCCGCCTCCACCATCGCGATCTCCGCCCGAGGTCGCCGCCGCCTCCCGTCGCGCGATCTCCACCCGAGGTCGCCGCCTCCGCCCGCCCGAGCCCGCTGCCGGTCGGCGCCTAAACCTTCCGCTCGGCCCGGCGCCTTCCGCCCCTCGGCGCGGCGCCTCGCCTTCCTCGGCGCGCGGCCTCGGCGCCTCGCCTCCGTCGTTGCCGTCGGTGGCCTCGCCGCCTCGCTCCGCTGCTGTCGCCGCCTCGCTCGCCTTCCGCGCCTCGCTCCGCTGCTGGTGGCGGCACCGCCTTCTCGGGCGTGCGCGCCGCCTCCGCGCCGGCCGCCGCCGCTGGGCCGGCCGCCGCCTCCCGCGCCGAGCCGCTCCTGTTCTAGGGTTTGGGCTCGGTCGGTCGGTTTTGTAAACCGACTCGAGAAAAAAAAAGCAAAAAAAAAGCAAAAAAAAACGTCGTTCTAACCGCCGCGCCGTCCAGCGCCGCCTGTTAGACTTCGTTACCTTGGTCGCCGCGCCGTCCAGCGCCGCCTACCAATGGGCACCGTTTCCCTCCCTCGCCTGAGTGGTGCTGGTCTGCTGCCACTACCTTCTGTACTCGCCGCTCGTCCACCTGCTACACAGCCTCCTCCAGCGGCTGCCACAGGTGGTGGTGGCCGCCCTCCGTCTGGAGGTGGCCGTCCTCACTGTTCCTACTGCGACAAGGACGGCCACACTGAGTCCCAGTGCTACAAGAAGAAGCGGCATCTTTCACGCCGTTCTTCTACTGGCACTAGTGTTTCTACATTGACGTCTGCATCGACTTCTTCAGCAGTTTCTCTCACCGAGCAGGAGATAGCCGAACCGGACGCCGCTGCCGCTTGAGTTCTTCTTTGGCGAGTTCTGCGAGGCTCGCTCATCGACTCTTGGGCACGAGAAACCACCCTACAGTCAAGTACCTCCCCGTGGATTCTTGATTCTGGAGCATCCTTTCACATGACTCCGATCCTTCCACTGTCTTCTATTACACCTCTTGATTCTCCGCCGGTGTTCTTACTGCGATGGTACATCTCTTTCTGTCTGCAGTCGAGGATCTCTTAGCAACTCATCCTTTCATGTTTCTTACATTGCTCATGTTCCTCGTCTTACCTTACTGACTTCTTTCTGCTGGGCGATTCATCGACCTTGGTTATCGGGTTATTCTCGACTCGACTCTTGTTGTGTTCGGGATCGCCACACGGAGCTCGGTTGGTTCGGCCTCGCGCCGTGACTCACAGCGTCTCTCGGGAGCTTGGCGGCTTCACCTTCCTTCCGCTGCCACCACCGCCGCCGTCTCCGCTCGCCACTTCATCTACCGGCTCTTTCCAGCAGTGGCATCACCGTCTTGGTCATCTGTGTGGATCTCGTCTGTCGTCCTTAGTTCGTCGTGGTCTTCTGGGATCTGTCTCAGGAGACATGTCTTTAGATTGTCAGGGCTGTAAGTTAGGTAAACAGATTCACCTTCCTTATCCTCATAGTGAGACTGTGTCTCAGCGTCCTTTTGATCTTGTTCATTCAGATGTTTGGGGTCCGGCTCCCTTCGTTTCGAAAGGGGGTCATCGATATTATATCATATTTATAGATGATTTCTCTCGTCATACTTGGATTTATTTCATGTCTTCTCGTAGTGAGGTCTTGTCTATCTATAAATAATTTGCCACTATGATTCACACACAGTTCTTCACCCCTATTCGTGTCTTTCGAGCTGACTCTGCTGGCGAGTACCTCTCTCGTCACCTGCGCAGCTTCCTTGCTGAACAGGGTACTCTTGCTCAGTTCTCTTGTCCTGGTGCTCATGCTCAGAATGGTGTCGCTGAGCGCAAGCATCGTCACCTCCTTGAGACTGCTCGTACTCTGATGATCGCCGCCTCTATTCCACCTCACTTTTGGGCCGAGGCTGTTTCCACTGCCACCTATCTCGTCAACATCCAGCCCTCTTCTGCTCTTCAGGGTGCGATCCCTGTTGAGCGTCTCTGTGGTCTTCTTCCTGACTACTCTGCCCTTCATATGTTTGGCTGCGTTTGTTACGTTCTCCTCGCCCCTCGAGAACGCACCAAACTGACCGCTCAGTCTGTTGAGTGTGTCTTTCTGGGATATAGTGCCGAGCACAAGGGCTATCGGTGCTGGGATCCTGTTGGTCGACGGATGCGGGTTTCTCGTGATGTGACTTTCGATGAGTCTCGTCCATTCTACCCACGTCCTGCCTCTCCTTCGACTTCCTCTGTGGAGTCTTTGTCTTTCTTGACCTTTCCAGATACTCCTATATCTGTTTTGCCCTTGTCCACCTGTTCTACTGAGTCACCACATATTCCTCCTGTGGCCTCTCCGCCGTTGTCTCCGCCTGTGTCGTCTCCTACGACTCCGCAGGCTCCTCCGTCTCCGCCTGTGTCGTCTCCTACGCCTCCGCAGGCTCCTCCCACTACAGTACCTCCTCCTCTTATCTTCTACACTCGTCGACCTCGTATTGAGGATCTTCCAGATGAGCCATCTTCTTCTGATGCTCCATCTTCCCCTGATGGGTCATCTTCTCCTCGCTACGCTCTCCGCGATCGCCAGTCGATTCGGCCTCCTGCCCGTTTGCCTTTCTTTGCCGCGCAGCTACTCGTGAGCCTGTCTCCTACCGGGATGCTGTTACTCACCCTGAGTGGCAGCTTGCCATGGCCGAGGAGATTGCTGCCCTCGAGCGTACTGGTACTTGGGATCTTGTTCCTTTTCCATCTCATTCTCGTCCCATCACATGTAAGTGGGTCTATAAGATTAAGACTCGCTCTGATGGCTCTCTTGAGCGCTATAAGGCGCGTCTTGTTGCTCGTGGCTTCCAGCAGGAGCATGGTGTTGACTACGACGAGACTTTTGCTCCTGTGGCCCACATGACTACTGTTCGCACTCTTCTTTCGGTGGCGTCTGTTCGCCACTGGTCTGTTTCCCAGCTTGATGTCAAGAATGCCTTTCTTAATGGCGAGTTGCGCGAGGAGGTCTACATGCATCCGCCACCTGGGTATTCTGTTCCTGAGGGCATGGTCTGTCGCCTTCGTCGCTCTCTCTATGGCCTTAAGCAAGCCCCTCGTGCTTGGTTTGAGCGCTTCTCCTCTGTGGTCACTGCTACTGGTTTTTCAGCTAGTGATCATGATCCTGCGCTCTTTGTCCACACTTCGTCTCGTGGTCGGACTCTTCTTCTCCTGTATGTTGATGATATGATCATTACGGGGGATGATTCTGAGTACATTGCCTTTGTCAAGGCTCGTCTTAGTGAGCAGTTCCTTATGTCGGATCTTGGTCCTCTTAGTTACTTCCTTGGGATTGAGGTTACTTCCACTTCAGATGGTTTCTTTATGTCCCAAGAGAAATATATTCAGGATCTTCTTGATCGCGCCTCTCTCACTGATCAGCGTACTGTTGAGACTCCCATGGAGCTCAATGTTCACCTCCGACTCTCTGATGGCGAGCCTCTTTCTGATCCGACTCGCTATCGTCATCTTGTTGGGAGTCTTGTCTACCTTGCTGTTACTCGTCCGGATATCACTTATCCAGTTCATATTCGAGTCGATTTGTGTCGGCTCCCACTCAGTTCACTACACACCACCTTCTTGAGTTCTGCGATACCTTCGTGGGACTATCTCTCGCCGTCTCTTCTTTCCACGTTCGATTCGTTACAGCTTCAGCCTATTCGGATGCTACTTGGGCCAGCGATCCCTCGATCGCGGTCTATCTCACGCATCTTGTGTTTTTCTTGGTGGTTCTCTTATTGCTGGAAGGCGAAGAAGCAGATGCAGTGTCCGTTCGAGTGCAGAGGTGAGTTGCGAGCTATGGCTCTCTTGACAGCAGAGATTACTTGGCTACGTGGTTACTTGAGGATTTTGGTGTTTCTGTCACTACACCGACACCTCTCTTGTCAGACAGTACAGGTGCTATCAGTATTGCCCGTGATCCTGTGAAGCATGAGCTCACCAAGCACATTGGTGTTGATGCTTCTTTCATGAGGACTTGTGTGCATGATCAGGTGATTACTCTTCAGTATGTGCCTTCGGAGCTTCAAATAGCGGATTTCTTCACGAAGGCCCAGACTCGAGCACAGCACGGCTTCTACCTCTCCAAACTCAGTGTTGTTGATCCACCATGAGTTTGAGGGGGGGTGTTAGAGATATATGTATAGTCTGTTATTCCCCATTGTTACGTCTTCCCGCAATAATAAACTTGGAGAAGGTGGTTTTCAAAGGAAGGTTACATGATGGTCGTCTGGTTGCTGTGAAATTCTTGCATGACTCCAAAGGAAAAGGGGAGGAGTTCGTGAACGAGGTTATGAGCACTGGCAGGATCTCTCATGTTAATATTGTTAGCTTGTTTGGATTTTGTCTGGAGGGCTCAAAACGAGCTCTTATATATGAGAACATGGATAAGTACATTTACTCATAGAATCCAAAAGAAATTTTAGGATGGGAAATGCTCTATACAATAGCAGTTGGGATTGCTCGTGGACTAGAATACTGGCACCATAGTTGCAATACACGCATCGTCCATTTCGATATCAAGCCTCAAAATATCCTTCCGGACCAAGATTTTTGCCCAAACATTGCAGATTGTGGCTTAGCTAAATTGTGTTGTAACGAGAGTAAACTTTCCATGACTGGTGCTAGAGGAACAATTGGATTCATCGCTCCAGAATTTCACTCTCGAACCTTTGGAGTTGTATCAACAAAGTCAGATATTTATAGCTATGGAATGAAGTTGTTGAAAGACCCCAAAAATTCAAACCAAAAATTTTCTTTGCTTTTTGCAGGATTTTTGAGTGTTTTTCGGAAACTTTCACTTTTTGGAAAGTCTCCCCGGTTCCGCTTTCCTCTTCTGGCCGGGCGCCATCTTCTCCCCGCTGGCACCCTCCTCCTTTCCGCTTCCCTCTTTCCCTGGCGTCTTCCCCGCTGGCGCCTTCCTCCCTCCCCGCCTTCTCCCCCCGTATGCGCTACGCGCTGTGCGCTGCGCCCCTGGTTTTGCCTCTGACCGCGCCACCCCGACATCCCCCGGTCCGAAGGCAACACCGCCTCCCGCGCCACGTGTTGCCGCCTCCTCCCTTTGGTCCCCACCTGCCAGCCCCTCTCTCCCTTCCCTTTCCCCGCAAGCTCCGCCGCTGCCCATGCCGCTCCGGCCACCTACTCCCGTCGTGCACCCCACAAAAGGCCACAAGAAAAAAAAAATTTTAGTTACTAAGCACATCTTTAAACACTTGCGTTGTAGGAACCGAACGATAGCTTAGTGGTAAGTTTGAATGTTACAAATTTGTTAGTCTCTAGTTCGATCCTAGAGGATCAAATAAAGAATTTTCTACAGTTTTCCCCTGAGCTAAGTCTTGAACAGGAAAGTACATGTGCATGTGAGATGTTTTATAATTGAAACGTGTGGCCGTGCTTTGTGAGATTTAGACATTCTTCTAATTAGTTGTGTGCTAATGTGTATATCTATACGGCGATGAGTTAGGACGAACGTGCAGGATTGTACTCTCAAGTGACAATGGTTATGCAATAAATATCGCGTACCGTGAATCTATGATTGAAGCGATCGAGTGGCCAGAGTTATCTGGCTGACGAGACCCGGGCCTGATTTTTCCCCCCTCGTCCTCGGCGGCACGGCGCGGACTCCGTCTCCATATCTCCATGCGCCGTCGTCAGATCGGAGGTCAAGTCATCGAAATCACTGATATATAAATGATACCAATCAGTGAGGTGTCGTCTTCGCCGGTGCGGCGATTTTCCACAAGGCACCACGCGTGGCTCACTGCCTCAGTGGTCGCGATCCGAAAGGGTCACCAACTTCGGCTAGCATTCACCTCAATTTGGCTATCTTAAATCAAAGGAAGTCAGGATCGGCATGTTCGCGTTTTTAGCAGCCCAAGCAGTGCTGAACAAAATGCATACTACTGTTTATGTTCGCGTTTGATGTTTGATCTACACAAAGTCCTCTCTTCTGCCATCTTTCTGGCTTTCCAACCCTATCTCTTGAAAGTTGGAACTAATCTCTCTCTCTCTCTGTCCTTTTTCTTTCAGTTTCAATCCTTGGTGCATCTATTGAATTCAAACAAACAATTAATAGAAATCTGCTCGTTTCGACTTCGGCTTATTTTTACTATTTTTAAATTTCATCTTTTCTTAAATTTTTTGAGCTTTTTTACCCATTCTTTTCTTCTCATATTCGTCGCATTACACGTGCTGAAATGACTTTTTTTTATTTTTAAATTTTTTAAATTTAATTATACTAAATAAGCCATCATGAGCTGCTGTCACATTGGAGCCTCCTGCAGGGACGGCGGTCGTCTGAACCAAGATACTAAGATAGTTCCAGCAAGTAATTAATCCATTACCTTTTTGCCTTCTCCTGACCACAAACATCACCAACTTTTACTTGCCGCACATGATACTATGATAGTTATCCAATAAGGCCATTCTCAATGAGAGTTTTATCTGCATTTAATAAGCTGCTACATAGGTATTTTTGATGATATGACAATATTTTTAAGAAGAGAGAGAAGAAGTGAGTTTCATCTAGATGAAACTCTCTTGACACGATTACCAATTCTATATGAGTCATGAAATTAAATGTCTATGAAACAATAGAATGAAACTATGTATTGAGGATGGATGTTTTATCCATGTTTCATTTCATTTTACATGATGTGGCAATCTTGGAAACAACGCTATAAAACTCTCCACTGAGAATGGCCTAATATACGGGCAACATAAATTAAGTAAACATCTCAATTAGAAATTTCGAGCCACCTTTTTTTTCGAACCACATAAGATAAAGCTTTTTCCCCCTCTCCTCACAAGTCAGAGACAACACCGACTTGCCCCCTTGCGTTGATAAAAAAATATAACAAATAGGAAAGACTAATCAAACAAATAATACCAGTGCATTTCCATCTCCCATGTTTAGCAACCAGCTCCTTCATTGACTCGCTAGATGCGTCCGACCTTACTGCTCCTCCCGCTCTTGGCCTCCTTGCTCCTCCTCCGTCACCGCGCGCGCGCCGACTGCGAGCCGGCGACATGCGGGGGCGTCACCGTCAAGTACCCATTCTGGCTCGGCGGCACCAACCAGTCCTCTTCATCTTTATCCTGCGGTCACCCGGCCTTCGAGATCAGGTGTAGCCACGACGGCAGTGTGGCTTCCTTGAGGGGCTCCAGCATCCACGCCCTCCGCATCGACTACAGCAACAGCTCGTTGGTTGCCTCCCACGCCAGGGTCGCCGTAGGCACCGACGGCGTGTGTCGCACCGACTACAATATGTCCTCCGTCGTAGAGCTCAGCCCGTTCAAGATTAGCCACAGCAACCGGGTCATGTGCTTCCTCTACAACTGCATCGGGAGCGGGACTGTGCCGCGCGATTTTGTGAATGCCACCTCCAGCTGCGGTAGAGCCATCTTTGCGTACCTCGGCGGAAGTTACGACCGGGACCATCTGCCGAATATCCCGACAGGCGGGTGTACTTACTCGTACCTGCCGGTGCTTGGGTCGGAGGCGGCGGCCATGACGGCGGCCAACTACAGCCGGCTCTTGAAGGACGGGTTCGTCCTGGAGTGGGGTGGCATCGGCAACTGCTCCACTTGCAATGCGAGCGGCGGGCAGTGCCGGTACAACAACGACTCCGAGGTGTTAGCTTGCCTCTGCCCCGACGGCAGGGTGCGCGGGACGGCATGCGCCGGTGAGTGCCACTTGCTAGCTTCTTTCGTCTGCGCGGAGGGCCAAATTGTCACATGCTTGTTGCCGCGTAATTTTTTAGTGTTTCTATACTTTTCTCTTTAATAAAAATAACAATAATATTAAAATATATAAAAAGATAAGTAATATATATTCATCATTTATCGTGTTTTAAAAATTACACATATCACTGGTGAGAAAATCACAAAAGCACTTTGGTTTTTTTTTGTTGTATTTTAGTTTTAGTATTTTTGAAAGCAGCTTCTCGGAAGCACTTTCTCAAACAATTTTTTTAAATTTAAAATCGTTTGTATTGTTCATATCAACATCTCCACAGACCACTCTAACAACCGCACCTTAAAAATAGGCCAATTACATGAGTTTGTTAGTTCATTGCATCTCACGGCAAGGCATACTGCATCTCGCGGCATTGCGTTGCGTTAACCCTGTCCTTTCGATCTCTAGGTACTATGTAAGATTTGGTGTTCACGTACGTCGGAGCCCTTGGCTTTCTTCCTCAATTTCTGGGGTAGAAATACAGGCGGCTAGATAGATATGGTTATTTTTTGTGTGTATTTGCCCAATTGGTGACGTTGACGACTCGATAAGTAGGAGTATATTCTGGTGCTGCCATTGACCACGTAGCATGATTGGTTTGTCGAGCAAACGCGTAGGATGATTCTGGTGCTGCCATTGACCACGTATTATGATTGGTTGTCGAGCTAACGCATAGGATGATTCAAATAACAAGGACAATTATTTCTTTGATTCTTTCTTTCTTTTGGGATTAACTGGTTTAATAAGTGAACTTGTGTTGAGTATGACGTGGAGCAAGATGCCTGAGAACAACTGTCACATATTTGACAACATGCCTAAGAAGCGTCCATACCCACTGTTTGGCTCGTGCTACAAAGGACTCAGTGCCGACAAATATTGCGCAACTTAGGCAACAGGGCCGCGTCATCGAAGACTTGATTAGTCCTGGCTCGGTGACTTTTCCTTCCGGCTGTGCTTAATGATGGGCCCATCAAATTCTTCCGCCTCAGTCTTAACACTCTTTAACTTCCTGAATCCTGGTCTCCAATTGTTCTGTTTCTCCCCGTAATTCGTCATCACGTGATCTCCAATTTGCCAGAGCAGCTTGTTGCTGTGGTTCCATCTATTTGCCAGAGCAGCAACTGCAACACTGAACCAAGGAGCAACCTGCTCGCCCAGGACAGCATCTAGAACATACAATTAAGTTCTAAAGACTTGATCCCAATAATAATATGCCTCGCAATAATTATAGGAGGACATTAACACTAAAGACATAAGAGCAATACAGCATTCTGCTAGCATTCACCTCAATTTGGCTAGCTTAAATCAAAGGAAATCAGGATCGGCATGTTCGCGTTTTTAGCAGCACAAGCAGTGCTGAACGAAATGCATACTACTGTTTATTTTCTTTTGTTGTTGATTTTTCTTTGCGGTTGATTCAGATTGTAACTTATTGCAGATAGTAGGCACCGCATCAGGTTAATTTTCATAGGTACGCCTTTTTGTTGCCTTTTAAGTTACTTATATATGGTTATACTTAGTCACACCTGAAGTGTTTATTGATTTTTCTTCCATTCCCCAGTTTCCTTATCTGCTTCGACCAGCTTGCTTTTGGCATGTCTTGTTTGGATAATTCACCGTCGGAAGCAAAATCTCAGTTTGTTCAACCTCCGACAGTACACTAGGGATGAGTCAGAAACAGAAGAAATATTAAAAAAATATCAATCTCTGGCCCTGAAAAGGTTCAAGTACGCCGAGCTAAAGAAAATAACAAGATTTTTCAAGGATGAACTAGGAGAAGGTGGCTATGGCACGGTATTCAAGGGTAGCCTACAAGATGGCCGCATGGTTGCTGTAAAACTCTTGAAAGGATCTGAAGGCAATGGAGAGGAGTTTCTGAACGAGGTCATAAGTATCGGTAGCACATCCCATGTCAACATTGTTAGTCTACTTGGATTTTGTTTACAAGGATCCAAGCGAGCCCTTATTTATGAGTACATGGCAAATGGTTCTCTGGCGAAGTACATTTATTCAGATAATTCAAAAAAGACTATTGGGTGGGAAAAGTTACAACAAATAGCAATTGGCATCGCACGAGGGTTGGAGTATTTGCACCGGGGCTGCAACACCCGCATCATTCATTTCGATATCAAGCCTCACAATATCCTTCTAGATGAAAATTTTTGCCCTAAGATTGCAGATTTTGGTCTGGCAAAACTATGCCATGCCAAGGATAGTGCCCTCTCAATGGCTGAAGCAAGAGGTACCATTGGTTTCATTGCTCCAGAAGTATTTTCTAGAGGATTTGGACTGGTGTCAACCAAGTCAGATGTTTACAGCTTTGGAATGATGCTGCTAGAAATGGTAGGAGGAAGGAATAACTTTGAAGGAAATACTGACAATTCTAGTGAAGCTCATCTTCCAAACTGGATTTATGATCATTTAGTAGAAGAGTTGCAAAGGCATGAAGTCACATGCGAGACAGAAGAGATAGCAAGGAAGATGACCCTAGTTGGCTTGTGGTGCATACAAACTACCCCAGGACATCGTCCTTCCATGAGCAGAGTCATAGAAATGCTGGAGAGGAGCGTCAACGAACTGGAAATGCCACCTAAGCCATTCCTCACTTGTTCCTCACTTCCGTCATATTTTTCACCCTAGCCAAGATTTCTTTACCAAGATACTTCTTCTTTTGTTCAGCTGTGCAACTCAAAAGCAAATTAAAGGCATCGAATTCTTTTTCCCTGGGCTGACCGAATCAAGAAAGGTCTGCACAGTTAGGTTTGCAGTCCCCTCTCATTCTCTACGAAAGGAACATCGTGTAAGCTCTAAAAAGCATCACTAAAAATACAGGTAGTTGGTGCCTCCATTTATCCAAAGTTGCGATTTGTCTTTTAACATCAGTAACATATACCGCTAAGGAATGCCAAGATTCAAATATCATTTCCACTAACCTAACATATGAAATCACCTAATCAAATTGAGCAGCCAATGTATAAAACTAGCAGAAATATTAATAATGGCTAAATGCATGGTATGCACGCACTTACTTGGGGTAATCACTCAGCAGTATCCTGCTCTCCATGGCCCTTGAAGGGCGGATGGATATACGTGAGCTGCCTGTCTCTATGCCAAAGTGAACGTGTTGAGGTCGAAGCACGTTGAAACAACCCTGAAATTCAAGCCAATTTTTGAAATTTTGTAAACAGTGTTTGAATTCAAACTTTTACCCAATTTGGTAATTTTCAATGGAAAACCGTTTTCCTTATTTGGCTTTGCGCTTTCTCCTCTCCTTGGCGTCACCCTTCCCTGGCGCCATCTTCTTCCCCCTGGCGTCGCCCATGCGCAGCGCCACTCCCTCTTCTTCCCGAAGCCGCTGTCGCACGCGTCGCTGTCTCCCTCGCGTTGGATTGCGGCGCTCTCATCTCGCGTCACCTCTGCAAAGCAGCCCCACCCGTCAGCCGTAACGCCGTCCTGTTCTTTCCCCCTGGCGCGCCACCTCCTCGTGCCTATTCCTCCGCCGTAGCCCCGCCCATGCCCTATGTTACTATTCCCGCCTCTCACAGGGTCAAGCAGCCGTGCAGTTGGGCATTGGAGGCTCGCCACCTCTCGTTAGCAAATCCCGAAGTAGCTCTGGTTCATTCCCCTCCATCCGCGTAAGAAGAACGCAGCCGAGGACGCCCCTCACTGTGGCCACAGTCCTACGCTCGCTATATAAACGTGTGAACCCCATGGAACGTCTTCTAGCATCCCCGTGCGTCTTCCAGAGCAGCCGATTGCTTTGCCATCGCCTGAGCTACTGGTAATCGCCTCCCCTGGTACCGGCTAACCCTAGATGCCATTTCATGATTTCGTCCATCATTTTTCGATTCTTTGCTGTGTTATGATCCTTGTTAGATGCTAATCATATTGACGTCTTCAATTGTTCAATAGCATTAGCCAGTTGCTCTGTCGTCGGAGCTCGCCTTCAGCCGCAAGGACCTCACCGTGGCCAGGCCGATTGAGCCATCCCCGAGCTAAAGCACCAATCCCAAAATGATCCTTAGGTTCTGTAGATGGTAAAACCACAGTCGATTTGAACCAAGCCTTACCGGAACTCAAGATCACCGCAGTGGGAGTCATTGTCTTCCCGGCTGCCGGTGACCGTCTCCATTCACCCATTCTTGTTCATTAGTCCACCCGTGGAAGCCCTAGCTACAACCGTGTCTTTCTGTAGATGCAATTTCTCTGAAGTCTTTCGGGTAGCGCAGCCCTAGCGGTGGTGGCGCGCTCTGTTTCACCGCCGGGGCCGTCGTCGGGAGGTTGAAGACGACCCCGGGGCAACGCGGCGCCATCACCGTCGTCCGTTCCAAGCCATCCGAGCGCTCCGTCCATTTTTAAACCCTGGCCGTAGATGATCGGGAACCGCTTCATCCGAGCGCCCTCGCGCGTCCCCTCGCTGCCGTTGACGCGGGCGACGTGTCGACCATCGATCGGAGTGCGCCCGTCGTCTGGCTGAGCCGCCGCTGGCGTGCGGCGTGGGCGTGGGCCATTCGGCCGAGCGCGGGAAGGAGGCCGCTGGCCGATTTTCCCTGCGCGAGAGAGAGGGCCACGCCGCATTGTTGATTGGGTCGAGCCAACACTGTGCTTTCTATTTTAGTTATTTTAGGAAGTTCCGAAAAGTTCAGAAAAAAGCCTCAAAAATTCTAGAAAAATCCAGAAATCCCAAAAATATCAAAAATACATTATTTTTGACCCATTTTATCTTCTAAGTTCAAATATGCTATCCATTCCAGTAAATTTGAATTTTATAAATGTTTATTTCTTCTTTTCTATTCTAGGTCAAAATTATTTAAATCCAATTATAATAATAATCATAAATTTACAATTTTGTCAAAAATCACATTCTGGTATTATTCACATAGTTGTTGAATATTTTGTGTAGTTGTTTCTCTTTAATTAGAATATTTTAGAGTCAAGTTAGTTAATTGTGTTGTTATTTCATGTGACTTATGCTGTGTTATTTTTATGTTTGTGTTAGTTCCCGAAGACACCCAAGTTGCAGTTCAAGAGCCAGACCCAACATTTCAGATTTATGACTTAGTAGAGATACCTGATCAGCAAGGCAAGTTACATGTTTTTGAGCATTTTGAATCCCATGACATTTAAAGTATTTACATACAATACTTTCATTAGTACTATTTGTAACTGCTATTTATATAAATCAAATGGTTAGAATGACATGCTATCTAGTTAATCCCACCACTGAAAAATGCCCTGTCTTGATTGATGGCCATATTCACCTTGACAACCTTAGTAATAATCTAAATATTGTACCAATGTATATAATGTCACGTCAATCAACATTTTACACTATTAAGTGACTTGGCTGCGGGCCATTAGAATTTAAAAATGAACATCACCTAGGGTGAAGGTGTTGTGGGAATCCGTGCGACGGACTTCGCCCACCGCTTGACCCTAGGGTGGGACTTAGGGTGAAGGTGTTGTGGGAATCCGTGCGGCGGACTTCGCCCACCGCTTGATCCTAAGGTTGGACTCCGGGTAGAGGAGTTGTGGGAATCCGTGCGGTGGACTTCGCCCACCGCTTTACCTGGGGATGGGGGCTGGCTTGGTTTGGTGGTGGTTGGTGCTGTTGAGCACAGGGGAAGCTGTGGTTGAGTGCCTCAGGTGAAAATATAAGGACAAGAACCTTGTGCCAAGTGAAATACATAGTGACCGCTCAAACCACAGGGGTTGACTTGTCAACACGGGTTTAGTAGCTGCTTCATTCAATTGAAAACTCTACAGGATGAGATGATAGGATGCTGGGGAGTTAGGTATGCTGCGGGTACCTAACAACGGTAGTAGGCACTTAAGACGGCAGGAAGAAGTTGTGATATTATGTGTGGCCGTGACTGAGTGATACTACCGGGTAGAGTCTATATAAAGAATTGAGCAGTGAAACGACCTGACTTTCTTAACTCTGTCGCGGGAGTTAAGGGATCGTGTGGGAAAAGTTGGGCAACTCTGCAGAGTAAAATAAATGGTATTCGAATACGCCGTGCTTCCAGTTAATGAAGCTATGTTAATTGGGTGATTCCAACAATGAGGCATAAGTAGAAGTTATGATGATTTTAATGTGGTTAATGATGAACTTTACATAATAAACCCCTGATTTTAGGAGCAAATGTTTTAAATTTTATTTGTTTGCAAATAAAACTGCATCCACCAAATATAATAAAACAAATATATTCCCGTCCCTTGAATATCCTTGCATATAATAAAATAGGGTTTACCCCTGTAACTTGCTGGGTACGGTGGTACTCATTACTTGCTAAACAAATTTTTCCAGAAGATCAATACTATCAAGAAGAGCCTGCTGAGGAGGAAGCACCCGAAGAACCAATCTACTCTGATGATGATTGGTCTTAAGTTTTAGCTTACGCTCAGGCCGTTGATTCTGTGTAATGTGTGATTGTATGGGCTTATGCGCCGCTGTGTAATATAATGCTACTCTATATTGTAATAAAGTTGGAACTTTCGCTGTAAGTTTGTACTGGTGTGATAATCGTTCGTAACTACGAACGTCGAATCGCTCATCATCTGTCATCGTTACGACGTTCGCATCGCCCCGGAAATGGGGCGTTACACACAGCACCGCTTTTCGGCACTTTGCTGCGGCAAGACACTTGTTCGCGGCCGATCCGCCGATGACGATTCCCTCCGCGATGGCCATCCTGCCGCTGGAGGCGAACGGGTAAAGTAAAACCTGCCGGCCGGCGGCCGCCGTCTCGATGCAACAACTTTAAAGAGCAAAGGGCGGATCTACGTGGGCTGGTTCTTGTCAACAGAAACTCCTCAACCAACGGCAATCTCCCGGATCGTCTGGCACTCACGAAGCTCCTGCACCAGCGATTGCTACGACATTATCAGTAACGTGATCCGAGTCCTCCGGGCTCTCCTCATCAGTTGTAATCTGAAAGAACCCTAAATCTAATACCCTAGCTAAGTAAGTGATTAGCGGATAATTAAGTTAATCATTGCACTTCATCAAACATTATTACAATTAAAATTACAAATTGAATTACATGTGTGGCATTGCATTTACAACGGCAATTTACATTACAAGCATATTTTACAAAATTAGAAATTAAAAATCCAACGTCAAGGTCTTCGGCGTAGGAGCAAATGTGCATTTCTTCGTTCTTCGCCTGCAATTAGAATTTGCCGTTAGTATCAAACCAAACCTATTTTCTTATGTAATTAGGGAAATAAATAATTAACAATCCAAGGAAGAATAAAGAAAATAAATAAAGTTTGCCGTTAGTGCCCCTGGGCTGCTAGGGCCAATTCGAGAACGTCTTAGAGACTCCCCAGACCGTCCCGGGCCGGTCGGCACCTCTCATCTCGGTGGGCTTCATCATTCGGCAAAACTTTAGAAAAACAAAAGCCCACAACCCTTACCTTAGCCCAAAGCCCTCATGCATTTTCAACCCAGCATATAAGCATTCAGCCCACAAAAAGCCCACGAATGCAATCTTTGCATTTCCAGCCCATAAGCCCACATATATTTTTCAGCCTAGTCCATTCCAGAGCAACAGTGCCCAGCACATGCTTCAGACCGAAGGTCCTTCGACACAGGAGGGCAAGACTCAGGAAGAGATAAGTACAAGGACAGCCAGCTGCAGCCAGCAAAAGCCAGCAACCGAGAGGGAGAGCCAAGAAATATCTGCCCAGCACCCTCAAACCAGTCCCAATACTCTGCATCCACAAGCCACCGCAAGGATAAGCACAGCCAACACCCAGACATTCCACAGCCAGGAACCATCCCCAAAGCTCATTCCTCAATCCAAACCATAGCATAACACCTTCGGCCAGAGGCCAGAAGGTGGGTTTAGAGCCCACGGTTGTGAAGAGCAGAAGGAGCCGAAGAAGAAGAGGCAGCGGCAAAGAGGACAAGTCGGGACCAGCGAGGACAAGGGAGCAAGGAGCAAGTCAACGGGACCACTACGAGGCAAGGACTTCCACCTCGGCAAAAGCGACAAGCTGAACCTTCGTCCCCGACAGCGACAAAGTGAAACCACCCTTGCGGTCCCCATCGACCCCAACCTTCCTTCTCCAGCCCGACAACACCACAAGTAGGCTTTCACTTTCTCTTGTGGTTCTGTTCTTCCTTTTTGGGGAGCATATCCGAACCAAGCCATACCGAAGAGGAAGCCACTGCCACCCTAAGGACCGGCGGCCACCTCAAAGCCAGAGCACGCCCTAGAGGGGGAAATAGCCAAAGGATGAGCATTCCCCGACCTCTAGTACCGCCGCCCGAAAACCCCAGGCTCGGCCACCAATCTCAAGCGCGTAGAATAGATGGCAAATAAATAAAATGCATGTAAATCAATTAGAGAGGAAGGGTAGCACCGGGTTCTTGTCATTCCATTCATCACCCCGATCTAGCACGGCAGCCGGTGGCCGAACATGGGAAATTCAAGAACCCTGCAAGCCAGCACAAATAGGTGAGGGTAACCTCAGATCCAACCTCAAGAGAGCCAGAAAAATTAGGTCCACCGCAAAGGAAACACTGTCCTGGGTCAGATCCGCCCGAATCTACACTCAATGGAGGCGCCATGGCCGGGTAGTAGAGGAAGAGCCAGGTATTAAAGCAGGAAGGGGAAGTAAACCACTGGAAGAAGGAGGCGCAGAGGAGTAAAGCCGCGGCGCCATAGTCAGGGAGAGAGAGGAGGCGGCGCGGTGAGAAGAGTTGCGGTGAAGAGCCGTGGCAAGAGGAGGCGACACCAGTGAGGCGGCGTGGAGGCGCGGCGAGGAAGCACGAAGTGGAGGCGCGGCGAGGAAGACGGAGTGGAGGCGCGGCGTGGAGGCGCGGTGAGGCGGCAGGATGGAGAGAGGAGGCGTGAGAGACGGGGTGGGTTCATTGAGAAGGAGAAGGGGCAAAAAGGTAGGGGGCGGCGGCGAATAAAAAGAGGGGAGGGGGAGCGTTGCTGCTGCCGGCTGTTTTGAGGCCGAGCCCGCGCGCGTGTGCAAGGCCGAGGGGGCCAGTGGGCTGTTCGTGCGTGCGCAAGGCCGTGTAGTCCAAAATCCTTGCCGACTCAGTGAAGTTAAATCGCAGAGCTGAAATGCATACTTTTCGCAAATAATACCCTTTCTAAAAATAACTCCTTACTGTGAACCGGGGTAAAATAAATTTGGTAAAGAACCTTGTAACCTTAGGCAGTGAAATATCCCAGGTAGAAGTAACTTAAGAGGGGCGGTTATTTATTTAGTAATTACTTCCTTTATAAAATTAGTAATTGTAAGTATTGTAGTTGAAAATTAGCGATTAAAATTGCAGAAGCTGAGCGAGCGTCACTCGAGGAAGCAAACTCGGTTTTCATCAAGTTCTTGTTTACACTACGACTCAGGCAAGCACATTCTTCGATCATGCACGTAGTTATGTTAAAAATATGTGTATTTCCAACAAGAGTAAGAATTCTATTTAAATGCATGAAAACCCTTGTTTTAAAAAGAAATCCGAGAATGAAGATGTTATGATGTTATGATGAGTATGATGAGAAAAGAAAAGAGGAGAAAAAGAAAGAGAGAAAGTAAGAAAAAGGATGTTCAGTTGTGGTACTGCTGAGATGAGCAGCAGGTCCACAAGCAGAGATGTATACGGTGGGTAAAGAGGTTCAGGGAAAGGATGCAGAGAGGCTAGGCGGACCTCTTTACATAGGGTTATAATATAAGGACTTACCTCATTTTCACTTGGATAAGGAACCGTAATTATCGTGCCAACCAATTTCCCGTTTTGGATGGGCAGAAATTAGTATCCCGTTACGTTAACCAGTCCACCACAAAGGGTAAGTATTTATGTGTGAGTAAGAGATGGATAAAGCTCAGGACCAGTAACACAAGTCTGGAAGTGAGTAAGTCCCAGACGCTATATGCGTTAGGTGGAGTGTTGGGCCGGGAGCTGGTCCAACCAAACACTATTAGAAGTCGGTGGAGCCCAATGAGCGACTTGGTACACCAATGGAAAATAGATGGGCTGGTGGATGGAATAACGTAACCGGAGAAAGGTTCTGTACTCTGGACTGGATTCCATACCTAAGGCAGTGTGGAAGAACCGAGTTAAGAAGGTTCAGAGCAGCTTTGGGTACAATGGTACAAGCCTACGTAGTGCTAATAAAATCATGAATTCATGCCAGTTCACTGGAATGTGGACTACGGTGATCACTCGGGATCGTACCTTACTGGGTGAAAAATAGAAATCATTTGAGAATTAAAAATGCAAGAATGAATATTTTGTAAGATTAATTTCAGAATCTAGAAGCTAAAATTTGGATTAAGGACATGAGACATATCAGTGCATTCTTTGCTATTATGCTTGCTGAGTACTGTACCCTTTCTATTAACCTCCTTTGTTAGACCCTAATCCGCTCGAAGAAGCTTACGAGCCGGATGAAGGGGAAGCAGGTGGCGCCGAGTCGACCGGAGAGGAGGAGGGAGATTACGAGGAGCCAGGCGAGGTGGACCCCGTATACTTCGGCTGGGACGAGTAGAAGGCCCAGCGGAGTAGGTAGAGGAGCTTTGGGGTATTAGTCTTGCTTTTGTTGTTAAGTGGTACTTTTGTAATACCAGACTGTAGGCTATGTGGCCATTACTGTAATAAAATCTACAGTATCTATGTTATTGTTCCTTTGCGCAACTCTGGTAATGGTTTGCCATTTGCCGGAGCAGTGTTCTACTGATCAGGCAAATAGTAATCCGTTTGTCCCATGCGGTTATCCGGTGGATAATAATGCGTGGGGGCGTCACATAATCCATGCACGGCTACACCCTGCATGTCCTGTAATGCCTATTTAACAGGCCTTTGATCTTTCAATAGATTGTGTGTGTTGTCTAACTCGCATGGTATCAGAGCACCAGGACTCTGCTCCCTCCCCTCCGTAGTTCATCATGAGCGACACACACGCCACCGTAGAGTCGGCTACCATGGAGGCTCTGAGCCACGCCACCTCTGGCTCGTCCTCCTCCACTGCAAGCCCAGCAATTTCCGCCTCCTCCTCCCACCTCACTGCCCTGCACGCCGCCAACATCAAGGTGCTTGTCCCGTACACCCTGGACACTCAAGCACGCAACTACACTAAGTGGTGCAATCTCATGCTGATTGTCATCGGCAAGTTCACCCTTGATCATCATGTTGACGGCAGTGATCCTCTCCACCATGATCGAGATTGGGTCACGGAGGATCTATGTGTTCTCGGATGGATTTATGCCACCATCTCCGAGGAACTCCTTGATATGATCATGACTGATCATGACACAGCATACGGCGCCTGGAGCAAATTGGAAGCCATCTTCCGCGACAATAAGATGAGCCGAGCTGTTCATCTAGAAGCGGAATTCCGGGCGTTCACACAAGGTGATCTCTCTGTCACTGCCTACTGCCACAAACTGAAGACGTTGGCAGACACCTTGGCTGATTGTGATCAGCCCCTATCCGAGCAAGCTCTTGTCCTTCAACTCATCCGTGGGCTCAGTCCGAAGTTCGGCTCACTCCGGACCATCCTCCCTATGCAAAATCCCTTCCCCACCTTCATGCAGGCCTGTGGATACATGTTGCTTGAGGAACAGTCCCAAGAAGTTGTGGCTCGCGAGGCTGCCGCAGCTGCGCTTGTGGCTGTCAATGCCTCCGGCCAAGATCGCGGCGATCGCAACAACAATGAGCGCACCGATGAGCACTCCAACAACAATGGATCTGGAGGTTCCGGTGGCCATGGCGGATTCTACAACAATACTGATCGTCGGAACAAAGGAGGGTGCAACCGTGGTCGCGGTGGTCATGGCAACGGTGGACGTAACGGTGTCCGCGATAGACCCGTACACTGGGTTCCCGTCTATGGCCACTGGCGCGCGCCGTGGACCGGCGCCACCGGGCCAGGCCTCCTTGGTCCCCGGCCTACTAGTCAGGCAGGGCAGGCTTACCCCATGATGATGCCCGTGCCGCCCATCACCGCCATGGCCCCGGTTCAAGCACCCTCCTATGATACCTCCGGCCTCGCCCATGCACTCCAAACTGCCTCTTTGCAAAAACCCAGCAACGACTGGTTCCTCGACACAGGCGCGACATCGCATATGACAGGACACTCCGGTAACATCTCTCAGTATTGTTCCCTATCACCGCAGTATTCATCTCATGTCATTGTAGGCAATGGATCAACACTTCTGATCTCTGGCACTGGATTTTCCACCTTACACACACCATCTTCTTCCTTTCTTCTCAAAGATATTCTCCACACCCCCAAATTAGTCAAGTATCTCATTTCTGTGTGAAAATTCACCACTGATAATTCATGTTCCATCGAATTTGACCCACTTGGTTTTTCCTTGAAGGATCTTCACACCAAGAAAGAAATCATGAGGTCCAATAGTCGTGGCGACCTATATCCATTCTTTGGTGGAAATAATCTCCATTCGGCCTTCCTTGCTGCTACTTCGGCCGACATATGGCATCAACGACTTGGGCACCCAAGGCGCCACACCATGTCCCATTTGCTTTCTTCTCACAATTTTCCCTGTAATGCAAAGTCTTCTGATTTCTCTACTTGTGAGGCCTGTCAGCTCGGCAAGCATGTCCGACTACCTTTTGCCTCCTCCAGTTCTTTTACTTATTTTCCTTTTCAACTCATCCACTATGATCTGTGGACATCCCCTGTCGTCAGTCCTTCAGGCTACAGCTATTATCTCATAATAATTGATGATTTCTCCAACTATTTCTGGACCTTTCCCTTAAGAACAAAATCTGAAACCTTCACTGTTCTTAAGAACTTTTACAACCTGATTCGCAATCAATTCCACACATCCATTCAATCTATTCAATGTGACAATGGTAAAGAATTTGACAACAACATCACTTGTCAATTCCTTTCTTCCCATGGTATAACTTTCCGCTTCTCTTGCCCTTATATCTCTTCCCAAAATGGTAAAGCAGAGAGAGGGATTCGTACCATAAACGATATCTTAC
Source organism: Dendrocalamus sinicus (assembly GCA_036346575.1). Taxonomy (NCBI): domain Eukaryota; kingdom Viridiplantae; phylum Streptophyta; class Magnoliopsida; order Poales; family Poaceae; genus Dendrocalamus; species Dendrocalamus sinicus. The sequence continues at coordinate 2,322,186 of CM070641.1, forward strand.
AAACTCTCCTATTCCATGCTCATATGCCATCCAATTTCTGGGTCGAGGCTTTAACCACAGCAACGTACCTCCACAACCGGCGTCCGACCAAACCTCTCCAGTTCCTTACACCCTATGAGGCACTATATCGGCAACCACCTCTCTACGATCATCTTCGGGTTTTTGGTTGTTTGTGCTTCCCAAATCTTGCCGCTACCATTCCACACAAACTTGCCCCTCGGTCCACTCCCTGTGTTTTTCTGGGATACCCACAAGAACATAAGGGATACCGCTGTTTTGACCTCCACACACGCAAAGTCATCACCTCTCGTCATGTGACGTTTGATGAGTCTATCTTCCCCTTCTCCACATACAACCCACCTACTAATTCTTCCGGCTCCACAGCTGCCACCGAACCCCTGGCTGATTCTGCTCTAGAGCTCGTCCCAGTTCTCTGTAGCTCGTCCGAAAATCCCACAGCCGAACCGCTCCGCTTAGCACCTACTGTCCCGAACCCAGTCTCGCCTGCTACCATCCCGGCACAGATGATGGATTCTGATTCGCATTACGAACGCTCACCGGCTGATACATCTTCCATCTCCTCCCAATTGCCTACTCCGACTCCACCATCTATGATACCCGTGCTCAAACCTTCTCCACTTTCAGCGCCTCCATCTACGCATCAGCCTCAAAACCAACACCATATGCAGACTAGAGCAAAATCCGGCATTGTTGTGCCTCGCAAAATTTCCAACCTCGCTGTTACAACTCCCATTTCCCCTATCCCATCCTCCTACAAATCAGCGCTACGGGATCCAAATTGGTACAATGCCATGTTAGATGAGTATCATGCCTTGATAACGAACAACACTTGGAGTCTTGTGCCATGTCCTGCAGGTGTCAATGTCGTCACGGGCAAGTGGCTCTTTCATCACAAATACAATCCGGATGGAACCTTGGCCCGTTACAAAGCTCGGTGGGTGGTGCGCGGTTTCACCCAACAAGTCGGCGTGGATTATGACGAGACTTTCAGCCCCGTGGTGAAGCCGGCAACAATTCGTGTGGTGTTAAGCATTGCGACCTCCAACTCTTGGCCCGTTCACCAATTGGACGTCAAAAATGCGTTCCTCCATGGTAATCTCTTCGAAACCGTCTATGCTCAACAGCCTCTTGGTTTTGTTGATCATCTGCGGCCTTCTTTTGCTTGCCTCCTAAACAAATCTCTGTACAGTTTAAAGCAAGCGCCTCGCACTTGGTTTCTCCGTTTCACCAACTTCCTCCATTCTCTTGGTTTTCGGCCCTCCAAATCTGATTCCTCTCTGTTTATTTACCACAAGGGATCTTCCACAGCTTATCTATTGCTTTATGTTGATGACATACTTCTCACAGCAAACAGCACAACCCTTCTGTCCTCCATTATTTCCTCTCTTCGCCATGAATTTGCCATGACCGATCTCGGACCCCTCAGTCACTTTCTTGGGATTCATGCACACAAAACCCAGTCCGGTCTGTTCCTTTCACAGAAACAATATGCTATTGATCTCCTTCACCGTGCCAACATGAGTGATTGCAATCCTTGCACTACTCCTGTGGACACCAAACCCAAGCTTTCCGCTTCCGCTGGCCTGCCTGTTTCTGATCCAACTTTCTACCGTAGCCTTGCAGGGGGGCTGCAATATCTCACACTCACACGGCCGGATATTTCTTTTGCTGTGCAGCAAGCCTGCTTATTCATGCATGCTCCCCGCGAGCCACACTTGCATCTTGTCAAACGCATCTTGCGATACATACGTGGTACACTAGACTATGGTTTGCAGCTCTACCGATCCAAGTCCTCTCATCTTGTCGCCTATTCCGATGCGGATTGGACCGGTTGTCCGGATACTCAAAAATCCACGTCGGGCTATTGTGTATTTCTCGGCGATAACCTCGTTGCTTGGTCTTCCAAAAGACAAGCGACTATTTCACGGTCGAGTACGGAGGCGGAGTACTGCGGTGTGGCTAATGCAGTGGTAGAAATGTCCTGGCTTCGCCAACTTCTCCTTGAGCTTGGTCGACCACCAGAGAAAGCAACAATCATCTATTGTGATAATGTCAGTGCAATGTACTTATCTTCCAATCCAGTGCAACATCAGCGCACAAAGCATGTGGAAATTGATTTACATTTTGTCCGGGACAAGGTTTCCCTTGGTGAAGTTAAAGTTCTGCATGTTTCGTCCAGTTCTCAGTTTGTCGATGTGTTCACTAAAGGATTGCCGCTGTCCACGTTCGTTGAAGGTCCAGTCTGAACATTGTGCCGCTGCAAGTTCCGACTGAGGGGGGCTGTCAACAGAAACTCCTCAACCAACGGCAATCTCCCAGATCGTCTGGCACTCACGAAGCTCCTGCACCAGCGATTGCTATGGCATTATCAGTAACGTGATCCGAGTCCTCCGGGCCCTCCTCATCAGTTGTAATCCATGCACGGCTACACCCTGCATGTCCTGTAATGCCTATTTAACAGGCCTTTGATCTTTCAATAGATTGTGTGTGTTGTCTAACTCGCAGTTCTGAACGGCCAGCCCAAATACTACAGAAAGGAGAACAGGTTGAGTAGTAAGGTCCATACGAAAGGGTTACAGATATAGACTTGATTTTATAGTTTACAGTCATAGGGTTATTTTACAGCTTACAGTTCGTGAAGTCAATTGAATTGCTAAAGTGATGTTACTGTTTTAACGTGTGCTTGCTAAGTCTTCGGACTCACCCTTGCTTTGTCATTGTGTTTTAGGTGATTGATGGCGACATGCATGGAATGCGATAGTCCTTTTAGCACTATACATATGACAAAACAGTTTAGCTTTACACTGAGCTTTTATGTTTAATCTAGGGTTAAGTTTTTTTGTAACTCGTCATTTGGTTTAGTTTGCTTGCGAGCCATGATAGTGGGTCCCACGGTTGTGGAGCCCAAAATCTGTTTATGTTATGGTTTGTGCAATATGAAGTTAATTGGCTTTGCGATTATTCTATATTTATTTGTTGTTTTCTCCCTATGGGTAATAAAAAAGGAGATGTGATGCTAAAAGTTGGATTAGTAACACACCTTTGGAAATGGTAAGTGTGTGGTGGTAGCATCTTAGGCCCTGTAGAGGACCGGGGAGTTACATAACCTGTTTTTTCTATTTTTAATTTTTTAAAAATTTTGTTATGCCAAATAAGTCACCCTCAGATACAATATACTTTTAGCTAGCTACAGTATAATTTCAACCATAAACCAGCTTATTTCAGCTCAACTAAGAGGCACTATAATAACATACCGAATCATGCACCAGTTTGACCAGCAATGTCAACGCGCGAATGCCAACACGATACAAATCACGTCTCAACTGTCGAAATGTCCACCCGTTGATCAATTCATTAGTCTGTTCAATAGGATGATACAAATCATGTCCTCCATCGTAGAGCTCAGCCCGTTCAATATCAGCCGCAGCAACCCGGTCATGTGCTTCCTCTACAACTGCATCGGGAGCGGGACTGTGTCGCGCGATTTTGTGAATGCCCTCCAGCTGCAGTAGAGCCATCTTTGCGTCGGCGGGAGTTACGACCAGGACAATCTGCCGGGGATCTCGACTGGCGGGTGTACTTACTCGTACCTGCCGGTGCTTGGGTCGAAGACGGCGGCCATGACGGCGGCCAACTACAGCCGGCTCTTGAAGGACAGGATCGTCCAGGATTGGGATGGCATCGGCGACTGCTCCGCTTGCAATGCGAGCGGCGGGCAGTGCCGGTACGACAGCGAATCCGCGGCGTTCGCGTGCCTTTGCCCCGACGGCAGGCTGCGTGGGCCGACATGCGCCGGTGAGTCCCACGTGCTATCTTGTTTCGTCTGCATGTGCGAACGCGCGCGGAGGGCCAAATTGTCACATGCTTGGTGCCCCGTTCCTTTTTTTAGTGTTTTTTTTGTTTCGGTTTATCCGGAAACCAGGATGAATAGGAAGTTTCTTTGATCGGTTCGTATATGTCGCCCACATCAATATTTCCACCGCGTCATCTTGAAAAACGTAAGAGGTACGGTAGCAGCCATACCTAAAAATAGGCCAAATACATGAGTTTGTTGGTTCATTGCATTTTGCAGCAAGGCATACAACATCTTGCACCATTGCATGACGTTAGTCCTGTCCTTTCGATCTCTCATAGGTCCCATGTAAGGTTTGGTGTTCACTGGTCCATACCGTACGTACATTAGAACCCTTGTTTTTTCTTAATATGAAAACAAATATGATATATGCATTATTTATTCGCATTTGATCTATTTGCATCCTTAGTCGTGGCAGCGTAGGAGGAGACTTAGCCACTTTTGATGCACCCTCCCGGCTCCCCCACGGCCATGGCAGATGCTTGCATCGTTGATCCGGCTCCCACACGGCCCCGGCAGATGCTTGCATGGTTGCATCTCTAATCAGTCTAAAACTCTCGTCTCAACAAACTACCGAATCATGCACCGATTTGACCAGCAATGTCAGCGCGAATGCCAAATACGATACATGTAGCACCCCACATAACCATATGGGATATTATTATGGAACATCATCGCCAAAGTGAAGAATAATAATAAAAGTAATAATAGAAATCATGAGTAAATAAACTTTAAAGGTAATTTACTAAAGAATCAACAGAGACTGAAATAAATATTTGAAACATGGGACCTATCTACTTCTAATCAGATAAAGAACAAATGAAACAACAAATAGTGGCAAGCCACGATACTGAAAAGTCGAGTGCTCCCACTCATGCATGATGCTATCACTCCACTGGCCTTTTACCTAAGAATGAAAAGAGCAAGCGTGAGATTTGAAAATCTCAGCAAGTACCCAACAACGGTCGCAACACAGTGAGTAAAGGACAGGTAATGCAAACAAGATATGTAAAAGATAAGCAAAACAGGCAAGCAAGCAATTGATACAGATTAAGTGCAATGAAGCTAGGTTATTGAAAACACTGATACAGATTGGAGTTAGAAATCACAGGAATAGTAGCTTCAAAGATAAATGTTATTTAGCAAGTTATGACAGTGGCACAGGCAATCACTTCCCACATACCTGGTTATACAAGAATAGTCAGGCACGCTATCGTCCTCGACTGTATAACCGCCAATGGGATGTAACATCCTGAGTAACGAAAGTGTACGGCCCCCGTTCGTTACCAGGTGGGTAGAAATCTCCCCTATATATGGATAATCCTAGGCCAGGTAACCATTATATTATTAACATGTTATATAATGTGAATTTAAGGGAACTAAGAGAAGTTAAGGTAAAATTACGAGAAGTGCGAGGATTTACTAAGGTTGGAAATGAAGACACATAATTCCCAATATGAGGACGATAGGGGATGATAATATAGTGATAAGATAACTGATACTTCATGGACAAATTATATAATATGAATTTAAGGAAATTAAGAGTTGGCGTAGATAAGGCTACGATAAAGTTATGAGAAGTGAAAAGAGGTGCTAGAGTTGGAAATAGAGAGACATAACTCCTGTCATGAGGGTGATGTGAAATAATAATAAGGTAATTGTGATATATAAATTATCCTAAAGAGGTATTATCATATAGCTCACGCAAGGTTATCAATCAGTCAAGTTTCATTATATGATAGATGGTTATTAGTCAAACTAACAAGTTTAATACATACATCCTTCATGGCTCAAATACAACATATACAATTATTGGAACATAATATTAGGAAACTAAAACATAGCAATCCTAATATGAAAAGAGTGTCAATAATTTAAACCTAAGTTAAAACATGTCCGTATGTTACCCCCCATTAACAATTTAAGCACAGATTCTAAAACACTAATTAAAAGCATGAACTCTAGAAAATTTTAACTGAGCATCCTAATTAACATAAAAGTAGGTGAAATAAAATAATCTACAACATCATGGCATGAATACAATATTAAAAGTCTATAACCTGGCACACATGAACGATATGGTAATAGCCAGATATCATTGGTGATATGATATTGACCAGATAAGCTTTAGTGATCTGCGAGTGGCTAGGTAACTTTAGCGATATAATATTGGCCAGGTAACCTTAATGATATGATTTTAGCGATATGATATTAGCTAAGCGATATGATATGAGCGAGGTAATTGTAGTGACGTGATATTAGCTAAGCGATATGATATGAGCGAGGTAATTGTAGTGACGTTATATTAGCTAAGCGATATGATATGAGCGAGGTAATTGTAGTGACGTGATATTAGCTAAGCGATATGATATGAGCGAGGTAATTGTAGTGACGTGATATTAGCTAAGCGATATGATATGAGCCAGGTGACCTTAATGATATGATTTTAGCGATATGATATTAGCCAAGCAAGCATAGTTGACATGATAATTATACTTAATGATAAGGTGTCAAGTAAACTAGAAATATGCAGTTTGCGAAATAGAAAGGTTACGACCGCGAGGTATTTACCTTGAGCACGCTCGCGGAACTGCTGTTTAAAGGATCTGAAATGCGCAATAGCCCGAACGCTCCATCATCCGCTGCGAGCGAATCGTTCGGCCGCGCGACTGGCTGATCGGCCGTGCAAATCATGACCTGCTGCTTGACTTCTGAAAACGCCGTGCGAAATGCGATTCAGCTGAACGAATCTTGCTGCTCGGCAAACGCTAAAGAAACTGCGTACGAAATGTGATTCAGTCGGGTACGGCGGTCATATGGAATCTTTTAAGATAAATAAGCTGCTGTCATATGGAGCCTCCTGCTGGTACGACGGTCGTCTGAACCAAGATAGTTCCAGCAAGTAATTAAGCTATTACCTTTTTACCCTTTTTCGGCTTTTTGCGGTAACCAGCTTTTAAATAAAGTATTTTTTAAAAAATAAAATCTACTAGTTAATTGTAGTATATAATGTACCGACTTTATTTATATCAATAAAAGCCGCACATGAGTTTCTGTTACTCTGTAATATCTCGTACGAACAGCCCAAAATCTATAAACCGTAGTCAAAAATTATAAAGTTCAGCCAAAAAGAACAGGCTCTTTACTTGCCGCACATGATACTATGATAGCTATCCAATAATATACAGGCAACATGAATTAAGTAAACATCTCAATTAGAAATTTCGAGCCACCTTTTTTTTTCGAACCACATAAGATAGAGCTTTTTCCCATCTCTCCTCACAAGTCAGAGACAACACCGACCTGCCCACTTGCGTTGATAAAAATATATAACAAATAGGAAAGACTAATCAAACAAATAATACCAGTGCATTTCCCTTTCGCCATTCACCTCTCTTCCGCGGGCTCCTCTTCTACATCCTCTAGCATCTCCCATGTTTAGCAACCAGCTACTTCATTGACTCGCTAGATGCGTCCGACCTTACTGCTCCTCCCGCTCTTGGCCTCCTTGCTCCTCCTCCGTCACCGCGCGCGCGCCGACTGCGAGCCGGCGACATGCGGGGGCGTCACCGTCAAGTACCCATTCTGGCTCGGCGGCACCAACCAGTCCTCTTCGTCTTTATCCTGCGGTCACCCGGCCTTCGAGGTCAGGTGTAGCCACGACGGCAGTTTGGCTTCCTTGAGGGGCTCCAACATCAACGCCCTCCGCATCGACTACAGCAACAGCTCGTTGGTTGCCTCCCACGCCAGGGTCGCCGTGGGCAACGATGGCGTGTGCCGCACCGACTTCAACATGTCTCCCAGCATAGAGCTCAGCCCGTTCAAGATTAGCCGCAGCAACCAGGTCATGTGCTTCCTCTACAACTGCAACGGGAGCGGGACTGTGCCGCGCGGTTTTGTGAATGCCACCTCCAGCTGCGGTAGAGCCATCTTTGCGTACCTCGGCGGGAGTTACGACCGGGACAATCTGCCGGATATCCCGACAGGCGGGTGTACTTACTCGTACCTGCCGGTGCTTGGGTCGGAGGCGGCGGCCATGACGGCGGCCAACTACAGCCGGCTCTTGAAGGACGGGTTCGTCCTGGAGTGGGGTGGCATCGGCGACTGCTCCGCTTGCAATGCGAGCGGCGGGCAGTGCCGGTACGACAACGACTCCGCGGCGTTCTCGTGCCTCTGCCCCGACGGCAGGCTGCGCGGGCCGACATGCGCCGGTGAGTGCCACTTGCTAGCTTGTTTCGTCTGCATGTGCGAACGCGCGCGGTGGGCCAAACTGTCACATGCTTGCTGCCCGTTCCTTTTTTCTTTTGGTGTTTTTTGTTTAAATAGGAAACCAGGATGAATAGGAAGTTTCTTCGAACGGTTCGTATATATCGCCATCTTGAAAAACGTAAGAGGTACGGTAGCAGCCGTACCTAAAAACAGGCCAAATACATTGCATTTCGCAGCAAGGCATACAGCATCTCGAACCATTGCGTGGCGTTAGTCCTGTCCTTTCGATCTCTCATGTAAGGTTTGGTGTTCACCCGTCCATACCATACGTACATCAGAACCCTTGGCTTTCCTCAATTTCGTAGGGTAGAAATACAGGCAGCTAGATAGATATAGTTATTTTTGTGTGTATTTGCCCAATGGGTGACGTGGACGACTCGATAAGTAGAGTAGATTCTCGTGCTGCCGTTGACCACGTAGCATGATTGGTTGTCGGTTAAACTTTTGGTTTAAAAAATCTTTCATTTCAAATTCTGACTCCAATAGGAGCTTGCTTCTTTTATGTCTTCTATTGTTCCGATGATATTCAGATCATCTACATACACAGAGATTATACATAATCCATTCTGGGATCGCCGTATAAATACACAAGGACAGTCTTCATTGTTCGTGTAGCCTTTCTTACAGAGAAAGTCGTTCAAGCGATTATACCACATTCTTCTAGATTATTTCAATCCATACAGTGACTATCTGAATTTCATACTGTACAGATTTCTATTTACTCTGTCTTGATTCGGGAGAGATATTCCTTCAGGAACTTTCATATAAATCTCCGAATCGCTCTCGTGCACAAGCGCAATCGCTAAGTGCACACTCAGTCCGCAGCCACGCCCGCTCAAGTTGGACTTATTACTGGGTTGGTAATCGAGAAATGTTTTCCTTGTGAATGCTGAACATAGATCGATTCAAATACGAAGAACAAGGACAATTGTTTCTTTCTTTCTTTTGGGATTAACTGGTTTAATAAGTGAACTTGTGTTAAGTATGATGTGGAGCAAGATGTGCATATTGCATTTGTTTGTTATTTGTTAAGGATAAAAAGGGGCTAAATTTTAGAAGTTGGAACAACTGTCACAGATTTGACAACATGCCTAAGAAGCGTCCATACCCACCGTTTGGCTCGTGCTACAAAGGGCTCAGTGCCGACAAATATTGCGCAAGTTAGGCAACAGGGCCGCGTCATCGAAGACTTGCTTAGTCCTGGCTCGGTGACTTTTCCTTCCGGCTGTGCTTAATGATAGTCCCATCAAATTCTTCCGCCTCAGTCTAACACTCTTAACTTCCTGAGTCCCGGTCTCCAATTGTTCTGTTTCTTCCCGTAATTCATCATCACGTGATCTCCAATGTCACCGACCAGCTTTGTTGCTGTGGTTCCATCTTTTTGCCAGAGCAGCAACTGCAACACTGAACCAAGGGCAAGCTGCTCGCCCAGGACATCATCTAGAACATACAATTAAGTTCTAAAGACTTGATCCCAATAATAATATGCCTCACAATAATTATAGGAGGACATCAACACTAAAACATAAGAGCAATACATCATTCTGCTAGCATTCACCTCAATTTGGCTAGCTTAAATCAAAGGAAGTCAGGATCGGCATGTTCGCGTTTTTAGCAGCACAAGCAGTGCTGAACAAAATGCATATTACTGTTTATTTTTCTTTTGCATCAGTCAAAAGAGGCCAAAGATGCAATTCCCAGTCTTCAATACTTTTGCGTGGTGTTCGCATGCCTCTGCCCCGATGGCAAGTTGAGCGGGTCCAAGTCATAGATCTTAAACTGCCAATCAACACCAAAAAATAAAGATTCTTCTCGTTGACCTCGATTGTAAGCGTGTGATACTAGCGCTTGAGAGCAAGTATAATAAGAGGCTGTTAGTAGGCTGTATGCTGAGGTGAAGGAGAGAGAAGAGAGAGAAGAGAGGTGGGCTGTAAGTTTACAGCCAGCTGAAGCACAAGAACCAAGAAACTTTGTGAGAGAAAGGGGTGGGTCATACAGCCTTCAGCTGGCTGTAAACTACTATATGAATGGGCTGATAAGTGGGCTGTAAGTGTCCATACAGCCAGCTGAAGGCTGTATTATTAGCCTTGCTCTGAGAGAGATTCCATATGTCAGACAATAAAAGCTTTCAACTTGGAACTTTGGCATATTTGGCCCCATGGAGCGTCGGAATACCAAATGTAGCCTCCCGACGTCTGTAATTCCTGATTTGGTCCTCTGTCCAAGCACAGGAGCATGGGAGGCTGGTGTCTGGCAGCTCCAGCGCCCGGGGAGCACAGTAGTGGCATTCGCACGCCTAGGGACTACAGCATACGCCTACCGCGCCGGGAGTGCATGAGGAGGCTGGTGTGCAGCCCGGGACCCGCAACACGCCAATGCATGGAAGGGATTATGGAATTTTTTGTGAAAAAAGTTAGTTTTTTGTTAGGGTTTTTGCAAAAAAAAATATTTAGTTTTTGCAAAAAAAAAAAGTTAGGGTTTTTTGTTAGGGTTTTTGCAAAAACGTTAGTGTTTGTGCAAAAAAATGTTAGGGTCCGACCCAGGGGGTCATCGCAGGTGTCAGCGTCTTCGTCCTCACTACTGCGCAAACCACGAGCACGGCCACCACTCGCAACAGTTATAGCACGATTGGGCATGGGGAGCCAGAGTGCTTCACTACATGGACCGTCTGACGTGGCTAGGGGTGAAAACGGGTCGGGTTAATCCCGACCGATCCGGCACCGAATCCGATTGGTACCGGATCCGACTAGTACCGAATCCGGAGAAAAAAATATGGGTTAGGATATGGTAACAGCAATATCCGTCCGAATCCGATACATCTTCAAGTTTGATTTCAGGTTAGTGCTACTATTTGACGTTTCATTTTCTTTTGCAATGGTAAAATAAAATCTTCCACATCAGCTATTAAATAGTAACATCAAGTCAGTGCGTCCTACTCCATTTACTGCACTGTATGCATTCCTTACAAACAAGTAGGGGTGCAAACAAAATGGGTTAATCCCGACCGATCCGACACCGAATCCGATTGGTACCGAATCCGGAGAAAAAATATGGGTTAGGATATGGTAACAACAATATCCGTCCGAATCCGACCCGTTTTCACCCCTAGACGTGGCTTCTACCCAAGACTGTGCCCCTTTAGGATATAGGGCCCTAGGAACATAGTCTATGCACGCTCCGCCTTCACTAATGAGAGAACTGCATGACATAAGAGTGACGAGGGTAAGTGCACAACAGAAACAAAAAACCAATTAATGTGGGCATTCGAGGTGACTTGTTGAAAAATGTACCTAGGCTGGCAAGCTTCGCCAACGTCATCAGCAAAGGACGAACCCCATCCTCCTGAGCCGGCCAGGTCTACATGTCCCACCAATGATCCAGTGGGGACACATGGAGTATGCAGAACTCCTCAGTAAGGTCACATATGTTCATGAGATGAGCAACCCCGAGGAGCCTTTGTGTGCAGGTCTCATCGTCCCAGTCGAGCTTCACACGCGGCGAGGGAACGAAGTCCATGACGCGCTCAGTCTAGTGAAGGGTGTTGCGGGCTCAATCCAATGGTAGAACCACCGGTGGTGCTAATTGGACTCCCACTTCATTTGCGTTAAGTTTGAAGGGAACTTCTTAGAGCAACTGAACCAAACTTGGAAGTTAACGCTCCCATGGTTCAAGTACTACCTGTCGCCCAACCTCTTTGGCTGGCACCACGTGTCATGCAGGGCAATGAAGAGAGGAGCGCTAGGGACAATGGCCTCCGACCGGGTCGCCCAGAAGAACACTGCAAGGCAAATGATGGCGTTCACCGTCAGCTGCAGCAACTCTAGTTTGTACAAGCGGAGGACTTCGCCCATGAAACGGGCAGCGGGAATGCAGAGCCCTACTTCAAAATAGGCGGCGAAGACCAGCGCCTGCTGCCTCGCCCTCCCGTGGGGGCAGGACTAGGTCATCATCTGCAGGTCAATGAACAAGCTACCGGTCGGAGACCTTGTTGTCCTACACAAGGCCGTCAAGGAACTCGTCTGTCACGAGTGTCTGGCCGAGAGTGTTCACGAACATGCCGAACACGTTCTCTAATGCCTTCCATCGCTTGCCAGTGGCTGGCTCAGACCGCTCTTCTTCAACAACGTGGCTACTTGACGCCACCGACGTGCCACCACCACCGTTGTGGTCACTTCCATGGCCCATTCTGAATGACGACTACATGACGTGGAGAGCGTGACGATGACCATAGAGCGTAGGAGGCGATGGGCAATAGTGAGAAGAAAGACGCAAAGTGCCCAAGCCCAAGCATTGTGCCACTTAAGTACCAATGTGACAAGCGGAGTTAGTGGTGGAAGGGTGGGCATGCCTTTTCAGGAGACATGTGCATCCCCTAACTGGTGCATTGACTGAGGTCCCTTGATCAACAGCCAGATAGGCGCCATGTGTACACCGATCGCAACTGGAGTGCGCTCCGATGGCATGGATTGCAAAAAGGTGGGACAATCGAATGGACAATGAATACAATGATCCAAAGGAGCGGAGGGACCAACGAGTGAGCGACATAGTTTCAGCCCACCATTAACAAATCCCCTCACCATGAGAGGCTACTGTTGGGGAGTGGCCCCCACCTTGGCCCAAACTACCCACTATGCCAAGAGGCCCCACTAAAGGTATAACCAAGTGACAAAGCCCAAGAGGGCTGCTCCAAGGAAAAGCACATATTTGCCCTTAATATTGTGGACCCTAATAGGGGCATTTGTATAAATAGCCCCCCTCATGACTATAAATATGTTTCTTAGGGCACCATGGGGGGAGAAGGCTCTTTTTTTATGGAAAGAGAGCTAAGCACTGACATAAGCGTAGCACTTACATCTTCTACACCTACCTCTCACCGTTAGTTCTGGGTTTCAGACAAACCCTTTGTAGCCTCCTCGTAGCCTCTGTTATCCATTGTTTGGTCTGTAACCATAACACATCTCATGACCAAAATCCCTAAATACCAAAAAACAACCGAACTGGAAATGCCCTGCCGGTCTAACCACACCCCCATATCGATTAGAATGCTAACAGGGGTCGGTCCAACCGATTTTGGCTGGTGGTCTGACTGCTGACGAGGTCCAATCTGACCGCCCCTTTTGGCCAGTTTGACCGGTTTGACTGTAGGTCAACTGAAAATCTGACAAAGTACATATTCAAAATTCCACTTTTCTCAATTGACAATGATTCATGGTAGCATAAATTAAATCTGGGCCTTTCTTCACGCGTTGTGGACGTACGAAATCCTGGATATCTTCTACCAGAACGGCTCGTTCAAGGTCGCCCACGTTGATGTTTTCCAAATGGCCGGGGCGCAAGGCGGATGCTGGTTCGAGCTCACCTTAAATGCCTCCAACCTCGGCCTTGCGCCGTTCACAATCAGCCCCAAGAACCAGGAGCTCGTCTTCGTTTACAACTGCACCAGGTCGGATTGGAGGGGGCGTTGGCGACGGACTACGAGCGGCTCATGAAGGGTGGGTTCCTTCTCGAGTACACGGTGGATGACTGCACGGCGCGGCGGCCGGTGTCGCACTAACGTCATCTAGAACGTGTTTGAGTGCCACTGCTACGACGGCGTGTACCCGCTGATTTGCGGTGAGTTTTTTCTTTATTTGATCCTTTATTTTAGATGAAACTTGCAGTAAGCGTACACAATAAATGCGTCAAATACAACACAAAGTTCTACTAAAGCATACAAACCCCGCTACTCTTAAAGTTTGCTACAATGGATCATGTTCATATTGGTGAATTTATGGGAAAAATTGACACGCACGCCTCTACTTGCAATTTTATTACTAGTGCAATGTGCTTAAATATGTACACAAAGCTCCTACATAAACATAATGCATTCTTCTCATATGATGGATTATTTATTAACAAAGCAAAAACATTGTTCGTTGGGTACGATGATATTTAACAGAACAGTTTTCCACAAATATGTTCACCTAGATGTGCAGACCTATAAAGCAAATAAGTACATAAGCAACATAAAAGAACAAAAAGCACGAAAAAACTGGGCTTAAGTGAATTATTTTATCAATCAAAAAGGTCAAAAATGCCATCCTCAGACTTCAATAACCTGCAGCATATTTCTCTGTGATTGGGTAGTATAGATCGTCTGCAAAATATTGAACTCTTGATGTTACTTTTGTTAATTAACCTTATGTGCTGTTGCAGGCAGCAAGAGGATTGGTGGGAGGATAATACTAATAGGTATGTTAAAATCATTTACACATTGATAACAAAAAAAATTAAGCAAGCAAACTCTTAATCTGTTTCATCTGATATAAGACTGGTTGATTTGAAGTAAAATTTGTGGACTTTACCTTGTTGGTGGCTCTTGCTACCTTGTAGCTTTTTATGTAAAAAATTGAAAAGCTAATCGTGGAAATCAAAAGCAAATAATACCTGCTTTAATCTCAGTTTTGACAGCGGCAGCTGCAAGCTTGCTCCTTCCATGTATTTATGTGCTGATGTGGCATAGGAAGGGGAAACAATTACGCTACCTCCTTTGCACAAAGACTAGCAGCACCACTGAAACGAACATTGAGGGCCTAATAGTATCTTATGGATCCCTAGCTCCAAAAAGATACAAGTACTCAGAGGTAACGAATATAACGACTTTTCTCAATAATAAGCTTGGAGAAGGTGGTTATGGTGTGGTTTTCAAAGGAAGGTTACATGATGGTCGTCTGGTTGCTGTGAAACTCTTGCATGACTCAAAAGGAAAAGGGGAGGAGTTCGTGAACGAGGTTATGAGCATTGGCAGGACCTCTCATGTTAATATTGTTAGCTTATTTGGGTTTTGTCTGGAGGGTTCAAAACGTGCTCTTATATATGAGTACATGTCCAATGGTTCTTTGGATAAGTACATTTACTCAGAGAATCCCAAGGAAATTTTAGGATGGGAAAAGCTCTATACAATAGCAATTGGGATTGCTCGTGGGCTAGAATACTTGCACCATAGCTGTAATACACGGATCGTCCATTTTGATATCAAGCCTCAAAATATCCTCCTAGACCAGGATTTTTGCCCCAAGATTGCCGATTTTGGTTTAGCTAAATTATGCCGTACCAAGGAAAGCAAGCTTTCAATGACTGGTGCTAGAGGAACAATTGGATTCATAGCTCCAGAAGTTCACTCTCGAACCTTTGGAGTTGTTTCAACAAAGTCAGATGTTTATAGTTATGGAATGATGTTGCTAGAGATGGTAGGAGGCAGGAAAAATGTGAAATCAATGGTTGAAAAGTCTAGTGAAAAGTATTTTCCAGATTGGATTTATGACCACTTTGCTCAAGATGATGGATTACAAGCTTGTGAAGTCGCAAGTGAATTTGAGCAAATCGCCAAAAAGATGACTTTAATTGGCTTGTGGTGTGTACAAGTATTACCGATGCATCGCCCTACGACAACCCAGGTTTTAGATATGTTCGAGAGAGGTGTAGACGAATTGGACATGCCACCGAAGCAAAACTTCTGTGAAATATTGTAAGATACTTTCTCTACACATTTCTAATGCTGTTTGGTACCATTTTCAACGAATTTGATCTGTGCTATTTCTCTTTTCAGTGAAGATTCAGCTCACAATTTGAATGCAGAAAGCACAAGTTCTACTAGTCCTGCCAAAGCACAATCTCTTGGTGAAGTCCTAAAGGTTGAGGAGATAAGCCTTGTGAATTCAAAAATTCTAAGACGATTACCTACCCTATGAAAAGATTAGCTACACTAGAGTATCATAAATGATAAGCAATAACATATTCATGTATTTCCCTTGTATGAGGGTGGCAATCTGAAGCTACTAGGATTTTCATTTTGAAAAGAGGCTACTATGTTATCTTGCATTGAAAGTAGTACATACTATTATCTTGCATTGAAAGTAGTACATGCTAAGACTCTAAAATTAGAAAAGAATACCAATTAGCAAAGTATAATCAAATAATTGTCATCAAGAAAATCGATCCAAACTTATTTATATTTCTATTGATCCAAAGTTTCCAGCTTCCCTTCTCTCACACACCATTACCCCAAAAGTAGTCAAGACCATGAACCAAATACTAATATGCACCTTTGTGTCGGCATCAAGTTAGGTACACAAATGCCACCACAACACATTTATGGAATGATGCATCTTCGAGCAGCATCAAGTAGTTAGGCTTGATGGCTGATGTCGGACACATTTATGGAATGATGCATCTTCGAGCAGCATCAAGTAGTTAGGCTTGATGGCTGATGTCGGATACATATTACTCTCTTTTTTGTTGAAAAACCTGGATACATATAGCTTTACTTAGTTGAGAAGTAGTTAGACAAAAGGGCTGATCCGTGTAGAAATATGAAGCTGATCGCGGTCATGCCGTGTAACATGGACCAGGTACGGGCATACGTTTTGCTGGGATATTTGGATGTTCCAACGAGCATCAAAGCCATTCTCAGGAGAGGTCGTTAGGGTCTAAAAGTCGTCCTGGAAATTCAGGTACCCGTGCATCATTTCTGAACTCTGATCAGTTAAACTCTTTCCCCCTTAACAATAATGTACTGACAACGATTCGATCCCGAAATTAAAACAAGTTTCCCATCAACCAAACATACGAAACCACCTAATCAAATCTATCTACGTGCGTGACAACTAGAAAAATCACATCAATTGGTAAATCTACGACACAACCAAAGAGAACGTTCTTACTTGGTAGCCTCCTCTGAAGAATCAGTGAAGCAGCAGTAGTCAGCTTGGTAGCCTCCTCCGAAGAAGCCTCTGCCCAATCGGGACATACGATGACTTGGCGGGATACGTCTTCCCTCAATAATAAACTTGGAGAAGGTGGTTTTCAAAGGAAGGTTACATGATGGTCGTCTGGTTGCTGTGAAATTCTTGCATGACTCCAAAGGAAAAGGGGAGGAGTTCGTGAACGAGGTTATGAGCACTGGCAGGATCTCTCATGTTAATATTGTTAGCTTGTTTGGATTTTGTCTGGAGGGCTCAAAACGAGCTCTTATATATGAGAACATGGATAAGTACATTTACTCATAGAATCCAAAAGAAATTTTAGGATGGGAGATTTACTCGTAGCAATTGGGATTGCTCGTGGACAAGAATACTGGCACCATAGTTGTAATACACGCATCGTCCATTTCGTATCAAGCCTCAAAATATTCTTCCGGACCAGGATTTTTGCCCAAACATTGCAGATTGTGGCTTAGCTAAGTTGTGCTGTAACGAGAGTAAACTTTCCATGACTAGTGCTAGAGGAACAATTGGATTCATCGCTCCAGAAGTTCACTCTCCAACCTTTGGATTTGTATCAACAAAGTCAGAAATTTATAGCTATGGAATGATGTTGTTAGAGATGGTTGGAGGCAGGGAAAATATGAAATCAATAGCTGAAACATCTAGTGAAAAGTATTTTCCAGATTGGATTTATGACCACTTTGCTCAAGATGAAGGGTTACAAGCTTGCCAAGTCACAAGTGAAACTGAGGAAATAGCGAGAAAAATGACCTTAATTGGCTTATGGTGCATACGAGTATTACCTGTGCATCACCCTGCAATAACAAAAGTTTTAGAAATGTTCGAGAAAAGCTTACATGAACTGAAAATGCCACTGAAACAAAACTTCTGTCAACTACTGTAAGATATTTCTCCACGTATTTCGGTTCCTTCATGTTCAGTAAAGTTTTTCTGAAATAATATTTTTCAATGACTTGATCTATGCACTTATCTCTTGTTTCAGTGAAGATTCAGCTCACAAAGTTAATGTACAAAGTGCAAGTTTTACCAGTCCTGGCAAAGTACAACAAATTCTTAGTGAAGTGCTACAGGTTGAGGAGATAAGCATAGTGAATTTAAAAATCCTACAACGATTGGCAACTCTCTGAGAAGGTGACCTGTACTAGAGTATATTAAGAAGTTAAACAAGTGCATCAAAATTCGGCTTGTATCATGAAACATATTCCCATGTATGTACCTGGTGTTAAGGGTGGCTCGGTGGCTCCATCCGAACTAATGTGTACCTTGCATTGAAGATTATACATAGGACTCAGATAAATGTACTGTCAAAGTTCCTTTAATCAAAAGTATTGTCAAAATTAGCAAATTGTCGCTGCATCATCAGATGGAGAATATAAAGATTAAGACATCATCATTTTGCACCCTGATTGTTGGTGTAGGATCGTATAGCATAATCAAAGAGGGGTGAATAATTGTCTCCGCTTTTTAGAACTTGAAACAAAATTCAGACCAAAAGAAAAGCAATCTAAATTACCGGATGTAGATTATGACCACAGGAAGCTGGTTCGCTCGCACGTGCTCAGTGAATGCCTCGATCGTCCGACCGCTCGCCTTGATCGGTTGTTACGACCACTCGCTACAATCGCCTATGCACGTAGTCGCAATCTCACTCTGCTTGAAATGCTTCAACCGTTCGAACACTTTGTCACTTGAACATTCCGACCGCCCGAACAAGTACAAGCCGAAGACAACACCATACTCGCAGCACGCCACTGAGAACACAGAAAAGTAATGCTCAGGAAAACACACCGCTGATGAACTTTTTGGAATAGATCTGATTTATTATTTCTATATCATGGATGTGGTTATAAAGTACTCTCAGGCACCCCTAAAAGCTCTCTTGACGAAAACCCTCTAAGAACCCACACAAACTTTCTCCCCGAAAGCCCTACCAAAAACCACACCAAAACCCCACGTTAGCCCTTAGTCTCTCAGCGATCGGGGCTAGGGTGTGTTGCGATGGCTTATGGCCGGGTTCCCGGTGATGTGGGGAGTCCATTTTGGGGGTCAGTGGTAGTAAGGGAGTTGGCATTTGCCAATGGTGGGGTCTCTTCTTCTCGGAGCTTTTGAATGGCACAAGGCTTAATGGTAGATTAATCGGATGGTAGCATTAGGATTTGGGCATCACTGAGGTT
Organism: Dendrocalamus sinicus; assembly: GCA_036346575.1. Lineage (NCBI taxonomy): Eukaryota > Viridiplantae > Streptophyta > Magnoliopsida > Poales > Poaceae > Dendrocalamus > Dendrocalamus sinicus. The sequence continues at coordinate 2,341,268 of CM070641.1, forward strand.
AGAGGAAGTTCACAGAAGTGGTAGCTCGGGTCGGGAATGGCTGTATTGGGTTGTCCATGGTGGGGCTCCATGGTCGCTAGTTATCAGGGCAAGGGAGGTCTCGGGAAGCTATGGCAAGGCTTCGGTGATGTTTCTGGGAGTTTAAAGGTGCTATGGGTACCCTTTCATGAACCTGTACTATCTCTCCCTCTGTTATTATTCAGTCCTATCAAATTGATCTAGTATAGCAAACTCGGCCTCATACAAGCCCATGTAACGACTACAAACCAGGCCCACTAAATTCCAAATCAGCCCAATTAGCTTTCTTTCATTTTCTTTTGGTTTTGAGATTATTCTCGATCCTGAGTGAGAGAAAATGCAGGAAGAGTTTTGAGTTTTGTGATGTTAACTGCAGGCCGGTTCCAAGAATTCCCTGAAACCGTCTTGTCGGAGAAAAACACCAGGCAAAGTGATCCTGGTTCGTGTACAGGCTCTACGACATTGCGTGTGGAAAGGACATCAAAATGTTCATCTTGGTGAGTTACTATACACAAAAAATTATGTACTAGATAGCATATGCCTGATTGATCTGTACCTGACACACGCACCCATATGCCTGATTGATCTGTACTTGACACACGCACCCATCTGCTTGTGTACATGTCACAGACGGTGCTCTCTCTGTACATAGTGATAGCAAGCTGCTTCAGCTCCCTGTCTCTCCTCTACCTTGGTAACACTGATTAAACATTTATTCAGATTCTTTAGGAATTGTCAGTTCTTAATGCATCAGATCAACTCATGGTATTCTTCTTGTCGTTGTTTCGCAGTTGTCCTATGCACGATGACGCTGCCTGAGCTGTACGAGCAGTACGAGAGCGAGGTCGACCACCTGGTCGCGAGAGGGATGCATGGTCTAAGGAGCCACTTCGCCGAGATGGATTTAGGTGTTTTCAAGAAGATTCCAAGAGGGACAGAAACCGCTGCAAATTAATTAACTAAGAGTATGTACAATAATATAAACTTGTCTGTAATATATATTCATATCATCTATCGATAAAATTAAATATAAAACATACAATGTATTGTTTATATAGTTGTTTGTAAAAGGCCCATATAATTAATATATTATATATATAATTGTTTATACAATAGTATAGACAGTGAAATGCCATTTATAAGACCGCCTGTTAAATAGTAAACATCATCTTTCTCTTTTCTCTACGTCACCTAAAATTTTATGTGGTATACGTTTATAGACAGCTGATATGTATCATTATACATGTCATAAGGAGAGCACAACCGAGCGACTCAACTTGTGGTGTATACATCGCCCGTCAAAAACCGAATTAAGATCACGTCTCTCTGATCCCTGAAGATCTCAAAGAACTGTTACCTAAGGTATCCCCGATTCAGTTGTACAGAAAACCGCAGATAGATTCAGAATAAGACCTGAAGCTTCAAAGTTGCTGTTACATTATACATGCAACGGTGATCTGTTAAATCTTTCAAGATGTGCACTTTTACGGTTGTCTAGAATCTTATTCTTCTTTTTTGCTTTCTCGTCTTCGTGATCTGATCGCCATGCGGAGGGAGGGGAACAGAGGACACGCATTGCATTGACTGACTGCAAAACACATGGGCTCCACCATTAATGGCGAAGCCGAAGAGGACAGCGACACACACCTATCGGATAAAGATTATATTCCGTCTGCCTGAGGCAATGAAAAGTCTCTTGTGCTCCTGCCTTGCCTCGGATGATATCACTCTGAGGAATTGGATTGGATGCCTCTCCTCGCAAGACCTACTCCTTAATTAGTCATTGTCTACCTTAGTACTTAACCTTCTCCGACAAGCCAAAAAATAAACAAGAAGGTGACAAAACTGACAAGGTGACTCATCATGCACCATGACATAGGCCACATAGCCATAGGAGCTAGGACCGTCTGTTTCTTCATCAGTTGATCTATCTACTTACCAGTCGGCTACTGTGGGTGTGTCTCGGACAAGTGCGTCCAGAAAAGCCATGGTGTTCGGCTTCTTGGGCAACGCTTTTGCGACAGGGAGACGCTGATGCATATAGTTGCAGGGGCTAGTCTTGTCGTGCTCATGCATGTGTTATGTGGTATATATCCAGCTGAAACTGAAAGCAGGAAGGATTAGCTAGGTGGAGCGCACAGTAATAATCTATTGGAGCTTGGTCTTGAAACATACGCGCGTCGTCGTCCGTTGTCACGTCAGGGAGAGGAAGTTGTTTGGAGCTTTGTTTGGATCGAACTTATCTGGTTCAATGTACCAGGCCACTAATAAGCAGCCTCGATCGTCAGATGAGGTAGGTCGCCGAAACCGTCGGGCAACGTGTGCGCGCGGACAGCAACGCGTAGGTAGTGGGCGAGGTGAGGTTAGGCCCCCTTCCAAACTGATGTCGCCTTGGACGGCATCACCTATCGAACTCCCGAGGGCAATAGCCAGCTACCACTGCATGACGAACGTACACTGTGACTGAGCGGCCGGGATGGCAGTGCCGTGCCGGTGGTATCGAGACCGGCGGGCGAGGCGAGCACATAGTATTGCGCCCGAGGGGGGACATGGTTTGCTCTGCGGCATCTATTCAAGTTTTGGCGTGCAGCAGGCAGGCAGGCAGGCGATCGAGCAGTCAAACGAGGAGGAGCGCAGCGGGGGTGGAGTGGTCCGGTGCGGCATGATTGCTCGCTCGCTCGCTTGTCCCATGGGCGACGACGACTGAGGAGCTATGGAAAACCATGCACGCATTTGGCCTTTTGGGAATCATAAAGGGAGGGAGGACCTGCCTGCGTCTGCCTGCGACTGAACGCCCATGTGGACGCGGACGCAGCGGGGTGTGCTGCCCGTACTGGTTCGCTTCAATTCAATCACGCTTAAGGCAGTAGTGCTACTCCTAGCTGCTACACTAAACACATAACTGAAAAAAATAGTTTATAGCTAAAATTTTACTATAGCTAACTAAAATTATATTGTAACTGATGGTGACTTATTTGGCCTAACTAAATTTTTTTTAAAAAAACAGGTTAGCCTATCACGGATAATGCAAACGAATACGAGAAAAAAAGAATCGGCAAAAAAACTCAAAAAAACCAAAAATAAAAAAATAAAATTTATAAATAGTAAAAAATAAATCAGAAGTTAAAAGCTCAAACTAAAATGAGCGGACCATTATCTTCCTCGTGAGCGCTCTGATCCGATCATGACTGGACCGTCAGGCCCAAGCCGGAGGAACTACTTTGCGAGTGAGATACTGCGCCATGGTTGCCACATTGGCGAGTGAGCAACTGAACATGGAAGCGGCGGATCACTGACCCTGTGGACCATCCATGCAAAGTTTTTAGGCTAATCCTGTGACACATAACAAGATGCCATCGCGGCCGCATGTATGTCAGGACGGAGCCTAGTCACGCCGCCCGCTCGCTTTAGCAGGAGTCACGCGCCGTGTCGACGACGACAGCCCGCAGTGGCAGTCGCGTGGCTTTTTGGCAGCGCTCGTCAGAGTCATCGCCACGAGCGAACCTCCAAAAGAGGGAGCAACGAGATCTCGCTTCCGCGTGACGCATGTGCACGGACGGCGATGCAGCCGAGTCACCGGCCGTCCGTCACGCGCGCGCGCGCCCATGTTCTCTCTCGTCAGTTGGCACCGCCGCACCTGCGCCTCCGCAGCGGCGGCAGACACACGGGGAAGAAGTCGAGGCCGGAGATCACGTGCGACGCAGGTGGTGGAGCAGAGAATCCTCCGCGCGAACACCTGAGGGTTTCTCGAGGCAGAGGAAGTGGCCAGGGGGCCACGTCCTGGCAGGTGGGTCCCACGTGCAGGTGTGCCGACGCGCCGTCCCCGCGCACATCCCGAGGCGACCTGAAACTCCGTACAGCCTTTCCACTCCGGACCCAACGCATCCGTCCGTCTCCAAGGTGGGATGGGATCCAACCTTTGCACTCGCTCGGCACCAGGCACGCTTCCTCATAGCGTCCCGACTCCACCGCATCATGTCACTGGAGCGGCTAGTCCTCTTGGCTTCCAAGCGTATATCCGTAACCCAAAATCATTGAGCCGAAAAAAGGAGCAAGAAAGGGAAATCAGGTGGAGAGATTGGTGGGCACGGAGGTGCTTGCCAGGCTCCCAAAACCCTTTGAATAGCACAAGAATAGCAGCCGTAAAGTGAGCACACCAACTATAGCAAGTCTCATACAGCACGCTATTATTTTAGGCTACGGTTAATAAATTTTATTTATATTTTTTAAGACATTAGTTGACAAAAACTTCATACAACACGCTATTATTTTAGGCTACGGTTGATAAATTTTATTTATATTTTTCGAGACAGTAGTTGACAAAGATATTGACGACGTATGATTTTAGGTTTAAAAAACTATTTAAAGAATCCGTTTTAAAAAAACCACCTCTTTTATTTTAGCTTTCGAAAAACCGAATGGCCAAAAGAAGAAGAGGACTACGCAGCAAAGCAGCCTTGTGCATAAACAAATTAGCAGACAAGGCCGCAAAGGCAAGGGGGGCGATGAATGAGCATCTGATTGATCAATTACCCGGGCGTGGCGCCAAAAGAAAGTGCTACCTCTCTAGCCGAAGCAATCGGTTAGGGCCATCTCTTGGAGATCGCAAAGCGGCACTGGAACTCACTACCGAAGAATAACATCCCCGGCAAATCACATCATTAGCACCGCATAATCAAGTGCCTAGAAAAGAGGACCGGAGCATCCTCTCCTGGTGGCCTCTCGCTGAAAATTCTCCCAGGAATCGTTATCATGGTCTCATGCCAATTATATGTGGGTTTTACACTCGAGGCTTCAGCAGTTTTACACTACTGGCTTGTATGTTGCTGTGAAGCTCAACAGAAAAGATCCAACTCCCCCCAACACACCCCGATTGAATTGGTTGATCCATCGCATCGACAAAACAAGTCCCCATATGATCTCATAAACATTGCTTCTCCTTGCATGCAAAATCCAGATAGGATCATTTCAACAGGTATGTAAGGGCCTGTTTGGTTCATGACCAGAAGTTGCCTAGCCACAAGTTAGGCGTGCCACAGTTTTTAGGTAGCTGTTTGGTTCACTGACGCAACTGTGGCATGCCACACTTTCTTAGCACCTGGCCCCACACGTCATAGACTCAGTTTCTTGCCAAACTTTGCCACAAGTGTGGCTTCGATTTTGTTAGCCACACTTTCTGTGGCAGCCACACATTGCCTAAACTTAGGCATGACAAGTTTAGGCACCAACCAAACAGGCCCTAAATCCTCAAGAAGAATTCGGGATGAGAACCCCATCAAATATGATCATTTTGCCAACCAAGGTACAACGGGGGCAGAGGGGAATAAGGAGCATAGGTAAAAATAAATTCTGGGATGCTTCAAATGTGTGGAATCTTCCGATTTGAAACTTCTTGTTTCCCCAGGATCGGTCGCTAACAGAAGCAAATGAACAGTCTACAGAAAGCGATGTACGCCATCCAGAAGAAATAATTCAGCTACACTTGCCGGCCACTCGTATTGCAATTCAAACGCAACTGAAGCGAAGGGAAACACACACGGAACAGGAGTGACCCAGTTGCAAGAGGATTCAAGTCAATGTATTAAACCACAAGAAACATATCAACATCAATATCAAAGTACAAAGACGGGCGATGTATATATGATATTTAACTCATGAAGTTTCTACAAGCAAACTAATGACACTTATCTGACAACTCAACCTCACTAACTTATTTTGATCTTATTTTGAACCACCTCTAATCACACGCCCAGATGCATACTTAATTTGATCCCAAATGCACAGCTGCCCAATAAAACCATCCACTGTTCGCCAACGACTCATGTAACATGTAGTAACAATAACAATAAGTAACAGCAGGACGACTACTACTCTTCTAGCATTCGCAGCGTACCAGAATTCACCAATCCTTGAGCTATGAAGCGCGGGTCTGCTTCCCATCAGATTGGCCAGCATCAGCTGAGCCCATGGGATGATACTGAGCTGGCAATGTTGGAGGTGCTGCTGCCTGCGAGTAGAAGACCTGTGCACGCGTGGGATCAGCATACTCATACCCAAAGTTGCCTGCCATGGTCGCTGCAGGCTGCGGAGCGGGATGGTGGTGGGATTGAATAACATGGTGGTAGCCCATCCCAGCGTATGCAGGGGCCGTGGTAGGCACTGGTGCAGGGGCAGCGGCTGCAGCAGTTCGGTAGAAACCAGGTTGCTGCAATTCAGGCTTCACAGCCATCTGAGGAATCGGCACGGTTGGCTTTGGCGCGGTGTCAACAAGTGTGGGAGGTGGCACAGCGGCTGCAGCACTGGCAGGGATGCTATACGGCTGAGGTGCATTCGGACGCATAGAAATGTAGTACATGCCAGTATTTGGGTCGAATGCGTGCGACTGTTGTGGCTGCGGCACGGGCTGCGGCGGTGGCTGAGCGACAGGGTGGTGGTAATAAGATTGGATTGGAATGAACGTGCCAGTGGCTGGGTTGTGAATGAAATGCTGATTTTGTGCGGTGACATATTGCTGCGGAGCTGGCTGCTGTGGTTGCTGCGGCTGCGGCGGTGGAGGGTGCTGCTGCGGCGGAGGTTGCTGCTGTGGCGGCGGTGCATGCACCTGCGCGTAGACATATCCAGCTGGGGGCGGCGCGCCGGCTGCTGCATCTGGAGCTGGCACTGGGATGCGATAGCTGCCAGCATCAGTTCCTACCGGCATGTCACGCTTCAATTCGCTTGGAGGCGACCTATCGTTGTAGTACATGGCCCTGAAACATTTGATCGAACATGGTTTCCTTCTATCGAGTAATCCAAGCACAGTAAGTAAAAATTGCTCGTGTTTTGCGCTAACCTGTTGGTGGGGTCGGCCACGGGTGGAACCTCTGGCTTTGGTGGATGAGGCTTCCGACCTCCGCCGCCGTGATCGGACTTGTCATCATCGGAGAACACTCGGCTGGACGCCTCCGAGGGCGAGATGCTGGCCGTGGGCACCGCCATGGCGGGGATCGGCACCTGCTGAGGCTGTTGCATGTATCCCACTACAGGCGGCACCGGCTGCTCGGAGATCCCCATCTGGGTGAAGTGATCCTCCACGGCGGCTGGTGGAGCGAAGCGGCCGTCAGGTGGGCGGTCCTCCGGCCGCACCCGTATCGGCGGCAGATTCGATAGCGACGGCGCCGAAGACGTCGATCCGAACGAGGAGTTCTTGTCCAGCATCGGCGAGTCGGGCACCGACTGCACGTCGTGCGGGTGCCTCCCCGCGGCCGCGGCCGCGGCCGCGAGCTTCTGCTGGTTGACGCGCTGGTCCTCCGCTGGGCCCGAGTTAGGCACCCCGCCGCGGGAGTGCGTAGACGAGTCGTCCTCGAGGCCGAGGAGGCAGTTGACGGAGGCCGAGTCGGTGGAGATTCCCCGCGGGATGTCGTCGAGGGAGTTGGAGATGGCGCTGTTGAGGGCGTCGACGAACCAGTTCTCGGACTTGGAGGAGTCGTCGAGGAGGGAGCCGAGCGAGGATTCGGGGTTGGCCGGGAAGAGGAAGAGGCGGATCCGGGAGGTGCGGGAGGAGCCGCCGCCGGAGGAGGAGGAGGCGATGCGGTCGTACTCGTCGACGAGGTTGTCGAGGTCCTCGTCGGTGGAGACGGAGATGAGGGAATCGAGGTCCTCGTTGGGGAGCTGGTACTTGAGAGTGAAGGGTTGGCCGCCTAGGAGCGAGCGCGAGAGCCGCGCATGGACGTCGGCGAGCGTGGCGTTGCGGTCGACGGCCACGATCCGGGTCTCCCCGCCAAGGTAGCAGAGCGACTTGTCGGTCGGCCGCGGCACGATGCGGCCTCCGAAGCTGCACATGAGGCGCAGCCGCCCGCCCCCCGCCGCCGCCGCGGAGGACGGAAAGGGCTCGTCCCACGAGTCGCCGCCGCGGCTGCGCGGCGAGGAGTCCGTCGACTCAGGGTAGCCGGGGGCGAGGCCACCTCCGCCGCCGCCACCGGCCGGCGGCACCGAGTCCATGAGGAAAGGGACGGGAAGGGATCCCGGGGAGTTTTGGCTGTGTTTTTGTGGGGGGTTTTGGTGGGGATTTGGTTAGGCAGATTTTGTGGCAAGGGGGGCCTTGGGGAAGAAGAAGGATGGGGAATATAAAGAGGAAAGCAAAGGGAAGGAAAGGAAGCAAGCGAAGGTGGGGGGTGGTGGGCCCGCTGCAGGAAATATCGTAACTTATGCAGGGCTGTTTGCCTGCAGTTGCACCCACGGCGGCTCCCCTTTCTCGTTCGGCTTCCTATATCTTTCTCCGCCTCTCTCCTAAATCTCTCCCCTCTTCTGTTGACGCCACGGTGGCCTGGTGTCACCCGGGGTGGTTCAAAGAAGAAAAACTGCTCTATGCATACCATTTTGTACCCAACCGACGGAATAGTATCTGCTCGTGCAATTCCCTCGTCCAATGATTTGGATCCCTTTCTTTTCACCTTCCAACTTGTATCTTATGATTTATACTATAACAATTACATTTTAAAAAATATTTTTTAAGACAGAATCTACTGATCGATTATAATAGACACTATATCGACTTTAACTATACTGACCAAAATCTCGCATGATTGTCTCTCTCGTGAACAATTAGAATTCAAAAGCTATAAGCTAAAATGCATAAACCGCAACAAAAAAAACACCCGACCAGTCCACCATTGCATCTCTCTCTTGGCCCATAAACAACCATGTCTCCCTCTCTCTTCTCTATCCCTAACAAACACATTCCCCCTAAATCCCTCTCTTCAGTGTGATGTTGCCTGATTCAGCATCGACATCGGTGGATCTCGCTGTCGTAGGTCACAATCCACCTCCATCTCCCCCTACCTTAGAGCCCTGACCGGCAGGTTGCAGTGGTAGCAGCCTAGACGTGCGAGTGCGAAGGAGGCAAGTAGGCATGCACTCACGCTAGCGACGGTGGCCAAGCTGGAGTGCAATCCCAGCGATTAGCAGCGATGATGGTGGCAAGCGTGCAAACTCAGCAATCACGACATGTGCATGACCCAACAACGACGAAGGGTAGGCGGGTGCAACAGCGAGCGACCATGACGGTGATTCGCAGGCGAGAATTGGGTGGTTGTTGATGCAAGAAGGTGGCCCCCCTCCTCCTTCACCTTCGGCTCTGGATCTAGCACAGGCGGCAGCGGTAGCGTGGCTCGGGACTTATGGATCCAGTAGTGGTGTGACTTGGGATGGCCAAATCCGATGACTGCTCGGTACAATGGCGCCACACGAAGCTCGAGCTAGAGCTAGGGAAGAGAGGGAGGGAGGTGCAGGCTTGACATGGAGCTCGAGCATGGATCCGGTGGCGGCCAACGTCGGATAGCTTTTTGGCTAAGGTGGTAGTCGTGCCGAAGTAAGAGAAGAGGGTGTGTCGGTCACGTACTATGTTGTGCGGTTCTATGGCGGCGTGATAGTGCCGTCATAGTCAGGTGAGCTCACCGAAGTTTAAAATCCCCACCAAAAACCCACTCAAAAACAGCCCATCTGAAGCTCCCTAGGATCTAAGTAACATCTAGTACTTGATTGTTTCGGCGGCGGAATGGATTCGTATTCTTTGGCTCAATGAATTTAGGAATCCAGATGAAAAAGTAGGTCTCAACAGAATGAAAATTTAACTATTCAGCCCAAACAGTTTAAAACACATGCTACTCCATTAGATTCTGGTATATCAAAATTGGGATATTTTTCTTACGCTTCTTTCTTTTCTTTTCTTCTTTTCTTTTCTGTTGACGCCATGGTGAGTGTCGTCTCGAGTTATTGTCCCCAGTCAGTGTTATCTATTGTTTGATTATTCCAGTGGCGGGATGTTTAATTATAGGTGTACTTTTGATTAAAAAACATAGGCTCAACCAGATGAACATTCAATATAAGATGTTCAAAACACACGCTACTCTGCTAGGATCTGATATATAATAAAGGGTGCAACTACAACGCTACTAGATGCATGATAGTCTAATTATGTACCCAGTTCCTCATGCTTAGCCTCACGTCTCCACCTCCATCTCGCTCCCTCTGTCATCGCGCACCATCACCGTCTTCTTCCTCCACACCAACCGCCGCGAGCGCCCTCTCTCCATCTCCACCTCTGGTGCTCCTCCACCGCCACCGCTACTTTGTTTCTTCACAAGCTACACGCACCTCTGCTCCCTCCCTCACTCCTGCGTCACGCGCGCCTTGTTGTGCCAACTGCCACCCCCTCTTTCCCACCACTGTTGCCCTGACCCTACCTAACCTAAAATTCCTCACACCACCATATTGTGTCCACCATTGCCGCCTATCGCCCTCCTCTGATCCTGAAGTCGGCGTTGCCATTACCTCTTTGCCGCGTCGCCGTTAGTGCCACCCACCGCCAAGCCAGCACCTCCCCCTCACTCTATAACCGAAGGAGGGCACCGGTGAACCCTTCCCTAACTTCAATGAACCCTAACCCCAACTCCTCATCGTCATCACTGAAAGCTGCGGTCGCTGTCGTGGCCGAAGAAGGGAGGGACAAGAACCAGACTCAACCGCCAAAGGTGGACGGATGCACAGGAGGAAGGTGGGAGGCATCATCGCGGGAGGAGGAAGAAGCAGATGAGTCCCGCAGCCAAATTTGATGACTCCACTCTAGCATCAGGCAACGGAGAAGCGATACGTGCTAACGCTATAGCGCGCATAGTAGCGCGATAGATTTTCCATATAATAAATCAGTGTAAATCACTTAATATCTTTTAGGAGCCGAGATTAATAGGGGAAAATCATCCTTCACAAGAAATGAAGCATATCGTGGCCGCGAACCAATATTAAGAAAACTTCTCGCTCGATGATCAAACCATGTTAACACAGCCACACCAATTTCAGAAACAACAAATAATCATTTGGATGTTCATCAATTACCTGGAATTTGCTATACTGGGATGCCACGTTGTGGTCATTGCGACAAGAAGACGTCGGTACTGTGCTACAAGTGAATTCTAAGAAATCAAAGTATAAGGCCCTGTTTGGCACGGAGCTGTTTTTTTTTCAGCTCCACCCAAAGAGCTACTTTTGTCTCAGTAGATTTTAAGGGACTTCTTGGGTGGAGCTATTTTGTTGTACCCCGTTTGGCACAAAACAGCTCCAAACAACTTCAGGAGCCGGTGGTGGAGCTGTGCCAAACGGAACCTAAGTGATACAACCTATTTCAAATGCAAATTACCTAATGAAGGATCCGTACAACAAGGCTGCATGGCATCGTGTTAGATTGTTGAAGTTATATCTCTCTCGATTGCTCTTCATCTCCCTAGAAAAGAGGGAATTAATGCGCCAATTTGGTATTTTCTCCCTTACAAGTTACAAGCGAGGTGGGATATGTCATATGTGTGCGTGGTTGAGTTGGGGTATTTTGCCTTTTATCAAGAAAATATAGAATTTGTTAGTGCTAGAGACAATGATGTGGCAATGTCCTCGAATAATCCACCACATAAATTGGGTCGAGTGTTTAAGCTGTTGAATTGACTGTTATCTTTTAGTCATGAACATCATACCAGCAAATTAGTCTCTTGAGTTACTCTTATTTGCAATGTTGGCATGTTGCTATTCACTTTTCATATAGACCATCTGATTTCCATCAATACCACAGCTCTTCGCAATTGGGGAAGAGAAAGCAAACGGCCCAATTTTGCCAGATGACCGAAGGCGTGGGGTACTTTAGTCGTAACGTAGTACTCTTTTAAAAGACGCTTTGTAGGTTTTCTGACGGTTTTTGCATGGGGTGTCTCCCTTCATTATTTGTTTCTTTGATAGCGCATCCCCAAAAAAATCGAGTTTATCCCTTTACCCTATAGAGAAAGTGCAACCTTACAAGATTCACCTGTGCAATGAGGCTAACCTTGAGTTGTTTTTGTTAGCCTACCTACCTGCTTATGCTCTGCCGGCTGAAAAATTTTAGAGGGACAAGCGAAAGCAATATTGACATGCCCATTTCGGCTTATCCTTTAGACTTTGACTCCTATCTTCTAATTTTTTTAATTCTATCTTTTTTAATTTTTTTAGTTTTTTTAGACATTTTGCCTTTTTTGTATTTCTTTATATTATCCGTAATGGACTAACATATTTTTATTTTTAAATTTTTTAAATTTATTTATGTCAAAAAAAACCACCAGCCGCTAGCTTGATACAGTGTAAAATAAGCCAGATACAGTATCAATAGTGAAAAATAAACCACAAAAAAAGCCTAAATAAGCCTGTTTGATTCCTATACTAAGTTTGCCAAAGTTTGTCATAATATTTTTGGCAAACTCACCTAAGATTAGGTCATCAAAATCATTACTATACTTTGGCTAGCAAATAGAATCTTGCCATACTTTTTTAGGTCGTTGACGCGTGAACCCGATTGATAAAAAAAAAGAATCGTGTAAAAAATGTAGCTATAAACTAAATGGACGTATAACACAGTCAAATTTATCTAATATAGAGTATGACAAAGTACGGTAAAATTAGTTACAAATCAAACAGGCCCTAATCTGTGGCGCCAGCTTGAAACACCAAATCAACAAGGTCCACTGCATTTGACACCGAATAATAGAATCGTAAATCGCACGATAGAGAGAGAGAGAATAGAATCGTACTGCTATTATTTTTTTAAGCAACGGACCCATGGAAACCTGCCCGCAGATTGCTAAAAAAAATGCAAGATCCAAGATTTGTGAAGCAGATGCGTTAAGCGCCTCGGGAATTGAACCAACGGGCTGGCTGTCTGATCAAATCGACAGATCAAATCAAGTCGATCAGTGAAAGAAAGGTGATTTATCTCCGGTTAACTCCCGAACTTTCACTCATCTAGAACGGTAACAACGGTTTTTTTTAAAAAAAAATAGCCTCACACCGGGCTCGAAGGATGCGACAGAATATATATATCACCTACTGCACCTCTCTTGCTTAGAAGGAGCTGGGCTCCGTGGCAGCCAGGCAGCCAGCTCAGGTGCGACAAGAGTAGGGCTGCCGAGCTGACACGACACGACACGACGCACTCGACAGTAATTTCTGTGGGACTCGGGTGGACGCGGTTTCCACCCCATGCGCTCACGTGGGTCTGTCGGTTGGTAATGCCTTCCGGCATGTATAAATTGCCTCATCTCCCTCTTTACTAGCTTGTCCGTAGACTGAAGCCGAGCAGTTGAGCATTCCCTACGGAGTGTGAGAGAGAGAGGAGGGAGAGGAAAGAAAGAGATAGTAGAAGAGAGTTTGAATTAGTTTTTCGAGATGGTTTTGCTACGATTTAGGGGATTTCGCAGGATAGAATTAGTGTGATTTCGATAAAGACCTTCATGAAGAGGTATGTTTCATTAACATCTCGTTAGCTTTAACGGTAGTTCGGTTGTGTAGAATGTGTTCTGTAACAATATGTAGATGGTGTATGTGTTTAGTTCATGCGGACCTTTTTTTATAATTACCCATGTTGGTGATGGATTAGTGGTGGTACTAATGATTATTTATTAATACCCAAACGTTCTTAGGCCCTGCTCGGTTGGGCTGAAAAATAGTGGCTTATAGCTGAAATTGCACTGTAGCTGGCTGAAATTACACTGTAGCTGACTGAAATTACACTATACCTGAAGGTGGTTTATTTGACATAATTAAATTTAAAAAATTAAAAATAGAAAAAATATGTTAGCTCATCGCGAACAACGCAGATGAATACGGGAAAAAAGAACCGGTAAAAAAAACTCAAAAAAGGCCAAAAGTTCAGAAAAAGACGAAATTTATGAATAGTGAAAAATAAGCCAGAAGCTCAAGCTGAAATGAGCGAGATGTAATGTACACTACTATTGTATGTGCACTGTTATTATTTGAGTATTTATGTACTGTTATTGTTTGTACACCATTATTTTCTGTGTACTGTTATCATTTGTACACTGTTAATATTTTAGCACTGTTATCGTTTGTACGCAGTTTGTTACTTTCGCACTGTTATTATTTGTGCATTGTTATTAAAAAGGTAGCTAGAGTTCATTGGTACATAGCATCATCTGAAATAAGTGCATTTCGTCTGTATTAGTGGTAGATACCTACTTGTCAGATATAGAACACTTATTCATGTTCTACAGAGAGGGAGTCGTACGGGACAAGCCGTGCGGGGTGGATATTCAAAATTATGAAAGGACCGAAGTCGAGTCTCCAAGGCTTAAGGAGATTGATCTCCCTGAGCACAGGAGGTGCATGTGGAGTGCATGTGGAGTCTCCAAGCCTATAACTTCATGCCACGAATGCTGCATTAGATTACTCAAGCCAATCCCGGGACATATGTAAATAAGATAGAGAGGGCGCACCCTATGAAGGCCTCCAATTGTTTCATCTATGACCGGGTGTTCGGCATTCGACAGACAATCAAGTAGTTTAAGTTCTATCGTCCAGTGCTCATGATGGACGGTATGTTCCTCTCCGGTCGATACAAGGGCATGATCTTGATGGCAGTGGCCGCCGACACAAATGATGAGCTACTCCCAGTGGCATATGCAATTTTGGAGAACGAAAACACCGATAGTTAGTTGTAGTTTCTGGCCAATGTAAAGCAAGTAGTAGTTCAAGCCTGGTCCAATATCTGTCTTATCATGGACTGTAATGTCATATTGCTGTTGACGCTAACTATCATGCAGTAAGGGCCTCAACCACCCTTCTAACAGAACGATGTGAGGTTTCGATGGTGCACGAGTCATCTAGCGGTAAACTTTCACATTTGTTTCCACAACAAGGAGTTGATGAAAAAGTTCAAGAAACTGTGCATGTAGAATGAGAGGTGCAAATTTAACACAATATGGTGTGAGCTTGACAAGTATAACTCCAGGCATGAGAGGGATTAATAGGGAGTAGAACTGGCCACACCTTAGGCCACTCCCACAGCAATGGGCAAGTTCACTAGATGGATCAACTTGCATGTCTCAAACGTGGAGAAATGGTCCCTGCTTCATAATACAGATGATGCAAGGTACAAGATTATGATGACCAACATATCGGAGGTGTACAACAATGTGCCGAAAAGTGTGCGCTCCCTTCCAATCACTGCAATCGTGGATGAGAGTTGGAGCCGTACTATCAGCTATTTCGTTAATAGAGCCATGATTGTGAAGAAGCACCTAAATGAAGAGAGGCAACTCTTTGAAGTCACGCAGGCATATGTGGAACGGAAAATAGTGAAGGCCAGTTCGCACATCGCTCGGACCATGAACATAATCAGGAATAAGTTCGAGGTCCATTTGAGGGAGAAGTATGTTATGGGCCAAGCAAGAGGCGATCGCAAGCATTCATGCACTATCAGCGAAGTTACGACCTGCACATGCAACAAGACGATGATCCTTCACAAGCCTTGCTCCCATATGTACGCTACATGCGTTGTGTGGCAGCAGTTCTCCGCGCAGTATATTTTAGAGTACTACGACATTCACCATTTGTGTGGGACTTGGAGCGCTAAGTTCAACTCCTATAGGGGTGGATATGCATTACAGGGACCTTTGGGCGGGCGAAGTGAAGTGGGTGTCGGACGGCGCACTGAAACAACTTGAGTGTGATAGATGTCAACCCCTTTGCATCTGCAACGACATGGATGATAGTTACATTGGCCAACGGCGAAGGCTACACAACTGCATGCTATGCAAGACAACATGCCACTCTATGAGGAAACTGCTCAAATAGGCTTAGTTTGTTGGCCGCCCCGTAGACCTGTCGATTTATGCCACCTGTGTACTCATTCATTCTCTATAACACCAGCATTTCCTACAATGTTGGCATGCTCTTCTCCGTAACTTTTAATGTGAATTTCGTATAGATATTGAGAGTACAGATACCCAAACATCCTTTTATGTGTTGCAAGGAATCATAATACGTGAATAGAAGCATGGCAAACAACCCATGAAGCTTAATGCATGGGAGGGGACGGTGGGCACAGGCTGAGTTTCGAGATTGTTACCCTTACCTCGAAGGCATGAACATCTAAAATCCCCTAGACCTCAACCCTTAAGCCATGATCTACCACTAGAAACCAGGGATTTACACCCCTAGAAATCCCCTCCACGACTACCTCCACATTCCTAAGACCTTGGCTGCAATGCAAGCATAACCTTGATACGGTGGTGTAGGTTTGCGACGACCACGTGCACCCAAGACATCGATTATTTTGCTACCCTTTATTCATGGTAAGTAATTCGTTACCTACATATACTTGCACACATGGAACATTTGTAGTAACTTTGTCTTGCTTGCAAATAGTGGATTGCAAATTCACCGAGTGGGTGAATCTATCATTTCTAATACTCGTCCATGTTTACATCAAAAAAATCTGCACATCTACCTAGAAGAGTTGTGCCCAGACCAAGAGGGCCAGCAACAACGAGCATATAACAGATCAGAGAGAGAAACAATGAGAAGGTCATGCACCTCAGCAATGACTACCATCCGTATTACTGCTGCGCCAACCCGAGTTGTAATTGCGCCTGCCACTATCACGATGTGGGTGCCGTACGGTTCCATATTTTCGCCCTAGGTGCTATGTTAGGCTACATGTGATCCATTCTTATATTTCTTTTTAGTAATATATATGCACTACTTACAAGATGAACCTGTTTTCATTGGTAGCACACCTGCCGAGCTAGCACTGCATTAAGGAAGGAAAAACCAAAGCTCCCAATGTTAATTATCCTCGTGATCAAATGGCAGCTCTTCCTAATTTCCTAATTTAATTTCCAATTTTTTGCTGCACACGGCCTAGCCAGGCGACTGCCTACCCGCCGCCTAGGCCTGCCTACTGCCGCGCCACAGCTCTACTTGCTGGGCCAACTTGCCTTGCTGATCGGCTCGCCTCCTGTTGAGCTACGGCGGCGTGTAGGTGACACGTATCGCCTATCATATCTTCCGAGCTTGGGGAGAAAAATGTTTTTGTAAAAACGATTGCTAGGGGGTAAAAATTAGAAGAAAAATGTTGTTATAGTGCTAGATACGTGAACATTTCTTACCTCCCAACCGTTCCAACAGTATTAACTTTTCTTGTTCACTTATCAGTAGAAACTAGAAAATCCTTTGAGATCAGACATGTTTATATTGGTCTATGCTTTTAACTTCTACTTAGAGAAGTCAAAAGTTAATATGAATATCCGGTTTTCTGACTCCTCTCGCTCCGGGGATAAGAAGGGGTCATGGGCGCATTACCCACACCACTACTCTTGTTCTCGTTTCATGCACATATCTCTTCCCTACTGTTTGCCCCTTCTTTTAAAAGCTACTTGTTTCAATCACTATTATTTATTTTCAATCAAAAATCATCAGTTACAGCCAATATGAACAGACCATGTGCCCAAATTAATGGAGTACGTGTCACGAAGTAGTAATACTAGTATGGGCAATATTGCTCTGTACCATCGTAAAGATCATAGAGCTGAAAAATATCATCTAATGTGTTACTGACACGAGCGATGATATTTTTAAACTCCGTAATCTACTAAACTAGATAATTCTACCAGTATTCTAATACTATACTACGTCCTTTTTTTTATGGTGCGACATAGAAGTTAGGTATCGCGTACAGAATAATAACCCAGCCGGAGAAAAGCGAGCTCTTGCGTGCCAAAAGCGTAGGAAAAATCGAATCGAACTAATCTAGAAACAACGGACGCTCATTTTTCATGGTGAAGCTATACGTACGTACGCGACGTACCGTCGTGCTCCTATTTCTGAAAACACTCTTATGTTAGGAACAGTAAGCACGATAGATCATCGTCATCATCGATGGATTGCTAAACCTAAACGCTAATTGATTGGTCAACTCGGTGTGATGTGCTCGAACCGGACAAAAACAACAATATCATGCGGTGAGGTAAAGTGAGCCAAGGAAACTTCAATCTAATGCTAGCGCTCAAGGATACAGCAGAGCAAGGCAGCAGTATGATTTTTTTTTTTTTTTGCCTTTTATTTGTCCCTGGACTCGTCCTGTGGCGCCTTTCTATTGATGCATGCTTGCGCGCACGCGCACTCGCACTACGGCTGATTTCCCTGAAGCAACCTGCGTCCGTCCATCCAATCTTTTGCTTGGATTTCGGGACTGTTCTTTTCAGCTGCGGGTTGTGGTTTTTGACTGTGGTTTATAGCTTTTGAACTGTTTGTATGAGAGATTACAGAGCAATAGAAATTTACGTGCGATTTTTGCCGATATAAATATAGTTGGTACAGTATATACTACAATTAACTTGTAGATTCTATCTTGAAAATATACTTCGTTTAAAAGCTAGTTAATGTAGAAAAGTTGAAAGCAGGTTTTAGAAGCTGAGAAGATCAGGCTATTCTTCGCCGTTTCTGGGCACACACACGATGAAAAGACCGCGACGTTTTGTTGGGTAGTACCGATCCGCGCGCGCGCGAACGCCCGTGCGCGCCGCGCGGCCGGTCGAGGGGGTTCCGCTTGCGCGCGGTGCGCTGCGATCTCCATCGCGACGTACGTGCCTGCCTGGATGCCGGCCGCTGCGTGGCCCGGCACCGGCCCAGCCGGCGTCGCGTTCCGGCTTCCAACTCTCTTGTTCTCGCTTGAATGCCTAGTCGGACTCGTACATCAAGTTGTCACCTAGCGAAAGCATATACACGGAAGGCGACTGCATAACTAAATAAGAAGCAGGGGCATACGTACCGATGTACGTATATACGGAGGACAGCGCATCGCCATCCATGTACCTCATGTCCAAAACAGAACACATTTGATGATATCTACAAGCAAATATCGATCTACTACTCCTGCCTATTATGTTAGCACTACAAAGGAAAACTGTCTATGGGGCCCGTTCGGCTGGCCACAAGTTAGCCGGCTTTTTGCAGCCGCTACAGTACCTAACTTTTAAACGGAGTATTTTTTAAGATAGAGTCTACAAATTAAATATAGTACACGTCAAAAACCCAACATCTGTACCAGCTAAAATCGCAAGTGAGTATCGATCTCTTTGTAATCTGTACCGTAAACAATCAAAATTCAAAAATTTCTGCTAAAAACTATAAACTACAGTAAAAAAGAACAGACCCTATATGACTAGTGGTGGAGCAAAGAGTCGTCCCAAATCAGGCTCTCAATGTGCCTTAAACGTTGCGCTTTTCAATTTTAAAGAAAGCATCGAAGCCCTCTCTGGTGGGTCAGCCACAAACAAAAAGACAACTAAATATATTGGGCCTATTCTTTTAAGTTAAAATTTATAGTTTTTGACTATGATTAATTAATTTAATAAATAGTAATTGCTGAGAGAAGTTAAACACCAAAAACTACTTAAAAGTTAAAAGAGCATAGCCATTGCAACTGCTAAAGTTTAAGCGTTTAATTATCTAAGTGGGAGTGTTGAATACTCGTGGCAAATGTTACAGTACAGTTCAACATGACAACATCTCATTTTCACTGCTGCAAAAGACTGTCCAATGCAAGGATCGGATGCCCTAATTCTTAGACTCTATTTATTTATACTGATCAAAATCACATATCAATGTTTTTCTCTACAAATTATTACTATTCGTAAGTTAAAACCAAAAATACCCCAATAAGTATCCACTAAAAAAGTGCCAACTAATAGTAGCAAATCCCAAGAGTGGCATCAGTAGCAATCGCCATATATACTTATCTGGTGTCCAAAAATTGCACAATGGCGACCGAGTAATGGGGATTAGGGTCGGTTATTTTGGGTTGTAGTTTTATTTTTTAGCTTATGTTTTTTGAATTTTCGCTGTTCGCGGAGACAGCGTAGAGAGAGAAATAGTCACATGCGATATTGGTCAGTATATTTGAATTCGGTATAATATCTAATATAATCTTGTTGTAGACCCTGACCTAAAAAACATATTGTTTAAAAGCAAGTTTATATAGAAACCAAAGTCAAAGCTTAAGTATAAGTGGAGAAAAAAAAACCTACCTTGCAGTCACGTTCAAGATCGAACACAAGTGATCAACCAATAGAAATATACAAAAGTTCGAACACAAGTGATCAGGGGGTGTTTGGTTGCCAGCCATAGTTTACCACGCCTAAGATTAGGCAAGTTTGACCAACTTTGGGAGCTGTTTGGTTGCAGCCACAGTTGTGGCAAGATTTCCTTCCAGCAAATTAGGCCCCACGCGTCAATGACTCAAAAAAGTGTGGTAAGATTCCCTTAGACTTGTTAAGGTGTGGCAAAGAATTTGAGCACCTCAACTTAGGCAAGTATGACAATTTTTATTGGCAAAGTGTGGCTAGCAACCAAACAGCCCATAGTCTCATAGAGAAATTTCTTGCTACCGCACCAGTGAGAAGTGAGAACCCGATCGAACACGCAAACTAACAAGACAGCAGCAATAGGTGGACCGAGGATAGCTCGGGTGGTCGTTGCCATGGGTGAACGTCTCGCTTGCTTGCGTGTAATCGTGGGGATTGATTTCACGGTGCCTGACCAAAATAATTAGGAATGCCAAGATTGGAGAGTACACGAATATATACAAGCAGTGGTATATTTAGAATTTTATTACATCCTAAGCTATAAAAGATCAGAGGCCACTATTACCTAAGTTGAAAGGAAAATTTACACCCTCGGTTTACTTGGATTTATTTAAACTTTACACTGATAAATATTGTACGCTCTGGACTAAATCCTAGACTGCCTAGGGTATAGATCCACCCCTATAACATTTAGTGGTTCAAATGTGTGCGCGTGCTCCGCTCATGTAGGTCACTACTGTAGTTAAGTATATATTAGTGGATATAACGATATGTGTGAGTTAACACATACATATGTGCGTCCACCGTTTCACACTTTCACTTAAAGAAAAAACAGCAGCAATAGTCAATAGGTGGACTGACTTATCTACATTGCGCTCGAATAAGATTTTAATGAGCGATGAGATAGGACAGACGATTCTGAAAAGAAGACCAAAACTGCAAGGCATTAGGCATCAGGGACGCCCGTTGCCCGTGCCGTCCGATCGCCATCAAACGGTCACAACAACTGCGAGTGAGTGCCCCGGTCAACAGTCTCTGCTCCATAAATAGCCCAGCAACTAGTAGCGGTTGTTGGTCTTCGTCCTATGATAGACTTGGCTGGCGATGGCGATTGAGACCTGCCACCTGCTTCTGCCACGTCCGACGTTTCCTCTCTCGAGCTGAAAATTACCGGCTGCCTGTAATCAGCTGCATTCGGATTGATGAGAGGAAATTATTGCATCATTAGACATCTATGTAAGAACAGTGATCTTTTTGTTGCGTTGGCCACTGGGTAAGAAAAGATTTCAGTTTGGATCAAGTTTGGTTGAATGAGTGGCAGGAGTTATTGTTTGTGTACACTCCAAAGGGAAAATTCAACAGGAAGTTTCTTGCTGAATGAGAATGCAAGTGTGTTGCCGTTGTGGCTAGAATCATGTAGGACTCAATATTCATCTCAACCATTGCACTCTTTGTGATGGGCGTGTCTGATGATTAGTCGATATGGCCATCTAATATTAACAGTGAAACAAACCGGTAATTTGGTACAGTAATATTATTGTCCATATGGCTCACATAGAAAAAGATTTGAGTGGGTCAATAATCAAACTTACAATGTCCTTTCACGTGAACATTCGTTTTACACTTTACGGTCTGGTTAATTTGGCACAGTAATACTGTTGTCAGTTTTTTTTTTGGAAAATCGAATACTATTGTCATCATTTTTGCTTGCCAAGCGAGATGAGACGGACGCGGGGCCCACCCCCATCCGACGTGGGCCAATCGGATTGGGTGAACATCATGCTATCAGCCTGTCAGGGTGATGGACCAACGGATTACGGGATTAGTCATAGCAGGTGGGGCCCACCGTTTCCTCTCCAATCTGCACGTTGGAGCATGGCGACAGCCATGAGCCACAGCAGCTCTAGCTCGTACTGGTGGGAGGTGGGACATGCCGTGCCGGTTGGTGACGAGCCAGGAAAATTTGAGTCTATACGCGGTGGAGCCGTGAGAGCAAGTATAGCAAATAAGTATGAATAAATTTATATATGTATGCCATAAATTAAAGTTAATAACTGTAATAGTTTTAAAATACAAGACACGTGTTAGAAATTGATTTATTTAATTATGGCTCATTTCTTTAATTCCAAAGTATGTATAATTTAGTACCATATTGCTAAGGTAAGGTGAGGAAAACCGATTTATAAGGTGGAGTCCTCACCCTCCTTGAAAATGGATAGAGATGGTATGAGGAGGGTTCTGTATAGTCACACGCGCGCACGTATTCGCATGAAAATTGCGTGACTTGTGATCGTGACGTGATGTGGCACGCCACTTGGCAGACTAAGTCTATCTTTATTTTGCTAAACTCTGCACCACTCTCTCTCTGTGTGTGTTTGAATGAGATTCAAATGTTTGGATTTGAGGCTTTACTGGGGTTTTGATAATAGACAGTTACTAGTGGATAAATGGCTGGTTAAATGTGTCAGTTACCAGTGGATAAATGGTAGTTTTAATCATGTCAGTTATCAGTCTGTCTATATATGCCTAGAGACGTCCAGAGTGTGTGGGAGAATCTCACTGCCTCCATTTTCTTCTTCTCTGCGATTTTGTACTCAGTACTGTGCTGTTTGAATCTCGTCGACTTTTCTTCCCAGCGTGCACCTGAAAGGAGGGAGAGCGGCTATCTCCGAACCATTGCTGCAGAGAGTACCTGCACGGGGCGGCAATAAGGTTTCTGGGCAGCGCATTTGCGTGACCGCTCCTTCACTACGTCATCTACTTTCTGCACTGCATCAAGCCTGCGCTGCTTCCTGTTCTTCATCAGGCTCAAAAGTAAGTCGTTCGCGCGTTCGTTCGACTTTGTTATTATATTTTTTTGCATATATTCTGAAGTATGATGAGTAGCCTGCTGTTAGTAGTAAGTTTTGCATCACCGATTTATTGTATTTGCCTCCTAGTAAAATTTAGAATTAAAATATTGCCTACGTTTCCAACAACACGTTTGAATATCCATAGATGAAAAAAAGAAGAGATAGATGAAAAACTGACGTGCCATGCCATGTTGTGCTTAGGTCGGGGCATGCCAGTCAAGCCATGGGCTATCCTAGAAAAGCCCAGCCCAACTCCCAGGTCTCCATTTCCATGAAGCCAATCACTTGATCTCAAAAGACTTTTGTGACCTTCGCTTATACAGAATGGAGATTAGAGAATAACATTTGTGATGGACATATGGGCCCTCTTAGGATATGTACAATACAAGATACTTATATATATATATATATATATATATATATATATATATATATATATATATCATCAAATACTCATTTAAAATTCATTTCCTCTAATGCAAACATATTTTTAGTAAGTGATTAGATGTTATACTATCTATT
This sequence comes from Dendrocalamus sinicus, assembly GCA_036346575.1. Lineage (NCBI taxonomy): Eukaryota > Viridiplantae > Streptophyta > Magnoliopsida > Poales > Poaceae > Dendrocalamus > Dendrocalamus sinicus. Next base: position 2,364,597 of record CM070641.1, read on the forward strand.
AATTAGATATAATTATATACGTAAGCATCCATTAAGTATCGGTGCGTACTTAAGCATCAATGCTACAATATAAGCACCTTATCTATCCTTTGTGGCAACAAAAAAAAATCTAGTTGCTAAGCACCTCTCTAGTGCCTACATTCTACATGCTCTTAATGAGGGGCTAGCTGTATTTGCCATTTTTGGGCCATACAGGTCATGTTCGATTATGCTCTCTCTGTTCATAAATATGTGATGGTTTAGGTATTAAATTGTAAGCTTGATTATCTATTATTATAGCTACGGTAAAGATAGTATACAGATGCTCGATATGATGTTTTGCATTGGACGCATCTCTACTCCCCCACACTACTTCCTCTACACCACTCATTCCCCACTACCAGGTGTTGCTACCTCTATACCACTCATTCCCCACTACCAGGTGCTGCTATCTCTAGACCACTCACCGCCACCCTCACCTCCTCGTCCTTGTGCTACTCGCTGCGTGGCTGCTATCGATCTCAGTTTTCCAATAGTGCTGCACTCTCTGTGTGCCCATCATAGCCCTAGACTTGAGGCTATCGCCACCCTATGTGTCCCTAGCGTAGATACGCATGATTGAGGCTGGCAACACCCATCGCAAGGCATGTGGCATTTGAGCTATGATGGTGAGCGCCGATTGGTATCTGTGTGGCCACCGTTGCTCTTTGTGTGCTTTGGTGTTGCCGCAGTCCCTGTTGCTCTTCGCTTGCCCGGCTACGCTTGTTACTAGGTTCACGGTCCATGTTGTTCTCTAATACTCAGTCACAGTCGCTGTGAGGTATCTGCCGCTCTCGGAAGGGGCAAGGTCCCTACAGCTCACGACCAGTGTGCCATGTCTCATTTATTATGTATGCTATGCATACCCCTGTAAGTTGGATGTTAATATTTTTGTCTGCAGATTTTCATGGTGGTTCTATTTGTTCTCAGATGATGTAACAAGTATTTTTTTCTTGTTACAATAAGTCTTTTCTATTATTTCAGTGAGAATTCAGTTTTGTTTGCATAGATCCATTGTTCTAGTGTTCTTTTTTGTTGCATTAGATATTTTTAAATGTTGCAGTGTTGTATGGTTCTAAAATTTTCATTTGGGAATTCTAATCTTTTTTTAGCACTTTGCAAAGTCATATATTTTATAGTATTATGTATTTTGTGAGAAGTTGATATTTGTTTCAAATTTTTCTTGATTTTACCTGATGTTATTGTGCACTTTGTTGCATACGGTGATTACAATTATTGCATAAATAATTTATTGATGTTACACTGGAGGGTACGATAGGAAGCCCCCCATCATACGTTCCGGTGCTAGTAATCCCCTCATAGATATCACGTGCTAGCAAAAAAGTTATTACATAATAACATTGCAAAATCATCTTGAAAAGGTATTACATTATTATGGGTACATATAGGGTGAAAACTACCTAAATGTTATTTTTTTAGATAACGGAATTTTATAATATTCCGGCCTTGATCATTCCACGGGAATGACTACGGCCAAACAGCAGCACAAAACAAAGTCCACATTACAACACAACCGCGATACAAAAGAACTTAAGCACCGCGCACAAGCCGAAAGGACTTAATCCTTCAATCTAAAACAAGTACTCCAACCAAACGCGCCAAAAAACTCCAACGCCACTCTCTCTATCCTTTTGCCACCGCTTAAAAGCTCCCTTCTCGCTTCCTCTTTAGATAATTGCGACAAAGACTGATCCAATAAGTCCCCGAAAATGACTCGCACAAAGAGTAAGTATTGGACCTTTTGAAACGGCGTCATTTCTATTCAACCACAAGGCCCAGCAAAAAGCCGCTAAACCAACTAAAATCTGATTTCTAAGCTTTAAAGAAAAACTTCTAAGCCAAGAACCAAACATCATCTCAACACTAGCCGGTGGTTGAAATCCAAAGCTAATGACTAGCACATTCCAAACGGCCCAGAGCCACATGGCAATCAAAAAGAGATCTTTGAATGCTTTCATTAGAGAGACAAAAGCGACACCTAATACTTCCTTGCCTTGCTTTTTGCAAGGTTATCCTTTATTAAAATAACTCCCTTCTTCAAAACCAAAGGAACACCTTAATTTTAAGTGGTATCTTTGTCTTCCGAATAAATTCTTTCTCGGAATGCCATTCCTTTCCATGAGGTCTCTGTACAAGGACCTAACAGAGAAAAAGCCACTCTTATGTAAATTCCAAACTAGCACATCCTCCCGTTCATTCAGAACTACCCTAACTATCATCCTCACTAATCTAAGCCACGAAGCCCTTTTTTCACCTACTAAAGCTCTCCTAAAAGAAACTTTTAGCGGTGCAGCACTAAGAACTTGAGCAACTGTCTCATCCCTCTTTCTAACAATTCTATACAAATCTGGGAATTTCGTCCTTAAAGCTTCCTTCCCAATCCAAATGTCTTCCCAAAATCTCGATTGTTGCCCATTGTTAACCTTAAACCTGCTTCTCTCTAGAAAAAGATTTTTGACTTCGAAGACCACCTGGTGAGAGTCCCTGGACGCTTTACTACTTGTGATAAGGTCATACCTTTCAAATACTTTCTCTTGATCGAGCATTGCGAGAGGCCATCTTCATTTAGTAACTTAAACAACCATTTACTTAACAGATGACAATTCGCACTTCGGGTTTAAAATGCCCAAACCCCACACACTTTGGTTGACTAAGGATACCCCACTGGCCAATCTATATTTCTTTTCATTCCCATCATTCGCCAAAAATGCGGATCGATAATAATCCGGTTTCTTAAGGATCCCTTTAGGGATCTTGAAAAAGGACATCATAAACATCGGGAGACTTGATAGAACTGAATTGATTAAAACAAGTCTACCACCTATTGAAAGTAATTTGCCTTTCCAGCTACTCAACTTTTTCTGAAATCTTTCCTCGACTTGCCTCCAATCCTTGTTCAAAACTTTTCTATGATGCATAGGGAGACCTAAGTACCTAAATGGTAAAGATCCCTCCTTGCACCCAAAAAGTTCAACATAGTCGGCACTTTTGGCCTTAGCGTCCCCAAAACAAAAAACCTCACTTTTATGGAAATTTATTTGAAGGCCCGACAACTCCTCGAAAGAACTTAGAACTAACTTAAGATTCTTTGCCTCATCGAGGTCATTTTCCAAAAAAAGGATAGTATCATCCGCATACTGGAGAATCGACAAACCGCCATCAACCAAATGAGGTATTAAACCCCTAAAATGCCCCTTGCCTTTTGCCCTATCTAAAAGAATTGCCAACATGTCTGCTACTAGGTTATACAAAATTGGAGAAAGAGGGTCCCCTTGCCTCAAACCTTTACTAGTCTGAAAGTACTTGCCTATATTATCATTCACTTTAACCCCTACACTGCCACCACTTACAATATATTCGATCCACTTACACCAAGCAGAAGAAAAACCTTTTAATCTCAGAACTTGCTGCAAAAACGACCACCTCACCTTATCGTAGGCTTTCTCGAAATCTAGTTTGAGAATAACCCCACCTAATTTTTTCTTGTGCATCTCATGCAACGTTTCATGTAGAACAACTGCACCTTCCATAATATTTCTTCCTGGAATAAAAGCTGTTTGAGAAGGTCTAATCACCTTACTCGCAATCCCCGAAATCCTATTAGCCATAACTTTTGTGAAAATCTTAAAACTGACATTAAGCATACAAATGGGTCTATACTGTTGTATTTGCTTAACCTCTATTTGTTTTGGCAGGAGCGCTATTATCCCAAAATTTAGGCTAAAAAGAGAGAGCTTATTCATGTGGAAATCTTTAAACATGGCCATTAGGTCATCTTTAATTAGACTCCAGAAAACTTGATAAAACTCGACGGGAAACCCATCAGGGCCCGGAGCTTTATTGTGTTTCATTTGAAGAATGGCCTCTCTTACCTCTTTTTCTGAAAAAACATCCGTAAGAATCCTATTCTCTGATTCGGATACCTGCGTGATATCGTCTTTGTACGTTTCGTCAAGAGTCAATAAATTTTTCAAAAATTCCAAAAAAAACATATGTAGGGGAGGAGGCGTTCTTTAACCATGCAAAAATTTTACGACAAAACTCAATCTTATTTGCAGGATATAAAAAGACAAATTCTGCCTAACAATGATCACATATTGCAAAATCATGCACTTGCTCCACGGTAATATCCACTTCTTTTGGATTGAACTTATTAAAGATTTATAAGGGATATCTGCGGTGCTTCCCACCCTCTCGGCGCGTAGAGCGTGGTATATCGATTCACTCAACAAGTTCTTAATTAGTGATCTGTTTAAATAGTTAAACGTCAATAATTAATGGATGCTCATAATGGGAATCTTACCTGAATAATTAATGATAATCTTATCGATTCACTCAACAAGGCTGTTTCAAGATAGGTTTGGTTTACCAAAACCTTATTTTGGCAAGTGGGCTTAATGCCCATGCATGCATGTTCCCTTTTTTTAGTACAAAAGAAAAAGGTATTTCACAAGGGCAAAAATAGTACGCCTATGAAAGTAATTTTAGACGACCCACTTCGTCTGTCGTGGCGTCAGCTAATGTAAAAGATCAGTGAAGTTTTATTTGTGACCGGCAAATATATGTAGTCAGACAGGGGAATATGTAAGTGTAGGGATGCAATTCTCAGGAGCAATTCTTCAGTTGCCACCATACATGCCAAAAGCAATTGTTTCCGAGAGCTTAATGCGATCTTATCTACTCGTGTTGGAACACTTGGAAGGAGAGAAACAGACGCATGTCACGCATCTTTCAGAATGAAACGCTATCGGCCCTGCATGTCATCGACTTGATCCAACAGGGGAGTTTCAGCAAAAACAAAGAGCTTCCCAACAAGTCGATCAGTAGTTCCTTATTTTTGAGTGCTAGTTTGGTGTCTGAGCCCTTCCTGCAAAACTTCTTAGTTGGCGCTCTAAATAGCTGTGGGTTTCTGGTTTCTTGCTTTTTTGTATTTAGCGGTTGGAATTGTATTGCAGCAGTTGATAGTTTTTTTAAGTAATTAAATTTAAAAAATAAAAAAAATTATTTTATCACAGATAATATAAAGAAATAAGGAGAAAAAAAGAAAAAAAAAGCCAAAAGCCAAAAAATGAAATTAAGAAACGGATCCATTCAAAAAATCAGAAGCAGAAGTCATCTAGAGCGTTGCCATGTGGCTTCCTTGAGTTGCAGCCTTGCAGGGCTCTTTTGGCCCTTTGTTTTGTAAACCTTCTCTAATTCTTCTATAAAGTTCGGCTGAGCTCCTGCTACACTTAAAAAAAACAATTGTTTCCGTTCTTGAAAGGAAAGAAGCTGTTCGATCAAACACAGGATGAAAAGAATTGTCCACCTAAAACGATTGTTGTTCCCTTGCGCTTCTTTTGAGAAGATAATAGACTCATTATATAGGCTTGGATGCACGACAACATAGCCGTTGACCTATTTTTACTTGTTAATTCATATTCATAAGACGTTGACATGGATTGGATTAGCTAATAAACTAATTATCAGATGAGAGCCAGATGTGTACTTAAATATATCTTCTCCCCTCCCTCCCCAACCAATTGCTCCCCTATTTCGTGTACAGTGCACTCGATAATTTGAGTTAAGTGTGCAACTTGCTGTTTCCTCTCATCATTGCAGCATAAACCTACCTCTGAACCTTGTAGATCACTTAATCTAGCAGTGTGTGGAGGGGTGTGTGTGTATGAAAGTGGCCTCTGTTTGGATGTGCAGGACAATGATACAGGGGAAAGAAGCATCAGTCATCTTGACAGAGTATTCTGAAGAAACTCCTGTGGTGTTCTCAGCTTGGTGGCTCCATGATCAGGTCCCATACATTCCCTATTTGCCTGCTTAAATCCGGGGGACTCAGGCCTATGTATGCTCAAGTAATTTAGCACTGCTAGTGTGCAGTTGGAACCGAAGAAGACCAGACAAATTCATAGGAATTCCACACCTTTAGCCGTCGCTTTTGCACACGCAGGAGGTGTTTGCTGCGAGGAAATGAATTAATTCTGTTTGTCTCGGTGAGCAATCATGCAGTGCAATGGTGAGGTGCTGAGGTGGATCCTACAAGGAAAGCACATCCGGGGCCCCACATGTAACTCAGGCAACTAGAGAAGAATCTCTCTTCTCCCCCTGCAATTAGCGCTTGTACTGTCAGATCTCTTTTTTTTTTTTCTTTTGGCATATGCTTTGTGATTTATGGTTTATATTTTATAGTATTTTTTAATAAATAAATATGACAGTTTTTCTGTTGTCTTTTTAAAGTGACTTATCAAGATAATTTTTTCGTACTGACTTATTAATATTAGATTCGTTCATATAAACACTTACTCTACAAATAAAAATTATTAATCATGACCATAAATCATTAGTCGCGGCAAGAAAAACACAGTCGCTCTCCATATCATTCCAGCTATATCTCAGTATTTATATGTTGGCGCTAGTACAGATAAAGGCGGCCGGGACTTTTTCGTACAGTTGCATGCGTGACAGCGTGAGCGCAACGTGTACGTAGGACGTGGCAACGTGCAGGAGTAGGACCGGAGCCAATGGAAATCGTCGTGTCTCGTACTAAGGGCATCATGATGGTAATAATAATCACTAAATTATATAGTCGGTGATGTGGAGATGAGAGAAAAAGCAAAGACTATTTTATCTTTGTTGGACCCACATGCTCCTCTCTCATGTTCTTGGACTACGTGAAATAGATCAGCTATTTGCTCGTCGCTAGTGACTACTCTCTCTCCTACTTTTTCCTTGCCATATCAGATCTAGCTAACTAAATAGCCAGCTGTTGGAGACGCCCTAAGCTTTCTCTCTAACGAAATAACTGAGCAGTTGATTTGTAAATACTTGTTTGACCTCTCTTCTTTCTTGGTGACCACACCGGGAAGAAATGTCATGGGCTGCAAGCAACGTCTTGCGTTAGTAAAGCCCAGTTGGCCAGACTGAAGGATGGCTGTTCTGGGCTAGCTCTCGGCCCATCTAAACCAGGGTGTTGGGCTTTCTTCTGTCTGGTCATCTGCCCTAGTATGATGCATACGTCGTGACGCTACCACGCGCGTCGAAACGGAAGTAGCCCAAGTTCTCATCGCCTTCTTCTTTTAGCGAGTGTTCGTTTGAGCTTATAAAACTTAAGGTTCTAGCCTTTTTACTATTATAGTAATTTTTTGTATTATAGAAAATGGTACATTTTCAGCGTAATTAAAATTTAAAAAATTTTAAAAAGAAAAAATAGTTTAATTATCACAAACAATACAAAGAAATAAAAATCAAAAGGCAAAAAACCTAAAAAACAAAAAAGGACGAAATTAAGGGTCTGTTCTTTTTGGCTGTGGCTTGTGGTTTTTAGGCTGTTTGTACGAGAGATTACAGAGTAATAGAAACTCACGTGCGGTTTTTGCCAATATAAATGAAGTCAGTAAAGTATGTACTACAATTAACTAGTAGATCCTATCGTGAAAAAATACTTTGTGTAAAAGTTAGTTACGGTAGAAAAGCTGAAAAGCAGATTTGAAAAGCTGAAGAGAACAGGGCCTAAGACAGTCTAAATGCTTCGGAGTTTGGAACTTGTTCGGAAAACAAAACAAAAGTAAATAAGTAAAAGAAGACAGTAAAAAAAGAGAGAAACTAAAGCGGTGATTCAGGGTCTTCATAACGCTCAACCATTTGGTTTCTTGGTTCAGGGAAATTTCCAAGCTTTTCCTGCCTGCCGCGGCTTGATTCCGCGTCTGCCGCTGTTTTTCGTTCTTGCGATCTTCAGCGCGTGGACAGAGAGAGAATACGGTGAGACCACGGGAACTCTGTTTGCGTACTCCAAACTGTCTACTCTAGTATTCTTTGCAAAGGTTGTTCGATTGGGAAAAGGACGCTGTTGTTTACATTGCTTGATCGTACCCATGTTGGTTGTTCTTGAGTTCGGAGTTGCCTTTTGCCTTGATGTGATCTAGCCTTCCTCTTGTTCAGGGTGTTAGGGTAATGCTTCTGCTTGTAATGTGTCATGTGTGTGCAATCTAAATGGACCTGTGATACTCCATTCATATTTAATGATACTCTTAACTTCTTCACACGAATCTACCTCATGATGCAGTTTGTTTACATTGAGCTGCTGATAATCACCATTTACAGAATTCAGACGCATGGTGCTAAATTGGCCAGAAAGCGCACACATGATTGAGTTGTTCTTGTTTTTTTCTAGCTGCGGTTGTGCTTGCCTTGCATTATGCTCCTCCGTTTAGCCGATTCCTTGGGAAGGATATCATGACTGATATTAGGTACCAGTAAAACCAAGTACTGTACCAACATGGGGTGTTCCTGTATGTCTCTGAACCTATGCAGTTCCTTAGTCTGATACAAGCTCAACTCATTCATCACTGATTCTGGATATTGGACCTCTTGCCAGATAATCTCTATACTGTGTCTTGTGGTTTTCTTCGCATCAATATATATATTGTTAGGAGATGTTTATGATCTTCATCATGCAACACTAGGTGATTGACGTTGTCTCAAGTTTCTTCTTATGTTTCAGTTATTCTGTGCAAAAGTTCTGAAGCTATATACATTTGAATGAATTTTGTAGGTGTTCTTTTTGCTGTGCTGATAACTGCGGTTATAACTAATGTGATAAAGAATGCAGTAGGGGGACATGTTAGATTTAACCACGTCGCACCTAGTCATATTGAGTTAGTGCGTGCGTTAATTGAATTAGTGCGTGTGTTAGTGCGTTAAGACAATTAGTGAATATCATGAATAGCTTAGACGTGGGGTGGCACGTCGTGAAGAGCTGGACGTGGCGTGAAAGTTGGGTTAGTTACTTTGTTTTAGCAGTATAAAGATCAACGAAGAAAATCGCCGCAAACCAATTTAGGGCGGCACAAAAACTATTTGTCTCTTGAGTTCACTATTCTCCAGAGAGTCCAGATATCCATGAGTGTTTCAAACATCCATGAGTTCTTTCATGATCATATACGAGTATCTTTGTGGTCATATACGAGTGCTTTCGTAGTTGTACACGGGCGCCTTCGTGGTCGTACTCGTGATCGCGTGAGTGTGCTCCGACTTGCCGCAACAAGACCTAGGCCAGACTTCTTTTGGCGATGTTTTCCTGATGGAAAGGAGGTACAGATTTCCTTGTGTGCTTGTGTGTTGACAATTTCGCACTTTAAAACGTTGCATGTTTCATTGCTAATTGAAATTAACATGGCACTTTCCTGGCATGTTCGTCTCAGTTATATGATCAAGTGACAGGCTGTGTGATTTGTCATGGTGAGAAATGTTTCTTAAAGGATGGACTCAAGAGTTTTCCTAGTGGACACATGTCCTGTAAGTTTTTAGTGCATGTCTACACTAGATGTGATTTCGATGTATAAGCTTGTAGTTCCTACTTCCTAGTGTAAAGCTAATTGTTTGAGGTAGCAAGCAGTAAGCTCTGGTTAAAGTTTGTCAACAAATGCTGCGGACCCTATCTATGCCTTATGTTTAACAGTATATCACTTTTTAGTGTTGTATATCTGGACCTTGACTTGATAGTCTGGATCCTCATGCTTTATGTTTTGTTATTATCTGGAAGATTTGTAGTTGTGATACTATGTGAATATCACTTGAATTATTTTATGAAAAACTCAGAATAGAGTTGTAACCTGTAAACTATGGTTGTTGTGACACCCTGGCCTATGTGTATGTGCACATGAATTTCTGGGTTAGTCCCATCTTGCTAGCTTACCTTGAGAAGCACTTACATATAAGTCTATGAGTTCCAATGGTAGTACCCTTGGTTAACCGTTTTGCGCGAAGCGAGGACGAAAGTGCAAGTGGGTTACTACGTGTGTGTGGTCTATCCAGAATGTGGTTAGGTCTGAGCCGGTTTGGACTCTAGGGCATTACAGTTGTTATCCATAAGCCGTCAGTATTTTACAGAATTTACATTTCAGGGTCTTTTGCTGGACTTGGGTTTTTGTCACTCTACTTATCTGGCAAAATAAGGCGTTTGATCGCCACGATCACGTGGCAAAACTTTGCGTTGTGATTCTGCCTCTTCTTCTTGCTTCGCTTGTTGGGATTTCAAGAATAGATGATTACCGACACCACCGGGAGGATGTGTTTGTTGGTGGCCTACTTGGTTTGTACCCGACCCCCTCGAAATGTTGCATGCTTGGGTACTGCAGTAACAACACTGAATTGGTACATTTCAGGATATATCATGGCAATGCCATGCTATTTGCACTTCTTTCCTCCTCCATATCACCACCAAGGTTGCTCAATCTCCATCACTATGCAAATTACTTTCACTGTAGTGGTTCAAGGGTTTATCTTGGTATTATGGATCTCGTTTCGATAATTTGAATTTCCCTCTTTGAATATGACAATCTCTTCGTTTTCACCTTAAGGTTGGGGGCCATATGCATGCTTCCACATGCTGGAGGAGCTTGAGGTGAGCAATTCAAACAATGCACAAAACCAACAGTCTGCAGGTACAGGTGATCATCATGTTGGACTAACTGGGCAAAACCAAAGCAGTACATCAAGAAATGATTTGGAATCTGGAAACATGTAACCTCACTCCTGAGTTGAACTGAAGAACCTACCTTGTACAATAAGCATGACTAATCCTTTATATACATGTACTCAACAAGTATTAGAAGTTTAGAACAAGAGGTGAGGTTTTTCACTTCCTGTTTATGATCGCTCAGTACGAAATCACAATATCAGTATTCTAACCTAATAGTTCTAGGACTACCTGTTGTGGCCAAATTATTAGCTTATGTCTAACCTGTGTGAGTTGCTAGTGGAAGTACTAATTAGGAACTTATTCCATTCTCTACTAATTAGGAACTTATTCCATTCTCTATCAGAGTATCTGGTTGCACCGTCCAAAGGAGTAGTGTCAGTCAGTTCATAAGCACAAGTGTGAACATATTTTTTTTTTGTCTCCCTTTTTGAATGACCGGATTGATTCTCCATACTTGGCCTTATTCCAAGCTCAGAAGACAGATTAACACGGATCAAGATCTTAGTTGTTAAGTTAGAGACAAAAGCATTAGCACCGAATTCTCTACTTTACACCATGAGCGTAACTGCAGTCTGTTCTATGTTATGTTAAATCTTGTCGAAAAGCATTCCTTGGTATTTTTAAATACACTTCTCACACAAGAAAAATGTTATGTACTTCGGTCGGTTATTTTAAGCATGCAGTCTTCGCCTCTTTGGTAGAATCGCACCGAACTTTCCATTCAACGTGTTTAGCCAGAAAGCAATATTACCATTTCATGAAGCATGATTAGCACTTTAACAGCAGTAGCAAAATGGACTGAAAGCAATGATCCCACTTTCACTTTTCCAGACAAAAAAACAAAAGAGGAAAGAAATGCTTCCTCCACAAACTGATATGACAAGTATGGGTAAGATAAGATTTTTACCACATGTATTAGTTCCTATATTGTTAGGTTCCTCTTCGGTAATTGTTAAACACGAGGCATAACCGACCGAATAAGTTGAAAAGAAAAAGGACGAGTAACTTTCAGAAATTGCTACTGGACCAGCACAAGTATATGCATGCACCGGAGAGAAACTGTTTATATGATTCGTGGATAAAACTGCGGTTGTCTCACATGGTAAGAACCCTGAAAAAAGCAAACTAGAGAAAGTAAAACGAGTAGAAAGTTTAACAGATCTTGTTTCAAGAACCTTGTGATGTGTCATATACACAGTGAGTTGCTATCTACATCTGTCACATTTCTATTTTGCCGGCAAAAACTTTATCGATCTGGAGCATATCCTTGTACCTTCACTTCATTGTCCAGCTTACAATGGTGACTACCGAGTGTACATGCTACGCGTTCCTGCGAAATAGGGTATTTGTTACTATTAATACTTCATACAAATGGGTGTATGCAAAATTGAAGAATTATAATTGTTGGCTGGTTTTCTTAAAAAAAAAGTGCCAGTTTTAGCAGCTGGTACCTATGTTGGCAATTATGCTGGTTCAGGTAAATACAAATTGTGTTTAGTTAATCCAAGCAATGGATGATTTTCAGTGATTTACAAATTAACAAGTTTGCCGTTCTTCTTCCAAGGAAATGTGATTTCACAATGTTTGTGAGAACAACCAACAGAGAAATCAAAATTCATCTGAGTTAAAACCGGAAATTCAGAATGCTATCTGATACCACTCTTTCAGGTTCCTCTGAACGAGGCTACACCAGCATTTGACACTCAATCCAAGTCAGGAAAGGAAAAGTGACTGAAAAAGACACGAGCCACATCCATAGAGCAAAAGCAGAAATTGGGACTCATCTCCTCACAAGATCCACTTAATTATCTGATACAAGAAGAAAGCAGCCACAAGTACAAAGCAACTACACAAACCGACTGATAAAAACTTCTACTAACAAAAGTTTCCTTGACCTTCTGCCACACATGCATCGACAAAACAATACGGGGGCTCTGAGCAAAATCTGCAGCAGCTACCTGTGTCTCTCACTTCCAGGTGCCTTTCAGTTTCAGCAGATGTGACGACTGACGAAAACCAAAAGAAAAGGAAAGGAAAACAAAGCAACTAAACAGAAGCGAAGGCAGTGCGGCCAGTGCCTAGGACAGGGGAGTGATTGGTGAACTGAACTCCCATGCTTTAGCAAACGCTTTTCTGTGACTGTAAAACCACATAGCTAATCGAACTATTGAAGTAGAACTACTACTACTATTCTAATACGCACAAGTATGCATGACTCTAATAATACCTTCCGACAGTAGTAGTACTAGTTGGGTAGTGGTAATCCGCCGTCCTCCTAATGACCAGCAGGCTCGCAGAAGCGTGCTTTGTGGCCCGTGTCATCACCAACCTTGTTGTTCCTCGCGGGAAGCTTGGGAGTTTCGTCAGCTGCTGAATACGTGTTGGCAGTGTAGCCGTGACCATCCCTCGTTGCAGCAGCTCCGGCAACGACGCCATGGTCTTTCCTTGGGTCGTTGTAGGCTTTGCGCCCTGCTTCATCGGCGGCGTGCCTGGGCGTGCCTGGGCGGCCGTAGTCCTCGCGGCGGTTGCCGCAGCAACCGAAACACGAGTCGAACCAGAGGCACATTCTTGCTGATGATCACTCGACTTTTTGTTCTGTTTGTTTGTACCCAGCTAGGGAGGAGTCCCGAGTCTGAGCTAGCTTGGAGTGGTGTTGTTGGTGGCCTGAGTGAGTGCATATATATAGCCTCGCGCCGAGCTCGTCTTGTTCGCGAAGCTGAGTTGGAAAAGTGGGTCGGTTTCGTGCAAGGCTTGAACCCAATTTTCGATGGGGAGCGACGTGTTCGGCCGGTGAATCGAGTCGAGTGATCATCAGCAAGAATGTGTCTCTGGTTCGACTCGTGTTTCGGTTGCTGCGGCAACCGCCGCGAGGACTACGGCCGCCCAGGCACGCCCAGGCACGCCGCCGATGAAGCAGGGCGCAAAGCCTACAACGACCCAAGGAAAGACCATGGCGTCGTTGCCGGAGCTGCTGCAACGAGGGATGGTCACGGCTACACTGCCAACACGTATTCAGCAGCTGACGAAACTCCCAAGCTTCCCGCGAGGCTGTTCATTTCAGCTGCGGCTTATGGTTTTTTGCTGAAATTTTTGAATTTTGGCTGTTTACGGTACAGATTACGGAGAGACAGATACTCACATGTGATTTTGGCTGATACAGATATTGGGCTTTTAACATGTACATCGTTTAACTTGTAGACTCCGTCTTAAGAAAATATTTCGTTTAAAAGTTAGATACTATAGCAAAAACTAAAAGTCGTCAGCTTGTGAGATAAAAAATAGGCCCAAAGGCACCGCCCGTGCGCGAGCAGCAGCGGCGGCGTGTATTGGTGTGTTGCGAGAGGTCGACGTCTTGACCGCGACGTCGTGACGGGCGGTGTCGCGGGATTAAGTTTGGCGAGGCCGGTGAAGTGGTGGTCAGAGGGCGGTGTTGGTGCGTCTTCTTGGGGGTCGTAGTCTCAGGTTCTCAGCTTGTTGCGGTTCAGACGGCAAGATTATTTGCCGATTGGCGATGCTCCTCCAAGCGCCTCGATCGTTTGCAACTTTGCATGGTTGGAAATTATGTTGATAATCCTCACTAACTCGCCGGGACACAGATTTGAGCTAGCAAATTGGATTTTGCCAAAGTTTTGGCAAGGAAACAAACCGTGAGGGTCTTTTGAGCTGGGCAAAAGGGCCGGAACATGTTACGCTTCGTTTGAATAAAAATGGAGCAGGGGTTTCCCCCCTTTTGCTCTAGGAACAAACAGACTAGGTTGAAAATAGGAAATTTTTACGATACATTCTATTGGTAGTAAGAAAATAATAGTAAAAATTAAATTTAATCATTAATTCATGAAGACAAAATAGATTTTTTAAAATATAAATCTATCTTTTGTGATTGTATTATAGAATTTTCCTTTGAACCTATTATTAATCCTTTCCGTCGTCACCGCCTCTCACCCATTTCATACATCACTGCCGCCGTCTCTCATACGCGTGCTACCGTGACGTTTATGGAAATTACTTTTATACCATATGTTCCTGTTGTAGTATGGCTACAACAGTGGATACAAGATACCCTTCTCCATAAGAGATATAGTCAAAAGAACTAGGGAGAGAGAGTGCAGGTGATAAAATGAGTGGATCCCCCTCATGCTCCTCTTAGAGGTTTATATATGAGTGGAGTAGGACGAAAAATTACCATCTTACCCCTTAATAATTACACAAAGTAGAGGTACATTGATACTTTCCTTTATACTATTGGGCCAGTTATGAGCCCAGTCACGGAGGGTTGGGTCGTCCCTACAACAGTTCCCTTTACAATTTTACCTTTCTCGGGATTCTACTACTAGTACTACCGATGGTAGTATAACTAAATTCTAATTAATCTAATTCACTAAATTAAAAAGAATTGATGATTCATATTTATTTTAGGAAACTATAAAAGAGTCCTGAAAATAAGAATAGGGGTTTTTTTATCAAAATTTTGACATTAAGCCAAACACAATCCAAGTCCTGTCAATGCGACGGAACTTTGGTAGCCAAAATTTGGCGATCGTTGGTTTCAAACCAAGCAGGCTAGTCTTGCATCCTTGTGCTCCTCGTTCATCCCGTGTTATTGAACGTATTTTTTTTCGGGTAGACCATTTGACCATTGACTGGGCCTAGCATCTGATTGGCAAGGCTAGGCCTAACCTTCCTTTTCTCTGTTAAACACTTCGCACGGTTTAACCTCCGAGGGGAATGCCATCATCAACCTCCAAGAAAAACAACAAAATTGACGTCAAAAATATATGAACTACTGGGCAGGAAATTGAAATGAAAGCACATTGTTTGGCACGAGAGCATATATTATAAATGCATTAGTATATATGCAAGAACAAATGGATAATCACCGGACCTTGCTGCTGCTGCATGCCATATTGTGAGACAATGTGGAGGTCACCCTATGGTTGTGATGAATAATTATTTTTGGATTAGAGTATGTGTGAAGGTTGAGTTTGGTTTTTGAGGATTTTACAAAAGATCGCTTTCTGTCTGTCTACGAGTTAGTCTGGCTAATGACTTTGTGTTTACGAGTTCGTCTGACCAGAGCTTTTGCTATTTATGACTTGGTGGTCGGCAGGTCTGAACGGCAGAACGACCACGGGGTGGTCGAAAGCTTCAGTGCTTGAACGACCATGTGTGATCGATAGTCGTAGCCTGGTGATGGTTGTAGCTTACTGCCTAGTCATGATCGGTAGTCGTAAGCTGTGGTGTGATCGATAGTCGTAGCCGATGTGAGCGGTGGTCGTAGCGATCGGCTATGGTAGTCATTGCTTGTGTGATCGATAGTCATAGCGATCTGTGTGGTAGCCGTAGCCTGTGTGTTCGATGGTCATAGCGGTCTGCTGTATGGTATTAGGCATCTAGTAGGAACTCGTGAGCTTCTAGTACCTTATCCCTTGTGCATCCGAGTACTCGTAAGTCGTATCAGACCAACCGGTGGTCAGACTGGCTGTGGTCTGAGATTGTTCTCTGGAACTTTTGGGGTTTTGGTCAAGGTTTGACCATGATGTTCTTGTGAGTGTGCACGTGTGGTTATTGCTTGGTTATAGGATTAGAATCAATAATTTGGGTGCATACATTTTGATTGTACAAATTGATGATCTTTATGTATCGTGCGGTGCTACGTGATGGTTTGCTTATTGATGTTGGTTGCAGGACTTTAGAGCTAGGTCATGGTGAGGCGTAGAAGGACCGGAACTAGGCATAGGGTGGTATTAAGGTCCAAAACGGTCAGGGAGACACCAAAGATGATTGAGGCTTACAGGGTGGTTGTAAGCCGGGACGACGAGAAACCGGAACGGGAGCTATGGCAGTGGACATGATGAGCAACGAGAAGGGGGATCGGGACTATGCTCAGGGAGGAGTCGAGGTCCAGACAGTTGAGGAAGCCAGGTACCATCATGTGCGAGAAGAAGCATGTAGTGGGCCAAGTGACTTGGGTCGTTTGCAAACGAGGATAGTTCGATGAGATCCAGATGTGTGAGAGGCTTGACGACAAGTCATTGGGACCACATAGAAGATGGCGAAGCATGGATGATGCTTCGTGGCAAAGGAAGTGGAAAGCTTCGAGGAAGGCGGTAGAGGGGCATTTTAGTAAATTATCCAATACCAGGAAAAGTGGCGGTGTGTGAAACTGTAATGTTGGCCTAAGTGGTTTAGGTATTGTATGTGCTAAAAATGTGAAGTGGATCAAGTGTGTTCATGAATGGGTTAATGGTTGTAATCCACTTTGAGAAACGTGCGTGAGTAAAACCCGATGTTAGGTGGGGTTAACGGGTTATCCCCAGTTTGGCCTAATGGAAGGATCAATTAAGTCTTGAGTTCATTGGTGAGCCTATAAAAAGATAGGGGAGACAAGAGCTAGGGTTTGAGAAGGTTGACTAAGCCTTTTGATGGCTAGCTTCTCCTCCCTCCCAGGGAGTTAGGTTAGAGAGTGGGTGTGTGCTTTAAGCTTAGAGCTCTGCTCTCCTGAGGGGAGTGACTGTAAAACCAATCATCTTAAGTGAGTAATATATCAATCTTTGATCTAGCTTTTGTGTATCTTTTCTTTGATTGAGTTTGCTCGGCTTTGATTCGGTTCTTCCTCTGTTTTCTTCTTCTACTTCTTGGCTCTATTCTGTCTCTTCTTGTTCTGAGAGGTTGTTCTTGTTTCGGTTGAGTTGATCTTTCTTTTGCTTCTCTCTTGATCTTGTTGTGCCAAGGACCTGGACGAGATGGAGAATATTTCTTAAGATCGATCTCCAATCAATTAGGCACTTCAATAGCAAGTCTATCAAGAAATCCTATGTTTACTTGATTTTGGTCCTGTCAGGTGATTTCTTGATCTAGAGGTGTTCTTAGCTTGATTTCGTTGATGCTCTGATTCACAGTAACAGGTGGGAATATAACCAAAGCCATCTTGGCTATCTTTGACCCACGAGCGGTTCTGATCAACAACTTCAGTTTTAGAACTTAGTTCAAGTGCACCCTTGATCAAATCGCAAAAAGGTCTCAATTTGGTTAATAAGTTTTCAATTCAAGATTGGAGCGGCCTCTTAAGACCTTAAGCAATTTGCGTACAAAGTTTCACGACCATTTGATCTTATAATCAAAAGATATGTGGATTTTAGATCCTGCAGTCGTGAATTGCTCTGTTCTTCCAAATCATTTTTGACCACGTCTGGTTTCAACCACGGTTAAGTTTCAGATCACATCGCATCTGATTTCGATCACTCAATGATTTCAGAGTTGGTGGTCGTGCGCCTTCTTTGCTACTTCCAATCGTTTACGACCACACCTTGTTTCGATCACTCAATGGTCTTTGATATGGTTGTCGTGCGCCTTCTCTGCTACATCTAGTCATTTACAACCACACCTATTTACAATCGCTCAATGGTCGTAGAATCGTGTGGTCATGCGCCTCCACTCCTTTTCGAGTTGCTTATGACCACAGTCGGTTACTTGGTATACGCTGCTTTAAGTTGCAAAAATGTCTCCAATTTGTCATGGATTTTTTGATCCAGGAATAGAATAGCTTCCTGAGACATTAACTACGGTACACTGGTTTCATGCGTACACTGGTTTCATGGCTTGTCATGCGTACACTGGTTTCATGGCTTTTGGATCTTTCAATCAAAAGTTGCGTGATTCTGATCGCACTTTGGTCATTGACTACAGTGATGTCGACCATTCATTGGTCTTTGATCACGTAGTTTACAATCATATCAGTCTTTGACTGCGCTGGTTTCCAACCATTCATTGGTCCTAAACTCACTGGCCTTTCGACCACACACTAGACATCGACAACATTAGTTTCGACTATATTGGTTTCGACCACATTAGTTACGACCACGTTGGTATCGACCACGTTGGTTTCGACCACTGTAGTATCAATCACATTGATTATGACCACGTTGGTTATGACCACGTTGGTTTCGACCACGTTGGTTACGACCACGTTGATTTCGACTACTGTGGTTTCGACCACGTTGGTTTCGACCATGTTGGTTTTGACGACAGTGGCTTCGACCATGTTGTGTTCCTTTTGACCACATTGTTTTTCTCTGCTAACTGGTTGTACTCAGTTTGGTTGTTCGGTGTTTTCTTACCAGTAGTCGTAACTTGATCACACAGTTTGTCGAATAGTTTGTTCTCGGCTTTGTCTTCCTTGGTGTGTCAAGTATATTTTATATTCTAATCTTCATAAATTTGTAGCTATCAGAGTAAAGGGATAAGTGAATCCTACTTGGGAGAAAATGTAGCACCCCACATACAGCCAAACTGGGATACTACCATGGAACGTCATCGACAAAGTAAAAAAGAAATAATAAAGAAACAATAGAAATCATAAGAAAATTAAAACCTTAAAGGTACTTTATTTAGAGAATCAAAAGAAGCTGAAATAAATGTTTGAAACATGAGACCGATCCACTTCTAATCAAATGAAGAATGAAATAAAATGGCAAAAGTAGTGGCAAGCCACAGTGCTGAAACTCGAGTGCTACCACCCATGCATATTGCTATCACTCCACTGGTCTTTTACCTGAGAAGGGAAAGAGTAAGCATGAGATTTGGAAATCTCAGCAAGTACTCAATAACGGTCGCAACACAATGAGTAAAAACAGGTAATGCAACCAAGATAAATAAGGGACAAGTAATGCAAGCAAGCAAGCAATTAACACAGATTAAAGGCAATGAACTTAGGATACCAGAAACACCGATATAGATTGGAGATAGATATCGTAAAAACTGTGTAATTAAAGATAATTATTATTTGACAAGTTATAGCAAAGGCACCGGCGATCACATCCCACATACCCGGTTATACAAGAATAGTCAGGCACATTCTTGTCCTCGACTATATAATCGCCGACGGGGTGTAATATCCTGTGTAACGAGAATGTACGGCCCCCCGTACGTTACCAGGTGGGTGGAAATCTCCCCTATATGTGAGTAATCCCGAACCAGGTAACCATCATCTCTTTTATTAGTGAATTATCCAAGATGTAATTAGAAAGTCGATGGTGAATTAAGGTAAAGTTATGAGGGTAATAGGTTGATACAATTGAGAATGGAGAGACATGATTTGTGATACAAGCGACGTAGAACAAAGATCTGATGATAGCGTACTAGAACATGTCCTAGAAAGGATACTAAACGGAGTCACACAAGGGTTATCAATCATACCATTTTTATTATATGATAAGTGATTATTAGTCAGATTAATGTAACACAACTAAATCAGTCAAGACTCACAATTAATAATGAATAGTTAAAGGATCATGGAGGTAAGATATATAAATAAGCCACCCAATGTTAAAAGATTGTTAGTGGTTAATCTTAGATTTGAACATACTTATACGTTACCCTATCCATAATTTAAGCATTTATTTCAATCCCTAACTACGCATGAATTCTATAGTCGAGTGTTATACCAACTACAAGCGTACAACACTAACTAACCTAGCGCATTAGAATCTATCTAATTCTACAAGTAACACACAACTAGCAATCAACACAGTGTAATAATCCAATACTAGGCTAATGGCAACAGGTAATCATGAAAAGGTAATGTGCGAAAGAACAGGTTATGGCCGTGAGGTACTTACCTTGAGCACGCTCGACGGTCACATTGCACGACAGGTCTGAAATGCGTAACTGCCCAACTGCTCTCTAAATAGCTGCGTGCGAACCTACAGGATGGAATGAAGGCAACCGATCAAATACAGATGAACTTGACAAAGGAATAACAGGAGATGAATTTGACTGGAGCGGAAACGGGTTTGCTAGCCCCCACGGCCGTGCGAAACACCGTTCGGTCGTGCGAAACCACGTTCGATCATGCCTCTGCCTCGGCCACCGGCCGTTGACTGCCGGCGCGCCTTGAGCTGCCGCCGCCACGATCGCACGCAGACGCGACGAGCACGCGCGCCGCCGCCGCACCGCGCCGCGCCGCCGCCGCGCGCGATGGCGTGTGCGTGTAGGCGCACGTGCACCGCCGTTCGCCGGCTGCTAGCCACCGGCGCCACCGCAGCCCACGCCGCCGCACCGGCGCCGCCGTCGGCTGCCCACGCCAAACGAACGGGAGAGAGAGAGATAGGGGGGGTAAATGGGAACCTAGATCTGAAAAAGCTGCTCACAGAAAAGAATAGAGAGGTCCCCTTTTAAGACCATATCTAGATTAGGTGTTATTATTATTATTATTATTTATTCCTTCTCTTTTTTCTTGAGTGCTACAGAAAAATTTAAAGATATCATTCACCTCTCTCTGTTGTCTATCTTGTCCTACACATATGTTGCTGCCTGGGCCTTTATTCTCCCACAAGCTTGGAATCTGCTCACTGGGGCGAAATCATTGATCAGCCACAATGTGCTTAAACAAGAAGGAAATAGAGGCAGAGCACATTCCTTTTAACTACGGCTTACAACTTATGGCTGTAGCTTAGGGCTGGGCATTCGGTCTTTTCGGTCTATCCGGTTCGGTCTATTCGGTCTTTGGAAAATTCGGGTTCTAAAAAATGAGGACCGAATTTCTCAGAAAAAAAAGAAGGACCGAACCCAAATAGACCGAATTTTTTGTTCGGTCTATTCGGTCCACCGAATTGACCGAAATAAGATGGGGACCCTTGTCACCCCTCAAAATCTTTGTAAATTGTAATGAGCTAAACAAAACAAATAATATTCATGCATAAAGCAATGAGTAGTCACCGATAAATAGATGATAGACATATCAAATAAGTACATACATCACATATTAAGTTCATGAATTCAAGAGACAAGAGACATATCAAATAATTGGGTTATTTGGTCTATTCGGTTTTGTAGACCAAAACCGAACCGAACCCAAAACCGAATTAAATGAAAATATTGACCGAACCCGAACCCCGAAACCCGAATAGACCGACAATTCGGTCTATTCGGGTCCGGTTCGGTTCGGTTTTCGGTTTTCGGGTTTAAAGTGCCCACCCCTACTGTAGCTTATGGCTTTGAGTTCTAACACGAGTGCTTATTTGAACGAACCAAATGTCAGTAAGCCGTTTCGAAACGGCGACGAAGAAACCATTATATTTGATTGTTGAAAGAAAGTCAGAAGCTATAAATTATATATCATAAGTTGGAAAGAATAGGGCCTTGGTAACTTCTGGATTGTAGACAAATTGTAGGGTGTCAACAAGGATGGATATCCACCGAAAATAGATCTCCATCTGTGTAGGTGATTGTCCACCGAAAGTAGTAATTATTGGAGATACGTACCCCGCTAGAGCTTATCATCACTGGTTAATTTTTGGTTTGGCTGATACAAGATCTCATGGAAATAGTCCTGTAAAAGATGAGATCTCGCGGAGAGATCGAACAATTTGGAGTTGTCATGATAGAGAATTCTTTTGCATATTCGGTGCAAGACGCATTGGATGGAACTTCGCGTAGATATCACCTGAGCAAAATCTGGAAAAGTTGTAATATTCTCAAAATTATGCTAAGCTGGTTTCTTTAAATAGTTAGTGCTTTTGGAGTTCTTTTGAGTTAACCAATTTATACGTACTCCCGCAGTTATTCTCGAAATGAATTTTTTTTATGACGACATAAAGCGCACTTAGTTGTCTGTGCGTGTATTGCCTAACTAAAGCATGACAAAGATGGACGAATATTGAAAGACTTCACGCTATACCAATGATCTGTACGTATAAAGAACAGATCATGCACTGCAGCTCCATCAAAATGATGGAACCAGAACCAATACATAGATTTGGAGAATCACTATATGATCTATGTTTCACTATATAATATGATAGTGCTGCAAAAGACAGCAAAAATCTTTGTCCATCATACTGGTACGTACAAGTGTCCAGGTTCGTTCTCTACAATACAAAAATTGAAGGAAAAAACAAAGCATTGACGCATACGGACGGTTGTTATTGGCATAAATGCTCCCGTTTAAGTGTACTGGTACAATCATAAGATAATTCGTTTAATTTTGGCCAAAAAAAAAATACAGTTTGATAGGTGCCACGGCAACAGCAGCTCTTGTCCTACCCTGTGTTATCTCCCTGGGCCGCATGAGCATAACTTTCTTCTTCGTCTTAAAACAAGATCTCATGAAAAGATAGAACCATTGGGATTATTAGGATAGAGAATTCTTTCGAATATTCAGTGCGAGCTGAATTGGATGGAACTTTGCGCAGACATCGATCACTCGGCCAAAATGAGAAAAAGATAATATTATTCTCAAAAGGAAGGGGAGATGTTTTTAAGAGAATTGTTACTGCACACTATACCATCGGTATGCCATTGCCATCTCGACGGCATAGCTCTCCTCTACCACCGCCCCCCCTTCCCTCCCTCTCTCTTCTCTCAAACTAGTGCCGCCACTCCCTTCCCCTCTCTTCTCCGGTGCCATAGTAGCTCCGCACCCCTCCTCCACCACCGGCAACCGGTGGTGACCTCGCCGTCTAGCCATGCTGCCATCCCCTCCCCCGCCGCTACCACCACACCTAACCTAATATTCAGTGTGCCATCGTCATCGTGCCTTCCTCCATCATCGCCCACCACCGCCGCCCACCGTCGGACCACTGCCTTGTTAGATTTTGGACCTTGACCGCATGTTTAGGTCCAATCGGGTTTACCTCCTGGGTCACAGGTCTAAATGGGCCGAACACAACTAAGCCCACGGAGCAACAGAGCAACAACCTTATAAATGGTATTGGGCCTTCTCCTCCAAAAGACTAATCCAAAGGGTGGAGGCTCCCTCACACTTATAAGTTGTGCTTTCTCCTTTCCCACAATTCATGTGGGACTATTCCTAACATGCCTCCCCGGCCTCTCTCTACATCCGAGGGCAACGGTGAACTTGTCATTGGCAGATCCAGAGTCAGAAGTAAATGAGGAGGGGAGGGTGACACCGGAATTGAAGGAGGTGGAGGGGCGACGCCAGAGGTAGCCATTTGATGGCCAGAGGCGGTCGAATTCAACGACGGATCGGTATACCGTCGGTATACCGTTTTCTAGTATTTCTCTTTTTTTTAAAAAAATGTTAGTTATCGGTACGCTTTATGGAGTTGGTTGTAGAGTTTATTATACTTCAGCAATTATTCTCCAGAAGGATTTTTTTTTTAAGATACCAGAATAAAGCTCGCTTTGTGGATACATATATCAGATAAAAGCACGCCAAAAATGGAGATGTATTTGGGTTTAGCACGGCTGTGGCTTTGGCCTTTTTACTTTTTTTTATAGTAACTAGCTTTTAAACGGTACGTTTTAATTTTTAAGATAGAGTCTACTAATCGATTGTAGTACATACTGTACTGACTTCAACTATACTGGCCAAAATCGCATACGACTATCTCTCTTCGTAATCTCTCTCGTGAACAGTTAGAATTCAAAACCATAAGCCATAACCCAAAAGAACAACATAATGAAATACTTCCCGTCATAGAAATGATCGGTTCAGAGTATAATCATCTGCAAAAAAAATTCTGGAACCATTGGTTTGCTGTGGAGAATGACTAGCGTATCTATGTATGATAGTGCAGCATAAGTTTTTGTACAAATCTATGCCCATGATACTGCAGCCATAGGTGTCGACATTGATTCTTCAGTACATAAGCCAAAAATTCGGAACTGAAGCTGTGAAGTTGGCTGTAAGTGTGCTACCGCACATTTAAGTGCCACATGAGGAAAACTTGTTTGCGCCAGCAGATTGATGCGTCTGCATGCACTCACTCATTTACAACACAGCACATACTACCTCAGCCCACAAGATCCTCCATACTTTGAGCATCTGAAAAACACAGACGAGAACATGCATGTATATGCAAGCTTGAAGGAGTGCAGGATTAAGATGAGTATATATGCTTGCGCTGCAGCAGCCCAGGCATCAGTCACCGACCATAATTGGTCTTCCACGAAGGAGAGGATCATCATGTCTTGTGTTACACGTAGGGGTGAAAACGGATCGGATATTTCCCGACCGACCGACCGCCGAATTCAAGTCGGATCGAATTCGGATAGTCATATCGGATAATTATCGGATTCGGAGTCGGATTCGGATAGTTGCTTTCGGATACGGATTCGGGAGCGGACTATCCGACAGATACGGATACTATCCGGAATTTTATCGGATAATACCCGGATATATTTTTCGGATATCCGGCCCATCAGCCAAATCATCATTTTCAGCCCATCAGCCCATTAGCAAATCCAAATAAATTCCCACAAATCCAATAAATGCAAATAACTCCAAAAAATTCCAGAAAATGCACAAAAAATATTATAAATCTAGGAGAACTTAGGGAAATAACATAAACTATTTTTAGCTTTTAGAAAATAGTTAAAATAAGTTTTTTTGCTCTTGGCTTTCAAATAAAATCTAGAAAAATCCAAATAAATTTCAACAAATCCAATAAAATATGGGATATTCCATCAAGAAAAAAAAGAAGATAAGCTAAAAAAGGTTCAGCCATATGAAACTCCGAGCCTATGTTATCCGCCTATATTATCTGTTTCCGAGCCGAATCCGTTATATATCCGTCCCGACGATATCGTATTCGAAACTCCGAATATTCCGAATTCGTATTCGTATCCGGTCTTACCGTATTCGACTCCGAATCCGAAAAAAAATATGGGTTAGGATACGGTTTAAGCAATATCCGACCGAATCCAATCCGTTTACACCCCTAGTTACACGTAGGTATATCGAGGACTTGTTTGGTAGTAGTAGTAATCCACTACACTACTGTTCCATATGCAAGTGGCAACCAGCTTAGAAAGGGTAGCAGTGAAGGTATAATACAGGTACTTTTTTTTTCAACTTATGACTTATAGCTTTTTCTGAATAAAGAAACAGAACAGTTTTTTTGTTGTCTTTTTGAAGTGCCTTATCGGGACAGTCTTTTCAAAATAACTCATCAGCTTATCAGTATTCAGTTCGTTCGCACAAACACTTACGCTAGAGCCAAAAACTATAAACCATCATACGCATCCTAGAAAACACACCCAACATCGACTGCCTGGAACACGGCCCCCTTCCCCTCACCTTGTTTCTCCTCGCTACATTATACTGCTAGAGAGCATCGTATACATGCATAGGCATGGATAATAATGCAAATGTTGTAGCCTCTCCTAAATTGGTGGCCCTCTGGAAAAAAGCCTTCCTTGGTATTTTTAAATACGCTAATGAATAATCATATGGGCAGCTCTATGATATAGTGTTGTGATGAAACATTACAATTTTTATAGAGTGGATATTTGCTTGTACAAAGATTGCATTTTATCTGCATCAATTTCAGAAATTTTTAAGCAAACTGGTCTGACCGCTAGCATGTTGCCAGCCATATCAACAGGCGGTGTGATCGCGGCTGTCAGACCGCAAAGCGATAGTACCGTGGGTTATTTGCTGGTGAAAGCATCTAGACCCCTAAATTTTATTTTGGTAATTAATGATAATATATATGCATATGAGACTAACATGTTTACCAAGTGTTTGAAAGGTTTAGTCCCAGAGAAGCATATGACAACCTGAAGATGCATGCTAAGAATTAATAAGAAGATCAACATGGCTTGAGACAAAGGTATAAATAGCCTAGGATCTCTTTTTACTTTTACCGGTCTTAGATGATTGGATGGAAGACCGAATTTTAGACTAGACGTCATACTATTAAGAAGGATCATAGCTAGTAGCTTGAAAACAATTTTTTTTGTGCCATTTGGATCATCTAAGGTTCATGTATGCACTTAGAATCAAAATTTGAAAGCCAACTATGCATTCACAGAAAACAGTAGTACCGAAGTTTACTTGGTAGTACTATTGCATTGTGATATGACTAGAAGGTGGTGCGGTACTACCACACCCCGGTAGGACCGTAAATTAGTTGGCAGTATGTAAATCCAAAAAGGTATGTTTTGGAGCACTTTTGCTCCCTAGAAAATCGATAGTAATGGAGTGTAATTGATAGTACTACCGCAAAGCGGTATGACCGCAAATATTGAGCAGAACTACCACATCCCGATTGGACCAAAAATACATGGTGGTACATTATCTCCAGAGAGTGCCTTTTGGAACAATTTCTTGCTCTCGGAAAAATGGTAGTACTGCCTTCTAAAAACGTAACTACCGCAGTGCAGTAGTACCGGACCTTAAAGGGCAGTAATACTGCTTTGCACGGTAACAGCTAGTTCAGAAGCAT
This sequence comes from Dendrocalamus sinicus, assembly GCA_036346575.1. Taxonomy (NCBI): domain Eukaryota; kingdom Viridiplantae; phylum Streptophyta; class Magnoliopsida; order Poales; family Poaceae; genus Dendrocalamus; species Dendrocalamus sinicus. The sequence continues at coordinate 2,391,300 of CM070641.1, forward strand.
TAAATATGCATGTTATAGCTGTTAGAGGACAGGTGAGGTAGTACGACCGATGAAAGATGGTACTACCGCATTTGCTGTTTTTTGGGGTTTCAACCCCAAACGGTCGAATTTGTAAGGTGGGGGTTATAGATACCCCTCCACTGGCCCAAGGATAGTAAGAACATACTTCATTGAATATCCTTAAGCTAGTAGTACACTTCCACACCTCATTCACTCTATTTGCATCCTTTGAGGTAGATGAGACATCCAAGGGCATTCATTTTTTAGATGGATCATTGGCTTTTGATTTCCTTCAAGAAAAGGCCATTGTTTATTACTCTTGGTGTTTGCTAGCATCCAGATAGCTTGGAGGTGGTTTGTGCGGTAATCTCTTCAAGAAGATTGTGAAGAGGCCCGGCGTCAATTGTGAGTGGCTCGATGTTCACCATCTTCAGAGTGGAGGAAGAACAATCACTAGTGAATTTAAGGAGTGAGACTTAATTCGTGGAGTTGGTCCAATTCATTGGGATTTTCTCAATGTGGATTAATGAATATCGGCAAGTCTTCGATACCACATCAAAACATCGTGTGTATCCATTTCGGTTATTTCTTTGTCTCTATCATTCCACATTTATATTTCTAGCAATTGAGTTTGTGACATCTTATTGAGTTAGAAATATATTTGTAGAGACTTAGAAGTATACCTAGAATTGTGTAGGTCTTGATTTGTGATAGAAATCTTACTTAGTTCTTATATTATAGAAATTATCTTTTAGATAGCAAGAACTTTTAGAATCTCCTATTCACCCCTCTCTAGTCGGTTATCCCTGATCCAATAGCTAATTGCAATTTCCAGAGAGGTCCAGTTACGCAGTGCTTGCATGAAGAATATTTTGACTATCGTGGGTCAAGGTGTGAAAAACTTAAGCCCGAAAATGATTTCTTGGTTTTTAGATGTGCAGGGTCGTTTGAAGTCAACTATGGTCAACGACTCAGGGGTGAACATTGAGCCGGCTTGGCTCGAAAATACTCAGTTCGATAGGAAGCTCGGGCTTAGCTCATAGGCTCAGTAGCAGATGACTACAAGCAGGCATGCAAAAGTCTGAAAAAGTACTAGCAATAATCTATCCAACCTTTCTGACAATGACAATGTTCTGAATACCCTACTGGCAGACAAGCAGGCAATTGCAACAATGACTAGAGTTATAATGGTTGGTTGGTTAAAAAAAAAAAAGTGGTGCCAGTTTTAGCAGCTGGTACCTATGTTGGGCAATTATGCTGGTTCAGGTAAATACAAATAGTGTTTAGTTAATCCAAGCAATGGATAATTTTCAGTGATTTGCAAATCAACATGTTCTTCTTCCAAGGAAATGTGATTTCACAATGTTTTTCACAATGTTTGTGAGAACAACCAAAAAAAATCATAATTCATCTGAGTTAAAACCGGGAATTCAGAATGCTATCTGATACCACTCTTCAGGTTGCTCTGAACGAGGCTACACCAGCATTTGCCACTCAATCCAAGTCAGGAAAGAAAAAGTGACTGAAAAAGACACGAGCCACATCCATAGAGCAAAATCAGAAATGGGGACTCATCTCCTCACAAGATCCACTTAATTGTCTCATACAAGAAGAAAGCAGCCACAGGTACAAAACAACTACACAAGCCAACTGATAAAAACATCTACCAACAAAAGTTTCCTGGACCTTCTGCCACACATGCATCGACAAAACAATATGGAGGCTCTGAGCAAAATCTACAGCCTCCTGTCTCTTACTTCCAGGTGCCTTTCAGTTTCAGCAGTTGTAAGGACTGACCAAAACCAAAAGAAAAGGAAAATAAAGCAACAGCGAAGGCAGTGACTAACAAAGGGGAGTGATTGGTGAACTGAATTAGTGAACTCCCATGCTTTAGCAAACACTCGCTTTTCTGCGTCTCTGTAAAACAACATAGCTAATCGAAACTATTGAAGTAGAACTACTACTACTACTCTAATACGCACAAGTATGGTTGACTCTAAGAATACCTTGCGACAGTAGTAGTACTAGCTGGGTAGTGGTAATCCGTGGTGTCCTCCATATGATCAGCGAAGCGTGCTTTGTAGCCCGTGTGATCACCAACCTTGTTGTTCCTCGCAGGAAGCTTGAGCGTTTCGTCAGCTGCTGGATACGTGTAGCCGTGACCATCCCTCGTTGCAGCAGCCCCGGCAACGACGACATGGTCTTTCCTTGGGTCGTTGTAGGCTTTGCGCCCTGCTTCATCGGCGGCGTGCCTGGGCGTGCCTGGGCGGCCGTAGTCCTCGGGGCGGTTGCCGAAGCAACCGAAACACGAGTCGAACCAGAAGCACATTCTTGCTGCTGATCACTCGACTAATTGTTGGTTGCTTCTTTCTGTTGTGTTTGTTTGTACTAGACTACTACAAGTAGTACCCCACTAGAGAGGAGTCTGAACTAGTTTGGACTTTGGAGTGGTGCTGTTGGTGGCCTGAGTGAGCGCATATGTATAGCCTCGCGCCGAGCTCGTCTTGTGCGCGAAGCTGAGTTGGAAAAGTGGGTCCGGTTCGTGCAAGGCTTGAATCCAATTATCGATGGGGAGCAACGTGTTCGGCCGGCGAATCGAAGGCACCGCCCGCGCGCAGCAGCAGCAGTGTGTATTGGTGTGTTGCGAGAGGTCGACGTCTTGACCGCGACTTCGTGACGGGCGGTGTCGCGGAATTATGTTTGGCAAGGCCGGTGAAGTGGTGGTGGTTGGTGAGTTTTTGTCGAAATTTTGACGTCAAGCCAAGCACAATCCAAATCCTGTTAATGCGAAAGAACTTTGGTAGCCAAAATTTGGTGATGTTGGTTTCAAACCAAGCAGGCTAGTCTTGCATCCTTGTGTTATTCGTTTATACAGATGCAAACGAAACGGATAATTTCCGTTCGTCCGACCGACCGAAAGCATACGGAACAAATACGGAAGGGGTAGATGGGTATCCGGCACCATCCGTGTCCGACTCCGACTACGAGGAAAAAAATATGGAATAGGATACAGGATAAGTGATATCCGTCCGTATATATCCGTATGTCAAATGATATGAAAAAGTCTGTTGTGACTTCACCTATGAACAAAATAACATATATGCTGATTATCATATCTAAACAAACAGGAGTACCGAGTGTTCTTTCTTCAACATCTCAGTAATTAGCGTCTCCATGTTCGCTTTGATCGTACCATACTGTCCAATGTCCTGTGCAAAGAAGCAGATAATTTCCGTCCGACCAACCGTCTGAAAGATTATGGAACGGATACGGAATGGAAAAATAGATATCCGACATTATCCGTGTTCGACTCCGAAGAAAAAATATGGAATAGGATACATGATAAACGATATCCATCCGTATCCGCTCCGATTATACCCCTATTCGTTCATCCCGTGTTAACGGACTCGCAGGTCATGAGACCGGGAGCTTCAATGTCTACACTTCGATCATTTGAACGTTTTTTTTTTCGGGTAGACCATTTGACCATTGACTGGGCCTAGTATCTGATTGGCAAGGCTAGGCCTAACCTTCCTTTTCTCTGTTAAACACTTCAATTAAGTCGCACAGTTTAACCTCCGGGGGGAATGACGTCATCAACCTCCAAGAAAAACAACAAAATTGACGTCAAAAATATATGAACCACTGGGCAGGAAATTGAAATGAAAGCACATTGTTTAATTGGCACGAGGGCATATATTATAAATGCATTAGTATATATGCAAGAACAAATGGATAATCAGCCGACCTTGCTGCTGCTGCATGCCATATGTTGCTGCCTGCGCCTTTATTCTCCCACAAGCTTGGAATCTGCTCACTGGGGCGAAATGATTGATCAGCCACAATGTGCTTAAACAAGAAGAAAATAGAGGCAGAGCACATTTCTTTTAACTGCGGCTTATGTCTTATGGTTTTGAGTCCTAGCACGAATACTTGTGTGAATGAACCAAATATCAGTAAGCTGTTCGGAAAGACGACGAAAAAATCATTATATTTGATTGTTTGAAGAAAGTCATAAGCTATAAATTATATATCATAAGCTAGAAAGAACAGGATCTTGATAACTTCTTGATTAGAGACAAATTGTACGGTGCCAACAAGGATGGATATCCACCGAAAATAGATCTCCATCTGTGGAGGTGATTGTCCACCGAAAGTAGTAATTATTGGAGATACGTACCCCGCTAGAGCTTATCATCACTGGTTAATTTTTTTGGTTTGGTTGATACAAGATCTCATGGAAATAGTCGTGTAAAAAATTAGATCTCGCGGAGAGATCGAACAATTTGGAGTTGTCATGATAGAGAATTATTGGCAGTGCAAGACGCATTGGATGGCTTTTCAAAAAAAAAAAGTAATGCATCTGCCACCTGTAAAGTAAGACTGTAAATTCATTCTATATCTGTAAACTGTAAATTAATTCTATGATTGTGAACTATAAATCAAATCTGTAACTGTAAATTAAGTCTATGTATGTAAACTGTAAATCAAATCTGTAACTGTATCACTTTCTCTGTCACTTTCATGCAATGCAGTACTATGCAATGCATCTGTAACTGTAGCTTATACCAGTATAGCGGAGAGTACACCCGTCGATGTCACCCTCTCCCTCCATCCCGTGGAAGTGCCTACCTCTGTAGGTCTTATTCAAGAGTACTCCGGATTAGTCATATAACTTTCTTACCGACCTAACTCTTATGCATTTTGCATGATGCAATATCCTTCAAATGTGGATGTTTAATCATAAACGGTACTCATCAAGGTATGATTAGTACATAATCATATGTATCATCTCATAAATACTGTAAATTATGGCATGGAAACACAAATAACAAACATTCACCACAGTTCACTGTTCTATCATGCACTTGCCTGTTAACCTGGCGGACGGTATGTGGATGGCACTAGACTTGAACTGTCACCTGAACAAGCATTAACTATTTCAATTCATTACTAATGCAATACATTCATATACGAGCAAATGACATCGCTCTATCGTCCAATCCAACATAATCAAACCCTGTCCCACTAGGCAACTTCTCATTGCTCCGATGCTTAGCCAGTCTATAAAATTAGCGATTTCATTATTTATACTCGCTGATCGAATTCTACACGCTTAATCTCACTTTAATCGATCACACTATTTAATCTCAATTTATTCTCCTCCTCCCTCTCCTGCCACGGATCGACCAGATTAATAGTGGCAGTACCGATTTCACCGTTTAGGCATTCATTTAAATAAAGGCATTCATTTAAATAAACACTGTCTAAATGACCATACAAATCATTCTAATTATCGGTATATTAACTTATGCACGACTCGATAAAATAAGTATGGAGAAAGTTTTTTTGAGACGTTGCCCTAGTCCCGAACAACTGGAGCGAGGCACTTCCTGTTGCTTCTTGGCCGGATCTGGCAGATTTGGTAGCGGGTCAAGTTTTCCTTTTCTCTTCCTTCTCTTTTCCTCTCTCTTCTCTTCTCTCTCTCCCTTTTTCCTTCCGGTGCTCATTTGGGCTGAATAAGCCTAGTTTATAGCTGAATTTGTACTGTAGCTACCTTATTTTGCACTGTAACTAATGGTAGCTTATTTAGCATAATTAAATTTAAAAAATTTAAAAATAGAAAAAAATATGTTAGCCCATCACGTATAATACAACAAATACGGTAAAAAAAGAACCGGCAAAAAAGCTCAAAAAAGCCAAAAGTTCAAAAAAAAAAAGATGAAATTCATGAATAGTGATAAATAAAACAGAAGCTCAAGGCAAAATGAGCAGGTCGTAAGTCGCACAGTTTAACCTCCAAGGGGAATGACGTCATCAACCTCCAAGAAAAACAACAAAATTGACGTCAAAAATATATGAACCACTGGGCAGGAAATTGAAATGAAAGCACATTGTTTGGCACGAGGGCATATATTATAAATGCATTAGTATATATGCAAGAACAAATGGATAATCAACGGACCTTGATGCTGCTGCATGCCATATGCTGCTGCCTGCGCCTTTATTCTCCCACAAGCTTGGAATCTGCTCACTGGGGTGAAATGATTGCTCAGCCACAATGCGCTTAAACAAGAAGAAAATAGAGGCAGAGCATTTTTTTTTAACTGCGGCTTATATTTTATGGTTATAGTTTTATGGCTTTGAGTTTTAACACAAGTGTTTATATGAACGAACCAAATGTCAGTAAGCCGTTTTAAAATGGCGACAAAAAAAACCATTTTGTTTGATTGTTCGAAAGAAGTCATAAATCATATACTATAAGCCAGAAAGAACAGGGCTTTGGTAACTTCTGGATTGGAGACAAATTGTAGGGTGCCAAACAAGGATGGATATCCACCGAAAATAGATCTCCATCTGTGGAGGTGATTGTCCACCGAAAGTAGTAATTATTTGAGATACGTACCCCTCTAGAGCCTATCATCATTGGTTAATTTCTGGTTTGGCTGATACAAGATCTCATGGAAATAGTCCTGTAAAAAATTAGATCTCGCGGAGAGATCGAACAATTTGGAGTTGTCATGATAGAGAATTATTGGCATATTCAGTGCAAGACGCATTGGATGGAACTTCGCGTAGATATCACCTGAGCCAAACGTGGAAAAGTTGTAATATTCTCAAAATTATGATAAGCTGGTTTCTTTAAATAGTTAATGCTTCTTGGAGTTCTTTTGAGTTAATCAATTTATACATACTCCTGCAGTTATTCACGAAAAGAAATTTTTTATGCCGTCATAAAACGCAGTATGTGTATGCGTGTATTGCCTTACTAAAGCATGACAAAGATGGACGAATATTGAAAGACTTCACGCTATACCAATGATCTGTACGTATAAAGAACAGATCATGCACTGCACCTCCATCAAAATGATGGAACCAGAACCAATACATAGATTTGGAGAATCACTGTATGATCTATGTTTCACTATATGATATGAATAGTGCTGAAAAGACTGCAAAAATCTTTGTCCATGATACGGGTACAAGTGTCCAGGTTCGTTCTCTACGATCCAAAAATTGAAAAAGAACTAAGCATTGACGCTTAGGGACGGTTGTTATTACCCGAGCATGTACAATGGTATAAACACCTATTATCTATAATATCTTTTATATTATCTATAAACGGTTCATACAATAAATTATCTTTTTGTATGTCTTTATAGACAATTTCTCCATGACACAATGTGTCTTCGTGTTATAGTCGACTATTGCATAATAGATGGTCTAATTCTTTATGCTCTCTCCTCCATATCATCTTGTGTCCTACGTAGTAAGATTTATAGACAGCTGGTATCACATCATTGTACATAGACTAAATACTTCCGTGTAAATGTACCGGTACAATCATAAGATATTTGGTTTAATTTTCGCCAAAGAAAAAAAACAGTTTGATAGGTCCCACGGCCACAGCAGATCTTGTCCTACGCTGTTGTTATTTCCCCGCGCCGAATGAGCATAACTTTCTTCGTCTTAAACATGATCTCATGAAAAAGATAGAACCATTGGAATTATTAGGATAGAGAATTCTTTTGTATATTCAGTGCAAGCTGCACTGGATGGAACTTTGCGCAGACATCGATCACTAGGCCAAAATCAGAAGAGGGTAATAATATTCTCAAAAGGAAGCGGAGATGTTTATTTTAATGTTAGTTATCAGTACACTTTATGTAGTTCTTTGTAGAGTTTATTATACTTCAGCAGTTATTCTCCAAAAGGATTTTTTAAGATACCAGAATAAATCTCGCTTAGTGGACACATATATCAGCTAAAGCACGCCAAAAATTGAGACATATTGAAAGACTTTCCGTCATAGATATGATTGGTTCAGAGTATAATCATCTGCAAAAAAAATTCTGGAACCATTGGTTTGCCGTGGAGAATGACTAGCGTATCTGTGTATGATAGTGCTGCATAAGTTTTTGTACAAATCTATGCCCATGATACTGCAGGCATAGGTATCGAAATTGATTCTTCCGTACATAAGCCAAAAATTCGGAACTGAATGTGGGACTCCAAATTTGCAACTCAAAATCCTCTGTGATCTTGCCACACTATTGCCTGGATCAGTAGATAGTACATACAGATAAATTGCTACATATCAAATATATATCTCGCAAAAGTAAAACTAATACAAAAGTAGCGGACAATACATAAATAGACTTAAATGGTACTTGACTTATACACGGGCCGATTAGACCACAATCTTTAAAGAGGAGTAGCAGAAATGGAAACTTTACATAAGTTGGACCCTCAAGATATGCTCATAGGCATTCGACTGGGGCTTGTAACCTAGTTCTTATTCTCTTCATCTTCCAATCTTGCCAACCCCTTTAGACGACTATAGGGCTTTTCTTTCTCCTTACTGAATGATAGTAATTGAATAACAGTGAGTACGAAGGTACTCAACAAGCTATCACACATAATACAATTATAATATATGCAAGACTGATAAAGGGAGGCTTGAGATTCTTTTATTGCAGAAATTCACATTGGAGATATAATAAGTAAAAGACTGAAATTTAGTATTTTAACTAAATCATGTTTTAAAGAGTGTAAGAGTATGCAATAATAATTATAATGCAGGTTCCATCCACATATTATAGAGCATGGTTCCATCCACTATATACTAGTTTTATTACTAAGGTTCTGTCCACCTATTATACTCACTGGGTTCTATCCACACAGGAGAAATCAAAACTCAGGGTTGTATCCACTCTACATGTTTTTTTATCCCAACCATAAATATTTTTTTATAAAATAGACACTAACTTTAGTAAGTTCCTATACCTACCCTTGATCATGGACACGGCTATTCGAAAAGTTTTTACTCTGTAGATGTCATACACTTTACCCACAAGAGGTGCCCAACTTATTCCGCCACCACGCTACCTTCCATGTGAGGCTCAGATGGTCACCACAAGGTCCTTACAATGCATCTTTTCAAAGTGGCTACACCCACTAAAGTTTCAATCGCTGTGAGGTTCTATCCACCCACTCAACCTCTTGTGCCGTCACGGCAAAGGCTTCTATCCAACTCACTTTCTCGTGTTTCACCGGATGGCACATCCAGCATTTGGTTGATGCAAATTAATTGGCCATGTAGTACCCATTTTAGACTGGTGGTTGTATTGTTTTACCTTGGAAGGTCATCATAAAATTCAGTCCTTAAGGTTACCTAGATGGTTCTATCATAAACCAAACTCTCGTGCTCTTATCCGCATCAGTTCAACTTACCATCCACCCAATTATGAAGCAAGTTTAGAGTTTTGGGATTCTAAAATATCATTTCTTATTTAAATACCATCCATTTTCCTCCAGTGGCTGCTCAAACCAAATTTTCATATTTAAAATAATGTCGGAGCAACTTAATGCCCACATGTATTTAAGTAAGGCAAAGCATGGCTCTTAGATACGAATTTATCAATTAATATGCAGACCATTTATTGTAGTGCTACAAGGGTTTATGTCCAAAGTTAAGGAATAGAATTTAATAATATGAATAGCATTAAAATCCAATGACAATATAATTTTAATGAAAGTAAGGCATGTAATTTGATAATTTTAAATAAAATAATTTGCATTAAAAAGGGTAGGTGCAATATGATCAAAGTGATGACTTGCCTTGCTCAATTTACTGCGGCCTTAATCTTGCTCAAAGCCTTCTCAATTAATGGTTTTGAAACACTTGGTCTTTATCTTAATCTTGATATCGCTCGATCTGTTGCTTCTTTGAGACTAAAAATTATAGTAACAAGATAAATGACCAAATCCAACTGAATCCAACTGAATAAACTAAAATAGATTCAAATCAACTCAAATAAATCTAAATGGACTTAATTAAATTCTATCACAATTAATTTGGTGATATGAGATAGGGTTCTAGAGAGCACGGGATGTAGACGGGGTCAAACAAAGTTGAGGAAAGATCATGGAGGAAAACTACTGAGAAAAACATCAAGGAATGATCAAGGAGAATGAATATTCACAGGAATATTCCACTCTGGATTGGAGGTGGTTAGATCTAGCTGACCGGCAGATACTACTACTTGATCCTTAACTTAATGATTATTTTCTATTTATTAAGGAAGTTCCATGAGTTAGGTGAGACCTACAGATGGATACGAGGGTCTACATGGTGTACTAGGTAGCATTTAACAAATATTATTATTTACAGGTTATGGCATGGGCTCTACCTGTGATAGGTAGAAGGCTCTGTTCATATTGGTTTCTAAAAGCCACTTTTATATAGCAAATGACTTTTTTACAATACATAACTTTCAAATGGAATGTCTTTTTAGGATAGAATTTATTATTTGATTGTAGCAGATACTATAGTAACTTTATTTATATCGGCCAAAATCACACATGAGTGTCTTTTTCTACAAGCTTCTCTTTAATCTGTTACTATCGTCAGCCAAATCCAAAAGCCATCGGCCAAAACCAATATGAACACCCCTAATTTTAATTAACCATATTTATCTTATATTTCACATTGCTGGGAAGTTCATAGCATATTACTATTTAAGGCTTAATTGCCAATTAATCAAATTATTAATTCAATAATTAACTAAATGTGAGATTAGCTATTTAATTGATTTCTATAATATCCCTATACTGGAGATGCACCTAAGTGGCTGACAGGTTATACCACTAATTGCTAATTAGTGGCTAATTTTAGTTAGGACACTAATTACTCATAGACTATTGTTGATAATTAATTAATCCTAGGGTTTACGTGCATCTAGATAAAAACATAAACTCTTATATTAACCCAGATGCTAATGGACCTCGAAACTATGGCTTACTGACATGTTGGCGAATTATTTAATTAACATCTAATTAATCTGTCCTGGTACTATATAGTTCATCAAGTTGTAGTTTAGCAAAATTATTATTAATGACCAAAGACCCATAGGTTATTGGGACAATTTGATAGCACTAGCGGTCCCGATCTTTCGATGAGAGTGGTAGATTCGATTGGGGAAGGAGAAGACGTTGACGACCCGACTACAACTATCCAAGGATGTTGCGCCTTAGCGATCGATACACCAACTCCAGAGATTGTTCGTGACCTTGTTGGCACACGATCAACCTAACCACGAGGGTACTTGTTCCTGCAAGCAATCGAAGAACAGGCAAGAACAAGATGAACAGCAACTCAATTGCAAATAAACGATATAGGATTCAATCGAAAATAGAAGAACGGTGGGGTTCCGAAGACAAGTATCCGGGCGGTCTAGCCGACACGCGCGAGTACAAGGCAAAGTAGCAAAAGCTAACTTAGTCTATCAAAACCCAAACCCTAGAAGAGGGTGCGGCTGCCTATTTAAGAGACACGGAAGGTGGAGGGTCGGCCAAAACACATGGAAGCCGAACAGGACTCGATTACAAGGCCCAAGGCCCACTTTGACTCGGACTGGAAAAGTAATATGACTTGTTTTGCAGTTTCTGACCGGCTCAGATGGAATTTTGAGGTGAGACCAAATTCGTCTGAAAGTAGACTTCAAGAGCTTTCCAACGAGTACTCATGGGCCCCGAGAAACCTTTTGTATCGAAAGTTATGGCTGTTTGAAGTAGACGCTGTTGGAAAGGCCGAATCCGAGTCGAACTCGCGAACAGGACTTGGTTTGCGCTTGACGGTTCCACTTCTATACTTGAGCTCACGTGGTTCTTCCACATGGTTCCTAAGGACAATTAAATCATCACAAGAATTAAGTAGTATTCCATTTTTTGAAACATTTGTATGCAAACTTAGGAACGCATTCACCTGATGGTTAAGTTGATGTGCTCGCGCTCTGGTCATTGGTCCTTGTATCATAGTTTCAGTTTGATGTAGAGTCGGCATGGTTGTATGCATGGAAAGAATAGCACTAGCGGCCCCGATCTTTCGATGAGAGTGGTAGATTCGATTGGGGAAGAAGAAGACGTTGACAACCCGACTACAACCATCCAAGGACGTTGCGCCTTAGCGATCGATACACCAACTCCAGAGATTGTTCGTGACCTTGTCGACGCACGATCAACCTAACTACGAGGGTACTTGTTCCTGCAAGCAATCGAAGAACAGGCAAGAACAAGATGAACAGCAACTCAATTGCAAATAAACGATATAGGATTCAATCAAAAATAAAAGAACGGTGGGGTTCCGAAGACAAGTATCCGGGCGGTCTAGCTGACACGCGCGAGTACAAGGCAAAGTAGCAAAAGCTAACTTAGTCTATCAAAACCCAAACCCTAGAAGAGGGTGCGGCTGCCTATTTAAGGGACACGGAAGGTGGAGGGTCGGCCAAAACACATGGAAGCCGAACATGACTCGATTACAAGGCCCAAGGCCCACTTTGACTCGGACTGGAAAAGTGATATGACTTGTTTTGCAGTTTTTGACCGGCTCAGATGGAATTTCGAGGTGAGATCGGATTCATCTGAAAGTAGACTTCAAGAGCTTTCCAACGAGTACTCATGGGCCCCAAGAAACCTTCTGTATCAAAAGTTATGGCCGTTTGAGGTAGACGCTGTTGGGAAGGCCGAATCCAAGTCGAACTCGCAAACAGGACTTGGTTTGCGCTTGACGGTTCCACTTCTATACTTGAGCTCACGTGGTTCTTCCCCATGGTTCCTAAGGACAATTAAATCATCACAAGAATTAAGTAGTATTCCATTCTTTGAAATATTTGTATGCAAACTTAGGAACGCATTCACCTGATGGTTAAGTTAACGTGCTCGCGCTTTAGTCATTGGTCCTTGTATCATAGTTTCAGTTTGATATAGAGTCGGCATGTTTGTATGCATGGAAAGGATGTCCTCATCACAATTAATTATATTTTAATAGATGCACAAAGTTATATTTTAGCATGATCTCTAATTCAAATTGCTCTTTGAATTGCATGTTATTGGCACATTAATTATCTTTAATTACTAATTGACTTTGATTTATACTCGATTAGAGGAACATGCTATGACACATATTTTACTATATTGCTGAGAGACTATTTATGATCTAGGGCTTATTGGTATTTACACGTCTTCCATGATTACATTTTAACAGCACCTTTAATTCAAATGGGTATGTTAATTTAAGTGATAATGACATGCTAATTAACTTCATTAGCATTTATACAACATTATATGTTAATGGGGTCTTCATTTGATATTTGAGGCTCAAGAGCAAACATGGACGGCATACTAATTAATCCCTATTAGTACGTAACTATTTTTCAAGAAAATCATTAATTAAAGTGGATACTTCAAATTAAATGCTATTAGCACATTAACTAATTTATTCACCATAATTAGTCATTAATAACCCTAAGTAACTTAATTAAAATTTATTTAAGTGGGGCTTAGCTGCTACACTACATATGCTTAATTATATTTTAGCATAACCTTTAATTAAGTTTGTATTTTGAGATCAAGTGCTTAATGACATATTGGTCATTCACCTTACTTAGCTATTAATTTAATAAGGACACCAAAGGTACATTAGCATTTGCAACAGGGATTATATTTTTGACATATCAGCTATTTAAAGTTTTTAGAAAAATATTAAATATAAATTATCTTTGAATAGCTCCTAATTCCATTTCAAGGTAATCCGTAAATAAATACTTGTATTTCTAGTTTCAACACTAGTGACATACTGTTTAAATTAATTTTCTTAATTAACTATTTATTATTCACAAAAGGTCCTCATGATATTTGAAATATATAAATAACCATAATTTACATAGTCATTAATCAATTTTTATCCTTTAGTTTAATTAAATTAATTGCCTTAAGTTAATTCCTAATAGAATTGGTCCACATGTCATATATGAGAGAGAGACAAAGAAGTAGGGCGACATAGAGGAGAAACAGAGGAGGGAGCCGAGCAGAGCAAGGGAGGAGTGGTGCATGACTAGGGAGAATTCACCGGCAGTGAGGCGACCATGGAGGTGCGACGACGGCCATAAAAATGGGATGCTGGGGAAGGATTGAGCTAGGGGAGGCGGCGGCGTAGATCGGTTGGCACCAAGTCAAGCTGATGGTGGTGCACGGCAGCTGGGCACAGGCAAGGAAATGGGGCAGCAGTGCCGAAGAGGAATAGGGGGAAAGGGAGACGCGCATATGCAGGAGAGAGGTGGAAGGAACTCACCGAAGCAATCCATGGAGGTGCAGGGTCCGCGAGGCAGCCTGGTGACAAAAGCCAAGGGCGACGCAGGAGGGCTCTCAGTGGTGTCAGCGGCCTGGGAAAGGGAAGCCCAATTTAGAAATGAGGGAGGATTGGGGAGAGTGAGAGGATGCTCCAGTAGTAATGAATCGAGCCAAGACGCACCGAGTGGAGATCGATGGTGGTGGCAGCATGGTGGCCGACGAGTCGATGCGAATGAAACACGAACTTGATTGAGGGGTATTGAATGATAGGTTCCAGAACACCTTTTGACGTGAATGAAATGGCAAGGACTCACCAGAGTGGCGGTTGCGCACGGGTGGCGTTCATGGTTGACATGCAGCGGCGACTATCCGAACTCAATTCAAGCTCGAAAAGGAATAAGATGGAATGAGGAATTAAGGGGGATGGTGAGGGATGTTGGAGGGGAATGGAGGCGAGCTGAAGCGGCTTTTATAGGCGATGGAGCAGTGCACGGCACACGGTGCGAGGCAAAAGGAGCAACGTGCCAAGCGAAGGTGTTAGGGCGCGATATAGGCAACACGGCTCAACACAGCATGGGTGCGTGCTGGCACAAGCAAGCGCACGGGTGCATGGCGTGAGTAGTGGACGCGGCGCGGCGTGAGTAGTGGACGCGTGTGACAAGGTGGCATGTTTTGGGGCAAGCATGCGCAAGTGCATGACGTATTTTGGGGCTCGGCCAGAGAAGAGAGATGGGGAGAGAGTGAATGCTAGCCGGGCCGAGTCATAGAAATATTGGAAAAGCACTTTTCATCGTAGAAAGTGTTTGTGACTTTTGGTAAATGACACTGTAGTGTCTGTTAGCTTTTTCCCTGAGATATTCAATTAAAGAAAACTAAATGAAAAATAGGAAAAATAAAAAAATCATATCTCCACAGGTAATACGGAGAAAAAAGAAAAAAAAAGGCACATTAACAAATTAACATGTTAAAAAATAGCTTATTTCAAATAGCTTTTTAATTTTAAAAGCCAGAAGACATTATTGATTGGAACCGGACATACACCGAGTATACGGTGCTTGCGCTGCAGCAGCCCAGGAATCGGTCGCCGACCATAATTGGTATTCCACGGAGGAGAGGATCATGATGTCTCGTGTTCCACGGAGGCCTAGCATACATGATCGATGACTGTTTGGTAGTGGTAGGAGTAGTCCACTGAGAATTCTGGACACATGTGGACCCTCTAAACACCCCAAATTCTATTTTTGGCCCTCAAATCAAAAAAATTCCATTTCTGGACCCCTCCCGACCGCGCGATCGCTTCGCCTCGCCGCCGCCGCGCGCGCGCGCGGCCGAGCGCGCGACCCCGTCGGGCGCGCGCGATCGCGCCGCCACCTCGCCCGCTCGCGCTGGCCGCGATGCGCGCGCCGCCGGCCGCGCGTCCGGGACACGTGGCACCAGCTCGCGAACGCGCGGTCGGGAGGGGTCCAGAAACGGAATTTTTTTGATTTGGGGGCCAAAAGTGGAATTTGAGATGTTTAGGGGTCCAAATATGTCCAGAATTTGTCCACTGAACTGCTGTTCCACATGCAAGTGGCAACCAGATTAGAAAAAGAAAGGAACTGTCGCAACAGCAGCGAAGGTATAATAACATTGATCGTATAATAACACCGGGGCCCCTTCCCCTCAGCTTGTTTCTCCTCGCTACATTATACCGCTCGTGAGCATCGTATGCAAGCATCATCGTATATTACGACCGGGGAAGCGCCCCGGCGATAGCTTCTTTGCGAAAAAGCCTTTTAGATTTTGCGAAATCACGTTCAGAACCTCAGTTCTTGCATAAAGACTCTTGCCATGTTTTTTCCTAAAAAACCCCTTCACTTCTCCAAAATTGCGTACAGGTCCTTGTAGGATAGTACCCTGTAATTTTCTACAAATACGTACAGGTCCTCAGCATTCTCACGAAGTTCCCTCCTTTTGCTCGATAACACCCTGTAGTTTTCTAAAATTATGTACAAGTCCTCAGTTTTTTTGCCAAAATTACGCATATGCCCTCGATTTTTTAAAGAAAAATTTCCCTATGAACTATTATTTCTTTTACTTCGGTTCACGTAGTAGCTAATGTAAAGTAACACCGCGTTTACGCTGCTAGTAGACTCAATGGATAATCGATCGGTAGCCCATGCAGATGCAGTAGCCTCTCCTAAATCGGCGGCGTTTATTCCGGCTGGAGAGGGGTGGGTCGCTCGCCTCGCCTCGCCTCTCCTTGATTTCCTTGCAGTGCAGTGGTCCTATCCTGTGTGGAGTAATCCATCCGTGTTAATTAGTACTCCTACTTACTACAGTAGTAATTAACCCCTGTAACAACTTTATGTGGCATGGGCTCCATCCATGCATCCTGCTGCCTGCCTGTCATCATCACTCATCCATGTACTCTCTCTGAACTACTACTGTGGAGTACCACCACAGTATATATTGCCGATTTATTACCGTCCCCAGATCCGTTAGTACTGCTACACTCTACATACGACAGTCATTTTTTGCTGTACTGCGAGGTAGGCGTGCTAGCCAACCGGCCACTCGTGTTTACTCACCATCGTCCGTGGTAATTTTTCGCCTGCACTGTTCGTGATTTACTCCTGCGCTTGACTTATGGAGGTTTACGGCCATGTTTAGGGTCATGCCAGCTTCTGCTCTTCAAAAAGTCAGAAGTCTCCGCAAACAGGTCAGCTTCAAAGTTGCTTTTGGCTTTTACCAAAAACCACACGTAAGACGGGCGGAGCTACTTTTCTAGCTTATTGCGGGTCCGATTTAATTTGTTTGCCTTTAAAAAATTAGAGATATTTACCTAACTCGTACCACTGAACAAAAAGGTGCGGTGGGAACCTAACCCGATTCAATTCGCACCCTCTCGTCTCTTGTGTCTCTCTGGATGAAGCAACATCGTCCCACCCTCTTGACCCCGCCGCTAGGTCCCCCCATCGGTGGACGCGTCAGGTGCCATCTTTTTTCTTGACTAGGAGAACCGATGATGCAAATGGGTTGTGACTCTTCTATATTAGTCTTGCTTCCAACATTTCCATGACCTATCTCTCGATCTCTGTTTTCTACTTAGGAGAGTAACAATAGGGTGTCACGTTCACTGGTTGCGCAGCAGGAATTAGGGGAATGGAGTGATCCTTGGGTCGAGAGGGTGGCAATGTCGTTGGCTCTCGAAACACATGTGCATATTCGTGTACCACCTTGATAATCGACTCTGGCAGCATGACTGTTGTGTCTTCACTAACACAATGAAGCTCCTGGGATGTTAACTTACTGTTTTGCTACTCAGTAGTGGTTGGTGTTACTTGCACGCAATGAGTAACCACGTGGTGTTTGAGAAACCCTTTAATTTCTTGCCTCCAATGGGTCAGTAGACCACTGTTCGATCCCGAACACCTCGAAGTTGGATGTGTTGCCCTCGGTGGTTGAATTTCATGATGTTTCTATGCAAGTGGATCCACATAGGGCTATGATCCTCCAACCAATCAGCGCCTAGAATAATACCATAGCAGCCCAGGGGTATGACCTTCATGTCTTGACAAAACGTGTGGTTTTGCACAAACCATTCCAATTGTGGTATTGCTTGGGAACAAGTTAGTGAGCCTCCGTCAGCCACCACAAGGCGTGTTTCTTTGATGGGTTGTGTCACCAGTTGGAGATGTTGGACTAATTGTTCATTGACAAAGGAGCTCACACTGCCCGAATCAACCAAAATCAGCACTTCTTGCTTGCCACTGCGTCCTTGCAATCTAAGAGTGCGCCCCTTGCATGGGGTCTTGAGGGGAGGGTTGTTGATGAGCATAAGCACCCCAGCCAGCGTGGTTTTGCCATCACTACTCTCGAAGTCAGATTGACATTGCATGGCTTCAAGGAACTCCTCTACCACATGCAAGGAAACCTTCTCTAGGCATTCATGGTTTTTACTCCATTTTTCCCCACATGTGAAGCACAACCCATTAACCCTTCTGTATGATTTCAAGGTTGTTGGTTTCTCCTTCATTCGGCTGTCTTCTGGTTTCTTTTGTTCGTCTCTTGTTTGATGCTTATACTCTTCTCCTTTTAGTGAGGTCTTTTGCTTCTCACTGGATAAGCTGAACTTGGACTAGTTCCTACCCAGATCTTTGTGCTCAGTTCTCCCAAGCTCATTTTCAGTCCCACTTCCAGTTCCTCCTCCTGCAATAAAGCCAAGGCACTAGCAGTTCCAACGTCGGGAGGACGGTGTAACCAAATTGTAGAACGAATGTTATCCCTCAACCCTTCTAAATACTCATGCACAAAAAAAAGTTTCATCTAAGGTGGGGTTGTACAACAAAAGATGATGTCATAATTGCTCAAACTGGTCAGTATACTCCTGCACTGATGATGTTTGCCTAAGGGCTCTCAATTGACGTCGGTAATGCTGGCACTTATCTTTGGTAAATCTATGGGTAACCATTTGACACATCTCCCCCTAACTCTCTATCCTGCCCTACTCCTCCATCTTCTGTAGCCAGAAGGATGCTGTGCCTATAAAGTTTAGTGCAGCAAACCTAGTCTTCAAGGTTTCCTACACCCCAAACACCTCAAAATATGTCTCACACCTTTGTCTCCACAACATTGGGTTTTCTCCATCAAATTTGGGAAACTCCATTTTGGGGGTGGGGTTTGGACCAGAACGATTTGGGGGAGTGTGGTCAAACTGATTGAACCCTCTATCCTCTGTGCACCTTTCATCAAACATAGGATATGCATGGGAGTTGGTCGAAAACATACCCATGACCAGGGTGAGCTGAGGGACTTGGAAGAGTCCGTCGGCGCTGCCCCAGGTAAGAATGTTCTCACGGTGACCATGAGGCCCAATGCTGCAATCACCTTGAGATCCAAGATTGCGATCGCCCGATGGGAGCACCTCGTGAAGCACCGGCGGTGATGCCAATGCCGATGCCTGAGGACTCGGCGCTCCTTGCATACCTTGGGGGTCAGGCATCACCGCATTGGTCTCAAGCGTTGTCAGACGCGTCTTGATCTCCCCGAGCGTCGTCTCGAAGGCAACGAATCGATCGCAAAGTTGCTTCATCAACTCTGACACCGCGTCGCTCTCTCCTCCATCGCCACCATAGTCTGAGTTACCTTCTCCTTGAACTGATTGAGTCTCTTCTTGGGAGCCAGAGTGGGCAGCAGGGAGCTCTTATACCAAATGTCACAGTCCAGTAGCCAGATCGAATCAATCGAAAAGGAATTGGGGATGGAAGAATGGGGGAAATAGGAGAGGTTGGGAAAGACGAAGCCAAAATTTGCGTATCGAGTTGTTTCTTCTATTCCATATTTTTTTTTCTGCTACATACTTCCTTGGTTTATATCCAACCAGGTTCTCCTTTCGGGTTACAATTCAGTTAAGGCCTAAACACTATTCACTGTACGACACACTGTGAGTAATGTCGCTTCGCTCATCCGACAACCCATCTGGCCCAAGACGTCTCATTTCTTGCCTATTTGGTTACTTCTCCCGCCCTTGACGTCAACTTCCTCCACTGCCGAGGTAATTTGGACTTGTTTTGTTCGGCTGGATCATTGGGTATTTTTAGGTAATTGTTCAGATCTAGGTTTCCTAACCTCTGTGTTCCGTAAGCCGCTCTACGTATGCCAATTGTTGATTGTTATCTATTCTGCTATTTAGAAATTAGAAATTTGTACTGACAGAAGTAGAAACTGTTTTCTTGAACTGAAATTAGTAATGCATACCGAAAAGTGTACGTCAGATCTTGAACTGAAATATGTACTAAGGATAAATTGTGTTCTTGAACTGAAATTTGTAAGCCATTGTTTGATTGAGCAGCATTAAACACAGACGCCATTGTCTCCACTCAGCATATATGTTGGTGATTTTTACCTTAAAATAATATATGGCATGTCACAGATAATATAACCTGGAGTAACAATAGTTCTTCGATCAAGAACCAGTTGTAGATCTGTAACTGACATGAAAGAACGGTAGCTTGATGTCCTAAACACTACTGGTCCACAGTTTTGCTCTCAAGCTGGTCTTGTAGTGCCTACGAAATATCCTTTTTGAGTTGACGCATTTTGGGTCGAGAAGCTACATCGTCATAGTAACGTGTCTTATTTTTCAGGAAAGGAACCATATAAAAGTGATGGAAGCAACAACTGATTCCACAATGCATCCGATAGACCTCTTGCTGTAGCCCAAACATAAAGATCATGAATGAATACTGACATTGTTGATGACCTGACATAACTTGAGTACTGTTCTTCACTGTCCATGTGGTAGCATATACATGCTGTGCACTTGTGTAGACATGATGGATCTGTTGTGTGTGTGTATGGCTCTATCTTTTCAGTCAGTGTGTATGGTCTTTCTCTGAACTGACAGCGTGTTATATGTGAGCTCCCAGTGATAGTGCTTGCTGTCCAGAAAATCTTTTGCAAGTGGAATTTTTTTGTGAATAATTAAGTCCAATTTATTTAACAGTTGATAAAACTTTTTTCAAAAAACATTGGATTCAAAGCAAACATTGCATCGAGAAAGGAAAACAATGGCCTAGTCAAGCTACATTCATAACATTGCAAATGTACATTTAATATTCTACATGTAATTTTGGAAGTTGCAAAATATTGCTCAATTATTCGTAACTTAGTACAAAGTCATTTCATCCATATTTTTGTAAAAAGAATAAAAACAATTATATTTACGCTAAATCAGCACACAAATATACCTTCTGAACCCTCAAGGTATTTTAGACTTTTCAACCTTCATCCATATCTGAAGCAGCTAGTTAATCCAACAAAAATCCAGTATTTTAGATATTTCAACATTCATCTGCAACTGAAGCAACCAGTCAGTTTAACCCCAAAAAAAAAACAGACCACCAACCGATCTACTAGGAGCTAGAAAACCAAAAAAAACATCGTTTTGGCAAAAGCTAGTCTCCCAAATAGGGCCTATACTGTTCAAATCAGTGCTTGAGGTGGACTGCTCGTGTATTTGATTTCTGCAGCTAGGTGATGCATGAATTATGATGAGTTAGAGCGGATAGAGTTACAGAGTTTTTACAGTTTGACAAGAAGAGGGCGTGCACGTCTATCTGTCTGCTGCTCTACCTCACACCATTCGCTTCCTTGTTTATAATACTACCCACCATTCCTAGTGTCCAGTGTCCTACCAAAGATGTACTTACTGCTGCTAAATCAGATACACCATGGAATATAGTAGTATACAGATTCCAGATATTAGGAGACCAGGTGAGCCAGCCATGATCTTGACTGCACCGCCATAGGCCATAGCTAAATTTTGACCGTGCACTTGCACACTTTTTCTAGTATAGAAATGGATGAGGTCTGATTTTTTGCCTTTGGTTTCTGATTTATGATTGTAGTGTTTCTGATTTATGATTGTAGTTTATAATTTTTGGTTGTTTGTGAGAAAAAATACAGAAACATAAATAACTTACATGCGGTTTTGATCGATATAAATAAAATCGCTACAGTGTGTACTATAATTAACTTGTTTTGGCTTTGGTTTCTGATTTATGACTGTAGTTTATAATTTTTGGTTGTTCGTGAGAGAAAGTACGGAAACATAAATAACTTACGTACGGTTTTGATGATATAAATAAAATCGTTACAGTGTGTACTATAATTAACTTATAAACTCTGCCTAAAACATATTATTTTAAAGTTGATTATTGTAAAAAATTAAAACAATAGTTTTTAGAAGCGGAAAAAACCCTCATCTAGTTTTGTCTGCCGTACCCGGCAGACTCTTCTTTTCTTTGCGACGTCGTCCTTTCTAGAAGAGCGACTAGTGAGTAGTGACACTACAATGCAAAAGATGAGACGGCATGGACCAGAGTTAGAAGAAAGTTGGCAGTTTACGATCGAGTTTTAGATGCTATTTGGTTGGGTTGAAATAAATTAGTTTATGGTTAGAATTACACTGTAATTGATTAAAATTACACTGTAGTTAATAGTGGTTTATTTGACATAACTAAATTTAAAAAATTAAAAATAGAAAAACCACATTAACACATCACAAGTAATGCAAGAAAATATGAAAACAAACCAGCAAAAAAGCTGAAAAAGCAAAAAATCAGAAAAAATGAAATTTATTGATAGTAAAAATAAATAAAAGTCAGAAGTTTAAACCGAAATAAACAGACAAAACAGTGCATCTTGGATTTTAGTATCTACGTTGTCAAGTAAAATATATAGATGGACGGCTTTGTTGCTATGTGAGGTGAGACCAGCAAAGGAGCTAGGCCCCGCTCGGTTGAAATTTGAAAAACATGCACATGGTTGAAATTGCATCAGAAGAAATTGAAATTTCATCAGAAATGAAGGTGGCTTATTTGGCGTAATTAAATTTAAAAAATTTAAAAATAGAAAAATATACTAGCTCATCATGGACAATGCAAATAAATACAGGAAAAAAGAACCGACAAAAAAGCTAAAAGTTCAAAAAAAAAGATGAAATTTATAAATAGTAAAAAATAAATTAGAAGTCAGAAACTGAAGCTGAAACGAACGGACCGCAATGGACTACCATGGATGGAGCTTGTGAAATCGTCGACTACCATGGATGGGCCAATGGACCATGATTCGGTTGGTTGTGCAGGACGCAAGGTGGTTAAACAGTAGTAATTAATAACACAAGACGACATGGTGAGATAAAATTTCCGCAGGCCACCCGCGTCACCCCACAAATTAACACATGTAGGTGGCGTTCGTCTTTTTTGTGCTAGTATACTGTGTACAATATACAGCGAAGCGTCCGTGATCCGCCGTTAGTTTTGCAGCACATCTGGCGCCAACGATTTTCAATTACGTGCTGCAGGATTAGTTTTAGCCGGGGAGTAAAACCGGCACGCCCCATCCGTAATCCACAACTGCTTCTCTCTCACAACTAGCAGTACCTCCATTATCTGTTAACGAGCCACTAAAGGATTATGCGTGGTGAAGCTAGAATAAAAATATAAAAAATATGAATGAATAAAAGGGAAATTAAAATAAATATAAAAAATAGTTTTGTGTAATTCAAATGCAAATATGAATGAATAAAAGGGAAGAAAAGTTTGTTTGGTACTCCATTGGGATTTGATGTGCCATATTGATAATAATTTCATTAAGAATAAATTATAGTTGAGATCTCTTTGGTTTTGTTGTGCTCTCATCGGTTGGAGGAGTACTACTTGAAATGCTTATCAAATAGTTATGCAAAGTTTATTTCTCTGTTATTGTAATTCTCCATACAAATTGTAAAGTGAGCGCTCATCATTTCATCAAAAATTAACAAATACCAATTTTCATTAAACTATACAACATCAAATCAACTTTCTTACCGCCTCTCTAGCTGTTGCTGCCCGCTTGCCTGAGTGCCCTAAGTCTCCCTAATAGGCAAATCGCCAAGCCAAAGCCGCCGATGGCCCGATGCTTCTTTTCTGGATGGCTGCCCTGTCACCCTGATGCTATCATTCGTGCAGCTCCACCGGTCCTCCGCTTATCCGCCGCACGGTTCCACTGCCACAAACTTGAGCGCCTCATTGTGCTGCACACTACCGCCCCACCGCCATGGGTTTTTCCTTCTCAGTCTCTTAGGCTCGTGTGCATGTGTGGCCTCCTCCGCCTGATTTCTTCTTAGTGGATTGCATTTGATCTGGTTGAGTGGGCTTGCTAGTTGGGCCTTGTGGTTGCAGGCTGATATATGAGCATATTACCCCAGTTAGCCCATACCGCATTCTCTTCCTCCCTCAGTTCATCTTGCACAATGCAACTTGCTCCATCTTCTGTGGCCATGGCCAACCGGGCTCCAGGGAGGAGGGAGGGGAGGGTGTTTCGACGTCGACGAAGGGTGGGCTTCGAGCCTAATAAAGCCCCTTGGTGGATTCGCCGCTGGATGCTATACTACTATACGACACATTCTTGGTACTAGTCAATGCATATGCTTAGTATCACCATGTTACTAAGTTATGACTGATCTGATCTCACTATTGTACCAAATGATTAGAGTTATATAAAAGAAGGTAGTGCTCCAAATGACTCCATGTGTGAGTTTATGACTTAAAAAGCATTGTAGCTGCTGTTAGTTTTTTCCTGAATAACTAAAATTAAAAATATGGTAAGTGAGAAAAGTTATATCATCATGGACAATACAAAGAAATGAGGGGGGAATAAAAGTACAAAAACCCAAAAAAACAAATTTTATTTGAAATTTTACAGTTTTTGTATAAACACAGCTGTGAAAAGAACTTTTAATTCTCCCTTGTTTTCACTACACAGCATCTCTCAGTGCAAAACTAATTAAATGCAAGTGGATCCAAAAATGCCACTAATAGAGTTAAAAGATAACATTTACCACACTAGGAGACCTTCCATGCCAGGGTGGCTAGGTGAGTATGACAACACACATGGTGGTGAGGAGTGCCACAATGAGTATCTTAATGAGGTAACGTGTCTTGCGCTTTGGATCGGAAAAGTCCATTTCTGCGAATAACGTGAGTTCAGCAACAGGTAAAAACCCAAAATCTCTAACAATCAAAGAACTATGAGAAAGAAAACATACTATTATGACTGCAAAATCAAAATTCTCAATTGCACAAACTACAATAGAACCCAATTAAATTGGGCGTTAACGGATCGAGTTAAAACCTTAAATTGGCTCAGCTTATTTATGCAGACAGCTCATAAACCTCAAGCTTTTTTATGTCTGTGTTGCCGAACTTACTTTCCTTTTTTTAACCACCATCTTCCAAGAGCGTGTCTCCCCTGCCCCCCACACCTCTCCTCCATCAAGCTCCAGCACACCTCTCCTCCGTTAAAAGCAGCAGCCTCTGTTCCACTCCACTCGCCATCGCAAAGCAAAGCAGAGGAAGCACCAGAGTGACGTGGTGGTCTCCAATCTCCATCCACCCTCGCTGCGGGCAGCCCTTAAAATCCCACCACCTCACTCCCACACTCCTCACTCCCCTCCAACCACCCCCATCCCCAAGCACGCACAATGCCGCCACCAATCCTCACTCTCCTCCTCTTCGTCCTCCTCGCCTCGCCAAGAACTGCTCTCTCCCGCCACATCTCGCCGGCGGCCGCCACCGAGACGCTTGACGTCGCCGCCTCCCTCTCCCGCGCCCGCGGCGCCGTCTCCACCGACGCCGTCTCCTTCCACCAGTCCGCTGCCGCCGCCGACGACGTTGGGAAGCACTCCGGGCCGTCCGGGGGGAAGAGCGGGGGCCTCACCCTGCGGCTCCACTCCCGCGACTTCCTGCCGCAGGAGCAGGGGCGCCACCAGAGCTACAAGTCCCTCGTGCTGGCCCGCCTCCGCCGTGACTCGGCGCGCGCGGCGGCCGTGTCTGCCCGCGCGGCGCTGGCGGCGGACGGGCTCACCGGGGCCGACCTGCGGCCGGCGAACGTGACGCCGGTGTTCGAGGCCTCGGCGGCGGTGGAGATACAGGGCCCCGTGGTGTCCGGGGTCGGGCAGGGCAGCGGCGAGTACTTCTCCCGCGTCGGCGTGGGCAGCCCCGCGCGGCAGCTCTACATGGTGCTCGACACCGGCAGTGACGTCACCTGGGTGCAATGCCAGCCCTGCGCCGACTGCTACCAGCAGTCCGACCCCGTCTTCGACCCCTCCCTCTCCACCTCCTACGCCGCCGTCTCCTGCGACTCCCAGCGCTGCCGCGACCTCGACGCCGCCGCCTGCCGCAACTCCACCGGCGCCTGCCTCTACGAGGTCGCCTACGGCGACGGCTCCTACACTGTCGGCGACTTCGCCACCGAGACGCTCACGCTCGGCGACTCCGCTCCGGTCTCCAACGTCGCCATCGGGTGCGGCCACGACAACGAGGGGCTCTTCGTCGGCGCCGCCGGGCTGCTGGCCCTGGGCGGCGGTCCGCTCTCATTCCCGTCCCAGATCTCCGCCACCTCCTTCTCCTACTGCCTCGTCGACCGCGACTCCCCCTCGGCGTCCACCCTCCAGTTCGGCGACTCGGGCGCCGGCTCCAACGTCGTGACCGCGCCGCTCCTCCGCAGCCCGCGCACCAACACGTTCTACTACGTCGGCCTGTCCGGCATCTCCGTCGGCGGGGAGGCCCTCTCCATCGCCGCCTCGGCGTTCGCCATGGACAACTCCGGCGCGGGCGGCGTCATCGTGGACTCCGGCACCGCCGTCACCCGGCTGCAGTCGCCCGCCTACACGGCCCTCCGCGACGCCTTCCTCCGAGGCACCGCCTCGCTGCCGAGGACCTCCGGCGTGTCGCTGTTCGACACGTGCTACGACCTGTCGGGCCGGACGAGCGTGGAGGTGCCGGCGGTGGCGCTGCGGTTCGAGGGCGGCGGGGAGCTGCGGCTGCCAGCCAAGAACTACCTGATACCGGTGGACGGGGCGGGGACGTACTGCCTGGCGTTCGCGGCGACGAACGCGGCGGTGTCCATCATCGGGAACGTGCAGCAGCAGGGCACGCGCGTCAGCTTCGACACGGCCAAGGGCACCGTCGGCTTCAGCGCAAACAAGTGCTAGCCATAGGCCTTAGCCTTTAGCTTAGCCAGTGATTTAGTAGTGGTAATTACTCAAGCGGATCAGTGGAGTACTGGAGTGGGGTGGGGCCGAGAGAGGGAGGCTTGCTTTGGGAGAGACGAAAGGCGAAGGCGAGGACAAATGCCAGCCTGTGCTCCATGGCTCTAGTGTCTCCTTCGTCTCCGATCGATCATGGATGTGCGTGCGTGCGTGCCTGGACGGGGCAAAGCGAATTTGTTCATGGGTTATTTTACGCTGTTGGAATAGAGATTTTCCATTCCTTGGAGATGAGTTCGTGTAAGATTTTCCGCGGAGTCTTGATTCGTAGCAAGCGTAGCTTGTGTCGATACAAGTTTGTCGTTGCCATGGGGGCCCCTAGACGATCGGATCACATGCTCTTGCTTAATCTTCTTCTCTCGTGCGTGCGTGCCTCAGTGTGGCTACCTGGAGGACATACGATGTTTCATGTACGGTGCTGATCTGCTTTCTGTGGCGTGATTGTGATCCGCTTTATCTGCTTTCTCCAACAAGGCTAATGCTCGTGCTTACTACTTCGAAGAAGCATCCATTCCAGGAAGGTGTCACACACGCATTACCATTTGGCTGAATGTTCATGCATTACTACAGATATAAAAAAAATTAGAATATATTTATACATATATTCTAAACAATTTTACTACCCGTTAGTTTCAGAACATATAATATAATAAAATTTTAAAATCCGTAGAAACGCACGAGCATTTAGCTAGTAAATCCAAATTTTTGGAATAACAAAACATGCTCTCATTTAGGTGACCACAACATAGTACAAAAAATTACTGCTATTAGGTGATCATGTAGTCTAGCAATATAACAATACATCCTCCCTTCAACTGCATATCTCTCTGTGGCAGGATCCTAACTAAAAAAGCATGGGGAAACATCGACAGCTTTACACCAATGACCTGAAAAATAAAAAATTAGCACTTCAAGTGTAATATATGTGCTTTAACAAAAGCATGATATTGATATGAAAAAAGCATAGAGAAACACCAACATCATTACACCAATGACATGAAGAATGGAAAATTTAGCACTTCCAGTGTAATGTATGTCCTTTAACAAAGGCAGGATACTGATTTGATGACAACTTGTTTTTTCTTTACACAAAAATGGTAGAACCATCCATTAGCAAATAACAACAAAAACATGGCACGCATATCTTAACATGCACAACTATTTTTCACATGAAAGAACCTATGCAGGCATAGCTTAGCATTCATATATGCTACTTCTCACCTTATCCAAAATAGCTTTGCTTTGCACAACGCATAGATGACATGCAGGAAAGCACAAAGGCTTTGAGGTGTGTAATTACACTCGAGAGTAAAAAATATTCTCTCTCTCTCTCTCTCTCTCTCTCTCTCTCTCTCTCTATATATATATATATATATATATATATATATATATATATATATATATATATATATATATATATATATAAAGCCTCTTTCTACTCCCGAGTGTAATTACACCCTATGTCGTATCTCACAATGTAGTGAGTATCTCATGTAACAGAGGGTATGTATATGTAGTATACAAGAGACCATATAGGTGGTAAGGTGGTATGAACAATTTTTCAGATGTGGTATGTACATTTTTTGACATACTCCTTTTTATGTGCGTATATGAAGGTATTTATAAAATACGCTAAAAACTATGGACTCCCTTGCAATTTTTTCGTATGGTTTACATTGGAGTATCTTATAACTAGTATATGAGTATACCTAAAGCGATAAAGGAGTATTTCAAGTTTATTTAGGTAGTATATTAGAGGTGGGTTAATTACACTTAGTAAAAGTATTTTTCCATATATATATATATATATATATATATATATATATATATATATATATATATATATATATATATATATATATATATATATATATATATATATATATATATATATAACATTTGAAATGGGACACCTAGGTGCCTGACACCTAGGCTCCCATTAGTTAGATTGCTTTTAGATACGTGCTAGAGCAATGGTATGTAATATATTAGGCATGCTAAATCAATCATGGAAGGAAAGTCTTAATCATGGATGGAAAGTCTCAATCACACTAGCACGCATCTAAAAGCAATCCAAAGGTAGGGAGACTAGGTGTCCAGACACCTAGGTGCCCCTGTTATTTATACTATATATATATATATATATATAGCCTTCTAGGCTCGAGCTCGAGTAGGCTCTCTTTCTATTCTATTGAGACTTTCACTTCCTCGAAAACACTAGCAATTGATCGGATTCACTGTGCAAGAGCTAAACTTTCCCCTTTCATATATATGTCTTCCATTTTAGCTCGATAACAATTAAAATAATTTATTATGCACTATTTTTCAATAATAAGAAAATTTTGAGTTCAAACTCGACTCTAGTAAGCTCGATAACAGTCAAAATAATTCAAATATACACTAATTTTCAACAATAAGAAAAGATTGAGCTCGAGTTCGATTCAAGTAAGCTCAGTAAAAGTTAATATGTCTCACTATTTAAGCTCGAATCAAGGCTCGCGAACTATTCAAGTTCGGCTCGATGAAGCTCGCGAGCTCGAGATCAAGCTCGAGTTCGGCTCGTTTAAAGTTCGAGCCGAGCTCGAATCGAGCCTAGAACGAGCTGAACTCGAGTATCTCACGAGTTTTGAGCTTTTTTTTTTTACAATCTTACATCCATGTACAATCGATGATAACATTTTTTAACCGTTTGAATAATACCTATATATCATGAGGGTGGATACAGGGGTAGTAGAGGGAGGGCATGTTGGCAGGGTCAAACCTTCCTCATGGTTAAATAAATTTAGGGGTAGAGATGGCAATGGGTACCCGATACCCGAATACCCGACGGGTTTTACCCGATTAAGAGACGGGTATGGAAAATTTTATGTACCCATGGGTACGTTATTGGGCGAAATTCTCTACCCGGGGGTAGAGTGCGCGTGCGCTGGTATATACTACCCATACCGCCTACCATGAGTAATGAATACCCGCATTAGACAACTAGATATCCCACTCAAATGTTAATTTTATTATCTACTTGTTGTTGATTGTTTATTTGTTTGTCATATGTTGATATGATCATGTCAAGTATGTTTATGTGATGTATTAATTTTGATCATTAGACGTTTTTGTGCTTGGCATGTATGATTAATGAATGCCTAAATTGATGATATTCTTATGTGTTGAACCGGGTATGCTTATGTACAGGTTACCCGTCGGTAGTAATACCCCGCGCGTGCACGGTATGGGTAAATTTTCCTACCGCGTATGATACTGGTAACCGATGGGTAAATTTACACCTAGCGGGTACGGGTATGGAATGGCAATACCCGATGGGTATTTACCCGTTGCCATCTCTATTTAGGGGTGATCAGTTGGGCTTCAGCTTTTAGCTTCCGGCTTATTTTTCACTATTTATAAATTTCGTCTTTTTCTGAACTTTTGGCTTTTTGTTGAGCTTTTTTACCGGTTCTTTTTTCCCGTATTTGTTTGTATTATATGTAATGGGCTAACATATTTTTTATATTTTTTAATTTTTTCAAATTTAATTATGCTAAATAAGTCTCTGTCAGCTACAGTGTTTTTTCAGCCAGCTACAGTATTTTCGGTCGTAAGCCACCAAAAATAAGCCAAAATGATCACCACCTAAGTACTATGGTTTTTTATGTTTAAATTTTTTTTGCTGTTAATGCCATTTAGACCTCTAATCAATTGTAGTTATATTGTATAAATTATTGGCCCCTTATTTCTAAATCGTACCTCTGTCCTTGGGTGGATGGCGGTGGGTACTGGGCAGAGTTGGATGGAAAGAAAGCGGAGGGGAGCTTTGCTGTGGGTGTGGGGTTGCCTGCCCTGACTCCTGCTGACTCCTCAGACCCTTCGCTGGAAGCCCAGGCTCAGCAGAGGTCCTCCGCTTTCATCACGGGCGTTCAGATGATGAGAAACGAAATCTATCCATCGATGTCTCCGATCAAACGGCTCAAATTACGCCAGCTCATACATCTCGGTCGCGCTCCCACCGCTCGTATCTAATAATCCAAACGGCCCCATGATTAATGCAGGTTGGTAACCGGTGCTGTTGCATCCTCGAAAGCGCCGTACCTTGCTGCATGTGACGTGGGCCCAGAGCCCGGATGCCTCCCAGGTGTCAGGGCCCACCGTCCATGACTCCCGGTGTGCCTTCGACATCAAGATCCATGACTAGCTAGCTACCACCCCCTTCTCCTCTCACGGATTTATTACATCCGCTAGATTTAGGAGTTTTTTTAGCTGTCTCCACTCTCAGATTAGAGCAAGTATTTAGAGCATCTCCAACAGTATAAGCTAATTACTAACTCTAAGACAACTTCTCCAATAGTACTAACTTTTAGCACATAGCTCATAACATAAATAGCCTCGCATGACACTCTCACATAATCTTAGAATGTGTGTATGAGCCTAACTCTTGATCAAGAGCTAGCTTTTCTCTCTCTTCTATTAAAATATAAAATAATATGCTTAGAGCTAGCTCATAAGTCACTATTGGAGATGCTCTAAGAGGCTGTTAGTAGGCTGTATGCTAAGGTGAAGGAGAGAGAAGAGAGGTAGGTAAGTTTACAGCCAGCTGAAGCACAGGAACCAAGAAACTTTGTGAGAGAAAGAGGTGGGTCGATAACCTTCAATTTACCAGTAAACTACTATATGAATGGGTTGATAAGTGAGCTGTAAGTGTCCATACAGCCAGCTGAAGGCTGTATTATTAGCCTTGCTCTTACTGAAATTGCGTAGCAGCTATTAGTTTTTCTAAACATTCAATTAAAAATAAAAAATAAAAACACTATTATATCTGTATGTGCGTGCATGCATGCATGCATGGCTCTGGACGTGCACGTCCTTGTCGCGCGTCTGTACAAAAGGATCGTCATGTTACGTTCCACTGTTCCAGCGTAGGTGGCACGCCGTTGGTGGTAACAGTCTGTCACGCTGATGTGTACGTGTATAGTATGAGCAGTTTTTAGGAAGAAAATATTCAGGAGCGAAATGTGCTCGCTAGCTTTTGTAGCTTCCGGTTGGATGTGGAGTGGGTCCAGATCACTAGTTGGACACATGCAATTATTCTGACGAAACAGGTCACAGAAAATAATTTACTATCGCTCACGCTCTTGATACACAGGGCATGCGAGTTTTGCGGCTTGAGTTATATTGGACCTGTTTTTCTTTTAGTTTTTTATTTCTATTTTTGATTTTTTTTATAATAACTAGTTTTTAAACAGAGTGTATTTTTAGATGGGGTCTACTAGTTAATTATAGTATATATTATACTGACTTCATTTATATCGGTAAAAAACTATACGTGCGTTTCTGTTACTCTATAATCTCTCGTACAAATAACCTAAAAATCACGTAACACAACCAAAAGTAATAAGCCTCAGCAAAAAAAAAGGCCCGTTGATGTTTTATTGTACATGCAGTTGCAGCGAGGGCAGAATAATGTTTAATTAGCAACTGCACGGCTGATTAGATCACACAGCTAGCGTCATTACTCCACGCCGTCCCAAATTTTGCAGTTTAGGCGTCACGATTACTCAACAGGGATTCTGATGCGTGATAAAGCCATGGGCCCGACGAGCTCGGTCTGATCTTCTGAGGAACACCACTGTGTTGTGCTGCTACCACCTACCTGCCTCTACGCCTCTACCTACCAGGAATAGCCCCCAGTTCGCGGTTTTCAATTGAACACCGGCATTTCAATTGTTCAACTAGTGTAATAACGGGGTAAATAAACCAGACCAGTAGTACAGTCAGAATCGTCCTGAATTTAGTGGTAAAATAATCTAAACTATCTGAATTGGATCATAAAAATATTATTCAAACTGAACTGAATTTAATCAAACTGTACACTTAGATATTTTTTACACTCTAATGGTTCCGCCCCTGAACGAGGAGAACGATAAGTGAAGGTGCACGAGCCTACGTTTCACAGTTTCTCAAGGGAAAGCGAGACACTCACCACCTTCCCTTTGTTAATCCACAGTTAGTACAGAAGAGACATGTTGATCAGTGGTTGCTGACTCGGTTGGGCTTCAGTTTTTATCTTCTGACTTATTTTTCACTATTCATAAATTTTGTCTTTTTCTGAACTTTTAGCTTTTTTGCCGGTTCTTTTTCCCCGTATTTGCTTGTATTATATGTAATGGGCTAACATATTTTTTAATTTTTTTAAATTTTATTATGCTAAATAAGTCTCTGTCAGTTACAGTGTTTTTTTCAACCAGCTACAGTGCTTTTCAACCATAAGCAAAAAAACGCTCAAATGATCACCACCAAGGATTCGCAGAAATCCAACGGGGAAAGCGCGCATGACATGAAGTAGCTATTTTGATTTGGCCTACGAGTCCATAACTAAAAGTAAGGGAGGTAAGAAATAATGAATATATAATTTTATCAAAATAATTCTAGTTTCTTATTCCTTCGTAGCCTCTTTTTATTTTTAGTTTTTTTAAATATATATGCTTCGATCATATAGAATTGTTAATTTTTTTATATGTACTAGATGATTCTATAAGCTATAATTGTAAACTATCAATAAGTATTCATCATGTTAAACATATTTGTTACTTTGGTAACAAATTTCTCTCTATATATTCATGTTTTATGGAAATAATTCCACCATACTCAAGTTGGAAAAAATATTGTTTTTAGCTGTGAAAATATATCAAACTTAAAACACACCTCAACCCAATAGAGCGCCGTTGACTAGTCAACACCGCCCCAACCCAACTCGAGGCGGGTCAAGCAAAACCCTGCCCTGCCTTGCCCCATCTAGACATCTACACAGAACGGGGTGGGAGGAGCTATGTGTTGTGGAAGTGACGAGCAAGGGAGAAGAAAGAAGGGTAAGATAGATATTTTTGAAAATTTTTGATAAATTTTCATGTGCTAACGCCTCGGTTGCCCTAAAGGGGCTAATGAAAGTGTCATGGAGGGGATATGGTTTTTAGTACTATTAAAGAAAGACAAAGATTTTAAGTGATGTATTATAAAAAAAACAAGTAATTTTACAAATAAGGAATTTTATTGAAAAACAGAGGGTATTTGAAGTCGAAACTGCTGTAGCTAAGAATTTCCCCAGAAATATTGGCTGGGTTCTTTTTTTTGCTTTGGCTTATTACTTCCTAGTACAATAACCAATTTTTAAACGGTATATTTTTAAGGTGGGGTCAACAAGTAAATTATAGTAAACACTGTACCGAGCTCAACTATACCGGCCAAAATCGCATACAATTATTTTCATTTGCGTACTATCTCTCATGAATAATCAGAATTCAAAACTATAAACTAAAAGCCAAAGCCACATGGGAGCGGGCCCATGCATGTAAAAACGTATCCACGTGTGCCACCAAGTGAATGTGGCTTCCACTGCCTGCTCCACTGGGCTATTTTGGGTGTGTTTGGTTGGTACCCCCAACAAACTCTATCGAAGTTTGGCTAGACAAAATTTTGGCTATGATTTTGGTTGCGCAAGTTTTTGATAAGAAACCTGGGCCTGGACTTGAAGCCTTGTCCATGGTGGGCACCTCACCACTAGACTATAAATAAGGAGTACTATTGGCTATTTTATATATGAAATCAGAAAGAAAGCAATAAAGAAAGACCAGAAGTTTCTCTAACTCTTTGTGTTTTCAATCTACTATTTATGTCTTCTGTGATTGATCTGGCTTTTACGTAAGCAGAGGAGTTGATCGAACTGGTCGTTAGTGACGGTTCCTCGTCAGTTTTGTCCAAGAATTAGCAAGAAAACATATAGGATGTGATCAAAGATCTATGTCAGAATTTGACAACTGTCCAAACAAGGACCTATTATTAAGGTGTTGCTAACAAATTGATAGGGTACACATTACAAGCACAAACAAAACATCCCATTGTGCCTACAAAGTTGACGAGGGAGAGACCCCGGCCGGCCCACCACGCCTTGTGCTCCGATTCCGAAACGCCGTCCGACCCCACCACGTGGCACTGCCCCCCCTCCCGCCGCGCCAGGAAGCTCCTTTCCTCGCCTCCCTCTCTTTTCGCTGTTCCTTCTTCCATGTCCCCTACTAATTCATCTGCTTTTTTTTTTGATTCTTTGACCATCTTTTTCCTCGTCATAGCCGTCTCACCACGAACTCCGAGGCTCAAAGTCCGGCCAGATGCGCGGAGAAAAGAATGTATTACTCCTCCTCTCTTGCAAGATTTATTCTTAGAATTAGAGTATCCGTTCTAATATATTTATGCACATAGACATGGTTACTGTATATGTGTACGTGATCTCATGACTCCATGCGTGTTTAACTCTGAGTAAGTCAAACAAATGTCACGTGGCACCCAACATTCTCCATCAGTGTTACAGATAGGGTACTACTCCACTGAAATACTCCCTCTATTAAAGCTGGAGATTGCCGGTTGTCTACCCTGCCATGTCATTGTTTTTGCTAAAAACCTCCTTTTTTTAGAATTACATATAAATCCTTATTTTTCTAGAAAAATCCTCTATTCTCTCAAATTATGTATAAATCCTTAATTTCGGTTTTTGGTATACTGTAATTACATACGGGTACTTGATTTCCGTTTTTCATATATAAACCCCTATGACACAATGTAGCGTACTTTTTTGCTTTGGTCTATATTGTAGCTAGCACGACATGCCGCCACGCTACCGCAGCTAGTTTTCCTAATAGGGTGTTGAATTGGGAATATGGATATAGACGAGACGACGGCCACACTCCGCAACTCTCCCTCACACCGCAGGACATAGCTACTCCAAACCATTTTCCCCCAATTTCAGGTCAGGCTGTTGGGCGGCAGGTAGGGGTGAAAACGGGTCGGATTCGGACGGATATTGCTGTTACCATATCCTAACCCATATTTTTTCTCCGGATTCGGTACCAATCGGATTCGGTGTCGGATCGGTCGGGATTAACCCATTTCGTTTGCACCCCTACTTGTTTGTAAGGAATGCATACAAGGCGATAAATGGAGTAGGACGACCGACTTGATGTTACTATTTAATAGCTGATATGGAAGATTTTATTTTACCATTGCAAAAGAAAATGAAACGTCAAATAGTAGCACTAACCTGAAATCAAACTTGAAGATGTATCATATTCGGACGGATATTCGGATTCGGACGGATATTGCTGTTACCATATCCTAACCCATATTTTTTTCTCCGGATTCGGTACTAGTCGGACTCGGTACCAATCGGATTCGGTGTCGGATCGGTCGGGAATAACCCGACCCGTTTTCACCCCTAGCGGCAGGGGCACTGGTGACCTGGAGTCGAGGCGAAGGCGACAGTTTGGGGACGAGACGAAAGGGAGAAAGGCAGAGCAGGACTGGGCTCTAACTTTGTTTTCCATGGCCCAATCAACATGAGTCATGGGCTATGTATGGCCTTTGGGAATGATCATGCTGCTTTCTGGGCCTTTCGCTTCAGCTTCGTTTGTAGTTGTCTAATGTCCTGCTCCTCTCTTCTTTTTCTTTCTTTCCTTCGTTTTTGAAAGCGCGAGTCGAGTGTGTGGTTGCTGTTGATGTGCTAGTTTTCAAGTCCTCTTCATCCTCTGCTGATCTTTCCATTTACGAAGTGCTCGTCTGATCTCATCCTCTGTTGAAGTTGAATTGACCATACCATGGGGGCATGGACAGAATTCCTTGAACGACGAGGAGAAAACCTCGCCGCTTTGGTATCCGTCAGGGACGGTTCTGTACTTCTGTTCCTTGCTTCCTTTTCTTTTTTTTCTAGGATCCATGGCTTTGTTCTTTCCTGTCTTTTTTTTCCGTATTACTTGGGCTCTGTTTGCAACGTGAGAATTTGTTCAACTCCCTCCAAAATTCATTTTTTTCCCGTATTACTTGGGCTGCATTACAGGATCGTCATGGGCTCATTGGCAACATGCTCAGATCGACATGAAGAGAAGAAGACACCAGAGGCCCGTTCTTTTTCAGTTTTTAGCTTCAGTTTTTGGTTTTTCTACGGTAATTATCTTTTAAATGAAATATTTTTTTAAAATGAGGTCACTGGTTAATTATAATACATATTGTACCGACTTTATTTATATTGACAAAAACTGTATATAAACTTCTGTTACTCTATAATACCTTGTATAAATAGTTCAAAGCTATAAATCGTAGCCAAAAATCATATATCTCAGTAAAAAAAGAATGGACCCTAGAACTAAGGGATCGAGCGCCACAGGAGTCACAGGAATCGTCCATGCTTTGTGCCACACAGACTATCTTCTGTGCAATGCAACAAACCAGCGCACAGCAAGCCGTCATTAATACCCTTTCTTATTCTAATTGAACAATGGAATCATATGCCCTGCAGTGCAGATCATGGCAGTGGCACGATCTTTTGGCGCCTTGCGTGCCACGGCTTAGCTGCTGTACTCTCGTGAACCTTACCAACGTACGCGGATTCCAAAGCTACATATATATATAATAGATGCTCTATTTTAGTACGGAGTTGCTCGGTACTTAGGCATCACAGCATCTGACATGACAAGTACTTAGGCAACGTATACTGTGCATTTAATTTTAAGATATTCTTACGGTGCACTTCAATTAAAAAATTTAAGAAACATTCTGAGAAAATTTTTATAAATACTTCTAAACTTATTTTAATA
Source organism: Dendrocalamus sinicus (assembly GCA_036346575.1). Classification (NCBI taxonomy): domain Eukaryota; kingdom Viridiplantae; phylum Streptophyta; class Magnoliopsida; order Poales; family Poaceae; genus Dendrocalamus; species Dendrocalamus sinicus. Next base: position 2,428,629 of record CM070641.1, read on the forward strand.
ATATATAAAATTTTAAATTCAAATTTATTATATATTAGCTGTAAGAAAAATAAAAAATCTAACAAGCAGAAAAAGAATGTGGTTGTGGGGTCCTTAGGTGCTAATCGGTTGGGCTAAAATAAGTTGGTTTACAACTGAAATTATATTGTAATTGACTGAAAATATATTATAGCTGATAGTGGCTTATTTAGTGTAACTAAATTTAAAAAAATAGAAAAATAGAAAAAATATGTTAGTCCATCATGGACAATTTAAATGAATACAAAATACCCAGTAAAAAAAAGCTAAAAAAGCCCAAAAAATAAAAAAGATGAAATTTAAAAATAATAAAAAAATAAGCTATAAACTAGAAGTTCAAGTCAAAATAAGCGAGACCTTAGCTTATTCGGCCGGCATGCACGTCAGCGTCGCACGGGCAGTGTCGCCCTACACTCTCCAGTGCTACTCATATGCTTTCAACCTCAGATTACTGTAAATGGGTCGTGCGTGATGAATAACTGCACGATCAGTTAGAGCATGTACAATGCAAGATGCTTATATATGAGTGCTTAAAGAGAGAATATAACCACATCATCAAGTATCCGTGCAAAAGTTATTTCCTCCAATGCAAGCATCTCTTCTATAGGTGCTTAGATGCTATATTATCTATTAATAGATATAGTTATACACATAAGCACCTACTAAGCACCGGTGCTTATTTAAGCATCGATGCTTCAAAATAAGCACCTTATCTATCCTATGTGGCAAGAAAAATTAGTTTTTTATTATTAAGCATCTCTCTAAGCGCCTGCATTGGACATGCTCTTATTGCCCATGCTACCACCCGCCTAGGAACAAGGAAATACTCCTCCTCCAGTACATTTCTCAAGCAAAGTAAGTGCTTAGTGCGTATTAAAGCCCCACTCATTTCGACTTAAAATTCTGGTTTCTGGCTTATTTTTCACTATTCCTAAATTTCGTCTTTTTCTGACTTTTTGGCTTTTTTTAGCTTTGTTCTGGTTCTTTTTTTCCATATTTATTTGCATTGTCCGTGATGGGCTAACCTGTTTTTTCATTTTTAAAATTTTTAAAATTAGTTATGCCAAATAAGCCACTATCAGTTACAGTGTAACTTCAGCCAGTTACAATGCAATTTTAGCCATAAACCAGCTTATTTCAGTCCAACCGCTATGACCACCCAATACACACCTAGTACTGTAGCAATGACCACAGATCACCAACCGCCATGCACAGATCAGTAAACCACTGACCTAACACGAGTACTCGAGATACTCAAAGAACGCAATAATTAAATCACTCGTACCGACCATGAAGTTTACGATTATAGACCGTGAAACCTTCGACAATCAATCACAATGTCTTCGACTTCAGACCGCAAAGTCAACGTCTACTGATCATAAAGTCTAAGACCATCGACCAGTAAAGTCTACGACTACCGACCAGTAAAATCTACGACTACCAATCACAAAGTCTTAAAACTACCGATCAGCAAAGTCTATGACTACCGAGCACAAAGTCTTCGACTATCGAGTACCGACCAGTAAAGTCTATGACTATCTATCAGTAAAATCTACGACTATCGAGTATCGATCAGTAATGTCTACGACTGCCAAGAACCAATTAGTAAAGTCTACGACTATCGAGTACCGGCCAGTAAAGTCTATGACTATCAAAAAGTACTGTAACTTACCATATTCGACCAAGTATGGTTGTTCTGTTATAGTCGATGTTATATGGTTGAAACGTTGTGATCGAAGAATGACGAGGTTGAAATACCATGGTTAGATTCCGTGGTCGAAGCTGGATATGGTTGAAGTCGGACATGGTCAAAATCGTGCATGGTGGAGTTGGACGTGGTCGAAGTTTGCTGTTCGGACCTGCCGTTCGGACCATCCATCATAAGCCCGATCGAACTAGCCATCATAAGACCGATTGAACTACCGTATGATACTTCGATGCAACTTGAACGCCATCCGATACTCTGCTGCTACTCAAGTGCCGTCTGATACTCTTAAGCTACTTGAATGCCGTCCGATACTCCAGAGCTACTCGAATGTCGTCCGATACTCCGCTGCCACTCAAGTGCCATCCAATACTCCAAAGTTATTCGAATGATGTCCGATACTCCATAATTATTTGAATGCTGTTCGATACCCAGAGTTACTCGAATAACGTCCGATACTCCAGAGCTACTCGAATGCCGTCTAATACCACTCGAACCCGACTGAAACCACTCGGAGTAGACCAAAACCACTCGGACTCGAGCAAAACCACTCGAAGTCGATCGAAACCACTCGTACGTGACCAAAACCACTCAGTCACAACCTTCGACTGTGATCGATAGAAACTTTCACAAACGCAAATTCCAAAGCAATCCAAAATCAATTATTCATTATCACTTTTAATCATGACCATCGACATGGTCTAACAGGCGATTTCTCTATTAACGTTTTAAAACGGTTTATTGGGATAATCTTTTTGAAATATCTTACCAGCTTATCGGTGTTTGATTAGTTCGCACAAGTATTCATGTTAGGACAAACTAGACAATCCTAATAAAGTGATGTAAGTAAGCAGTGTCTATAGTGTCTATAGCGTGCTAAATAAGTAAAAGGATGATATGGGAGAGTAATTAAGAAAGAGAGATAATAGTAGTGTATCACGTAAGACATTGCAATTTAAGAGAACTAAGAAAACTTGATGATGAAGATTGGTAAAAAGGGGAGAGAAGGTGAGATAACAGAGAAGAAATTAATTTACTGGGATGGTTGGTATATATCATATAGGTTGTGATCAAAATGGCTGAAAAGCCTGTGGCTTATATTTGAAAACATCTGAATTTGGTGAAAAAAGCATCAGAATGACAGAGGCTTATTTACCATAATTAAATTTAAAAAAATTTAAAAATAGAAAAAACATATTAGCTCATCACGTATAATGTAAACAAATACGAGGAAAAAAAGAACCGGTAAAAAAACTCAAAAAAAGCCAAAAGTTCAGAAAAAGACGAAATTTATGAATAGTGCAAAAATAAGCTGAAGCCAAAAGCTCAAGCCATATTGATCACACCCATAATATGAAGATTATTTTTAGTTTTACCTATGTTAAAAAGCTATGGATAGCACTACACAGTTTCTACACTGAAAGTGCGCTAAATTATCAGGCACAGCGGGAAAAAAAACTACCTTTTCTGTGAGTGCAGGTAGGAGAGGACAACAGATGGACATGCGGCGCATTACTGCGCACGTCGCGGCCTTGCGCGCCAGCCCAACCGCATGGCGCGGGACAGGCTCACGAGCTGAGGGCCCGAGAGGCTGGCAGCCTGGGCCCGCGGCGGCGTCACTCGGCTGGCAACGACGGAGCAATTCCATGATTGGATGCTCTGGCTGTGGTTGCCGTGGCACTGCCAAGCTAATCGAGCGGGGCATCTGTAACAGAGATTAGCTGATCTAGCTCTCCGATTATGATTATGTTTCAAATAATTTCTATCTTTTAGCTTTGAAGCAGAGCGGCTCTTAAGATAATTTGGTTCTTGCCTCCTGCTCCGACCACAGCTTCTCTCTCGCTGCTCAACTGAATGCTAGCTGATCCTCCTAACTCGAGTTGGCTGCATCAGCTCGATCGGCTAATTAATCTGTCTGTTGCAATACTAACAAGAACAGTGAAGCTAATTAACTAGTCTCGCGTCGCGTCGCGTCGGTGTAAGTGGAGTGTTGCCGAGTAGCCTGATTCGACCACCACTGTAGTACTGTACTGTCCTGAATTGTTGATGGAGGCAGTTGGTACTTTTGGTACCACCTCAGCGGCCGTTTTGGATGGCAGGATACGAGAGCTGGGAACGCGAGTACGATATAAGTTGGGATAAATTTATTCGTAAGATCGAGAGGTTGATTGATGGATTTATTGCGTCTTATGTGTTTCAATCCCATTCTCACCCTTCGTTTCGCACCGTCCAAACAGCCCGTCAGTGGCATTTCCACATGCTGGAGGGGACCTTACTTTGGTACAATCGGTCTATCGTATTACCAGAACAGTCACCTAGATTGATAAAGAGTATATGCTAGAGAAATATCATATTTACTTCTATATAGACTTCGGAAAACATCTATCTAATTTTAAATGAGAGAAATAATAGATTTATCCCTGTAAATATAAACCCAAGTAGAAATAGTTATATAACAAATCTCTCTATGGCTATAAATATATATCTTCTTTAGACGTCATAGTGAAAACACAACTCAATTTTTGAGAAATAATACCTATATTGTAGATAAACATGCTATGCACATTTCTCACGGCATCCATGGCTCCAAACAGCCCCTTCAAGATCTTTCTCTAATTTACCGTTTTGGTATGTACCACGGCAATACACCATCTCTCCTCATCGCCGCCCACTGTTGCTCCACCATCTCCACAGCTCCAACAAAAGCAAACCCAAAGTCTCCCACCCCCAAATCTCCAATACAAGTGGAGCACCACTTCTCAAATCTCCAATGCAGCTCCTCCTCCTCGCCGCAGCCGCTGGCCTCACGCGCGCCACCGACAACCCCTTCCTCTACGACGGTAAGCTCAAGCTAGAAGCTACCTACTACTTGATTCAATCGGTCTCTTCCTCTCCGACGGTAAGCTCAAGCTAGAAGCTACCTACTACTTGATTCAATCGGTCTATCATATTACCAGATCAGTCACCTAGATTGATAAGGAGTATATGCTAGAGAAATATCATATTTACTTCTATGTAGATCTAGATAAAGACATTTGTATAACTTTAAGCGAGAGAAATGATAGATTTATCTCTGTAAATATAAATCCAAGTAGAAATAGTTATATAACAAATCTCTCAATAGCTATAAATATATTAGTGAAAGAACAACTCAGTTTTCGAGAAATAATACCCATGTCATAAATAAACAATTAAACATGCTATACACATTTCTCATGACATCTATGGGCTCCAAACAGGCTCTTCAATATCTTTCAGTCCGTCCTCTAATTTACCGTTTCGGTATTGTACCACGGCACTACACCGTCTCTTCCTCCTCACCGCCGCCCACTGTTGCTCCACCATCTCCACGGCTCCAACAAAACCAAACCCCAAGTCTCCCAACCCCCCCGCACAAAATTCTCCAATACTGGTGGAGCACCACTTCTCAAATCTCCAATGCAGCTTCTCCTCCTCCTCCTCCTCGCCGCAGCCGTTGGCCTCGCGCGCGCCACCGACGACCCCTTCCTCTCCGGCGGTAAGCTCAAGCTAGAAGCTACCTACTGCTTACCAAATTGAGCTCGGAACACTAACGCTGCAGCTACGTCTCTCCCCGCAGCACCGGCGAACCACAGCTACAACATCGACTGCGGCGGCGCGGCGGACTTCACCTCCGCCTTCGGTCGCCGCTGGCTCGCCGACCGCTTCTTCTCCGCCGGCGGCGCCTCGGGCATGGTCGCCGAGCCGCACCGCTTCCCGCAGCCGCAGGAGCGCACGCTCCGGTTCTTCCCGCCCTCCTCCGCCGGCAAGTCCTCCTGCTACTCCCTCCCCCTGCCCCCCGGCCGCTACTACCTCCGCCTCTTCTCCGTCTACGACAACTACGACTCCAAGCTTCGCTCCCCATCCTTCGACGTCTCCGCCGCGGCCACGCTCGTCCTCTCATTCCGCTCGCCCTGGCCGGAGGCCGCCGCCCGATACGGCGCCTACTCTGACCTCATCTTCCCTTCCGCCACCTCCCCAACCTCCGACGTCTGCTTCTACTCGCTCTCCACCGACGCCCCCGTTGTCGCCTCCATCGAGGTCGCCCCCGTGCACCCGCTCGCCTACGACGGCGCCACCACCGGCGCGGACCTCATCCTCGTCAACTACGGCCGCCTCACCTGCGGGAACAGCCTCTTCGGCCCGGGCTTCACCAACGACTCCGACGCCTTCTCCCGGGTGTGGCAGTCGGACGTCGATTTCCGGAACAATGACCTCAGCTACGACGCGATTACTGCCGGTGGGAGGAAGATTTTCGGCAGCAACCAGCCGCCCAACTACTTCCCGACCAAGCTGTACGAGTCGGCGGTGACGACGGGCGGGGATGCTGCGAATGAGATCGAATACCTGATGCCGGTGGACACGAGGCTGTCCTACATGGTCTGGCTGCATTTCGCGGAGATCGATGCCGGGATCGGGTCACCTGGGCAGAGGGTGTTCGACGTTATGCTGGCCGGGAAGAATGTGACCAGGATTGACATTTTCAAGCAGGTCGGAGGGTTCACGGCGTTCAAGTGGACCAACATTGTGGAGAATTTGACGAGCTCTACCATGAGCGTGAAGCTTGTGCCAGTAGTGGGACGGCCGATTCTGTGTGGGCTTGAGAATTATGCAATGATGCCGCTTGAGATGAGGACAGTGCCAAACCAAGGTAATTAATAATTTGAAGATTGTGGTCTGGGTTGAGCTAATTGGAGACCAGTAAAAATATTTCCCTACGTATTCTCTAAGCTTGTTGCATTGGTTTTGGCAGTGGCCGCAATGAAGGCGTTGAAGGATTCACTAAAAATTCCAGCTAGGATGGGGTGGAACGGGGACCCGTGCGCGCCAGGGACGTGGGATGCATGGGAGGGAGTCACTTGCCATCGCGGGGACAAAGGGCTTGTGATCACCCAACTGTAATTGCCATCCGTTGCCCCAATGCCATTTTAATCTACTCTGTTTCATGGGAGTTATTTCTAATTTGCTGTCAAATAGTTAGTAGCCTTTTATCTGATCACCAAGTGTACCCCTGTTTTTCTCCCTAAAGATGCTATATTTTTCTACAAAAACAATGGTAGTGTTTGCGGATCACTGAAAAGGAAAAATATTGTACTAGATACACAGAGCTAGCAGCAAACCTATCTACCTTAGTTTCTCAGCTGGATATTGTTTCTACCACTCAACCAATCTGAGTTGCATGTATAAGCTTACCTGCAAAATTTTAACTATGTTCAAAAGTTCTTTTAATTGTGGTTTGGTTGCTTTGAGTTACCAGTCATTTTTTTTGACAGTGACAAAGGGTTTGTGATCACTCAACTGTGAGTACGTTTCAATGTTCCAATGATATTTTTTTATCTACTCTCTGTTTGATTTGGGCATTTCTGCTTTGCTGTCAATCAGTTATTGACCTTTATTTGATCATCATTCACCAAGTGTATGCTTGTTTTCTCCCCAAAAGATGATAGTATTTTTTTTTCTCTGAAAAACGAAATGATAGTGTTTGCTGATGACTGGAAGAGAAAGATGTCTTAACAGACATGCAGAACTAGCAATAGACCTATCCAACTTAGTTTCTCGACTCAGTATTGCTGTACTACTCAACCAACCTGACTCGCGAAGCTTAACTGCATAATTTGAATTAGGCATAATTTTTAATTGTGCTTTGGTTGCTTTGAGTTACCCATCTTTTCAGTTGTCTAATTTTAGTGCTAGTAGCTGGAAGTGCCTTGTCCTACTACGTAGTAAATGGTGTACATCAGTAGCATCATGTGAACTTAAATGGAGCTCTTGGATAATACTATCAAATGACTATCTTTCTTTTAAAAGCATTGTTGAATGAATGTTTATTCTATCTGGGTGAAAGGCTGAAATTTTTGCTGTTATGAATTGCATGTTGTTCTATTGGCTTCTACAGGGATCTTGCAAGTCAAGGACTAAAAGGTTACATCACCGATGAAATAAGTCATTTGACAGGCTTGGTAAGCTTGTAAGTATCATTGCACACACTTACGTTGATTTCAATTTGATCTAGGTCATCTTTGGTATTTAGAGTTTGCATATCAATAGTTCTTGATTTTCCTGTTTATGTTTTAGCTTTACGGTAGCACATGAAACTGTAACATCCAAATTTAAATTCTATGTAGCTTTATATACTGGGGGCGTATTTGGTGAAAATACGAATATGGTGTAAATCTGAAAATTTCAAATTTCACCAAACTTAGAAGTCAAAAAAACTCAAAACATTACTACATGTAGTGGAGCATATGTTTTACATCTTTGCAAAATTTCAAGATCAAACTTGATCGCATTTGCGAGATACAAAAAGACAAATTCTGTCTGGCACAGTGTTTAAATAGTATTTCATTGTTTCAACAAGAACTCGCAAATGCAATCGAGTTTGATCTTGAAATTTTGCATAGATGTAGAACATATCCTCCACTACATGTGATAATTGTTTGGGAATTTTTTGAAGCTTCTAGGTTTGGTGAAAATCGAATTTGCACTGTATTCGCATTTTCACCACATATGCCACCTTATGTACTAGTTGACTTCTGTTATGAGAGAGGTAAATAAAATGCATATCTTTCTACAAGGAGTTTTCCCCCCTCTGGCAGAAACTCAAAATAAAGGAAAAGGTTTATTTTTGGCCCTTGAACTATGGTCGGAGTTCAATTTTCACCCTGAACTCGAAAACCGGTTGTTTTTCACCCTCAACTTCCAAATTTGGACAAATAACCCCTCAACCCAATTCCACCCCCAGTTGGGGGGTGAAAAACAACTGGCTTTCGAGTTCAAGGTGAAAATTGGACTCTGAGTAGAGTTCAGGTGCCAAAAATGGACTTTTTTCCAATAAATTAATTAAAGAATTAATTTGCTAACATGTACCAATTTTCATCCATTCACTTTTGTATCGTTGATCTACTTTGATTTTTTTGTATTCTCCGCTTCAAGGCTTCACTTGGGCCTTTTTTTATATGTAAATAATATAAATGTAAGTCCAGCTAGATGTGCCTATATGATCGATCAGTCATAGTGCTAAGATCAATCTCGATCACCTCCAGATTTGTACCTTCCGAAATCAAAACTCTCCATACCATTCCACTCATAGCTCACTCATAATCACATAGTCCGTCACCACCACTTCCTAGTTGGCAACACCATTGTAGCTTCACTGTATAGCTATCAGCCACTGTCATCCTGAAAAAATATAGGGTTGTGCCCGGGTGAAACCTTGAAGCAGAGTATGCAAAAATTTTGGAGTAGATCAACGATTCAAAAGGTGCATGGATGAAAACTAGTACCTATTAGCAAATTAATTCTTTAATTAATTTATTGAACTATGGTCGGAGTTCAATTTTCACCCAGAACCCAAAAACCGGTTGTTTTTCACCCCCAATTGGGGTGGAATTGGGTCATGGGGGTTATTTGTCCGGATTTGGATGTTGAGGGTAAAAAACAACCGGTTTTCGAGTTCAGGGTGAAAATTGAACTCCGGCCAAAGTTCAAGGGCCAAAAATGGACTTATTCCTAAAATAAATGGCACATATTCGTAGTGAATTATTGTCTTTATACCAATGCTTTTCATCAAAGCACTGACCAATAAATAGCAGTACAGAGTGTAAATTGGAAATAAATTAAAATTGAAAGTTTTAATGTGAAGAAAAGGAATATTGGAGAGTTCTCAAAAGTCAAAATAGGACCAATTGCACATGTGTATGTAATGAAAGAATACCAAGAAGTGGTAGAGCACTGTGAATAGCAATACTTACATGGACAGGCACGAGTGATAACAAGCTTCTGGAATGAACAGAATGGCTATCCCAACCCCACCTGCCACCCACGCCTACAATGAGGGGTTTTCTCAAGAAAAGGGGCAAGCTATTTCAGGCAGGAGGTTTTGGCACAAAATGGATGTTTTAGAAACCTCCATTTTCCCAGTTCTGATTACTGTTGTCACCTGTAGGAATAGGTTCATCATGTCTCTTCACCTCTAAAAGTTTTCATGGGACTAGGATATGTGGTCCTCACACTCCATTCAATCACATCTCATCTAGAACTTTTTTTCAGAGAGGACTGAGGGCAGTACTCTTTTCCTTTTCGACTATAACTGTAAGCTGGTAATTCTAGTGTGTTACTTTCCTCTCTGTAAGACCTTCAGCTTATTGTAAAAATCTGGGCTGTTTGCCTGTGATCTAAATAGATCTCATTTATTGAACTACAAAATTCCAGCTCATCTGTAACTCATCCTGGCCACAATAAAATGGGCTCCAAATTTTTGTGAATGCTTGTACAGAAAAAAAAAGAAGTTGAAGAAACACATTTCAACTGAGGGCTAAAAATACCTTTGAGCTTATTTGTGTGGTTGACAGGTTGTGGTACCTTCTTGTGAGTTAATGATATGTTCTGCTTGGCCAGGAACTTGAGCTACAATTCTTTGACTGGAATCTTACCACCAGGTTTAGGTCAAGCTTCACTTGCGACACTGTGAGTACAACTAATTTTCTTTTTCACAACATGCAAAATAGTAACATTGCATACTGGAAAATATGGTTTGTTATAATCACACTTCAAATTCTGCCGGTGACAAGCTCATGGTAGATACATGGTATTGATAAAACCTCATGATGGCTCTTCAACATTAAACCTAAGGTTATACTAATTGGTAAAATTGACCTATGTCACACAAGCAGGTAGCATACTTGCGAATAGATCTCATGGAACTAGGATGATATCAAGAAAATAGTTCTAGGGCTTTCAAGTTAATAATACCTTAGCTGGTGCTGTGTACAGAAATAGTAGCTTGTACATCTTCAATGAATGCCAGTGATTGAATGATACTGTATACTGGATAGAACAGCGAACTGTATTCCTGATCTTGTAGTACATGTGCTTCTCAAAGACCGCTTCTCTTATAAGTTCTAAATATTATGAACAATTGTTCTGTTGGTTTCTTAGGGATCTATCATCAAACCAGTTTACTGGGAGCATTCCTGGCACCATAGGTTCGTTCAAATTACAGATTGCGTAAGTACATTGTTTGACATTATTATTTCAATTTGTTCATGGCATTCTTGGAGCCTATTAGCAATCCGTGTATATGTATGTAGCAATACAAACTTACAAGTTGCTACCTCTTGTGCAGTTTACTGAACAACAATCAACTTGATGGGCAAGTTCCAGAAAGACTTTACTCAATTGGCGTACATGGTGGTGTGATAGAGTAAGACATCTTTACTATTTTCACAGAAACAAAACTTTCACTTTCTTCCTGTAAAAGTTTGAATAGTGTATAAAGAGTTACTGTGCTCAGGCTGAGAACCGTGATTTGTAGGCTCTTTTTTGTACCAGGCTCCCGACTGAGATCCAAAAACTTAAGGGATTAGGTCCTATTATGTCGTTTGAGTGATGTATAGAGATAATAAAACCAACTTTGCAAAACTATGTGCTCAGCAATATAGGTCTGTGATCTCTCTGATCCTGGTGGATGTAAAGAACGAACTGATTGGTTGATTAAAACAGCTGTTGTTTGGGAGGTGTACTAGGCCTTGCTGCAGTGATTAGCTAAATCGAAGATCTTTTTGATGAGTTTAGGCGTGCAAAGGGTGAGCGGATAGATTATGAAACATTTGAGTAGATACTAGATAGATTGCTACTTTTCTTTGGTATGTAATTTCCATTTCATTTTGTCTTCCACAAACATGATTTTTTTTGGCAGTCTTTCAGGTAATAAAGGCCTGTGTGGGGTGCCTACTCTACCTGCCTGTGCATTATTCTGGGAGAAAGGAGGCTTGAACAAGACCGGCAAAATTGCACTTGGAGCCTCGCTTGGGTTTCTTCTGCTTGTCATACTTATAGTGGTCTACATACTGTGCATCAGAAGGGGACCATACGACTATGATTTTGAGTTCCCTCAAGATTTGACTTGTAAGTTTATCTCATTTCAACTCTTTCACCTTCATAGCCATTCAACTTGATACATGATATAAGTTGCTTAAATGATCATCATTTTGATGTTTTAAGTCAGTGCTGTTTTTGACAAACTGTACCTCAGGCCATTCATATCGGTTAGGGAAAAATCTATAAACATCCATTTTCCAATTTTTATTGCCATAGGGGTTCCTGTTAACTTAAGTAGCACTGCAGCAGATATATCTACCTACAGGATACTAGTCGTCACAAGTCACAACTGAATTGTCTGTCTTAGCTAATGTATCGGCACTTGTATGAAAGCACTGTCTTAACTTGTGAATTTTCCTCTGCAGCGATATCAGCGATCTCAGCAAAAAGGAATAGGTATCAGAGGGCGAAGTCCGTGATGCTTGCTGAGATGGAGGCGCACAGCCCAGATCATTTCTACCCAAACGGGAGCACTCATTGACTGTCACGAGCTGGGAGTGGACTTGCTCACGGATTGTTGTATTTACTGAGGAAACACTCATGACGGTTGCAGGACTGAAGCATGGACAGTTGCGAATTAATTTTGCCAGCATCATCCACATGACGTCCTTGTAACTTCAGTCAGCTTCAATGGCATTCTTTTGAAACTACACTCACAGTTCGACCTATTCGAAATGTAACATATATGTGTACTATAATGAGGAGGAGGTGGTGATAGTAATAGTAGGGTCCCCAATGAACCGTGTAAAAACAACCAGGACTGGGACAGATTCAGGCGTTGATCGCTGGGGGTGTCGAGGCTGTGTGTGGGCATTCATTTTCTGTATAAAACTTGACATGTTGTTACTGACCGACTCGAAAGGACAATGGAAACATTAGCTTGCATGAGAGAGTGCTGTCATGTTTTGCTCGGCCGTATGAATGCCACCAGGGTCCACCGTTCCCCGGTGGCTCCTAGGCGGCCGGCTGCCCATCTCAGCCCACGACCCGTGAAGCACAAAGGCAGCCGCGCCCGTAGTTCGAGATGGCATTTTTTCAGCCTGAATGTTTAAATGATCATATTCTTTAAACCGAGCATCAAATTAAAGATTAGTATGAAATACTTTGTTTATTGCGACGAAATCTTCAAAACTAAATCTCGCTTGCATATATTTATACTTAGTTAAGTGATATCATTAGATATATATTTCAATATATAGAATAAATGTTCAACGCATTATTTTCTAATGTTTCATTAGTGTACGGATGATATTCCAGCACATTTTTTAACTTTAGGAGGAATGAATCCACTAGTTTACGGATGATGTTCCAGTATGTATTTTTTAAGTTCAGTAGGAGGAATGAAAAAAAGTGCATGTTAGATGTTTCACGTATTTGATTTCGATGCTTCAACGGTGCATCAACAATATTCCATACGTAAAGTTTTAAGGGAAATGGGCCAATGTTTCGTGTATTTTGTTTCAATGATCCAACAGCTCACCGACGATGTTACAAAAAATTCATCAACGGCATTCAAGTGATAGGACAAATATAAAATAACTCAAACCTATCAGTGGAACAAATCAAGATTATCAGTGAAACATTAGATATAAGCTTAAACAAAAACCACATTAACATATACGCAAGTGGGGCCTTATTTTAAATATCTTGTAGCAATAAACACGATGGCTCAAATAGGCTACGAATCAGAAGCTCGGTTAAAAAAGCTAGATATTTTGAATTTTCGGATTCACTTTCGAGGACTGCTGACGTCATCAATTTTGGCGCATAGCGGGAACGGAGGGAAGGGTGCACAGTGTGTGGGCTGATTTTGACCGTCGTGAAAAAGAAGAAGAGAGAGCCTTTGTATGATGCTGCAAATTGGTAGACACCACGAGGGCACCGCAGCTGCCTTCACCGGCCCAGCGCACCTTTTAGCCCAGCCCAGGCGTGTCCGGTCATATTTGAGAATTGAGGCGCTCTCACTTTTTCCTCGGTACTGCACTCGAATACTTATCAGCGATGCCAACTTGTCAAGTCGAGGTGGTCGCCATCGTCCTAGCTGTTCCTTTTTCCACGAATGCAGATATGCTTCGCTTTCCGTGGTTTAACGTCGATGGCCCACGCGCTCGTGAGATAGGAATGTTCCGTGCTTGCCAAGTACTTTTTTTTTTTGAATAACCGTAATTGTCATTGAAAAACATCGATCCAATCACACGAGATAAAGAGAGATAAAGAGAAAAATACAGTGAAACTGATTTCTTCGTTAGTGATCAACCTCTTCAAGTACAATTATACACACTAAATGCAGTAAAATCCTTAACCTGAAGGGGTCGTAACACTTGCCCTTGGGAAAATACCTCGTTATGCATGTATCTTGTCAAAAACTCCTCCACCCAGTAGGCAAAAGGTGGATAAATGAGTACATTGTATCTACAGATTGTATTGCACCGTTGTCTCGTTAAAAACCTTTGTATGAAAAGCCTTTAGGAAAAACTTGCTAAGGGAAAAAAGAATACAACATATAATCTTCTAGATTCAATCTTCAGGATTTAAGGTAAATCTTAAGGACCTTGATAAGGGCTATGATTTAGAGATTTACTCCACTTGAACCCTGCAACTCTCTAAGCCACCTCGTTCCAATGCCATGAACGTATCTTTGAAAGCTGGATGCAAGCAGAGACTTAGTGAATAAGTTAGCTAGAATTTTCACAAGACTTGGTGTTGTTTGGCCGGGCTTTAGCTTCAGGTTTTTGGGCTTCGAAGCCATTTTCCTGGTGAAACGTGTGGGCTTCAAAGCAGGGCCATAGAGGAGCCAAGGAGAAGTCGAGCCCAAAATGAACTAGGAATTTGAAGCTTCGATTTTCTAGTTTCTCTTGAAACCTAGCTTCGAAGCCGAGCTCAGCCAAATAGGCCTTTAGTTTGCAAGATCTTTACCTCACCATTCTTCTGGAGTTCATAAGGATAGAAGAGGTTGGGGGGCAATATGTTTTGTGATATTGGTCTTGATGTAGCCTGTTTGCATTTGCACAACACAAGTAGGTTTATAGGGGTATTGACGGTGTTAATGCCATAGGAATTCTAGACAGAGCTAATCACTTGTTTGAGCCAAACATAGTCACATGAGACTTTATATAGTGCTATAATATAGCACCTAGGCCCAAAATTCGCTCAATGCCTAGCCTACTGTGGGGCGAGCCAATACATGCATGACACCTACTTATACTTTCGTCCTCGCTTCGTGTAAAAGGATTAACCTAGAGGTGCTACATTGGACCTAACAAGTATTACATACTACTATAACTCATATTAGACAAGTAATATGAGACTAATCCCATCACGACTCCACATGGGCCACCGCACTAATGGATCAGGGTATTACATATAATTTTTGAGTGGTTGATAGAGGTAGCTAACAAGGTTTGCTTAAATGACCATCAAGAAATGGCTGTACCACCACAGAGAAATACAAATCTAGTTGAAATTTGGCACTGTGTGTAACATCCCAGATTCCAGGGAATGTAAAAATGGGAAAATTTTAAAACTTTTTGCATGCATATTATTTCCTTGGCTTTTAATGGAGTTTATTTGGAAAAGTAATTTGCAAAAACAAATTTTCAAAAGAAATGTACTTTGGAAAGAATTCAATTTGAATTCAAAAATCGAATATGAAAAGGTGGTCCTAAAATGACCTAGGAGTTTTTACAGTACAAAACAATTCAAAAACTCACAAATAAGTTTACGACACTGGAAATGAAAATTTGAACATGCATATTATTTCCTTGGCTTTTAATGGAGTTTATTTGGAATAGTAATTTGCAAAAACAAATTTCTAAAAGAAATGTTCTTTGGAAAGAATTCAATTTGAATTCAAAATCGAATATGAGAAGATGATCCTAAAATGACCTAGGAGATTTTATAGTACAAAATAGTTAAAAAAATTCACAAATAAGTTCATGACACTGGAAATGAAAATTTGAACATGTCCTCAAATTTATTTAAATCATAACAATACATAATACACATAGCAGTAGCCTTCCAGGATTTTTCAAGAAAACTCCAAGACATACAAAATTCTAAAAAATTTAAGCAATGATCTGCACTATGTCGGAATCATACATTTTTTTTATAATTTTTAGAACTCATCTGATGCGTCTAAAATCCCCCAAACTATTAACTCACCTTAACTCTCTCTGTCATGTGGGGCCTACCTGTCAGGCCGCCCTTTCTATCACTTAAGTCCCGCGCGTTGATGAGTGGGACCAAACCCCACCTGTTAGGTCGCCTTACCTTCACTCGTTGGTGAGCTAAGCCTAGTGGCAGTCTGTCTCCTACCTCACGCGTGCTGTCTTAGCACCACCGCCGCTCCGCCATTGCCAATGCCGCCGATTTTTGAACACCCGCCCATGGTTTCTAGCTCACCCGCCTAGCCTCAACAGCCTATCGCTTCATCACGCTGAGTTTCCCTCTTTCTTGTCCTTTCTGCGTATCATACATTGCCAAGACGAACCGAGCCGCACAACTCCTTCATGCTCCCAAGTTCTCGTGAGTCAATCACGGCCATCCCGTGCCTACAAAGCCCTCTCAACTGTGCCATCCTCTTCCTCATCTATTTTAGCCACATGCCTGTTCTTTTTGGATTCTACTTATAGCTTTTGACTTTTGGGCTGCTCGTGAGAGAGGGTACGGAGTAACAGAAACTTGTAGACCCTGCCTTAAAAAGACACTCTTTTTGAAAAGCATGTTACTGTAGAAAAGTCGAAAATCAGCTTTTAAAAATTGAAAAAATAGACACTATTTCTATTTCATCAGGGGCTAAAATGTAAAAATACCACATACTTAAAATTTGGCCTTCAGACCGAAATATTGAGAAACGGGTTGTGAGGGCCGTGGGCCGTTAGCCCAGCAGTTATAGTGGCGGGTTCGAGCTGCAGTTGCGCGACGGTGGCGGGTTCGAGCTGCAGTTGCGCGACGGCGGCGGGCGCGCGCGGCGAGGCGACGGCGGGCGCGCACGGTGACTCACTGGGCAGGGGCGCGCATTAGCGGCGGCGGCAGGTGCTGTTGCTCGGTGGCGGCGCGCGCGACAGAGAGTGCGCACGGCGGGGCGCAGCAGCGACGGTGGCGGGCTGGCGCGTGCGTTGGCGGCTCGGCAGAACGTCGCGAGAGACAGACGAATTCGGCGCGGCAACACGTGCAGCAGCTAGTGCGCGGCGACGGCGGATGCGCGCAGCGGTTCGGATCTCTGGCGGCAGCGGGCAGTGCACGCGGCAGCGGCGCGCGTCAGGCCGCGGCTGCGCATGTGCGGCTGGCCGGCTGCTCGGTGCAGCGGGCTAGCCCACCGATAGTCGTTTGCGTCGGGTGAGCGTGGAGGCATGCGCCAGGCGCGTGTCTAACGGCGACTGGTCGTGCCCGATGGGACGGCGATAGGGAGCGCATCGGGCGCGGTGGTTGCGGGCGTCCACGGCGGTTGCGCTGCGCGGGTTTCGGTGACGGCGCTGCGACTTCATCCGAGTGAGGCCCCTGGCGTCGTGGACGTCCTTTGGGGCCTCGCCTCGCCACCACGAAGAACGCGGCAACACCGCCGAGTGGGCAGCGTCACGTCGGGGTGTCGGCCACCATGGCCATCGGTTCCATGAAAGGTGCGCATATTCGAAGGTGACCCGATGCAAATGTATAATGTACCATGAACAGTAATCCAATCTAGAACCCTAAATCTACTAGATTAATCTGGTAGCGTGAGGACTGGAAAGGAGGAAATCCCGATGACATACCGATTAGACCGTTGAAGAGCGAACTGGTCTGATGACGTGTTGAGTAATCGTAGTAGTCGTAGAAAAACACAAAACCAATCACACGCAAGCAGGAGACAGTAGGAGACACAATATAGTGGAACTAATTTCTTTATTAGTGATAAACCTATTTAAGTATAAAGAAGTATCCAATTTATAGACTAAACCTCGGGGCCAGTTTTAGAATTTGCCTACAAAACCCTTAGCCTATCCTAAAATGTTCTGACACTTTCTCCCTTCCTACCACACACACGGACCTTTCTGATGATACGTACGTGTGGGATATATGTGCGCCACTGTCTGTGAAAACCACGGTTCGATCGATCAGCTCTAATTCCGGTGCCTTTCACCGCCGTCAGTTGCTAATATTCCAAGCGAACAAGAGCGAGCGGATGGTCTCCCTGGCTGGCACGCTGAGAATTATTTGGTCAACCCAAACAACAAAGGCTGAAACTGACCCGTAATGAGTTGGTACTCGGCGGCACCATTCCAAGTATGGACGGTAAGTGAGAGACAGATACAAGGTCTAGTATATATGTGTGATAGATAATTGACACTGGTTAAGTTGAATTTGAATTTTATAGAGATTTTAGAAAATTTAGATATCATAATTGCTGCCAGCGTTCCTGGTCGGTGGGACCTGTCGGACCACTGGGAGGAGGCGATCAGACCGGCCTGTGAACAACGGTTTAAATGGTCGTTTGGTGTCACTGGATGTTGGGCGGCGGTTTGATCGCCGAGGCGGTATGATCAATTTCTAGTTGGTAGTTGCTTTTGTCTAGAGAGTATATTTTGGAGTTGGACTCGTGTGGTCTGATTGCACATTATGAGCAGTTTGACCAGATTTGAGTGGCCAATGTGATCAGCATTGAAAATACGGTAACATCGGTTGGTCGATCAGATCGGTCAGTTGCTAGCAGTCTAACCAGGAAGGTCCGACCGTCCTGGAGAGAGTGGTCAGACCGGTGACTATGGCCAAAGAACAAGTCGAGTTGATCTGAGTTGGTTTGAGGTCGAATCATGGCTTGGGAGCTATAAGGGTTTGTGTCACCTTGCATGATGCATGTTTTTTACTGACATGAGTCAACTGCATGGAACTTGTGCTTGAGATGGTTGTTTGGTCTTTGGATATGTAGGTGGCTTGAAGAATATTAGCGTAGACGGCAATAGACCGGGACTAGATGAGGAGTTGAGGTCTGAGCGGTCGTGTAAGTCTGAGTAAGGCTGCGTGGCTCAAGCGAGAAGCATAGAGAAGATAAGGATCCTGAAGAGATGAGTTGGTACATGGTGTGCACAAGTGATGAGGTCGATGCATGTAGAGACGGTTCGGGGGAGTTCAAATGTATGAAGACGTGATGGCTAGTCATTGAGAACTACAGACTATGTGTCAAAGCATGTGAAGATGCTTTGAGGTGAATGTAAAGACGATGTCAAGAGAAGGTGATTAGAAGCTTAGTCAATTGTATTTTGGTAGTTGACCAAATAACGGGTTGGTGCTTGGATCAAAACTATAACACGGAGAGGTGTAAATAAGAAGTGGTTTAGGTTTAGGAGAGTTGAAATTGACAAATAGATCAATCGCTAAAGAGTTAGTGGGTTGAATCTTATAAACACTTTGAGAAACATGCGTGTATGTAAAACCCATGTTAGTAGGGTTGATGGGTTCCCCGGTAGACTTAATGGGTTGGACCCATTAGGTTTATTGTTGGTTATTTAGAGGAGAGGAGAGGAGGTGCCAGATCCAAGAATTCTAGGTTTTAGGTTTTTGTTCTATCACCTTATTTCCTTCTATAGTTGTGAGAGAGAACTTGAGAGAAGAAAGAGTGGTGCTTTGGCTGCACTTTGTAATCATCTATGAGTATGTAAACCTCATCATCCGTTGAAATAGATCAAAGTTTTGTCTCAATCATATTTTTATTTGCGTTCTTACTTGGTTTTGCTTGTTCTTAGGCTAGATTTGTTATTTTAGATTCGTAGTAGTTCTAACCTAATCTCTTGCTTAAATTTCCTTACTAGGACATATGAGAATAGATGTGAAAGATCTTATTCCTTAGATTCCCACGAGAAAGAAGTAATTTGAGTTTTAGATTTTTTTTGTGTTATTGTGAACTAGATTCAATTCTCTTCAATTTGATGTACTCAAGTCCAAAAACCTTGTGATTCTTGATTGGTTTAGGTTTCTCTTGCTTAGAACAAGTCTCACGCAAAATTTGATAATGTTTGGATGAGAATTAGGTTAGTTCTTAAGATTTGAGGTTTTTAGGTTTGTCAATAGGAGACCAGTCAGATCATCCAACAGGTCAGATCGTCGCAAGCTAGCGGTCAGACCAACCCATCAATGACGGTCTGATCGGTCTTGTGCAGTAGGTACTGATTTTGTTAGTTGTTGTCTCTAACTTTTGCGACATGAATTTAATAATTACTATAGTCATTTGAATAATTTATTTTAAGAATAATTCGCTTGCTAGGGCACGTACAACGCCATTTAAGATGCTGTCTATGTAGCGCAGGCCGAGAAAATTCATCCGACGTGGCACCGATTAAATGAAGAAAGAGAGAGCGGTCGTCGTCTCGCGAGACACCGGCTCTGGCTCGTTGTCCGATAGCTCAACGCCGCCTCACCTCGCGCTGTACCACCCGCTTCGAGTCGACGCTGCCCTGCCTCGATCCGGTGCGGAAGGCCGAAGGAATTGGCGATGGCGCCAAAGCTCTTCCCTGCGCCATTTTTCCGCGCCAAATTCGCTTCCCCTTCTCTCCTTCTACAAGCACCAGGTACAAAATTGAGTCCTCTCGTATCCTTCTCCCTGCTGGATTTGTGCCCCAACCGCCAAATCAACTCCTTCCCAGCAGCACGACATGCATCAGTCATCTGTGCGAAAAGCGAATGCCGCGGCAGCGAAGCGGGTCTCCAAGGGAGCAACACGGCTAGTCAAGGGCGGGCCGGCGGCATAGGACGCCAAGGATGCGGCGGCCTGGGGAACCAACCGCTTTTCCTCCACCTTCCCGTTGCCCCCCTCCACTGCAAAAGCTCCAATGACAGACAACCATAGCTTCACCAGCGCCCCAAACTCCATCGGTGGGTTTGCACCACCTTCACCGATATCTCCTCCATGGATGCGCCCACATGCTTCGGATCCAGCATCTTGGTAAGCATTCTCAAATTTTGGAGCAAGAACAAGTTCATCCCTTTGACTGTATTTGAACATCTAATTTTATTCTCTGAACTTGTTCTCTCTGAACCAATGGAGTAGTGGAAAGCCTGTTCTCTCTAAACTTGTTGTCACATTCTTGCTTTTACTCTATTTTATTCTCTGAAGTTGTTCTCTCTGAACCAACTGCAGTGCAAAGCTTCATATGTAATTGTTGAATTGCAGCATTGTTGTAGGGGTGCCCCCCACCTAAGCCCGGCAGGCCTGTTAGGAGGTTATAAGAGCGAGTAACATGTGTAATGACATAAGTGCCCTAATGGGGATGTACGGATGTAAGGGCATAAGCTGAAAAGCATACTCCATGTGAATATATATATCGGGATGAGGGGAGGGTGAGGCGAACACTCCCACCTCTCCACCACTCTCTCTCTGTTTGGTCGGTAACCACAACAGTTGGCGCCGTCGTGAGGAGGACAAGGACAAGCTCGAAGACCGAAGAAGGATGGCACCAAAAAAGCATCATCGGCGGCGAAGGGAAAGAAGGCGGCTGGGTCGGAGCGCGCGTGAATACGTGGCCGGCATCGGCGCGCCGGAAGCTGGCGGCGGCGTAGGTGCCGTGGTCGCGGCGTCGGCGCTCGCGCGACAACGGCCGACCCGCCGGCGCCGCACTGCGACATCCAACCCGTCGGCGCATCGCAACGACAGCCGCCGCCACCCTCGCCGGCGCGCGCAGTCGCGGCGGGGTAGCCGCAATGAAACATCCGCGGATCCGGAGATCTTGAGGCGATGGTCCTGCACCGACCGTCCATTGGGTGTTCGGCGCCCTAACAAAGACTGCGGTGGAAAGCGCCTACTAGCGGCCTCGGCGCGTTCCAACGGGAACTAGGGACCTTCGCGAGCTGTCAGAGATATGCAAGAGGCTCGGGCCGCAGAGGCGCGCCGATGTCGCGCCGAGCCTCGCGAAGCCCCACGCCTAGCCGCGTGCGCTGCGGCGCATAGATCCAAGTCCCGCTTTGGCGGGCTGCGGCGGCGGCATGGTCGAAGACTTCAAGTTTCCTAGCGTCATCGACCCGTACAAAGCGACACGGACCCTCGCGAGTTCGTGCGCGTACGAAACCGCGATCGAGGCGCGGCGAGACGACACCACGAAGGCGAAGGACTCTCTCTCGCTACAAGGAGTGGCGCTATCTTGGTTCTTTACCATAGAGCCGGGCTCCATCTACGTGTGGGAGCAGCTCCGCGACCGCCTTCACAACAACTTCCAAGGAAACTATGTCGAGCGAGTCGATGCGGACCAACTCTTCGCTGTGAAGCAAGGACCCTCAGAGAAGATCCGGGACTACTTCAAGCGCTTCGCCAAGATTTGATGCCAAGTGAAAGACGTTAATGAAACCACCGTCGTTAATGCAGCCATACAGGGCCTTCGCCCGGGCCCGATGGCCGAGTACAACGCGTGGAGGCCAATCAAGACAATCGCCAAGCTCTTCGACAAAATGGACGAGTATGCGCGGGCAGAGGAGGATGCGCGAAGACGCAGCATTACCGCCTCGACCTCGCCCATGAGGAGCGCCGCGCTGGTGGGGCGGGTGGTCCCCTCGGCGGGGCGCGGCCGGGAGCCCGAGGAGGCCCTCCTCGAGGCGGCGATACCGGGTGCAGGAAGGCTCTTCAAGGAGCGAGCATAAACCTCGGCGCCGCGCGGCCGCAGTCACTGAGCGGCCCATCATGTCCTCGACACCGAGAGCGCCGCTAAGGACCCGACCCGCCTCATGGAGGGGAGACCGGGATCGGAAGGCGGACTCGGCCTGCGCGCCAACCCCACGCAGAACAAGAGCTCCTACACTATGGCAAGTGGTGCGAGGTACACGGCTACGGTGATCATTACACAAGGGCATGCACCGCAGTTATGGAGCTGCGGAGGGTGACGGCCGGGTCTCGGGCTCTGCCTCCTCGGCCCCTCGCCGGAGCCCACGTGGGGCACCCAAGGGGTAGCCCCATACGAGCCACCACAACGGAGGGCGCGCAGCATCGCACCGTCAGCATCATCACCGGAGGTTCCTCCTCAAGGGCCCCCGGGGAACAGCCGCAATTGTGGATGCCGCCCCGCAACATCACCTTCGACTTGAACGACGTCAGGGGTGTGGAGTACCCTCACCAAGACCCTCTGGTCATCCAGGCCCACATAGCACGCTGTGACGTCAGGCGCGTCCTTGTCGACGGGGGAAGCTCCGCGAATATCTTATTCGCAGAGGCCCTCGACCGTATGGGGATCCCCCGAAGCCGGCTAGAGCAGCCAGGAGCTCCACTTCAAGACCTCGGAGGTCAACCGCTGCAGGCCTTGGGGCACGTGTCCCTTCCGGTCACTTTCCGTCAGGAGGGCAACAAGGGTAACATCCGGACCGAGCATGTCATCTTTGACGTCGTAGATATCCCACATCCCTACAACGCCATACTGGGGCGACCCGCCATCAACTCTTTCGAGGCGATCCCACACTACGCGTTTTTGTGTGTGAAGCTCCCGGGCCCAGAGGGTGTTATCACCGTCTTTGGCGATCAGGACCTGGCCAGACGTGGCGAGGTCGGCAGCCGAGTTCCGCATCGCCCGATGCATGCCCTCTCCGCACGCTCGGCGATGGGCCCTCCGCCCGGTGGGCGCCAAGCCTCGCCCGAGGGCGAGTCAAGAAGGTGCCGCTCGAGCGGAGGGGCGTTTGTGTCCATTGGCGAGGGCTCCCACCGGGGTCGAGCGGGATCGCTCCGAGTGCTTGAACAACGTTAATATTTTCGCATGGTCCCGGAGGACATCAAGGGCGTGACCGAGCAGCGATGTCGAGCATCGCTTGGCGGTCCACCCCGACGCCAAGCCGGTCAAGCAAAGGCTTCGGCGTATGTCGATGGATCGGCAGCAGGCGGCCAAAACAGAAGTGGCGAAGCTTCTTTGGGCCGGGGTCATCCACGAGGTCCACCATCCAGAGTGGCTCGCTAACCCGGTACTAGTCAAAAAGGCCAGCGGGGCCTGGCGTATGTGCATCGACTTCACGGCACTCAACAAGGTGTGCCCAAAGGACAATTACCCTTGCCGCGCATCGATCGGTGGTCGACGCCACGGCTGAGTGCGAACTAATGAGTTTCCTGGACGCCTATTCCGGCTACCACCAGGTATACATGGTCGAAGACGACGAGGAGAAGACCAGTTTCTTCACACCACTTGGGACGTTCTGCTTCGTCAGAATGCCCTTTGGCTTGAAGAACGCAGGCGCTACCTTTACCCGCCTCGTCGCTATTGCCCTGGCCGCCCAGCTCGGGAGGAACGTCGAAGCTTACGTCGATGATATGGTGGTCAAAACCCGGCAGCTTGCTCTACATGGCCGGGACCTCCAGGAGACCTTCGACAACCTCCGGAAGGCGGGCATCAAGCTCAACCCGACAAATGTGTCTTGAGTGCGGCGGGCAAACTCACAGGTTTCCTCGTGTCCGGACGGGCATCCGGCGAACCCCGACAAAGTAGACGCCATCCGGGTATGGAGCGCCCAAGACAACGAGGAGGTCCAGAGGTCGGCGGGCGCATGGCGACACTAAGCCGCTTCCTATCCGAGGGCGGAGCGGGCTGCCATTTTCAAGACACTCGCGGTGCGATGGATTTCGTTGGGACGACGATTGCGCGAAGGCCTTCAACGAGCTCAAGGAGCACTGGCAAGCCTCCCACTCGGTCGCCCGGCACCAGAGGCTCCCCTCTGCTCTATCGGCGCGTCACCACCGCGGTCGATGCCGTCCTCGTCTTAGAGGAAGGCGCCATGCAGCGGCCCGTGTACTTTATCTCTGAAGCCCTCCAAGGCGCCAAGACAAGATACACGGAGCTTGAGAAGCTCGCCTATGCGCTGGTCATGGCCTCCAGGAAACTTTGGCATTTTTTTCTGGCCCACCCGATCACAGTGCCTTCCTCATTCCCCCTGGCAGAGATGTTGCACAACAAGGAGTCCACAGGGCGCATCGGCAAATGGGCTGCCGAGCTCGCTCCCTTCTCCTTGACGTACGCTTCACGAACGGCAATCAAATCCTAAGTCCTTGCGGATTTTCTCGCGTCGGTGATGGCAGTTGGCCAGTAGAAGCCTTGCCGACTAATGACCTCGGTGCCAGGTGGGAACCGCACGCGCCCGCGTGGATCTCCGCAAGGAGCTCCTTCCCCCCTCCGTCGAGAGGCAGCGCAGGAGCGGTGCACAAACCCCTCTCTTGTAGAGTATCCCTTCGAACACCTGGAAGGACCTTGCGCGGTGCTGCAAACGCTGAAGCTCGGCGGGGTCCTCCGGCTCGGCGATGCCTTGCAAGAAATTGAAGATGGGCTCTCGCCAATCACCTGACCGGTCATAAAGGCCGCCCGCCTCTCAGGTGGCTCGAAGCGCAGACAGATCAAACTTGCAGCGATTCGGCTGCCCACGATTTGGAAAGAAGAACCGCCGGGGCTTAGAGGGCCGTGCCCGGTAGGTAACCAAACAGCGCACAACGCCTCCACGCCTTCAACACGCGTCCAACTTCCCTGGGGAAGAGGCGAACGACCGCGGTCACGCAACCGCTCACATCCCACGACGCACCAGTCGTGAGTCGCCGCGTGTCCCACTCGCAAGATGGCGATCGCGACGACGCGGCGGCGACCACTGCCGAGCCGGCGTCGGCGTGATTCCAGCCGCCATTAAAAGCGCACTACGCATCGCAAGGTCACGCGGCTCCAAAGCGCAACAATATCGGTGCCAAGCTCCAATCTTAGTGCAGGACGGCGCGCGCGCGCGCGTCGCCGACCAGGCGCCACCTCCGCGCCACCCATTCGAAGGGTAGGGGACGGAGCGCGCGCGCTAGGAAGCCGACTTAAGCGCCGATTTCGCGCCACCCGTTCGAGGGGTAGGGGCGGAGCGCGCGCGCGTCGCCGACTAGGCGCTAGCCTCGCGCCACCCGTTCGAAGGTAGGGGCGGAGCGCGCGCATCTTCTTCGAACTGGCGCCCGGCCTCGCGCCACCCGTTCGAAGGGTAGGGACGGAGCGCGCGTCTGGCCGAACCAGGCGCCACCTCGCGCCACCTGTTCGAAGGGTAGGGGCGGAGCGCGCGCGCTAGGCCGACTTAGGCACCAGCTTCCGCGCCACCCGTTCGAAGGGTAGGGGCGGAGCGCGCGCGCGTCTGCCGACCAGGCGCCCGACCTCGCGCCACCCGTTCAAAGGGTAGGGGCGGGCGCGCGCGTCTACCGACTAGGCGCCGGCGAAACGGAGCGCGCGTCGTCTCGCCGACCAGGCGCCGGCCTCGCGCCACCCGTTCGAAGGGTAGGGGCGGAGCGCGCGCGTCTGCCGAACAGGCGTCGGCCTCCGCGCCACCCGTTCGAGGGTAGGGGCGGAGCGCGCGCGCTAGGCCGACTTAGGCGCCGGCTTCCGCGCCACCCGTTCAAGGGTAGGGGCGAGAGCGCGCGCGTCTACTTCAGCTAGCGCCGATCTCGCGCCACCCGTTCGAAGGTAGGAGACGGAGCGCGCGCGCGTCTACTTCAACTAGGCACCTTCCATCCCGGACCTCGGGCTCCCCAACCACAAGCTTGGAGAAATTCACAGGCGCAGGGACGGAGGGCCAAAGGACTCGGCGACATGGCTTCGGCCTGTGAAGCCCTTCACCATGAGAGGCTCTGTTGTAGGGGTGGCCCCACCTAAGCCGGCAGAGCTGTTAGGAGGTTATAAGAGCCAGAGTAACATGTGTAATGACATAAGTGCACCTAATGGGGATGTACGGATGTAATGGCATAACTGTAAAAGCATACTCCATGTGAATATATATATCAGGATGAGGGGGAGGGTGAGGCAGAACACTCCCACCTCTCCACTACCATCTCTCTCTCTCTGTTTGGTCAGTAACCACAACAAGCATATAAACCCTTTGCTAGAAATTAAGTTAAAAAAGCCTAATTTGCTTTGTTTCAGGATATATACAGTATACTCGAATTCCCTATGAACGATGCATGAAAGATTAGTACATCGTAGTTCAATTCATCTTGCTATGTGCTAGAAGGTTCAGGTGGCCGGAGTAGCTGTAGACACCTCAGTTCATTTTACCAGCAATGATTTCCATGTATTCATCATATATAAGTATCTTTTCTGGTCCAGAAATGCTGCATCCAATTAGTCGAAGCTACAGAGCAAATTATTTTTTGTTGAAAGTTCATTGTTTGGCACACAGGTGGATTTATTTAACCTATGAAATGAAAATGAAATTATGCTGCTTGACTACTTGTTCTGCCCAAACTTTTGCAGGAACAACAACCCACACCCCCTGGTGGATTTATGAGTTTTTTCAACAACCAGGCACCAAGGCCTGTGGACATAGGAGGTTCTTCATCACCGCTCATGGGGACACCGACGCCACAGCCAGACCAGGATCCCATTAGTGTAGACAGCGAGGATGAGGCCGGTAGGACTGAGAAGCGAATCCTTTGGACACAAGAAGAAGACGTTAGGCTGGTGAGTCTTGATGTGACAACATGGTTCAATAAACTTGCACACTGTTTTTTATGTCATAACATTTTCGTATACAATTGTAGATGAGCTCTTGGTTGAAAAATTCACAAGACTTGGCCTTAGGAGCCGATAGGAGGAATGATCAGTACTGGGGTGATGTTGCTAAGACATACAACATGACTACCCCAACACATAGGAGAAGGAATCAGAAGCAAGCTAAGGACCGGTGGCATAAGATTAATATGTGGACTGACCTTTTCAATTGTGCCTGGGTGAAGGCTCGCAGAATATATACCAGTGGTTATTCTGATCAGAATTGGATTGATATGGCCCACAAGTTTTATGTGGAAGACAACAAAAAACTTAAGCTAGGACATTTTGTGTTAATGGATGTTTGGTATCTTTGCCGAAATGAGGCAAAGTGGATAACATACAACGATGAGCTCAAGGAGTCACATAAAAGGAAGGCATCAAACCAAGTAGAGGAAGGAGAAGAAAATTCAGAAGTTGTTGTAGAAGGACTAAAGAGGCCAATTGGACAAAAGGCAGCCAAAAAGGTGGCTTATGCTGCAAAATGCAAGTCAAAGGGAATTGAAATAGATGAGAAAGGCAAGTCTAAAGAATCTGCAATAGATGTTGACAAGCTTGACAGATTCAGCAAAATTCAGGCCGAAGCTAATGAAAACCGCATGAAGGTACTTGAAATGCAACAAAAATTATCATCTGAGAAGCTTGAATCCACAAGAATTGCCCATCTTGCAGCGGTTGCGAACAAAGAAGCCAAGATGATAGAAGGTTATACCAGCCTCCTCTCTCGAGACACAAGTACAATGTCTAATGAAGAAAAGGTTGAGCATGTTGCTGCCCTCAAGTGTTTTAGGAAGACTTTGTTTCCTGAAAGTATCTAACAGGTATCTTCTATCTGCCATGTTTGAACTGCTGCCTTGAACTGAACATATTTCTGTGAATGAACTGAAAATATTATCGCTTTGGCTTTGTTAGATGACGGCAACACAGTTTCCATTGAAGATGGTTGTGGGATGGCAGAAAATTCAGGGTGCAAATATCCTTGTTGTACCTGTGTCGGTTGGATTTCTTTGTAGTTTGCAGATTGGAACCTATATATTGATATATCCTATATATTGATGGTTATAAAGAAAATTTGTAGTTACATTCATCTTTTTTATGGGTGATATCTTTTGTACCATGAAGCAACGTAATGGTATATATAGATCTTAATCATGCTTGATCATAGTTGTATGCATGTATTAAATAGTTTGTAGACAGTTAAATAGATGACCTACTGTATAAACTGTCTGTTTAGCTGTCTGCGTGCACGTTCCCATAGACTTATAGACAGCATAAGCGTGCAACTAGCTAGGCAGACAGAGACCGCACCGCCCGGCACAACGCGCCATCGATACATAGCACACGCGCAGATGCACGCTAGTAGTATTCTGCGGCGGCGGCGGCGGCGGTTACTATTGGAATCTGCCCAAAGTAACAAATTAAGCAGCCCGCCGGCGGCGGCGGTTACTATTGGTGCTGCGCGCGGTTTTGCAAGTTGGTGCCTGGTGGTACGCGTCTGAACCAAACAGACGCCGCGATAATTGAGCCCCGGGAATGCGCCTTCACGGCACGGCAGTCGGCAGGGCACTGCTGCTTCGTGCCTTCTCGACTGGGTGGCGTCTGCGACGCACTGTGTGTTATTTCTGTAGCCTGCCATCCCGCTGGCCCGGCCGACACAGCGGGGGCCGCGCGCGGCTGTCAAATCAATTCATGCAGGAAAGGGCGCCGGCCGGCCGCCAGAACGAACTGACACGCGCCGGCGCTTGAGGTCCCCTGATGTAGTGACAATACATGCGGAGCACTGCAATTACGCGTGCATCCATGATCTCGATCATCAGCTAGCCGCGGCAGTTGCCAATGCCAAACATGATTGATTGATATGATCCGTCCGTGTACTAGCACGTCTGCATGCATGTGCATATATAGCCAACGACGTCCCTAGCTCCGGCCGGCTTCGCTTCAACCAAAGAAAAAAATGACATAAAATGTCGCTCGCCATATTTATCTAGCTGCCTCATCGGTTCTTCATAAATCATAACCATCCCACTTGATCTCTCACAGATGCAACTTATATCTGCATGAGCTGATGATGGAGCTGTTCTTTTCAGCTTTTAAAAGCTAATTTTTAGCTTTTCTATATAAGCTAGCTTTTAAACGGAGTATCTTTTTAAGATAGGGTCTACTAGTTAATTGTAGTTTATACTGTGCCAATTTCATTTATAGCGGCAAAAATCACACGTGAGTTTCTGTTACTCTATAATCTCTTATATAAATAATTTAAAAGTCATATATCATAGTTAAAAGCTATAAATTTCAGCTACAAAGATCAGGTCCGATAATCACTGCATGCATTCACGGCTAGCTGCACCGCACCGCACGGCTATTGCCCTGCTACCTTAGTACATCAACTGGACAACTAGCTAGCTGGACCTGGACGCGCACAGGCACACGGCACATACACTTTCTTCGATCTGCACATTGTATCATTATTTATATATGTGCATGATAGCGACCTTGCATGCCTGCATACATACACATACATACTGAAACCTGCACCTTTCCATAGTGCCTAGCTAGCTAGCTAGCTAGCTAGCTAGCAGCTGTGTTCCTAGCTGAAAGACAACATGATGTGCAGGATTAGTTGGCCAGTTGCATGACGCAAGCGGAAAACCATGGGCAACCAAGCAGTTGGATGGGCTGAATTATACAGCGACCTAGCTCTTCTTCCTGTAATCTATCTGTCTCAAAAGACTACACGGAGAAACTTGGTACGGGTTCTACTAAACTTTATCGTGGCAATTTGCTCGTTGGTAGGCTGTAAAAAGACATCGAGACTCGTGAGCGGGATGAGTTTGATTTGTTTTAAGTTTGATTTGAGCTCTAAATAAATTAAGTTTGAGTTTGATTTTAAACTCATGAGTTTTAACGAATTGAGCTCCAATAACTAATGCACAAGATTGCTAAAAATGACTCAAGATTGCTCAATATGAATACTAATGCACAATCTGAATTTTAATCAACAAATGGTGGGATCTCTAGAAAGTGTTCGGCCACTATTTTTTCTAATCTTATTTTTTTTTTGCCAAACATAAGCACAAACTCAATTTCAGCAAGATAATTCGAGATTGTGCAACATAATATCAACAACGAGCAACCCTAAAACAAGTCAAATAGCTACTCTCAAATAAGAGCAACGTATTCGCAAACGATTGAATTGTCTCACAAAAGATTTAAGTGATTTTCCTCTTTGGAGTCATCTTCATCTTCTTTCTATAACTCATTCATGATGAGATTTGCCCAAGAGGCCGATTGGCATCATTCTTGACAACTCGAATGTGTTGAAAAATAATGTCACCAATGTCTCATACTTCTCTAGCAAGGTTCTAAGCATCTTTCGAACAATATCAACATCCGTTAGAGTAGTGCTTAGGCCCTTGAGTTCATTCACAATGCTGTTGAGCTGTGAGTATATCTCATTGATGTTTTTATATGGCAACATCATGAATGTCTCATATTTGATCCAGAGTCTATGCAATTTGGCATCTTTGACCGCGAATGTGCCCTCATGAATTTCTAAGAGCATAGTCCAAATCTCATGAGCCATTTCTAAATTGCTAACTTGATTGAATTCATCCGTATTCAAAGCTCTAAAAAGAGTGTTCATCATTTGAGCATTGTAAATTTGTAATGAGAATTTCACTCCTTAAGATCTGTGGGATGTGTAGGATCAACAGGCATGACGAAATCTTCACTAAGAATTATCCATATACTCAGGCTCATGGCCTTCAAATAAGTAATCATACGAATTTTCTAATATGCATACTTTGAGCCATCAAATAGAGGTGCCTTTCCTATGGAGATATCCACGCTAGCCATCCTTGCTCTCTAGTGGGTAAAGTCTAATAAAGAGAGACTAAGCTCTGAAACCACTTGCAGGATTAAGGATAATTGACTAGAGGGGTGTGAATAGGAGGTTTTTAAATTTTTTGGCTAAATAATAATTTTAGAGCAAGTATGAGTAAATAAAATTGTTTTCACAATTCAATGCTTAAATATTCTATGCTTTGCTATGACACCACAAAACCTGTCTATTCAAGATACAATTTTACCTAAACAAGTCAATTAATTAATTGTAAGAAATGTAAGTACAGAAAGTATAGGCAAGAGAGTTAAACCACACGGAGGACACAAGAATTTTTCCATGGTCTCAAAGACTTGTTAGTCTCTTCTAATCCACGTTGAGAAAGCTTGAACTAATTAAGCTGCCTCCTTGCGCAATCTTGAGACTTTCCTTTCACAACTGTGTCAAGTCTCCCCACAATCTTCTTGAAGAGGTCACCGCACAAACTCCTCCAAGCCATCTAAGCGTCAACAACCACTAAGAGTAATAAGTCAATAACACTTGCTTGAATTTTTTCAAGTGCTACAATGATCAACTAGATAATGCAATGCACTTGAACGCTCTCAACAACCCTAAAATGATAAAATGAAGCAAATGAGCTGAAGAGAGAATGACATGAGCTCAAGTATATTCAATAAGGTTCAAGAGTTCTTACTTGGTGCTGGTGGAGAGGTATTTATAGCCTCCAACCACCAAAATGACTGTTGAGGATGAAATCCCCAAAAATCAGAAGATGCAATCCTACCTAATGTAATGGCTGATACTACTGCATGTTTTGTTTAACGTCTACTTAAGGTTCATTAAATGCACATAAACTAGTTGTTAAACCAAATTTTGGTAGTACTGCACTCACAAGGCCCGATAGTACTGATCATGTTGTAGTGCCATTCTTCAGCTGCGGCTGCGGCAGTACCGATTTCCAGAGGGAGGAAAATCTCCCAAAAATGTATCTCTTTAGAAATTAGCTACCGCCAACTAAAGTGTAGTCATACCGCCCTCCAATAGTATCAGACAACCAGTGCCATACTGGTTGTGGTGCTACCGGCCAGCAACAACGGTAGTACCATTTCTCGTCAAGTCAAAATATATACCTCTCTGGAAATAACGTGCCAGCATATAAGGTCCAGTATTACCGATGCAATGGTACTATCGCTGATATAACTATGGTCATACCAGTTTACAAAATATTAGAGGGTTCCAAAAAAGAATTTCCAAATGCATTTATGATATTTGATCAAAGTGGTATAAAATTAACTTTAAACTACTAGTCATGACCTCTCTTTATAGTACGACGTCTATTATACCAATCTGGTCTTTTTCACCAAATGCCCAAACTGGTAAAACCTATAAAAGATGTCATTAAGCTAAATTATATCTTTGCCTTGAACCATGTCTTGAGCCATATCAATCCTTAGTCATCTTTGCATGCCTTTTCCATGATATCATCAAAATCCAGGACTAAACTTTTCAATCATCTTAACAAAATATTAATCCCTTAAACATTGTTGTCATTAATTATCAAAATCATTTTTAAGGCCCAAGATGCTTCACAACCTTCACAACACATTGGTTCTTCTCATAAGCTTCTTTGATAAGATCACCTGGCCACCATGCCCCTAAGCCATCTACGAGTCGGCAACCTCCAAAAGTAACAAGTCAGAGACAATCACTTAAATGAATCAAGTGCCACAACTCTATAGGATACAAAATCCACCAGTAAGTGTTACACATGTACTTGGATTTTCCTCTCCAATCTTACTAAGTGTAACACATGCACATAAGAGGTGAGGGGGCTTGCTCTTAGCTCAAGGGTGATGAAATAGGAACCAACATTCTTCCCCAATATGCCACAAGGGGGGTATTTACACCCACACAAAAAACTAGCCATTGGAATAAGAATTTAGCAATCATCAGCCTAAGGCCGCACTACCACTCCTCCATAATGGCTAGAAAGCTAGCCATTATGAGTGTTGTCAGTTAGATCCCCACATAGGGTCCTATCTAACCGCTACCAAGGCCGATCAAACTGCTCGACTGCAAGCTAGGAAACAAAGCTCTCTATAAAACTGCAACCAGCAACTAATGCCCGTTAGCACCGTAAGGCCGGTTAGACCGCTCACAAGAAGTCGTCAGACCACTCAGCCTGAGCCTGTCTGACCACTCGCCATGAGTCGTTCTGACTGCCAACTAATGACCAGTCATACCGTGGCCGGTAAGACCGCTGACATACGGTCAGTCAAACCGCCTGGTCATTCTGCCACACACAGAGCCGACCGTACCGCCTTGCCATTTTCAGCAGAGACAAGAGTGCATGTATCTCAACAAAATTGCAAAATATATTTGTAAATCATAGTATCATGCTCACAAGAATTAAAACATGATTCACGACAAGTCGCAAAACACAGCCACACACTTTAGAATCATGACACAAGGTGTAGGTACATGGACTTGAACCGTTTGTGAAATATATTTGCAAACTTAAGTCACTAGTTTCAAGGATCATACATGGGCCTCAACTATTTGCAAGCGATAGCATCATGCAATGGAGAGCTAGAGCAAACTAAACGAGCTATCAACACCTGACATACTCAAGCTATTAATCATGACTCCTCTTAATAGTGCAGTAATCTATACTAGCAACCTAGACTTTCTCCAAACATCAAGACTGACAAAGCGACTAAGAAACACATTCTTAGTATATGCTAGTTATACCTTTGCCTTGAGCGTCATCTTGAAGCTTGATGATGCATATATTCACTTCAAGTCCTTCACTTGACTTGATAATCATCTCCTCTTCGAAATCTCGATTTGATGACCATCAACACATGATGTCATACTTCATCCCAAATCTTGACTTGATGACAACGAACTCATGACACATTCAGTAGTCATCCTTATCATGGGACATAACATATTCATCCAACTCATGAAAATATTAGTTCTATA
This sequence comes from Dendrocalamus sinicus, assembly GCA_036346575.1. Lineage (NCBI taxonomy): Eukaryota > Viridiplantae > Streptophyta > Magnoliopsida > Poales > Poaceae > Dendrocalamus > Dendrocalamus sinicus. The sequence continues at coordinate 2,462,557 of CM070641.1, forward strand.
ATATGATTGTCATCTATTACAAAATATGCCATTAATTCATAATGGTGAGTCTAGATTCTTTATCCCCCCCACCACCGCCGTTGTTGTGCCATCATTGGTTCTGCCTGTCTGTGAGCCACTGCTCCCGGCTCTCTCCCTTCACCCTAATCACTCTCCCATGCCGCCCTTCTTCCACCTCTCCAGCGGGGTACCCCTGCCCTACCCCAATATCTTCCTCCTCGCCAGCGAAATCCCATCATGACGCCCTTCTTCCTCGTCTCTGACAACTACCGCCACTGAATCCGCCACCGCTGCTTCCTAACCCTCTCGTCTGGTCGCCCATGCTAACCCCCTCCCTACCCATTGCCAGTCTGCCGAGTCTGCCGCCTCCCTCAATTTCTCTCTATATCTAGGGCTCTCGTAAATCTAACCCTATTCTCAAGTGAACCCTAACCTTACCGGAGCATCACCACTGGTCATAGGCACATAGAGCATAAATTAGATTTTTTTGTTCGGATAATCCATTTTTTATTCGAAAATACATAAATATACCCGCGTAAATTTTTTTTTACAAAAATAGGCTCCAGTCGCCTAATGGTTGGGCGACTGGAGTCTTTCGCCCAACCAAATCGCGACAGCTGGAGAGTCTACCAACGGTTGGGCGATTAATTGCAGTCGCCCCACCGTTGGGCGACTTTAATGCAGTCGCCGAACCGTTGGGCGACTTCATTCCAGTCGCCGAACGGTTGGGCGACTGCGGGTGGCTATAAAGCGGCGCTCGCCCGCGTCGCCCGCACTATTCCGTTCGGCCGTCGCAGCGCAGAAGAGAAGGGGGGAAGGATGGAGAGGAAGAGAAGGAGAAGAGGAGGGGGAGAGAAAGAGAGGGAGAGGAGAGAAGAGGAGAGGGAGTGCGCGATTTTCAGGTAATTTTTTGTTGTTATATTTTTTGTTAGTGTAGATAATTAGTGTAGAAAATCAGTTTAGAAATATAGTTAAGAAAATTAGTTTAGAAATATAGTTTAGAAAATGTAGTGTAGAAAATTAGTTTAGAAATATAGTTTAGAAATATAGTTTAGAAAATTAGTTTACAAAATGTAGTTTAGAAATTTAGTTTAGAAATATAGTTTAGAAAATTAGTTTACAAAATGTAGTTTAGAAATTTAGTTTACAAAATGTAGTTTAGAAATATAGTTTAGAAAATTAGTTTACAAAATGTAGTTTAGAAATATAGTTTAGAAAATTAGTTTAGAAAATGTAGTGTAGAAATTTAGTTTATAAATTTAGTTTAGAAAATTAATTTACAAAATGTAGTTTAGAAATTTAGTTTAGAAATTAAATTTAGAAATATAATTTTCAAATTTTGTTTAGAAAATTTAGTTTATAAATTTTGTATACCATTTAGAAATGTACATGTATAAAATTTAGTTTATAAATATAGTTTAGAAATTTAGTTTATAAATATAGTTTAGAAAATTTAGATGTAGAAAATTTAATGTTGAAATTATTGTACAAATTTTGCAGGTATGACTCGTGCTGGACGTGACTCGGAGGCGGTTGTATTGTTGGACGAGCACGTGGACCGCTCTCATCGCGCTTCCCGTCTAGTGCCGCCACCGGGGAGCACGGACGAGCCGCCTCAGCTGGGAGTGGTCCGGACACGCACACCTCGCGTGGCCTGGGGACTCGACCCTCGTTGGACTGCTAGGTTTGCACTACTCCAGCGTTTAGTGCGACCGTACTTGCTGCGACGTACCGCGCGCTGTGCGATGCGTACACGAGGGTCAAGGCAAACTCGATCCTCACGGGCTGTCCCCTTCTACTGCAGTTGTGGTCGTTCGAGCGCTTAAGCGTCGGACGACCTGTGCTAGACGACATGGGTCCGTACGGGCCCGAGATGTATCCAGGGGGAGACGTCGACCGGCCGACGATGGGTTCTCTCTGGTGCCGCCGTCGAGTAAGTATTATCACAGTCAACTATTTGTTTCTTATTGACGATGGTCATTCTAAACAACTTGTCTTGTCGATATTGCAGGTACAGTTCGTGCACGTGCAGGTCACGCGGGCGTACCGGGTCTTTGTGGAGCAGCTCGACCGCATCACAGCCGACGATGTGCGTTGGGAGCCATCGCCGTCTGGCGATGCGAGCCCGTGCTCTGGCGGTCTGTCCTCACTTTCTTTGGCATGGCCAAGGCTTTCGGCTCACCGCCGGAAGCTCGTGTACCTCATCTACGTGGAGGACTCGCACCTTGATGGGTGATGCGGCGATTCGAACTACGGCACGGTTTACGTACGGTCGGACCATCGCTTCGCGGCACGTGCAGGTGAGTGATCGTTTGTGGTAAATATGTACATACTTACTACTGCGTTCGCAAGTATCTCACATTACGTAATGGTTCTATACGCAGGCACAGCGCGAAGGGAGTGAAAAGAGGCACGGACTGGTCGTTGAAGATGCACCACAGGTCGGCGGTGGCGGTGCGCTCGACGACCGCGTGGAGGAGGACCGCCCGTACGACAGCACGGAGTACGCGGTGTACCTTCACTGGTACTAGCCGCAGACCCGCCTGCCACACACGTCGCCACTCCAACGGACACGTACCCCGCGCACTTCGCGACGGACGCTCACCTCGCGGTACGTTACATGTCATTTCAAAGATTCCCAAATGGTAATGTCGTTTCGATAATCGACCATTTCATGTCTTTGTGTCGGTGGCGTCGGTTACGCCTATGTGCGAATCCGCACGCGATCGAGAGGCTCACGGTGGTGCGCGGTGACCCATGAGGAGGCGTCGGCTTTGCGCGTCGGATGCACGAGGGTGTAGACGTATCGTTAGCCCTCGTGTCCCTGCGAGGCTACCGACGGTCTCCACGCCCACCGCTCCGATCGCTCATCCATGCCACCCGACCAGCGTGGCACTACTGCGTGCACCGGCGTGGACACGTCCTCCACCGCCTCACCGAGCGGCCGGGGTTCAGCTGGCGGGGCCTCCTACACCGGTTCACTTCACGCCTCCCTACGCAGGGGTGTACGCCTCCTCCATGGCGCCGACACGGTACGCAGAGGGTCTTATATCGTGTTTATCAGAAGACAACATGCAACGAACTAAGGATATTAATATTGCAGTACTTACCAGCAGCAAGCGTCTCCCGAGCCGGAGGATGTGGACCGGTTTTTGCGGAGTGGCACGGGCGGTTCTCCGACGCAGCACCGGAGGTTCTCTCGCGATGCCCTCCCGGTGCACCGAGAGTACACGATCGAGAGTGCGGTGACTCCACCCAGCGAGGCGGGATAGACACCCTCCGCTCGTTTTACTTTTTGAGCGTCCTAACCCGTTGCACGGAGGAGGGCCAGCGAGGCCGTATGGGAAGACGCGGGCGCGGTGACGGGGCACACCAGGGTGACGAGTGAGGCGTGCTGCAGATGCTATATATGTTATGCATGTAATGAAAAAATATGCGACATGTTACTCACAGTTATATTATGAAGATTATTTAAATTTATATAGTCTATCATCTCTCTCCGCACATAAACTATTTCACTTAACAGTATATGTATCGATCGTTCTCTACTCAATCTTTCATAAAAAAAATTTAAAAACTTTTTACACACGTACAATATACAATGAACATAAACTTTTTTTACAACTTCACCGTATTTTTTAACGGTTAAACGTTACAAAATTCACAAAATCTAAAACAATCACGGGGGCTACATGCAGTCGCTTAACGGGATGGAGTTTTTTGCTATTATAGTACTCCAAAAGTATGGCTTCGATAAAACGGTATCCACGTCGTGGGCTTCTCTAAAACGATACCTATTTCGTGTACTCCTCTCTATAATAGTATTCCTAGGGATTTGAACTCAAATTATTTTGATTTTCAAATTTTATCTCTTCTATATGACTAAACTACCCAACCTAAATTTGTTTAGACAGCAGCCGTCTCCCTCTTCGCTCCCCGCCCACAAATCCCAATTCTGCTCCAAACTTTTCGCGAAACTTCCCAAGATTCGCCGGCGCTTCGAAGCAAAACAGCGAAACCCACCGGCGATCCGTCGTCTCCCTCCACTCCTCTCCACCCAAAAATTTCCCCCGAAAACTTTGAATCTTGCAGCCTCCCTCCCACCTCCGTTACAAATACCCATGGATTCATATGGAGGAAATAAAATTCGAAAATCAAAATAATTTGAGTTCAAATTCCTAGGAATACTATTATAGAGAAGAATACATAAAATATGTATTGTTTTGGAGAAGCCCATGATGTGAATACCGTTTTGTCGAAGCCATACTTAAGGAGTACTATAATAGCAAAAAACTCAACGGGATGGCGACTGCATGCTAGTCGCCTAACCGGATGGCGACTACATTTAAGTCGCCGAACGGAACAGCGACTTAATGCAGTCGCGCTACTGTGCAGCGAGATATATTGTGTCGCGATTTGGTTGGGCGAAAGGCTTCAGTCGCCCAACCATTAAGCGACTGGAGCCTATTTTTGTAAAAAAATTTCCTACGGGTATATTTACGTATTTTCGAATAAAAAATAGATTATCCGTACAAAAAATTCGCATAAATTACGAGGTAAAATTGGAAAGACCGAAATCCAAGTACTCTCGTAGATAAAGAAATACTGAAGTCCTCCTTAGCAATTTCCTTCTGGGTTTTATTTACGCTGGTAAATAACATCATATCGACGTACAGAAACAGCTGCCGCGTGAAGCCACGGCCCATGCTTCCAATTTAGTGCGTCCGCATGCAATAATGCCGTTCAATTCGTACGTTCAGCGAGCGAGCGCGCGCGCGAGAGAGAGGCATGTAGGATCGTACTATCTTCATCTATTGAGCTCTGTGTCCTTCGTTATGACGATTTATACCTTCATTTGTCCCGACACCCCGTCTGCAGTGGAGCACTGCAGCCCATAAAGGTAGTCTTGTCAATTCCCCAATCATCATATTTCGATCCCACTTATTTCAGCTTGAACTTCTGACTTCTGATTTATTTTTTACTATTTATAAATTTTATTTTTTCGCTTTTTTGCCGATTTTTTCCCATATTCGTTCGTGTTGTCCGTGATGAGCTTACATATTTTTCTATTTTTAAATTTTTTAAATTTAATTATACCAAATAAGCCATATTCAGTTACAGTGTAATTTTAGCTAACTATAGTATAATTTCAGCTATAACCCACAGTTTTTTAACCCAACCGAGCGGAGCCGAACCTCTTCCACTTTCCTGCTGTGCATCGCTTTGGCTTGGTTTAATTAGACCCATTCCTGATGGAACACACTCGTCTCGTTGCCTGCTTGCCTGCTTTAGCTCGCCAATTCCCACAGATAGTGATCGACGCCAAAAATCCCAAGAAAAAGAAGATCCATCCATCTGTTGAGTAATTGCACGGTAACACCTATTACGGGGTGTTTTTTTGCTATGGTTGATAGATTTTAACTGTGGTTGATAGCTTTTGTCTGTACTTTTCGATGTGGCAATGGACGACGGAGATGCCGACATATATAGCGTATACGGTTTTGAGTTTGAAAAGTCGTTTAGAAAATCCGCTTTAAAAGATCATCTTATTTCAATGTCTAACTTCCGAAAAAACTAAAAACCGAAAGTAAAAACCAAAAACAAAAAAAGAAGGGGCCTACAACATATCAACATATTGGTACATGCATTCTTAATTTTACACGGGAAACTAAATATCTAGTGTAATATAAATACCGTGTGATTGTTGCACTCGCGCGGATGCAACTGCACTTGCCCTCGCAAGAAAAGAGAGAGAGAAACTACTTGTACTACTACTGTAGTTGGGTTGCAAACCTGCAGCGCATGCTTGCCCTTTTCTGGTAGAGAATGAGATGCTGATGATGACTATATTGCCAAGCAAAGCACGCAGGCACAGCACTATTACCGGCAAATTGTGCAGCAATCAGCTGCGGATAGGACTGTAAACGAGCTAAACTTGAGCGACTCTGGTCTCTCAAACTCGAGCTCAGTATAAGCTTGAGCTAAACTCGAGCGAGGCTGAGTTTAGGCCTGAGCCTGGAGCTTAGCTCGGCCCAAACTCGAGCTCGATTCGAATAAACTCGATAACAGTTAAAATAATATAATATGCATTATTTTTTCACAATAAGAAAAACTCGAGTTTGAGCTCGGCTCGAGCTCGATAACAATAAAAAATAATTCAACATACACTAATTTTCAATAATAGAAAAGCTTGAGCTCAACCTAAGTAAGCTCGGTAAAAGTTAGTATGTATGTAGGCTGTAAAAAAACACTTGAGACTCGTGAGCTATTCGAGCTCGACTTGTTGAAGCTTGTGACTTAGGATTGCTCAAGTTCAGCTTATTTAAAGCTTAAGCCGAGTACAAATTTGATCGGTTCGCCTTAAGCTTCTGACTTCTGGCTTATTTTTTACTATTCATAAATTTCGTCTTTTTCTGAACTTTTGGCTTTTTGTTGAGCTTTTTTGCTGGTTCTTTTTTCCCGTATTCGTTTGTATTATACATAATGAGCTAACATATTTTTTATATTTTTTATATTTTTAAATTTAATTATGCTAAATAAGTTTCTGTCAGCTACAATGTTTTTTTCAGCTAGTTACAGTAATTTCTGTCAAAAGTCAGAAAAAAAGCCCAACTGATCACCATAAATCTAAAGTGTGTGAAGCTTAGGCACCTCGTGAGGCTTCAGCTTTTTTTACAGCCGAGCTGCGGGGGCCCTGGCTTCTGTAATACAGTTGGCATCACATCACCAGCCGTCAGCGATTACTTTTGGATTCTTTCTAACGGTGCAGATTGAACTGATTGATTGAATATTCTGTACCACTGGTCAATGCAGAGTGCACACGTAAGATGCTTGCCAAAATGTTCCATTGCTGGATGCCAGGTCAAAACTATAGTGTGATTGTGAAGATAACAAGAGAAAGGGGATTGGATTGTTCAGGACTCGCGCAATCAACATGCGAAGCCGAAACTCAGTCATATAGCAATGAATCTAGGCCCCCGTTTTTCAGATGGGCTTCAGGATACATATCGTTACAACAGATCAGTCCAGATCTGATTCCAAACTCTATCTCTACATATAGGACTTCCATCTTTATACATAAACTTCCTGATACACTTCTAAACATATCCGCACCTTCTATCTGCCAATAAACCCCCTCAATCACAATTTTACAAGATTGAGACTGTTTCTGAATCGCTGCAGAAGATGCATTGAGTGCGGTTTTGTAAACCCATTAGCAATTTAATCCTGTGAAGGAATAAATCGTAATCCAGTATTTTGCGAGCAACTTGTTCTCTGATAAAGTGGAAATTTATCTCAATGTATTTCGTACGAGCATTAAACATTGGATTGGCCGATAGGTATGTTACATCTAAATTATCACACCATAAACATATAGCCCTAGGTTGAAACACACCAAGATCTCCCAAGAGAGATTAAACCCAAACAATTTCGGCTATCGCATTTGCTAATGCCTTATACTCGGCTTCAGTACTTGATCTTAATATGGTTGCTTGCTTTCGAGCACTCCAAGAAAGCAAATTAGACCCCAAAAATACGGCAAACCCACCGGTTGATCTTCAGTCATCTGGATAGCCTACCCAATCAGCATATGAGAAAGCACTAACCATAGAAGAGGGAGACTTCCTAATGCTTAGACCAAGATCAGTTGTACACTTAAGATATCTCAGTATACGTTTGACTATAGCCCAACGTTGAGTTGATGGAGAATGCAAGTATTGGCATACCTTATTAACTGAATATGAAATGTCAGGCTGAGTCAAGGTGAGATATTGCAAAGCACCAACCACACTTCTATACTTTGTGGCATCAACGAACGATTAGTCCATTTGTTGAGGGAGGAAGAAATTAAATGGTATGAGAGAGCAAAAACTAAGGACCTTTTGGAGGGTGATAATAATACCCAATATTTCCATCTGGTTGCTAATGGTAAACATAGAAAACAACACATTTTCAAGCTAGAACAAGAGGATGGGATAATAGAGGGTGATGCTGAATTAAAAGCATATATCACTAAATATTATAAAGAGTTGTTTGGGCCTTCAGTTGATAACAATTTTAGCTTACTGGAGAATCAAATACAAGATATCTCATAGGTCACAGAGGAGGAAAATGCCATTCTAATCGCTCCTTTTACGGATAAAGAAGTAAAAGAGGCTGTGTTCCAAATGGAACACAATAAATCTCCTGGCCCTGATGGCTTCCCATCAGAATTTTATCAGGTCTTTTGGGAAATTATAAAAGATGATCTTTTGGCGCTATTCAATGATTTCTTTGCAGATCGCCTTCCTTTATTCAGCCTCAATTTTGGAGTGATTACCCTACTTCCAAAAATTAAAGAGGCAACAAAAATCCAACAATATAGACCTATTTGTTTACTCAATGTGAGCTTCAAAATTTTCACAAAGGTCGCCACAAATCGACTAATGGGAGTGGCTAGTAAGGTAGTACAACCTACTCAAACGGCTTTCATGCCTGGCCGAAATATCATGGAGGGTGTGGTGATTTTGCATGAAACCATACATGAGTTACACACCAAAAAACTAAATGGTGTCATAATTAAAATTGACTTTGAGAAGGCTTATGATAAAGTCAAATGGTCCTTTCTACAACAAACCTTGCGAATGAAGGGGTTCTGCCAGCAATGGTGTAATTGGGTGGAAAAGTTTGTAACTGGAGGTAGTGTGGGCATCAAGATTAATGATGACATTGGGCACTATTTCCAAACGAAAAAAGGTCTTAGGCAAGGAGATCCTATGTCACCCATTCATTTAACATCGTGGCGGACATGCTTTCAATTTTGATTAAGAGGGCAAAGAGGATGGCCAAATTAGAGGAATCATACCTCACGGTGGATGATGGATTGTCCATCTTGCAATATCTTGATGATACAATCCTTTTATAGACCATGATTTGGAGCAAGCTAAGAATATGAAATTGCTTTGCGTTGTGTTTTGAACAACTATCCGGTCTAAAAATTAATTTCCACAAAAGTGAGATTTTCTGCTATGGAGAGGCAAAGCATTATGAACAGGAATATACTCAGCTTTTTGGTTGCAAAATAGGATCATATCCATTCCGGTACTTAGGCATTCCGATGCACCATCGCAAACTCTGCATTACAGACTGGGGTGTAATTGAGGAAAGATTTAGACGTAAATTAAGTACTTGGAAGGCAAAACATATGTCCTATGGGGGCGGACTTGTTTTACTAAATTCAGTCCTTAGTAGCCTACCTATGTTTATGATGTCCTTCTTTGAAATACCAAAAGGTGTTCTAAAGAAACTTGATTTCTATCGATCAAGATTCTTTTGGCAAGGTAATCATGAGAAACATAAATACCGCCTTGCCAAGTGGGATATTCTTTGTCGCCCCAAAGATCAAGGTGGTCTAGGCATATGAGATCTCTTGATTAAAAATAAATGCCTTCTCAATAAATGGTTATTTAAACTTCTTAATGCAGAAGGAACTGCGGACCTTAATTAAAAATAAATATTTGAGTTGAAATGTTTATCACGGTACAAATCAAACACAGTGATTCTCATTTTGGAAAGGTCTTTTAAAGGTTAGGGGAGATTTTCTAGGGTGTGGTACCTTCATGATAGGAGATGGTTCACAAACTAGATTTTGGGAGGATAATTGGGTGGGTTCTAAGTCCCTTAAAGAACAATTTCCGAGCCTGTATAGTTTAGTCCATTACCCCCAGGTCACAGTGGCACATGTTATGAATTAGGTGCCATTGAATGTATCTTTTCGAAGAGCTTTAGTGGGAGATAAATTGACCGCTTGGCTTAATCTAGTAGCTCAAATTGCTAATATTCAGCTTACCAATATGAAGGACTTTTTTTCCTGGGATTTACATAGAAATGGTATTTTTTCTGTGCGATCTATGTACAATTATCTTATGAACCAGGGCAACCCTTTTGCGCATACTATCATTTGGAAGCTGAAACTCCCCTTGAAGATAAAAATCTTCCTTTGGTATCTTCAAAGAGGGGTGATTTTAACAAAGGATAACTTAGCTAAGAGGAATTGGCATGGGAATCAAAAGTGTTGCTTCTGCAATTGCAATGAAACAATTAATCACCTTTTCTTTGATTGCCAACATGCTAAGAATATCTGGCGTATAATGCACATAGCTACTGGGTTAACTCCTCCTAGGTCTATACCTCATATCTTTGTGGAATTGGTTAGCGGCGTTGGGAATAGTGCTCAAAGTCGATCTTAGTGGGTGTCGCCGCTCTTACGTGGGCTATCGGTGTACGGAATGATGTTATTTTGAAAAGAAACGATATTTTTTTATGCGAGCTACCTTGAGGATCATTAGGCTGCGGTTCTGGGCATTGATGCAGCGTGAGGATGCAAAGGAGACCATTCGACTGGCGAGCCGAGCACTAGAAGTTGTCACATTGGACTTTTTCGCCAAGAGCGGATGGAGGAGCAATAATAGACTTTGCTTTTAATCACTTTGATCAACTTGTATTCTCGTTTCCTTTTTTTAACAGCAATTAGCTGAACACCTTGTAAGAACTTGGCTGTGTGCGCTTGCAGAGGCCGGAATTTATTTTCCATTATCTAAAAAAGTAGGTCCAAGAGTTTCTCCTTTGGCAAGTGACAACTTCTCAGATACAGATAATGGAGTAGGAATAGATTTGCATCCTCCCATGCCTACTTTGTTGAGCAGATCCGAGGCATATTTAGCCTGTGATAAAAATGATGCCATCTAAAGTTTGTGTAACGTCAATACCTAAGAAATAATGAAGATCTCCTAAGTCTTTTAGAGCAAACTCTCTTCTCAGATCATCAAGCAGTTTAGCTACAACTGAATAAGAAGAGCCTATTACAACAATGTCGTCCACATAGATAAGAAGGTAAATGACAGTGCCGGCCCTGTTGTAGATAAACAGAGATGTATCCACTCGAGATGAGACAAAGCTTAGCCCCTGAAGCTTTGAGCTTAGTCATGCATGTCATGCACGAGGCGCTCATTTAAGTCTGTATAGTGATTTATCCAATTTATAGACAAACTAAGGATATTTGGGATTCTCATAACCCGGTGGCTGGTTCATGAATACTTCCTCTTCTAGAATACCATGAAGGAACACGTTCTGCACATCTAACTACCGACGGCTCCACCCTCGAAAACTACAATGGATAGCACAATACGGATGGTTGCATGTTTTACAATAGGGCTAAAGGTATCACCATAATCAATACCATATCTTTGCTTGAATCCTTTAGCTACTAGATGAGCTTTGTATCTGTCAATTGAGCCATCAACTTTCCTCTTCGTTTTGTACACTCATTTGCAATCAATAAGGTTGCTCTCTAGCTGACGAGGAACCAAATGCCAAGTTTGGTTGTGAAGGAGGGCATCATACTCCTCATCCATGGCCTTCTTCCACTTGGGATCAGAAAAGGCTTCTCGTTGTGAGATAGGTTCATTAGCAATACAAAGATTAGCATAGCAAATGGTGCCATCAGTGTACCATTTGCGAACATGTATATTGTTCTAAAGTCTTGTAACTGGACGTTGGGGGGTGATTGAGGCTGTCTAATCAAGTACCAACGCAGATGATGAAGCAGCAGAGATACTTGTGCTATCCTCCTGCACACCTCCACTGGTCTCCCGTAGCGATGAGGCACTGCTCCCATATTGTTCTCGTGTAGCCAATTAGGCATAATCAACTATTGTTGAGCTGACAACTGTTAGAATGATCTCAGGGGATTTGGCCCAACGGCCAAATCCCCCTGCTCGCATACGATCGGGGCGCCACCATTGGTGGTCAGGGGCCTGTCGCCAGCGCCATATAAAAGAGGTGGGGGCCGGGGCCGCACGCACACCAAGGTTCACCGTGCCGCCGGCAGACCCACCGAAAAACCCTAAACCCGATCTGTTGAGGGGGCGCTCCAGCGACGGGAAGACCCACCGCCAAGAAGATCACCGCCGCTTCCGGAGACGCCGCCGCAGGAGACGCCGCTCCTCTTCCCGACCGCCGCTGCCGCGGCGCAGAGCTTCACCGACGAACCGCGATGGCGGCTCTTCATCCTCTACACCGGACGGTTGGTACTCTCTCTCTTTCTCCGTTTTACCTCAAGAACCCGAACACAATAGAAACCCGCTAGATCTAACCTAGGAGATCCTAAAGAACTAGACCTAACAATGGTATCAGAGCTTCCTAGAGGTAGATCTAGTGCGGAAAAGGAAAAGAACAAAGATCCCCCCCAACCCTAGCAATGGCAAAAGAAAGAAGAAGAGGGGACTCACGGTTCTTGTGTCGCTTCTTGTGGGAGCCGCCGCGCCGCCGCTGAGCCGCTTTGCGCGCTGCTGCCGGGCCGCCTTTTTGGGCGCGCCATGGCGGCGCCATGTATTGCCGCCGTTAGCCGCCATTGTCGCGCGTCCGTCGCCGCGCCTAGGGCCCGCGCGCGCCGCTGAGCCGCCGGGCGCGCGCGCTTCGGGGCGTCGCGGCCGCCATCGCGTCGCGGGAGAGGGCCGCCGCTCCATCGCCTCGCGGGACAGGGAGCCGCCGCTCCGATTTTTTCGCAAGGGGGCGGGCGCAAATGAGCTAGGGTTAGGGTTGCCTGGCTTTTGATCGGGCGAAAGAGGCGCTGAGCCGTCGGATGGCATCGAACGGCTGAGGTCGCGCCGAGCCGCACGGGCTTCTTTTGGCCCAGGCGGGAAGGAAATTTCCGCCGAGCCAGTTGCGGCCGGCGCGGGGCGCGATGCGCGCTAGTGCGCCGAGGCGCGGCGAAGCGCGTGGGAGTCGGTGGCGGGCGGCGCGTGAGGCGCGGGCGTGTCGCAGGCGCACCGGGCCGCGTCGCGAGGCGCATGGCGCGCGGCGTGAGGCGCGGCTGAGCCAGGCCGCCGTGGCGTGGGCCGCGGCTGCGCAGGCCGGGCCAAATGGCCGGTTTGAACAAAAAAAACCGAAAATTGATGTTTAATGTTTTTCAGAAGTATTTTTTGATGAATTTGAATGAAATTTGATCCAAAATCTCTGTAAATTTTTGCACCAACGTGTTTATTTTTCCAGAGATTAAATGTGCATAGTATAATGCTTCTGAATAATGAATTATTTTTTAGAATAATTACAGTTTCCGCTGCAAAAGTTAATGTTGATTGATTTTCATTATTAAATTCGAACCAACGGGAGAATTTAATTTTGGAAAAATAGAGATAAATCCCAGATAATTATGATATTGTTATTTTTCTGACCAACGTTGATAATAACAATATTATACTTTTTTAATTGATGATTTTATGCATTATTTCTATTTCTGCCCAACGGTGATGTAGATTTAATGTATAGATAAAATTGTTTTTAATTGTATGTCATATTTTTGACCAACGTTGGAAATAAGGCATATAATTTTACTGTTATGTTCTCACTGTATATGAATTGTATTTTTCAGGCGGATACAACTTGATGAGTTGTATCAGAGAGATCCCCACTCTCAAAGGAGATAATTATGGAGAGTGGAAGAAAAAGATAGACTTAGCGTTTATCTTGGCTGAGGTGGACTGGGTCCTCACTACAGCACGTCCCACTGAGCCTATGGCACCGGTGAGGGATCAAAATGAGGATGATACTGCTTGGCAGAAAAGACAGAGGGATCATGCTCCCTTACAGATGTCTTATGACCTTGAGCATAAGAAATGGACCACAGCCGACAAGAAATGTATGGCTGTGATAAAGAACACGATTGAGCCTGCTATTGTGGGCTCAATTGCAGAGTGTGACACTTGTCACGAGTACCTTGAGAGAATAAAGAGTCGGTTCTTGGCTCTTCAAAGACTTATGCTACGGTGATTAAGCGACTTGTGAGAGAGGTACTCGGTGGTGGCAAGTGGCATAAGAGAGCACATACTGCGGATGAGCAACTTGGCATCCAAGCTTAAACCAATGGATTTGGCTCTCAAGGATGAGTTCCTTATTCATTTGGTTTTTGCTTCCTTGCCTAAAGAGTTTGACACTTTTGTTGTCAACTATAACATGCAGCCCGAGAAATGGAACTTGGAAAAGTGCATAGCTATGTGTGTGCAAGAGGAGGAAAGAATTAAATCCTCACATGGTGGATCTATCAACTATGTGAAGGATAACAAGAAAAAGAACTTCAACAGTACCTCCTTCTCAAAGAACAAGGGAAAAGCCTCTGTCCATCAGCCTCAACAGAATAAATTTGTTGTAGACAAAGATCAGTGTCTTCACTGCAAGAAGACGTGACACTACAAGAAGAATTGTCCTGATTATTTAAAGATGATAATGGCAAAGAAAGGTGAGAACATTATTACCTTTATAAATGAATCCCTGTATGTGCAATATTCGAAATCCACTTGGTGGATTGACTCAGGAGCAACTGTTCATGTTGCTAATTCTTTACAGGGATTCCGTTCGACGAGGACTACGCAAAGAAACGAAAGATGCATTAAAGTTGCAAATGGAGTCCAAGCTGAAGTTGAAGCCGTTGGGGATTTTTCATTAGAGTTAGCTAATGGCTCCAATCTTTTACTTAGAGATGTCCTTTTTGTTCCCTCTTTACTGAGGAATTTGATTAGTGTTTCAAATTTGGACAAAGATGGTTATGATTGTAATTTTGGAAATGGCAAGTGTGAAATAATGTTTAATAAAGAATGTGTTGGTCTTGCCATCTTACAGAATGAGCTTTATTTGTTATCATTATGTGATGATGTGAATGTCGTATGCGAAAATGGGAACGTCGCGTGCGAGAAAGTGATTGAATCCTCGTCTACAAATGTAAACAGAAAACGAAAGAGAACTCTAAATGAGTCGTCGAAATTATGGCACTGTCGTTTAGGCCATATTTTGAGGGGGAGAATAGAAAGACTAGTTAAGAATGATATTCTTCCTCCATTAGAGTTCTCAGACTTAGAACAATGCAGAGAATGCATTAAAGGAAAATATGTAAAGAAAATTAAAAAAGACGCTAAAAGAAGCACAGGAGTTCTACAAATTGTTCACACAGACATTTGTGGTCCTTTTCCTGTGAAAAGTGTGGATGGTTATGACTCGTTCATAACATTCACAGATAATTACTCCCGTTATGGATATATTTATCCAATCAAAGAAAGAAATGAAGCCTTGGATAAATTCAAAATATTTAAGGCTGAAATTGAAAACCAACACGATTTAAAGATTAAGATAGTCCGATCGATCGTGGGGAGTACTACGATCGACATACCCCATATGGACAAGTTCTGGACCTTTTGCAAGGTTTTACAGAAAATGGAATAGTGGCCGAGATTCTACACCGGCGAACCTCAAAGAAATGGAGTAGTGAAAGATGCAACCGCACCTCGATGGATATGGTGCGAAGCATGATGAGCTACTCCACACCGCCATTGAGTTTATGGATGGAGGCGTTGAAAACCGCCATTCATATTCTCAACAGAGTCCCTAGTAAGTCGGTGCCCAAAACAAATGCGAGTTGTGGACGAGGAAGAGTTCCTCACTAAACCACTTACGTGTGTGGGGAGTCTGCTTTGAGGCTAAAGTATTTAACCCAAACCTTGGGAAGCTTGATCCCAAAACAGTGAGTTGCCATTTCATTGGCTATCCTGAAAAGTCAAAAGGTTTTCGTTTCTACTGTCCAAACAGATATACAAAATTTGTAGAAACGAGACACGCTGTCTTCTTAGAGGATGAAATGATGAGAGGAAGCATGGTAGCTCGAGAGATTGACCTTGAAGAGAAGCGGGTGTATGCGCCCACTCCGATGATTCAAGAGCCATTCTTCACACTACTGTTGCTGCACCGACGGTGCAAGACAACGTGGTGCAAGACTGTTATTGTTCCTCCTGTGGCAACAATGAATGATAATGAGGAACTGTTTTTCAGGATCCTATAGAACCTATTGCCACAGATGAGGGGAGCAACAAAGACCTCAAGCAGAAGATGTACCAAATGAGGAGGCCCAGGAGGTCTCAAAGAGTAAGAAGATCACTATTTCGATGATTATCAGATTTATCATACAGAGGAATTTCAAATGGAGGATGATCCCACCTCATTTGAAGAAGCCATGAGAAGCGAAAATTCCTCAAAATGGCTTGTGGCCATGGAAGAGGAAATGAGGTCCATGAAGACTAATAAAGTCGGGACTTGGAAATTATTCCTAAAGGAGCCAAACAGAGGGTGTAAATGGGTCTACAAGACAAAGCATGACTCCCAAGGGAATGTAGAAAGATACAAAGCGCGACTTGTGGCAAAAGGCTTTACGCAAAGAGAAGGGATTGATTACAATGAGACCTTTTCTCCAGTCTCATGTAAAGATTCTTCGAATCATAATGGCATTAGTAGCACATTATGATTTAGAGCTACATCGATGGATGTAAAGATGGCATTTCTTAATGGGGATTTGGAGGAAAATGTTTACATGGCACAACCGAAAGGTTTTGTCGTGGAAGGAAATGAAAGAATGGGATGCCGCCTAAAGAAATCGATTTATGGAGTTAAAGCAAACTTCAAGACAGTGGTACTTGAAGTTTGACAAGATAATAAGGAAATTTGGGTTTAAAGAGAATGTAGAGGACAAGCGTGTTTATGCAAAGTTTAAAGATGGGAAGTTTATCTTCCTAATCCAGTATGTGGATGATATCCTCATCGGCTAGTAGTGATGTCATCACATCTTGGAGACAAAGAAGTTTTGTCCTCGAACTTTGATATGAAAGACCTTGGTGAAGCTTCGTTCGTTCTAGGGATCGAAATTCACCGGGATAGAAACAAGAGGATATTGGGACTGTCACAAAAGGCATACATAGATAAAGTCTTAAAGAAATTTGGTATGCATAAAAGTAGTCCTTCACCTGCACCTATAGTCAAGGGCGACAGATATGGGGATTTTCAATGCCCCAGGAACCAGTATGAGATCGATCAAATGAAAGCGGTTCCAGATGCTTCAGCTGTCGGAAGCTTACAGTATGCACACGCCCTGACTTAGCATTTGTTACAGGGTTACTTGGCAGATTGCAGAGCAATCCTGGAATAGAACATTGGAAATTGATAAAGAAAGTCTTGCGTTATTTGCAAGGAACAAAAGGCCTCATGATGGCATACAGAAGATCAGATTCACTCCATATAGTGGGGTATACAGATTCTGATTTTGCGGAGATGATAGAAAGTCTACATCCGGATATGTGTTCACTCTCATTGGAGGAGCTATATCGTGGAAAGGTCAAAGCAAACCGTCACTACATCGCCCACAATGTATGCCGAGTTTGTAGCATGTTATGAGGCTACGGGCGGTGAATCGGCTAAAGAAGTTCATACCCGTTTAAAAGTGGTTGACGACATCAATAGACCACTTAAGTTGTACTGCGATAATGAACCCGCAGTAATGTATGCCCACAACAATAAGTCAAGTGGTGTTGCCAAACACATTGATATAAAGTATTATGTTGTGAAAGATAAAGTTCGGGATCAAATTATAAGTCTAGAGCATATAAGTATCGCAAAGATGTTAGCGGATCCGCTTACTAAAGGCTTACCACCCAACGTGTTCAGAGAACATGTAGCCGGCATGGGTTTAAGGGAAAGCCTATGATTCCTGAACTAAAAGATGGCCCAAAAGATTAAAGTAACTATTTCAGAACAGAGAGGTGTATTGTAGCTGTTGAATCTATCGGCGATTGACCGTGACGATGAGACATGTTCTATGCACTAATCTGTGATGGAATGTGTAAAGCCAAAAGTAATTAAAGATAAAGTATAGATTGAGATCAAGGGGGAGAATGTTAGAATGATCTCAGGGGATTTGGCCCAACGGCCAAATCCCCCCCTTGCTCGCGCCCTGATCGGGGGCGCCCAGCCCATTTGGCTGGTGGGCCCCTGTCGCCAGCGCCATATAAAAGAGGTGGGGGCCGGGGCGGCACGCACACCAAGGTTCACCGTGCCGCCGCCAGACCCACCGAAAAACCCTAAACCCGATCTGTTGAGGGGGCGCTCCAGCGACGGGAAGACCCACCGCCAAGGAGATCACCGCCGCCGGAGACGCGCCGCGTGGAGACGCCGCTCCTCTTCCCCGACCGTCGCTGCCCGTGCGCAGAGCTTCACCGACGAACCGCGATGGCCGGCTCTTCATCCTCTACACCGGACGGTTGGTACCTCTCTCTCTTTCTCCGTTTTACCTCAATAACCCGAACGCAATAGAAACCCCGCTAGATCTAACCTAGGAGATCCTAAAGAACTAGACCTAACAACAACATCATCAAGTGACCCTGCAGTCTGCATGAGTGAGTTAGATAACATAAGAGCACAATTATCATGTAACACACGAGTCTCTTGGTCATTCGGGGTAGGAAGATGAGGCAAGAAAATCAGATCAGAGGGAGGAGTATGCAGAGAACCAGAAGACGGCAATGAGAAAGGAAAAACTCCTTCATCGAAAATAATATCTCGAGAAATGTAGACTCTTCCTGTGAATGGAAGTAGGCACTTATAACCTTTGTGGAGACTGCTATAGTCGCGGAATACACAAAGCTAAGTTTTCATGTATTGTATGTCACTCGAAGGATTTTGGAAAGGAATAGTCCAAATTTTTCTGGAAAAGCCGTTCTAGAGGAGTAGAGAGATTAAAGACATGGCTAGGTACTCTGTTGATAAGAAAGACAGAGGTTAAGAATGCTTCATCCCAAAATTTAAGTAGCACAGAGGTGTGAGCAAGAAGAGCAAGCCCGATTTCAACAATGTGACAATGCTTGCGTTCAGCTGAGCTGTTTTGTTGGTGTGTGAGAGGACATGACACGTGACGAGCAATGCCGACTTGTTGAAAAAATGAATTTAACTTTTGGTATTCGCCACCCCAGTTGGTTTGTACAGAAAGTATCTTCCTATTTAGGAGACATTCAACATGTTTTTAGAACTGGGCAAAAATATAAAAGACATCATATTTGTTTTTCAATATGTAGATTCAAGTGAATTTACAAAAGTCATCAATGAAACTGACATAATATCTATAGCCATTAATAGATGGAGGAGCAGGGCCCCAAACATCAGAAAAAATGAGTTCCAAAGGAACAGTGGAAGTATTATTCGAATGAGAGAAAGACAATTGATTACTTTTGGCCTATTGACATGCATCACAGATTGACATACTATTGGATTTATTGGAGCATGATAAATTATTGCTACTAATAACATGCTGAACTATAGAGAAAGAAGGATGTTCTAGATGACTATGCCATCTCTCTTGAGTGTCTCTAATCATGGCTAGGTCTTGTTTTCTTGATGAAGATGGCTGTCACTTAATGGTGTAAAGTCCTTTGTCACACCGTCCTCGAAGAAGAGCTCTCCTTGTAGATTGATCCTTGAGAAAAAAATGACCAGAGTGAAATTCAAGGAAAACATTATTGTCAAATGTGAGACGGTGAATAGAAAGAAGATTTTTTGTGGCATTAGGAGCATATAGAACATTATTGAGATGACTGTCATGGGACTGGAAGGACATTTTAGAATGACCAATATGGCTGATGTGCATACCTGACCCATTAGCTGTGTGTACCTAATTACGACCATGGTACTTTTCACTCATGGTCAACCTGTCAAGATCACTGGTGATGTGATCTATAGCACCTATGTTGACATACCAATTGGTGTCAACATTGTAGCTGCTATTGACATTGACCATGGATGCACTTCTATTCTCATCAGCAGCTTGATAGGAATGATTAAATCTATTGTAGCATATTAGAGCCATGTGCCCTATCTTGCCGCAAACCTAGCAGGTGGGTCAATTGTTGTTGAAGTAGCCATTTTGTTTTCTGCCACCATGATTGCCTTCACAGCCTCCACGGTTCCCCCATCCTCCTCCACCTGAAGCCATGTCCGTAGAAGGAAACATCAACATGCTGGTGCTCCAGTCTCATCTCAAAATTCAAGAGATGAGCATATAGATCACTGATATTATTCGGATCTATTTGCGTGGTGATCAAAGCAACTAGTGGATTGTAGTCAGAATCGAGAGCTGCGAGCACAGAGGAGACAAACTCCTCTTCTTCCAAGGGTTTTCCAGCAGACGCCATCGTGTCTGCTAGAGACTTCATCTTACTGAAGTAATTGGTAATAAACTACCTCTTTTTCTTGGTGTTGGATAGAAGCATCCGCACTTGTATGATCCTTGCTCGAGATTGCGATGAGAACATACGTTCAAGTGCATTCCAGACTTCAGCTGCAATAGGCAGGAAAAGAACCTGTGACAGAACCTCAAGAGACAAAGATGAAAGCAAGGAGCTAAGTACTACTTGTTCAGATTGAACCTAGATTTGATATGCTAGACTCTAAACTTGGACTGTATTCCCATCCATCATTTGAGAAACAAGAACATCAAGAGCCTTGTTGGTGCTGTCAACATAGCCGAGCATCTGCTGTCCGTGGAGATAAGGAAGGATCTGAGCCTTCCACAACAGATAATTTTCGCGCGTCAGCTTAACATTGATGAGGTGGCCGAAAGCAGGCATGGGGAGGAGTCCACTGCTGGAACTGGTGGATAAGTGCATCATTGAGTTCATCGCTGGCGCCGACGATAAGGAGATGGAGCTTTTGGTAGACATGTACTTACGGAAGAGCTGGCTCTGATACCATATGAAGATAACAAGAGAAAGGGGATTGGTTTGTTCAGGACTTGCGCAATCGACATGTGCAGCCGAGACTCTGTTATGTAGCAATGAAACTATGCCCCCGTTTTTCAGATGGGCTGTAGGATACACATCGTTACAACAGATCAGTCCAGGTCTGATTCCAAACTCTATCTCTACATACAAATAGGACTTCTATCTTTATACATAAACATTCTGATACACTTCTAAACATATCCACACCTTCTATTTGCTAATAGTGATAGGTAACTTTAGCTATTTTGCAGTGGCATAAAATTAGCACTAACCGATATTTATGGTGGCAAATCTCAGATAGGCCAGCTCGCAAGGGAGAATATGCAATTAATTATACTGACATGCATGTACCCCACAAGTTCAAGTAGGGACTTGATTTTGCCTCTACAACTCACTACTGCGTCCATCGTCTTCCAAAACTTAATCGTGGTTTGACATCGATCCAAAAGTTAGTCATGTTAAGTCGGGATGGAAAAATCAAGCCACTTGGATGCTATGGCAAATGCCACATTGTTTAGAGATCTGGCACATCAACTAAATTATGATACTCTCCGAGCCCTCAATTGTAGGAACTATTATTTATTTTTTTAATGTAAACTAGTGTATCCCAATTGCACGTGTGTCATGTAGTTGCTGTCCTAACTAACTCTTTTTTATAAAAAAAACAGCATCAAAATGTAGCTAGTATAAGGCCATGTTTGGATCCTATGGTCTAAAGTTTAGTTGTCTAAAGTTTTGGACTAAACTTTAGTTGGCTAAACTTTAGTCGAATGTCCTGTTTGGATCCTGTACTAATAGATAGGACTAAAGTTTCAAAAAAACCATACTACCTCTCCTCGTTTCATGCGTCAGCCATTAAATGGGAGGTGAGAGACCAACATGCATGGGTAAACACGTCTTTGTGCCTAAGAACCCAAAACTTTAGACCACTTTAGTTCACTTTGGTGGACTAATGGTCTAAAGTGTTTTTTAGGGGTTAGCTAAAGTTTAGATCTAACTTTAGACCACTTGTTTGGAGACTTTAGATCTAAAATTTAGTGACTAAACTTTAGATGGAGGGATTCAAACAGGGCCTAAGTAAAGTAACCACCAACATCGATCAGCAATAGATGATGATGAGACCCGGGAGAGATGGGCCAAAGCATTTGTAGGGGGACGAACCTAGGCCCCTGTCCATTTCAGTCCACTCACTCTCCTCTCCCCATTGCATGCCTCCATCTGCTGCTCCACTCGGCCATCTTGCTTGAGCAATTTTCAAGCGCACACTCCATCTGATATGGGCAGATTTCTGTTAGGATTTCCGGTGGGTTGTGAGAGGTGTAAGAAGATGGAATTGCGAGCTAGGGTTGGATCAAGAGGATAATGAAAAGGAACATGCTCACCCTCAGGCTTCAGTCCGAGATTTTCACTGGCCAGTGCAGAGGGTCTGAGACTCTGGGTAAAAGAAGATTGTTTCTACTGCTTCCTCGCTCCTCTCGTTATAGCATAAATCCTTTATAGAATCAAAGTAAGTTTTAGCACTATTTCGCACTGTATTTACAAAATAGCAGTATCCCTGACGTATTGACAAAACTATCGTTTTTGTCGTCCGGCGGGCGGGCGGCAACGCTCGCGAGGCGACATGTGCCGCTGCCGCCTGGTGGCAAGCGCCTGTCGCCTAGGGGCTGGACGGCAGGCAGCCTGCCGCCCAGGGTGTAGGCGATAGGCAAGCCTGCCGCCAAGCCCCCAGACGGCAGGTAATTAGGTCAGCTGATTACCCGGCCTAATTACCCGCCTAATTTTTCCCATTTAGTGTTTTTTTGAATTTTTAAATATATGAAATGAGCTCAAAAAAATTATAAAACTTTATGTACAGCCTTCTGACACACTTTTCTCGTAGTGTAATTTTTGAAGAATTTTATCCATGATAAATGTTGCTCAAAATTCATAAAAATGTGATATTTTTATGAGTTTTTACATATAGCAAATGAGCTCCAAAAATTACAAAATTTTATGTGAAGCCTTTCGATATAGTTATAGTTATTATGTAATTTTTTAAGAATTTTATATGGTCCAAATTAGCCACGTTTGTTTGGATTAACTTAACCATGAATTTAACAAATATTTCACTTTTTTATAATTTGTACATTATGAATTTGTATAATTAAAAGTAATTACAGTACTACAAAAAATGCATCACAAGATGCGATATGGCTCACTCTTCTGAGCCACTACTATCTTCTCACCGTGCTTGCCTACCCGTACGTGGTCTTGTCTTCTGTCGCGCACGAGCATGTCCTATTGAGTACGTCAGTCGGTTCGGAGGTTGCATATCGGGTCGGAGAAGGTACGGAGACCGTTCTGTCTGCTTAGTGGTCGGCGGTGGTCCAGTAGACTGAGATACAGTATGCTGGGTCCAGTAAGGGTCGAAATCGTCCAGCTGAGACATGCCGAACTGCAAGCTGCCCGCAATAATATCGTGTACGAAGGACTCTAAAAATCCCCCTTGTGGTGTGAACGAGCTCTCGCTCTGACTGTACGACGTGGTAGCAAAGTCAAAGGAGCTCTGCCCACCGAAGTGTCCAAACCCTGGGTATGCCAAGAACGCTGAGCCTTGCCCTGCGTATGTTGCAAACCCTGGCATCGTGTACTGCTCTCTAGAAGCATCTGGGAGGTCCGTGTTGTCATCAGTGAACTCGTCATCACCCCATGTTGAATTGGAGGCTACAAGATGAAACGATATTATTCACAACAAATATTCCGGATGTAAAATGTGAATCTCACACCTCCCGAATGTGCAGCGAAGATGAACGATGGGGAGCAATAGTTTGTGCATTGGTGTAAACGGCAAAAGAGATGTATCTCGACGACGGACCTGCGACGGAAACCTATCTTAAGACTCAGCACGTTTGTTCGGTGTGAAGGTGTTTATGATCAACAATTTTTAGAATATTGGTCACATTCCAACACGTTTTTACCGTCTTTTTAGCATGGGCATAATTATAGTTAACGTAGCCACCTTAAGACTCAGCTCAGAGGCTATGGGATTAATTCTTAACTTCACAAAATAATCCACCAACAAGTGGTTAGGGCGTATCAATCAACATTTGCCACATCGCTTCGGCTACCCAATGGTAACTATTGTACTACTGTAGAAAATGTCATCACAGATGGATCAAAAATGTCATCATAGACGGTTTCGTGAGTCGTCTAAGTTTATAGGTCATAAATAATATGAAGTCATCACAGACAATTTTTAAACCGTATGTGATGTAAACTATCACAGACGGTTTTTAACTCAGAACCGTTTGTGATGGTTGACTATCACAGACAGTTTGTAGATGAAACCATCTGTGATAGCTGATGTATCATAGACAGTTTATAGATGAAACTATCTGTGATAGCTAATGTATCACAGATAATTTGTCCTAAGGAACCGTCTATGGTACTCTTTTGTATTGCTAAATCTATTTCTATTTATTGGCTAGCCTTATAAAATACTAGTCATGCCCTCTGAAACAAGTAGAAATACAATAAGTATATGTATACATCTAATTCACATTCATTTCAGAAACAAGCACATCCATTTCATAAATCAATTAACTCAAATGAACTAAAATTAACTATTCATGATCAAATGCACACGTGTACCATTAAGTTCAATCTACATTGTGGAACTCCTCATCTAGGTTTATGACATCATAAAATAAGAAGTACGTAAACTGTCCTCAAATGTATTTGAGCTCGATTTGTTCCAACGTAGTTGTAACAATAGTCACAACTTGTCGCTAAGAAGATTAAAGTCATGCATATATATAAATTGATAAGTATGAAATAATTATTGCAAGATTGATAAACCTGAGGATCATTAATCATCATGAAACTAAGGAATATTTGTATGTTGTGACAAACAAAGTATCCATAAGTGTTACCCGGCGGCTGCTGGTGGTACTGCAAAAATAGAATTAGTTCGAGAGGCATTACTATGTAGTGTTATATAGGATTAATGTTTACTAGTGAATACCAAAAAATTTAGATCGTGTCGCAGGGTGCTGATCTCTCTCTTGGATCTCCCTCCAGTAGCAACGTACGTGGCGAACAACCTACGTGATTCAAAAAAATTAGCCTTAGCTATTGCAATAGAAGGAATATAGACCATGATTGTACACACTTACAGTGTCCTACATCGCGTGAGTGAGACGTCGAGGGCATCAAGGTTGAAGAATAAGAACAAGTCCTCGAAGGTCACCGTGAAGGCACCGTTTTGAAACAAAACCTTGTGGTGAACATGATGTAGCTTGAACTTGATGTTGACACCCGAGCACCGTTCTCCATACATCTTGGTGGCCTGTTCTATGTATCATGCATGTAATCTCTGGCAAGCCAATCCTAGGGTTTGGAGACACTCTACCAGGACAATCAACGGCTTGCGTAGCATGAATTTCTGGGCCAACAGTAAGAAGGGGATATCATCGGGCTTCTTTGATTTGCCCTTGCTATCTCGCTATTTAGAGGTTGACTTCACAGGAGTCGACCGGGCATGAGTTGTAGACGCATCTAATGCACGGGCCCTTGCCGCATTGGTGTAGGTAACTCTGGTGCAGGTAGTTTCGGTGCATATAGCTTCCGTGAACTTGGCACCGTTGCAGGACTTTCCCGTGAAGTTAACACCAGTGCAGGCAACTCTGGCGCTGGTAGTTCTGGTGCAGATAACTCCCATGAACTTGGCACCATTGTAGGACTTCTCACAAAGTTGACACCAGTGTAGGTAGCTCCAGGCAGATGTCCCTCTTGAGTCACGACCTCATCGTTTGGGGGCATCTGTAGTGGGACAACCTCAAAATTGGAATGAACACTATTCATATTCACTTTTATAAAACTCGGCGCTAGATTTACACCGTGCACCAAGGCCTAGGAATGGGATGGATATGCCTAGCCCCACGTAGCGTCCAGGGCAATGGAGACGTATTTCACTTAGAGCTTGCACTTCGTAGCCACCTACATAATAATACACATTAGCTACTCCAACAGGCCTATCAATAGATCAATCATTCTAGAGATAATAATTATTACTAGGATGTCATCGATAGAAAATCTGTCATCACTTTGTGTGGTAGGGTTAGACGTGCAGCTACTCCGATGGAGCTTGCAACTGATTTCCCCTAAGCCTTTTCTCAATGCTCTTTATCTGCCATTGCATCTCATCTCTGACAACATCAGTGATCTCCTCTCTGATGGATTCATGAATCTCCTCTCGTAGTCATGCATCACGCTCGGCTTTGGCTCTTCCTACTCCGATACACTTTAGAGTCCTTTGAGAATCCCTATTTCCATAGAATATAAATAACAAGGCCTCTCATGCGACCTGGGTGCTCCTTGTTTCCCAGGATGGCGGAGAGTATATCTCTCTCACTGACTGCCTGCAATAAGCCTTGGAAAGATTCTACATTCAATGCTTCCTATAGGATCCCAACATGTTATTTCACTTCCTATGAAGTTATTGAGTAATTACAAACTAGATAGTTTAATATCTTACCAGGCATTGGGACACTTTCTCATTTGTGGGGTTTGGAAAGGAGATGGCCCCCGAAGACTTGGTAGATGACTTCGCTCTTATCCAGTTTTAGGCATACTCATCAGAGATCCTGGCAAATGGTGGGGAAGCCTCCCACAGGATTGTCTGCTCATCCTTCTTCCTCTATTGCGATATTTTACCCGCATACCTAGCTGTTCTAAGTCTATGGGGTGGCATGGTTTTTGCCTAGAGGGCCTTGTGCGCTGCACTATTACTCCTAAAATTATTTATTGTCTTCTTCGCCATGAAGTCTTGCTAGTATGGTTCCATGAACGAATACTTCTAGAAGGGTATCAGATCCTTCTCCATATATTGTTTGATAAGCATGCTCTTGAAATTCTTTCATGCTTTGTATGCTGCTAGCAATGCGTGTCATCGCATAGAGGCCTGGTGTTATTTCAAGATCTCGAATGATTGGAAAATTTCTATCACCAGCGCATCTTTCTGAGCTTTGGTCAACTCCTTCCATGAATCATAGGTGATCTTGACCAATTCCCATGCAACTATTTCGACCGTTCTCTGGAATGTGAACACTACTCGACGAGGATTGAGAGGGGTCCTAAACGCATCGACATCCATGATGGTAAATTGGCCTTTGGACCTTTTTATATTCCTTCTCCATCGCGCTTGAATTTTCTAAAGGATGGCTCATCAGACGTATGAGGCAACAATGATGGAGAACGAGCGGATGGCATCTTCAAAAGAAATAGAAGTTCTAACACATATGAATATGTTATCATAAGATTCTCTATGTGTATGGGTATACACACCAATGAATAAATAATTGCGATATGTAGGGAATAAATTAGGATACTTTCTTCTTAAGTATATAGCTACCACAAAAAAGACAATACATGTTACACATAAGAAGAGGATAAATTTGCAAAGTTATATAATTACTTATTATACTTGAAATAGAATACCTTAAATATAAGTATGTGATATCGATAAATATTTCACAAGATTTTCATCAATAAGCCTATTCAACAAAATAGATCAAACTGGTTTCAACCAAAACTGAACAAAAGAAAGAATAAAACTGCTAGATGAAACTGATAATAGAAATCAATCTAGTTTTGGCTCAAGTCTATTTTCAATTATCAATTCAATTTAGATTATGACAATCATCATCGAGCTAATTAAATCGAACCATAAAATCACTAGCAATATCTCCTAGTACCAGCATCAAATCAATTCCAGATTTATTAACTAGTACAACACATATATACATGCAAAGTGATACTCAACAATTGGAATACAGAAATACTCACAAAGCCGATGGTAATCAAAACTAGCGAGATTAAAACCAGGCAAGGCACATTGAAGGGGAGTAGGCACACTGGGCTCAGGGGAGGAGGGGCGCTAGGTTGGGGAGGTGACGACTCTTGCTTAGGGAGGAGGCGCAGTGGGCTCGAGGGAGGAGGGCTGCCTGGTTCGGGAAGGTGGTGGCTCATACTCGGGGAGGAGGCATGCTAGGCTTGAGAAGGAGGCGACATTGTGGACGACGGCGATGGGCTCGGGGGAGGAGGGAGAGTTAGAGAAAATTAATCGTTTGAGTGGAGGTATAGGCAAACCCTAGAGTCCGAATATAAATAGGGTTGGACATCACATATGGTTATAAAGTAGAACCATCTGTGATAAATACACATCATAGATGGTTCCGACAAATAACCGTCTGTGATAAATATACATCACAGACGGTTCCAATAAATAACCATCTATGACAAATATACATTCTCATATACATAAATACAAATTCACATATATATGACACATTCTCATATACACAAATGCAAATTCACATATATATGACACATTCTCACATACATAAATGTAAATTTAGAATACATGATACATAAATATTTCATTCATCATTAAACTTGTTGATTTCCTCTTGTTGATTGACGCTAATCCTAGAAAAGAGCATTGGAAAGCAGTTCAATGGATTTTCATATATTTGCGGGGCACATCTAATGCTTGTTTACAGTTTGGGAAGACTAGAGATGGAGTTGTTGGTTATGTGGATTCTGATGTTGCTGGAGATTTGGATAAAAAAGATCTCTCACTAGTTATGTGTTCACTATTGGAAGGTGTCGTTAGCTAGAAAGCAAGTTTACAAGCTATCGTTGCCTTGTCTACTACAGAAGGTGAGTATATGGCTATTTCTAAAGCTTGCAAAGAAGCCATTTGGCTTAAGATGTTTATTTACTGAGTTTTGTGGAAGTACATCTTGCACTACAATATTTTATGATAGTCAAAGTGCTATTTGCCTTACAAAAGATCAAATGTTTCATGAGAGAACAAAACACATTGATATCAGGTATCACTACATTCGAGGTGTCATTACTCAAGGTGGTATTAAAGTCAGCAAGATAAGTACTCATAATAATCCAGCTGATATGTTAACAAAGCCAATTCTTGCATCTAAGTTTGAGTTATGCTCAGACTTAGTTGGTATTACTCGCTAGTCTTTTGGACTTTTGGCGCTCAAGGTATGGACGATAATTTTATTGGATGAGTCTATGATATTCTTTGATTACTAGAGGAAATTCGGCTCAAGGTGGAGATTGTTAAAATTGATCTGAATTTGTACCATGTCCGTGTAGGACACTTCTTCGCCTCATGTCAGACGTGACATGGCAAGTGCACGCACAGGTTATATTAGACGTGGTGTCAATCTATAGCAACTAACTCTGATTCAGTTTTCTCTTCGTGTAGAACTCTTTTTCCTCACGCTATAAATATATACCCCAATAGCCCATAAGAAGAGGAAGTGCTCTATTATAAACTCTCCTCATTATAGTGATTTGCCTAACAGTGCCTGTGGTTTTTTCCCACAAGGGTTTTTCACGTAAAAAATTTATATCTCTTGTCTCTATTTTTTGTGCATTATTTGCAACACCAGGCGGCAGGTGATTAAGCTGGCTAATTAGCCAGCTTAATTACCTATTTTTCATTTAGTATTTGCTTAAATTTTTAAGTATAACAAATGTCTTGAAAAAATTACAAAAATTTATGTGCAGCCTCTTGACACAATGTTTTTAACAATTTAATTTTTGGGTAAATTTATCCATTGTGAATTTTGCTCAAAAATTCATAAATTTTTTATATTTGTACATATTTTTATATATAGCAAACGAGCTATAAAAATTATAAACTTTTATGTGAAGTCTCTTGACATAGTTTTAGTTATTGTGTAATTTTTGAGGAATTTTATATAATACAAATTTTCCACATTTATTTAGATTAATTTAATCATGAATTAAATTCACGATTAAATTCACCGGCCGTAAATTCATGAATTAACATAACAAATTCAGACCACATAAAATTCAAAAAAATTATATAATAAATATGAGTGTGTCAGGAGGCTTGACATAAAATTTTATAATTTTAGAGCTCGTTTGCTATATGTAAAAGCTCGAAAATATCAAAATTGTATGAATTTTTGAGCAACATTCACGATGGATAAAATTACTCAAAAATTACACTATAAAGTACGTTGTGTTAGAAGACTGTACACAAATTTTTACAATTTTTAGGCTCGTATGTTATATTTGAAAATTTAAATATAAACTAAATAAAAAAAATTACTGCAGGTAATTAAGCTGGCTTAATCACCTACCGCCTTATCATCGACGACAGTGCCCGCTACCGCCCCCAGGGTGGTGGTGTCTGCCGTCATTGCCGATCGGTGGGCGGCGAGCACCGCCGCTAGCGGCCTCGCTACCTGTCGTCTCACAGGCGCTGCCGCCCGCTCGCCGAATGGTAGAAGTGATATTTTTGCAAATACATTTGGTATACGTCTAGTTTTGTAAATACGGTGCCAAATAGTACTAAATCTGGCTTTGTCTCATAGATTTACACTATATGGAAGCAAAATAGCAAAATACAGCATGATTGTAATGTGAAAGCATGTGGGTGTGGCTTGTAGAACAGAGTGCACGCATGATCAGAAAGTCACAAGTAGAATAAAGACGCACGGAAAGGAATAGGAGAAATGGATGTGTACAAACAAGATATGTGCTGCGTTTTTGCTAAGAACAAAATACGGCCAATAAAATTGTCAAGATGCAAATATAAATGTTCACGGACCATTTCCTGTGTGGACAAAAATGTACTACATGCATGCATCAACATTCAGGGTAAAGCTACTACAACCAGCAACAGCCAAGTTTTTTTAGGGAGCAACAGCCAAGTTTTTTTTTAGGGAGCAGCAGCCAAGTTGATGAACAGATTCTTACAAGTCATAACCATATGCCAGCCGAAGGCATAATAACTAACACTAATGTGAGAAATTCGCTAGAAACCAACCAAACATATATAGCATAAAATAACAACCCCAACAGTGTAAAGCTGCAAGCATAGACGCCAACATAAACACAAACACACACCCAGATACAAGTGTAAAATGGAAGCACCAAACTCAATATATACACACGTACACCAAGTCATCAAAGCGCAAACCAGCAGACAGCAGCAACTACCAACAACTCAATATAGTAGCTCGGGATTGATGAGGTTGGCAAGCACGGCCTTCCCGTGGCACTCCGCCGCGACGTCGACTGCCACGATGGAGTCCGGCAACGAGACACCGCGCAAGCTGGACTCCGCTGCCATGGACTCGTCCCCAGAATCGGGGGCCGACCAGACGGCGGAGTTGCGGCTGCCGCCGCGCCCAACGTCGCGGTTCAAGGGCGTCGTGCCGCAGCCGAACGGGCGCTGGGGCGCGCAGATCTACGAGCGGCACGCGCGGGTGTGGCTCGGCACGTTCCCCGACGAGGAAACCGCCGCACGTGCCTACGACGTGGCCGCGGTTCGCTTCCGCGGCCGCGAAGCCGTCACTAACCACCCGGCGAAGGGCGCGTCCGGAGGCGAGCTCGCCTTCCTGGACGCGCACTCCAAGTCCGAGATCGTCGACATGCTGCGCAAGCACACCTACGCCGACGAGCTCCGGCAGGGCTTGCGCCGGGGCGCGCGCGCGCAGCCCACGCCGCCGTGGGCGCGGGAGCCGCTGTTCGAGAAGGCCGTGACGCCGAGCGACGTCGGCAAGCTCAACCGCCTCGTCGTGCCGAAGCAGCACGCGGAGAAGCACTTCCCGCTGTCGCGCTCTCCGGATGCGGCCACCGGCAAGGGCGTGCTCCTCAACCTCGAGGACGGCGAGGGGAAGGTGTGGCGGTTCCGGTACTCGTACTGGAACAGCAGCCAGAGCTACGTGCTCACCAAGGGCTGGAGCCGCTTCGTCCGGGAGAAGGGCCTCCGACCAGGCGACACCGTGGCCTTCTCCCGGTCAGCGTATGGGTCGGACAAGCAGCTGCTCATCGACTACAAGAAGATGACGAAGAAGAAGGATGACGCGGCCGATGCGATTGCCGACGAGGCTCGTGTCGTCAAGCTGTTCGGCGTTGACATTGCCGGAGGAGGGCGAGAAGTGGGTGAAGGGCACGGTGAATTCTTGAAGAGATAACACATGTTCATCAGCTAGCCTTCTTCTGCCCAAGTGTGAGATTGTATGTATAGTATCTTCTCCACTTCGATCTTCTTACTTGTGTTATCCGTCTATTTGATCGTGAACACTCCAGTGCTCATAATTAGGTATTGAACTTGTTCAATTGGGTTGCTAATTGACTTGTCCTCACATCCTGTAGGAAAGTTAGAGAATAGAGTCTTAAGCATGCTATGTGTATATTGCTAGCTTGTCTACATTTCCATTGGGCGGATGAATGGCATGTTTGTTGTTCTCGATATAATAGATGCTTCTCGAAACTTAATTTATTTTTGTCAAGATTGGCTCCGTTGCAGATGACTGTTTGATGTTCTACTGTGTGCAGTATCTTGACCTTTTGCTGATTGTTCTGACATTCATCAAGCGTTATGCAAAACGCAAAGTATGAACCAACTCGCATGTACTGGGTTCGATTCTTTCTTCGTCTCTCTCTCTATCCACCCACTGCCTGCTCCCCCGGGGGATTACAACTTGATTCTTCATATACATAGTTTAGTTAAATCCATTGAATTAACGCTTGAATATTTCTCCCAAGATTATTAGTACATCTTTTTTCTCTTGATTTTGCAACATCGTATGTATCTATTAGATCTTTCCAGTTAATCTTCCATCAGTGACCTATTTCCATGTGGATAATCATACATATGCTGTTCGCATATATACTGATCGATATTTCAATATCGAAAGAAATAAGTTTATTTTACTCCCACCAACCTGTATCTAGGTCTGATAATCAACCCTCAACTTTAAAACTATGTGATTGACATCCTCGAACTTCCAAAACTGATTGCATAGCACCCCTCGCTTTAAGCTACCATGATTTTGGCTGACAGCGTCCATATGTAAATATGTGCCGATGTGTGTAACTGAGTCATCAAAATAAAAGAAATACCCTTCTCCCATTCTCTATATCTTGCCTATCTTCAATCTCACCTCATTTCTCTGCCTTCGCCCCGTTGGCCATCTCGCCACCACCGTGCGCATCCTGCTTCTACAAGGCATGTTTCCTTTCTTTGTAAAACTTTGAGCTGTATAGTTTTTTGCTACCTCTTTTATCTGCCAAACAGCATGTTGCAGTAGAAAATTCACTTTCGGTTTAGTTGAAATCAAATATTGGTGAGAACCACATATAGATGTTGCATGAATGGAAATTTCATTGGTAGACTGATAAAATATCATTGCCATTGCAACCCCAAATTTTGGCACTGAGCAATGGATTGGCATAACAATGCCAGTCCTGGCCATCGGTAGAAGACGTAGTTGCATGTAGAGGGGAAAGGATGGCAACCCAACAGTTGGGGGTTGGGATCGTAGGATTGAGAGGAGTACGCTGTAGGAGGAACAAACTGGGTGGATTATTGGGAGAGGATGCAAACAAGATGACATGAATAAAAGAAAAACCCAATAGTCAGAAAGCATATACTAGTTTGCAAAAAAAAAAAACAGTTGTGTGAACCTAGATCTAATTCGTTTTCCGGAAATATAATTGATAACTGTTTATATAGTACCATTCACTTCCCCTCTTTTGCCAAAACCTTATTGTAACTCACCCACATAAGTCAGTTGACTGTTGATTGTAGCCTATATGTACTTCATCATGGCTTCGTTTTAATTGGGTAGGCCGGTAACTTTTAGTTAAAAATAAATGATAGTGGTTGAAAGAAATAGTTTTTAGAAGAACTAAATGAGTAATGGAAAAAATAAGAGGTGGATATATGTATTAGATAGAAATAAGATATATAATACATCCGTAGCTCCTCTATTTTATATTTAAAAAAGAGTAAAGTTCATTACCGGTCCTTAAACTTTTTATGCTGTGTCATCCCAGCCCATAAACTTTTAAAGTATGTCATCCTGGTCCTTAAACTTTCAAAGTGTGACAATATCCTATGTAGTTGTAGCAGTGAACTTTTTATGTTGTGTCATCTCGGTCCATAGACTTTCAAAAGAAATTGCCACACTTTGAAAGTTTAAGGATCAGGATGACATACTTTAAAAGTTTATAGACTAGAATAACACAGCATAAAAAATTTAAGGACCGGTAATGAATTTTACTTAAAAAAAAGAGAAACAAAGAGACCGATTAAAAAACGGATGTTTGTATTACCGATGTGTTTGTAAACCAGGCAAGCTGGTTAATCCACACAAGCAATATTGATGTGACTTGTACGTACAGCCACTGGATTATCAGAAGGAAAGTAAACTGCTTTAGCTAGCCATATTCAATGTGCTCAGTACAATGAACCTAGCTAGCCATTCGTGCTCATACAAGTGAGCTGCTGTCGTCGTACATATCGCCTAGCTAGCTAGCAATGCAAGGAACTAGGGGACGTAAAATATTACTATCGCTAAATTAACTGATTACAACATGTGATAAGACAGTAATCGCAATTCGCAACGAGGGAGATAGAGAGACGGTAGAAAGGGGAGAGATGGTACGAGATACGAAGGGGAATAGGGGGCTCTTTAGGTAGGAGACGGGTGGAGTGGAATTTTTATTGGAGTGGAAATCACGTTACTAAATCATGAATCTATTGGGAAAATCTGTTTGGCTAGCTAATGGTCTCGATCTTTTTAGTTTTTAACCGATTTTTGAATTTGATTTTTATAGTAATTATTATTTATAAAACTAATAAATTATAACTCAAAATCATAAATTATAACTCAAAAGAAGAACAAATAATCTGAGCTTAGCTAAGGAAAAATACAGACACTTCGGCAATGTTGCGCGTTATTACGATTATAACTAACAAGGTACTAGCTAGCTAGAGTAGTTGGAAGGATTGACTGTCGACATAAGTGGCTCAATATTAACCCAAATACTGGCAGGTGGAGTACATGGTGAGCTCCACTGCTCCACTCTAAACAATTTCAGTTTTTTTAATTAAAATTTATTTTTGTGGCTTTTTAACCTTTTTTGCTTTTTGCTTTTTATTTTTTCTCTTTATTTCTTTGTATTATTTCAAAAGATTTGGTGGTATTTTCTAATTTGTCTAATTTTTTTTTACTATTTTTCTCCTTTTTGAATTATAAAAAACTAACAATTACTATAGTGCTTTTATGGCCACAATATATATTAAAAAGCCACAAGCCCCGGCTTATAAATCTTTTGAAGCAATATAGACGGAGACCACTTGTTCAAAAAAAGAAAAGGAAAAAGGCCATTTCATCGGTTTAGAGGTGGTAAACTTCACCCGGCTTCCCTTCAAATACTAAATAAAATGAGTTTTTGAGTGGATGGTAACAATTGAGCTTTGCCATCTTAACTGGCGCAATGTAAATTGCCGATCAACTATGGATGTTTTTGGCTGCAGTTAATGATTTTTAGTTTTAGCGTAAGGGTTTATACAAATAAATCGAATACCGATAATCTATTTTTAAAAAATATTTTAATAAGTTATTTTTAAAAGATAATGAAAAATTAATTCTGTTTGTTTATTTAAAAAAAACCCGCAACGCATATGCTCAAAAGAAGACCAAGCTACTGGTAAGCAAGATGCATAGGAGTACATGCTACTGGAAAGCAATATGCGTAGTACATGCTATCAATTAGTGGAGATCCCCCTATCAAGTAGCTCGATCAGTCGAGAATTATTGTGGCACTAGCTTTGGACCACCATAAGACTTCACTCGTTTCGGGTATTTGGTTTCTAGCTTATTTTTCACTATTTAACAATTTCATTTTTTTTTAGTTTTTTTAGCTTTTTTTGACGGTTCTATTTTTTCCCGTATTCGTTTGTACTATCTGTGACAAGCTAACCTATTTTTTCTATCTTTAAATTTTTTTAATTTAATTATGCCAAATAAGCCACCGTTAGCTACAGTATTTTTTCAGCCAAAAGCCACTTAAAATAAACACTTTTGAGCAGGGCCGTACGCCTTAAGGAACTGTTTACATTTCTAGACCAGTAGTAACTTTTGTTTAAAAAATAATCCTAGTTGTTCATTTTTGTAAGATTGGACTTCTCTCTAAGCTCGAAAAACACGGCAGACGATACTGTTACCTGCCACGCCACCGTAACTTGGCAGGAGGCCAAACGCATGGCTAGGCGACGTGGTGTGGCAAGGCGATAGCGTCATGTGGGAGAAGGCCCAGCTGAGCTGGCCTTGCA
The DNA here is from genome assembly GCA_036346575.1 of Dendrocalamus sinicus. Lineage (NCBI taxonomy): Eukaryota > Viridiplantae > Streptophyta > Magnoliopsida > Poales > Poaceae > Dendrocalamus > Dendrocalamus sinicus. The sequence goes on from CM070641.1 coordinate 2,498,350, forward strand.
CGGCAGCAGGGAATTCGAGCAGGCCTTGCGCGGTAGCAAACCAGCCATGCTAACCTTGCGTGGCAAGTAGCTTCCTGGCGAATACGCATGGGCACAAGGCCAGGGAATGCATGCATTTGTCATATATGTTGCTTATTTGCCTCGAGTTTTAGCTCTCTCTATATATGCGTATGTGTTTTGATAAAAATTCCAGCGAAGTTTGGACGACATGTAGTCATGCATGATCCATTTGTGCATATATGAGATGTGCATGATGATGATGATGCATGCTAATTAAAAGTGAGATTAGATAGTGTACCTATATTTTACTTGTCATGTGTAACTATTGCTCTATGTTAATTTTATCTTCTTGATCGATGCTACCTGACTTGATTTCCATTAGCTAGATATCATGTCATGACTGTTACTTGTTAGTTTATGAAATTCTTTATGTATATGTCCTAAGTTGAGATCATAACCTATTCTTTATGTATATATCCTAAGTTGAGATCATAACCTATGTAAATGGTTCACTGGAATATATTAATACATCAAACTCCATATAATAAGATGAGAGGCAATAATTTTTTGCCAATGGTTTTGTCTTATCAAAATTTGTAATTTGAAATGACATAACTGAAGAGCTAGTACTGAACGCAGTAGTGGGTCAAGGGTTGCACATTGTCCACTTTATCTGGCGATGAAGCTGGTCCTAAGAGAAGATTAGTATGTCGAGTGAGCGTCGTACGTCACATAACTCGTATTACAATGGTGGCCGAGTGGGAGCGGGTGCACCGTACAATTGAATGGGTCCAATCTCGTGCACACTGAACATCTATTGCACCCAGTGGTCCATATAATTGCTGGCATCCTGTGGAGGGAAACACATTTCGTTAGGCTGATATACAGTAGAACTGAAATGAAACCCATAATTATAAGCACCACTATCGTATGTTCTGTGGACAATGAATCTCACGGGTACTCCAATCCATGGTAGTCGGCTGAAGCGAAGCCCGATGTTGCGTAGTCTGCACCATACTGGTGGATCATGTAGTTGCCGTATGTCTGATCGTGCCACTCGCCATGCTCCTGGAGATGCAGCTAGTCTGCAGGTGCGTACATGTTGTACTGTACCTCGTTGTCTCGAACAGGAGAGTCAATGTTGGTGCCGTGTGTGTCTGGCTGTCTCCATGATGAGGACAGGAGTAGAGTGCTCCCATATCCCCGTCCCCGTCCCCATCCTTGCAGTGAGGATGATCTGGGGTCAGGCTGCCCCCGCGATGAAGACAGGAGTAGAGTAGTGTCGGCGTGCACGTTATGCACGAAGACAACATGTATGAAAAGCAATGAAAATAAGGTATCTTGCTGATTGCAACAGATTATGAAATCGTCAAACCTGAGTAGACGAGCTAGGACATGCGGACTGTGAGTGGCCAAGGCTAGGGGGTGCGCTGACGATCTACGACATGTGGACGAAGTTGTCAACAAATAATGTAGCGGCTCGTCGGCACCTAGGATGAACATGTCGTTAGCACAGTTGCAGCTGATGGCCCCAGTGTGTGTTTGGCGTCCGCGTATATGTTACAGAAGGTCTCAAGCAGTTGTTCTATCATGCTAGACCGTCCGTGTAGTGTGGCTCCACTCTCAGACACGATGCGCCGCAGCCGATGGACCTGCAACGACGGACAAAACATGTTAGGCGTGTATGCTCGGATAGTACGATACAAATATGAACTTTATGTCGTATACCACTTCGTCCTGTCATGCCACACGGTGTCAGTCCGGGCCGAGTGCTAGCTTGTTAGCGTGTGTAGCATGCGTGGGGGCTGCATAGGGAGATACGTAAGTCTACAATGGGTTCGCGGGACATATGTAAGATTGAGGAGGCCGACTAAAGAGGAGTGAATAGTTATTTATAAAAATCTCTTCTCTAATTGAATTTATTTAATCTATTTAGCTAAAACCAAGAATATAATGTAGAAGCTTAAATCAAATTGATTTTAGTACAAACAAAGCTTAAATCAACTAGATTCACCTAAGTACACCAACAACCTAACTCTACGACAAGGTTTACAATCCTAGAATGATAAGCAATCAATTTAATTATATGAATGTAAATTTCTTGAAGGTAAATTGAGCACAAGAAAACAAACCACAAATAGACGGTATCTTTTTATCGTGGTGTTCGAAGACTTGCCAGTCTCCCCTAGTCCACGTTGAGGTTAGCTCAAACGAATTGGATCGGCTCTACGAATTAAGCCGAAATACCTCAATCCACAAGTGGTAGATCTTTTCCGCTCTGGGTAGATGAACTCCAACCTTCACACTTCGTCGGGTCTTCTCACAATCTTCTTTAAGAAGATCACTGCGCATAACATCTCCAACACCATCTAGAAGTCAACAAACTCCAAGGGTAATAAGTCAAGCTCTTCGCTTGATTCTCACCACGTGCAACGAATGCACAAGCTCAAATGAACACTAAGTCCAACTCTAGATGCAACACATACAATCTAGATCCCTTCTCCTTACTCACAAAGTGCAACACATGCACAATTGAGAGGAAGACCCCGCACTAGCTCAAGAGAGTAGAAATGGGTCAAGCAACAACATCTCCAACCGGCTACAAGGGGTATTTATACCCCACACAAGAAAACTAATCGTTGGAGTCAAACCCCTGAAAATCAGGGAAATCGGAAGTACCGCAGGCAAAACGTCAGTATTTCCGCTCCCCTCGCAACGGTCAGAAAAACTAGCCGTTACAGTCAAAATCGAAAGTTATGTTGCTCATTTTTCAGTACTTCCGATCATTGGAAGTACCACTCTACACATGCGGAACTACCGCTCACACAGAGCTGGTACTTCCAACCTCTGGTAGTACCGCAACATACATAGTGGTAGTTTCGATTTTCTTGATAAGTACAAATATTTCAACAGATTTTGTAAAATATATTTGTAAGATATAGTATCATGCACACAAGGATTAAACATGATTCTCAATAAGTTGCAAAACACATTTGCAAACTTTTAAAATCATGATACAAGGAATAGGTACATGGATTCGTCTCATTTGCAAATCTAAGTCACATGATACACAGACTATATATGAGCTTCAACCATTTGCAAAACATATTTTCAAATATAAGTCTCATACTATAAGGAATAGGAAACATGGACTTCAGATACTTGCAAAATACATTTGCAATGTATAGTCTTATGTTACAAGGATTTCACACATGAGCTTCAACTATTTGCAAAATGCATTCACAAATATAAGTATCATGCTAATGAGAGCTAGAGCAAGTGAGATTGAACCATCAACACATGATGATACTCAAACTACTAGACATGACCTCTCTTAATAGTACAACAACCTATATTAGCAACTTGATCTTCCAACCAAACACCAAGATCGGTAAAAGATCAGGAACACATGCTTAGCTCTACCTAGTCATACATTTGCCTTGAACATCCTCTTGAAACTTAATGATGTACATCATCACTTCAAGTCTGGGTCATCGTTTTGACATGCATCAACACATGATGCATCCACTTCTTGAACTCCATCAACACATGATGGGTTTTCACTTGACTTGATGATCAATACATGATCATCTACTCTTAGGCATACATCAACTCATAATGTATCTTCTTCTTGATGGCCTTCAACACATGAAGCCATCTTTCATCTAGACTTGATGATTTTCAACACATGAAGTCATCCCAAATCATCCTCATTTGTGGAACTTAACCTATTCATCTAACTCATGGAAAAGTTAGTCCACAAATCAATTGTCATCAATTACCAAACTCCACCATTAACACATAATGGAGGGACTAGATTCTACAATCTGCCCTTTTTGGTAATTCATGACAATCTCAACAAATAATGAGATAAAGATTGTATTTGGGAGTATACAACATGTACACAATACTTGTATACTCTAATATAAACTTTAATCAAAATTTACTTATCTGATTGTCATTACTCATACAATCATTAACACATAATGGAGAGGTTAGATGACAACCTGATTGTAAATAAGTATATATAAACTACACAAGCTATATATACTCAAAGAATGTATTTCAAAGTAAAGATTCTAAATATATGTATTAAAGAAAACATGGATCAATACTTATGAAATCTCAAAATATAGAGTGAACTCCCCCTAAATATATGCATACAAGTATATGTAATGAAGACATATGCACATATTCATTTTAGATTATTTATGGAGTTCAATCTATATTTTGCATCCAAGAAATGTACTAATATATAAGAATGTGATTTTAAATACATACATCTTTGATCTCACATTTTTATCCAAATGAGACTAAGCAATAATATACTTAAACAAACATATTAATCTCACATATAGATTTGTCATTTAATCATATATTTGGACGTGAGGAATGCAACAAGATTATATGAAAGATATCGAATGCATATTTAATGATTTCACTTTTTTCATCCATATGAGACTAAGTAATATCATAATCGATAAACAAGGTTAGTCTCACAAATACATTTATCATTATCACCAAAATCTCATAATAGTATTTGTCATTATCGCCAAAATCAACTTAAATGGAGCTTGATCTTTCAACGTACCACTCTAAGTACAAGTGGTACGTGTCTAGGTCGTATGGTTGTTGCTCCTGCTCGACCTCTATCCTCGCCGACTGCTCCTAGGCGTTCGTCCACTGTGCCTGTGTCGGCTTCCATTCGTCTCTCTTTCGTCCCTTCCTCGATTGCTGTGGAAAAAGGAGTACACAACTATTATTTCAGTGCGAAAATAAAATGGAAATGAATGGTATGTAATGAGGTAACAAATAAATTTACTTACAAGTACAACTATTTCATGACTCGTTGTGGAGAGTAAGGCTCCACCATATAAGAGAAGACGAGGTGATAGATCGTGAGTCAGTACTCCCTATCCTGCTCACTGTTCCTATAGTCCAAGGTCCCAAACCATCCTAGCTCGCTGGCAATCTAGTGAGTACCCATGGTAGGTCCATCCAATGGGTTGTCACCATCTCTATCACTGTCCCCAGCACCGTGGAAATGCACCTCCAACTAGTGCAGGTGCACCTGAACCCTAAAGTAGGTCGACTAACAAGGAAGTGCTCCCACGACCACAGCTACAATAAGATATAGCAGGCGATGAGGTTTGGCATGCCAGTGGCATGCTGCGAGCTGTCACACAAAGCCTTGTAGGTCACACACAGAATAGCCAAGCCCTAGCTATACTGAAACGGGTGGGTCTCCAACCTCCATCGATCAATGCGTACTGACAGTAGCAGCAAGTCCAGCATGACAGATCGCCCAATGTCCATCATTTGCATCATGGGTAGCAACTCGGGTTGCTGCATAACTAGAATGTACCACTCGTCTAGAGGCCAGTCCTCATCTTCTGCCAAGCCCAACTGCCGTCTGCCAAGGCCCAAGTGCCTCCTCATCTTCTACGCCTAATGCCTCTACGGTTCTCTCGCCTCTCGGCCTCCCCCAGACGGCCAGACCCCCACTCACTCGGCTCTCTCTCCCCCACTCACGCGCTGACGCGCCCCCTCCGCCCCGGCGCCTCTCTTCGGTTCCTCCGTCGCTCCGCGCCGGCCTCTACTCCGGGCTCCGGCCTCCGCGTCCTCCGCCAACACCTCCTCCTCCGCTGCTCCCGTGGTCCCGTCGCCTTTCTCCGACCTCGGCGTGCCGCTCTCCGCGGCCGACCTCCGCGAGGCCGCCTACGAGGTCCTCGTCGCAGCCTCCCGCACCACCGGCGGGAGGCCCCTCACCTACATCCCCCAGGTGTCGACGGTGGGCCACGCGTCCTCCGGTTCGGCCGCCCTCTTCCGCGTCCTCCGCCAACACCTCCTCCCCGTCGGCCGCCGCTCCAGCGCTCGCTCACCTCCGCCACCGCCAGCAAGATGAAGAAGGCGCTCGGGCTCAGGTCCTCGGCCTCGTCCAAGGGAGGCAGCCCGGGGAGCGGCGGCGGGGGGCCCCGGCGAGTCGCTGGGCCTGGCTCGTTTCCGCGCGTCCACATCGGCACCGCCTCCTCGCCTCCCATCCGCCGCCGCCGCCTCTCTCCCCGATTCTCACTCTTAACTTCAGATCTGATTTCACGATGCGATTGCGTGGTTGCCATGTCCGCGATGATGCTGGTGACGTGCAGATGCGTGTGTGTCGGCAATATTGGCTCGCGAGCCCTCACGAGCTGGCTCGAGCCGCACCACGAGCCGAGCCGAGCCCACAAAAAAGCTTGATATCCTAACCAAGCCGAGCCGAACCGAGCCTCCATTCTACCAAGCTTTCACGAGCCGAGCCGAGCCGCTCGTTGCCACCCTATGTGTGGGCTGTGATGCTAGCAAGCCAAGAGCTTGGTACAAAATGGAATTATGGATGTGTTGGGCGTGTGTCTGGTGGACGCAAGACTTACTGTTCTAGGGCTAGCCGAGACGATGATGTGGTGGTGTTTCTATTTTGGATGCATGTGTATTGTGTACATACGTGCGTGCGTGTGGATATGGATGAGTTAAAACTAGTTTTGGCACGCTTTTGTATCGTATTTATAAAAATAGCCGTATACGTACCATATTGATAAAAATGTCGTTTATGCCGTCCGATGAACGGGCGATAACGCGGAGGAGACGTGTGACACCTGCCGCTCCGTGAGCAGACGACAGGTGCCTACCGCTCGCCCACAGAACGGCAGGTGATTAAGCCGATTTAATTACTTGCCTAAATTCATAATTTGTAATTTTTTTTAAAATTTTGTAAATATAGCAAATGAGCTCAAAAAATTATGACATTTTTTGTAGAGCTTTTTAAGGCATGATGGTATGTTTTGTAATTTTTGAGGCCATTTGCTACCTCAAAAAAATTCTTGTAACGATGCATAATTAACTAGGCGATTAAGAGTTATGTGCCACTTTAAAATTTTTAGAGGTAGCAAATGGTTGTGAAAAATTACGAAATTTTTATGGAGCTTCCATTTGTGTGTTACATTGTGTAATTTTTATGTAATTTTTTGAATTACTTTGCTACCTCTAAAAATTATTTAAGCAACGCATAATTGAATAGGTAATTAAGAACTAATGGCCAGGGCTAATGACCTGCCACCTGGCCACTGTACGGCAGGCTTGGTGCTGCCCAGTAGCTAGACGGTTGGTCATTAGGCCTAGCTATTAGTGCTTAATTATCCATTTAATTACGCGCCACTTAAATAATATTTAGAGGTAGTTGCAAATAATTCGTAAAAATTATACAAAATAGCACACTATATCAGGAAGCTCCACAAAAATTTCATAATTTTTCACAATTATTTGCTATCTCTAAAAATTCTTAGAGCGGCGCATAACTACTTAGGGCATGTTTGTTTTGGCTGCGGCTTATGGCTTTTGGCTGAAATTTTTGAATTTTGGCTGTTTACGGTACAGATTACAGAGAGACCGATACTCACTTACAATTTTGGCTGGTACAAATGTTGGAGTTTTAACGTGTACAACGTTTAACTTGTAGACCCCGTTTTGAAAAAATACTCCGTTTGAAAGTTAGGTATTGTAGCAAAAGCCAAAAGCCGGCCGGCTTGTTGCTTGCCAAACAGGCCCTTAATCGCCTCGTTAATTATACGTCATTCTAAGAATTTTTAGAGGTAACAAATGGCCTCAAAAAATTGCAAAACAATTACCCAACATACCTCGATAACTCAGGAAGCTTCGTAAAAAATATCATAATTTTTTGAGCTCATTTTATATATTTAAAATTTTTAAAAATTATAAATCACAAATTTAGGCATGTAATTAAACCGGCTTAATCACCTGCCGTCCCGTGGGCAGGCGGCAGACGCCTGCTATCTGCTCATGGGATGGCAGGTGCCATGTGTCATCTCCTCCGCGCTGCCGCCCGCCCACCGGACGGCATAAACGATATTCTTTGTCAATACGGTGCACATACGGCTATTTTTATAAATACAATGCGAAACAGTGCCAAAGAGTGGCTTTAACTCGATATGGATATCTTGAGTCTAATTTATTCTGTTCTTTTTATGTTAAGTGATTGTTGTATTTTCCGTGACTTTTTCATGTTTACATCCTCCCAAAGTCCCATATAGCACTTGTGGTTTTCTAGTAAGTGTGGTTCTTCGTTGTTCGCTACCGTATCAAAAAATACAGATAAAAACTATAAGTTATAGTCAAATACTATCCGCTGCAGCTAAAAGAACATCCATTTGTTTTCATCAACTTGCGAGGTGGATAAGTATGGGTTGTGATGCAATATTGACTTTTCTTCAAGATGGAGCAAACAAGCAGTGTTGACTTTTCTTCCAACTAATTTTCATAGAGGTTCTCTGTGCTAATTTAATTCCTGCAAAATTGCAGATTTGATTATGTATTTACTAGCATAGCTTTATGGTTATTGTTCCTCTAATTAATGGCCCATCTTCCTATTCTCAATCACTAATAGACACATTTTCACCTACTTAAACTTTGTAATGTAGAGCCTGTTTGATATGGCTGTAGTTTATGACTTTTGGTTGAAATTTTTGAATTTTGGTTGTTTCGACAAAGATTACGGAGAGAGATACTTGCTTGTGATTTTGGTTGATACAGATATTAGGCTTTTAACGTGTACTACAATTAACTTGTAGATCTCGTCTTGAGAAAATATTCCGTTTAAAAGTTAGGTACTGTAGCAAAAGCTAAAAGCCGTTTTTAGAAACTGTAAAGAACAGACCCGTAATAAGATTTTAGACTATTTAATAAAGTTAAGACTTATTTTTAGACCATGTAATAAAGTTAGATTAAGTCCTCTTTGGTCTGAAAAATGCGAAATGATTTGTATTCATATTTGATAAATACTAGAGTGTGCGCATAAGCGTCGGTACATATACATTTTCTTACCTTTTTGAGAGGACAACATGAGAACTGCCACGCGGTTGTGATCCAGTTCAATCTATACTTCTCCCCATTCAAACAAATCAACGGCCTTGCTGAATGTATCTTTTTTTTAAAGAATAATTACGCCGTTTTCCTCCAACATATACGCTTTATATGCGTTATTTGGATACCGCGTAAAGTCAGGAGCTTGACTGCTAATTATAGTGACATGCATCGAGGCTGCTAATTTATGCCCTGTTCTTTACAGTTTCTAAAAGCGGTTTTTATTTTGTACTACAGTAACTAACTTTCAAATGGAGTATTTTCTTAAAATAGGTCCTACAAGTTAATTGTAGTACACGTTAAAAGCCCAACATCTGTATTAATCAAAATCGCAAGCGAGTATCTCTCTCCGTGATATCTGTCGTAAATAGCTAAAATTTAAAATTTTCAATCAAAAACCATAAGCCACAGCCATATCAAACATGCCCATCCTATTTGATGTGCACGTGTCGTCATCGAGGAATAGGTATGCAACGTCATCTCCTTTTTTTTCTTGATTTCGACTGGCAACTTACTGTAAAAATTGATGGACCAAGATGCAAAAATTGATGAGACAATTTTTTTTCTTATTTTTAAACGACTTATCAAAACAATCTTTTCGAAATAGCTTATTGCTATTCAAATTAGTCACATCAACATTTATACTAGAACTAAAAATCGTAAACCGCAACCATAATCTACAAGACGCAATAAAAAAACTCGCCCAATAACTTCTGCTAAGGCAACTGGCAAAAGAAACACCATGAACTGGTTGGTAGCAATCAATTTAGCTATCTGAAAAATTTTAGGGAAATGTTAGGTACATATATTGTCGTTATGATTCAAAACGAAAGGAAAAAAGCTTAATTTCTTGTAGTTATATACAGGATGCGACGAACATTCTTAGAAAGAGAGAGGCATAGGTCAATTAACTAATTAAGTGGGTGACAGGGAAGAAGATTCTTAGAAAGAGAGAGATGATGGGTGCGCCAAGCATTTAGGCAAATGGGCTTTCTTTTGTTCTCATCGATAACCGTCCAGTAGGAAGCTTCCTAGGAAGCAGGAAGTAAGTAGGAGATGTCAGTTCTTTTTGCTTATAAATTATAAAGTTTTAATAAATAAATAGTTTTTTATCTCCATCCTATTTAACTTATGATTTACAATTTTTTAAACAAATAAACGAGATAGCTTTTTCATCATCATTTTGAAGCGATTTATCGGGCCAGCCTTTTCAAAACATTTGGTTCGTTCATACAAACGCTCACGTTATGGCTAACATCTATTAGCTATGGCTGAAAAGAATGCACCCAACGTCAAGACCCTGTTAATTCTCTAGCTGGTTATTGATATAGCAAGCAACATAATCCATTCTCTATATAGGGGCATAAGGCTTGTTGTTTTCAACTTTTAAAAATTGCTTTTCGGCTTTTCTAAAGTAACTAGCTTTTAAATGGAATATCTTTTCAAGATAGGGTATGCTAGTTAACTGTAGTACATACTGTATCAACTCCATTTATATCGGCAAAAATCGCACGTGAGTTTCTGTTACTCTGTAATTTCTCACATAAACAGTTTAAAAGCCATACGTCACATCTAAAAGTTATAAGCTTCAACTAAAAAAACCGACCCATAGGTTGTATTAACTAATTTCTTGGAGTTTAAAGTGAGACATTGAATCTTTGATTAAACGGATGTGAATGCTCCACAGATAGTGTACTTGTAGGACGCTTGGTTTTATACATACGTGAAAGGTGGGGTTGCGTCCGTTGGATAGTACGTCCAAAACAATGGATCCAAGGCGGGATAAATTGCTATGTCAAGGTAATCAGTGAAACTCAAATTAACTTTTCTGACACACCCTAAAATTTTATGAACAACGAAAAAGTATTGCAAAAGTAATATGATTTTAGACTATTTAATAAAGTTATATTAAGTCCTCTTTGGTCTGAAAAATGCCAAATGATTTGTATTCATATTTGATCTCGAAGATATACTAGCGTGTGCATAAGGGTCGTTACATGTACAGTTTCTTCCCTTTTTGAAAGGACAACATAAGAACTGGCACGCGGTTGTGATCCAGTCCATCTATAATCCCCCATTCAAACAAATCAACGGGCTTACTGACTGTATCTTAATTTTTTAGAATAATTACACATATTCTCCCGACACATACGTTTAGGACCTATTCATATTGGTTTCTGCCTCTTACTTCTGTTTAAAAAAGTCAAAAACTAATACAAACATTCAATTTCTCGAAACGACTTCTCCACTAGGATAAGGCAGGAGGTTATGACACCCTACTTCTCTCGCACCTGTATGCGCACGTATCTCTCTCACTTTTTTCCACCGCACGCTCCTCCTTTTAAAAATTATTTTTTCAATTATTACTATTTATTTTCAGACAAAAACCATAAGTTATAACCAAAAGCCATCAGTAAAAGCCAATACGAACGCCACAAGAGTTATGCATACTTTCAACACAATCTAATAGGTTACCAAATTAACGAACTCACACGGATGGGCTTTCACGGTATGGTTAATTAGAAACACTTACGGTTTTAGATAGTTTCATTTGAACCTTTTTGTCACCCCTTCATCCACAAAAGAAGTTAAAGAGGAACTATATCATTTGAGCCACTAACAAGTGTTTCACACTCTTTAACACAAATCTAATATTCTCCCAAAGTATGACTCTTACAAAGTGGGACACTACCCAATAATTTGCAAAACGAAAGTGAGGACATCATTGTATTGTAGAGTGAATTGCAATTGCCACCAGGAAAAACAATTTTAGTTTAGAAAAATTTTCGGACTCCTCAGAGAAACTCAAAAATTTCAGCCAAAAAATTCAGACATCAGTTCGAATTCAAGAAATAGGATTACATGACAACAACGAAATCTCATAAATCTCAGCGAAATTTTGGTAAAAAAATCTCGATCAAATCTCAAAAAAAAATTAAATGGGCCAAACTTTTTTAGTCAAAGTGGGCTTTCCTCAGAGGGGACCAAGATAACCGAATTTCACGAAATTTCATCCGAAATTGTTTTCCCTGATTGCCACATGCCAAGTTTTTGCAATGTAATTAAAGCATGTACTGATGCCAGATAATCACATGCTAACATAAGTGTGTTGATAGCTCTCCATGTATTTATATCATCCTATATTATACCTAGGGAAGCACGACTGGGAAGCCCACCACGTTAGCGATTTTGCAAATAAGCCCTCTAAATTTTGCAAAATCACATTCAGATTCTCGATTCTTGCAAAAGGACCGCCATGTTTTTCCCCAAAACCCCCTTCCCTTCTTCGAAATTGCGTATAGGTCCTCTGCATTTCTATGAGGCCCTCCTTTTGCAAGATAGCACCCTGTGGTTTTCCAAAAATTACATACAAATCATTGATTTTATGCGAAAAACCCCTCACTTTCTCCAGAAATACATACGGGTCCTCACTTTTCAGATAATCCCCTCTTACGAATTTTTATCTCTTTTACTTCGATCATATGATAGCTAGCGCGGTGTGACGCCGCACTTATGCTGCTAGTATCCGTAAAGGCGAGAGAATCCACAGCCTCCCATGGTGTCCACATCCTCTGTTTTGCAAAAAGGCCCTCTAGGTTTTTTAAAGGCGACGCCCCGGGCGTCCACGTCCTCTGTTTTGCAAAGAGTTGGATGGATTAGAACTGCCTTTTTTTGCATTAAACCCCTCATGATTTCTCCAAATTATGTTGTGGCCCATCCACGCGCGCGCTCCAAGGCCCGTGCCCTAACTCCTCTCTCTCGATCCAATCGCGCCGGCCAACTCTTCCTCCCGTCGCTTATCCTCCTCGGTCCATCGCCACTTGGACCCTCCCCTCCCTTCGCCAGCGCCGCCACATCTGCTCCACAGCGCCACTGCCTCCCCCGCCGCCGCCTCCTCTCGCTCCTTCGCCTCGGTCTGGCGCCGCTTCGCCCCTCCCATCCCTTTGGCAGCGCTGCCACCTCTGCTCCACAGCGCCACTGCCTCCCGACCGTATCCTCGCCTGCACCATAGGAGCCCCTTCTGCCTCTCTCGGCGTGCATCGAGCTCAGGAGGGCATCGGCCAAAGCGGCGGTGTATAGCAGCCAAGGCTAAAGCCACGGTGCAGCAGGGCCATCGGCCCACGGTGAGACGCTCTCATGACTCATCCCCTATTCCTTGCTTTAGACTCTTGGGTAGTGCCCGTGGCTTCTCTCGCTGGTGCGGCGGGCAGCATCCCGGTGAGGGAGGGCCTCCGGGAGTGAACTTGGAGCAGTTTAAGGCAAGAGGTGGCTGTCACTGGTCTTCTGGTCACGCCTGTCCTCCTTCCCACCCTTGGATTTTTCCTCCATTCCGCTTCTGTTGGTGGATTTTTCGGTTCTAATGCATATGGTTTCTTCGATTTCTAGATTGAATTGGGATTTATTGCTTTAAAGGCTATGCATTTGCTACATAGGCTGACCCTGGACCCAACAATGAAGCTCTGTGATCTTCCTGAGGCAAGGGAGAAGGTAGGATGTTCAAATATGTTGGACCAATGCCTAGGAATTGGACTTCATGGTGGTCAGGTTCATCCGATGCCTAACTGCTATTTCTTTCCTTTGCTTTGTTCTTGTAGTTGTTGGAGGCTGCCATGCATATGTAGGATTATAAGGATGCTAGCATGTGTTCTGGGACATGCCGTATTTATGTCTGTGGAGGTGATGGCCTGTCAGCTTCTGTTTTAGCATTTTTGGTATTATCTCCTTTGCGTATCACCTAGACAGCATTACCAGACATAAACATTCAAGCTAAACATTCAGATTGACTCTACGCTGATCCCATGCAAAGAAGGCTAGTATTTACAGAAGAATCAGTTATTTAGGTAGTGTTGTTGTGCTCTGTTGAATGGCTTGATATAGACTTCACATTCTTATTGATTTTATCGACTTTATGACTTCAGAAACTGTCAACATCAAATGTTGCGCATACCCTTAGTTAGCCTTAGTTTGGTTTGTAGATTCTGTTTGCTCGATTTCAGGTAGATCATAGATGCTTGTGCTAAATTATCACAGCCAATCAGACTGTAAAGCTATCTGTTTTTGCCAACAATATCATGCGGCACGTTTCCAAGCAATCAATGAAGATAGGTTGTTTCCATGTTTTTTTGGTATGTTACCTGAAAAGCTATGTAGCACTGACATATGGGTTTGTTGTCGTATCGGTGTCGGGGCTTAGTTAGCCTTAGTTTGTTTTGTAGATTCTGTTTGCTCGCTTTCAGGTAGATCATAGATGCTTGGGCTAAATTACCACAACCAATCAGACTGTAAAGCTATCTATTTTTGCCAACAATATCATGCGGCATGTTTCCAAGCAATCAATGAAGATAGGTTGTTTCCATGTTTTTTGGTATGTTACCTGAAAAGCTATGCAGCACCGACATGTGGGTTTGTTGTTGTATCGGTGTTGGACACCATGTCCAGCATAGATACGACACTGACACACGGTTGATACGCGTAGGCCACATATTAGACAGTTAAATGGTGAAAACAGATCACTTCTGATGGCCCCCTGCCCATTTTCTGAAGTAGAAAAGGTAATGTTGTTCCTATTGCCGCCTTTACCTGTGATTGTGCAGTGAAAATATATTCTCTAGGTCTATTTGGTCCTAGTAATCTAAGCAAGCAGTGTGCTTTAATGTGTTAATAGTATGCTATAGATGAACATATTTCCTTATCTATTTATGTGCCTTTTTCTAAATTTCAGATTACCAACTATTGGCCTTTTCCGGTGAGAAGAAGCACCATATCTCATATTTGAAGCCTAAGTGCCAAGATCAAGCACGTTAGTCCTACTTGAAAATTCAAACCTGCTCTCATATTCCTTTTTAAAAAATTGCTCTCATATCTGAATATTAACTTTTGCTATTGTAGTTTGAGCTGGTTTATTCTTTATTTCTATTTTTCTTTGTGTTAGTTTTGGTATCACATCAAGCAGAGCATCATAATGGAAAACCTCTAAGAAGATGATGCATCGATAGAAACAATATGTGTTTTCTGAAGAACCATCTCGCTTTACGTGCCCTCCTATGCAGCTCCCGTGTTCCCCATCTTCCATGTCTTTCTTCAGTTGCATCTTGCTATTATGTCTGCCGCGATTTGTTTGGAGGAATGCATTCGGAGTTGCAGCCCTATAGCTTATATCAATAGGCTACTGTGGAGCTACTGCGTACTTAATTAATCTCCCCCTCTGTAGTTGTCTTTTGACAAATTATTGCGGTAGCTAGAGATCTTCACAAGTACTCTTATGTTCTAGCATTTAGTTATGGTTTTGTGATTGAAAAAAAAACTCGACCTGCGGGGGGAATAGCCACCCCCCGGGCATTAAACGAAGAAGAAGACCTTCTCACGCAGGCCGAGAAACCCCCGAACCCCCGCCCCACCCTGACACAGGGACCACCAAGCCCAGTGAGATCTGGGCCGTCGCAGATGGACGTAACCCTGGGCCGTCGCAGATGGACGTAACCCGCGACCACGACCTAGGGTTTTGTGATTGGGATAAACTGGCGTCCTCTTAAAACTACTAATTGCCAATTAGTTCATCTGTTTTATCAGTTACCCTACACTATACATCCCATATTCCTATATATGCTTTTTTCTCTTACGAGAATAGCTTATCTATCAATATTGTTGGATATTAGTTAAATCTATTAGGTTTTAGTTCAGCCCATCAACAATATCCGCTGACTTTTAGCTAGCATCAGTATCAAGTTTCTTCATTTGGTTAATTATCATCTCTGCCGCACTGTGAAAACTCAATGTGTACATCCTCTTCTATGCAACAGAATTTTTTTTGCATGTTTCTTTTTTAATTTAAGTTGACATTGTTGCAATACATTGGACGACTGGACATCCTGCTAGGGCCTTGTTCTTTTCAGCTTCTAAAAGCTGCTTTTCGGCTTTTCTACAATAACTAACTTTTAAACGGAGTATTTTTTTCAAGATAGGGTCTACTAGTTAATTGTAGTACATATTTTATTGACTTCATTTATATCGGTAAAAACCGTACGTGAGTTTCTGTTACTCTGTAATCTCTCGTACAAACAGCCCAAAAGCTACAAGTCGCAGTCAAAAAGAACAGGCCCTAGATTAACTGTACAAAATGTTCAGATCTGTGCTGTGACACCTCAGCCTATGTTGGCCCATGTGTGTGTGCACATGAATTTCTGGGTTAGTCCCACCTTGCTAGCTTACCTTGAGAAGCACTTACATACAAGCCTAGGAGTTCCAATGGTAGCACCTCCGGTTAACTGTTTTGCGCGAAGCGAAGACGAAAGTGCAACTGTGCAAGCGGGTTGCTACGTATGCGTGGCCTATCCAGAATGTGGTTAGTTCTGAGCCGGTTTGGACCCTAGGGTGTTACATGTGCACTAATATATTTCTTTGTTTTTGATCATGATTTCTCTCATCTACATTTACTTTCTTTTCTCCCATCCAGGATTTTTACCTTACCTTGGAGATTTAGGAGTAGCAGAGCGGTTGACGTGCATCTTCCACCTGCAGATATTTATGTCTAATGGCATTTGTAGCAGCCCGAGTTTAGATGTATATGTTGTACTGGAGTGTAGCATGTACTAGCCAAAACATTCTATTAACAACTTGAGATACATACCATTGATCCCTACATTGCTTTCACTGTTCATATGTTGTAAACTGATGGCTAGCACTGTTACAGCTTACAAGAACATTTAGTGCAGGTTAGAACTTTTTGTGACACTAACATCTCAAAATGAGTACGAAATACTGTGATCTATACTCGCCTTTTATATTCTGGAACAATGTCTGGATCAGGCTCTCTAATTTTTCATGTTTCTGCTATGACAGATTATAGAATGGTGTTTGGTTCTTGCCAAGGAGATGACCATTATGGCCATGCAGAATTGACATCAGCAGGGTTCATCATTTTGTGTTTACGGTTAGATCTCAAACATATTTGTGCAATAAATGTTGGACATTGTACATAAACTAAGAAAATTATGATATATTTGCTTAGCATCGTACATACACCGCCTTTGCTGAATCGAATCGAAAATAGTGAAGCTATATTTGTGGTTACTCGTATCATGCATGCTATTTGCATGTATTGATTCTTATAATTTTCCCTGCTGCCCACTGAAGGTTAAAGCTTATTGACGCTAAATAATTTATGGGGTTTAGTGAGAGCATTTCAGTTTATGATGAATATGATAATACATTGGGTGGTCCTAATTGTGATAATGTAGGCGAAGATGGTAGGTCAGCCTATTGGCAGTCCTGACAAGCCCTAGGGACCCTTTTGCTGCTTTAGATCTGTTATAGCTGTTTAACTATTCAATTTCTATTTTGTGCTAGACGATGTTTTGTGCAGTCAATCTTAATCATTTGGATGTTATAATTGGAGGAGTTTTCTAATAGATAATGGAAAGTTATTTGTAATACTGAAGGCCATGAGCCATATGGTTCAATCCAATAGCAACCATTTGTTTCAAAATGCTCTAGGCCATGCATCTGTTCATCGAAGAAAGTTGTTCGTACAGCTGTTATTGAATTGCTCAAGGAGATTGAATATGGATCCTTTTTTGCCGCACCACACTCGACGAAATATACTGAACAGCAAAAAAAACTGAAGACATATATTACAGAGTAACGAATCTTATTTTTAAGACAGTGTTTCTGTTTCACATTTAGGAGATATACAAGGTTAGCTGGATATTAAACAATGATGATTTTGATTACAAAATTCCCTCTCTTTACTTGCAATTACCAGTTCATTAGATTGTAGAATGGTAAAACTTTATATTGTCATTGGATTTGATAGGGGCAACTTCTGCCAGCGATTATTTTTGTCGCCAAAAAACAGAAGGTAGCATTATGCTTCATCAATCATTTGGTTCTAATATTGAGATGTCATGATAAGTTTGTTTATTACTACTACAACACATGGATGACGAAGTAAAACTGTATATGAACACCATTGATACATGTTCTCTTGTGTTTTTCTTGGAAGGGCAATCTCTTTGTAGCTTTTTCTATTAAGGCTCATTCACCTTACGCTTAGAATTAATGCACTTTATGTCTGTGGCGTACGAAGACTACATATGTTGTTTACTGACAGTATATAGTATAGTCTGAATGTCTTTATTCATGTGAATTTTCTTTTGATTTATGACTATATTAGATTGTTAACAACTGAGGTACAATCCTCTTTGCCCAAAAAAAACATGATATTGCTTTTCTTTTTCTCTGTCTTTTTTTTTGCGAGAGATGCTATTGTTTTTCTAACCTTTGGTTGTATAAAAACTGTAGCAAACCTCCATATTGGTTTGGTTTCCGTTATCGCCGATGCATGTTACATACCTTTACCACTGAGTGTACAGTTATCGCATGTTAGGCTACTAACAAGGCTCTAGGTGTGTTGTTGCCTGAATGGCCCCGCTCGGTTGAGCTGAAAAATAGTGGTTTATGACTAAAATTACACTGTAGCGGACGGTGGTTTACTTGGTGTAATTAAATTTAAAATAGAAAAATATGTTAGCTCATCATGGACAACGCAAATGAATACGTAAAAAAAGAACCGGCAAGAAAACTCAAAAAAGCCAAAAATTCAGAAAAAGATGAAATTTATGAATAGTGAAAAATAAGCTAAAAGCTCAAGCTGAAATGAGAAGGAAATGAAAAGGGCGTAAGTCGCACAAATATACGCCAGAAAAAAAAATAGATTCGATCCATTCGGTTATTTAATTGAGAGAGGAATTTCCTGTTATCTGTGCTTGAATAATAGATATCTCTTCGAATTATCACAGATGTTCACTGTCCTAATAATTGGCACGCTTACCATTAGGGGTGGAAAAAAAACTCGTTAGTGGGCTCGGTTCAAAATTGCTTCAATTATACTTGTTAATTGGTTAAACATTAAAATGGGTTGATTTCAAATGAATTTGAATTTTGCTCAAGCTCGGCTCGGCTCGGCTCGTTAGCTCGTTTCTAAAAATACTTTTAAATTATCCGTAAAATGATATTAAATCAAAATATGCCAATTTTAGAAAAAACTCGATAAGACAAGCAGTTGGCTCGATATCCACCCCTACTTACCATCCTAGTAGTTCTTAGACGGAATAGATACAACCATAGTTCTGTCGCAATAACACGCAGAGAAACACAACGTTTACATGAACCCACATAGAAGCAGACATATCGGAGCGAGAAGAGAGAGATGACGTACACGCTGTGGACGTGGCGCCTGAGCAGTGAGGGGATGATCAACTCTTGAAGAAGCAATCTGTGGCTCATCAGCGTAATATCATTGCCATTTGATGCTAATAATCACATAGTATCGCGTGATCAATGGACTTAAACAACTGCGTGCAAAGTTTTTAGTGATCATCTTGCAGATATGTAATTTTAGCATTGGTTCCGCGCTTCCTTCGATCGGTCCGGTGCGCGTGATGATACATGTTCTAATGAGCTCTAGCAGTGCAGTTAGCCAAGCCCGCCCTTAGAAAATCAGGTCACTGTTGTTGCTTTAGTTGTTTAATTTGGAGTTCATTAGCGCTGTAATCTTCATGACAATATTAATTGGAGCTTAGTAAAGTAGTCTTTTGGATTAATTACCTGCCATCATTCTGAGGTCCTCTGCAATTTCTGCTCGCATATATTGATCTGCATGCGAGCGCTGAGTTATAAGTATGCATCAAGTTTCAGAGCTGCATTGGGCAAACAAGAAACTGAAAAAATATCACCACAATAGCTGAACAAGGAATCTAGATCCAGTTGCTACAGTATTGGCACGACCCAGGAGAAAACTCACACCTAAGTCTCCTCTACCTGGAACACACACTTGCGCGTTGGAGGAGGATGGAACATAGGTTCTTTGTTGTGCTGCAACTGCCCATCACATTTTCGTGTTCTCTCTTCTACTATTTTCCAATCCCACGTACAAAAAAACTCGACCTGCGGGAGGTAAGACAGCCCTCGGGCATTTCATTAAGAAGAAGATCTTCTCATGCAGATCGAGAAAATCTCCGAACCCTTGCCCCACCCTGACACAGCGGCATCAGCCCATATGAGAACAACCATGGTGATCCCTAGACCAACGACTGGCGCGACCAACGACTGGCGAGCCTTAGACCTGTGCTTTGGCTTATGGGGCAAGCGAGGGGATTTTTTTCCCTCAGCCTGAAAATTCGCTCCCACTGGGAGTCGAACCCAGGACCTGAGGGGTGCTACTAGAGCACTCTAACCGCTACGCTAGAGACCGTTCGCCCAATCCCACGTACAAGGTTCCACAAGCCACTTAAATACAAATGCTAAGCACTGACTAATTCCTTTCATGCATGACGATCGACAAACTAGATCCTAGTCTTGTGCTAACTAGCGAACTTGCTAATTGCGCTAATACAAAGCTATGGGCAAACTAAGAAACTTGTCGTGCATAACTCCTCTAATGCGCATGCACATCCAACCATCTAAATATGCACTAACTAAACAAACTCAAGTCAAAATTAATTTCCAATATTCCCCCTTAATCTCGACGCATATCTAGCTCGTTGGATCCCTTCAAAATAGACACAACTGCTCTATCACTCACTCATCTAAGTCATCCGTTTCACAATAAGATACCATAAGAACACAATGTCGTAACGAGTGAACGAAAGCTAGAGCTCTAGAGCCTGAGCTCTAGAGAGCGAGAGAAAACTCGCCTCTCTTCTCTCCTTCGCCTTGCCGCCGTTGGAGCACGCCGCCGGAGGCTTGAGCGGATGCTAGGAAGGCGGCGGCGGGGCTCTCTCCCCTGGATCTGGACGGTGGCTTCTGGATCTGGGCGTCGGGTCTGAGGAGGCCGGGCTCCTGTGGAGGTCAGCGCGACGTGAGCGGCGGCCGGGGCCGGAGTCGAGCGGGCGGCCTTTCTTCTCCCCAGCGCTCCAGCGCCGATTCCCCTCCCTTGCCGCTCCCCTTCGCCTTGCCGCCACTGGAGCACGCCGCCGCAGGCTTGTGCGGGAGTTAGGAAGGCGGCAGCGGGGCTCTCTCGTTTGGATCTGGTCGGATGCTTCTGGATCTGGGCGATGGGTTTGAGGCGGCCGGGCCCCTGTGGAGGTCGCCGGCGGAGGCAGCGCGTTCGTTGGCGCCCTGATGGGCGTCCGTGCTACGGCTGTTGGTTCCGTGATGCGTGGTGGCGGCGCCCTTCGACGCGTCGGCAGCAGCGGTGCGGAGGCGGCGGTTCCGCGATCGGTGGTGGAGGCGAAGGCGAAGGGAGATGATGTCGGAAGAGTCCGCGCGCTCGCCGCGCCGAGGGACGGAGGCTGGTGTCGGCTCGGCGGCTCCCGTTGAAGCCGAGCGGCGGCAAGAACCAGTGGGAGTGCCAGGGTACGGCAGGAGGTGCGGCTGCTGGGTTTGTCCAGGGAGCCATGGCGCGGCGTTGCTCGAGCGGGAAGGCATGGCGCGGCGGTTGGTGACTTAGTGCGCCGACGGCCGTAGGCTTGATCTGTGGCTCTTGTCCCTGGATCTATTCTATGGTGGCGTATAGGCGTCACATAGTGGTTTCTTCAGTGGCGGTCATTGCAGGAAGCGGCTCGTCGTGGAGTTCAAGGGTGACTATGCCATGGCCTTAAGGCGTGCAGGACTCCGGTGTGCTGGTGGAGGTCTATTCTGTGTGTGGGTAGTGCGTGGGTTGCTGTGGAGGTGCTGGCGAAAGCCTTGCCGGTGATCATACCGGTCCTGACAATTATGACGTCTTTAGACGCCATTTTCCTTCCTGGAGGGTTGTCATGGCACTCCATAGCCCTCATGTATTCTGTTCTCCAGGTGAAAGCCTTGTCTCGGTGAGGCGGTGCAGTTGCAAAATCTGCACAATTCCCTCTTCACGTATGGTTACCCGATGCTATGGAAGGACCCACTCCCATTTCGGCTCTTATACACGCAGCAACTATGGTTGCTGCGGGGATTTTTCTTCTAGCTCGACTTCTTCCTCTTTTCATATCCCTACCTTTAATAATGAGTTTCATTTCTTTAGTAGGTACAATAACACTCTTCTTAGGAGCTACTTTAGCTCTTGCTCAGAGAGATATTAAAAGAAGCTTAGCCTATTCTACAATGTCTCAATTGGGTTATATGATGTTAGCTCTAGGTATAGGTTCTTATCAAGCTGCTTTATTCCATTTGATCACTCATGCTTATTCGAAAGCTTTATTGTTCTTGGGATCAACGACCCTCGTCGCCTCCTTGGAGACGTTGCCTCGGAGGTTTATCTTCACGCAAAGTAGACCGAAGTTTGGATGGCTCAGCTGGATGAAGTTAGGGGCTTGGTTGAAAGCAAGGACGGAGAAGAAGTTCTGAAACTTAGTTTTTCTAGCTTTTTCATAGTCCTAAAGCTCTCTTTCTTGTTGTTTTGTGCTCCTCAGTTTTGAAGCTTTGAGCCTAAGAGCTCGTGTAACTTTTGGCTGTGTATATCCCAACTAGATATAGAGGTCGAATTTTGTATCCTTATCTAAAAATAAATAAAAAAATCTAGCTCGTTGAGATAGTCAGTCTCCACTACAATTTGCCTAACTCATACTCAACATAAGACGGTGGACATATCTCCTTAACGTCCCGGACTCATCTCCCAGCGGCATCGCACCGCCATCATCTTGTTGTAGAATCACGCCGCCATCGTTGTCGGTCTCGCATTGACTCGTCTTGTGATTGTCATTGGCTTCACACTGAGACGTCTTGTAGCGATCAACATTGGCTTCACGCCAACTCTTCTTGTGATGATGGCCTCCGCTTGCGCCATTGGCTTCACGCCGAATCGTCTCCCAACGACTTCGCACCTTTGTTCATGCACGTTCCCACAACGATCTCGCACCACCACCACCACCTCGCCTTAGGATGATGAACACCGCCATCACCAAAGGCTTTGCACGATTGATCTTTGGCATGCTATCGCTGTAGTACCATGCACGTAACCATGACGCGCCATAGGCCACCACCTCGCATGGAGCCTTGGCGTCGTCGTAGCCTCTTTCCGCTAACTTTGATGTAGCATCGGATGGCATCATCTTCACTTCTTGCACACCGAACCTTGCTATGATACCAATTATTAATACAGCCCTAGGAAAAAAACCCACACATAATTTTCTCTAGTGGAACACACGCACTCACGCATTGGAAGGTGGAACACATGTTCTTTGTTGTGCCGCAACTGCCTAGCACGTTTTCTTGGTCTCTTCTATTATTCTCCAATCCTTCTCTCTTCTATTATTCTCTCTTTGTTGTATTATTAATACAAATGCTAAGCACCGACTAATTCCTTTCATGCATCACAATACACACGCACGCCTAACAACCATGAGGACTCCTTGCACACAACTATCAACAAGGTATATCCTAATCTTGTGCTAATTAACAAGCTTCCTAACCACGCTAATGCAAAGCTACGAGCAAACTAACACACCCAACCATTTAAATGTGCACTGACTAAACAAACTCTTTAACTAGCTTTTGGCTTTATCTTCTTGCTATAACTTTTAGCTAAAATTATACTGTAGCAATTATTGACTTTTTATGAGAAGAAATAAGAAAAAAAGAGAAAAAAGTCTCGTTATGTGGTCACGGACAATGCAAACGAATAGAGAAAAAAATAAAAACCAAAAAAGTTAAAATAAACTAAAATTAGAAACCGATGTGTTTTAAGTGGGTTCTAACTTAAACAAATCGAAAGCTAAAAATAATAAAAGTTGAAATTATTTTAAATGGGGCCTCTAAGTTAAGATTAATTTCCAACACAGTAATCATGTGCTTGTCACGTTACCTTCAATGGCTGTAGAGCTGCAGTAGGCCACTCTAGTTCTGCGGCCTTGCTGATGGTCTCCCAAACCTTATCTCTAAACCAAGCCGAATAGGCCGAGCACAGTGGATTGGAAAATGAGGTCTAATTGTCTAATTGAGCTAGGCCTAGCCCAACCTGATCCAATTAAGCTAGGGTTGGCCGACATTTTTGTCTACACCGACCACAGTAGCACACTAGCACAGACAGGACGAGATTGTTTCAGCATGTAAATGTTAATCAATGCTAATTAATCATGACTGGTATCTAGCAAGCAGGCTGAGCTGCACACTGCACATGGCATACAACGGGGACACAAATCAGTTTGCGTCACAAACCAATCCAGCGTTGACATATGGCATACACTACTGTAGCAACTATTTTAAAATATTATTTACTGTTTGTACTGTAGATGGTACGGAAAATAATTTTTTCCCTGTGTTGCTACAGTATAAAACAGTAAAAATAATTTCTTATTTGTTGTTACAATAATACATACCATATATCAGCGTTGAATTGGTTCGTGACACAAACCGATCTGCGTCCCGTTGTATACCAAAATTTCTCCCGTGGCCGGGCACTTAACTGTCAGAAAAAAAAAACCCATTTCACTCCCTTATCAACAAGCTCAGGTAGAGTAGACGTACAGGCCAGGTGCCTGCCATGCATTTAACCACGCACTCATCTTGCCCAAAGAAACAGTCGTCTTGCCCGAAGTAATAGGGCATCTGGGCATGCACCCCTCTGAATTTGGTGCTACTGGTGTTTCCTTCTTACGTGTGTGTTGGCGTGTTCTAGCTAGCAGCTACCTTGTCCATTCAATACATGTACTGGTAATGGTGGTGGCTATCGCGCGTGATGTGACCACACGGCCGACACAGGGAAGACAGGTGCCGCGACGCCGACGGCTGCAGCTGCATGGGAGATGACGGCCTTTGCTGCCGCTGAAAGCTCAGCCTGCTGCCTGACAAATTAAACTCCTCACACTGTTCATCTGCAGCTATCTCATGTCCCACACTCATCAGGGGACCTCTCTTCTTGACATTATGAGGACCTCCTTGATTAGCTCGTGCTCCCAGCTGTGGTGGTGCTCATTTAGGCTTTTTTTTTATGATTTATGGCTGAAAAGTACTGTAGCTGGTTAAAAAAACACTGTAGCTAAGAGAGGCTTATTTAGTATAATTAAATTTGAAAAATTAAAAAAATATAAAAAATATGTTAGCCCATTACATATAATACAAACAAATACGGGAAAAAAAAGAACCGGCAAAAAAGCTCAACAAAAAAACCAAAAGTTCAGAAAAAGGCGAAATTTATGAATAGTGAAAAATAAGCCAGAAGCTAAAAACTGAAGCCAAAATGATCACAGCGTATACAACCCGGCCATCACAGATTGATTCAATTATCTTGTGTTGTGTGAGACTAACTACTTACAATAAGGCTCGGCTATGACGAGCTTATACTATTCGTGATGATATTATATTTTTATTTTTAAATTTAATTATATAGAAAAAATTAACAACAGGTACAATATATTTTTAATCGTTATAGTAAAAAAAATTAGAAGCTAGACTTCTAAGCGCTTTCAGCATACCCGACAAATGTAGCTGCCTGTAATAATGAGAAATTACACTGTATCACCGTTGCACAGCCGGCTTTATGTCACAAGCCAATCCGGGGGTATCGCGTCGGCAAAAATTTACTGTAGCAGTACGGAAAACAATAATTTTATTTGTTTTTAATGGCTGCTACAGTGTATATTGCCACGTGTCACAATCCCATTAGCTTGTTACACCAATTCAATTGTATCATCGTTGTATATTAGAATTTTTTCCGTAATAATTGGGTTTCCAATGTCCTCCTATCTCCTATCTTCTCCCCTTAATTCAATCGTTGGATGCATGTCAAGTCGATCGGGTTCATAAAGTTCCGATGCACCGGGTGGCCATGCATGCAAGCATATATGTAAATCTCTGTGCGCTTTGACGATGCCTTTGATAGATGGGTTCTTTTATACTTGTGATTTAGTTTTCAACAGTAATTAATTTTTAAACGAAGTAGATTTTTAAAGTAGATCTATAAGTCGATTATAGTAAACACTATCCTAACTTTATCTATATTGAGAGACCATGTGGAGGTCATCCCGTGTTTATGATAAGTAATTGACATCGCTTTAGGTAAGTCGAGTTTGGTTTGGATGGTTTGGACCTTGACGTTGCATGGTGCAACGGGCTCGGTCGGACTTGGTCAGACTTTGTCATATGGGATTAGGATACTTATTCCGATGATTCGACAGGTTTTGACTTCAGTGTGTGTAAGTATGGTGTGTTTATACCATTTACGCTTTCATGTATCGAGCGGTGCTATTTGATGTATTTCTTGTCTGTGTGGCTGCAGGACATCGGGCGGAGTCGTGGTGAGACACGGTAGACCGGACTAGGCGCAGGTGGCGCTGAGGTCAGAACGGTCGGGATGTGTCGAAGACGACGTGGACTCGAGGTGGTTGCGAGGCGTGTGAGACAAGGAGCGCGGAAGCTTCCCGGAAGGTGCAGGAGGGGCGAAACGGGAATTTCGCAAGGCTGCACAAGCGGGAGCGGGCTCCGTTGGATTTAGCGGGCGTAACGGGGTGGAGACCCGTTAGCCGTGGGCTATAAATAGGTTGGAGGGGCTGCATGCCCACTGGAACACTTGTGGAGAGTTAGGGTTTGCTAGAGTCAAAAGAGGCTTTGTAAGTTTGTTTTGGCTTTAGGCTTTAGTGGTTGAGAATGGGCAGGAGAGGCAGAGATTCTGTTGGAGAGTGTCTCCCGTAGCTTCCTCTCTGTGGGTGAGCATGTGAGTGTTCTTGTGTTCTTGAGAGAAGGATGTAGCTTGTGCTCTCAATCCAAGCTGTATAGGGTTGTAGAGATGGTATGAGCTGATACTCTGTGTAATCATGTATCTCTCTTCCTCATTATCAATCCAAGATGGCTTTGTTTGAATTTGATTGAGGCCCGGGTTCTCTGTTTTGTCTGTTCTTCATTTCTCTTTGATGCTCTTCATGCTTGGATTTTGAGTTTTCGTTTTCGAGTTAATTCTTGTTGGAAAGGCCCAAAATGGGTTGCTATGACATGGGAGATGCTCAAAAGCCATTTGGCTAGTTGATCCAAAGAGCAAACCAAGTTTAATTTCAGTTTTAATCTTTTGGTCTCCTCTGTTCATGCATTTCTTTTCTAGGGTTTTGAGGTAAATCTTGATTCCCTTGGAGAAATGGCATGAAATTTGATCTGGATTATCCCATGGCTATTGCTAACATATCCTTAAAGTTTCATGGCCAAAAGATCAAAGGTTGGGGAGTAATTTGAGTTTTTGTGCCTCTCTCTGAAAAGTTTCAGTTTTGGGCAAAATCTGAATTTCTTGATCTCTTGTTTGATTTCTCTGTTTTCTAGAGGCCCCTTGCTATTTAGTTTGTTGTGGTAGTGCTTTGGGACAAAAAGATTGAAAAGAAATCTTCAAATTCTTGGGTTTGCTAAGTCTGAATTGATCTTCAGAGGAGCTGCTTTCAGGTGCTTTTCAGTTCTTCTTTTCGATTGCCTTCTGGTCCTTCTGTTGGATGCCGTTTTCAGTTGTCTTCTTTCATCTTGTTCGGCAGCAGCAGAGATTGCCAACCACATCCTTCTCTGCTAATTAAAAAAACATGCATGCCGATTCTTGGTGGTTCCATGTTCTTCGGCCAGATTCCTTTTGGTGCTTACAATATGAAGTAATTGTTTTACTAATCATTTTTTTTTCTCTCGGCAAGCATGCAGTAGTTGCCATTCTTGCTCTTTAGTGCCTTTTCTTTTATTTCTATTGCTGACTTTCAACCATTTTGCATGCAGATCAAACGGCATTATTTTCAGCTGAAATTTTTACTGGTTAATCTCTGAGTTATGCTGGATTTTTTAGTGTCGCATGCGTTCCAGATTTCAGCAAAATTAATTTTAATTTTCTGTGAGTTGCTTTGTTTTGCATCTTTTTGAAAAATCAGTGTTCGATTTCTCGGGGGCGATTTTGAAGTGAGCGACATTCACCCCCCTCTGTCGCCATTTCGGTCCTACATATATC
The DNA here is from genome assembly GCA_036346575.1 of Dendrocalamus sinicus. Lineage (NCBI taxonomy): Eukaryota > Viridiplantae > Streptophyta > Magnoliopsida > Poales > Poaceae > Dendrocalamus > Dendrocalamus sinicus. The sequence continues at coordinate 2,526,140 of CM070641.1, forward strand.
GACCAAAATCGCACACTAGTATCTCTTCTCCGTACTCTCTCGTGAATAGCCAGAATTTAAAATTTTAAGCCAAAATCCATAAACCACAGCTTAAAAAAGTTTCAGCAACTGCATCCTGCATGTCCAAGTCCAACCAACCATTCTGTTCATATTGGCTTCTAAAACTTACTTTTATACAATATCTAACTTTTAAACGGGGTGTATTTCTAAAACGATGTTTATTAGTCAATTGTAATACACACTATAGTGACTATTTATATCGGCCAAAATTATATATATGTATATCTCTCTATAAAATTTTTGATAAACTATTACTAGTTATAAATTAAAGCCAAAAATCTACATGAACTGCCCTCAAGCTCCTTTCAGTAACTAGATCTGCAATCCTGTCCACGAAGAGGTAATGCAATTCTTTTTGTAGACAAAGAACGTTACCAATTGTGGTGGCCACACGCTATTTATTTTGTTTATATTTTTAGGACCGTTCCATCCATCCATGAGATGGATGGTGGTAGTAGGCTAGGTAGCTGATAAGACGCCCTACAGGTTACTGAGGGGAGAAAAAGAACAAACAAAGCAAAAGGCAAAGGTAGTTATCATTTCTTTTTGACGTTTTAGCGCTTTTTTAGTTTCTAGTGATTAATATTATTTATCAGATTATTAATTATAGTCAATAGCTATTAGTCGTGGCCCCCCAAATACGGGCTAAGCTCTCGTGGCTAGCTGCTGCTCCTGCTGGAACCTGTCAAAAGTGCCAATTGAATTCAGCTAGTCCACGAACAGCTTGAGATGCTTCTCGGTTGGGCTAAAAAATGATAACTTATGATTAAAATTGTATTATAGTTGACTAAAATTACACTATAACTACTAATAGTTTATTTCTTATAAGTACATTTAAAAAATTTTAAAAATAGAAAAATATGTTAACCCATCACGAACAATGCAAACGAATACGAAAAAAAACCAGCAAAAAAGCTCAAAAAAGTCAAAAAAAACCAGAAAAGGATGAAACGCCAGTAGTTCTGTAATTACAACGCCAGTAGTTCCGATACGTGGTTGTACCGCAAGTTATACTATAGTAGTTCCGATTGTCTTGAGGAATGCAGATACTTCACCAGATTTTGCAAAACGTATTTGCAAACTTTAGTATCATGCATACAAGTACCAGATATGATTCCCAACAAATTGCAAATACACACTTTTAGAATTATAACACAAAGATTGAATATGAGCTTCAACCATTTGCAAAACACATTTGCAAAGATAAGTCTCATATCACAAAGAATGGAAACATAGCCTTCAAGCACATGCAAAACACATTTATAATGCATAGTCTTATGTTACAAAGATTTAACACATGAGTTTCAACTATTTGCAAATACAAACCTTATGCCAAGATGAGCTATTATAGGTGAGGTTGAGCTATCAACACATGATGAGATTCAAATTACTAGACATGACCCCTCTTAATAGTACGACAACCTATACTAGCAATCCAGTTTTTCAACCAAACACCAAGACAGTAAAAGACTAAGAACACATCTTTAGCCTTAGCTAGTCATACATTTGCCTTAGGTCATTGTCTTGATATATATCAACTCATGATACATCCTTTTCATCAACTCTATCAACTTATGATGGTCTTCACTTGACTTGATGATCAACATATAATCATCTTTTCTTGGACATGCATTAACTTATGATGCATCTTTCTCTTAATGGCCTTCAACACATGAAGCCGTCTTCCATCTAGACTAGATGATCTTCAACACATGAAGTCATCTAAAGTTATCCTCATTCGTGGCACCTAACCTATTTATCCAACTCATAGAAAATGTTAGTCCACAAATCAATTGCCATCAATTACCAAACTTCACCATTAACACATAATGGAGGGACTAGATTCTACAATCTTTTCTTTTTGGTAATTCATAATAATCTCAACAGAATATGAGATAAAAATTGTAGTTGCGAGTATACAACATATATACAACACTTGTATACTCTAAGATAAGCATTTTAAGAAAAGCTTACTTATCCGGTTGTCATTAATCATCTAACCATTAACACATAATAGAGAAGTTAGATGACAACCCGATTGCAAATGAGTATATATAAACTACACAAGCTATATATACTCAAAGATGTGTTTCAAAGTAAAGATTCTAAATATGCATATTAAAATAAACATGGATCAATACTTATGAAACCTCAAAACATAGAGTGAACTCCTCCTAAATATGTACATACAAGTATGTATAATGTAGACATATGCACATATTCATTTTGGACTATTAGTGGAGTTCAATCTATATTTTGGATTCAAGGAATGCACTAATATATGATAATGTGATTTTGAATGTATACCTCTTATGGTTTTCACCTTTTCATCTAAATGAGAGTAAGTAACATCATAATTAATAAACAAGGTTAGTCTTACAAATGCATTTGTCATTATCATCATAATCTCATAATAGTATTTGTCATTATCACCAAAACCAACTTAAATGGAGCTTGATCTTTCACCCTCGCCCTCCCCGGCTTCCCTCGGCGCCGCCCCCTCTAGCCTTCCTCGACGTCACCCCCTCGGCCTCCCCCAGCGTTGCCCCCCGGTCTCTCCCGGCGCTGCCCCCTCGGGCCTCCCCCTCCTCCATCCGCGCCTCCCCTTCCTCCATTCACGCCTTCCCCTCCCCTTTGGTGGCTGGCACCTCTCTTCCCCCTTCCCGACCACGGCGGCACACGGCTTCGACCAAGCGCCATGGTCGAAGCTGCTGTGGTTGAAGCTGTTGTGGTTGAAATCACCGTGGTCAAAACCACCGTGATCGAAGCAGTGTGTGGTTGGGGAGGGGAGGCGCGGATGGAGGAGGGGCGGCATAGGGGAAAGCTGGGGAGGGAGACAAGGGCGGTGCCGGTGGTGGAGGGAGGCCGAGGGTAGCAGTAGGGTGGCACTGGGGGAGGATAAGGAGGGCGGCACAGGAGGCCGGGGAGGGTGGCGCCGGGGACAGATGCAAGGAGATGGAGGTGAGTGACCGGGAGGAGGAAGGAGGGCACCACCGGTGGCTGGGGGGCAGCAGGTATACGAGTATATCTAAAGTGATAAAGGAGTATTTCATGTTTGTTTAGGTGGTACATTACAGGTGGGTGTAACTACACTCGGGAGTAAAAAATATTTTTCATATATATATGGGGCACCATGGTGTTCGGACACCATGATTTCAAATGCATCAATTCCATCTAAATTCGGGTATATTTTTTGAAAATATCAGTTTTAGTGTATATACTCATCTCTAACAATTAAATGAAACATACAAGTTTTAAAAAATATACTTAGATTCAAAGTTTTGAACGAATTTAAATAACATACTTTGATAATTTATATATATAATCAGCATATACTTACAATCACATTATCATAAAAAAAAGGCAACTACAATTCAAAATTCAGTTCAAACTTATCTGAACTAGTTAGTAAACTAGTTAAACTTGACATCCAATAAATTTTAAAATTGCATGAAGCCTCTTTTCTACTCATATGGCTTTCTAGTTTATGTCTGCGCTAGTGTAGCCTATTCGTATCCCACACACACACACACACACACACACACACACACACACACACACACACACACACACACACACACACACACACACACACACACACACACACACACACACACACACACACACACACACACACACACACACATATATATATATATATATATATATATATATATATATATATATATATATATATATATATATATATAGGACAGTGTTTCATGCACCCAAGTGCCTAGGCACCCATATCAATACTCGTTGATTTGCTTTGAGATTATAACGCTTGATGTGGGTATCTTCATATACCCATAAAAAGTATATTTGAGATGTCAAACTCAAAAAAATTAAATTCAACTTCAGTGTAATTAGTTTGAACTATTTTTATGGTATATACTCATCAGAGTCGCATTGAACTCAAAAGTAGTTCAAACTAGTTTGAACTGAGTTCAAAACTTACTTACCATAAATATATCAAGGGTATAAAACATTTTCATACCCAAACTCAAAAAATTATCAATCATACACGTGTATCGGACGATTCTTGATGTGGGTGCCTAGGCACCTGTGTGCCTTATGTAATTTTCCTATTATATATATATATATATATATATATATATATATATATATATATATATATATATATATATATATATATATATGTATATGTACCCTCTTTTCTACTCCCAGGTGTAATTACACCTTATATATATACTCAGATTCAAAGTTTTAAACGAATTTAGATCACATACTTTGATAATTTATATATATAATCAGCATATACTTACAATCACACTATCATCAAAAAAGGCAACTGTAATTCGAAATTTAGTTCAAACTTATCTGAACTAATTAGTAAACAAGTTAAACTTGACATCCAATAAATTTTAAAATTTTTTGCACACGATACATATCTATTTTAGACTATGATGCCCGAACACCAAGGAACACTCGTTATTTTTACTATATATTTACACACACGTGTTAAACCGGTCGGACTATAGCTAGCATGCCAGGGTTTTATTTGTTGTCCAATGGTTGTTGAAGCCGGGATCATATATACTGTTCCTTCCGTCAGACAAGCTAGCCAGCATCATCGATCAGGGCGGGTCTAACTTGTAGTATCTTCTCAATCATTCTTCTTTTGTGTGTGCATCTTCCCTGAAACTTGGATAATCACGTGTGTCTACATATGTCCCATTTAAATAGTACACATGCATTCACCCAGAAAATTCCTATGCCGGCCTCAACAGGCAAACCTGATAACACAGGCACATGTCTCTAGTGCCGACAGCTACCATGCATATTTATGCATGCATGCATCCAAGCTCCAGCATATATGGATCAACCTGATACCGTTAGCTAGTTCTTTGAACAAAATCTTTCTCCTGAACTATATATAAAAGCAGTATGCAGAAGAAAAACCATGGATTCAGAAGAACAGCGAGTTGCATTTACGCTTGCTGCGGTATTTGCCAGAAACTAACCATGCGTATGGCTTCATCAATTCGATCGGTTCGTTTCATGCTGGCTGATGCTGTCTAGTGTAGGGGCATGCATGCATGCATGCATCTGCCAGATGAGAGAGAGAAAGAGAGGAGTCTCTCTCTCTCTCTCTCTCTCTCTACGATAAAACCATCTGCAGGGAGCGGAAAACCATGCACATCGATCATCTATATACCACTGCAGCCTGGCCGATATATATATGATCGACCAGCAGCTGAATTTCTTTTGCTACTACTGACCAATTCCTCTTGGACCAACAGCAGCATACTACCGACCAGCAGCATCATATCTGTCTCAAATTAAGCGAGTACAAGCCATGTGGGCTTTATAGTACTGGCAGTACTTAGTAGATCATACTACTACGTACAAGATCAGATTTTCCTTCGAGCTAGTCTGACATATTTCAGTTTAATCTGCAGTTCCCTCTATATACACCTACAACTGCAATTGCTTCAGATGACCAAAGTAGAAAAAAAAAGAGAGAGCGATGGAGAGAGGATGAAAGTATGTAATTACGTTGCTCTAGTACTGGACCTGATTTTCTCATTGGGTGGCTTGCATCGATAGGGCTGGCCCATATACGCACGCTTCAAAGTTAGTGCCTCCAATGGCAGGCAGGCATGCTGTGTCCTTCTTTTTTCTTTTTCTTTTTTTTAGATTAAGCAAGCTTGTTGAGTCGTAGCAATTTTACTGCTTTGTACGGCGAGTGCCTGCTGGCCGTCGATTTTCAACTTTGAGCAACTCCATCCCATTAGTCATTTTTCCCTCTCTATTTCCTAGGATAAAGAGGCTAGCTATTATTTTCAGCTCTCTATTTGAGTTAGCATTCCAATGGCCTAGCTATTTGAGAAGCGAGTGAGGAGGCGCTCGCCAAATCTAGCTAGCGGCCGGGAGAAAATAGCGACTCGATAAAAATGAAGAGGAGGATAAAGAACCGGTTGGAGTCCATTTCTTGAGTCATATTAGGTAAATATACAATGAAGAGCAGAATAAAGAACCGGTTGGAGTTGCTCTAGAAGCTACTTTTTAGCTTTTTGATAGTAACTAATTTTTGACAGAGTATTTTTTTAGATAGAATTTACTAGTTAATTGTAGTACATACTTTACTGACTTTATTTATATCGGCAACAACCACATGTGAGTTTTTGTTACTCTATAATCTCTCATATAAACAGCCCAAAAGTTACAAACCACAACCAAAAATCACAAGCCGCAGCTAAAAAAAAGTCCAATGTTTCTTGTCGTCCACAAGTCGAAATGCCAAGCGTTTCAGTATGGCTCCCTAGGATGCGCCGATCAGCGCACCCAGAATCCCTCCTGAAACTATCAAGGTTAATTAGTGTCATCGAATCATCTTCTGATTAACAAACTTAAACGTGTACCGATGTGGATGGATCCCTCTTAATTAGCTAGGTCAGTTCCTTCGAAATCCCTAAAAATTTGACAAACTTCGGCGTAGATATAAATGGGATGGCGAAAAACAGAAGGATTAATTAGTTGATCCCACAGCCAGCTAGATAACACACTAATGTTCCACATGTTGTCCTACTCCTACCCAATGACAGTACGTAACTCCTACCTAATGACAGGCTACGTACATGCATCTGAATATTAATTGATCTGTTCTTTTCGTCTGCGATTTATAGTTTTTAGCTGAAATTTTTGAATTTTGGCTGTTTACGGTACAGATTACGGAGAGACATATACTCACTTGCGATTTTGGCTGGTACAAATGTTGGGCTTTTAATGTGTAGATCGTTTAACTTGTAGACATCGTCTTGAGAAAATACTCCGTTTGAAAGTTAAGTACTGTAGCAAAAATTAAAAGGCGTTAGCTTGTGAGGTAGGTAAAGAACAGACTCATTATTTACCAACACGTCCTAGTGACGTAATTGGACCGATCGATACATACTGCTTGCATCCACCCAAAATTGGAAAGTAATACATTTCGTGGCATGCTAAAAACGTTATGAATCATTAGCCGTCGCTAATTGGCTGCATGCATGCACGGTAGAAAGTTCTGGAAATACTAATAATATAATAAAAAGGGGAAAAGTTGGCAGGACTTGACTTGAACGAGCGTCACGGCATGGGAATTTTGACAGGAGCAAAGGCAACCACTACTGTCATGCTTCATCCCATGTTTGTTAATCCAATCAAGAGAAGAAAGGGAGGGCACGTGCGTATATCTGAACTGGAGAATAATTAAAGTTACCCACTAGCGGATATATTCTAGCTTCTCATAGAATTCCAAGAGAGTATTTTATTTTGATTTGAGAGTGCTCTTAAATTAAAATATATCAACATTACGTAGATATATATATATATATATATGATCTTGCTGCACATGCAAGAACTAGTGGAGATCGATCTAGAAGCCTATCTATCCAGCGAATGTGAATGGACCACGCATCTAACTATTATTATAATATTCAAGCAGAAGCAAAAGAAGCCACAACGTTAACTCTTAAGGGGTAGAAATTATCATGTTAATAGAAGAAAATATAAAGATCTATACTGTCAATTGTGATAGATCCAGATTATAACGGTCTAAATTAAAAGAAAAGATCCGTATCAAGTACAATTCAAAGAAACTAAAATTTATAATAAAAATAAAATAAAATTACAATTTAATTTTCATAGGAATTCCATAGCAAAATCCCTAAATAAATATACTTTGGAATAAAAATTTTAAAAACAAGCAATTGGATTTGTAAACGAATTCCAACAAAAAATAACTGAAATTCAAAATAAAATAAAATAGCAATTTGATTTCGATACAAATTCTAAAGTAAAATCAATAAATAACTTTAATTTAGAATTAAAAATTAGCAATTGGATTCGTATATGAATTCCAACCAAAAATTACTAAAAATTCAGAATAAAAACAAAAGAAAATTTGCAATTTGATTTTCATAAGAATTTTAAAGTAAAATACCCAAATAACTAAAATTCAGATTAAATTAGAAAATTAATTTGTATACGTAGTTAATTAAAAATTAATTGAAATTTGAATAAAAATAAAAGTTATAACAACAATAGCACGAATGGTGTCAGAGAAGATCACGCAAAAGTGCAATGGCGTCGATCTGTCCTACAAAAAGACATTGACTCACGGGGAAGCCAAAAGTCGAGGTAGCAACAGTGGAGATGAGGACAACGTCCTGCTCTTATGAGCCATTGAAGAGAAAAGTTAAGGGTGGAAGGAGTCAAGGGTCACGATGACAAGTGGTGAACGTCAGTGTTGAAGAAGTCAATGGCCAAAAAGCTTGATGATGGAAAAGCCTTGGTAAAAAGAAGATGAAGCTTTGCAATGAATACTAGATATGGATAATATGGAACCATCAGGTCACTAAGAGCATGTCATCACTTCTCCATATCGTTAGATAATGACTAAAGCACACGTACCAGCATCAGTGAAGATAGGAGGTTGCCACAATTAGTGAGGAAGTCACAGCATTTAATTAGCCAATGTTGAAGATGAGGAGCAATTGACACAGTAGAAGAACATTGAGTATCTATATATCATGCATATGTATATACATGCATGCATCTGTATGAATAAAACACGGACGTACAGAAGTAGAGATGCAAAGAGCTCAGAGTAGAGATGGTGCAGCCGTAGGAAATAGGCTTGGGGTCATCGGAGAGAGCGTGACAGCTGTTCTCAGCAGGGATTGACGACGATTGCACGTGTATGCGTGTTAGATGTCAGAACGGTCAGCATTAAGCAATAATTGAAGAGAATTAGAAAATAATTATGTGGTAGAGTATTGTATTGGAAAAGGTAGTAGTTAAGAGAGATCAATCAAGAATTGAGTTTGTTGTTGGATGTTAAAGCAGAAAAGTTATGGCGGTAAGAAGCGATAAAAGACACACAGTTTGGTGGGACAACTATCATGTGAGGGAAGATAAGTTCAAGGTAGGTTTCCCATGGTGCATCGGTGTATACATGAGCAAGGTACTTTAATACCCTGAAAAATAATGAGATAATTTACCGCACACATAATTAACATATTGTTTGAGATTAAAATAGAGTTACATATGCATACATATATTTTGAAAGAGAGTAACTAATGAAGGAAGAATATGGGCATACAGCCATATGATTTATGCATGATGGAGAGTGTTTACATTTCTAAGAATCCTAATAACTTATTATGATTAATAATTTTTTCCATAAAAAGCTCATACTTCGAATAGGTTTCTCAAGTTATATTTTCTTTTATGCTTATATTGTCATTTTTAATGTTTACGATGTCTAAAATATCTAAATAGCTTATAATATACGTAAATATATTTTCAAGCATATAAATTATATCATTTAAACTCTACTAACTTTAAAACAAATCTAACTGCACTACTAGTTTGCAAATAAAACAGACTGCATTCCAGTGTTCGGATGAGACCGCCTTTTTTGTTCAGGTTTGGACCACTACTCCACTCGAAAAAAAACTATGTACGGAAAGCAACAGAATTGCCAAGGATACACGAGGTTATATATTTTTCAGCTTAGCTGGCTATTCCATTTATTAGTATTGGTTACAGAGGTTGAGTCTGCTGACCGAAAATTTAAGGACCATATCTATGCAAATATAAATAACTAGTGATATAAAATGTACCTCCTTTGCTAAGTGCTAGAAATTCTCACAACAATTTGTAAAAAAAACTATAGAAATTCTCTCATTAATCAAAGGAAGAAAGATAAAGATCTACATCTTATATTTTGGTGGAGCCAAATTATAACACGTAGATCTTTATCTTTTTTTTATACGTTACATCTCAAAGAAATGTTACATCTAGAGTTATATAGCAAGTACACATAGTCTATTTTCAAATATATCCATCCAATTCGCTAAAAGCTCAGCCCCTATCAGGAGCAGGCTTGCATTCATAGCACCTTATTTAGGTTTTTGTTCTTGCTTTGCTCAAAGGATTAATTTAAAAGTACTACAATTTAGGCCAATAGTTATTATATACAAGTGCAACTCAAAGTAAATTGACAATGTAATGCTAGATGATTGGGTTGTTACAGTTATATCGAATATAAACGGCTAATACGAACCACTAAATTAAAGACAAGAAGCCTAAAAAAATAAGGACGAGATGTTTTTCATAAACCCCTCACGAACTAGTCAGTATATTATACAGCTATGCCCATCCACCTTTTTTTTAGAAAACAGTAGAAAAGCGTAAATAAGAATATATCAAACGGATATATATTAAAGACAGTTATATAATATGTACAAAACAAAAGGCACTTGTTGTGACGAAATTTGGTTTGCACCATCAAAATTCAGCCGATGGTAGCATGCATGAACATGTAGCTGAAACTGCCGACTGACTAGCTTGCACTTAAAAAACAAAAAAGAGAGAGAAAGAACCCAGAGATCGAAATATCCGACTTGTTTTGTTGTTTGCAATAGGACAAGTTGCAAGCGGCGCAAGTTGCAATAAGACTCGCTTGTGCTCCACAGGTGGTGGCGCCAAAATAAATGGGGACCCTCCCCAAGCTTCCGCTTGTATGCTGTCAATTCATTGCCTCAACGACGATTTTTCCTCGTCCTGCTGGACCAGCCGTTCGTAATCGTATGGTCGGTATACTGCACGCGCGGCGGCCGTGGTTTTTGCAACTTGCGTGTGCCTGTGAACGGTGCTAGCGCGCAATAGTTCGCGTTCGGGATATATATAGCACACGGTTTATAATCGTAATTACAAAAATATATGTATTCGAGACGTATTAATAAAAATGGTATTTTTACCGTCCGGTGGTCGAACGGTGACACCGTAAGTCTGACACGTGTGACCTGCCGCTCTGCCACCGGACACCAGGTAATTAAGCTGGCTAATTAGCCAGCTTAATTACCTACCTTAATTATATTTTATACTTTTTTTTCGAATTTTAAATATAGCAAGTAAGCTCAACAAATTATGAAATTTTATGTGCAGCCTCCCGACATATCGTGCTTAATTGTGTAATTTTTTGGTAATTTTATCCACTGTGAATGTTGCTCAAAAATTTATACGATCATGGTATTTGTAGAATTTGTTACATATAGCAAATGAGTTTAAAAAATTACGAAATTTTACGTGCAACCTCCTAGTAATTGTCTATTGTTTTGAGAATTTTGTGTATTACAAATTTTTGTAGGAGTACACATAATAGTACAAAAAAAGGCATCGCATGGGATGCGATATGGCTCACTCATCTGAGCCACTGCTATCTCCTCGTTGCATCTACCTTCATGTGCATGGTCTTGTCTTACGTTGACCATGTCTCATGGGATATGTTAGCCGGTCTAGAGATTTCGTGTCGATTCAGAGGAGGTATGGAGACAGTTCCGTTTGTTGACTGGCCTGCGGTGTGGTCCAGTAGGCTAAGGTACAGCATGCTGGGTCCAGCAAGCATCGATGTCATCCTGCTGAGATATGCCAAACTGCGGGCTGCCAACAATCAAGTCCTAAACGAAGGACTCTAAAAATCCCCTTATGGTGCAAAGGAGATCTGGCCTTGACCGTACAACATGCCAGCAAAGCCGAAGGATCTCTGCTCATCAAAATCAGCAAACCCTGTGTATGGTGTGAACGATGAGCTCTGCCCTGCATACGCTGCAAACCCTAGCGTTGTGTACTGCTCCTTGGAAGCATTCAGGAGGCCCATATCATCATTGGTGGACTCGACGTCACACCCACGTTGAATAGAAGGCTGCAAGATGAAACGATGTTAGCCACATTAAATATTTTAGATGTAGAATGCGAATCTCGTACCTTCTGGATGTAAAGCGAAGATGAACGATGGGAAGCGGGTAGTCTGTGTAGGCGGTGTGGAGGTCAAAAGCGATGCATCTTGATGACGGACCTGCAGCGGTAGAACGACATGATGTTAGCGGAACGTAAGGTCTAACACGAAAACAAAATGTAGATTTGTACATAAGTTACCTTCTCGTCGATATGGCTCGTGGATGGCTGACGGCTAATATTATGACATCGGGCAGACTCAGTAGATTGCGATGGCCAACCAGACTCGCTAGGTCGCGATGACCTGGCGGGTGAGCATGGTGCCCCCACTGGGTGTCCGATGTGCACGACGTGCTCCGTCGAATGGCTGCAGCTCAAATTGTCCACTATTTTTTGGCTTGCTTTAGAATGTACTTCAAAGTACTCTATAGGGCGAGTGGTGTGTCTGGGCTGCTGATGGCAATCTCAAACACGCTTGCGATGCACTGCGTCTGCTCCAACTAAAGTGACATACGAAACAAGCTCAGTAACAACTAGTATGAATTTTGTAAATGAAATGATTAGAAAATTCAGCATATCTTATGCTGTCATGGCGCCAAGAAGCACTGTGGCGATCGATCAAGCGTTGTAAACTGTTATCATACATGACCTGCTCGGGGCAGTCTGGTGGAGGAATGATGAATCTACCATGCGACTGGGGTACGTGCCACTGCAAGTACTCGTCATACGTCCGGACATCGCACGGACACTGCTCCATGATGACATCCAACAGTGCTTGTCCATTCATGTCATCGTCCACTCCTGTTGCGGTGGCTGTCAATCCATACCATGCCGACCCACCCTAGATTGCCTGCATTTTCGAAATCATCGATGTTACAGAGCAAGTACATACAGAGTGTAAATATCACTTGGATGGAATTTGACTTACCGGTGTACGGCTCGCGATAGGGACCTGTCATCCGGAGGGGGCACGACCTAGAGCAAACTGAACTGTCGTATTATATGCTGCGGCGTGTAAACCTCCACCATATATGAGAACACCAGATGGCATGTCGTCACCCATAGCTCTACGTCCTACAGGCATTGTAGAGACAGCCCGTAAGGCGATACACGCTCCATGAACTCTACAGTCCATGGACACCAGAAGATGTCATTGTTGTGCAATGACTTGAACTCGTTGTGCCATAATAAGTAGCACCTCGACAGTCTAGCCTTGGCCCAGCACGAAGATTAATAATGACAGTAAAATACTACAAATTAAAATTTCTGATGAAATAAATAGTACAAAATAATGTACACTTAGGACTAATGGCAGTAAGGATCTGGGAGGCCAGGGTTTACGATGCATATACACATATGTACATACATACATACACACACATATACAATATAATGGCAGTATGATACTACAAATTAAAAATTATGATGAAATAAGCATGGCAATACAAAACTACAAATAAATAATTACATAGTTATTTATTTCATGGTAGTACATTACTACAAATAAATATTTATTTCAAGACAATACAATACTACATAAAAATTACGATGAAATAATGATAATAAAATACTACAAATTAAAATTTACGATGAAATAAATAGCACATACATATATGTATCTTCATTATTCACAACCTACCAAAACCCACCAAATCGGCATGTTGGTACCCTACCTTTATATTCGAGATTGATTTTTGTATGCTAGCCATATTTTAAGCTCCACTAAAGAATCGACGTTATGTTGAGTTGTGAACTTTATTATTTTATGCGTGAAATTACTTAACAACTTAAGACTAGAGGGTCTATCGAGAATTACTCAATGATGAATTTTATATTTTAAATCTTTTTATTGCATCGCTTCTCATATGAACTATTTCTTAAAGATGACTTAAACATACATACAACTGGTCTAATATAGCTCTCTATGTCAGTAGGGCTACTAGACAACCAACTAATTAAGAATCTGAAATTCAGGATTTAAGTATTATCTCCAACATATGTTCTCTTGTACCATTATGACCTATGATTGAAAACACTGGAGATAAATCACTACGAACTTTCTCGAAAAGCTTGAAGACAATTTTATTAGTCCGACACTGCAAGCATCCATAAAAACATGTATATACATATACATACATATATACACACACACACATGCACATGCACATATACATATATAATGGCAGTACAATACTATAAATTAAAAACTATGATTAAATAAATAAATACATAAATATTTATTTCATGATAGTACAATACTACAAATAAATAATTACATAGTTATTTATTTTAGGGCAATACATCACTACAAATAAATATTTATTTTATGGTAGTACAATACTACATAAAAATTTACGATGAAATAAATATATATAATGGTAGTACAATTCTACAAATTAAAAATTACGATGACAAAAATAATTACATAAATACACACACACATATATATATATATATATATATATATATATATATATATATATATATATATATATATATATATATATATATATATATATATATATATATATATATATATATATATATATATGCACACACATAGGTATACACAGAAAGTACTGCTAATACTATGCTAACCACTATAAAGAATTGTGAGACTCGAGAGCGACTACAGGAGAGCGCACAATGTATAATGCTCGCGCTAAGGAAGCACCGATAATGGTAGGGTGAACTGCGCACGAGGAGATAGACGCGACGCAACTAACACTTTCGATGGTATATTTCCTGCAATAGTGCTCAATTTCCATATGAACCAAATGCCTATGGCCCACTTTGTTTGTTTGCAGGTGGACTAAATAAAACAAATAAAACCCACCCCTACCCACCCTTGCCTCACAGTTCCAAAGCCTGCCGCTCGGTGGCAGGGCTCCAAGTGATTAGCAAGTGATTACCAGGGTTATTTATACTATTATATGTACTCCTATAAATATTCGTAATGCATAAAATTCTTGAAAAAATAGACAATTACTATGACTATGTTAGGAGGTTGCACATAAAATTTCACAATTTTCAAAGCTCGTTTGCTACAGGTAATATCTCCTACAAATATCATAATCGTATGAATTTTTAAGCAACATTCACATTGGATAAAATTATAAAAAATATTGCACAATCAATTACGTTATGTTGAGAGGCTACACATAAAGTTTCATAATTTTCAAGCTCATTTGTTATATTTAAAAATTTGAATAAATAGTATACAAAAAATAATTAGGGTAGGTAATTAGTCGACTTAATTACGTAGTGCCCGGTGGTGGGGCGGTAGGGCACCTGGTGCTTGGTGGCAGGGTGGCACATTGCCTGTTGCCCAATGACCAGGCTCCAGGTCACACGCGTTAGCCTTATGGTGTCACCGCCCGGTGCTATTTTTGCTAATACGGCTCGTATATAGATATTTTTATAATTACGGTTGCAAACAGTGCTATATACGCATGCAAGATACCGAAAGGCATACCTTTTGTTTTGAAGATGAGTATGTATGCATACAATCTTTTTTGTGATAATTGTATAAGATAGGACTTCACAAAAATGGATAGTTCAGGTCGAACAATATGAAAAAAAGGGGATCGAATGTAAGGTCAATTTCTAGCGTATTGTTGCCCCAAGTAAGTGAAAGAAGGATATATACATGATCTACTTAATATTGCATGGATTCACCGCAAAAATTATTGCATGGATGGGTCCCATTCCAAATGGTTTCTGGCTTTAGAAGCCAAAAGCCGTTTGGGACGCGTTGGCTTTCGTGGCTTTTTCTTTTTCCCTCTCTTTTTTCTCCTTTTTCATTTGCTGTGTTTTATTTTTTTCCTATTTTTATTTATTTTCCTTCAATGGAATATCTCAAAAAAAGCTAACATCCACTATAGTACAATTTTAGCCAAAAGCCACAATCAATAGATGAAAGTCATAGAACTTTTGAACGGAGTCATAATCTAGCTTTCAAGGAAAGTCTTGAACTATGTGTGACATGTAGACCTGGGAGTCGGGTCGTGCCATATTGTCACAGCATGGGCCCGATGGGTTTCAGGCCGTGCTGGCATGACTCTCCTTTGATGAGGCCTAGGCATGGCCCAGGACATGATGGGTCGCCACCATGTTGTATTAGCCTAGGCCCAGCCCTGTGTACCTGTAGGCGGCGGCAACAATGGAGGCAATGACGGCCACCATCTTCATTCCTTTCGTGTTATGTTTGTACCTTGCGTCTTTAGTAATGCCACCATCGAGCCTCACTTAGCCACAACCGTGCCTGTTGTGGCTCCTCCCTCGGCCACCTCTATCTTGTTCTTGTCCTGGCCACTATGAAGATGGGAATAATAGCACAGGTTGGTGTGAAACCCATCTGATCCAACTAGAGCCCCCAGGCAGGCAAGGGGTCGTAGAGCATGCTCTCTCACCACTCTGTCTGGAGCTCAAATTCCTGCTAATGTCAGATGACAAGGATGCAGAGTGGCTGTTGCTCCAATGCGAGTGGAGAGGTGGCTGTATCGAAGTTAGATCCAGACGACCCGGACTCAGACATGGCATGACAGAAAAGAGAGATGGAGGGGTGGCCGACACTAGGGGACGAGGGGGAGGTAGAGGGGAAGAGGAGGGGCACGATAGGGAAAGCCAGGAAGGGGCGATGAAGGGGGAGAATGAGTGATGACGGTGGGACAACAGACAGACGGTGAATGAGGCTGGCACAGTGAGGATCAACGGGTGGCAGCAGCGTGGTGAAAGGGTAGGAGCAGAGAAGGGGGACCGCCAGGCGGCCTAGGCAAGTGTTGCCCAGGCCATGTTAACTGCTAAGTGCTAATGATGTCCCGTCAGGCACCTCATCATGTCTCTCTCTCCTCAGCCTCTCCTCACTCATCACTCTCTTCTCAGCCCTCACTCTCGCCTCTGTCTCTCCTCTCTTGACTCGCGTTGTCGCAACAACAACGAGCGCGACAGTGCTGCAACCGGAGGCGGGGTGCTGGATGAGGGCGGCGAGGAGCTAGTCGTGGATGTGGAGGATGAAGGTGCCGAGGCCAACGGATCGCACTAGCGCCATTCCCAGGCGCCTTGTCGGCTTCTTCGCCGATGCCGATGCGTCTCACCCTCCTCGGTTGAGCTGACGCCAGATCCAGTTATCCTCGACCACAGCACCAGCCAGACCCCGCCTTGGAGGATAGCGCCACCACTGTCCCCGGCCGCCCAGCACGCTTCTTACGTAGCATAGCCGTCACCCGGCCTTTATGGATCGCACCACAGCCCACAGGTATTCCTAATCGTTGTTCCCCCTCCCTCCTTCTCCGGCTACTCCTACACCACACGTCCAGCTGCACTGCGTTACTCTCCTTTGCCGTTGTGCCTTCGTGCCGCTCAACCTGTTGTGCCTCTCTTATATTGGACCGACCCGAACAAGACACGATAGACCGGATAGGACTGTACCCCCGAAGAGCCTAATTACCCATCACATATCATGATCACATGCCATGCTCGTGCCACGTTTGAACCGTGCTGCACCAGTCAGGCCTCAGGCTGGCCTGAAAAGGTCTGGCCTGACTCCCAGGTACAGTGACAGGAGCACGATCGAAAGGCAGAGTTCCGGAATGAGCACGAGACGACAAAGCGCGGAGGCAGGCAGAGATGGGGCCGGGCGCCTTTATAGGGGAGCTGCACCTGCGCTTCTCAGCCCTCTCTCTATCTCTCTGGGCTCCACGTCTGGCCTGTCATCTCATGACAATCCACCACCTCTGCTCCCACTTGCGCATCTTGCAGCTCGTTGAGGCGCCATCAAATGCTAGGCGCACACACACCCGACCGCCCGAAAGTTCAACAAGTGATCAAATAACTATTCTCGGCTGAATGGCTAAGGCGAGATCAATCAGAACGAAAGACTACCTAGCTGGAATCATTGAGTAGTTGCGATACTCCAAAGCCTTTTTAGAATCATTGAGTAGTTGCGATACGCCAAGACATATGCATTAGATTAGCTAGGCTTTTGCTTATGAAAAATGCTTTCAAATACCCTTTTCATTGTTCATAAAATTCGAGGGTGTGTTAGAAAAGTTAATTTGAGTTTCGCTAATTACCTTGACATAGCGATTTATCCTGGCTTGGATCCATTGTTTTGGATGTACTATCCAACCGACAAAATCCTACCTTGAACACATGTATAAAACCAAATATCCTACAAATGCACTACTTGTGAAGCATTCACATCCGCTTAATCAACATTCAATATCTCATATTAAAATCCAAGAAATTAGTTAGTAAACCTATATTAAGAGATGGACTATGTTGCTTGCTATATCAATAACCAGCTAGAGAATTTATACGGTCATGATATTGATTGTGTTCTTTTCGGCTGATGTCTTATGACTGCAGGTGATGGCTTTTAGCCCTAAAATAAGCGTTTGTACGAACAAATCGAGTGTCGATAAGCAGCTTTAAAAAGATTATCTCAATAAATCACTTCAAGACAATGGCGAAAAAACCACCATATTTATTTATTCTAAAAAACCAAAATTATAAGACAAACAAAAAAAAGAACTGACCATTCTCCTGTTTCCTGCTTACTAGGAATTTTCCTATTGCTTCCTGCTTACTGGGAAGTTTCCTATTGGACGTTTATCGATGAGAACAAAAGAAAGCCCAATTTGACTAAATGCTCGGCGCACCCATCATCTCTCTTTTCCATAAGAATCTTCTTCCCTCTCACCCACCTAATTAGTTAATTGGCCTATGCCTCCACTTTATTATGGGCATGTTCTTCTTAGCTGAAGCTTATGACTTTTGGTTGTAACTTATGACTTTTAGGCTGTTCGTATGAGAAATTATAGAGTAACAGAAACTCACGTGTGGTTTTTATCGATATAAATGAAGTCGGTACAGTATGTACTACAATTAACTAGTAGACCCTATCTTAAAAAGATAGTCCGTTTAAAAGCTAGTTACTGTAGAAAAGCCGAAAAATAGCTTTTAGGAGCTAAAAAGAACAGACCCTATATCCGTCGCATCCTGTATATAACTAAGAGAAATTAAGCTTTTTTCCTTCCATTTTGAGTCATAATGACAATATATATACCCAAACATTTGCCTATAATTTTTCAGATAGCTAGATTGGTCGCTACCAACCAGTTCATGGTGTTTATTTTGCTTATTGCCCAGCAGAAGTTATTGGCCGGATTCTTTTCGGCTACGTCTTATATTTTACATCTTTAATTTATAGGTTTTAGTTTTAATGTGAGTGTTTGTATGAACAAATTAAATGTCGATAAACTGTTTTAAAAAATTGTCCGATAAACTGTTAAAAACAACGAAAAATTTGTACCATTTATTTATTAAAAACATAAATAAAAAAACTATAAATAAAAAAGAACGCACCCATTACGTCCTTCAATTTTTGCAGTAAGTTGCCAGTCGAATTCAAGTGAAAAAGAGAGATGACGTTGCATACCTATTGCTCGATGATGACACCAGCCTTGACATTTCTTCATACACGTGGACATCAAATGGGATGATATATTCTCAGTGTTTATGTCACTATAATTAGCAGTTAGATCCTGGATTTGCCATTTAGTTTCTGATTTATTTTAACTTTTGGTTTATTAAATTTAAATCCATTTGGAACATATAGGTTTCTAATTTCGGTTTATTTTAGTTTTTTTATATTTTCTTTTTTTCTCTTTATTTTTTGTATTGTCCATAATGATTTTTTTCTTTTTTACTATCTTTTTTTTTGGAAAAATAACAATCGCTACGTAGTCAAAAGTTTAAGGCTATGAGCCAGTTGAGCTCCTGACTAGCTTTACGCGGTATCCAAATAATGCATATAATAGGCAGTAAGGCCGTTGATTTGTTTGAATGGGGAACTACGGATGGGACTGGATCACTACCGCATGGCAGTTCTCACGTTGTCCACTCAAAAAGGTGAGAAAATGTACATGCACCCACGCTTATGCACACACACTATTTATCTTCGATATCAGATATGAATACAAATCATTTTGCATTTTTCAGACCAAAGAGGACTTAATCTAACTTTATTAAATAGTCTAAAATCATATTACATTATAAAGTTTAAGCAGGTGAAAATGTGTCTATTACTGGAACAATAACCATGAAGCTATGCTAGTAAATACATGATCAAACCTGCAATTTTGCAGGAATTAAATTAGCCCGGAGCACCTCTATGAAAATTAGTTGGAAGAAAAGTCAACACTGCTTGTCTGCTCCATCTTGTACAAGTGTGAAAGCATGCCGCTTCTAGATCAGAAAGATCGAAAAGGTCCTAGAAAGAATGAAAGAAGAACATGACTGAAAGAAACAAAAGGAGAGGGCAGAACATTGTGCATTATATTCAGTAATACAAACAAATTAACCAATAAAATATAATATATACCAAGAAGAATGGTTCTATTCTTTTTGGCTTTTAATTTTGCCTTCTCCAAAAACCAAAACAAATAGAGTGGCTTTTTCAAACGGTTTTTCCATGTCACCTCTCCAAACAGCTTTTCGAGTCAAAAACCGTGTGTGCCATTTGCGTCGGCGTCTTCATCGTCCGATACTATCTCGAAAAACATAGCAAAAGACTACTAGCCATAACTAAAAACTATCATTCACAGCCTAAAAAATAGGGCTATTCTTCATGCATATCTACTAGTTATTTGTACTCATCCCTATGGATAATGATAGCTAGCATGCAGTCCATGCATCATGTATGTTGCATCACAGCCCATACACATCCACATTGCAAGTTGATAAAAACAAATGGATGTTCTTTTGGCTACAACAGGTGGTTTTTAATTATGACTAATAGTTTTTATCTATGCTTTTAGACATAGCAGCGGACGATGGAGATGCCGACTTGGATAACATATACAGTTTTGAATTCAAGAAGCCATTCGGAGAATCTGCTTCAAAAGGTCACTCAATTTCGATATTTGACTTTTTACCTTTAGAATAAGTCAAAAGCCAAAAACAGAAATCAAAAACCAAAAAAAATATGACCAAAATCTAGTTTCCAACCACACTTACCAGAAAACCACGTACAAATGGGGGTTTGGAGAGGGTGCAAACATGCAAATTTCACGGCAAACACAACAAGCACTTAACATAAAAGAACAGATTAAATTAGACTCAAGATATCCGTATCCATACACACATGCACTTACATACACAATACACATGCATCCAAAATAGAAGGAAAAATTTTGTTTATACCACTGAAAATATGTGTAATTTTGGTTATGCCATCAAGAATATCCACATTTCGTCCTTGCCACTCAAAATTTTGCGTCCATATTGTTTTTGCCACTTTCGTTAGTCAAGACAACAATCAACATAACAGACAAGGCAAAAGACCGCACTGTGCCTGGTTGCTCACCTTCATCTCTCGTTCCCCTCTCTCCCACCGAACTGAGCAGCGCCATGCAAGCCTCTGCTCCCACCACACCGTCAGAGCCATTGGTCCCCACCGCTTCCTGCCACGCCGCCAGAGCCGCTCGGGCCCTACCACCATGAGGTCGCGCCGTTTGAGCCTTTGCGCCCGCGTCATGATTGGAACATGCTGCCTCCCTCGATGTTGTTCATGATGAGTGGAAGGGAGAATTTAGTGTGCACACAAGCAATGCATCGATGCAGGGATGCCAAATAGTGGTTGTGTGCATGAGCTGGTGATGGTGGGCATCATGGTGTGGTGGATGTGCTCACCGATAGTGAGCTCCGGACATAGGGATGGCTCGAGCGAAGGTGTGGTGATGATCAGGTGAAAGCGGCGAAGGTGATGACATGGATGGTGGGGTTGGAGCAGCTTTGCAATGGCAAATCGATATACGAGGCGATGGGGTTGGAGTGAAAACAGACGACAAGGAGACGCTGGCATGGAAGAAGGAAGGAGGGGGCTATGGTGATTGCCAGGGAGTGAGGAAGGAGCATCAATTTTAGGAGATATTGGATGGTGTTGTCTGCCCCAGCCCTATGATGAGAAGGTCATGGCTCCAGGAGGTGCCTTTCTCCTGCGGCCGCCGCCTTCGAGCACATTTGTCACCATTCTCGTCATGCTTCGCGACCGCAAGATCGAGTAGGACAAAGAGATAAATAGAGAGAGAGAGAGAGAGAGGCAAATAGAGATATGAGGGCTGACTAATGGGGCCCACAAGCTGATAGCGATATTAAATGTCTTTTTGGAAAAAAAAACTGGCAAGAAAATGGTGGTCAACCAAGCAATTATAGCGGTCAAACTAACAAATGTTGACGATAGTGTCAAAACAAAATAGATGCAAAAATTTGAGTGGCAAAAATAAAACGTACATATTCTTGATAACATAACCAAAATTACACATATTTTCATCCACATAAGCAAAATTTTCCCAAAATAGAAACACCACACTCTATATATATATATATAACACACCAAAACTTACCCAACACATCAACCCAACCACCGCAACATATCTCGGCTAGCCCTAGAACAGTGAGTCTTGCCTCCACCATTCACACACTGACACACACACAGCACACATCCAATTCCATCTCGTACCAAGCTCTTGGCTTGCTAGTATCACCGCCCACACAGGCAGGCGAACGCACACAAGCTAGCACAAGCACACACGCCAAGAAACCAAAGCGAAGCAACAAGGCAAGTGGCTCACCATGGAGGTGGAAAGCCTGAGCTCCTCGGCGGAGTACTCATCTCACTCCTCCGGTGCGTCCACGGCCACCACAGAGTCCGGCGCCGCGCAGCTGCAGCCGACAGCGCCGAGCCTCCCGATGGTGGACGTCGTCTCGCCGGACTCGACGGTTGATGAGGTGGTGACCTCGCGGCCGGCGTCTGCGGCGCAGCAGCCGTCGTCGCGGTACAAGGGCGTCGTGCCGCAGCCGAACGGGCGCTGGGGCGCGCAGATCTACGAGCGCCACGCGCGCGTGTGGCTCGGCACGTTCCCCGATGAGGAGGCCTCCGCGCGCGCCTACGACGTGGCCGCGCTCCGCTACCGCGGGCGCGACGCGGCGACAAACTTCCCCGGCGCGGCGGCGTGCGCCGGGGAGCTCACCTTCCTGGCGGCGCACTCCAAGGCCGAGATCGTCGACATGCTCCGGAAGCACACCTACGCCGACGAGCTCCGTCAGGGCCTGCGCCGCGGCCGCGGCATGGGCGCGCGTGCGCAGCCGACGCCGTCGTGGGCACGGGCGCCGCTGTTCGAGAAGGCCGTGACGCCGAGCGACGTCGGCAAGCTCAACCGCCTCGTCGTCCCGAAGCAGTACGCGGAGAAGCACTTCCCGCTGAAGCGCACCCCAGAGACGGCCACCGGCAAGGGCATGCTCCTCAACTTCGAGGACGGCGAGGGGAAGGTGTGGCGTTTCCGGTACTCGTACTGGAACAGCAGCCAGAGCTACGTGCTCACCAAGGGCTGGAGCCGCTTCGTCCGGGAGAAGGGCCTCCGAGCCGGCGACACCATAGTGTTCTCGCGCTCGGCGTATGGCCCGGAGAAGCGGCTCTTCATCGACTGCAAGATAGACAAGACGACCTGCACTGACGGCGACGCCTCGCCGGTGGAGAAACCAAAGGAAGCCCGTGTCGTCAGGCTGTTCGGCGTCGACATCGCCGGAGACGGGTGCCAGAAGAGGGGGCGAGCGGTGGAGACGGCGCTCGAGCAAGGGCGCGAGTTCTTCGAGAGGCAATGCGTGGGGGCGCATCAGCACTCTCCTGCCCTAGGTGCCTTCTTGTTATAGCATCACGCCATCACATACATAGTATTAATCTCCCCTTTTGTTCTTCGTCTGTTTGTTCGTGTGGATTAGTCCGTTAATTCCTTGTTTTTGCAAGTAAGTCAGACTGCAAAATGAGTTGTATGTATAATCCTAAGATCAAGCATGTATGTACTACTATCATCTAGTATAGCAATAAGTTCGATTCTACTATATTAAAGATGTGTTTCTTGGTCTGATATTAGATTGTTCACGACTTAATATTAGCAAGATTGGTTTTGCTACACCAATTAATCATTATTAGCTGATGTTACGCTGAGTGCAGTATTGACATGTAATCCATCATCAAACAAGCAAAGATTCATATTTGCTAAACTAAATTTGCATATATGGAACAATTTGGGGATTGAGAGCTTACATAGCAAATATTTGAATTGCTTGCTGGTTTTGCAGCAGTTTCCCTTACTAGAATTGTGTTATGATTTATTTGATCGATTCACTCAGGCTGCCCGCAGGCTAACTGGGCATTGCTATTTCGTGGCTGAGCGGATGATAAATGTGGGCATTCATTTTATTTGAATCTCCATTGGCTATGATTGAACTAACTATATATCATCATCTCCATTTCAGTTGTTCCTACTACTTTTTTCTTGGATGAATAGTTGATATACCAAGGAGTGCATTCTTCCCTATCGTTTATAATCCTAGTCTTCAAAAAAAAAGTTTATAATCCTGAACACAATGCTTGTCATCTTTATATATTGATTGATTTCTTGTATCGTATGTTAGTGATTTCCCCCCTTATGTTTCAGATTTTGCTAGCTTTTATTGTCAAACAATTTCCATTTGGAAAATCATATGTTACTTAAGATTTACAATACTGCTTCGAATGGGTACTAAGAGGTTAATATTGTTTCTATTATATTTCCTATGTCTTTTCTATTGTTAGTTATGAGATTTGAGTTATCTGATAATCTTGTCATTTCGATATTTCGATGCGATTTTTTTATTTGTAAAGAGCATATCACTGTAGAAAAGTATCTTGGGGACCACTGTAATATGCTTATGAGTTTAGAGGGGGAAAATCTTGCAGAGAAAACAATATGGGTTCTCATGGATAAATGTTACGCCTAAGGTAGAAACGAAAGAGCGGGACGTTCTTCCCTTTCCCCCCTTGTTTCTTTTACTATTTTTTAGTAAAGTAATTTGCATCTAGTATGCAAGAGGTACATACATATATGCTTTAGTTTTGCGTAACACATTTTTATTTCAATTAACAGTCTTTATTAAAATCATTGTAATTCCATAATTCTCTAACAGAAACTATAACAAAAAGATAACCTTTTACTTTTATTTATACTTTTAGTTTTTAGAAAGGACTAGCACTTAATAAGTTTGAGGACAAGGTATTTCTCATGGAAATCAAAGCCTCTCTGGTTAACGTTATGCTACCTTTTCCCCCGAATGAACCCAACACTGTTATTTGCATGTTCTCAACCACGAGTACTAACGTAGCTACAATATATACGCTCTTTTGAGTTATACCTTTCAAGATAAATCCTACTTTATATATTGCAATTGGTAGTGCATTTATAAAAAAAATGTAATTGCCTTTTCCCCCTTGCTTCGATCATTTCTTAATTAGTTCTGACAGTCCAGAAAGAAATAATCAATTTTTCCTCCACGTATGGACTTTTTCACCATCTCTCGAATACAAGTGGATCATAAAGTCGAAACCTTGGTCAGTTCATTCCATCCCAGCGATGATAGTAACTTCACTCTTATCGGTTTGAGATTATACTGATGACGCATAACGAGTGCACTATCCCGAGGAGT
The DNA here is from genome assembly GCA_036346575.1 of Dendrocalamus sinicus. Classification (NCBI taxonomy): domain Eukaryota; kingdom Viridiplantae; phylum Streptophyta; class Magnoliopsida; order Poales; family Poaceae; genus Dendrocalamus; species Dendrocalamus sinicus. Next base: position 2,551,469 of record CM070641.1, read on the forward strand.
AAATAAATTTGAGATTATACTGACGACAATGTATACTTCTAAGTTCTAAATGGGCATAAAATAATTAATATATAGCATTATACACATTTGCTTCATTTCTGTATACTTGTATTTCGACAAATAGATGTATCATCGCCACTATAGTTTCAAGATATCATCAGTACGTGGCACTAACAGATTTGCTGATAAATTGAATGGACAGAATTAGATACAGCAGATATGTGTCCAATTGATGCCTATATTATTTCAAGATATGTTTACATCTACGGTGTCCTCAATTCCAAACGGACAATATGAGTTATATAATGGAGACATTATGATAAGATCATAAGCGTTGCAAAATGCCACAGCTCATGATTTGTCATTCCTCAACCCACACAACCAATATGAATCTTGTATATATTGAATAAGAAAAACGTTTTTTTCTGAAAGAAATATAAGAAAAAGGCTTGTTCAAACTGCCACCCACAAACTAGTAAATTTATCTTTTATATCGAAAGCTATATAATTTGCTTTAAAAGAGAGTTAAAAAGATAAAGAGTACTACCTTACATAGAGGAGTTTTATGGTGGTCCAAAGCTAGTGCCAAAATAATTCTCGACTGATGGAGCTACTTGGTAGGGGGATCTCCACTAGTTGATAGCATGTACTCCTACGCATCTTGCTTACCAGTAGCATGTACTCCCAACGCATCGTGCTTACCGCCTTACCGGTAGCTATGGCCTTTCTTTTCATCCTATGAATTATAGCTTATCTTAAATAAACAAAAAATAATTTTTTTTATTTTTTAAAATAACTTATTAGAACAGCTTTTAGAGCTCAAGCTCAAGCTAAAAATCATCAACTACATCAAAAAAAAAACATCCATAATTAATCAGTAATTTACATTGCGCCAGTCAAGATGACAAAGCTTAATCGTTACCATCTACTCAAAAACTCATTTTATTTAGTATGCGAAGGGAAGCCGGGTAAAGTTTACCACCTCTAAACCAATGAAATGGCCTTTTTTTTTCTATATTAAGCGGGTGTTCATATTAACTGTGGCTGATGATTTTTATCTATAACTGATGATTTTTAGCTAAGAATAAATAGTAGTAACCGAAAAAAGTGACTTTAAGAACGAGAACGCAAACGATGGGGAAAATAAAGAAGAGATATGTACGTGAGGCAGAAATAAAAAATAGGAGTCAATATGAATAGGCTTGAGTACTATTAGTGTGCACCATGTTGATCTGTCTCTGATCCCGGGACATCTAAAAGAGTTAATATATAGGCCCTGTTCTTTTTCAGCTTTTGGCTTTAGTTTTTAACTTTTCTATAGTAACTAGTTTTTAAATGAAGTGTCTTTTTAAGATGAGGTCTACTAATTAATTATAGTACATACTGTACCGACTTCATTTATATCAGTAAAAACCGCACATGAGTTTCTGATACTTTGTAATCTCTCACATAAACAGCCTAAAAGTCATAAGTCACAGCTAAAAGGCATAAGTCGCAGTTAAAAAAAAACATACCCATAGTTTGGAGTTACCCCCCACTTGTTGAGCTTTAAGGTGTAAATTTACTTCACCTGCCTAGAGTACTTGGGTTAATATTGAGCCACTCATGTCGACGGTCAATCCTTCCAACATAGCTAGGTAGTTTCTTCTTGGTTATAATCGTAATAAGGCGAAACATTGCCGAAGTGTTTGTATTTTTCCCTATCTAGGTTCAGATTATGGGCTGAGACAGGACTTTGGCTTTTAGGCATCTTATTTTCGGTTTTTAAAAACTATTTTTTGGTTTTTATATAGTAACTATTTTTTTAAAGGAAGTATCTTTTTAAGACGAAATCTACAAGTTGATTATAGTATACACTGTAACGACTTCATTTATATCAATTTTTATAATCTTTCTTGCGAACAACTATAATTAAAAAGTAATAAGTTAAAAATCATAAACCACGGTCTAAAAAAACTCAACCGGCGCCATTAACTGGCCAAGCAGATTTTCCAATAGATTCAAGATTTAGCAACGTGATTTCCACTCAAACAAAAATTCTACTCCACCCGTCTACTGCCTAAAGAGGCCCCCTTATTTCCTTCATATCTCCTCCTACGCCCTTTACTACTAGGAGTGGATATCGAGCTAGCTTGGCTCAGCTCGTGAAGGCTCGTTAGGGAAGAGGCTCAGCTCGTTTAGCTAACGAGCTGAAAGAAAAGCTCGACTTGGCTCGTTCAAAAGCTCGAACTTGGCTCGTTAGGTGGAATATGCAAATTGCATCAATAATATGTAGGGCTGGATATCGAGCTGGCTCGGCTCGGCTCGGTCTGGCTCGGTAGGATAACGAGCTGGCTCGTTATAACTAACGAGCTAAAAAGTTAGCTCGGCTCGGCTCGACAAAAAGCTCGAGTTAGCTCGTTTGGCTCGTGAGTCAGGGCCAAAAAATGTCTCCATCATATATTCATCCATGGAAGCATGGCTCGTTTGGGTGGCTCGTTTGGCTCGTTTGGGTACAATAGAGTACAAATTAACACATGCATGGCTCGTTTGGGTACAATAGAGTACAAATTTACACATTAACACATGCAATAGAGTATAAATTAGGTCCATGGAAGCAGCATATGCATATCTAAATTCCTGGAAGCATGGCTCGTTTGGCTTGTGAGCGGCTCGCGAGCTGGCTCGAGTTGGCTCATTATAGCTAACGAGCTAAAATCTTGGCTCGGCTCGGCTCGTTATCCTAACGAGCCGAGCCGAGCCAGCCACGAGCCGAGCGAGCTAACGAGATTCGAGTTTTTCATCCAGGCCTAATCATATGATTCGCTAGGCTCGACTCGTTAGGCTCGTTATATTTCAGATTTGTTTTTCTGAATGATAATTTCTATGATTTTCTAGAGTGACAGTGAAACTTATACAATAGTAATCCTATAACTGAAATTACATCAAAAAGAAAAGAGCATCTAATGTAGTAAATTCATAACAAAGTAAGAAAAACTTGCCAAGAAAACTGCAGTTCCAATATGAGCAAATATGGCATCTGACAGTTCCTTTCCATAAGTGAAATTAACAGAGAAAAGAGTAACGTGTACTTTAATAATATCTCTCAGTGACTAAAGAGGTGTGACAATTGACATCCATACATACATACTACTACTGTTGTACTGAGACGTTCACGTCGTGATGAGCCGAAGTCGTTGTCAAGCTAGGCCGACCGAGCCTAGCGAGCGGCTTGCGAGCCGGCTCGGCTTGGCTCGTTAACAGACCGAGTTAAAATCCTGACTCGACTCGGCTCGTTTGTATCACGAGCTAAGGGCCTGTTTGGTTGGCGCCTAAACTTGTCATGCCTAAGGTTAAGCAATGTGTGGCTGCCACAGAAAGTGTGGCTAACAAAATCGAAGTCACACTTGTGGCAAAGTTTGGCAAGAAACTGAGTCTATGACGTGTGAGGCTGGGTGCTAAGAAAGTGTGGTATACCACAATTACCTAAAAACTAAAACTATGATATATCCAATTTATGATTAGATAATTTTTGATCATGAATCAAAGAGACGCTAAGTCTTCAACGAGCCGAGGTAGCTTACGAACCTTAGCTTTTTTGCCACTCCTGTTTACTACTGTCTCTCCGTCCTTGCGACTACTGTGCATCACATGATGTATTCAGTTAATTTAGCAATCGTAATATTTTACGTCCAGTAGCTCCTTGCATCGCTAGCTAGCTAGGCAATGACGACAGCAGCCAGCTTGCATGAGCACGAATGGCTAGCTAGGTTCATTGTACTGAACACATTGAATATTGCAATTCAGTTAAGCAGCTTACTTTCTCATTGATCCTGCTGATCGCGTTGCTGTATGTACGAGTCACATCAACATTACTTGCTTGTGGGATTAACCAGCTTGCCTGCTCTTTGATCGAGAATTTTTTGTACGGATAATCTATTTTTTATTCAAAATTACAGAAATATACTCGCAGGAAAATTTTTTATAAAAATAGGCTCAAGTCGCTCAATGGGAGGGCGACTAGAGCCTTTCGCCCAACCAGAAGCCGATTCTGTCCCTGTCGCTCTACCATCAGACGACTGCATCCAGTCGCCCTCCCATTGGGTGACTTTAATGCAGTCGCCCAATAGTTGAGCGATAGGAACCAAATCTTCGCCAAAAATACTGAAAATTGGTGGAGATATTCTTCATTGATCCAAAAGTCTTCAGAAAAAATTTTGAGCAATTTCGGCTACGGGATCAAAAGTTATAGCAGTTTCAATCACTCCCCGTTTCCTCTCTTTGTGTTCCTCGATTGCTATAACTTTTGATCCCGTAGCCGAAATTGTTCAAAATTTTTTCTGAAGGCTTTTGGATCAATGAAGAATATCTCCACCAATTTTCACTATTTTTGACGAATGTTTGATCCCTGTCGCTCAACCATTGGGCGACTGCATTAAAGTCGCCCAATGGGAGGCGATCGATACTGATACGCCGATGGTAGAGCGACAGGGACAAAATCGGCTTCTGGTTGGGCGATAGGCTCCAGTCGCCCTTCTATTGGGCGACTTGAGCCTATTTTTGTAAAAAAAATTTTACCGCGGGTATATTTCTGTAATTTCGAATAAAAATGGATTATTAGTACGAAAAGGGCTAGCTAGTTTACAAACATATTTATTGGTATTAGCTTGTGCTTTTAATCAGAAGCCACTATAAACATAGTTTTTTTAAAATGGTTTTCTCATTTTTTATCACTCTATCTCACTTTAAAGATAAAATAGGATACCACGGACGTATTACATACCCTACTTTTCTCATTCCCATCTCGTGTACACATATCTTTTCCTCCATTTCTTCATCACTCACCTCTTTCTTCTAAAAGTTTTTTTTAACCACTACTATTTATTTTCAGCTAAAACCATTAGCCACAGCAAATAGAAGTCAAAGGAGATCAACAAAGACTGCTTGTTAATTGCATTAGTTTACTGTGCACATGTTGCACATGCGGTCAATTAGGTTTAGGCATCTTAGGCTCCATTCAAAATAGTTTTTTATTGATAGTTTTTACCAACAGATTTTGGCTTTTAGCTGGAATAAACACTATAGTGACTATTAGCTTTTAGCTGAGGTTTTCAATTAAAGCAAAAAAATAACAAAATTTGTTATATCTTTACAGATAATATAAAGAAATTAAATAAACTTCTAACTAGTGTAAGCATGAAGGGAGAAACCATTTTGAAAGGGCCTAAGCTTAATCTACAATATTGTTATGGCAGTCCTGACTCCTAAGACTTTGAAAAGTCATAGAGTCTAGAAGATTCTGGGGACCATCTCAGAGCGTTCGCTCGAGTTTGGAAGCTCATCTTGACGATAGCTTATAATTTTTTATTATAGTTAATATATATTTTATTATAGTTGATGGTAACTTAACATATTAAATTTAAAAAAATTTAAAATAGAAAAAATATGTTAGCCTATCACATACAATACGAAAGAATAAGAGAAAAAAGATTAAAAAAAAAGTCAAAAAAGAGCAAAAAAAAAGTAAAAAAAGATGAAATTATAGAATAGTAAATTAAAAGTCCGAAATTCTACAACGAGTGGGACCAGTCCGGCGAATGACGTGGATCTAGCTTATATAATTCGCGTGGCAATATGCAATGCAATTAGACATTGTGCCAGTGTAGATTTGTAGAACCACTGGCTAGCTTACCTAGCGTTGTTAGCTAGCCATTCATGTGTAATCGTGTACTATCAGCAGAGCACCGGCAAGAAAACATCCAGCACTAGCTGCCATAAATCTTTTCTATTCAAAAGTGTTACTTAAAATCATCCTAACAATCTGAGGACCGAACCCCAGGTCCAGCGTAAGTGCATTGGCCACCCAGAACCCATCGGGTCACGGCTCACAAACTACCACTACGTTTATACCCTCGTTTGTTTTCACTTGCTGTTTCAGAACGCATGTAATCAGTTTACATAAAAGTATATATATTTAGGGTTTTGTTAAATGTCATTCTGATATTTTCTTTCTAACTTTTATCTAGATTTATGACCATTGAATTAGAAGTTTAATGGCCATAAATTCTTCCCTCTCCCTTTAATTCCTAGCTTTATATTTATCACACAAAATATGAAAATAACACTATACGTTCGTACCGGAGGAAGTAATACTTGTCCTTTCCAAAGTGTACGAGACGAGCGTATACGACAAGTGTCAGCTGCACACAGGTTTTCGCGGCCAGTGCATATATAGGTTACGTTCCCTGCTTCTGGCCTTCTGTATGGGCGTACGGTCGGTGCTTTTCCTACTGATACATTACCTGTTTCGCAGCGTACGACAACCGCCTGTAGGCCAATACGTCATTTCTCTCTCTCTCTCTCTATCTGCGAGGAATACGTCATTTCTACCTTTAGTTACTCCTACGTTTTTTTTTTGAAAGAAATTTGGTTGCTAGTACCAGCTCACAAGTAGCTTAGCAAAGCTGAGAGAATTTACAGTGTATGTGAGAGAAAAAGGTTTTCTTCTTCCTTTTGTTGCCTTCTTTTTCTTCCCCTGTTTTCTTTTGCAAAGGCAGCCTCGCATGCGAAGTTGCCAAGGCCATGAATACTTCAGTCAATAAATTTCTTAGTGGTCAATGGTCAATGCTCACGTGCATATGGCTTCGCTCCAAACGGCTTTGATTTTGGTTTTTTCTATCTTTCAACTTTTTCTAAAGCCAGAAACTATTTAAAATGCGTCGACTTTTAATTTTAATTTTTTTAGCTTTTTTGTTTTTCCTCCTTTTTCTTTGCACTATCTGCGAAGATATAACGGTGTTTTTATTTATTTTTCTTATTTTTTAATCGAATGACTAAGAAAAATTAACAACCGTTATAGTGCAATTTCAGCCAATAGCTAGTTGGAGTGGCCCCAATGTGTGCATGCCACACCAAGAATTGAAGTCTTGCATTCATAGGAATGGCATGTGTGTGCATATATACCAACAAATTACTGATCACTGGAGAAAGGCTTACACTTTGTATTTCCATTATTTCATACAAAAAAAACAAAGGGCCTGCTCTGAACATTTACAGATTTTCTACTGTAATATATATGTGTTCTAACTTCCCAGTATTAACAAAAAAAATGGTGCATCATCTAGAGAAAGGAATGCAGCTTTGTCAGAAAGAAAAAGGCATATTAGGAAACGTAACCTAATTGATGTATGGACTAGTATTATTTTTTTTCCTGTCATGGACTAGGAATACAGGGGTACTCAGTCAAACATCGAATTCATCAAACACAATGAGCGTGACTACACTAGAATATTATTTGGCTTGAAAAATAAATTAATAGACATAGAAATCCAAATTTCCTTGCATATGTTTCTGCATTTAGTTTGTATCCAAATCTTGTTTTTCACTTAATTATATATCTGTAGATCAGATCTAGCGTTTGTTACACATTTTTTGCAAGGTCTTTTCAACCGGCTTGGCAATCAATTTGGTGATCAATGTTCACCCAAAATTATTTTTCTTCTCTATGAAGACTAGGTTGCACATTTGGGTTTTATATGTATTGTATTTTATTTTTTCCTTACTATATCATCAACATACTCTATTTAGCTCAAAATTTAGTCCTCCCCTTCGTTTAAGGCATGAATCGTCAACATGACAAACAATTTGTCTCCTTGCTGCATAGAATTATATGCACGGCACTTCCTAGTTACGAACAAGCTAGCACACCAGCTATGACTGGGTTCTCTCATCCATCAATTAATGTTGTCTGAAGGGGTGCTCAAAATAGCTTTTTTGAGTGACTTATGGCTGAAAAACACTGTAGCTGGCTGAAATTGTACTGTAGATGATGGTGGCTTATTTGGCATAATTAAATATAAAAAATTTAAAAATAGAAAAAAAATATGTTAGCCCATCACAGGCAGTACAAAGAAATACGGGAAAAAAGAACCAGCAAAAAAGCTCAAAAAAACCAAAAAACCAGTAAAAGACGAAATTGTTGAATAATGAAAAATAAGCCAGAAACTAGAAGCCTAAGCTGTGCACGACCTCAAAAAACCATCAGAACTTTGAACTAGATTATGCATGGTTCAAGAAGCATTCAAAGGCTAGCTTTAGGGGGAGCAACTTGTGCCTTTCCCAGGGAAAACCCCTTGCCCTGGTTTGGCCCTGGCGGTTGAGACGTAGCACACAGTTTCATACCGTGCCAACAACAAGTTGCCAAGTGACTCAAAGTTTCATACCGTGCCAACAAGTTGCCAAGTGACTACGCGTACATGCCTTACAGGCTCAAGCTTCCGTTCCCAGCCTCACGTCCTCTTCGAGCCTTTGCAACTTGTTCTGAGGACTACAACCCTTGCTTGTCCCTACTCACCTTTAAGATGGTTCAGAGAACGGAGCTTGCCACTTGCAGATGCCAGTAGGCGTATGCTTCGATCTGGTGATCATATGTTAAACAACAAGATTCAAAGGATCTGTTTCGTGGGTGTAATCAATCTACGTCATCGTGTGCAAGCATGTCAGTTCTGTCGATGGCGTCATGGATGCAGGATAGATACACGATGTGCATTTTACGTTTTTTTTTTCTTATGCCAGGTTTACTTGTGCATGCATGCCTGCCTGCCTTACCGTCTTGGCAGAGAGAAAAATCCCTGCTGCAACTTTGACATTATGGAGCTGCTCGTGCATCGGTGGTTTCATAGGTCCATGCATGCACGCACGCACGCTGCAGACGCAGCATTGGTCAAGTTCATGGAATCCATTCGGAGAGGAAATGGCTAGTGTTGCTTAATTTGACAGGGAATTAATTGTCAATTTGCGTTTTTGGAATTAATTAACTTGCTTGTCTTGCGCACATGTAGTTCATGCATTCATGGACTTTTTAATTATTTTAGTAACCTGGTGGTTTTTTCAGTGATGAAAAAGGGCAAAGATTATGAGGTTGATTGCTGCTTCGATTCCCCGTTGGAAAGATCATGGACGCTGCATATATATTTTTTGTCCATGTTGGTGAGCTATTAGCATATATTAGTATACACCAAATTGTGCTGCGTCATGGGCGGCTGAAACTTTTTGGCACGCTATGAAATTGGCACCCCTCTTGGACAAAAATAAGGAGCTGGTCCTGACATTTTCCACGATATAAGACTCTCCACTTGTCAGGTTTTAAAACACCAGCTGGCAAAGATGAAAGTTTGGCAAAGGTGCTAGCTCCAGGTTCAATTGACCAGCTGAATTAAATCGATTGGTTTTAAATAACTCAGGTGAAAATGATACCTTTTCGACTCGTTGGAGGATTGGAGTGCCTGTACACATGCATGAATGCACCTTTTTTTTCCTTTTCTTTTTTTCTTGGCCGTGGCTTAAGTCCCGCTCGATTGGACTGAAAAATAATAATTTATGGTTAAAATTATACTGTAACTGATTGAAATTACATTGTAGCTGAAGGTGGCTTATTTAGCGTAATTAAATTTAAAAATTTAAAAATAGAAAAAATATATTAGCTCATCACGGACAATGCAAACGAATACGGGAAAAAAAGAACAGGCAAAAAAGCTCACAAAAAGTCAAAAGTTCAGAAAAAGATGAAATTTATAAATAGTGAAAAATAAGTTAGAAACTAGAAGTTTAAGCCAAAATGAACGGGACAGAATGCATATGCACATGGACAGTTGGACATGTCGATCTGTTATTAGCGATGGTTTGATTTCCCCAACAGCCTCTCAAGCCGTCGGGACAAAGCCACGGCGTATAAGGGCATCTGTAGTGTATATAACCCAAAGTGCCTTAAGGTGAGTCCCATCTAAACCTTAAGACCAACTCTACAGTGTATATAACCCAAGAGGCCTTAAGACGGTCCCACTTGGTAGATAAAGAAAAATTGTATTTTAATGCTTGTGGCCAGGTCTTTAGATTGAGGATCAGCCTTAAGCTTTTTTTTGCTTAGGGTCTGCTTAAGGTCACCCCTGTAATGTATAAGGTTGACCTTAAGGTGGCTTAAGACCTCCTCTTTTCATACATTACAGATGCCCTCAGCTCCCAAGACATATATATATAGGGTTTCCCGGCAGGGGCCGTCAGGGAAGAACTAGTCGGCAGCAAAACCAATCACCCGTCAGACTGCATGCGTACAAGGACGGAGGGAACAGTAGCGAGATGCTGATGCCAGTATCATGGGAGACGTACATGTAAACCGCAGACCATGCACAACAGAAGGCATCAATTAAGCATCTAAGCACTGCGATTCAAGCACTGACCGATTGATTGACCGCATGCACACGCATACACACGTCCAGTACCCTAACCCATGTATCTCGACTGGTTTCAGCCTGTGCCTCTTTCACGAAGCCATAGATCGACGAAGCTGAAGCTTGGCGCGCTCCTCTGTGTGTACGTGCTGTGTACTTCCGCAGTACGTACGACCCATCAGGAAAGTACAGCATGTACCATGGTGTAGCTCTTGCTCGTACGCCATATGTACCAAACCCATTAGCTAACTATGTGTTTGATTGCAAAGACTAGGTGAGACGGGATAGGATGTACCTGTTTTTGTAGGTGTTTGGATGGGAGACAAGCAGAGTCAAGGATATCCCACTAAGAATATTCCTTGTAGATCCGGGACCAGGCAATCCTTTTTTTTTCATGGGACGGAGTCATCCCACATGGGACAGAGTCATCCCACCTCTTTGTTTTTTTAAGTACTGTTTTGTTTAAATTTTTTTTAAAAAAAACTCAAAGGCTTATGTGTAGAAACATATCAACAATAACCTTCAATTTTTTTTAAAAAAAACTCAAATGCCATACATGTCTCACCTTCATCCTTCCATCCAAACAAAGGATGGGACCATTCCATCCCACTTTATCCTTCCAACCAAACAAAAAACAGGGATGACTCTATTCCCCCAACCAAACAAAAAATAGGACCATCTCATCCCAAAACCAGGGATAGAACCATCTCATCTTATCTTATCCCTAAACCAAACACAATCTAAGAGATGCAATGCCAATGGGAGCTAACACGGTGTGTCGACGATCCAGGAACTTTGCTACGTCCGATCGCACGCGAGCAGCACTCATCATGCCTGGCCATTTCTGAATTTCTGAAGATGTAATGGCTGGTGCTGTAGTGGTATAGGGGGTAAGCAGGCTGGTTTCTGAAGCATCGCAAGAACCCCCGGTCTTTGCACGGACTTGACCGCTGATTCAATGTTACTAATTGCTGACATGGTGTGCGGGCATCACATGGTCATCGCTGCATCTCCACTGCGGAATCACTGTATCGACACTACAACCAACAAGAACCACTGCTGCTGGCGGTAGCGGCCAGGACCAGCTAAGCCTACAAAACCAACCAGTTCTCGCCAGATGGCGTTACAACCTGCAGCCACTTGGCAAAATTATCACGAAACATTGTGTACAGAAAAATGCCATTTCTTCTGTGGTTGCGTCTTATAACATTTAGCTGTATCTTATAGTTTTTGACTGTTCATATGAGAGATTATAAAGTAACTGAAATTTACGTACGGCATTTACCGATATAAATGAAGTCAATACAATATGTACTACAATTAACTAGTAAACACTATCTTGAAAAGACACTTCATTTAAAAGCTAATTACTGTAAAAAAACCAAAAACTGAAGCCAAAAGCCACAAAAGAACAGGCCTGAATATAATTCATAGGTACTCTAGGTACATAAAAGGAAGCTCTGCAATCCCTGAATATATCGGTTGGTTATTTATAATCTGGACACAACTTAGCATTCCTCCTGGTATTATCATCAGCAAACAGCCATATATGATATATGCGTTACTGATCTACAGCCCACACAACATATATACATAGTAAAGCAATCAAATTCAGCACAGGCATGTTGAGACACACAATAACCATATCTCAGCTGCGAACTGATGACAGCCTGCACATGAGATAAAGAATATGCTTCGATAATTCAGAACCACTGCTGATTATTTCGAACAAAAAGACTGCCATGTAAACTTTATCGCCGGTCGCCCAGTAACAAACGTACATGACACCAAGAGATCTACAAGAGTTGAAAGATCTTTAAATGCTAAATTTCTGATTTAAGGACCCCAACAAAGGACAGAATAAAACCAAACAAAATTGAGGAGAAACCAGATACCAGAGGGGAAAACTATACAAGCTGCACCACAAGGACTCCACTTTAAGAATTATTACTCCTTAATACACTTGTGGAAAATTCCAAGTATAAGAGATTGTAAAAATGAAATAAGTTGACAACAGAGGCACAAGGGTAACCCAACATAATAAATCTGCTGTAATTAATCATAGTTAGGCTACCAAGTGTACAAATCTGTGAATCCAACTTCCAAGCAGAACAATCAAAGTCATAGACAATATACATTTCTGTGGTGCAGCTTTGCATACGTGAGTATCCGCGGTTTATCAACCCTCCTCGCCGAACTCTTTTGTGAACCTCTCGTGCACCTCTAGGTCCTTCTTGCTGACTGTTGGCCTCTGCCTTGCGAGGACTTTCTCAAAATCGGTCCTTGAGATTGGTGGTGGAAGAATCTACAGCCAGGCAATACACCTTAGTAATTGAACAGAAGCCTCTCTAACACGTACTGTGGGGAAAATGGTATCATTTTTACCTTTGCAGCAAGGCCTTTCGATGCAAGCTCCTGCATGGTGGTCTGCACGGCACCTGGTTGCTTTGGTCCACAAGGCATCCACATGTCACCGTCTGCCTTAAAGAAGAACATTGCATCTTGTGTTTTGCGGACAGGTTCAAATAGCACATCCTTCACCTGTTGAAAAAAAGAAACAAGAATCAGATTCCATCACATGGCACGGACACGTGAGGGTTCTGGAAATTACTTACACAAACAGCAATATCCGAACCAGAAAACCCGTCTGTTCGACGAGCCAAGTTCTCAAAATCACTTTCATTTAAGTTGTGCGGTGTATCCCCAAGATGGACCTGAACAATTAAAAGTTCCCAGCTTTAAGCAAAGAATGGGACAACAGAGCATGACAATTTTTTTAAGTTGTGTTGCACAAATATTTCTTAAGCACCTTAAACATATGCTGCCTTGCTTTCAGGTCAGGTAGCGGAATGTAGATACGTTTGTCGAAACGTCGCCGAACAGCCTGAGGTAATGAATTTATGTCAAAGTACCAACTGTCTGTTCAAGAGCTAGTGAGAGAAAAACTGTAAATGGTGCAACAGAGTATTTGACAAGTATTCTGAAACCTGGTCCAAAGCATACGGCGTATTCGTAGCAGCAAGAATAAGAACTTTATCATCATTATGGCCAACACCCTGGACATTTACCAAAGAAACAAAGTAAAAGGTAAGTGAGTTTGGCACAGAAAGGCATTTTAACAATTTAGCATGCCATAGAATACAGTTCTGAGGATAAGAATTAACATGATCTTAAAAAAAGAGATGGACAAAATTGGAGCGTTCTGTCTGAATTGTTTTTTCCCGATATAAAAAGCAATCTTGCCAAAATCTGAACCCTACCAAATGCACTGATCAATTATTATGGCCAAATCATGTATAATTAATAATGAATCTTGTGCAACTTCATTGGGTAAGTAATTAACAGACTCGTGATAACATATATAGATACTGGGATTCAATCCAATATTAAATCATTTATCCAGCAAGCAATTAATCTGTGTTTGCACCTGGGCAATGTAGTGATTCACCATGGACTCATTTTTAAAATGTGATTTCAGATCTGGGCTGACACAATCAACCTCATTTCCGCCCCTATTTATCACAAAAGAAATCCTAAGTTCTGGCCAAGATTCCAAAAACAAGTACAAGACCTGACCACTTGAACCAGATAGGCACCAGTGTTACAACTGCTAGCCCGTCCATTATTGGCCAAAACAGTGTGGTAAGGAATCTCAGAAGCCAACAAATTGGTCAAAATGCAAATGAAAATATGACATGTTCTTTTTTGCCTTCATTTCAACATACAGCAGTAGTGGGAAACAATACAAAAACTTGGATAGCTCGTAACTCTGGGAACTGGCAGTAAATGGCCGGCTATCACAATTGAAACTATTTTTTCCCTCCATAAAATGTCAGAGGTTTATATGCATCCATGTCTGAACTTTTAGAACCATAAGGTCCATAACATCCTAAGTAGAACACGTCCAACTAAGCATGTCTAGTCATCATATTCAGCAGTGGAGGGGATGCATAAGATTCACAAACAGTCACAATATCACACTACAAGAACTCACCTGCATTTGCACAAGAAGTTCAGTCTTGATTCTCCTAGAAGCTTCACTTTCATTGCCTTCTCCACGTTGACCGCATAAAGAATCAATTTCATCAACGAAGATAATGGAAGGAGCATTTTCGCGAGCCATTTGGAAAAGATTTGCAACCAGTTTCTCGCTTTCTCCCATCCATTTTGAAACAAGGTCTGATGAAGATATGCTGCAGGTAAACACATTAGTGTGAAATGACATAATGGGTAACTGCATTAGCAATAAAGTAAAAAGAAAATACAGTAGGAAGTGAACATTGGCGACATCCATGGAGCGATCAAGTACAAGAAAAAGAGCAATCCAAGTTTGTCCAGACATATCTACATAATATTGTAAACATATATTGAGCTGTGGTGTGTGCAGCCACAAATGCATGTGCAAGGGTAACCAGTTTGCTCAATGGATTGTACGGTGTGGCTAGAATGCTAGATATGTGTTACTTGTTACTTTCTATTAACCTCACTACACTGTGCAGTTGAGCCACTCATTTGCATTTGGAAGTCAGAACTCAATCTTTGGGAGCAATAGGGTGGTGGACAGCGAATTCAAATTGTTTATGTGGTCTGGCTAAACATAGCTCTAGACTCTAGTGGTGGTAGTTAGGAAGTTAGAACTCAAAGATTTGCAATAAGATTAGGGTAGTGAGGAGCAAAATTGTTTTACTACTTCTAGATTGCTGGCAAAATTGAATGTTCCATGCATACATAACTAACTTGTTGATTGTTACAGGACTATATCTCATGAACTTCCTTTTTAATATGAGTAGAAAGCGGCTGTGTGAAATAATAACATTCTTTGGTCCGGTAATATGTTAATACCATGGCTACTATATCATGCTCCAAACTCAATTCAATGTAGATATTGGAACCGAGGTTTAGAAAACCGGTGGGAACCAGAACCAGCCAGTTCCCTCCGATTTGTCAAACCATTCTGGACCGGGATATGAAATCTCGTTCAGTTTTAGCACCTATTTGTCCCGAGTTATACCAATGTTTGACCGATTATGTATGACTCATTGACTCGGGCCAATTTTGACCTATTTCCGGTTTTCTGGCTAAACTCTAGGAACCAGCCAGTTTCCAGCAAACCAGTGGGAGCTGGGAACTAGGGCCTATTTCAGTTTTATGAACCCTGATCTGAACCAATTTTTTTAAAACAGCAAACCTATATGAGCAATTTATGCCTTTTTCTTGACATGGTAATATCAAGAAAATACATTCTGTATGCAAGAGCACGGTTATGCTCATATTAGAAAGTGGATGGGCACCTGCTTCTGCCGACTGAAGTTCAGCTCACTGTGGCAATCAGAAGACCATTATATTCAAGTGATGGTTATAAGTGCTAAGAAAAATATTTTGCCTACAGCGTTCAAGGTTTGGCTACAGTCCATATATGCCATCAAGGGATGACTATCATGTCTAGGACAACTGATTCTAGCAGCAAATAATAAAGGGACAGAAGGAATTCGGATAAGGCATACTAAAGAATGTGCAACCATATTACGAAATACTAAAAGGGTGGCAGGATATCAAATCATACCAGTTTAAGCATTGCAGTATGCCAGGGAAACTACAAGTGATACTATAGTCACATAAATGATTTTAAAATTTACATTTTTAATTAGCCATATATGGTTACACCCAAGGATCAAAACCCCAGCGAGAGAAGGTACGGTTCCCGACCGGTAACCGGAAAAACTGGGGAAAACCCAGCCAAATTTCAAATTTTGAAATTTGAATTTGAAACCGGTAACCGGAAAAAACCGGCTGGTTACCGCCCAAAAAACCGGAGAAACAACTAAAACCAGGAAAAACACAAAAAAAAAATTTGAATTTGGGATGTTTCAAAGCATATTTAGCTTATACAATAGGTAATCTAACATTAAAAAAAAGCGTAAACCAACCTAAGAGGTGCATTACGTAGTCACAAAAGACTCACAAATATAAATACACTTCAGAAAAACCCGGCTAGTTTTTTATTTCCCAGTACCCATCGGGAAATCCGGTTACCGGCCGTTACCAGCCGGTAACCGCCAGTTTTCCGAACCCTGGTTACACCTGTGAAAGTGTCAAATATGTAATAATCAATTAATACTCCAAAAGGATAAGTAACAAATGGAAACTCAAGGTAGATATGTCCAAACTCTGAAGTAACAAATGGAATCTCAAGATAGATATGTCTGAAATGAGTAAGGTGCCTCAAACGTTGGGCTGCAGATGGATTATATTTAAGGTACCCTACGCATGAAAGTCTGACACTCAAAACCAAATGTAATTATGTAAGAGCTGCTATCTTAGGACACACTTTGAAACGGACAACTTCCCTAGTTTTGCAAAAGAGTTCTGTTTTTGAGCAAAAAGCTCTCTTGCCTGCATCAACATACAATTTTAAGGAAGAAGGCATCTGCCTTGAAACAATCTTATATAGGCTAGGAACCTAGAATGTTACTGTAATAATGGGACACTAAGTCAATAACTGACTCATAACAAGAGCTGACACAGATAACTGACTCATAACACGAGCTGACACAGATACATAGTTGAGGTACTACTTGTGTGTCAAGTTACTTAACTATGTTCATTATCCAGACATGTGCACTCAACATACATGTGATTTTGTCAAGATTGTCAATCACAGTTAAATGAATGGAGCTAAGAGCAAACACAGAAAAAAAAAGTCAACACAAGAAATTGTTAGCGGTAACAAAATCCTCAAAAACTAGTGGTTTGTGCATGATAAATTACTACAAAGAGGCATTTTGGCAGCCTTAGTGATACTGCAAAGTAAAACTTGCAGAGCTGCATGCCCTTGTTGGCATATAACACATTTCATATTGTGAGAGTTTTACACAGATTGCGACAAAATCAATTCTAAGTCATGGAGAGTGATAATACATGATACTCAATGACAAGAAAAACCAAAACAAGCAATTATATTATCATCAGAAAAGGGAAGTCCCAATGTAAGAAAAAACAAAAGTCCATTCAGTGCATACTATCTGCTTACGTAGGAATATATAACACAACCTGGTGGAACTACAACAGTCACAAAATGAAGTACTCCCGGCTCAATATAATCTTTTAGAGTGAAATAGTGAATAAATTTGTATAGCCTACGTCAAACCCTTGTGTACATATAAAAAGTTCATATAATTCATAAAAAAAATAGCATAAGTATCTACTATTTTCAAACAAATAAGATTGGTTTCGTATGCTACAAATTAGAGTTTTGCAATGATTACAGGTAGCATAGGAATGGGTAAAGGATGCCGGAATATTATTAATTTGGCACAAACACTCCACTAAACAGATAACCAATAACACAAAGGTAAAAGGCAGCGGTCCAGACAAAGTTTAAGGCCCTGTTCAAAAGTGATGTGGCTTTTGGCTGATTATGAGAGAAATTGAGGGAGTAAGGGACATTCGCGTTGAGAAGCCACTCCGTTCAAAGTGATTCCTGCAATGACTTCTACAAACGGCTTATAGAAACCACCTTGAGAAGCCACTGCTTTCAAAAGCCGGCTTTTAAAAGCCAAAAACCAGAAGTTGTTTGGAACAGGGCCTAAGATTGACATTAGTAAGAGTGAAGGATATTTGATTGCCATTGTGTAGGAGAAATATATAATAGCTACCTGAAGAATGTCGAATCAGCCTCAGTTGCGACAGCTTTAGCCAAATAAGACTTTCCTGTTCCTGGTGGACCATACAAAAGAAAAGCCCTCCATGGCCTCCGCTTACCTAAAGAACAGCATTCTCCATTAGTGTATACTAGCTAACAACACAAATCACTAAGACTTCAGATGAGTTCATACACATGATTATTTTAGATTATTGTATATCACATAAACAAGGAAAATATAACAGTTATGAATAGTGGTTGACAAAGATAATTATATCTTAGCAGCTAATTAGAAAATGTGCTTAATTTTCAAATCAAATAAATGAAGGCTAGCTGCACAAGGCAAATAGACCATTAGGAATTAAGACTAACTTTTGCCAGATTGAACAAATGAATATCAACACCCAGTAGTCCCAGATTTGATCTATCACAAACTCCGCAACATAATTGGCAGCGAGATCATACACTAAGCAACCAATAAACCAATGCATCTATCATTAAAGTAGCATCTTTCATCCCCCTTGATACCCATCTTTTAATCCACATTGCTACCATAAAAAAGGTTGTGGCTTTACTCCTTATTGTTAACTAGTACAGGACCGAAGCAATTTCATGTTTAGCAAGCCTCTTGATAAAGATTAAACAGTCTAAATTTTCTAGGATGCAATTTACTGGACTCCCCTACACCCACCAAGCTTGAACAATACAACACAAACAGTGGCACCAGCCCACCCTCTAGAAGTGGGTTGTGAATCTGAACTAAGTTTAACAACCTATCATCATCTACAAACTCATAACCATTAAGCATAGCATCTTTTTTGCAATTAATTATCCTAAATCTCTAGTTGACAGCAACCATCACTATCAAATGATTAATACTTCAACCAACACATTCTCATCCTATTTGATTCAATCAAGATCAAGATCCATGTGGCTTATAAGATTCATAACAATTGCAACAATTTCATTCCTGAAAGCAAACAAAATAAAATTGATGCCTTTTAGTTCACTTGCTCACCCGTAAAGAACTGCGGGAACTTGACGGGCAATATGACGGCCTCCTGCAGCGCCTGCTTGGCACTCTCCAGACCGGCGACGTCGTTCCACTTGACGTTGGGCTTCTCGGTGATGATGGCCGAGTTGAGCCCGGCCCTCAGCTTGGACTGCTCGGAGTCATCCCCGCCGCCGTCCCCGTCCTTCCCCTTGCTCTTGGGCCGCGTGGCGACGGCCGCGTCGCCGCCGTTGGCCCCCGGGCCGCCGCCGCCCTCATCAAGAACGGCGCGGATCTCCTCGGCGCGGCGGAGGTACTCGGTGAACTTGGCGGTGATGGCCTCCTTGATCTTGGGGTTCTTCTCGTACTTGAGGTGGGTCTTGAAGTACTCGAGGGCGTTCATGTAGAGCGGGAACGCCTTGACGTAGTTGCCGGCATTGTCCTCCTGGACCGCCTGCTTCACGTACTCGATCGCCTGCTCCTTGAAGTTGCTGTACATCGGGGGAGAGCCAAAGGCGCGGCCTTTGCGGCGGATTCCGGCAGATCGGCGGGGGAATCGATCGGGGAGGCCGCCGATTGCGTTCGGGGGGCGGTGGATTCGGGGAGGCGGCGGTTGCTTCGTCCTGTGGTTTGACGAGGTGGGAAGGGAGACGACGAGGAGAGGGGAGGAAAGGGGAACGAAGACGGAGAAAAGGAAAAGAGGAGAAGGGAGAAGCGTGTTTTGTTTTCTTGCTTTTTATTTTATTTTCTGGTTTCATGAGTTCTTTAAATAGGAGAAACAAATATTTTTGTTGCTCTATTTGTATTTAGGTCCTTCCTTAGGTCTTTCTTTTAACAGGAGGTCCTTTCTTAACTGTTGTATTATAGTTGAAGTAGCCGAGGTTCGGCTGAATTTATATAGGTATCTTGTTTGAGTATATCTAGATTATGATGCAATAAATTTTATAGTCTACTGCCCAAGTTAAAAATAAGGGGATTGACTATTTAAATCATTTGGACATTAGTCCAAAAAATTTTATTGTTAAGTGCGAGTTAGACACATCATATTTTTTTTCCTTTCTACAGTAACCGTTCTCTCCTTCTCAACCCTTGATGTGTCGCTACCACAGAGCTCAAGAGTGAGTGCCTCACGCTCGATTGTGCGCTCAACATACCATCAGTGTTGAGCGCTGCTGACGCTATCGAGGCTTGTCGGGCACCAGTCTATTGTCTCTCCACCCATCACCTCCATCACTGAGCATGTAGTCGATGACGGTTTTGGTGGGAGGGGGATTTAGGGGTGGCAACATCCGAATCTTGCCAAAGAGGGGTAGAGGAGGCGAGCATGCAACTAGAAGCGAATCCAGCAGTGAGAAAGCTCGATTGAAATGCCCACATATTTTAGTAAGTATTGGTTAGCATTTTGTAAAAACCAATGGCCATTCTACAAAAATTACAAGAAAAGAACTCTGGCTAATATGCCATCGCCATCCTTGCACTAATAAGCTTGTATCTACGTAGATATGCATAGATCGAGAGGCATTACGTTGAAATGCAAGACAATGGCGTCTCGTTGGTATCTTTTTTTTTCTTTTTGGAGATGGGTCCGTCTCATTAGGCATCCCATAGACGAGTCAATCATAGACACGCGTGGGCTCAGAGTGCAAGTGGATGGCGTCGTAGACTCATAGGGGCTGTTTGATTGCCTGCATCGAGGTGGCTCGCACCAGCGCATGCAGGGAGATGGTGTTTGGTTGCCTGCATCGGGGTGAGAGCCTGCACGAGTGGATGCAAAAAATCAACTGGAGCCAGGCTGAGGAGAAACGCGGCTGAGGACCTTCTCTACTCAGCCTGGCCATGCTCATGCAGCTGCATCAACTCATGCAGGCAACCAAACAGGCCCATAGTAGATCAATCACCCTTGCGTAAGTGAGCTACTGCTACATAAAACCGCGTGGACGAACGGCGGCCGTGCGATCGTGACGGGTACCACGACACGAAAATCGCAAGCAACTTCGTCCAAAAGAAGGCCATGTTCTTTTGGATTATATCTTATAATTTTTAGCTGTTATTAATGGTTTTTATTTGTATTTTTAAGACTATAATAGATAATAGAGACATGGACGTGTAAGTAAAAAAACGCAAGGCCTAATATAGGCCTAGGCCCAGCAGCGATCTATTGGGCTTATGGGCCCAATGGATTGCAGCCTACACGCGACCCAGCCCGGCACAGCCCAACGCAGCCGCGTGCTCTCTCCACGACTCGCGATTTGCGGCCGTGCCGCCGTAGTGCCGTGCCACCGTCCGAGCAGCCCAAGTCGCGGCGCCGGTACGGCTGGCTCCGCCGCTCCAGCCAGGCCGAAGCAGACCACAGCAGCAAGGTCGGTACGTGTAGAGGGTCGCCGCGAGGTCGAAGTAGTCGTCGAGGAAGGCCTCCCTCACCTTCTGCTCGAGCTCGAAGGACGTCTCCATGCATGCGGCGTTGGCCGTTGAGCTATCGATTTGTCGAACTTGTTGTCGCTATCGATCTGCAGGTACCTACTTCTTGGTCGATGGATATATATAGCTCGTTTTCTTGGTCTTATAACAAGGCCCAACGCCGCGCGCATCCATGGCCACCACCGCGCCCATGCCTTCATCAAGACCGGCAAGTTCGCCGCCGACGCCGCCAAGGCCACCGACCTCGACCCCACCATGCAGAGGGCGTACCTCCTCAAGGCCCACGCGTGCATGAACCTGAAGCAGTAGGACACCGCGAGAGCCGCCGTTGAGCGTAGAGAAGAAAGGAATGGAGGTTGTAGTTGATTATGGCACCATGCTACGTTCTTTAAATCTGAACATTGCAATTTAGTCTTGTTTATACTCTTGTTATGTATAGTGTAGTATTACTACAGCTAATTTGGTGTAGAAAACTTCGCGTTAGTCTTGTCCCGAAGTCACGGCCCTTCGAACTAATCAAAGCTCTCGTTGCATCTTTTAGATTGTGAACTCTGTTTTTAGTCTTTCTTGAAAGAAAATCTTTGATCTTAGTTTCCGTCTTGTCGTTACTACGTGGGCACGTGGCCGTGTAGCATAGCTTGCGCGCATAGGGGCGCGAAATGATTTTGGCGCGGTACTTCCTCTATGAATTAAAGCATCCACATGCAAAACAGCGACGAAAGGACGTCGTAGTTAAGGCCCTCTTTAAAAAAAACGTCGTAGTTTAGACAGGACTTGGTATGTTCTCTTTTTTTTATCGCCTTCTCCAAAAACTGAAATAAAACAGAGTGATGTCTCTTTAAATGGTTTTTTGAGTTTAAAATTATATGTGTCGTCCGTGTTAGTGTCTTAAAAAATACAGACAAAAAATCTGTGAACTGAGATGATACTAGCTTTGCAAGGTCCATGGACGATCATATATATATATGGGAGGCGAGTTACATGGCCTCCAGGATCTAGAGCTCATCAACGAGTCATCGTGGTAAGTTCTAGTAAATATGGAGAAGCTAGTCCACCCATCAATGATTTTGGTTCCTCATCAGCAGTAGCCAGTAGGTATGGAAGGCATTGGGAATGTGGTTATCACCGGCCAAAGATAGGAGGTACATCCATTATTTTCACACATATAGTGACTGTTTTCCATGAGACATTACCCTTAATGATAGAAGAGCGAAACCTTTACCCTATTCTCGTTGCTAATTACTGATTCACTTTCCCCCTTTAAACTGATGAACTACGTACTAGGCTACACAAATTCCTCTCTTTGCGATGGCTCTCACCAGCATTCCTGCAAGGGAGTCTACTTCGGGGCAGGCATTGCTTTCTTGTCGGAGTTTGGTAGCCTCCGCCGCGGCGATAGCGTCGTCAACCTCTGGTCGAAGGCCGGGAAGCACTGCACAATAACCAGCAGCCCGGTGAGCTCACTCTACAGTACTTCAGCGTGGTGCGGAGCGCATCCAGGGCTTCTCTTTCTCGTGCACGGCTCCCAGGTGGGCATCGATTAAACGATCAAATTGGCCTCATTTGCATGTCTTTCTTTGTTGGAAAGAGAAGAAAAGTAGTAATCTGAGCTCCAACAGTGGTCATCGGTACTCAACTGTGAACATGGCCAAGCAAGTGGATCGATGCTGCTGCTGACAAGGCATCTCGAGAAAGTGCAAATCATGTTCTTAGATGAAAGGCGCACATAGTTAATAATGGAGGATCCTTGTGAGGGGAAAATAATGTATAGACCCAAAAGAGAAACACCACCTACATGTAAGGATCTTCAATGGTGTGTGCTGATTTGATTGTTCAGATCGGATGAAAACACGTCGCCAAAATAGCAACGCTAGCTAGGCAGGAATGTGCTCGTTTGAGGTGACAGTCTGAATGTGGATTCTTTTAAACTGAAACTCATAATTTATGGATGTGGCTTTTGAATTTCAGTCTGTCGTGAGAGGCAGTACGTAGAGGGAAATACTTGCATGTGATTTTTGTTAGTATAATTGAACTCGGTACAATTCATACTACAATTTTTCTATAAATTCCACCTTAAAATATATTAATTTTAAACTGATTACTGTTTATCCGTATATAAACCAAAAGTCGAAAGCGCAAATAAACCCAGCCAAAAAAAAGACAGCATGAATCCATCTTAATATAAACAACAAACATATCATCAGTAACTTTGTGAACAAAGAAGTGTACTGCCTGTATATAAAACTAGCCTCATAGGCGCGGCGCCACGCCGCGTCAGCCACCGTGTGTACCGAAGTGAAAGAGGCGATAATTCGTGAGGAGCTTCAAAAAAATTTTAAAAAAAATCGAGGGCACATGTGTATTTTCAAAAAAGTCAAAGGACTTTTTCGTAAAAAATCGAGGGCACATGTGTATTTTCAAAAAAGTCAAAGGACTTTTTCGTAAAAAAACCGAGGCCTGTACGTAATAAACGAGGACCCGTACGTAATTTAGAAACCGCGGGGCGCTATCCTGCAAAGTGGAGGGGCCTGAAAAGAACTGGCAGGGACCTTTTCGCGAGGAAAAAGGACCTTTACGTAATTTTTGGAAAACACGAGGAAAATACCTCCTCCGACCGTACCAAAATTCCCCGCCACGCGCCGGCCGGAGCGCACGGGCAGGGCGACGTGGGCGCGCCCCCCTGCGGGGAATCCCGCGGGGCGTATATCCGGTAGGATTTGAAATATTGCAGCCACGAGAAGCACTGCAAGTCATATCGCAACAACCAAGGTTCTAGAATATAGAGTACCATGATTAGGAATGGCAACGGGCCCCATTCCCCGTTCCCCGTCGGGGAATTCCTCTATTAGGGGACGGGGATGGGGGAATTTTGGGTGTGTTTGGTTGCCGGTATCTCCTTCGTCCTGGATGAGTGGATCCGTATAATCTGAGAAAGAGCCTGTTTGGTTGCCTGTATGAGCGGATACAGCCTGTATGAGCGGATACAAAAATACGCCATCATCCTGGATGGGTGGATACGCTCAAAATGAGCTTCACTAGCCATCTGGATGAGTGGATGCTGATGTATCTTATGCGGTCCCCACGTGTCGACCTCTCGAGTTTGGTAGATCAGATCCGCTCATACAGCAACCAAACAACATCTCGATTTTTGTATCCGCTCATACACCTCACCAAACATCTTCTTTTTTCAAATACGATTCCACTCACTGCATCCACTCACCGGGATATACGATGCAACCTCCATCCACGAACCAAACACACCATTTGCTCCCCGCGGGGAGGGATTTGGGGGAAACTACCCCCCTTCGGGTGAAGCGGGGGCAGGGGCGTTCTCCTATTCCCGTCCCGCCCGTTCGGCCCCGATTCTGATATGACATGTGGGCCCATGTATATAATATATAAGATTTTGATAATCCACACCCAAACCCTAGAAACATTTCTCGATTCTCTCCACACACCACAAAGCGGTGGCCCGAACGGCAACTCCTCACGACGCAGCACACCTGGCGTCCCAGCCACCAGCGGCGGCGCGGCGACCATCTCGCGCCCGGCCTCGGACCTTGGCGGCGGCGCCAACTCCTCCCGGACCCAGCGGCGGCCAACTCCTCCCCGGACCCAAACGGCGGCAAGCTGAGGTTCCAGCGCGCGAGGCTCCAGCAGCGGCGCGCGAAGGCTCTAGGCGCGGCAGCGTGGGAGGCTCTAGGAGGCGGCGCAGAGGTCAGCGGACGGCCGGCGGAGGTTCCAGCGGCGCGGCGTAGAGGCTCGAGGCGGCGCGCAGAGGTCCAGCGGCGGCGAGAGGTTCCAGCCGGCGAGGGCGGGCGCGGTGGCGAAGCTGAACCAGCGGACGCGGGGGGCGAAATCCAAAACCGGAATTAATCCCGAGCCTGTCACACGAGGACGCAAGGCCGCCGACGAGTCGCACGGCGCGCCGACCCATCGGGACCGGATCCCGACGGGGCGGGGCGGAGATCGTGTCCCCGCGACCAGGGACGGGGGCGGGGAGCGGGGAAAAATTCCCTGGCGGGGGTCGGGGACGGGGAGCCACTCCCCGCCGGGGAATAGCCCCGTTGCCATTCCTAACCATGAATAAGCTCATGAAAAACAAGACAACATAAATTAGCCACGACCACAAGAGAGTATGCAGTACGCGTCGAATAAGTAGAGTTCTTTATACATGCACATGCACGCACCAGTCATACACTTCTACACTTTTTCGTGGTTATTGACCAAGTTATGCTTGCCCGGTCTCTAAAATTTTTCTGGCGCCACTGCTATATAATAGCTTGCAAATAACAAAACTATCATTATTGAACAAGCTACGAATGATCCACCTAGCTTTAATGCTACTGCCTTCGTTCTCTTTTACTGGCTGCTATGGACATAGGCACAATCTCCCATACACGTCTTTTAACAATTGCCTGTTTATATCGTAGCAAAAATTGTCAATTAAAAGGTTGAATATGCACGTTCTAAAACGACAAGTAAATGGAGGGAATAGTAGCATTTAGATTAACCTGCATGCATTCATATTGTTTTTTTTAACAAAGGGGGGATTCCCTGCTTTTATTGAAAGCAACAGGCATGCATTAATATGACTTTGAAGAACAACGCATGTATATTAACTGTTAAGGAAGGGTCCCATGTTACCCCGAGTCGACGATAATTTTGGCGTAGCATCACACATTGAGGATCCATCTCGGACAAGGTCCGAAATCCGTCCCAGATGAGGTTCATGGACCAACCCTAGACATGGTCCAGAGTCCACCCTAGATGAGGTCCGCGGTCCAACCCTGAAAGAGGTCTAGAGTCTATCTCGGACGAGGTCTGGAGCCCACCCTGGATGAGGTCCACAGACCAACCCCGTACGAGGTCCAAAGTCCAACGTCGGACAATGTCCGAGAACCAATGTGGAAGGAGCTCTAGAGTCCAAACTCAGATGAGGTCTGCAGACTAACCTCAGCGAGGCGTGCTCGCGGACCAACCTCGAACAAGGTCTAGGGGTCAACATCAGTGTGGCATCACACATCAAGGGATCCACCTCGGACTAGCCCTGGGAATCGGGTCATGCGGGCATGTGTCGGCCCAACACGGCCACCACGTCGTGCCGTCTGTTGTCGATATGAGACCAGACAATACATTTAGAAGCATTCCCGGTCAGATGCGGAGACCGTCGAGGATGCGATGGGACTCAAGGAGAAGCATATAAATGATCCAAGTATATTCACTATGAGTGTCTAGGGTTACAAATAGCATTCCCTCTCCCATTATAAGAGGTCCTATTTATAGGGGGAGCGAGGCCTGTGAAGTTACAGGTTTACCATTGAGGCCAAGCTTACTCATAGGGGTCTCTACATCATTTTGCCTCGCTCGGGCCCCACCACATCTGGGACTTTGGGGTTGGTTTGTGACTGGTGCCGAACCTCGCACCCAAACATATCCAGGGTTGATCTTGCATACCTCACTTGGGGTTGGCCTTGGACCCCTTTGGGGTTGATCTTGTATACCTCATCTGGGGTTATCCCTAGACCCCTCTGAGGTTGGTCTTATGAACCTTATTAAGGTTGGCCTTGCGGACTTGGTTTGGAGTAGACCCTCCAATGGGTGTCATTGCTTTGAGGTAGTCGTGGGCCCAAGGTGGCGTAGGGAACCTCCCCCAATAGTAGCCCCTTATCGATCTAGGTTGTCGTCAATCGCTCGCCCATCCGGTGCACCGACCTGCAAAAGGGGTTGACGCGTTGCCTTGGGTCGATGATTCCACTGGTAGCCTATAATATATTCCGACATGTTAAAATATCTTAGTCCTCACACGAACTTCAGATGATGGGTCATGCTTGCACCTTTGAGTTGGGTTCCCCTGGTGTTTGCCAAAGGGTCGTTGCTCTACTCAGCCAATTTTGGGTTGTATTAGGCAGTTCACCATTGCACAAAAGGATACATGGTCGTGAACCGTTATGGAGTCAAGCATCGATTGCCTACATGTCAAAGTTACACGGAGGTGCGGGGTTAGGACTTAGCCCAAAGAAGCGCCTCATGAAATCAGCTCTCGATTTAGGCGTTCGAGAGATGAAGGTAGGCACAAGAGTGCCATGCTCGACCTGCTTAGGCATGGTCACCAAAGGATGATAGAACCCAGGGGTGCGAAAGGTTGACCCATGTGAACATGGTAGAAATAAGAACCCAACTTGTCGGTTCAAGATGCATAGAGTCCTTGGGTAAACGGGTCGTTGCATCAACTAGTTGGGATGGGCGTGGATATACCGTTAGTCTGAGGTGCGATGGAGCTTCAGGGCACATGAAGCTGACTAGGGCATACACATCCCTATGCGTAAGCTCGATTAGTGATACTGGGTTGGATGACATCTCGAGATGTGATTGATCGATGCATGCCAACACACCGAGATGTTCAAGGTCGGTGAATGTATCCAAGACTGGCCAAATGAGGTTCGACCTTCAAGGTGAGGGATACCTGCTAAGTTGTTGCTTGCTTGGCCCATCGAGGCATGGCACTAGAAGCTTGGAAGTGTGACACACGCTCGGCTCACAAAGGCATGGCCCATGAAGCAAGGAGTACCCGACATGAAGCTATGCTCTGTTGAGGGATGGCCCTTGAGGCTAATCACACCACGCTGAGGTGACATGATGGTGCTCGTCGATGTAAAGCGATCAACCTAATGAGGCACCTAACCAAGGAGATGCCAATAGGTTGAGCTGAGCTTGGTCGAGGGAATGCCCTGTATGTAGAGTCGTATTGCATGGAGGTGAAGCCATCATAGAGTGTTGCCCCTTGCTAGGTGAACTAACCTGACGGCTTGGAGCACGAAGTACTAGGAACTGATGAGTTGGTTACGAGGCAAGGAGACATGTGCTAAAGCGCCTATTAATCGACTCCTAGAGGGGTCACCCGTAGTGCAAGTGGGTGTGCACAGAAGTGTTGGATACTCAACTCACCTTAGGTATGACCTCACAAGGAGTTCTTGACTCATTGAGTGTGGACCTTTGAGGGGAGGAGATATGCACTTGAATGCAAGGTGGTTGATTCATCGATGCTTATGTGGTCAACTCATCGAGGCACAGACTGTGAGGCACAAAGTACTCCCCAAACTAGGGCGTGACCCTTAACGAAAGAAGATTATTTAGTTATCATTTGGTTATCCATAGAGCTAGAGAGAGTCTATGGTTGGGAAGACGCAATCGAGGCGAAATGAAGTTCATTTGAGGAGAAGTCATCAAGACCTATCAGACCATGTCAAGGTCAAGCCATCACTCTCAAGATGCCGAAAAGCTTCATCGACGCGCTGAACCACCTTCTCAGGAGTGATGCTGACCTTGTCTTTGGCACAGCGTGGACCTAGTCTAGAGGGCAGCATCCTAGATGATAGGGAAGGTGACGACACCATGACTACATCTATTGTCCTTAGCTTGGACTTGCACCCGATGCATGGTAGGGTTGAAGCTGAGGCAGTGCCCTAGACCGTCGAGGGTGGATCTCGCTGGGTCAAGCCTAAATAGTAGTAGCTGCGGTGGAGTTGATTTGAGCCGAGATGGTGGTGCGTGGAGGACGTTGAGCCCAGACGATGGCGTATGTCTCCCATTGGAAAAACTTGGCCCTCGAGACTAACTTTTGCACGAGGAATGATGCTGGCTCAGACACCGACCGACGTGGTGTGGCATGGCATGGCATCAGGATACCTTTGCTTTGTCTAGCGATCGCACAATGTTTTTTGGCAAAGGTGCTATGGGATTGCAGTTGCTTATATCATTTACAAGGCTTGTGGTTTTGTTGCTTACCTGATGTTGAAATGAAACTCCTCCACTGCTTCTTACTAGGGGTATTCTGTTACCCCGTCCCCCATCAGAAAAAACTTGGTGCTCATGACGGAGCTCGTGAGTGGCTAATCGCTTGGGGAGATGAGAAGGTCATCGTCTCTCATTAGAAAAAAGCTTAGCACTTAGGATGAAGCTCATGAGTGGTAGTCACTTGGTGAGGTGAGAACGTCATTTCCTCCCCTCGAAAAAACTCGGTGCTCAGGGTGAAGCTCACTAGCGGCGGGTTCGTCAGGTCTCTCATCGAAAAAACTTGGTGCTTGAGATGAAGCTCACGAGCAACACTTCACTTGAGGAGATGAGCATGTCATCATCTCCTATTGAAAAAAACTTGGTGCTTGAGATGAGGCTCATGCACGACATTTCACTTGGGGAGGCAAGCACATCGTCGTCTCCTATCGGAGAAAACTTGGCACTCAAGACGAAGCACACGAGCAGCTACTTCACTTGGAGAGGTGAGAACATCGCTGTCTCCCATTGAAAAAACTTGGCACTCGGGACAAAGCTCATGAGCGACAGTCGCTTGGGGAGGTGAGAACATCGCTATCTCTCCTCGGAAGAACCTTGCCACTCTAGGCGAAGCTCATGAGTAGCGGGTCCATCGGGGAGGCAAGAAGGTCACCATCTCCCATAAAAAAACATGGCACTCAGGACGAAGCAGTGGCGGACCCAGGATTTTACCAAAGAGTATGCCGCACCAAAATTTTCATATGCAATTCGGTAAAACCATTTGCCAATTCGGTAAATAATTATAAATTTTGCATCGTAATTCGGTATATAGGCACTAAATAATATGATAAGTCTTAAATTCAAGGATTAAGTTAGAAACTTGCATAAATTACAATATAAATAGTTTAAACACCATACTAATAGTCTCAAATATACATAAAAAAGACTTACAATACTACTTGTCTGACTAACAAGTAAAGCTTCAATTGCATCCTTAGGTGATAAAGAGGTAGTATCATACCGGAACCTCGAAGAGTCCATGGAGGGCATGGACGTCGAGTCCAGGGTAGAGAAGTGCGGATACTGAGACAAATTCATCTCACACACGGCGTCGCTGAATAGAGGCGATGAACGGTGCTCGAGGCTCCGGATGCGCGACATGTGGCGCCCAACGGAATCGAACGACCAAAGGGCATTTTCACATGATTTGTCAATCCCCTCCTTATATCAACGGTCCATAATCAATGGCATAGCCCAGATGGTAACAATCCCGTCATCCAACGACTGACTCTACCAGCCCTTGAAAATCCACATTGCATAACCACGAGATCTCCCCATCGTCCGATGAAACCGGAAGCCATTAACTATATCGCTCGTTGGAACGGGCCTAAGTAATACTAAACTCGTGACCCTCTCTCTCTCTCTCTCTTCTGCCTCTCCAAACCCAGAAACGGTGCACAACGCAACTACACATCTAGCGAGATGCAGCCGCGCGGTAGAGGCGACGATCCTCGCTACAGCGGAGCGCACCGGAGGCGAGCCGAGCCGCGTGGCCGCCGCGCCGCCGCGCGCACCCCTTAGCAGCCTCGTCGTCACGCCGCCGCCTCAGGAGAATGAAGGGTCTTCCCCAGCCGCCGCTGCCGCCCATTCGTCCTCCTCCCAAGTTGGCTGGGCCCCCGGGTATGCCGTGGCCCACCCGGCATACCCTGTGGGTCCGCCCCTGGGACGAAGCTCATGAGCAGCAATTCGCTTGGGGAGACGAGAATGTCATCGTCTCCCATCAGAAAAAATTGGCGCTCGAAATGAAGCTCATGAGCAACACTAGCTTGGGGAAGCAAGAACGTCATCGTCTCTCCTCGGAAGAAACTTGGTGCTCCGGACGAAGCTCGCAAGCGGCAGGTCCATCGGAGAGGTGAGAAGGTCACCGTCTTCCATCGAAAAAAACTTGGCACTCTGGATGAAGCTCATGAGTGGTGGGTCCAATAGGGACATGAGAAGATCTATGTCTCTCATAAGAAAAACTTGACGCTCAGGACGAAGCTCATGGGCAACAGTTCGCTTAGAGAGGTGAGAACGTCATCGTCTCCCATCAGAAAAAACTTAGCATTCAAGACGAAACTCACAAGCGACACTCTGCTTAGGGAAGCGAGCACGTCGCTGTCTCCTATCGGAAAAAACTTGGCACCCAAGATGAAGCTCATGAGCGACACTTCACTTGAGGAGGCGAGCATGTTGTTGTCTCCCATCGAAAAAAACTTGATGCTCGGGAATATTGCCCCAGAGGGGGAGAAGTAGTTTGATCTCAGTGGGGGAGAACTAGCTTGACCCCAAAGAGGGAGAAAGCTTGACCCCAGAGGGAGAGAAGCAGCTCGACCTAAAGGGGGAAAAGGCTCGACACCAGAAGGGGAGAAGTAGCTTGACCCAGAGAGGGACAAGTAGCTCGACCCTAAAGAGGGAGAGGTAGTTTGACCTAAAGGGAGAGAAAGCTCGACCTCAGAGGGGGAGAGGTAGCTTGACCTAAAGGAGAGAAAGCTTGACCCCAAAGGGGAAAAAGTAGCTTGACCCTAGAGGGGGAGTGTTAGGCAACTCGCAACGGAGGGTGAGTTGTCACAAGCTCGACCCAAGAGGGTAAGCGATTGTCGACTTGACCCTGGAGGGTGGGTGTAAGGCAATGAAGACTCGACCCCAAAGGGTAAGCGGCTGTTGACCTAACCCTAGAGGATGGGTGTTAGGCAGTGAAGACTCGACCCCAGAGGGTGAGCGATCGTCGACTCGACCTTAGAGGGTGACTGTTAAGCAGTGAAGACTTGACCCCAGAGGATGAGCGGTCATCGACCCGACCTCGAAGGGTGGGTGTTAGGTGGAGAAAACTCAACCCCCAGAGGGTGAGTTATCATTGACCCAACCCTAATGGGTGGGTGTATGTCCATGTCGAGGCTGAATCATCGAGGTGTGTTGGAGCTCACTAAGGTGAGTCCATCGAGCTAGGGAGAGCCCTTAGTCGATGAGATACCATCGAGGTGAAGCAATGTTTGACTGAGGCAAAGCCATTGAAGCTGAGCTGGACCATGCTAAGGCTGAGCCAACAAGGTATATTGGAGTTTACCGAGGTGAATCCATCGCCCTAGAGGAGCCCCTAGTTGAGGAGATGCTATTGAGGCAAAACAAAGCTCGACCAAGGCAAAACTAGAGGGAGACCCTAGTCGAGGAGGCGTCATCGAGGCGAAGCCAAGTTCGGCCAAGGCAAAAACCATCGAGGCCAAAGTGAACCACACCGAGGCCAAGCCATCGAGGTGTGTTGGAGCTCGCTGAGGTGAGTCCACCGAACTAAGGCGGTCCCTATCGAGGAGACGCCATCGAGGTGAAGCCAAGTTTGGATGAGGCAAAAGCCGTCGAGGCTAAAGTGAACCACATTGACACCATGCCATCGAGCGTGTTGAAGCTCACCAAGATGAGTCCACTAAACTAAGGGGAGCCCCTAGTCGAGGAGATGCCATCAAGGCGAAGCGAAGCCTGGCCGAGGCAAAGCCGTCGAAGCTAAGTTGAACCACTCTAAGGCCAAGCCATCGAGGTGTGTTGGAGTTCGCCAAGGTGAGTTCGTTAAACTAGGGAGAGCCCCTAGTCGAGGCGACATCATTGAGGTGAAGCGAAGTTCGTGGAGGGGTCTAAAGCACGTGAAGTGAATGGAGGTGGTCCAGCGTGCACGAGGTGCACAAAGGAGGTCTGGAGCGTGTGAAGTGTAAGGAGGAGGTCTAGAGTGCACGAATTGAGCTGAGGAGGTCTGGTGCTTGCGAAGTGCACGGAGGTCTTACGCGCATGAAGTGGACAGAGGAAGTCTGGCGTGTGCGAAGTGTGCAGAGGAGGTCTAGGGCATTCAAGTGGAAGTAGTGCGGATGGGATCCGGGACACCCAAGTTGAGATGGCACTAAGGAAGGCTGGAGTGCAGATGAAGTGCGAAGCATGGTCCGGTGGGGTCCTAAACATGGTCTGGACTCTGGAGCACGGTGCGCGAGCTCAAGTCGGGGACAAGGCCTGGTAGGGCGCAATCCAGAGGTGACACCCCAGAGGAGTCTGGGCAGCGATGTCCCAGAGGCGGTCCAGTACAGTATCAAATGTGGAGTGCAACTCAAGACGTGAGGTAAAATTCCCAAAGGCGATCTGGGTCACCGAGGTGAGGGTCTCCGAATAGGGAGGTCACCACGGCATAAAATCTCGGGCGCGCTCTGGGTCATTGTGGTGAAAATCCCTGAAGGGGGTCTGGGTAGTTCGTGGGGGCTCAAAGATTGACTAGGTGGCGCGCCCGTGAAGAAGTTGGCAGTCCAGGCTGCCAAGGCAAATCCCCCAGGGGTGGTCCGGGCCACCAAAGTAGAATCCCCAGGAGGGTGTTTGGGTAGACAAAGCAAAATCCCCCGAAAGAGGTCCTGGACACTGAGACAGCTGGTTGAGCTGGTGTCAGGAGTCGGCTAGTTGCTAAAGTGACCTGGCTCAGGGGAGCAGCCCAGGAGGGCCAAGGGCAGAGCGCGGTGACACCCAAGCTGGCTCGGATGGCCGAGCTCTGGGGGCCAAGCAAGCACATGTGGGCGGCAAGCTAGTGGCAGGAGTTAGCTGGGGGCCAAAGTGGCCCAGCTCTAGGAGGGGCCAAGGATAGAGCATGATGACACCTGATCGAGGTCAACCTCAGCAGCTTGCGATGTGAAGATGGGAAGCTCCCGGGGGCAGTCCCGGTCTTTACCACAAAGACACTCGGGGGCGGTCCGAGCAAGCACAACAACTTCTCCCGGGAGCCATCTGGGTCTTCGACGTGAAAACCCTCAAGAGGGTCTGGGCTTCTAAGATGAAAGGCTCTGGGGATAGTCCAACATGCCTTCGAGTTTGGGAGTCCATACACATCAGCAAAGGACCCCTGAGGGGAGGTGGAGCTTCACGGTGAGAAACCCCAAGGGGCAAGACTTCATGGTAGGGACCCCTTCGGGAGAAGGCCGAGTCTTCACGGCAAAGGACCCCTGGGGGAGGAGGAGCTTCACGGTGAGAAACCCCCGGAAGGCAGGATTTCACAGTAGGGACCCCTCTGGGGGAAGGTTGGGTCTTCATGGCAAAGGACCATGGGGTGGAGCTTCACGGTGAGAAACCCCTAGGGGTAGGGACCCCTCTAGGGGAAGGCCGGGTCTTCACGACAAAGGACCCTTGGGGAGGGAGAAATTACCTGTGAGGGACCCAGGATAGCAGCCAAAATGCCCAGGGTGCTCACGACAATATCACCCGAAGGGTCCCAAGGTTTTGTAAATCAATTCACATGGGGGAGGCCCAGAGCTCAAAGAGCAAAACCCCCAGGGGCAGCCGCAAGCAAGGCAGCACTGAGAGCGAAGTCCGTCTCGAAGTGACAACGCGCTAAAAGGGAAGTCCAGCCCAGGGTGGCACGCTGAGTGGAGTCCGACCCAGGGCGATGCAGTGCCGGAAGGAGAGTCCGACCCAGGACGATGAGTCAAGAGTGGAGTCCAGCCCAAAGCGTCGAGAATGGAGTCTAGCCCAAAGCGATGCGGTGCTGGGGTGAGATCCAGCCCAAGGCGACACAACACTGAGGGTGGAGTCCTACCCGGGGTGACGTAATGCTAGGAGTCCTGCCTGGGGTGACGCACATCAGAGGTGAGGTCCAGTACCAAGCGACATAGCACCTAGAGCAAAGCCCAGCCTGGGGCAATGTGCCGAGTGGAGTCCAGCCAGGGCGACTCATGTCAGAGGTGAGGTCTGACATGGGGCGATGTAGAGCCAAGAGCAGAGCCCAGCCCGGGGTGGCGTGCTGAGTGGAGTCCATCCTGGGGTGACGCAATGCTGGGAGTGAAGGCCGACTAGAGATCAGGGGGAGGAAGATCTGGGGGAAGTGGCAAGTAGTGGGAGACCCCTGCAACTCAACCCCACATGGAAGGAGTGCAATATGGTTTAGGGTTACAGCCGTACAAAGTGCGCTTGTTACATGGGCGCCCCTCTCGTAGGCCATACTTCACCCTTGGTTGGAGATCCGGAGATGGCCCGAGGCCGGATCTAGAGGGGGCCTGGGGGAGCTGAGGGGGGCCAAACCCGGGGTAGTCTATGTGGAGTTCGGAGAACCTCAACATGGGCGGAGTCCGAAGGACCTTTGCATGGTAGCCAGCTTTCTCGCTCGAGTCGCACGGACCACACCGACAACAACAGTAAACTTAGAAGGACCCTCAGTCAGATGCGGTGACCGCCGAGGATATGGTGGGACTCAAGAAGAAGCACACAAATGAACCAAGTGTATTCAATATTAGTGTCTAGGGTTACAAATGGTCTTCCCTCTTCCATTACAAGAAGTCCTATTTATAGTGGGAAAAGGAAAGCATGTGAAGTTACAAGATTACTCTTGGGGTCTAGCTTACTCCTAGGGGTATCTATATCATTTTGCCTCGCACGGGCCTTGCCACGTTCAAGACTCTGAAGCTGGTTGTGGCTGGTATAGAACTCTGTCTAAGGTTGGCCCTGGACCTCCCCTGAAGTGAGCCCCATACTTCGCCCAGGGTTGGCCCTGCCCCTCTGTGGTTGGTCTTGCATATCTCATCTGGGGTTGCCTCTGAACCTGTCTAGAGTTGAACTTGCGTACCCCGTCTGGAGTTGACCCCGGACCCCTCCGGGGTTAGTTTTGCAAACCTCTCCGAGGTTGGCCTTGTGGACTTGGTTCGAGGTAGACCCTCCAACAGATGATGTCGCTCCAAGGTGGTCGTAGGCTCAAGGTGGCATAGGGACTCTCCCCCAATAGTGTCGTGCAAGCACGGCTCACCTCTGATGAGGTCCAGGCATGGCCCAAAGCACGACGTGCTGCGCTGTGCCATGCCGGCCCCAGCTCAGCCATGCGTACCCGTAGGCGGCAGCGACGATGGTGGGGGAGTGGATGGGAAGTAGAGGGCAATGCAGTGGACCGACTAGAGGAGCCGGCAAGCCAGCGGCGGCACCACCAAGGACCATGCTGAGCGCCATGGTAGAGCCCAAGAACCCGTCGCCCAGGGCCATGGGACGAAGGAAATAGGCGAGCAACGCAGGGGACCAGCGGAGGAGGTTGTCGGTGGCGAGTTGGTGGCTGGCAGCGAGAGCATCAACGAGGAAAAATCGAAAGCCCGAAAAAAGGGGATCGACCAGAAGAGAGCCAGAGAGAGTACTGTAGAAGTGTGTGTTGTGTCTATGTGTCGGTACTAGTGCTAGTGCTGTGCGGGTGCAGGTGTGTAGTGGTGTTGTGTCGGTGCCGTGCGTGTGCGTGTGCGTGTGTAATAATCGATAATTCAGAGCCATGTTTACAGAGGACCTTAATAAGTTGCTGAGTGTAATTCGCATCGAGTTTATTTGCCATAGGAGGGTTACCTGCATAATTATTGCGGCTCATTCCAATTCAAATTGGGATCAGCAAACACTGAATCGGTGCTATTCTGCCCAAGAAGACCATTACTGTTCCGAACACCACCAGATACAGGCATGCTGTTGCAACTGACATGGCTGATGCTGAAGAAAAGGGAGCAATTCATCTTCCACAGCTTGTTGTCATTTGCAGCTGAATTCCAGGACCTTCAAAGGAAAATACAAGTGTCATCAACAAGAAACTAGCACGTGTTTGAAAGAAGTATAAGAGAAAAAAAAAATACCCGCAGACAAGACCAGCTGCTACCAAAGAACGCATGTCCAGAAAACTGAAGATATGAATAAGCACATCATGTGGAATGTGCGGTGAACCTGCCAATGGGGTTCAAGATAACACATCACGATTACTGTTGT
The DNA here is from genome assembly GCA_036346575.1 of Dendrocalamus sinicus. NCBI lineage: Eukaryota > Viridiplantae > Streptophyta > Magnoliopsida > Poales > Poaceae > Dendrocalamus > Dendrocalamus sinicus. Next base: position 2,588,274 of record CM070641.1, read on the forward strand.
TAATAAATACAGATATGTAAGTCATCAACCTAAATCTTGACATAAGACCACGGCTTACGTCGACTAGGTAGTTTGAAATTTGAGAATGGTTAAAACTACGGTTTTTTAGTTGCAAAATGAAGAAAAGGAAGACCGAAGAAATATAACACATAACACGGCAACAATTATCAGCTTTTACTTAAGCTGGATTTTATACTTCTATCAAGACATCAAGTTTGTCATCCTAACAGAACATCAAACATAATAAAAGTCTGACCACGCTTCATAGAACCTAGAAGAATAAAGTATAAGCACAAGGCAGTTGAGGATGCTATCTACATAGTATAGCAGGCTAGCAGCAAAGCAAATAAGCAGCTAGCACAGTAGTTTCCTACACTCATCCAATATGTGTTGTGGTATGGGTATGAGGACCCAAGGTAAGGACTCGTTCTTGATCAGCAGACCATGCTGCCACCAAGGCTGAGGCTATTGAAGAAGAGAGGAAGACTAGAAAACTCTGTTTATTTCTTTACTTAATGATAACAATACAATGCTATCGCTTTTATAGGGATGGCTAAATATTACCCCTAAAAAACTTATCTCTATATTAAGGAAAATAATTCTAATAATAGGAAACTTATATCTGATATATGGAATAAATCTAAATAATAAGAAAACTAATTATCATATTCCTAATCCGCGATATGATATCAAAGCATCCAAATTCCTATGCGCTACAGTACCCGGCACGAGTACTGTTCATGCTACAGTGCAGCGCCATGCTACATGTTCGCTGAGATCGTAGACCATAACATTACACCCCTCACGGCAAGACAACTTGTTATCGAGCTATTAGGTGGCGGCTATGGTTGAAGTCCTTCATAACCTCATATTGACAAACGGGCATGATAATGACATCATGTCGCATGAAAGAAGAACAGCGAAACTCCAATGAACAGCAACCCCTAGGTGTGGTTTGATGTTGCAGGAGTCGTTGGGGGCATGGGCACCCAGCGTGGGGCAGCAACAGCATCCTTCTTGCCCCAAGATGCAACAGTTGTGTAAGAGATGTGACAATGTCGATAACCCTTACATGGAAGCCGCCGTACTCTATAGCACCAACGACACAACATTGGTCGACAACGTGGCTAAGGCGCCCGCGAAACAGCAACGATATTCTTCTTCCTCGTCACAGGCGCTAGCGTTCGTTCCTGCATTGACAATGGAGGATTGTTACGAATCGAGAGACTATACGTGAGTATTTTAATCAGATATTGAGAAGATCGGACGATCCCGTATCATAAGACCGGAGAATATTGGAATCGAGACGCACAAGAAGTTCCTGTCTTTTTACCACAACCGACCGTACGTCTCATCCGGCAACTCTAAGCTTCAGATCAAGGATTAGATTTCTTTATACTACTGGCCAGCGCGTAGGGTCATCGAATTCCTTTTGTGCACGTAGAGAGTACAAATGTTACCTATATTTTAAGTATTTTTTTTTCGAAAATTAGTGTTAAAGAGCTGAGGATCAAGATGTTACTTTTTGGAGTTTCTGATTTCAACTTACAAAAGAGAATCTCCCACAAAAGTTTCGCTCTAGAAATTTACACATTCTTCATGATAAGTTGTCGCTCGTAAGTTTTAGTAATGAACTAGCTATTATATAATTGTTTTGTAAACCATGTATTCAAATACAGACAACACAAGTAGCACAAAGATTGTAGTCATAATAAGTACAAGTCGATAAATAAAGCTCTTGCTTTGCGTATCCCCATTTTTTATGTATCCCAGCTTATCCAGATGCATGGATTTTGTGGCACAATATTACATGCGTTGCCTAATACTGGATAAGTTTTGTGTTAGTGACACAAGGTAGAATGGTAGATGGGTAACTGACGGCCTCTGCCTTGCGTTGCAATTTGCAATGTAACCAGTGGACTGTAAGCTATGCCTATCCTTCCACTTTCCAGTCCATAGCACCCTCTTGCCGCGTCCTTACGCCGGAGCATGCTCACCGCAGCCGCCGTCAGCGGGCGCTTCCATGGCGGAGCTCCCCCATGGCGACGGCTCCGGTCACGCTCGTCCATGGCGTTGCCGCCGGCCTCCAGCGGCGGCGACGGCGACGGCGGCAGCCAGTCCGAGTTCGTCCCTAAATTTCACCGCTCCCTTTCTTGAATTCTTGCCGCAATTTTTTTTTCTGAAGGAAAGGCGTGTGCTCTTGCAGAAAGGCGAGACCTTTGCTCGTGGAGAGGTACCAAGACGGCGTCGCCAAGAGGTTTCTTCGCTTCTGAAATCCAATAGCCATCTATTTTTCTGATACACCTGAACCTGCAAAGAATTGTTGAGTCTGCATTTTGGATCGTGAACGGTGAATTGCACGATTGTGCCGAGTTTCTCATCATCTGGTTGATGTGATGAATAGGTATACATTGGATGACAACTCTAAGCTGCAAGTTCATTGGGATAAGCATGAATCTCTGGTGAACACAGTGGAAGATGAAAATGCAAATTTTTTGATTCCCCGGGCTATTAGGGATTTCATACTTCCCGCGGGGTTTCCAGGTGACTGGTGGCATCCCTGTGTGGTAGTCCATCTACTTGCTTCATAATTACTTTAGCCATTTGTTTACAGTATGAAGTGCATATACGTCCTGGCAAAACCATAAATATGTTCTGTTCTTTGTTTATATATTTCAGGATCTGTTTCAGATGATTACCTAGAATACATGCTATTTCAATTGCCAACAAACGTGACAGGATGGATCTGTCACACGTTGGTTACATCAAGTCTTCTGAAGGTATCTCATAATTTGTTAATCAAGTTGTTAACAGATGTAGATAATATTTTGTCACTGAAACAATATGATTTATGGTGTATCCGATCACTGTGTGCTTGAGGAGCAAAATTACGGAAAAACATAACCTAGTTTTTGTACTGTACTCAATACATTATGTGTTTTAATCATTATGTTATGCTTATTCACTTCAATCATAATCTTAAGTTCCTCAACCATAATCTTATGTCACAATTGATGATTAGCTGATTATAGATTGGCACAGGCTGTAGGTGTTGGGTCCTTTACAGGAACTTCAGCAGCTGCTTCTGCTGCTGCTATCAGGTCATTATCATCTTCACTATGTTATATAAGTTATTAGAAAGTAGAAACCTTGGTGTTACTTCTTTGGAAAGAAATAATCTTGATATTAGCTTTAGCTTCTTCTGTTCTTTCCTGGTTTCGTTACCTTCGTTATACTGGTATATACAATCAGAAAGAGTTTTTCTTTCTCATGAGTCTTGACCAAATGTTGCTTGAACATAGTTGAGGACACATACACATGCACACATGCAATGTTAATACAAGTGGATTAGTTGATCTTGTGCTTCTAACTCAACCCCTTTAGTTTGTTGCTGATTCAAACCCTCTTTTGTAGATGGGTATCAAAAGATGGCATAGGAGCTTTTGGGCGTCTTCTCATTGGTACGGTTATGTCTGGCTTTTTCAGAATATATCATCCAGGAAGATTTATGAATGACTTCTTTAGGTGGACGTTTTGGAACTCTTTTTGATGATGACCCAAAGAAGTGGCGGATGTATGCAGATTTCATTGGGAGTGCCGGAAGGTTCCTGCACTAATTCTCTTAAAATAAAAAAACATATCTATAAAATCATGTTGACGTAGTCGAATAAGAGGCAAAAAATTCACTTGTAATATGATCTGTACAATATTGCAGCATCTTTGAGCTCATCACTCCACTCTATCCTGGTTACTTCCTCCCACTTGCGTCGTTGGGGAATCTTGCAAAGGTATATTCAAAAGAACGCATTAATCCCTTGCATTTAGTTTCACATGTGACTTAAGCCTAACTTGAACTTTGCAAACAGCATCGTGTATAAAAAATCATTGACTCCATACTTCTTAAGCAGGCTGTAGCAAGAGGATTTAAAGATCCATCCAATCGTGTTATCCAAAATCACTTTGCAAAATCTGGAAATCTAGGGGAGGTTGCTGCAAAGGTACCTAGTGCATTCCTATACTATCTCTAACAGTCAGTTCAAGCTTCTAGTGCGCTCTTACACTGCACAGAGGAGATATTGTGTTGTGGTCGGTGGTGGTTGAGTACGGGTCCGAGGACCGAGGGTAAGACACTTGCCCTTAGTCGGCCGGCCATGCCGCCGCTAAGGCTCTGAGGCCTGTTGAAAAACAGAAGAAGACTAGATAATTTTATTTATTTATTTACTTAATGATAACGATACAATACTATCCCTTTTATGGGATGACTAAACTTGACTCCTAAGAAACCTATTTCTTATTAAGGAAACTAATCATAATAGTAGGAAACTTATCTCTAATACATGAAATAAATCTAAAAGGAAATAAATCTACATAATAAGGAAACTAATTATTATATTCCTAATCTGCGATATATCGGCGAACTACCCAATTTCGCACGTGCTACAGTACCTATGGGTACTGTTCATGTGTTGCTACAGTACCATGGGTACTGTTTGCGTGTTGCTACGGTGCCACGCGATACTGTTCGTGGTTGCTACAATGCTCGCGATACTGTTTGCTCACCTGCTGCGTGTACGCCGAGATCTTAGATCATAACATTACACCCCTCAAGGCGAGACAGCTTGTTCTCGAGCTGTCAGGTGGTAGCCATGGTTAAAGTCCTTCGTAACTCCATATCGACAAAAGGGCACGATGATGACGTTGTGTCGCATGGAAGAAGATCTGTGAAGCCTCGGTGAGTAACAATGAGGATAGCAACCCTCCAGCATCGGTTGACGTCGTAGTAGTCGCCGGTGGCAAGGTCAACCGGCACGAAGCAGCAGTATCCTTCTTGCTCTCGGATGCAGCAGTTGTGGGAGGGATGTGATGACGTCACTGGCCCCCACCTATCAGCCATCGTGCTCCACACTTGTGGAGGCACAGTGTCGGCCGGTTACGTGGAGATGACCACCGCTGGACAACAACAACCTTTCTCTTTGGCAAAAGCACTAAAGGTGAAGCCTGGAGAGGAGTCGTCGTTGGTGACATGATCATTGCTAACGCCAGCGCCGAGAATGGTGGTGGCAGCACAGCCATTGCAATGGAACACAATGACTCTTCCTGCTCCTTCAATTTGGTCATCAACTCCATAGCCTTCTCTAAGTTGGCTATCATACTGTCGAGTAAGGACCTTATTTTCTCGTTGCTAGCCATCAACATGTCCAAGGGAAATAATTCAGCATTAAAAGCCATGGTGAGTGACTATGATACCAAATGTTATGGTCGGTGGTGATTGGGTATGAGTCCGAGGAGCGAGGATAAGGCACTCGCTCTTAATCGCTAGCCATGCCGCCGCCAAAACTCTGAAGCCTGTTGAAGAAGAGAAGAAGACTAGAGAATTTTGTTTATTTCTTTGCTTAATGATAACGATGCAATGTTGTCCCTTTTATGAGGATGGCTAAACTTCACTCCTAAGATATCTATCTCTTATGAAGAAAACTAATAATAATATTAGGAAACTTATCTCTTATACATAGAATAAATCTAAAAAAAATCCACATAATAAGGAAACTAATTATTAATTCCTAATCCACGATATACCGGCGAACCACCCAATCTCGCTCGTGCTACAGTACCCACGGGTACTGTTCACTTGTTGCTACAGTACCATACGGTACTGACTGCGGTTGCTGCAGTGCTCACGGTACTGTTTGCTCGTCTGCTGCATGTACGTCGAGATCCTAGGCCATAACATACTGTCACAAGTTCTATGTTCTGATTCAATCAATTTTGTGTAAAGGCAGAATAAAAAATTATATGGAAAACAGAATAATATTATAATCATCCAAAAGTTCCTTGGGAGTGTTAGGATCAAATTGACTTAAAACTTCTTTGGTTATGCACTATATGACATTTTTTAGTCAATTTTCAGCAAGAAACTATGTTGTATTTTCAGGAGGAAGTATGGGAAGTGGGAGCTCAGCTATTAGGCATTTTTGTCGGTGTACTCATTATGGTATACTAAATGAATTCATTAATTTCTCTATATTGGTATATTGAACCTCCTTTCAGTACGCCAACCTTTACCATTGGTTCTGCTTAGTGCATTGAGGGAGAAAAACGTCATCATTGTTTGATGATCCATTTCTATTTGGTGTTTTATCCCAGGATACACCAGGTGTACAGTCATCATACTCAACTCTTACTTTGACATGGCTGAGTGTTCGTCTCCTACATCTTTGGTTTCGCTATCAGTCCCTATCAGTTCTCAAGTTCCGCACAGTAAGGTGCTTGACTTAAATTATGTTTTACCCAATTTAATAAAATTATGTAGATATCTTCTGAATATTTCCATGTTAGGCCATGTCTTTTCAGTTTTCACAAATATGCATAAATACATAATAGAAATGGTAGCAGTTACCAGTATTTGATTGATCACCTTTGTTTCCCTCTTTATGTTTATATTGGTAGGTAAACCTAAAACGTGCTCGGATTCTTGTGAGATCACATGTTGCACATCATACAGTTCCTGGTGACATGTTCTTTGCTTGATGATTTTGACATTTTCTTTGTTGCTTTATGAAGTAATTGTTAATACTTTCTGCTTTTGTTCTTCTGTTCTAGGCTATGTTGCTTGCAATGAGGAAGAGAATATTTTAACATGGGAGAGATTCTTGCATCCACAAATTTCTTTTGGTGTGCCCATGGAGAGGATGCTTGGTAAAGAGGAATCCTGCAACATGGTATGAATTTTTAGCATATGTCCAAATGCAAATCTGGGAAGTCGATTCCTTTCTCTTAGGTAGATTCACTTTTCAGTTTTCACTACTTCGCCTTTACTATGCTTTTTTTGTAGTTGAAGTTCCTTGGCAGTTAGAATTAAAGGGACAAAAAGAAATTTGCTTGGTTAAATATCTGTTTAGTCATAGCTATTGTTTTATGTTTCATTCCAGATCCAATTTTCCAATGGGCCACTGGCGTCAGTTTTCAGCCAGTTTTTTAACTAATTTTTTATGTTTCCAGCTGGGGAGGTTTTTTTAACCAAACCTTAAGTGGAACTCAACCAGAAATTGATCAAAACTAGCCATTGTCTAGTACACCGAGATATGGACTTCTTCCCCATCTTTCGACCATTTCAGATAATGTGATGAACTAATATATTTCTATGAAAGAACAATCTAAAAAGCAGTGAGTGAAAATCAGCTGTAGCTTAGTCTAAGTTGAAATCAGCGGTGCTTCATATCTGGTAAGCCATACACATACGCTAGTCCTCACCAGGACATCCAGGAACTGGTGATTACCGACCAGTTCCCGGTGGTATTTGCAACCAAATTCATAACTCCAATGAATTTTGGGATCACTTGCTCATGCATATTCTTAACTCCTGAAACTGCAAGCATATTCTGCATTTCATTTTAATCTAGCTAAAATCTTGGAAACTCATAAACAGGTGAATAGGCTGCTGAAGCTATACAAGAATGAGAAGTACATCCTCTTTGTTGAGCAGTCTGGGTCAAAAGAGCCAGCATTTTTTGTTACATTCAAGGTGATCTACTACTATGTATTGCTGCAGGTAAATAATTAGGCATCATATTAACAAATGAATATCATTTGTCTGCTTCACTTGTTTTCAGGAGGCAGCAACAAGCATGTCGGTCTTAAGGAGCCTATGGCAAGCGCATTGGCTTCACAAAAATCTGGTAAGGCAGGATGAGGTTTTCTCTTGGCTGGAAGAGAGCCTTGTTGCATCGGAAGATGGATTTACTGACTTTCTCAAACAAATGGAGAGAGCTGGCTGGGATCAGAACCAAATCATTTTGAGGGTTGCAAAAGAACCTGTCTTGGTGTCGGAGCACCTTGACCAAGAGGTGTAAGGTAACAACCTTGTAGTAGCAGCCAACTAGTTCCCTCTAGCAATTTTGGTGTTCGACCGGTGCTAACCTAATAGGACGATGTTGGAGTTTGTTTCCAAAGGCATGATCCTGTCCAGCTGAGTGCTGAATCAATTCCAACTGAATAACGAATAGAAGCCCAAGGCCTCTGACGGCAGATGTTCAGTGAGCTATCAATCTGACATTGTAAGAAACATTGTTTGGCATGTGATCAAATGTTTTCACTGTAAAAAGCAGAAATTCACTTTTAATGCATCAGCTGGCTTTGCTTTCTCCTTTGAGCTATCCAACTCCTGTCAGTTGTGGATATTGCACTGTTACACTTATCTCTGCATCCAACATTACTCAGCAGTCAGCATAGACACGGTGACACATAGCAACTTATGTACATAGCTGCATTCAGCCAACTGTGTAGGATACTAGCCACGTAGGCGTGGCGCGACGCCATGCCAGCCACCGTGTTGACCGAAATAGAAGAGGCGAAAATTCGTGAGGAGTTTATTTATCTCGCAAATATTTTCTATATGTTATTACATTACCTCATACAATTATAGACAAAAACTCGGTCGAAATTTTTTTTTTATGAAAAACTATTGTTATCTCACATCAAAATGCAAATCATTTGAAACAAATTCCAATTAACTAGCAGCATTTAGTTCAACACATCACACTAATAAGCCATTACATATTAGGCAGCATAATCTTATAACATCAGCTAAGATATTATATAAAAAGGGCACCAAGATAACCAAAGCATGTAGGCCTGGTGTAACCTAGGGGCAAAGATGTCCTTTACTACGGGATGAAAAGTTTAAAAGTCTAAAAAACACACAAGAAAAATAAGTGGAAATAGTATTTCGTGGATCTAAATATGGTCGGAGTGACATATCATAGAAAACAATATTTGGAGTGGTGTTCTAAACGATGTCACTCTTTAGAGTGGTATATCATGATTTTATTTTGAAACAGCATATATCATGAATTTTTGAAATATATGTTATATTTTGTTGTATGTACGATCTATGTTGATATACTCCATATCGCAAAGACGACCTAAGATGGATCAAACCATAGAAGACCTATAAATGACGATGAGAGAAAAGCCTTGAGACGTAAATAGTGCAATAAATTTGAGTTGTACCGCTCAATACTCGAAATTGGGTGTCATGTTGATTTGGTACTGTATCGGTGGTGTATTTTTCCATGGTAAAGTATGGAGTACGAGAGATGTGTAACAATTTGATGTTCAGCATGTGTTATTCTTTGTCGAAAACAAAGACAGTGCTCCAACGATTTGCCTGGCGTCACTAGACCTATTCCAAGATGCTATGGTTTTTGGCTTTTGTTGCGGTTTTAATTGAAATTGCGTTACATCGGCTGTTAGTTTTTTGAGATATTTAATTAAAAAAATAAAAACATCGTTATGTCTCAAAAAATACAAATAAAAAAGAAAAAAAAGAGAAAATGATACGTTAAGAAGTTAACATGTTCAAAATAATCTTTAATTATTAAAAGCCAGAAACTCGCTGTTTGGAGCTGATTGGCACGAGCAGTTCCTAGACACCACAGGAATTAGCACCCGCTCTGATATGATCTTTTTTTAAGCATTAATTGTTACATATTCTTTTTCCTTTTTTCGGAAAATTATTGTTACTTCTGAATTCTGATCAGGTCAGATGTGACTTGTGAGTCTTGATGATGATTATATGGGCTGCCTTGAGTGACAATCTAGGCTCGTTTCTCATTAGGCCTGAGCGAGCGTACAGCACCCCGCGGGCCTGCGGTGGATTCTACGGTTACGGATTGAGTGGTCCTGATCAACTCGACTTCAGCTTCTGGTTTATTTTTTACTATTCATAAGTTTTATCTTTTTCTGAACTTTTGATTTTTTGTTGAGTTTTTTTGCCGGTTCTTTTTTTCCCGTATTCGTTTGTATTATACGTAATGAGCTAACATATTTTTTTTATTTTTAAATTTTTTAAAATTTAATTATGTTAAATAAACCTCTGTCAGATACAGTACTTTTTTCAGCCAGCTACAGTGTTTTCAGCCATAAGCCACGAGCTTTTCAGCCGAACCGATCACCACCTGAAAGCTCACAGCCCACGTATCTCTCTTTACTTTGGACTATTTGGTGTTTGGAATGGTAAGCCTTTTGAATAACAAGTCTTAGCTTGTTCTTGTATTTGGCTCACCTTTAAAAAAAAACTATTATGCTTTTACTGATCTTTCACCAATCAAATCATTTCTATAATTTGACGCAAGAATGGTTGAAATGATTTGACCTCAAAGTTCACACGATTTGATGAATGATTACGAGGAAGAAACTCTTCTTATATGTCTTCTATTGTAAGTATAGCTTTGGAGTCGAGATAACTGATTACATGCAATGCAATCGAGCTTGTAGAGCAAGAGCTTATTCGTAATGCAGGAATTTTATAGAAAATTTTGCTATAATTTTATAGTAAACTTTACAATTATTGCAAGAACGTGGAAAATTTCCAGCATTCTGCCGTACACCTAAACTTAACTATTTTGACTACTACACTTCCGAAAACAAAGACCTAAAGCTGGGATTAGTTACACAGTTGGCTATCTAACGTCTGTTCGTATTAACTTCTGTTTCTATCTTCTACTCAGAGAAGTTAGAAGTTAATTGGCTTTTTTTTTGTTTCAACTTTAGCTGCGGTTTATAGTTTTTAAGCTGTTTGTGTGAGAGACTACGAAGTAACAGAAATTTGTGTACAGTTTGGCCAATATAAATAAAGTCATTATAGTGTGTACTACAATCAACTTATAGATCTTATCTTTAAAAAAACACCATATTTGAAAGTTAGTTACTATAGAAAAACCAAAATGCGCCTTTCAGAAGCTGAAAAGAATATGCCCAATATGAATATTTGGCTTCTTGAAATAGCTTCTCCACTTCTATCATTTCCGTCTCGCTCTGAGGATAAGTCTAGGGGTCACGAACACATTACGTATCACACTCCTCTTATTTCCGTCTTACGCACGTATCTCTCCATCATCTTTTGCATCACTTGTTTTTTTTTCTAAAATTTACTTCTTTCAATTACTACTATTTATTTTTAATCATTAGCTATAATAAAAATATCACCAGTACAAGCCGATATGAACGCCAGTAAGCATGGCGTGGAAATTTTGAAATGCGGGGCACAATTGACAATTCACGGCTGATACAAATCTCTAGGATGCTACGTACGCTTACGTGGCAAAAAGGACAGCGACAGTGCACGACACCCACCGTACCCTCTGGACTGACGGTGGACCACTCTACGACTTAGCAAGCGCAACCAAACGGGTAGCTCGAGTGGCCGGTACAGAAAGTTCGCGGGCGGGACAAAGGCAGTGCGTCACGCGTGGGCCTGCCCAGCGCTGTCCGCTCGCTTGGTAGCTCACCTGACGCAAGGGCGATGACACGTGTGTCTCACTGACAGGTGGGGACGTGCATTCTGGGCCCACGGTCAGTGGAAAGCTACAGCTCTGGGAGTTATTTTAACTTCTGCGGCTCGCGTTGAGAGGACTAGTCCACGAAGGATGGAGGAAAAAGAAAACTGGAACCGCCTCGCCCACACGCTAGCCTGAACAACTGGTTTACCGATGACATGATACTCCCAGTTCAATCAATTACGCAAGCAATCCCAATCTCAATCAGATATGATGTTATCTTGTTAGGGCTGCTCTAAGTGGCTTTAACTTTTAGCTTTTAAAAGTTAGAATTTATTTATAATATATCAGTTTTTTAATTTTATTTTTTATATTGTCTATAAAGATATAACGGAGTTTTTTATTTTTTAAATTTGAATAACTTAGACAAAGTTAGTAGCTATTACAGTATAATTCCAAATAAAAGCCAATAGTCATAGTCGAAAGTTGAAATATAAAGCTGGTTAGAGTAGGGTTTAAACTACGAACATAAAAACCTGAACAAAATATGCATGGTTACAGCTAGGGGTGCACTTCTTTGTTTGTGCCAAGTTTGTCCATGTGATGTGACTAGGAAATTATATACTCGTGTGCTACATTAGAGCATAAATGAAATTCTTTTTCTTTTTAGTGACAAGAGCATAAATTAAATTATGTATGATCGTCAATGTCAATCAGAGAAGGGATGGATGATTGTAATGTATAGTGAAAGACTTTTTTTTTTGCACACCCGCAATTTTCTTATCATCCAAACCTGCAATTCAGCAATAAAACAAAAACAACCAGCAAAAAGGAAAGAAAATAAAATATTATTTTATCGCTCTTCTGGAATAGTTGCTCTCTGTTCTTTGTGTATTCCCTGCGCTAAAACTACAAAGAAAGATGTCACTTTTCAATCTATAGTGTATCACTGTGACCAACAATTACTAGCATATGCATGTACCGAATCAAGCCAATCTCCTGTGCTGTCCTAAACACCGACTTTACTTTTTCCTCACGTGACGCTGGCTTCCTTGGCTCTGTGAGGGCATTTCTAATGCAGAAACTATGAGATAATTTCTATACTTGTCAATTAATATAGACATTACCCATAGAAACTATACTCCCAATGGATAATTTCTACAAATAAAATTGTCATCCAATCATCTATCTTCTCTCTCCTATCATATATCTATCACAGCTCTTTCTATCTTGGTTTCTGTGTAGACATGGTGTCTATATAAGAAACCATTTCCTTATCTCTCCTCCTTAACTCCAATGACATATCAGCATTTTGCTTACTTGGCACCTTATTTAATGCCATAGAAACCATCCATAATTTCTGCATTGGGAGTGCTCTAATGTCGTTTGCTGTGTGTGCTGCGCGAGAACTAAGGCGAGGATTTTCATGCACAGTATTTGAGGACGTTACGTAGATTGCCTTTTGCTTAGAACAAAGCGTTGGGGCTCGTACTGCTTCCCTTGCATGTGAGGAGGAAGTAGTGCCGTGATGCGTGGACAAACCGATCTCGACACTGTGATTTCTTTCTGTGCGTGAGACGGTGACGGAGATACGACAAGATGAGGACAACATGAAGAAAAATGCGCTGCCGGCAACGTTCAGATCCAATTTCTTCAGAATAAATCTATTCTTTATTTCTGAATCATGGTGCCTACAAAGTACCCTCTTGACTCTCCTAAACTAGACCACGAAATTAGTATCTCGAAAAGTCACGGAATTAGCCTTTAACCTCATCTCTATTTATAGTTTAGGGTCCAAAACTTGGACTTATTTTAAGCCCACGAGTTCTAATCCAATCCCAACAACAAAGGGATCTGAAACCCTTCCTAACACGGGGTTTTCAAAATTCTAACTTTTCAACTCATCACGTGTTGAAACCTCTTGGATCGCACCTCCTGTAGCTTCTCCACGCATTATCCACCACGTGTCGTAGCATCCGGACCGTACCTCTGTAGCTCTAACACGTATCATCCATCTCTGGTCTTCATGCGCCCTAAGCATGAGCTCGATCATCTTGTGACCTCCTTGACCATCTGAACCTCGGATATCTTATCCTAGTCCCCGTCCATCTCGTCACATGACTATGATCATCTCCATGCTCAACCCGCACATGTAAAGACTAAAGAACATTTTTTTGACACAAATTCGTTCCAACTTGACTAGCATCAGTCCACACACACAATACACACCTCAAGTAACAGTAAACAATATCATCAATTATTCATCACAAATTTATTATTATCAATTATTTAATATCAAAATATTCTAGATCAGACCTCATGGTCTAACAAATTCTAATTGTGCCAAATTAAAATTTTGGTTACCTCCCCGCGAGAAAAAAAACCTTAACTCAATATCTTTGCTTATATTACTAACTCTATGGACGAGCATTAAAAAAAATTATCACACACACTATAAACTGAACAAAGTATCTTCACAGGTGGCACTGTAATGCAACGAAAACAGTAATGCATCCAAAGGGTCTGTTCTTTTCGACCGCGGCTTATGATTTTCGGCTAATTTTTTTGAATTTTAGCTGTTTACGACAAAGATTACGGAGAGGAAGATACTCGCTTGCAATTTTTGTTGATACAGATATTAGGTTTTTAACATGTACTACAATTAACTTGTAAATCCTATCTTGAGAAAATACCCTATTTAAAAGTTAGATACTATATCAAAAATAAAAAAACCGCTAGTTTCGAAGAACAGAAGACCCAAAGTCCCACTTACCTCGCCCTCGTCCTTATGCATTCATAGCGCAAGATAAAGAAAAAAAATAGCACGCCTGGAATTCAGTCGATGTGAACTCGCGTCATGCAAATAACCGAACACTAATCAACCGCCACATCGCCTGCATTCGGATTACTGAGTTCATTTACTCGCAAATAGTAAAGTAAATAAAATTATTCACTACCTGCAGGCCTGTACAGTGAAGTGCGCCCATAGCATTTACTCGTCCCCCAGACCAGATTAAACACACCGGTCCACGAGCCAGTCCTTCCCAAATCACCCAGCTATTTGAAAACTCAAAACGATTCAAACCCCCCAAATTAATCCATCCCAATTCAGACTCAGCACAAGCGAGCGCTCCCTCTCTCTCTTCAGCTGTGTCCTCCCAGCCCAAAGCTTTCAAGGAACTGAGGTTGTGTTCGGCAGGGCACAAATAGCTCGACTTTTGGCAGCCGTTATAGTATCTAACTTTTAAATGGAGTATTTTTTCAAAACGGGGTCTACAAGTTAAACATAGTACACGTTAAAAACCCAACATCTGTACCAACCAAAATCGTAAGTGAGTACCGATCTCTCCGTAATCTGTACCGTAAACAGCCAAAATTCAAAAATTTCAGCCAAAAACCATAAGCCGCAGCCAAAAAGAACAGGCGTAGATCTAAATCTAAAAAAAATATGTATATATGTAGATGTGTTTAGTACTTAAAATATATGTATATGTTTTACAAGATGTAGATCTCTGTTTTAGTTAAATGTATATTAGTAAATACATCTGTAGTAATTAGTAAATACGTCTACATGTGTGTGGATTAAAACATGCGTGTGAGATGTTCGTGAGTGCATGTGTACGTGGACCGCTCTACTCTAAAAAAAAACCCAAAGCTTTCATAAGTACAGCGCCACAAAACAACACACCACTTTTACCCTCCACCTCGTCGCCGTTCGCTTCACTCCCACTGCTGCTCCTCACTCTCCAACCCAGGCGCGCGCGGCAGATCTCGCCGGAACCCTAGTCCCTAGCCCCGCAATGCCTTCCTGATATCCGATGCATCGGGTGGTCATGGGGGACGGCGAGGCGAGGGGGAGGACGCTCGGGGCGGTCATCAAGGAGAAGGACGAGGAGCTCGCTCTCTTCCTCGAGATGCGCCGCCGCGAGAAGGAGCGGGGCGCTGCGGCGGCCGCGGCCACCGAGCAGCTGCTGCTCTCCGGCGACGGCGCCGACGCTGCGGGGGACGGGCTGGTGCTCCTCGACCCCCCGCCGCCACCCGCCGGTGAGAGTTCGGAGCTTCTTCTTCTTCTAGGCGTCCCGATTGTTCGTTCTGCTTTGCTGTTGTTTTGCGCGAAACCCTAGCTTACCTGGTTTGTTTTTTTTTTTTTTGGTTTTGTGTGATAGAGCCCAAGGCGACGGCCTACAAGATGGCCGGCGGATTCAGGAGGGCGCCGGGCGGCGCTGACGACTTCCTCAATTCGGACGGCGGGGACAAGAACGATTACGACTGGTGGGTGCTCCTGCGAGCTTTTACTGGCATTATCTGATAAATTTGTGCTCTTTTGGTTGTAGCCAACATAAACATTGGCGCGTGAATTTTTGTTTGGAGCTAATTTCGACTGTACCGGTGTGAATTTCAGTTCCGCTCTGTAGTTATGTAGCTGAAGGCGTGAGAGAGTTTTTGAGCTTTGCGGGAGTTTTAGCTGTTGGTTATTTGGTCTGGGCGCCCTAAAGCTTGAGGCTTTGAGCTTTCTTTCCCGTTTGCTTTGTTTAGGTGTATTGTAGCCGCAGGAGTCAGAAAATCCCTAGCTGTAGGGATTTCTGAACCTGATTATCTAAACTATTATTGCACCGTAGATTTCAAAATTTTGTCTAGTTTCATGTGCAGAGATCTACAAGCTTTGGGGTTCTAGAACAAAAGGTGATTTCAGCTGCTGCTCCGCCCTTTAGTCTTGTCAAATTGTTAATGCAAAGCCATACGGTTTGGCTTTTGCATAAATTTAGTGTTGTTAGTTCGAATTTAGCTGTTGTTGCAGGAAAAGGTCGTATCTTAGGTGGTGGTTGGTGGTAACAGTTGGGTCTCTGTTGACCCTGGTTGCTGCTTCTTTCTTTGATTGCTTGCCTAATTAATGCTTGATCATAAAGTTGTGCTCTTTGCTTTTAGTTATGGGTTTTGTTAAATATCATTTGGATGTTGTCTTCCTAACTATCATTCAGATTTAGGACTGTTGGATTAGAGATCTAATGGCCATGAATTCTCCCCCCTCCCTCTTGAATTCTACCCCCTTAAAAAACAAAGGCCCTTTGATCTCTAATTCAAGGGTCACAAATTTGGATGATAGATAGGAAGAAAACATCCGGGTGATGCCTAAACATTCTCTTTAGTTATTGTGCTTTTTTTTGGGGGTGGGGGGGCGTTGCAATCTGGCAGCAGGTGTGAGATCTTCCAGAGCTCTGCTTGTGGAGTTATCAATTTGTTGGATTTAAGTTGGTCGCAGTTTCTTGTCTTTGCTTTTTGGTTGGTTAACTTGTTACTGCGTCCCTAATGTGGTGTGCTTTCTGTGAATTTAGCTCATTTTTGAAGATGCGATAGCTGTGTATTGGACACACACTTCAACATTGGATACCATAGTTCTGTCCTCTACAAGCTACTTATCTTGCCCTAATAGTTGATTTGAAGCGTGTTTGGTTGGTGCGGCTTGGCTTGTTTGCTAAATGTCTGTACTTATTGTGAGTTCAGTCATCAGTGCATCAGCAGGTGTGAGAAAGTTAGGTGCTTTGGGGGTAATGAGACATATTGTTGGGTTCTAGTTGATTTCAGAATTTTTAGTTGATAGGGCACAGATTCTTTTTGGAAGTACTTTGATCTCTAGGCAACCATGTTAACACTTGAAGAGAATTTTTTATGTTAAAGAGCTTGACTATTGGAATGCTTGGTGGTGCTTGGTTGGTAGTGTTAGGAATATTTTGTGTATATTCATGAGGTCTAATGGGTAATATATATAGAGAGTACAAGAGACTATATGCAAAGACAACCTTACACATAGAACTAAATACAGTAGTGATAAGTCTACTCTAACACCCTCCCTCAAACTCATGGTGGATCACACACTAAGTTTGGAGAGAAAATACAAATGTTGCGCTCTATTCTGTAGCTTCGTGAAGAAGTCATCAATCTGTAAATCTGAGGACATAAACTATAGAGCAAACACTCTCTCTCCTGCACCTGTGAGCGAGTGTATGAAGTATCCACACCAAAAACATGCCCAACTGATTGAGTCGACAGTTTGATGCATTTAGGAGGCTGCAACAGAACAAAACAAGTGCAGCCAAAAATACAAAGGTGAGTGTACTGGGAGGTTCGAGAGTAGAGACGCTCCATAGGACTGACATTCTTAAGAGTAGTGGAAGCTGCATATTGATGAGATATGTAGCTGAATAAACAACTTCAACCCAGAACTGCGGTGGAACTTGAGAGGTAAGGAGAAGAGTGCATGCAATCTCAAGCCGATGACGATGTTTACACTCAACAACCACATTCTGAGCATGTGCACTAGGATAAGAAGACTGGTAAAGAGTGTCCTACTCAGAAAGAAACTGTCTAAAAACGCTAAAACAATATTCGCCAGCAAAATCGCAGCAAAAAGTATGGATGGAAGAATCAAATTGAATACGAACCATCGTTGCAAACAATGATAGATCGTAAAAAACTGACCACGATTAGACATAAGGAAAAGTCATGTAAAACGAGAATAATCATCAATGAAAATAACATAAAACTTATAGCTGCCTTTAGAGATAATAGGCGTAGGTCTTTATACATCTGAATGAACTAAATCAAAAGGATGAGAAGACATTTACTTATTAGAATGGTAAGGAAGTTGTACCTGTTTGCCTAGCTTACAACCCTAACAAAACATGGTCGTGTCAACAGTAACACGTGCAAGAACACCCCGATGAACTAATGAAGAAAAGCGAGACCCACACAAGTGACCTAAACGATGATGCCGCTACGCAAAAGCTCTAAAGGTAGTGGCAACAGTGGTGGTGAAGGTACACGTAGAAGTGATAGAAACAACTGAAGTTGATGGAAGATGGAGGCGGTCAAGTATGTAGAGACCCTAACAATCTCTATGGTGCTGGTTAGTCCTAAGTACCGTCCTTGTCTGTCGATCTTGGATGAAATAGCCAGGATCAGTGAGAGGAGTTGCATGGTAAGCTGGGGAATATGAGAAACAGCTAGAACAGAAAAGTTAGTGGACAAAAGTGCCCTGACAGCTGACAGACAGGAGTGCTGTTTGCTGTCTAAATAGAGATAGGAGAAACATGATGTCCTACTGAAGTGAGAGATGTGAAATCCAGTATCATGTAGAAAGAGACACTGGAGTCTAGAACCACGAAGTATCTGGAGGAGATGTCTGAGCTAGACTGGCAGAACCTGCTGAGCTGTGAGAGAGTTGCTGAAGAAGAGCCTGTTAGAGCTGCTGAACAAAGTTATCTCGCTGAGAACCTGACATGTTGATTTGTCCTCTTATAGAGGAAAGGCCTCCTTGCCCCCCTCGGGTCATTCACCTCACGTGCCTTGTTCCGCTTTTAATGCATTGCACTACTCTGGTAGTTGTGCCTGAAGTTTTTGCAATAGTTGCACTGAACACAATTGATGCGAAAACATGGGCGGAAACTAGCACTTGGGCAGAGATTGTAGTCGATGCAGAAACCGTCAGTGTAGTTGGAGAAAGGGCAGCAAGCATAGCTGAAACAGATTGTGTTGCTAACCTGCGGCGAAGCTCCTCAGCACGAAGCATCGAAAGGGCCTCGGTGACGGTCGATCGAGGCGAGCGACTTAGCAGTTGAGCCCTGACAGTCTCAAACTCTAGGCGAAGACAGCAGACGAATTCACAAAGGTGAATGCGGTTACGGTTCGCCTTCTGTACCTTATAACACTCCTGGCAAAGCGGAGAAGCCAGCTCATCCAGCTAGCGCTAGAGATGGATCAGGGCTCGGTAGAAGTCATCAACAGAGGAGTCTTGGTGAAGCGTCTCTAGCTCACGATGAAGCGAAACGAACTGAGCGTCACTGCTCTGCTGGTATTGCTCGCGCAAGTATTCCCAGATTTGACGAGTAGAACGCAGACCAACAATGTCTAGCTTGATGTAGTTGTCGACGCTGACCACTAGGATGGCTCAAACACAGGCTTTATCAGCACACCAGCTCTCGAAAGCGTCAATGATATACTGAAAGGCCTCATTAGTAGCATCAGCAGCAGCCGTGTTAGCCTTTGCCTCCTTGGTGGCCTCATCTCCTGCAAGAGGTGCAGAAGTAGGCTATGTGGGAGGAGGCTGAACTGGCAATGACAGACAAGATAGTGCACCAGTGACATGTCCCTAGAAGCGGAGACCATCTAGCATGATCTTCGCGAGTGAAGACCACAACCTGTAGTTGGTCCCATTGAGCTTTAGTCCTGAGAAATGGAATGGAACCCATAGGTAGGTGGCATTGGACAGCGTGGCAACCAAGGCAATGAAGTCTAACAAGCGGCACTAGACGGCACAGTGGTTAGAGCGACGTGAAGAAAAAGTAAATAAGAGATATTTCTGTTTTTTGGAAACCGGTGCTATTTTTGGTAGAAACCTAGATCGGTTTCTAAAGAAAATAGCGTGTGGTGTGTTCGATCTAGTGGTGACGGCGTTGGCAGAGGCGGTGACCGGGGACGGCAGCGGCGGCGTTGCGATGCAGCCGGCCTGGGACCACAGCGCAACAGCGGGTCGCGATGGCTGGGGACTGTGGCGCGATGGCGGTAGGTCACGATAGCGGCGTTAGAGCGACTAGATCCAATACAGTGGCCACAATGGCAACAACGGCGGTGTTGGGGCAGTGGGGCTATCCGGTGCAGGTGTGTACTAGGCGGGCAGGCCGGTGTTGACAGTGGCGGCCGGGTGCGGTGGCCGGCAGCTACGACGGAGGTGGCGGCTGGTGACGACAACGGCGGTAGAGGAAGGATGGTAGCAGAAGGAGCTAGGTTAGTGTCCTAACTTAATACCATGTTATGAATATTGTGTGTATATTCATGAGACCCAATAGGTAAAATATATATAGAGTACAATGGACTATATATAAATACAACCCTACACATAGAATTAAATACAGTAGAGATGGGGCTACTCTAACAGGTAGGTGACAGGTGGACTATGCAATAAGTTCACGGGATATCTGTTGTTTCTCGTATGGTTTGTAGAAGCACTTGGTTGGCTACTTGACTTTGTTAGTATGGAATTGTTCGTAGTGGTTAGTGAAGTGTGTTAAAGTGAGTAGTGAAATGGATTTGGGCAGGCACTTGTTAATTCATCTGCAGTCTTTCATCCAAGGTGCTCAATATCAACACTATGTATGCGAAAATAGTTCTGTTACTGCATGAATGTCTTCACAGAACACTTTATTGGTCAGGGAAAATGATCTCATTAATTCATATTAATATTGCTTTATATGCTAAGTTAGTTAAACGCCATTTGATGGTCTCTGATGTCTTCTCAAACTCAACTAGCATGTTACAGATTTTGATCCTTTTGTTGCTTGCATTCTCTATATTCAGATTTGAAGTTCATTCTGCTACATCATACATTTCTTTTGGAGGCCACTGCTGGTCTGCAGTTTCAAAGTAATTATGTAACCTTCCTCACAGTGAACTTGTTCACTTTCAGGCTTCTGACTCCACCAGGAACTCCACTTTCCCCATCTCTAGAAGCTGAGTCAAAAAAGTCTCCAGTGAGCCATATTGGAACACCAAAGGCTCGCCCAACTGCCTTAAAATCAAGGGTGAGCCGTTTGAATATAAGCTGTAATTTGGTTGCTACATGATTATCTATCGTGGTGAATACTTCTCAGCAATGCACATAATTCAGAAAAACTTCCTCTCTTGGTGGATATAAAATGATATGATCTATCTAAATGTCTAAATCTATACACCACTCTACAATATACAAATATACTACTTCACTAGATCTTTTAAGTTGTTTAGATTTTCAAGGATGAGCAGTCAAGGTTTCCAAAGATAATCCATTGTCTGCTAGACTTACCAATGAAATTCTCTCAGAGATAGTATTTTTTTGATAAGTTTGTCTTGCATTTGACTTGAAGCGTGCTTTTAGGCTAGTCTCTGTTGACTGAAATTTTTTACTTGTCTATATCCTGGAAGGTTCAGCGACGAATCCTGTATGGTGTTGGTAATTCGTTGTTTCCTTTATTAGAAATCCTTTTAATAATATACTTTTGGTTTACACTGCTTTCTACTATAAGTACGACAGGTAGTCATAAGTCATAACCACTATGGGGTTACATCTTCATCTTCATTGACTTTCTATCTGCCTGCTCTTGCATGGTATATCAGTTGGCTAATCATCTGGATCCTCCATCAAGAACCACACTTCCATTGAGAACAGCATCATCGAACAGCTTGAACTCAGCTGTGACAACTCGTCGGCCGTCATCATCTGGAGGGCTTACGTCTAATTCATCAAGGCCTTCAACGCCAACTGGACGCACTGCATTGACCACTACATCCAAAGGTTCAAGACCATCAACCCCTACATCTCGGGCATCTGTACCTGCAAAGACTGGAGCTACTGCCCCAAGATCATTGACGCCCACTTCCAGGTCAACAATTCCTTCAGCAAGGTCAACAACCCCTTCTACAAGGACATCTGGCCCTGCTACCAGGACATCAGTTCCTTCAGGTAGAGCATCAGCACCTGCTAGCAGGTCGTCAACGCCTACTTCAAGATCATCAATACCGGCTACCAGGTCGTCAACGCCTACTTCAAGATCATCAATACCTGCTACCAGGTCAACCACACCATCGTCCAGGCCCTCCATACCATCACAAAGCAAGCCTGCATCAAGGTCATCAACCCCAACAAGGCGGCCTTCTGCCCCTTCCACCCAGCATGGTAACTTGGCCGCACCAGTTCGATCTTCCTCAGTTTCCAAACCAGGACCTACAATGCCCAAAGGTTCTGCACCAGCAGCAACAACACTGCCAACACCTTCCAGGGGCAGCTCACCCACTGTCAAATCAAGACCATGGAAACCATCTGAAATGCCTGGCTTCTCGCTTGATGCGCCTCCAAATCTGAGGACGTCGCTACCAGAAAGACCAACCTCTGCCACCCGGGGTAGACCTGGAGCACCTAGTTCAAGGTCTTCCTCTGTGGAGGCTGGGCCAGCTGCTCGACCAAGACGGCAGTCTTGCTCTCCTTCGAGAGGGAGGACTTTAAATGGCAGCGTGCCTTCAGGGAGCTCCATGCCGGCAGTGCGCAGATCACATATTAATGGAGGTGACAGTGTGAACCCAGTTCAAATGGGCAATAAGATAGTTGAGCGATTAGTGAACATGAGAAGACTAGTTCCTCCAAAACATGATGATCAAAGATCCAGCCTCAACAGTCTCTCTGGAAAATCATCAAATTCTCCAGATAGCTCTGGCTTCGGTAGGACATTGTCAAAAAAATCACTGGACATGGCACTTCGGCATATGGTACACTTTACTTTCCCTCAGTTTAGTGAATATCAAAACTCTCTCCACCAGTTAAATTGAGCCTTTATATTTTTGACAGGACATACGGCGCAGCATTCCAAACAATTTACGGCCTCTTATGATGAGCATTCCATCATCATCCGTGCATAGCGCCCGTTCGGGATCCACAAGGGGCAGACCAGTAAGTGTTTCGGATTCCCCTCCCGCAACATGCAGCAATGCCAGCTCCGAGCCAAGTGTTAACAACAACCTGATGTGCTTGGACAGTATTGACATTGATGATGAATTGTGCAGTGATAGAGCAGGACAATATAGACGGTGATTTGCTTCTTTGCTAGTACAAAGTTATGATTCTGATGAAATTTTATGACCACCAAATGTTCAGAGCAGCAGTGTAGAAGATCATCTCCAAGATGACCTAATGAGCTCTATTCTCATGTGTAGGTTCTTTGAGTGTCCAATATTTATCCAGCTTATTCATGTTATGTGGGTGCTGCTCCATGCCTAACTTTCCTCTGGACCTTATATGCTATTGATAAAAAAAATGTCTTTTATGTGTTCATTCCTCGACCAGTTCACCACGGAACTTTGGATTAGGTCAACTGGTCAGGTCTCCTGAGAAAATCTTAGTATACAATTTGTGCTACATGCAACATGCTGGCAGTGAAACTGACAGTCATGCCCCTCTGGTGAACTGTGTTGCATTTTTGTTGCATTTGCAATGTAAATCTGTTAGCTCTTTCTTGGAAGTATATTGTTTTGGAGATTGTCAGTCATGGTAGCTCATCTTACTGAAAGTAGGATCTTACAATGTCAGGTCTGCTCGATTAATGTTACTGACAGTGACACCATTCTGGAAGGGGGCCCTAGTATAATGCATGTCAGGTCTGCTCGTAGCCAAAACCTTCCAAATCTAGCACTCTACAAGAATCTGCATAAAATGATACAGCGGATGGAAGCGCTTGCTCATTACAATCATATATGTACTCATCAGCAAGCAAATGGATATCAATTACAGCAAGAATATAATCATACTTAACGCAATTGAACATATAACAATCACAGCCAGAACTATGTGCTCGTATACTGTTCTACTCTGATCAACCAACCTACTAAAATACAACGAATATATAAGTAGACTGACACAAGAAAAGCTCCTGCAGCAAGCCAGCAATGGAGCTTCGTAGGGAACTGTTCATTAATAATGGCACTGTACCTTTTTTTAAAAAAAATACGAGAAAAAGAATCGGTAAAAAACTTAAAAAATTCAAAAATATAAAAAAAAATAAAATTTATAAATAGTATAAAATAAGTGAGAAGCCGGAAACTCAAACCGAAACAAGAGCCCGAAGCCACTTTACTTACGTAATGGCCGCGCAAGAGGGCATTTTTGGCAATTCGCTGTCATCTCCTGAACACGACTGAAGGGTAGGGTTCTACGGTTGCCGCCGCCGCCCTCATCGCCGGCCAGCGGCATGAAGAGCTTCGCGGTGGCTGGTGGGCGCGGCGTATCCCTCTCCCTCTTCTCTGATGTCTCCAACAGCCGGTATGTCTCTGCTTCTTCTTTTCACCTCGTTTCGTCACCACTTCATTATACCACCGCTGCTGTAGCCATTACATTACTTCTAAGGTTGTACCGAGTTCTTGTTTCAACTATGAACTGTGCCGTGAGATCACTTGCTTAAGGTTTCTAGTGTTGAACACTCAGGGAGCTCCTCGACCTGATGCAGTCAGGGAAGCTGGAGCCGGAGGTTGCTTTTCTCAATGCATCCCTGGTACGTTCTTTATGCTAAATCAGCGATGGGAATTGACGCTATCACTTGTGCATGTCTTGTATGACCGATTAGTCAATATATCAGGTGCCGGATGTGTTCCCTGTTCTAGCGGCGGCTCACAAGGCGCTCCTCTCCAAGTCGAGGGAGTCGCTGACCACAAGAACACTGCATTCCGAGCTCGTCTACAACTACTCCGGGTCGAAGCATGTGGTTACTCTAGCTGCTATTTATTTTACATGATGTTATCGTTCTAATGTGGTATGTTGATGGTTCGCTTGATTTTGGGTTTCAGATAACGGAGTCCCTGAAGCGTTGTGGGATCTCTGATGACACGACGTATATCCTTGCAGCTCGTTTTGATGCTTCGGATGAGGAGGTATAGTGTTTACAACGCCCATCTTATGCAGTTATGGTTTTGAACCCTGTATGAATTGACCCTGGTTAC
Source organism: Dendrocalamus sinicus (assembly GCA_036346575.1). Lineage (NCBI taxonomy): Eukaryota > Viridiplantae > Streptophyta > Magnoliopsida > Poales > Poaceae > Dendrocalamus > Dendrocalamus sinicus. Next base: position 2,613,062 of record CM070641.1, read on the forward strand.
ATCAACTTTGTGTTTGGTTTGATAAATTGAGCTGGCTAGTATAGGTGGAATGTTAGTGGGTCCAGAGTCCAGACATTACTTTGAATCATCAGATCTATGTTAAATTTGCAGCATGTTAATTGCCTTACTGTGGGTACCACAAATCAGAAGTTTTAAGCTCTTTTGCCCTACCGGTTAATGTAAAAACTGAAAATCTTTTCAAAACCTTGTAGAAACTTTCTTGCTTTTAACACCTGGTGTTAGTACTCTCTTTATGGGGCCTTGAATCGAAAGCTTTTTGTGTTAATTCGATATTTTGGTGACTAACTTGAAGAATGCTATGTGTGGCCCGATCTGGTTTCCATTACTAACTATTGGGATATCTGCAAAAACTGACATTTTACCAAACCATAATTCTCATTATAGGCTGCTATCTGTGGCTCCATTTGTGAGTTCTTGTAATTATGTCCTACAAAATATAAAGTAGAAAAAAAACAGTTTGAAATACAAATGTGTTTTCCAACACATATTTGATCATTGATATGCCAAAATTACCTATCCTAGTAAGCTGCAAAGCAGTGTGGCAGAACTGCAGAACATACCTGCAAACACTGTTGATATGCCAAAATTACCTATCCTGGTAAGCTGCAGAGTGCTGTGTCAGAACTGCAGAACATACCAGCAAACATTGTCTTCTGGCTTACTTATTTTTCACTATTCAACAATTTCATCTTTTTCTGGTTTTTTAGCTTTTTTTTAGCTTTTTTGTTGATTCTTTTTTTCCCGTATTCGTTTGTACTGTCCGTGGTAGGCTAACCTATTTTTTTTCTATTTTTAAACTTTTTTAAATTTAATTACGCCAAATAAGTCATCATCAGTCACAGTGATTTTCAGCCATAAGCCACTCAATAAAGCCATTTTGAGCACCCCCGAAATCTGAACAGGCACATGTCCCTCTCCCTCTCAATGCAGACCACTCTAAATCTTTTAAAAATACTATGTAAATGTTTTGAACAAGTAATGTTACTGTGTGTGGTGTTCTCTTAAAAATTGTTACTGTGTAAGCTTGAATCTTGCTCCGTGTGCGATAGATTTCTGCATTTACCCTCAGTTCCATGTCATTTCTATTTCTTATGCATTTGCCTGTGAGTTGCTATCCTTCTGAATGGAGGAATTCAAACAGCCATTGAAGTGAAAATTGTAACATCACAGATGAAAGCAGTGGAAAAACTCATCAGCGGCACCAAGATTGATCTAGCAGAATTGGAAACAAGAGCAAACCAGCCACAGATCCTGAAGGTTTTTAGTTGAACTTGACACTAGTAATATGCCAATATGGTTTTCATGATAATTATGTATTCTGATTCTGAGTGTCGTATTGTTTTATTTTTCCTATTGGCAGCATTACAAAATAACTCCCCAAGAAATATCAATTTCTACACTGCCCAACGCAATTGTATGCAGGATTGCTGCTCGAGACGCCCTCTGAGGTCTTAAACAATCGTCGTAAGACCTTTTCCACCGGTGCACGTTGGATTCTCTGGACAAACACTGCATCGGTTGCACCTCTCCTTCATAGTTAAGCGTGTAGCAGGTTGTTTCAAGCCTGAACTTATGAAGTGTATAATAATAGCATGTAGTCCTGGATGTCCTAGCTCCTATTAGCCTTGTCCCTTGTGTACGGCAACACAGCAACTGTTAAATATTTGTAAGTTCATCTTATTCAGATTTCGTGCAAGCAACGCTGCAAACGTACTGTGCTGTTGACTGAGAATTTATCTTTCAGTGACATCACGGACTAAGAGTAAAACCTGCGCAGGATTTGCGACCTAGGTTCGATGGTTTTATGCACATGATGATGTGGTACTGGTAATGTTGTCTCCATCGTATAATGGTTGCTTTGCTTTTACTCTTGATGCCCTGGGTTCACGTGATTCTGGGACAGAGCTGCCTTTGTTCTGTGCAAAGGAAGTATGGACAGGAGGGTGGTTAGCTGCCCAGCATTGCAGCTGTTCCTACTGCACATGCCAGTTTGCCAGCAATATTCTTTTGTATGAGCTATCCTGTAATTTTTCATGAACTCTGTTGGTTCCTTTTTTTAGGGCTGAGGCCAAAAACTACTGGATTCTTTCTGATAGATATTTTTTTTCCATGCACAAGGTTATGTTGGACCAAACCAAACTTATGGCCCTGATCAACTCGGCTTCTGCTTCTGGCTTATTTTTCACTATTCATAAGTTTCGTCTTTTTCTGAACTTTTGGCTTTTTGTTGAGCTTTTTTGCCGGTTCTTTTTTCCCGTATTTGTTTGTATTATACGTAATGGGCTAACATATTTTTTATATTTTTAAATTTTTTAAATTTAATTATGCTAAATAAGTCTCTGTCACCATCAGTGCTTTTTTGATCATTCTGATATTTTCATTATAAGCCATGAGCTTTTCAGCCGAACCGATCACCACCATATATGTTGGACCAAACCCAAACTAGGACCATTACATATACATTAACTCAAGGTGGATCAACTGTCTTGAGTTTGGACAGAAGAAAACCATGTTGCTCCCTAGTATTAGATTTTTGAAGAAATAGGCAATCTGAAGCTCCAAGGGCAAATATCGAAAAGAAAGTGTTTGCCTAATAGTGAGGTCGAGTGAACGAAGCATAGGTACCAATGTGTTTAGTCAGCTCAGATTTCACTGGATTGGAAGCAATCTGAATAGCACCGGTGTTTGGTCTGATGGTGGTAGTATCAGTGTACTAACTATCTTGCTCATGTCAGAGACAACAGCTACCAAGTTATTCTTTTATTTTCTTTTATCTTATTGAAATCAGATCCCGTAGTTAAAAGTGTTAAACCAGCATAGTGGTTGGCTTGTCGTATAGTAGTGTGTTTGGCGTTTCCCTTCGAGAGATGCCACACCGCATGATCTCATCATCTCATTACAATTCGTCATGAATTATTCCTTTGTTTTCCTTTCAATTATGCCCCCATTCCATTTGGAGAAGCACCTGGTTTGTTTTGGTTTTCGAAGAAATCGAACTCAAAAGACAAAAAGAAAAACAGGGTCTTTATCACTTCACTCATTGAAAAGCCTCATGTTTGTAGGAGGATGTGCTCTTGAATAGGATTAGCACACTAGCATTGACCTCCTCTTTTATCTTCATTTTTCCCCTTTCTGTGATAGCTATGGTTCCAAGAATATGGTCTAAGAAAAGGTATTCTTAATTAACATTGCCTATATTTAGCAATATAGCCAGTATTAAGGCCAGGCAGAAACTCATCTGCACAGTTCACATCACTAGAGATTGGGTGTGAAAGATTTAAGATCCCTAAAGCCCCATCCAATTATTGCAAAATAAAGCTACAATTTGCCAAGAGAGGAGATCTTGCAGCAAAAAGCATATGCTTCGCCAAGTTCCCAACTGGTTCCCTTCCCTCCAATATTCTCCTCCTCCCAATGGAATATCCCTGCAATTCCAACTCCAACTCCAATTTCAATTCCAATTCCTTCCTCTCTCTCTTCTCTCGCTTATATACGCAACACGAACTTGGTCTCTTTCTTGCGCCAACACAACACCAACACACATACGCACAGCAATTGCATAGACGCCGTATACGATTTATACCGAGCAAAGGAAAAGATTCTTCTTTTACTTCTGGTTTCTTGCGGTTGCGGGGGTGGCAATGGCGATTGGTTGCGAGATCAAGGAGGACATCGAGGAGGCGCCGCAGCTGCTCCTCGACGAGGCGGCGCGCCCGCGCCGCGTCGCGCTCTTCGTCGAGCCGTCGCCTTTCGCGTAAGAATTCGCTCTTGCCTGGGTCGTTTTCGTGGCTTTTCTGGATTGCTCTATGGGGATTCTTGGCCTTGTGTACATTATTGGATGGACCGATGAGATTGTTCCTGGAAAACTTGGAAGAGGAAGATTCCACTGGGAGGAAGCTCTGATGCGGCGTGGTTTCTTGGTTTGTCGAAAATGTTTGGATCTTTCTTGGGTCTTGGGGAACGTGAAGATAGGATAAAAATTGATTAAGTTTCCGGTGAATTAAATGTGGCGGTTTTAAAAAAAGGAAATCGGTTGAGTTAGTAGGGTGTGTGAAGAACGAGAAACGAAACAATTGTGAATTGCATTGATCAGTTGCCTATGAAGATTGCTTTTCTGTTACCTTTGAAGGGAGAAATGGATACTCTTGATGGCGATTAAACTGATTTTGCACGTATGCTTTCACATCTCTGGGTTTAATTCACAATTTCACATTTTAAACTAAGTTCGCGGTTTTCATGTTTGCAGCTACATCTCTGGGTATAAGAACCGGTTTCAGAACTTCATCAAGCACTTGCGCGAAATGGGGGATGAGGTACATACATTTCTTGCTGTCCTTTGGTTGGGTAACTATGGAGTTGTACTGATGTGGTAGTTTTAGCACAAAATTAGAAGGCTTGTGGATAGTAGATTAGTAGTAGGTGCGACTTAATTTGGCATCCTGTTGTGCTGTGCAGGTCATTGTTGTGACCAACCATGAGGGTGTTCCCCGAGAATTCCATGGTGCCAAGGTTATTGGTTCATGGAGGTAAGCTCTGAAGAACGAAGATACTTGTTTCTTCTTTTGTCTTAAGATATTACTCCTACTAGCAATTTGGGCAATAGCTTCTGAAGGCCTCAGTTTTTGTTAGGGTTGTTTCAAAAAGGAAATGGGGACCACATAATGAGTACCAACACCACCCTAAAAAACTTTTAACTATTTCTATGAATCATAGTGAGTTACACCTTGGAACCATCTCTTTTTAGTGTACTGTCAGGTTTTAGGGTTTAGGATATATTCTGTTAGTTATAACTGAAAACTTATTAATGAATGCAAGTACTACATTTAAAAAAAATACTTCAGTTGTACGAACATATTGAATGATAGAACAGTCAAGCTGGAATAGATTGGAAGTGCTGTAATCTATTTGATTGAATCGCATGATCTGCAGTGCCTTTTGGTGGCATATTCTTATGCTTAGCTGTTTTCTCATCCTTTCCAGCTTTCCATGTCCAATGTATGGAAAAGTTCCTCTCTCACTCGCACTCAGTCCTAGGATCATTTCGGAGGTTGCAAAGTTCAAGCCTGATATTATTCATGCATCCTCACCTGGAATTATGGTAACTTTATTTTGACAGTCAATTCGTTGATCATCAAATGTTCTCTGGTGGTTAGCCACTAAGTATGATGACACACTGCTGCTCGTTCAGGTTTTTGGGGCTCTTGCTATTGCTAAACTTCTCAGTGTCCCCCTAGTGATGTCCTACCACACCCATGTCCCAGTGTAAGTTAACATTGAATTATAGTACAGCAAATTGTTGAGTTTTCTGGTTAGTTCAGTAATTAACTTGCCATATTCCATTTTAGGTCCTTTCTATTAAAGTTCCTTACTGGTTTAATAATGCTTGTGTGTAATCAATAAATACTGCACATTTCGTTCTTTTTTATTGGGAGCAATAAAGTAAATCCAGCACATTTCAAAATAATTTAGTTTTTAGAATGTCCAGACTCGAGAGTAATACAATTGGCTTAGTTACTCTGTCAATAAAAATGAAGATAACTGCAATGTTGGTGCCTATAGCAATATCAAGCTGAAATACATGACCAATTTACCATGATTAAGATTTGTGTATAAAATAAAAGTACATTGACAGTTTGGATTGCCATTTTTCAATAAAAGACTTAAAGCATGCAAGCAACACTCAAGACAGAAAGCCCAAATTGCCAGTGGACAACCTTATCAGAACCATTTGAGCTGTTTGCCATAGCCACTGAATTATATTTATGTTTTCCCCTGCAGATACATACCAAGATATACGTTTACCTGGCTTGTAGAACCAATGTGGCAAGTCATAAGTAAGCCTTCTACTCCCACCTCATCAATGCTTTCCTAAACAGTCAGCTTTTATGTGACAGAAACACTGATTTGGTCCTGTTGTTTCCAACAGGGTTTCTTCATAGAGCTGCTGATCTAACTTTGGTGCCATCTGCTGCTATCAGCAAGGATTTTGAAACTGCCCAGGTTATATCAGGTTGGTCGATATATGTACACTACACTGTATATTACATGTTTAGATGTTCTTATTGTTTCTCATGTTAAAGATATGCTTTACATCCATATTCAGCTAACAGAATACGCCTTTGGAACAAAGGTGTTGATTCTGCTAGCTTCCATCCCAGATTTTGCAGTCATGAGATGCGAGTTAGGCTAAGGTGACATCCTATTTCATTTGTTCCTGAATGTTCTGTATATAGTACATTGAGATTAATTTGTTGACGCTTCTGCTGTATGATCTATTATTTTCAGTGATGGTCAGCCTGAAAAACCATTGATAATTCATGTTGGACGATTTGGGCGTGAGAAAAACTTGGATTTTTTGAAAACGTGAGCAATATTCTACTTTGCGTTTTGTGGTTAATGTGATCTTTGATTTATTTTTAACAAGTGTAAAGCATCTACCCAAAATGGTACAAATACCTTTTTTTTCCCTATTTTGTGCCTTACATTATAAGCTGCTTGGCACTAATTTTACTTTATGATTGAGCAGGGTAATGGATAGGTTGCCTGGAGCAAGAATTGCATTTATTGGAGATGGACCGTACAGGTATATCCTATGTAATTGCTTCATTCATTTCTCAAACTCTTATGTTTCATCCAGTTCAATAATCTCAACGTTAGTTCAGAATTTATGGGAGTCATGCTATTGCTGTGTTCAGATCCTCGGCTTTTTAAGATAATAATGTAATGCCAGTTTAAAGAAAATTTTCATTGAACTTCTTGTTCTGCGAATCAATGTTGTTGAGATTTTACCAGAAGTGTGCTTACATGCTCCGCGCAATTACATGACAGGTCTGAGCTAGAGAAGATGTTTGAGGGGATGCCTGCAGTGTTCACTGGAATGATGCAAGGTGAGAAGCTCTCGCAAGCATATGCCAGTGGTGATGTTTTCGTGATGCCCTCAGAGTCTGAAACACTCGGCCAAGTAGTCCTGGAGTCCATGTCATCTGGAGTCCCTGTAGTTGCAGCTCGTGCTGGTGGAATCCCCGACATAATTCCAGAAGATCAGGAGGGCAAGACCAGCTTCCTGTTCACCCCAGGCAACCTTGACGATTGTGTTGGCAAGATCCAGCTATTGTTGACGAACAAGGAATTCAGAGAGAACATGGGGAGGACTGCTAGAGCTGAGATGGAGAAATGCGACTGGAGAGAAGCCTCCAAGAAGATCCGCAACGAGTTCTACAACGCGGCAATCTGGTACTGGAGGAAAAAGCGTGCAGAACTGATCAAACCGTTGCAGTGGCTGGCACAGATGTTCCTACCGGCACCTGAGGTCAACAGCATTACCCACTACTGATGCTTCTAGTCATGATCCGGATAAGGGAGGGAGGGAGGGATGGATGGATGGCCAGATGTATGCATTCCTTGTAAATTTCTGATCTATAGTGCAATGTCAACAGGTGAGATAGTTCCTGTTTTTGTATGAAATTGGAATTGTGATTGGTATGTCAATGCCATTGATTGCTTGCATTGTAGCAGTGGAAAACTGGAAATGTGTTGTCTTGTTGGGACACAATGTACTTTCAACTTTGTGTTGATTATGATCATGCCATCAATGCATCAAGATGCTGTATCCAATATCCACTCGTGAAATGTTGAAATTTTAGCTGATGTATCACTCTGAATGTCAAATATGTCAGCGTACATTGAATGGGGGAAAGGAAGAATAGGAGGAAGCAGCAACATGTATATATCCACAAAAACTTGTGTCTTCTGTTTCAGTGTATGAAGTTTATATTGTCCCTGTGACAGGTGACAGACTCAGTTCCACATTAACCAGAAGTTCCACTTGTGTCTTCTGGATAAGTGTATGAACTTTATATTGCTGATAGCGTGAGTTCTGCTTCTGCTGTCTGTTTTTCTCCCTCAGATTTTGTAAGCTTCAATAAGGTTTGCTGGGATATCTATATTGTTCAGCTAACCGCCTAACCTAAAAGTGCATACTATTACGTTAAATAAGATCGTTTTGCGATCGTAACAAGCCAAGTCGTTGTAGTATAGTGGTGAGTATTCCCGCCTGTCACGCGGGTGACCCGGGTTCGATCCCCGGCAACGGCGTTTTTTTTTTGCCCTTGCATTGTCTTGTTCAACTTTTGTGCTCAACGAAGATATTTCCTAGCTTTGCTGCAAGAGGGAAAGACTCATTTATTCTTTTAAACCTCCACCTGCACATCCCTTTTCTTGTCCTTGATGATTCTAGTTGCCCATGAGGCCATGACTACCAAGTTTCTCTTCCTTCTCATACATGCAAAGTTTGACCTACACATGACGTGTTGCATTTAGTGCCAAATAAACTTTTAAACTGATCCTGAAGCATATATACATCCCTGCTTAACCTCTTCTCCTCAATGAGATTTTTTTTCTCGAGTTCGACGTTGAGCAAAAAAGGAGCATATCTTTCAGTCCAAGTTGCCAATGACAAGTTACTGAACCTCTTCCTCTTGTACATGCATGACAAGCTTCACTTGCTTGCAGATGACATGTCGCATATTTCCAAGTTATGCTCAGCTGATACCTTCAGTAGTGTGAACCTGCTTTTTGCCTTTCCTGATAAGAAGGAAAAAGACAGAGACCAGGGCCGGGCAGAGACGTCCTCCAGATTTACCTTCTAGGTTTTTTAGTTGGTGAGGAGACTCGAACCCGCGTCAGCTAAGTGAGACGATCTTACTCTTGCCATTCGACCAGGGAGAGCTCCTCAAGCCTTTCCTGATAAGGTTGCGAGAGGAACCAAATGACCTTCGAAGTTGCCCTTTTCAGCATCAAAGCCAGGCATCTGTGACGTCTGCGAGGTCACGGGAAAAGCAAATCTATCTTCTAGCTTTGCTAAATCATGCATCGCCACAACGGGTTATTAAAAACTATCTCTTATTTCTCTGTACTTTTTTGTTGATACTAGATGGCAAAGAGGAAGCAGAACAGTGAAAACTCGTCTGCCAACTTCTGAGAGTTGTAGGCAGACTGTGGGGCTGGAATCAGATTTCCCCGCATTTTTGTGCCACAGATCGTGTAAGATAATTGTATGATATGTTGTGTCTATTCATCACCAAGAAAAAAAATTGGTTGTTAGGAATAGGAATCAAGACAATGGAGGCACCGTAAAAATTCTAAGAGGAAGGCAAGAAAAAGTTGACTGAATGTTGGAAGCAAAGAGCCAAACAGTAACGGTTACACACTGTGAATGATATTACGTCCTATCGCTTCTTGAATTAGCGATTGCCACTATCAATCTTCTTTACCAACTTTAGGACAGAACCATGCATGATCACTTGTTTTAATACTACTTTTTATCTGAAACTGGATATCCTGGTCGGCGAACCCTGTAGAGAACAACCAGAACTTCAGAATAACAGATCGCATGATACAAAGCTAACGCATTGCAGGGAAAGTTTATCTGACAATTAATCTACTTGTGTTTTGTTGTGGAAGTTAGATAAATTGGTGAGTAGGACTGTATGAGGTTAGTGTAAGTTGAGCCTCGGAGTATAGTAGTCTTCACGCGGCCGGGGGGGTAGTCTTTCTGTCACTCTGATGGGAATGCTAAAATTATGGGGCCTCCTGGCATTTGTCCTTCCTGAATCTTCTTCCTTGTGGTTTCACACACTGCCTACCTTAGATTCTGATTGCCGCTGCTTTGGCAGTTGCAGTGCACAAGATGACCTTGTGTGCATCAAAAAGTTCACCAACTTTTTTATCTGAATACTGGTTGCAGAAGGTTCGTCAATCTGACACTGTTACTGTTGTCTGGAAATGCGGTGGTTGTGGTCATTCTTGAAGAACTGATTCGATTTAAGGAAAGTGTTGTATCCAACTCTCTGAGCAGTCTTTATCTTTGAATTCAGTGTAGAAATGTTTCACTGACGCTTTCACAACGCAACCGTGAAAAAGAACTACCCCAGAATAATTTCTGACGAGCGGCCAAGACTATGACGGCTGAAAAAAAAACCCGAAACTTACCGGTTAAGTGTCTGAAGAAAAGAGGCGCAGTTAAGTCACTTCCAATTGAAGCAAGACGAAGGGATGTTTGGCACGGCGTCTACCAATGGGTTCATGCTTCCATGAAACTGAAGCTGCTGTTAAATGGCAAAGTACATAATAGAAACACATGTTTTTGGGTCAAAAATCAGCGTGAAAAGTTTTATTGGGTGGATGAGAAGTTCTACTGGACGATCACATCGGAAAGTAAATAAACACATGAGCAAAATAAATAAATATAAAATAAAATTTAAATGAACTCCAAATTGAATAATTCCATAGCCATTGGATAGATCTTGAATTTAGATAAATTTATAAACAAGTTTCATTACATTGGAGTTAAAATAAGTAAGAATAGACTCTCTAAAATTCAAATTTGGATTAAATCCAAAAAATAATAGAGGAGAGAGAGTCTCTCACTGACAGGTGGGGTCCACGACATTTAATTAAAATTTTGAATTATTTTTCTTTTCAAAAAGAACACTTAGGCTAACAGGGGGGCCCATGGGATTTTTAATTTGATTTTGAATTAAATTTCTAAAGGAAAAACCCGAGAGACCGACAGGTGGAACCCATATATTTTAGCCACAATAACACAGGCCCACTTGTCAATGGCTTACAACACACTTAACTGGTTTAACAGGGTTTAAAAATGGCTAGGGGCCCACATGTCATAGAAATTGAGTTTTAATTAATTGGAGAGGGCCCACGGGTTATAGGGGATTAACGAACACTAATCACCAATCACTAAGCTTAACTAATTACACTTTTAAACTAATCCACATGCTACATTGTTGTCTTCCCACCAAAGAGAAGTGAGCACGTCACCGATGAGAGGAAGGACAACGATTGGAGGGAAGGCTGAGTCACACCTAGGAGTGAGGCAACGCGGGCTAATTTAAGGGCTGTAGTGGCCAGCGGCGAGCTTATGTGGCAGCGATGGCAGGGAGCATGGCACCACGGCTCTACATGACACTAGGAGCTAATTACTCGCTAGGGGAACAACACGGGGCTAAGAGCGACTAACCGGAGGTGGAGGCGTAACTCAGGGAAGGGAAAAGCATGCTGGCAACGGGGACCAAGGCATTGGAGAGGGGGTCATCGAGGGCAGCTCGCTAGATAAGTTGAATACGAGTGGCGAGCTTCGGGATCACTTTAGGAGGTCCACGCGGTGCACCAGATGTAGCTAATCGGAAGGAGGTGTGGTGAGCTGTCGACAGCGTTAGCGGTGGCAAAACGGCCAAAGGGGGTGAAGAAGGGGTGGTAGATGGCTTTTGGTGGCAAAGGAGGTGAGCAGAGGTGGTTCAGGCTTTATAGCCACGGGCGAGGCTCGCTAGCAGTTGGACGCCATTAGGGTGGCAGAGCTAGGTGCACGGCACAAGCATAGGGCAGGGAGGCAAAGTCGACGCGAGGGACGACACGCGTGAGGGAGGGTTAAGGCAAGGAGAGGAGTCTCAACGGTCGACTGTGGAGATCACAGGCACGCGAGTGCGATGTAATACCTCACCTACTTTTTCCCTCTGCCAGAGAGACGTGGCCAGCTGCATGCTTGCCTTGGCATGCATGTTTGCCACCTACACCTTGCACCTCGCAGAAAGACAATACCCAAGACTCCCTTAAGTCAAGCCCACGGTAGCCACCCCGGTGAGGAAAGTAACCGGAGGCAAGGAAGAGGAGCCCAAAGAGGAGGAGCAAGGGAGCCACCGAACTCCAACCTCACCCACGCCAACTCCTTTCTAGCTCGGAAATCGGGTAGGTCTCACCTTCCATCCGTAGGAGCAAGCCAACGAGTAATAGTAGTGGCGCCAGAGGGGAGCGGCGGAGGAGGCGGCGGCGGCCATTGGCCATGCCGGCGGCGGCGGCCTGGCCGTTCCACCACCGCGCACGGAAGGCGAGTAGGCGGCGGCGGTGAGCCCAAGGGCGCGCGCGCACCGCATCCGCCGCGTCGCCCAAGGAAGGAGAGCCATTGCTCGGCCGCACGCGAGCGGGAGAGGGAAGGGGACGGCGGAGGGGCCGCGGCGACGCCGAAGCTGGCTGCGCGCGCCGCCGCTGCCCGTCCCGCACGCGAGGAGGAGAGAGAGGGATAGAGGAGTCGGGGTAGGAGGAGGAGGATCGTCGGCGGGAAGCTGGGAAGGGGGCGGCGACGCCGAGCCGGCCCTGCGGCAGTGCTGCGCCAGCGCGAGGCGGCGGGAGGAGAGGCCGTTCGGCGGGATGGGAGAGGAAGAGAGTAGGGAGGAAGGTAGAGGCGGCGGGAGGGCCGCCGCGGTGAGGGGTCGCCGGCCGGCCTTGCGCGCCGCCTGGAAGCCCATTTGGCCAAGAGGGGGGGGAGAGAGAGCCGGAGAGGAAGGGAAAAGGAGGAAGGGGCGGCCAGGAAAGAAAAAGAAGGAAGAGAGGAAAAGAGAGAGGAGAGAGAGAAGGAAAGGAAAGGAAAGGAAAGGAAAAGAGAAAGAAAAGAAAGAGAAGAGAAGAGAAGGAAAAAAAGAAAAGAGGAGAAAAAGAAAGAGAGAGAAAAATGGGTTCGGCACCTGCACGACAGGTCTCTCAAAACCCGTGCGATCACGCCCGAGGTCGGGATACGAGCTTAGGGACGCTGTTCTCCGTTTAAGCTCTGGCTTTTTGTTTTGTCGTTGAGTCAGGTTGATGTGTGCGCAGGTGGAGGTCCCGGGCCGGAGCCGTCCACGCGTCATCCCCGAGGCTAACCAGGCAAGTACATGGTAGAGCGGTAGACCAAGATTTATGAATATGCGATGTTTACCGGATATGATGATATGTATGTGGAAATGCGTTGATTACATGATATCTATGTGGAAATGGGACGTTTACATGACATGAGGTTGCACGGTAAATGATGGCAAAGATGATGGAGTGAGGTAGGCAATGGTGCTTATCTGCTAATAATGTTAATGATGAGCATGATTATGATCATGGGCATATGCATTTGTATGAGGAGCACTCAAGAGTGAGGGCGGTGAGAAAGTCCCTAACTATGAGTAAAGCTAGCGGACTAATCCGGATTGCTCTTGAGTAAGACCTGCTTCGGTAGGCCTCCACGGGAGTGGAGGGGTCCCGTGCCTAAGAGGGCGGGCCCACGATGGGTGAACATCGACGGGTGTTCACTCGGCAGTACCGGTACTTGCAAAGTGAAGAGCAAAGGAGCATGTAGAGTAATAATGCATTGCATTGATGGCAGATCAATGTTTGGCTATGAGGATGATGATACAAACATGATGATATATGTGGATTATGTTTAAATGCTTACTTATGTGGGAGTGTGTATTGTTCTATTATGTACTTGTTGAGTCTCTGGACTCACCCTTGCTTTATTTGTCGTTTTTAGGTGACCGTTGAGGACGACATGCAGGCGGGAGTAGCACATGAACAATATGCACAAACCAAAGACACTCTTTACACTATCCTTTTGTCAACTTATTTTAGTCTCTACTAGTATGCTAGAGTGAGAACCAAACGAAACTAAACCTATGTTGTATGTGTTCGCTGCTACCTGATTATATTAGTGTTGACTTAAATTCTTCCAGGGTTGATAAAATGGTATGAGTATGTGGTGGTGGTAGCATTCTGGCCCAGAGTGGGCGGGGTGTTACAGTTGGTATCAGAGCCAGGCATTAGGTCCGCGGTAAAGAAATTTGACAATCTAGGTTAATTGTTCAACTAAAATTTGACTTAGGCCTAATAATTAAATTAAAATTTGACACACTGGTGCACCATAGGTTGGGGAATTGGTCTTACATTGTATTTACGCTTTTGTAGCCTTGATATTGATCTGTGCTGTTGAAATGGATGTTTGTGGGCTAGCTGTGTAATTGGTTATCTGTCTTGAACAGAGATGCCGAGAGCTAGAGGATGTGGACGTGTGCACAGTGGGATGGGATTGGGTCAAGCATTGCATTTTCGTTTCTGTTAGTCATATTGTTGATTTGCAATGGTTGATGTTGATGCTTGTGAGTTGATAGCAAGCATTTGAACTCGTTATTTGTGTGTCCTACGGGACTTTGCCGTGATTGTGTCGTGTACCGATGCAATAGAGACTGAGATCGTGGCCACTAGAGAGGCCTGGTCATGTTGCCAATTGTGGCATTGAGGTAGTGATGTTTTGCTTCAATTTCGGGAAGTTGGTTCCCTTTGGTTAGCAACTCATTGAGTTGTTTGGTAAATACCCGATAGTGGGGAGTGTTCCATGCAAGTCTGGTTTTCGGGAGAATTTTGATTATATGAATGATTGGAGTAACTTGCATGATGAGACCAATATTTTTTAGAGAAGGCAATATCCAATAGTGGTTGAGGTGTTGGATTAAGCGTAAAGTAACAAGTTGGTAGGACATGGTATTCTAAATTGTGAGAACCTAGGAGAGTAATTAACTTTAGTTATGGTTGTGGGATCAAACTTGAGTGAACCCAATGAGGATTTTGTAGTAACATGAGAAGTAGTGGTGTAAAGCATATCCATTTCTGTTTAATAGTGGGATTTGAATTATTGGTGACCCAGTTGGTGATAATAGTTGCGTAGATTGTTGAACCACAAGGAATGACTGGTATCATGATGGTCCCAATCGATTAGCCCAAACGTGCAATCTAGGCATGCTAAGAAGTGAGCTAATTTATTATTTTGGTGGAAAATTCCTCATAGGGTTATCCTTTCAATTGATAATAGGCAAAGGATTATAAAGCTAAGTCCGCTAATCCCGCACCCTGATTGATTGTTATAATCACGACCAAGGTTTTGGAAGATTCTAATAGTTGTAATGTTAGAACTCTATTGGGATTAGTTGGGAGAATAAGAATGAGGATCTTAGTGTCGCATAAATCTTCCAGCTAAATTGAATGGAGATGAATTGTTGTAGAGTTGAGTGAGACTCAAATCCTGAGAGATGAAGCTAATGATGTTCTAGTGAGATTTGATGGCAATAATTAAGCATGAGTTGGTGAAGTTGCCACTGCATTTTGTAGGGAATCATGTGCACGCCTACGGAAGTAGAACAGACGGATTTAATGCTTAAAAGCCATTGTGGTTTATGAAAGTACATACGATGTGTGCTAAAAATCCGGTGATTGATCATCCTTAAAGTCGAGTGGTGGAGATTAGTTAGCGCCTTGGAATTAGGTGCTCATGGGATCATTTATTGATAGTGGATCTTTTGATCGAGAGACTTGACCGCATCTTGTGGTATGTGCACTTGATAGACGTTATGTTTGTGTTGTTTTATACTGAGAAGGTGGTAGTGTTTGATGAACTATAGAGTAAATATGGGAGAATAAAGTATCCGTGAGCCGTGGAAAGGTTCAAGATGGGATACTAAAAGTCAATGACTTATGTATTAGCGAATCGGCATTTGCTAATCTGTGTAAGCAGTACAAGAGGTACTGGCTTGTTGTGGTTATGGGGAGGAGAATTTTAATTGGTTTCTATGTTGGTATTTGGAAGAAACACTTTGTGTTTTGGCGTGCATTATCATTTGGGGTTCATGACTTCGAAGGAGGTCATGTTCAGTTCTATCAATGATGAATGCTTTGAGATACGGTAGGAGATCCGCATGGCTTACAGATTGATTTATGTGCATGTGTTATGAGTGCTACCTGACTTTCCTCACTTCTGCATATGAGATTTCCCGAACGAGTGGTCCGTGGCGCTCCCGAACGCGTAAGTTTCGAGCGTACCTAGGAACGAAGTCCTAGGCGTACTCAGGAATGAGTCCTGAGCGTTTCCCAAACATGTAATTTCGGTTGTCTTGAATTGGGAGTCTAAAGTGGGCCCAGCGCGTCGACTAGGTAATGTAATATTTGGATTTTGTTGCATCTCTCTGTTTTCTTGGTGTTAATTGCCTAATATGTTTGTTGCGATGTGATGCTATGGCCAGAGGGAATGGTTCTCCTGCCTAGGCATTGCATCATTGTAAGAGTGAATCCCGTGTTGTGGGAGTTTTGTAGTTGTTTTGGGGGAGTGAGTGATGAACTCATTCTAAAGTTTTGTCTTGTTGGAGAATGAAAGCTGTTGGGATTTCATTCTTTTTTTTTGGATGTTTAAATTTGGTAGACTTCTTAATTTCGGAGGGTTGCTGAAGGATTGGAATCCCTTGCTCTCGAAACGAATGTTAAATTCATATCATGAAGATCTTTTAGGCTTAGATCTATGGTGAGATGGTTGATAAGTTTGTGTGGCCAATAGAGTTCTAAGTTGATCTTATGCCATAATCCTGGTGGAAAATTGATTAGGGATAAATTGGCCTTAAAGGAAAAAACCGATGTCGATTGTATTGTCGCAACTAGTAGCGTCTATGGGAAATATTGGTGACTAATGTCACATTTAAGCTGGTAAGTCATGGGTAGCGACTAGAGTACGGATTTTGGTGAAGGAGCTTCCTTGACTTATGCTTTTGAGGTAATCGGCATTAGGGATTAATGTTTTGAGATTGCTTGATTCCCATAGCATAGATTAAGATAAAGTTGAAGTAGAGCTATTGGAAGATTCAGTTATTCAATGTTAAATGAAATCCTAATGGAGCTTATCTCATTACGTGGATGTGAGAAGTTGAGAGTTGGTGTGTGATTTGTTTTATCCGCCATGTTTGGTGATCATTATTTAAAGAAGTAGTCAGGGGAGTAATCCATTCCATGAGTAATTGGAATGTTCTGATATGTCGAAATATGGGAACCCATTATTCTTGCTAAGAGAGTTAGTGAGAACTATCTTTGCGAGTTTAGTCACATGGATGTGTGACCGATACTGATTTATAAGGGACACGAAGTAGGATATCTTTCGTGTTATCAACTGAAGTGATGGATCGATAGTCAAAGGATTATTTTGGGATTCCCTTGAATGGGAATTCATTCAGGGCCACTTTGAGGGGAGGTGGATTTAAGTGGAAGGTTGCGGGATTTCCGCATTTCACTTGTGGTCTATGTGGTTTTTGCTAAGACGTTATTCATATGCCTAAAAGATTATGCTTTCTTTTTCTTTGGAAAGAAAAGACTGTTTTGGGGAATACAGATATTGCGCATGGTATATGCGGCATAAAGTTGTTTGTTAGGATGAGGATTGATTTCCTGTCCGGTTTTCACTCTGAGTGGATTTATTGTGATGAAATGATTTCCTGTGGGGAAATGAATTTCCTTCTGTTTTAGGAGAAGGGTTGATGTTTGTGGATGAATAAGTTGATTCTATAAATGTTGCGTGATACTTTTCTTGTGAAAAAGAACTTGTTGCAAATAAGAGTAGCCTTGTCTCTTTTGTGCAAGCAATGAGAGTGTTTTTCCAGAAGGATTGGAGATTTTCTTATGTCGAGGCATGAAACGTTAAGTGCTATGATGCGTTGGACGTATCAGACCAAATGACTAGACACAAGATAACATGAGAATTAAGTCTATGCGCGGAGTACATAATGTGTTTCATGTTTCTCTATTGACAAAGTACTTAAGGGATCCAAAACATGAGATTGTTCTAGAGTTGTTTTCCCTTAAGCAAGACCTCACCTTCAAGTCCCATCCAGTTCGGATTCTGGAGGATTCAGAGGAGGCGTTGAGGAATAAAGTGATAAAGTATGATAAAGTGCTTTGGTCGCATCGATTCGAGCGAAGCGACATGGGAGTTGGAGTCTCGCATACGCGAAGTGCCCGAGTTGTTCTCTCGGGTATGAGTTAAAGTTATGTTATGTGTAGTTCATTTTACTTTGGTTCTTCCATGCGATTGTTGAATGCCGAGTCGGGTCGAATCTGTTAAGGGGGTAGAATGTAATACCTCACCTACTTTTTCCTCTGCCAGAGAGACGTGGCAGTGCATGCTTGCCTTGGCATGCATGTTTGCCACCTACACCTTGCACCTGCAGAAAGACAATACCCAAGACTCCTTAAGTCAAGCCCACAGTAGCCACCCCGGTGAGGAAAGTAACCGGAGGCAAGGAAGAGGAGCCCAAAGAGGAGGAGCAAGGGAGCCACCGAACTCCAACCTCACCCACGCCAACTCCTTTCTAGCTCGGAAATCGGGTAGGTCTCACCTTCCATCCGTAGGAGCAAGCCAACGAGTAATAGTAGTGGCGCGTAGGGAGAGCGGCGGAGGCGGCGGCGGCCATTGGCCATCCGGCCGCGGCGGCGGCCAGCGTTCCACCACCGCGCGCACGGAAGGCGAGTAGGCGGCGGCGGTGAGCCCAAGGCGCGCACCCGCATGCCGCATGCGTCGCCCAAGGAAGGGAGCCGGCCGCTCGGCCGCACGCGAGCGGGAGAGGGAAGGGACGGCGGAGGGCCGCGGCGACGCCGAGTCGGGCTGCGCGCGCGCTTGCGCTGCCCGTCCCGCACGCGAGGAGAGAGAGAGGATAGAGGAGTCGGGTAGGAGGAGGAGGATCGTCGGCGGAAGCTGGGAAGGGGGCGCGACGCCGAGCCGGCCTGCGCCGTTGCGCCTGTGCGAGGCGGCGGGAGGAGAGGCCGTTCGGCCGGGATGGGAGAGGAAGAGAGTAGGGAGGAAGGTAGAGGGGGCGGCGGGAGGCGCCGCGGTGAGAGGGTCGCCGCCGGCCTTGCGCGCCCGGGAAGCCCATTCGGCCAAGAGGGGGGGAGGAGAGAGAGAGCCAGGAGAGGAAGGGAAAAGGAGGAAGGGGCGGCCAGGAAAGAAAAAGAAGGAAGAGAGGAAAAGAGAGAGGAGAGAGAGAAGGAAAGGAAAGGAAAGGAAAAGAGAAAGAAAAGAAAGAGAAGAGAAGAGAAGGAAAAAAAGAAAAGAGGAGAAAAAGAAAGAGAGAGAAAATGGGTTGGCACTTTGCACGACAGTCTCTCAAAACCCGTGCGATCACGCCCGAGGTCGGGATACGAGCTTAGGACGCTGTTCTCCGTTTAAGCTCGCTTTTGTTTTGTCGTTGAGTCGGAGTTGATGTGTGCGCAGTGGAGGTCCCGGTCTGAGCCGCCCACGCGTCATCCCCGAGGCTAACGAGCAAGTACATGGTAGAGCGGTAGACCAAGATTTATGAATATGCGATGTTTACTGGATATGATGATATGTATGTGGAAATGCGTTGATTACATGATATCTATGTGGAAATGGGACGTTTACATGACATGAGGTTGCACGGTAAATGATGGCAAAGATGATGGAGTGAGGTAGGCAATGGTGCTTATCGCTAATAATGTTAATGATGAGCATGATTATGATCATGGGCATATGCATTTGTATGAGGAGCACTCAAGAGTGAGGGCGGTGAGAAAGTCCCTAACTATGAGTAAAGCTAGCGGACTAATCCGGAGTGCTCTTGAGTAAGACATGCTTCGGTAGGCCTCCACGGGAGTGGAGGGGTCCCGTGCCTAAGAGGCGGGCCCACGATGGGTGAACATCGACGGTGTTCACTCGGCGAGCACCTGTACTTGCAAAGTGAAGAGCAAAGGAGCATGTAGAGTAATAATGCATTGCATTGATGGCGAGATCAATGTTTGGCTATGAGGATGATGATACAAACATGATGATATATGTGGATTATGTTTAAATGCTTACTTATGTGGGAGTGTGTATTGTTCTATTATGTACTTGTTGAGTCTCTGGACTCACCCTTGCTTTATTTGTCGCTTTTAGGTGACCGTTGAGGACGACATGCACAGGCGGGAGTAGCACATGAACAATATGCACAAACCAAAGAACACTCTTTACACTATCCTTTTGTCAACTTATTTTAGTCTCTACTAGTATGCTAGAGTGAGAACCAAACGAAACTAAACCTATGTTGTATGTGTTCGCTGCTACCTGATTATATTAGTGTTGACTTAAATTCTTCCAGGGTTGATAAAATGGTATGAGTATGTGGTGGTGGTAGCATTCTGGCCCAGAGTGGGCGGGGTGTTACATGCGATGTGGCACGGAGGAGAGGAAGAAGAGAAGGGGGTCCGGGCAATGCAGGGGCGGTGCTAGGCTAGGCTAGCATAGGGGCACACAGGGGTAGGCGGCGGTGCACTGTCACTACACAAGAGGGAGGCGGCACTGGCGTAGGCATGACGAGAGTGGGTTGGGGGCGCGAACGGCGTGGCGCGACGTGCGCCGGGCACGACTAGGGTGGCGTGGGCTGGCCTTGGCCAAGTTAAGTGTTGGCTAGGCCGGGCCAGAGGCCTGGTGGGCCGGAGGGAGGGGGAGATGGGTTTGGCCAAGCCCAAAGAGGTTTGGAAATTTTGAAAACCTTTGAAATTCGATTGCAATTTGAGTTGAACTTTTGAATTCGAATTCAATTTGAAATTTCATTCAAACACAAATACAGAGCTCCCAAAATGGGATGATACAATTGAATCAAGACGAAGGGATGTTTGTTACGGCGTCTACCAATGGGTTCATGCTTCCATGAAACTGAAGCTGCTGTTAAATGGCAAAGTACATAATAGAAACACATGTTTTCGGGTCAAAAATCAGCATGAAAAGTTTTATTCGATCGATGAAAAACATGCAACTTTGATGTTCGTGTTTATAAGGCCCTGTTCTTTTCAGCTTCTAAAAGCTGTTTTTCGGCTTTTCTATAGTAACTAGCTTTTAAACGGAATATTTTTTAAAGATAGGGTCTACTAGTTAATTGTAGCACGTATTTTACTGATTTCATTTATATTGGCAAAAATCGCACGTGGGTTTCTGTTACTCTATAATCTCTCGTATAAATAACCCAAAAGCTACAAGCCGCAGCAAAAAAAGAATAGGCCCTAAAACGGATTGTTCACGAAGTCATGTGATGTTAGAAATGAACCATCAGAAGCGGACATGGAAAGGCAACAAGCCTGAAGAAATGCTACTTAAGGAAGACAGGCTTGAAGCAGCAGCAACCACATCACACCCAGAAGCTTCCATGCAATAGTGCCTCCGTCATCAGAGACTGAGTGGTTTTGCACTGCAACTTGCAAAGTGAGGAGGAGGCAGGCCACAGAAAAGCACAAGCACCCACATAAGCTTGCAACATGTTGGCCTAAGTGCTGTTCTCTATTCTATTCTTTACTGTTGTCGCAAGGATCTGCCTCATATCTGTGGATGGCTTTCTCAAGGAGGGAAAGAACAAGGCCAAAAAGAAGGGGGTAAAGAATTGTAAAAGTTGATGGAAAGAGGACAGAAAGCATGAGATGCCAAGATAGTGGAACTCTGACTCATTTCCAATCTCATATTTGGTGGAACTAGCATCATCAATAGAGCTATGGATGAATACTCTATAGGACTGAGTTGCACACAAACAATGCATGGTCAATCCACAGAATGAAAGTTTTTTTAAATGAAACTCGAAACAAGAAAAGGTTGACTAGATGAGCAAGGCAAGTAATGCTGAATGACTCATTACAAGCTCGTTCTCGTTCATCGAAAAAAGGGAAGAAAAAAAAAACTTATTCAAACATGAGATGGTGCGAAACTGCGAACACACATAGGTCAATTGGTAACTGTGGATAAGTATGTGATATACACAGCATGATCTGGAACCCTCAATACAAGGCAGCATCTTTGCAATCAGATGGTCAGTAAGGTTCCCAATACATCAGCTGACCACAAGAATCTAGAACATGATGTTGTTCATCCACCTCAAGAAAAAGTAGGATCCATGATTGAATATAAGTCCACTTCATAGAATACATGATCAGTATTCAGCGCTAGCACTCACTGTCTGAAAATACCACAGCATCAAGTTCTTGACGTTCTTTTGGTTACATTCTCAGTATCACCAACAATTATGGACCACCAAGCATCACCAACATGACACAAAGATCCCTCGCCCCTCTGTTTTGTTCCGAAATTTTCCATTATTAATTACTTCAATACAGGTAATGAAGCTACAGCAAGACCATATTGCACTAGACATCTGATCCATGGCGCTGAGTGGATTGATTGCACCTAAAACAACACACTTCTGTTGGCAGCCAGCTGATCATGTAGAGGACCACACTGCAAGCCTTGGTATTGCAAACCCATCCCGTAAGCCGGCATCCCAAGTGTCCGGCTTGGTGAATTGAAGGGCGCATCGTGTTGCTTGGCGTCAGCCGACTGCGAGAACTGGCCTACCGATGTGGTCAGAGTGGATGTGTTGGACTGGTTGCTGAGCAGAGAGGATTGGGACGGCGAGGGAGGCCTGTCGTCCGTCAGGTTAACCGTGGTGATGTCGTGAATGCTCGATCTCCTCTTGTCCTTGCCCCCTGAGTTGAGCCTGATGAAGTACTTCTGCGCATGGCTGGCCACCTGAGTGGGTGTCCTCGTCTGCACGAAGTTGCGTGATATGTTCCTCCAATCCCCTTTGCCGTATTTCTTCAGGCCTAAGAGAAACAACCTGACCAAAGAACAAAGCATGATCTAGTTTATTAAGTCTTTGATCAATCCTTCTTCACCTTGGTTGGATTATACTAAGGCCTAAAACCATCGTGCATCAAGCTACATGACTGTCTCAAATCCTACTGAACAACTAGTGCAAACTGCAATTCTTCGTAGTTGAATCATTCCGATTTCCAAGTTTGAAAACTACCAATAGCCATCAAATGATGCAAAGCCTATTGAATGATGGTGAATTCAAGAAAGAAAATTTCCCTAGTCTTGTGCATGACACAAAAGCAATCGCTCCCAGGAGTCAGAACACTATTGTATGGAGTTGTACTCACTTGTGCTCCTCCTCGGTCCATGGCACGCCCTTCTTCCTCTCCTGCTCCGGCGTGCGGCCGGCGTGCCGCTTCCCGCAACCTCCCCCAAACAGGTACCCGTGCCGGAAGTCCCCGATTCCGTGGCCGCCACTGCCGTCCCACTGCAGGGTGAACGATGCCGCCCCGCCACTGCCGCCGCCGCCGCCGTATACCGGGAAGGGCACCATGCCGGACTCGATTTGCTGGACGTCGACCTCGAGGTCCTTGAAGTGGGTCATGACCTCGAACACCGTCTTGCCGGGGATGGCCTGCGCCACTTTCTCCCAGTCCGGGAAGCGCAGGTCGAGCCCGGCGAGCGCCCGCTCGAACCGCTTGTTATCCTCCGGCGTCCAGCTGCTAGCCAAGAACCAGCTGCCCCGGGAGGCGTAGTGGTCCATGGGCGGCAGCACCTCCATCCACGCGTCCCTCATCATCTCCAATCCACGTACTGCAAGGAATCAAAAGGGATTAAAGGTGAGAAATTTTTTTGGCATCTTAGAACAAGATTGGATTCCCAGAACACTGTAACAGAGCAGGATTTTTGTTAATAGGAACTCTCGTTGATGCAAATCAGATTAGATAAACATGGAATTGGAGGAGAGATTTAGAGAAAAAAACTGGAATCTTTATGAGCAAATTGAATCGAATAGACGTGTCCCCATTCACTAGGACTAATCAATTGCAAAGAGGTGATAAGACTACAAGGACATGAAAAGGACGAATCTTTGGAGAACAGATTAGATTGGATTCAAGAACAGTTCAGAACTATCCCCAAACACAACCAAAATCGTGAATCACTTGACCCCAAAATTCACCTCCCCCTGAACAGATTGACCACCGGGAACAAAAAAAAAAGCAAACTACCGCACATCCAGAACACGACACAGAAAGAATTCGCACCTATAGAGCTTACCAAAACGAGTAAAAGAGCAATTTCATCTCTCTTTTCACCCCCAAATTACATTACCAAATACCACAAAAACACCAAACTCACCCAAAAAACACCGAAATTTCACCTCAATAACATCACCAAGAATTCAAAGACCAGGGAAACAAAAATCATCATCACACTGAACAGCTCCAAGAAAGCAAAATTACTCACCTCTTCTTGATCTCCGGGGGCAGGCTGCTGTGGTAGTCCTTAGCACGAGGACAAAAGGTAATCTCCCTCGGTTCTTACTCAAATTCTGTGAGGATTTTTTTTGTTCACACCTCTCGCTTTAGTTTAGCTTCCCCTGGGCACTAGAACAGAGAGCGATCCAAGGGCAGGTTCTTGAGAGTGGCAGCCGGTGATTGGGCCATGGCCTGGAGCTTATGGCCGACTTTTGCACTATATATATCCGTATACGCGTATGGCATAGCATCTGTGTGCGTGTGCACGCGGGCTTAGCATCAGTGCGCACACGCGCATGCACACTTGGATTTGTCCTTTGCTTCTGCCCGTCGCTTTTACCTCCACTGCTGGCTACTATTGGCTAAAAGTTTTCTATAATTGAACATCCTTTTATCACATAATATATTCTTTTATATTGTGTTACAAAAAATTACCTGTCTTAAAGGAAATATATTATGTTATAAAATATTACCTATCTTAAAGGGTATTCTTTTCTACTGTGTTATAAAATATTACTTGTCTTAAAGGGAATGAGATCACAGTCTCCGGAACCCATGTCCTCGGTTTTGCAAAAAAAAAAAACCCAGACAATGCCCCGATTGAACCTTGAGGGTTGGCACATATCTTTTTTTTGCACAAAAGCTCTCATGGTTCATGGAATCTGGCTCAAGTCCTGAGCGCTTTTGTCCGTTCGATCTACGCTAAAGGGCAGATCTAGCCATCCGCGCACCTCCAAGACCTGTGCCCTACCTCCTCTCCCAATCTACTTGCATCGGCTGCCACTGCCTCCTCTTGCTCTCTCCTTCCTTTCCTCCCTTTACACCATCCCCAGCGGCGGGCGATGCCTCGCGCTCAGCCCCTCACTCTCGCCTTCTCCGTTTTTTCACTGACGAAGGTAGAGGTGGCAGCGGCAACACAACACAACAACGAGAGGGGAGACGACACAACGATGATAAGGAGGGAGGAGATGGCGCGGCCCAGCCCAGCATCGAGGGAGGAGTCAGTGCTGCGCACCGACCGCGAGGGAGGAGGTGGCGCGGCTCCATCGACGCGACCCCCTTCTTCCGTGCCATGTCAATTTGACGGTGATGGAAGCATGAACGAGTGAGGGCAACACCGATTCGATGGCAACGGAGGCAAGATCGGCTGGTGGTGAGGTGGATTAGCTATAGGACAGGTGGAATCGAACGAAGGCAAGGCGGAGGTGTCGTTGAGGGAGGAGGTGGTGAGGCTCCATTGACGTCGCCCCCTTCTTCCGTGTCACATTGATTTTACGGCAGTGGAAGTGGGATCGAGCAGGGGTGACGTCGATTTGACCATGGCGAAGGCGAGATGGACCAGCAGCAAGGTGGATTAGCTGCGGGAGAGGTGGGATCGAATGGAGGTGAGGTGGAGGTGCCGTCGTCTCACTGTATACGTTTTCTTTCCCTTTGTTATTGTGTTTGGATTGCCTGGTCTTCCATATTCTTGTTGACTTTATGTTCTTATTGTTGATCGAGCATCTAGCGTGGGGGTGGTAGTCGCTCCATTTGTTTGTGCTACATTGGCCAGTTTCATTGCCCTACCCTATTGCCTCCATGTTCCGCATCATGTCATTTCCATCCTGAAGTCACGGTGGCAACCCTCCCTTCGATTACAGATTGGGGCCATGCTGCCACTGCTGAGTCACCGCCAATGGCACTACTATGGATGGGTGCCCATGTAAGGTGCAACACTTGCACATGCGGCTCTCGGCTTCACAGACTAGATGGAGTGTACCTCTAGCGAGCCATGAAAGCACATCTGGGAGGAATGCAAGCCCGAAATCTCCAAGCTCCACGTCCACGTCAGCCCATCGATCTTAGCCTGGTAATTAGTCAACTAACCAATCCTACCATAACCCAGACTAAACAATCAATGATTCCAGGTGTTGTGCCATCACAATTGCCATGTGTTTGGTTGCTCATTTTGGCTCTATTCTTGCAAGCCAGGTTGTGGAAGATGACTACTCATGGAGAAAGTATGGTGATGGTATTAGATCCCTAATTCATGGTATGTTGCAGGTGACTAAAAAGATTTGATTTCCTGCATTAGTTATGGATGGCCTCTAAAATTATGAGGCCTCTGAGTTGCACTCTTACACTTTAAAGATGCCTAATTCATGTTGTACGTCTATTTTGGTCAGAATTTTTCTTTGTGTATTTACATATAGATATAAATTTGTCATGTGAATTTCGAGGTAATTCTGTTGTGCAACTTTGTAGATTTCATGAAATAGTTGGTTAATTGAGTACATCCTTTTAGACAAAAAATGCTCTCTCAATGTGGGGAATATTTTTCTATATAGGCTAGCCTCCATAATATTCTCGTTGCATACACTCCCTGGTGTAGTTATGGAGATATATCATAGATTTTGCTTACTGAAGTGCTTCTCATGTCTTTTCTTATGCACGAGCAAACCGTGTGCTTAAACTTTTGGTTTTCTATATATTTGGCTGCTTAGAGCAACTCCAAGAGGAGAGCTAAATCGTTTTCTAAAGGTAAATTTGGCTATTATTGGAGAAAAAACGTCTCCAATAGACTCTGTAAATGACTCTCCAAATTTAGTAGCTCTCCATCCCTCCTCCTTCGCTCTCTATTTTTGGATAGCCTGCCTCGCTCGCCATCCAGCCTCTTGGCGCGGTCGGCGTTTCCTTCCCGCGCGCTGCGCCCCATTCCCGCGCGTACGCGACCCACCGCGCGCCCTCTAGTTCTTCTTCTGCGCGCCTCTGCTGCTTCCGTCGCCGGCTCGCAGGGCCTCTTTTGCTGCCCGCACGCATCTTCCGCCCGGCGCCCGCTCCCCCTGCAAGTGCCGCCATGTCCCTACTGCCGCATCCTCGTGTTCCAAGCACCGCAGATCCCTACCGCGAGGACCTTGTGGATTTGGATTGGATGGAGAACGGAGGGGTCGGTGGCCAGGCACCGCAGATCCCTTTCCCAGACGCCGGCCAGCCGCCGCAGTTCCCCTACCCAGATGCAGCACAGGGCGTCGTCGAGGCTGCACCCGCGTGGCTGGACGAGTCTACGGCGGCCGGAACCAGCGGCCAGGACGACGTGAGAAAGCCTGGCCGAGCGGATGACGAGGTCTTCGCGATGGATCCGAAAAGACGAAAGGTCCTGATGACGTGGCAGGTTTGAATATGGAGAGTCCCAGTTTAGATAGCCTGTTGGAGTAGTCTAGTTTTTTTGGGTGAGATTCATTTTAGAGAATAGCTAAATCATTAAATTTAGATACTTCTTTTGGCTAATCTCTTGGAGTTGCTCTTAGATTGTCATACCAATATCTGTTGCAAATTAAAAACAACTTAATTGGTGGATTTAATGTGTATGTGCCAGCTCAATTATTTTACTTAAAAACATTTTGATCCATTGAATGTATTCAAAGTGTGGTTGTTTAGGACCTTATCAGGCAAATTGATTTGTTTAGAGTAACCTCTTATACGAGACATGATTTAACCAAATATGCACTGAATTTCTATACACATTGCCTTCCATTTCTAAGCCACTAACTAGACATCCATGTAAAAGGCAGTGTCTCTCTCTGTTTTTTCATAACATGCAAAGAATTAGTACATTATATGTTTTGTTAATAAACTATATGTATTTGGGCGACAACAAGGAATTCAAAGTAACTTTCGGAGCGAGTACATTATGAATGTATGCAATCTCATTCTTGGTTACAAAGCATGTGGTGTGGCATTTCTTTATGGGGTGTGGCATCTCTTTATGTGGTCAGTTGAACTTGAGTTGCCACCTGGGAAGCATAATTCATCTCTTACTGTTGAAGATCTCAATACCATGTAGCATACGTATAAGGTACATAGTTATAAATAGCCTTACCCTCGAACAGAGATTTCTGTAAATTTCTTACGGCCTGACTCTCACAGCGCGCGGCTATTGTCGACAACAATGTAACAAACGGTAAATGGCATTTAGGTCCAAGCGAGTTGCTACCAGTGGATAAGGCAGATGTGTCTGGTCGTAATTAACGATTTATTAAAACCACCTGTTGGTAAGTGTTGCTACGTGCCCAGTTATAAATAATAATAATCCCTTGTGGTTTGCTTTAGGTTGCCTGTGGAGTTTTGATTAGTGGGAACTTGGAAGTGTTGGAATTGTGGCATTGCTTGTTTGTATGGGTGCACAGCAGGAGCGATGGCGATGACTGTCGCCGTTGACAAGTAGAGAGAGGGGGTCTCATTCACTTGTTGCTATCAACCATTTGGTAAAGCATATGTATGATTTGTTGGCCAAGGATTGGGCGGTCATTGTTTTATTGTAAACATATTGCTTTCTAGCAGTATCTGTCGTCCGTGCTGTTGGTAGCTAGTACGAGCTTCTACTTGGTTTATCTGAATTTGTCAGACCCAAACCTTGACCAAACTGATTGCTGCTTCACACCATCTAATCTCATCGTTTCCTGCTAACACTTGAAATTCAGCTCCGTCATGGAGCATTCTACTGTTTGAAAATCCATAAACACTTCCAAGGTATCGGACTTGAAATACATAATGGAGAATTTGAGAACACACTCCACTGAGGTAGATTAAAGCAGTACTGTTAGTACTAGAGTAGTCGGTGGTTGCAAGCTAGGCCCTAAATGTGCTTTACTAAAAGCAGTTATTTGCTTATTTCACTAGCTAAGTTTAGATTACTCCTGATGCTTTCATGCATGTTCATCACATGAAGAATGAATTTTCGAGCTCTCTTGTTGGATTTCCTTTCTTAGATTTACATTCTTTATTTCAATTTTTGTGAGAATGATTCTAGTCTAATGTTCTTTCGAACATGTGTTAAAATTATGTCTTTGAAAAATTTGTACTATCGAAGTCTGTTGATGATGTTCTCTTGCTTTCACAAAGTGCTTTGCAAGTGACAAAATTCTGAAAATTACAACACCTTCATGCTGTAGACTTAATTCACAGAATCTCTACAAGTGACTTCTTTCTTGAAAGCAAAAGGAGAAGAAAAGGAAGTGAAGAAAAGGCGTGTTCCACAGTTTTGACAAGCAACTTTCATTTTATTCTCCAAGAGAAAAAAGATCTCTTGTCTTTCTTGACTAGAAGTGGTCCTATTCCTCCTGAGAGTTCTCCCTTTGTAATTTATTCATTTTTGCAGTTCAGTTTGCATCAGAAGAGGGCTGAGCTATTCTATTTCTGCTACTACTATTCTTTTTCTCTTTCCTTTATTTTGTGGCACATGCCTGCTTGACTGCAATCACTGCATAACCAGATTAGATCGCCATGAAAGCAGGAGTAGGAACCATAAAAAAAGACGCAAAAGTAAAACCGAAGCAGGAGAGCTTTCTGAATCTGATGAACACAGACATGTCAAAATATGCACCCCCATGAAAGGAAAAAAGAAAAAAGAAACTACACATCTCAATTAAACAACCGCCTCGCTTTGAATTCAAGCAACACAGGCATGCAAGGAAGCTACAATCTTTTATACTCCTTTGGAGCTTTGACCAATCATACAATCATGCAGCACGAACAGGGGAAATGCTGTGACAACAGCAAGGAAAATGGCACAAGTTGAAAATGAAATATGTCCGCGTGCTCTGTATCGCTCCAATTTTATTGGATGTGTGAAAGAGACGAAATATACAAAAACGTATTGTGAACTTTTAATTAACCAGGCAGTGCTGAGAGAGTTGATCTCTCTCTGCAATAGAAAATGCATAAATGGTGTTCTTTGGATCAGAAATGATTGCTTCATGTGATGCTCTTGGCGATGGCTTCAGGTTGTAACTCATTTTTCAATATAAATTTCTGGTATATAGATAAGAAACTAATTCTCTGGTATGTTGGTATTTGACCTTGTTATTTAAAGACAGCAGTGTTTGACTTGCAAAACTTTAAGTTAACCCTGAGTCAACAATATATATCACTGAATTCAGTTATAAATCATAATTCTTCAAGAAAGTGTTCGTTGTGTTTATTTAACAATTCTGGTGGCATGACTCGAGGTTTGAATGCTCAGGGGTCAAATTAAGAAACGAAAGAGGCGTTTTAGTGGGGAGGAAACAAAGAGGCATGGAATGGATGATGGCTCTTGCATGCGCCATGAGCCACTGTATGTCTGCATATTGTTGGCTGTTAGAATTATTAGTTGGTTCCTCTCTTGCTTAGCTTGCAGAATTGCACTACTCCTTTGGGCTTTGCTCATTTGTTTATACACTTTCGTCCCCCTTGAGCTCCAAGAAAGCGGCAAGGTGTTTTGTCAGTGTTGTGACTACTGACCAAACAGTATATGAGAAGAGTAGTGGAATAGAGATGATGAATAATGCTTACCCCTTCCCTATGACTAGGGCGTGTATATATATTTTCATAAAGTGTATTTTACGATTCTACCTTTAAATTAATGTGCCCTCTATAGGGGATGTCATTACACACATCGCATTTTGAGCTTTACAACTCTTTAGCGGGCCGGATGGACTTGGTACCCCTATAACAGTCAGCATCGGCTTCTTTGGTTGCTTCATTCCAAATCCAATTCCAATCTCAATCTTTCTTGTGCTGTCTAATCAACACCATCCACACGCATGAGTGTATAGCTGTATATTCAGTTATCCACAGCAGTTTCTTCTGAAAGAGAGATCACGTCCGTCGCTTCAAAGAAAAATTGGAGATGTACGTGATGTGGGAATGATTCACTGACCTGCGCAGGCCCGGCAGGGCGTCTCCTCTCCTCTGCACTCAGTGCGCGAAAGCGAAACACTAGCCAAGCTGCTTCGACCAATCGATCATGGACTAGGCTCTCCTGGGCCGCCCATGGCCCAGTAAAGAATGGCAGATTGGAGGGGCCGAGCAGGGAATTTTGTTGGCCCAATTTGTCCCAACAGAGCTTCTTACCTTACAAAAGCAACCAGCCGGCTTAGGTACTTACTTGGCAAGACAAGCTACAAATGTGCCTTCTTCATGTTTAAGACAAAAGTCCAAGCCTAAAAGGCCGGCTTAGCAACAAACAAATGCCTCCTTTTTTTTTCTGCGGCTTGTAACTTTTGGGCTGTTTGTACAAGAAATTACAGAGTAACAAAAATTCACGTGCGGTTTTTACTAATATAAATAAAATCAGTAAAGTATGTACTACAAATAACTAGTAGAATCTATCTTGAAAAATGCTCCGTTTAAAAGGTAGTTACTATAGAAAACCGAAAAACAGTTTTTAAAAGCTGAAAAGAATAGTACCTAAACCAGATACGGTCTATTTTCGGAAGCCTGTTTGGCACAAACATGAGCCGCCGTATTAGCATTACGACGCGTAAAACGCAAGCTACTTCAATCTCACCGAGAATTGAAGCGAACCCGCTCAGTGCCGACCTCGAGTATTGCACAGATTAAGGGTCCGCTCCGAAGGATTTAACCTTTTAACTTATGGATTCGGTTTTGATTGAAATTATATAGTAATTATTAATTTTTTCTGAATCATGCAATAAAAAAATAAAAAATGTTATATGGTAACTTAAAATGCAAAGAAATAAGAAGAAAAAGAATTGAAAAAATCTGAAAAAACTAAAATAAGTGAAAATTAGAAATTAACATATTTTA